>CM053988.1:23182782-24535282 GCA_028641955.1 Protonibea diacanthus
GGAAGAGAAGTGAAATCATTAGGAGACATCAGCCAGGAGTCACCACGTCGTGACAAAATGTTATTTCAGTCCGTCTCAGAGTTGTTGAGCTGTTTCAGGGTGGACCACGTCGCCCTGCACAGATCGGGCACGGCTGAGGAGTGACTAACGTCTTTTCCTTTTATCTTACTAAGTGCGCTCATCACTCGGAGTCAAATGAAGCTCTTTAAGTGCTGGGCGATGCCGTGGGGGGGGGGGGACTGCTGACTCTATCAGCAGAGTGCTGACTACCTGAGAGGACCCGCATCAGCCGAGCCAAACGTGGGATGCAGTCTGACAGGATGTCAGTGCAGCGGCTTCAAAGCTGTTGTCTAGGAATCAGCTGTGACAGACCTGTTATGTAAGACACACACACACACACACACACACACACAGGGAGGATTCTGCAGACGCTCAGGCCTGGGGCAGATTCACACAAACCCTCCATGAGGACACGAACATGGCCTTAAACTCAACACATCTGAATAGAGACTAGGAAAGACTGTAGTCTGCACATACATGAATAAATAAAGAGTTTGTGTGCATGCATGTGTGCGTGTGTGTGTGCTTCCTCATTTCACTCTTTTGTATTATCTGGAAGATAAATATTTCATGTCCACTAGATGATTCATTACACACCACTCTTCTCTAAGTCTGTGAACCTTACAGCGTCTACATTTATGTCCACAGATCGCTCTGTCTGACATAAACATAGCACATATGTGACACATGAAGCCGTCCAGGAAATACATACAGTACGCTCCACGTGCACACGGTTACCATCCTACACATAAACAAACAAGCTCACACTGATGCCGGTGTCAGCGTCACCATGTGATGTTTTTCTTTGGGTTAAAATTTCAGTTACTATTTATACGACACTGACAAACTAGTCTTGGTCTGTACTGCCCGTCACTCGTTTCACTTCAACTACAGAAGAGTTTCTGCTTCAGATAACTATCACAACATAATGCTGAACAGGCATGGCACACTGCACGAGTCTTTGACAAAGGTCTTTCACGGCTCAGCGTGTCTCTTAATAGATGAAGAAGTACAAAAGCATCAATATTAGGACTGTCGAGAGAGACAGGTTTCTCGTTTTGAGCAGACACAATGGAAATCTTTTGAACAGTGCCTATGTTCTTCATTTGTTACTGTATCTATAACTGCTGCACTTTATCTGCCTATTTACTCGCACTTTAGTATTCTAATATTTTAATGTGTTTGTGTTTTTTTGCGGCTTGTTTGGTGTTGTTGGTCTGTCTTGATTGTTATGACGTATGCTGCCGCCTTTCTTGGCCAGGTCACCTTTGTGAAAGAGGTCTTGATCTCAAAGTTTTTTTTTTTATTTTGGGTTTTTCATTTCTTCTTTAAGATACAAAAAAGGCTCAAAAATGTTGACCAATATTCAAGTTTTCTTCCCAAGTTTGTAGAGAAAAGAAAAGTCTGAAACAACAAACAAACATCTGGTACCAAAGTCATTTTGTTTGTCTGTCGGCACGATGATGGAAAAACTACAGGCTGGTTTTCATGCAACTTGGTGGAAAAATCTACCATGGAACAAAGATGAACTGATGACATTTTGGAGCGGATCACGAGGCGGATAAACAAATTATTTCTCACTTTCAACATTGTGAGATATGTAAATTGTCACCCCGGTTCAGTTCATCTCGAATGCACAAACGCATCAGATGAAAATGAAAGTTGTGCCGTGACTAAACGTACAACACAACCGCCATCACAAACATCTCTGGAGAAAAAGACTGGATTTTCCTTGCCGGGGGTCCACGATCTTTCCCTTCTAGTGTTGCTAGTCTTACAAGATCCAGTCTCACATTACTCCAACACAGGAAGTCAATTCCAACCAGCTGCCAGGCTCAACATCAGGAAACATTCACCACACAAGACCGTCTCTGTCACGGCGTCATGGGAACTCATACATGAAGAGAAACAAAGCAAAGGGATGAACTTCTTATCACTTCAGTTTAGAGGACAGAGAAGTCAAGAGTTACTGGAAGGAAGCCAAACATGTAAATGGAAAAACAAATTGTTGTTTGCACTGTGGACACTGCAAAGTCAGCTCAACATTGAACTTAAAGGGAAGACGCTCTGTCCTTTGGCGGGTACCTGCACTGATCACAGCAGTCGGATACACCGGCTGCATCTGTTGCGACTCGACGGATCTCGAAACTAAACAAAAGGAGTTGGAACAACGGAGTAAAAAACCAAGGAAACAATGACTCATCTGGGCAATAAAAAACAGGCAGTGGCATTAGCACAATTTTCTCCCCTTTTAGGGTAAACAACAGAGACGGAGAAAGCAAGACTGCAGCACACAGAGAAAAAAGCAGAAAAAGAATTTATTCACATGAAGTAAACAGGAAATAATATGTAGGTGGTACTAATGAAGCGGCCAACGTGACTCAGTGTTTTCTGAAACACAAAATACACGAACAGGAGAGGAAACAAAGGAGATACAGTAATTCTGCTGACACATTAACAAAACATCAAGGAAGATTTGGGGAACTAAAGTGCAATAAAGGCTCTTCGATGAGAAAAGAAGTCTTTTTATACCTTATCCGATAATGTACAACACTCCTACACAGTGACAAAGTAAGGAAACTGATTCATTTCCTCACAAAAAGACTCATTTTAGGCCAACAATAGTAGAGTGAAGAATGACAAAGGTTTTATAAGGTCATTTCTTTCCTTCCATCTGCTCTCAACAGAAAATCTGAAAGCTTCAGCCGCATTCACACCAGAAGAACTGAACGGTCCTCCAGCGTGTTTCAATCCAAATCCCACCCAACGTGGCAACGTAGGAGGCCTCTGCTCACTGATGATCGAACATATGCTTTGACAGATGTGATACATTATCACCCGATGCACAAAGGACATCCTGATAGAAAATAATGAGAGGAAAAGAGAGGCTAAAGGACGTCCATCATGTGATGCACGCTGGTGCAAAAAGACTGTGAAAGAAGCAGCTTTAAAACAGCTTCATCGGTTTCACAATCAGAATTTGATCGATTCGGTCCAATAACATTTGGAAAGTCTAGAGGAGCCGCACAACTACATCATTGTGTCCCCATACAAGTTAAAATCGGAAGTTAATAGCTCAGCCCTACAATGTGGAAGCATTAGCGGAAGATTTGAGTCATTGTATACGCAGAAATTAAATTTCTTTGGCTTCATGCGTCACTGAGCAGCTTCCATAAGAATGAATGGAGTCCAGCCCTAATTAAGAACTAATGAAGCTAAGAGATCTAACGAGGTTTCTGTCCTTTATTCTGTCTGATTTTTGCTTTGCTTTAGTTTTCATGCAAACTTTCCAGACTCTCTGATAAAATTATTAGTTGCTGTGAAGTGTAATAAGCCTGCAAACTTACTGGGTCGTGTTTCATTTGCCTGTAGCAACACGCCCACATCAGCACAGACACTTGCACTTCTTAAGACACAGTGCTGTTTTCCATCTCAGTGCCCTCTAACCTTAAAAAAAAAAAAAACAGCAAGTGGAACAGACTTGAGACAAAAACACGACTTCTGTAGAGCCTCCTGTACAGTATGAGAGGCTGGGAGCTTTCAGTGAAACCGTTTGGGAACCAGTGTGACAGGAGTTATTCTGGGTGCCCTCAGTTCTGGAAGTCCCATTATTTTTTCCCATAGCCGAGAAGTTAAATGAGTCACAGTTGGAGCACTTCCATGGCCCGGATTGGCATGAAACTCTACCGGTTAAACCATCAGCACGAAGGATCAAGAACCACATTAGAAAGTTTCAATCACTGAGCTCAAAACTCTTCGACTTAGCAAAAGGTGATGGCATTGAGAAAACTCTGGTTCGATTGAG
The DNA here is from genome assembly GCA_028641955.1 of Protonibea diacanthus. Classification (NCBI taxonomy): domain Eukaryota; kingdom Metazoa; phylum Chordata; class Actinopteri; family Sciaenidae; genus Protonibea; species Protonibea diacanthus. The sequence continues at coordinate 23,186,648 of CM053988.1, forward strand.
GTATGCGCCACCGCTCTGATTGGCCTCTTCTCCATGCCAGCAATGGTTGAGGCTCATGGGTATTATATTTTAACAAATCTGTCGTGCCAAAATGACGGACGATACGCTCAGTTCTCAAAAACAAAGACTGGTGGCAATAACATAAAGAAGAGCCCTGTGTTCTGCGGTTAATTAACGTTAAGGACAACGTTCAAAGAACATTCTGAAATAGATCAAACACTTCTGGAAGTAGGCGCCCATCCCACTTGGTAACTCCACTGGTGATCAATACAGGATTGGAGCATCCCCTTTTGGTTACTCATATGTTTCTATGAGTCAAGTCAAGAGGGTGAGTCCAACTATGTAACAGCTGTTTGGAAATCCTAACCTTCCTTTCCAGCCACACCCCCACATGCAATGTATGTGTTTGTGTGTGTGTGTGTGTGTGTGTGTGTGTGAGAGAGAGAGATAGAGAGAGGTGTGTCAAGTACTGCTGGAATTTGTTAATTAAAACTGCAACTAACAATTGAAACTAAAACTGCATTTTCATGTTATTCTGACTCAAAGATCATCCTCCGCCCAGTGGATGGTGACTCTCCTCTCCATAGCGACAACAAAAATAACAAGGAAAGCTGCTCAGTCGGTTCCACCTCGAACTGCTGATGGCGTTGAAAGGTGCAGAAACAGGAAACCTACGTGACGAGACGGCTGCTCCATGTTGACGTCTATATTTAGGCTCGGAGAAAAAAAAAGAGCTGTTGAGGATGTGAGGAGGACAGACTGCAGCGTGGACAGAGATCAGTCGAAGGAAATCTGAGTGCTTTATTGTGCTGAAGGGCCAAACCAGATTAGATTCTGATGTTTGAAAGACTTCGATTACACAACCTGTAATAGTGAGTCTGGATTTGGCTACAACTGCTCCCTGCATAATTTTGTTGAAGTGGGCCTTATATATGTTATTGATAGGCCAATTTGGGTTGTATTAAACTCAGGAAGGCTGCACGATGAGGCAATAAATTATGAGTAAAACCCAGAAAACAGTTCTAATTTGATTCGTTTGGAACTAAAATGAATATGACTCCAGAAGACTAGAGCCCAGCCAATCTTACTGGCAGATATTGGCCCATTGCAGACATATCAGTATCAGGGTATATGTTACCTGATTTGAAAACAGAGCAGGGTTGCAAAATTCTGGGAATTCTCAAAGTTGCAAACTTCCACGGAATTAACAGGAATTTATGGGAATAAACCATGGATTTACAAAATTGAAGGTTGGCTCTTGAGTGTGATGATTCAGTTTGCTTTCACGTCACGTTGTCCTCGTGTTGTGTGTTTTCACTGTAAAACCTGTGACGGGCCAAATTTCCCTCAAGGGACGACATAGTTTGAATACATTTGAATGGATACTCAATATCTAACAGCATCGTACCATGGAGTGTTCACCTGACTTTCTGTACGAGTGCTGAGTTACCTGTGACTCTAAATCGAGATCCTCGAGCTGCTGGTCCAAGGACAGCCGTTTAATAAACGCAGCGCTAACATTTTTATAGAAATCTTGTAAATGTTGTAATCTTTTCATTTATTTAGAGTATAAAAAATAACTTTTTAATTCATATTCAACTGTGTCAACAATAAAAATGTCAAGTGGGACTGAGAGCATGACTTAACATGGCATACCTGACACAGTTCAGTTCAGTTCAGACAACAGTTCAGTAGAAAGAAGTGGATGTACTGTTGCAAAAGAATAAATAGTTTAAGCACATCATTGTCTAATATGTTGCATAAAAATTATGTTGCAAGGGAAAAGAGGGAGGAAGTGTATAAAGTAAACAAACATTTACCTGGAGATTGAGACTTGTGCGCTAAATGCTACAATGAACAGTCTCTTTGCAAAGTGCTTAAACATAATATAACTCTGATCACGGTATGCTGGGAATAGACGATATATTAGCATGTGTAGCTGTCTGTAATGTTCAACAGATGTGGATGTAAACACCTTTAAATGAAGACAAACGTCTCCACAGATGAGAGTCAAAAAACCTCCGTCCAAACACGTAGAGACTGCAGGTAAGAGCAGGACGGAGCAGCACAAGGCCTTACTGTTCATCCACATTGTTTCCACTCTGTGTGGTGGAGCTGAGCCCCGCCCTTTGGCACATCAAAAGAACGGGGAAGCCCCACCCGTGCCGTGTCACATGGGCACACAGAAACCAAGCGAAGGTGGAGAGAGAGAAAGAGAAAGAGGCGCAGAGGGAAACAGTTACGCTGCGGTTGTAGTAACTTTCCATGCTTGTCTTCTGACGGTGAAGCTTTCGAAGCACGCTGTTTCAGTCTTTGACTGTCAGGAGAAGTTGGACAGAAGTGTTCCTGCACCGCCCAGCTCCATCATCATAGATACAAACATCAACACCTACAGCAGGAACGGCACAGCACAGACACACTCCTCAGACTCAAATATAATTCATCTGAAGGGCTCCGACACACGTGTACAAACTACAAGTCAGTTTTATCCCATTACATTTCTTTTAGAACATTTGTTGAACCAAACAACTTGAAGACATCACTTTAGACCCTGGTAACTTTTTCTAAATGTATTGTATGAAACAGTTAGTTGATTATCTTGACTAATCAATCTTTAATCAATGATTATCTAAAGATAATTGACACATTGATGGTCAATAATATATGATAATGGTGTAAACAGTGCAGCTCCAAATCATCTGGGCTGTACCTAGGATGATGGATTTGCATGACAGTACTCGTTTCTATCTGTTTGTTATGGTTCACTTCTGCTCCCCCGTCTCTTCCTCTGATTAGATTAAATGTGATGAAGCAATCAGAATCAATCCAAAGTCAATGAAACAACTCTAAGCTCGTCAAACGCTCCCAAATCAACAGCTTGAAGTTGAAATAAATGTACTGAAGCCCTCAGTGTATAAAAGAAGAGTCAGGGAGTCCTGATGGCCTCGTGGTTTAAGACCAAATCCATCCAAACACATCTCTGGTTCTTCATACTTGGTTCCCTCACTCTCTCAACACAAGTCCTAATCCAGATGAAAGTCCTCTAAACCCTAAAACTAGTATTAGTGAACACTGACTACTGTGACAGAGGTAGGAAGGCATGACTCCTATTGACATCCAGTCAAAACAATCTGATGTGTCTCATCATATTTTACACAAATGTACCATTTAGCTCCACAGGAATGTGTTAAACCTGCAGCCTGTGTAAAACTTCCAGACCGTTTACTGACCTCATTCCTTCTCAGTAATGCTGTTGTTGTTGTTGCAGGCATTTCATCATAACCCCCCCAGCAAACATTCATCATGCCCTGACAACCAGCAGTCAACTGGGAGGATTCCTGTTGCCCCAAAGCCTAAATTACACATCACGTTTATATTTTTGCAAATGAATAAATCTATTTAACGGAGAGGAGGAGTGCAGAGTTCAGACAGTGAAATGAGTCTTGTGTCTGAGCATGCAAGCACAACAATTTGTATTAAAGATCAAGATACTGTAGGACATGTAAAAGCATTTTTTCTTTAGCAGTTATGAAGTCGTTCCATGTAATTAAATCCAGTTTTCTCATGATTCAAATTTGATGTCCACGAAACAGGAAGCTTGTAGCGTGACAAATGCGGTGACCGTCAAACATAAAGTCATTTACATCTTCAATACAAAGGCGCCTTATTCCACATTATACGTTCAAGTTTTTCCACAAACTAGCAGCCTTTCAACAGCTGAGCACTATTATTATCATCTGCAGAAGAAGACCATGAGATGTGGTCGAAAGTCAGACAGCAACTAACATTTTCTTTCATTAATCTGTAGATTAATCTTTTAGTCAATAAAACATCAGAAAAGGGTGAAAAATCCCCATCACGACATCCCAGAGTTCAAGATTTTATCAGTAAATGTCTAAAAAGTTATTCAGTTTACTGTAATGTAAGACCGAGTAAAGCATTTCAGAGCCTGGAATCATCCATTTGTTTCTTACCAATAACCAGTTATCAAATATTTGCTGAATAATTGAATCCATAGAGCGAGTGAGGCGAATAGAAATGATTAAATAAAGATATCACGCGTTACTCATCACATGAAGCTTTACAAGGCTGCACACAGAAGTCTTATCTTTGCTCCTTTCGTTACAAGTTTTATGATTTGAGTGTATCAAACAGTGACAGAGCGATCGAGTAATCCTGGATGGACATGTTGAGAAAAAGATTAAGCCTGAGACTGAAAACGAAGCGAACGGCTTCTTTTAAAAGCACACATGACTTTGATATTAACAGTACATGAAAACTAACATACAACTAATCAGTTATGGAAACAGACTGACGATTGACTGATGTGTAGATTCAAGGAGTGGCAATGATCCATAATTAGAGAAGTAACATGATAAGTCAAGCATTGCTGTTCAGATGAAGGATTCTTATCTTTGCTCCGTTCGATTTTCCACCTTGCGTGGATCAAAGAGTTACAGAGCGATCGAGTAATCATGGATGGACAGCAAGTTAGAGTACTAAGACTAAGACTGGAACGACTTCTTTTAAAAGCACACTTTGAAGCAACATTGCTTGAAAATTGACTTAAACGATTAACCAGTCATCAAAATACTTGAGTGGACTGATCGTTGCAGCTCTTGTTGAACCTTTTGATATGCTATATTTTATAGAACATAAAATAATTAGTAATAAAAATAACTGTCAGCTGCTGCTTTAATATACAGAACATTGGCATAGCCACAAATGACTAGCCACAAATACTTGTTTCATTGGATGATTATTTGGGTAAAGTCATTTTGCATGACCCTCCACTCTGCTGCCTCGAGTTCAAAAAGGGTTTTACAATCTGTCTTTGGTGGTGAAACTCGCCAGTTTTGATCGAGGTTATCTGTGTGTCGAGTGAACTTCATGACCCATGATTGAGACTCCTCTTTGTGAAGTTCTATAAAAAGTTATTTAAAGTTTTCTTTACATAAATCTGAACATGACAACACAATAAAAACACGCCTCTATAGATGCATCTTTTTGTGTTTGAGGGAGTCGGCCTGTCTTCGCAGAGATAAAACCGTACCATGACCTCAGGCATTCTTGGCTTCTTAACTATGAGTTTCTGCCCATGTCGCCTATCGAGCCTCATTCTAGGCATATTTTCTGCGAGCGTGAGCCAAGACGACGACGGGCTCTCCACCAAAATCCATATTTCAGCTGGTTTACTGCGTGCCAATATGATGCAGATGTGATTTGTCTGGTTGATTTGTAGGCCGAGTGGACGCTGGCCTTCTATTCATTTTTTCTGTGCAATGAAGTGAAACGTTCATTAAATTTCACCAAGTCCAAGTGAAGTCCAAGTAAAACTACAAGATAAAAATCCACTTGTTGCATCATTATAAACTGAATATCTTTGGACTTTGGATATATGACAAATGAATTAACACAAACTCATACATTTAACTTATATTTCTGATTATGAAATCACTAAATTCCTCATGTTGAACACCCTTTGACACATTATTCTCAATGTCTCCTCTTAGACTGGAGGCTAACGCTTGAATAATCTTTGAAATTACACTGAACGCATGTTTTGTTTGGACAGATTACACATTTCACATTAACAGCCACAATGGAAAGTAATTCACCATCATTTAGAGATTATATTATTTTCTGAAATTGTGTATTTTGGTATGGGCCTGAAGGGAAAAGAACTTTGCTCTGACTGTCTTAGAAAGTAGTGGCAGTTTTTCATCATACCTCAGCTTATTTAATGCACAGTAGGCGTCGTATCGATGATTATTTGTCCCTGTTTGTGTTTAGTATGTCTCAAGAAGGGCTCAAACAATTAGTTGGTTAGTTGATTAACCAATCAACCAACACTAATTTTGATAACTGCTTTTTAAATACCAGCCCTATGATTGGTTATTGGACTCTTGATCAGGCATAACAATCAATTTGAGTCAGTCGAGGTGTGCCTCAGCTGGACAATAAAGTTGTAAAACAATGCTATCATTCATTGAATTGTGGGCGGTGTTAGGTTCACATGAAGCACCTCTGGCTAATAAACATTACTTTTATATGTTGGGAGATCTGGCAGCGAGTTATAAAAACACACATGGTATTCTGAAAACAGACATCTGGGAATATTTTAGATTTTATGAACTTACTGAGAAGCACAAAGACACACGCTGTGTGTGCACCTAACAGCAAAACCAGAGCCTAGGTGATGAAGTCAATAAGCAAAGCTAGTTAATTAGAGCTACTTAACACTTAATTTCACTATTGTACAAGCAGTTATCGTTAATACAATGGGGCTCATAAGGATGCTGATTCAGTTTGAGAAATTCAGAGCTGCATTATGATGACTTGGGGACTTCCTATGAGCATCTAATCACTGAGTTTTGAGGTTAGTGTGACAGAGGTGAGAGAGATAAAGTATCTCCTCTGCAGGACGGGGACAGACTAACACCGTCTGAGCGTCTTTCAGGGATCAAGGTTCACTGACTGTTTGCCTCGTTACCACACGATAATCCTCTGACATCCTTTCACCGATTTCTCAGTTTCCCTTTAATCAGGCAAACAATGAGCTGTCAATCAGCACTGTTTGGCTCACACATCCAGACATCATTAGCCGAGCTGTTGTGGGTTAAATTAGCTGTGACGTGGACGTGGTCAAACACGCAACATGAAGACAAAAGATAAGCTTCCTGACTCATTACACGACAAACATGACAGCTGCTCAATACGGCTGCGTCTGTGCTCACGGTGAGTCCGGCCCGGAGGGCTGTTGCTGAGCGCTGTGTTTCTCAAGGTCTGTGTGATAATGGACGTGTTGATGGGCCTCTCTGCGATGGGGAGGAGGGGTGTGTGTGTTTGGATCTGGCATACACTCGGCTTCTCACAGTTGTCTGGCATTATCACCGATAATAGAGAATATTATTGCAAAATGGAAGCCTCCTCATTACAGAGCTGTTGAGTCTCTGGGAGAGGGTGAGTGATGAAATAGTTTCCAGGCGTGGAAATGATTTAATGCATGATTACAGAGAGATCTTGAAAATTCAGAAACATATTGCAAAGACCCAATTAGATATGATGCCATAGATCAAGTGTCTGCTGTGTTTTTCTGTGAGTAATAATCTTAAAATATTAATCTTGTAATAATTGATATGGCCTGAACTAAAACTCCACAATCCCAATAACTCAAACTATGGGAACAGCTAAGAGGTTTTGAAATACTCTGACGCCATGTTGGCAGTCCTGCTTCTTCCGCCTTCGAGCTAATCTAAACATCAGCAAAGGCGTGGATCATCAGCAGACTTGAGGTGGGCCAAATGACGCCTTATTGCTCAAACAAGCCATCTGTAACAACACGTACCCGTCAATCAGAGCGTCCACGCTCTTAATCCTGCATAACTTTGAGCCTTAATATAATCTGAACAAGGTGAGTTTTATATAAATTCACCCTCAGAAAAGTTAGCTATAGAGACTAAATAATAAATGTAACCATGCTCTGACAAACCTTTTGTGGAAACACCGCTCTCATGGAGGTTTGCAAACACAGGCCTAAGGGAACTTATTTGCAGAGTTCACTCTGACAAGCAAATGTTGCTGGTATGCTTACATCCCATGCGTACACACCCAAGTGCTTTGTAATTGCTATTCCTCGCACAGTGGCGTGTAATTTACTCTGGATGAACATGTCACATGTCAAGACCAGACAATGCAGTAGACGGAATGAATGGCAGCTATGTGGAAGGTGTGTGTCCTGTCAGCTTCCTGCTGCTTTACACTGACTCCTTATTACGGGGGAAACCTGACTGCACACTCACAACAGGCAACAAGAATCAATGGAAAGTCAACACTTCCAGCCCTGGGGGCCCCTCAGGCTCAGAGGCCATGTGTGATTCATTCACTGGGGAGTCCTTCGGAAGGACAGAAAATATCAAAAAGAGTGATGGAGTGATGAGCTTGTATGCCTTCAACAAAAGTGCAGTGAAGTTTGCTTTGTCATGTGGATTAAAAATAAAAGTGTCCGGGTATCAAGTATCAGAGATGATGCATCTTTTTTTATCCCGGGTTGCTCTGACTGTCACCATATTCATCCTCCTGTGTAAAACACCGCTCAGACATCTATGAAATATGAAGTATCTAACTGCTAACCCCTCTCTGTCTCTGTCAGCTGTGCAGTCCCAAAAAACTGCTCGTATTAAGTGATTGCAGCATCCTATCTTATAAGAAGCTGAGCTCTCGTCATAGTTTTCAAATGATGTAAGTCTCTTGTATCGAGTGTCAAGTTTCCAGCTCAGTTTCCGTTTGAAAAAAGGTTAACCACTAACCCAAACAAGGAAATTATACAGTTAACGGTCTGGTCCTTTGATTTGATTGAATATGGGAACCAGCTCAAAATCGTGTGAGCTCGGATGTTCCATCTGTTCTTACAGTGAATGAGTAGGATGGTGTTAATCCCTGGTTTCCCAGGGAGGAAAATAAGAGTGTATTTATTCTGAGTGGAGAAACCAAAGTGGGAACTCCAACTCCAGTTACATTTCAGCCAGTTTGGCAGGGAAACAGTCAGTGTTGACATCCTATACTTGATGTTGGCTCCGGAGGTAAGAGTGATGCTTGGAACAGAGTCAAAATACAAAGCCGTACTGGCAAGATAGTGATAATACCAGGATGTAATAACACTGGAGGACTTACCCATGGTGGCAGCTCAGCAGTGGGCACACTTTGTTTCACTGCTTTCTCCTCATGCTCCAGGAATGCTAAGGCACGGTTTATCCTGTAGTCCTTGCTGCCATGGTTTTTCCTCCAATAGAACAGCATGGCAAGTCCGATCAGAACCCAGCTGAAGCTGAACTCAAAGTATCCCAAGATGTAGATCGGGAAGATGATGGCAAAAGTCTTGCCGAATTTAATCCACATTTGGGTGACATCCGTGAGAGCAGACTGCGGCTCCTCATCCAGCTCTTCCGGAGACAGAGGTGGGCCGATGGTGCTCACCGGGGTGCTGGGCGCTGCGATGGGCCCATTCGCCCTGACACCGGGTCCTGCAGAACCCTCCATCCTGTTACTCATTTCCCTGCTGGAAAGACAGATATTTACAGCAAATGTTTGTTAGTTAGTGTCTTGTCACACACATAGAGGGGCTTGCAAAGGTGCAATTGATTCATCCCTGCAATGCAGAGAGGCCTCGTGCTGCAAACTAGACACTCCACTGGGCAAAGTTCAAATAATTATATCACAGACATGCAGTAGTTATACACAGGGGAATAAAACAACATTAAGCAAGCAAGCTACTGAGCCTTCGAGATTATATGTATGAGTTATTATGATAGGAAGCTCCATATTACAGTAATTCACTTCAAAAAAGTTGGCAGTAAAAGTTGGTAATGGAGATTAAATAACCATGAAAACGATCTAATCTGTGTAAGGTATTACTGTTTACTGTAATACTGTTTATTTAGTCCACTAAACGTTTTAAGAGACGTTACAGGCTGCTGGATTAACTGTGATTTCAGTCTCTACCTTCTTGTATGGAGACGACGCCATACGAAACCCCTTTACAAAAACGTCAATTTCATATTCATGAGAAAACTGACAACAGTGCGAACTTTAAAAAATTAAATTAACTCTATAATAGGAAGCGTTTATACGTACTCTTTAATTCGGCATACATCCAATACACCTACACGCTATATTTTAGTAGTATTTTAACTTTGAGAAGTTGCTGTCAGCGTCAATGTTTAGCCACCAAAACAAACCGACGTGGATAGCAACGGCAACTGTGAAGCGGTTGTGAGAGTGTAGGTTACACCGAAATATGTGCCGTTTAGTTCGGCTGTATGTGCGCCGAATTGAAGAACACCGACTAATAAACCCTAAAATGGCTTCAGTCGTCGGTTACCGTGTGTATATTTTTACCGTTAAGCGCAACGACTCTTAACTGCCGGATATTTTGAACGGAGTCCGTCGTGACGTTCTCTCCCACAAAGTGACACGTATTATCGGGGCTTCACCACACACCACCAGCACTGCGTAATAGCCCCAAAACACCAGCGGAAAAAACAACAACTTCTACGGTCCTCTCTCACACACACTCACCGGTATCCGCCTGCGACATTCGCTCTTCACTGTAAAAATTCACTGTGCCAGCCCGGTCCACTGCATGACGACCAGCTAAACTAAGATAACCCTGTCTCCTCTCTCGCTCCCCTTCAGTACAGCTTGCTGACTGTGAGAGGGCGGCCAGTCTGTCTCAACCAGCCCGCAGGAAACTGTCATCGCGGGGAAACGGGTCAGACTCAGCCTCCTTCCCTCCGACAGGGAGGGAGCTTCAAAACACCAACACAGCAGCGGACCCGGGCGCCATCTTGTGGCGGGAAAGGAAAAAAAACGGTTACTTTCGATTCAATTAAACAACCATAAAAATAAGTTTTAAACAGACTTTAGAGCTTTAGTGGTAATCTAATCCAGACAGACAAGTCTAAATACTGCTGTTTTATATCATACATGCGTTAAATATCGTGTAAAAGTGTCAAAAGAAGTGTTTTTTAAAGGCGCAGTGTGTCAGATTTGGGGCCTTTACTTTCAAAATAAGGTAGACATGGAATATAATATTCATAACTATGTTTTCATCCATGTATAATCACCTAAAAATCGGATTTTTTTTTTACTTTTGTTACTTTAAAATGAGCCTTTTATATCTACAGAGGTCACGGGTCCTCTTTCACAGAGGCTGCCATGTTGAAACACCGTGTTTCTACAGTAGCCCAGAACAGACAAACTAAATACGGACTCCAGACGGGGCCGTTCAAGTGTTTCTTCTGTACAGTAGGAAGGTGAGGGTGATGTGAGGTAATTGCAATGCAGCGATTACACCACTAGACGCAAGAAAGTTGTACACACTGAACCTTTAACTGTATTAAAAGTGTGAGTCTCCATGTTAATTATTTAGACCTGGTTCAATGTGGTCCAGAGGTAGGTGGGTAAAGTGATGGTCTCCACATTAAAGGCCTTACAAATATGATATTAGGTTTTAAATTGAATTTAAAGAATTTGTTTCATTCTATGTACATTTAATGTATCTACCAGATGGTCTAAAAACTTTCTGGTGAGAAAATACTGATATTTTAATCAACTTTAATATGGCAGATATGATGCCAAAATTGCATAATACTGTCTCTGGTCCGATTAAAATAATAATTACAGTTATACAGGAGGTGATCAGTTGACTCGATGTGTTCTTCTTCCACCACTAGGCCAATCCTTTACAAACATTACCAGGTAACCTCTGACCTTTGACCATTTCATCCTATTTGTTGCCTGCAAAGCTTAATCTACAGCTGACCTAAATGAAATTTACAACAGGTAAGGAAGTCAGTTGGTTTAAGAAAGCTAGTATGAAGAAGACAAAGAAAACATTATAAAACAATATATTTATTAGATATTTAGGGCAGCTTGTAGATCATTGCTGCTCAGTGCACCATTATTATCAGTGCTATGTTTGCACAGAGGATGCTTCCCCACTAGATGTCATGGTAGTGTGTATACTGAATTATCTGTCAGCTGCTATGGACTTGATATAAAGTGAACTTATCAAACACTCTCATAAAACTACTTTTCTATTGAAATAGGCAGTAGCGTTTAAGAACTGAACATTAATATTAAAATAAACACTTAAATTATTAAAAACAACAGAAAACTCCACACTCTTGTGATTTGATAATGTGTCCTTCCTCTTGAAAGTCTTTTTGTCTTATGCTCCTGTCTTTATGAATAAAACAACATTAATATGACATGAAATAAGACAGAAAGGGGGGAAACAACACAGATAAACTCCAGAGAACTAACAGAAGATAATTTGTCTAAGTTGTTCTTCTATTTGATCTGCACACAGGTGGAGTTGGAGTATGTGTGTTAAAGGTGGAAACAAATAAAAGAAAAGGATCAATGCGCCAATGTGGAAAGATAAATAAATCGCAACTCTGTATAACTCAGACAAACAAATTTTAGTTTGATTGTTCTATACACTGAAAACAGACTGTACAGATGTAATGTATATTTCTTATATTTGCGATATCTTTCTATATTGTTGTACAAGTTTTTCTCCTGTCCTGACTTGAGAACGGTCTCTGAAGACCTCGGCATCGACCGCATTCTTATTCGACCTTGTCTCAGCCTCAGACAAAGAGGATTTGGGATTTAATTTCAAGACAGCTGAAAATATCAATACATTTCCTGTGCATTGTCTGAATTATTTGTTGACATCGTTACCGTGATCGGATGTAAAACTTTATGCTCCAAATGCAACTGATAATTGGACTGAAAGCTGTAGCTGTTGAGAATATGTCTGGATTTACTGTGATTCAGCTACCTAAACCACCAAAAGAGTTCATCTGCACAGCTGCATCAAAAAAAATCTGCAATGGAACCATTAGTGAGACCACAAACTCGCCCCAGTCTCAACCTTGCAATGCCTTGTATTAGTCTTGATACACTCTAGTCTTTTAGGGGGTCTTAACTAAAGCACTGGCACTCACTGTAATTCCCTCTAGACGAGATAATCAAGCCTGTGAGCTAAAGAAATAAGACATTGTAAGAAGATGTGTTTGTCTTCACCTGTTCCCACATTTCTTTACTTGCCCACTGTTTGCTATTCAAGAAATTCCTGTAGGTTAATTAGATTAGTTTGGAGTCGTCCCGGTCTCACCGTCCGGCTCCCACAAGCGCTTTGATGATGCATCATAGAAAGCCCAGTTTGAGTCACAAGAGACATAAAGCAAACGGAGACATTAGGATGAGGTTCCATACCAAACGAAAAAGTGCGCTCATTATTCTCATTTCTCTCCTCTCTGAAACTGTGCACAGTAATGACAGTCTGAGGGATGAGGAGGAGGAGCAGCGATGTGCTTCTTAATATGAGGGTGGGAGAAGAGCAATTTACAACACTGCAGCACAGAGGCAATAAAAATCCTGTGTCTCCAGGGTAAGGGAGGCTTTTGGTGTAGCCAGTGGATATCTACAAAATACATAAAGGATATACAGTCAAGACTTCCTCTGCAGTCTGATTATCAATGCTTCTGCTAATCTTTATGAACAGATATCTGGATATCTGTAACTACGTATCTATAACTTTAAAGAAGATAAATCAGGCAATAGTTAATGGTTCCAAACCGTTTGAGCAACCAAACCCTGCTCAAACGTGACTGATCAATAAACTACAAACGGAAACTAGAACCAACAAAGTCTTGGTCTCTTGTCTACAGATTCTTCAGATATCTGAGGACCTCTCCTGGAGCAGCAACACTGCATCACCGGCCAGGAAAGCTCAGCAGCGCCTCTACTTCCAGAGCCCTGGTGTCCACCACATGCACCTTCTACCGTGGAACCACCGAGAGCGTCCTGACCAGCTGCATCACTGCGTGGTACTGCAGCTTCACCGCATCCTGCTGGAAGACCCTGCAGCACATAGTGAGAGAAGCTGAGAAGATCATCGGTGCAATGGCTAAAGCCAGCTAGACAGCGAGGTCATGAATGTGACATCAGGGACGAGCTGATTAATATGCACACTCGCCACCAGTTGGACGGGGGGTCTACATGTAGTTACTGACACTGTTGCACATGAATTTCTGGACGTTATGGAGATCCCTCAGTGCTCATCTGTCAAAAAGTTGGACAGCATGCAGACTTTTTTTGGTGGTTTGAGGTGAAGCAGCGATTTCAAGCACCTGGTATCTTCGGTTCGGCCTGAAAAACAGAAGAAACTCACACATGCGCACCATGAAGTTGAGCTGAATTATACAATCTGTGTCTGCTTAGCTCTGTGGTTAAGCTGGCATTGGCTTTTGTTATTATTTCGACTTTTTGCAGCAGCTTTAATCCAATCAAATCAAACATTTTCCTTCCCTATTATTTATAGATTTCCACTTGTTTCTAAGGTTGGTGGGAGATCCTCCTTCATGGTTTCAGAGTTTGCTGATAACATTTTACAGTGCGTGGTGTTTCAATAAAAAGTTCGACAAGCTATTGCAAAAGACATTGAAAGCAGATCAAGTCTCTCTGTGCTGAAAATTCAATAAATATGCAAATATATTTGGTTGTCTCCATTTTTAGTGTATATGCATGAGCTGGAGATTTCCAAATCTTTTGGTGTAATGTTCGTCGGGCCATGACAAAAAAAAACCTTGTGTATTGTAATGTACGTCTTGAACACAGATCTCAGGGAAGCACAGAGAAACTTTCCCCGTTCAGCAGACGAATGTGGAGGCCGCTTTTGACTGTGACAAACTTGCACATCTCTGTTTGGCCAAGAAGAAAACCTCAGCTTACCTCACCTGAAGGTAAGAAATCTTTAGAAAGTCTTCTTTTCTTTTATGTGATGGTGCTGTTTAAAATTCCTCACCGTGGACCTGACGGTGCAGAAGGATGGGCGGTCACTTATATATATTTTTTCAGTCCCTGTAGGTGTTGCTTATGTGCTGATGTACTTAAAGTCTTGATCTGAGCTCTGTTATAGATCATGTCTGAAATATAATACCAGCAATAAAACCTATTGTGGGAATCCAGTCTTTATTCTTTGTGATTTTCTTTGAGTGGTTCAGTTCAGTTGGTGCTTTTTTTCAATCATCCATAATTTTTTATTTTTCATTTTGGTTCGTGATGAATCATCGCAGCTGAAGCTGGTTCCCCGAAGAATTACCGAAATCTATCCAATCAGAGCAGTTTCCCACTAAGCAGATTTACCTCATTTGCATTGGATGAGCTCCTTCTGCAGTGACCATCCAGAACTGTGAGCGTTTGCATTTATTCAATGGATATTTATATGTGTATGACGCTATAAAGGAGTAAATCAGAATCATAAAAGCGTAATAGGAAACATGTATTAACGTGTTTTAAAGCTCATTAGTTTGTTCAGGATGTGAGGGTCAGTAATGTACTTCATCAGCTTGCCAATACTGATTTTCAGCCAACATGGGTTTAGTATGAAGGTAAGTCACACTATAACAAAAGTAACAAAAGTTACAGGCTTCATTTAAATCACAATAATGTTTAACTCTGTTGCCTGCTCTTGAAGATGGAAAACAATGGAGGGAAGAGGAATCTAAAACAGCATGTTTAACTGAAGAAGCAGCTCCAGTGGAAACCAGTCACCACCACTGTGTCGGGGATATCTCAAAACCTGAAGCTCTCTGTGTGGTTGGATACTGTCACAAACCAGCTCAGGAAATGTGACAAGTCGGGAGTCCACGCAGGAGATTTACTTGAAATAAGAGTAACTTATTAAGACCATGGACAGTGGGAGCAGTGTCGCAATACCTGCAGAGGTAACAGAGAAAATGTGGTGTTAAGTGAAGAATGACAGACCAGAACACCATGAATTTAGCTCACAAGATCAGAGCATATCCACTGCTGCTAAAAGAGTTTGTTGTTTTTTTTTAGATATTATGATATTATATTTTATCCTCTTTGGGCAAAGAAAATTCCCCCAGGTGTAACAAAGTTTTAATTCATTCATTCACCTTCAAGGAGTCCAGCCACTACAATGAATCAGCTTTAGTGGTCAAGTGTGCTGCACACATTCTAGTTTTTCATCGCTCTACACACAATTTCCAAGAACAATCGGGATGATAGAGGAAAATGGACATAACTCTAAGAACAAAGCTGAACATAAATATTTAGCTGTGATGGATGTGCAAGTAGGTGGAAAAAAAATAGATCAGTGCATATATATATAAGACATACCATGTCAAGGCAAGCGTTTCTGTAAATCATGCAGAGTGCAAAGAGAGCTGGAGTAAACGTTGAATGATTAATGTACCTACTGTAAGTGGGTGGATATGTACAGTACATGCAGGCAGGCATGTCTAAATATACAATGTGCAGGACTTATATTATAACAGTGATGATGTAAGTGCATGGTGCACACAGCAAAAGCTGTGTGTGTTTAAACTATTAACAATAATTTGTAGGTGCAGTGGATGTTTTAGTCTCACAGGCTGACTGACTGACTCTGGTTCGTCGTGGTTTCAGTTGGTACTGTAGGTTCCTCAGCGTCTGTTCATTTTACCATCTGGTTCCTTGCAAACATGCTGCACATCTCATTCCTCCTCCTCACTGAAATCATGTTCTGCTAAGTGTTAGTTAGGGTTAGAGGTTAGGGAAAGGGAACTGAGCCCATCCCTTGAAAGAAGACAGGAGGTGCGCCATCCTTCCCCCCACCACCCTGGTTCCAGTTGGCGTAGGGTTGGCACCTTCCTCCATAGAGCACCATGCACCAAGTCAAGAACAAACTTCCATGCTTGACCTTTCAAACTTTTAGCGAAAGCGTTACCTCATCTTTGAAAGGCTGCGTGGGACGATTCAAACTATTGAATCCACATTAAATAACGATAATAACTTGGTGATAAGATATCAGCACAAAACATCAGTTTGAGAAGAAAATACGCATCTATTAATACAGAGCTGTTTTGTGTGTGCTTTAGCACGCTATCTTAAAAATCCACGAGATGACCTCTTCACATCATTTCTTCATAATAAAAAACTGCATTTGCAACGTGTCATTCTGATATGAGCAATGTGAAATGTTTATCAGCGTTTGGATACATCACTGATGTAAGAGGAGACTTTAATCAGGTTTGTTAATAAAGATATGAGGAATAAGAGTGAGAAAGACGCCTTCAATTAATGCCGTAATCTCCACGTTGATGTTCGTGTACTGAAGTTATGAAGAATCGAGTGATGCTGCTCTGAAAGAAACACTGTGGAAGAACACCCAGTTAAACGGTACAGCTGTGTACATGTCAGCTGTAACACGGCTGTTTTGTTTTTCAGCCTTCACTTCACACCTACATGTCACTGCATTAAAAAATATTACACCACATTCTGTTCCCAGATAACAAGCTCCACTGCTCTCGTTAATAACAAGAAAATTATGTGCTCTCAAAACCAGATTACACATGCAAATAGCCAGTGAACCCACACACTGAGCTGATATATAAAAGCTATACATCCCTGTGTGATGCATGCAGTATGGTCTTATACATAACTTCATGTCGAGATCATATTCACTATATATGCAAATCTTATTTATTCACTCTATGAACTGGCCTTCGCTTCCCACAGCAGATTTTAAAATTATTTAGATTCATATAAATGCCAGTGTTCCTATATTGAGTATTTCTAAACTGTATTTCATAAAAGCTTCAAACATCCTCCAAACTTTCTTGAGCTTGTCTTTGTCCTGTGCTGATTTATTCAGGGTCAATTATATCTAATTATTACACAGCTTTATTGTATTCTGATTGGTTAATTACAGCAGTGTGTTATTTCTGAATAGCAGACCACTGCTATGAATAACAGAGACTCAGAAGAACGACAGAAGAAGCAATAAAATAATTTTTATATCAACACCTTTGACTTCTTCAGTAAGTAGTTGTGTAATAATGCACATTGTCAGGTTAGTATGGCATCCTGCGTCAACCTGCTGGGGTTGACTTCACAATGTGAATCAGTGAAGATATTTTCTACGTGTGCACAAATATGCATCCAAGTTAGTCATAGTGGGAGTGTGAGGGGTGTTTTGTTTTATTATAATTACATGGGGCGGCGCAGTGGTTAGCACTCTCGCCTCACAGCTGGCATTTGTGAGTTTCTTCGTGTCCGTTGGGGTTCTCTCCGGGTTCTCCGGCTTCCTCCAAGACATGAAGGTTATCATGGCTGTTTGTCTCTATGTGTCAGCCCTGCAATGAACTGCTGACCTGTCCCGGGTGTACCCTGCCTCTTGTCCAATGCTAATTTAGGATCGGCTCCAGGACTGGGTGGATCTGTGGATCTTTATAAGCTCAGTTACTCGATATGAATGAAAGCAGGCTGGTAAAGAAATATTTATAAAATAATAACTGGCTCTTGGTCAGAAGGGGGCTAAAACTGTGTAAAACATGAATACTGAGAATTATATTGTATATAATTTATCTAGAATACAAAGAAGCGCCAAGAGAGCTGCTATTTTACCATTTACTAATGAAACAGTGCAGTCTGACTGGGATGAAAATGAAGTTCTACTTTGTTTTTTTTTACTTTGTAAAGTGAGATAAAGTTAATTAGAGGACGTCTTAGGGATTATAAAAACACTATTTATTAGAATAAACTGTACGCCTGTTGCCATATTTTCTGTTCATTTTTATTTTTTCTACATAAATATGTTATTTGGGAATATAGAAATACTTGATCTTCCTCTGTCATCAAATTAAATATGTTCAAATTTTAATTTTTTCTGAGCACTTCAGGGACAATCCGTCGACGCTGGATAAAAAAGTTGCGATTAAAAGTTTGTTCTTCATCTCAGAATCAGCCGTTAACGAAACATTTTTCCACAGAGCGCCTGTGCTGCAGTCGTTTCACTCGATTTGAATTTTCCAGATTGAGCAGAATAAAATTAACATATATTTTTAAAAAATCAGAATTACAAATGGACTCAGCCGTGCTACAAACCTATACACTGTGCTGGAGTATACAGATGGTGGTTTGTAGGCTACAAGCACCAACAATTAATACCCATATTTATGTTCCTCAATACGCCTCTTGGATCAAAACATTAATGCAAACTGGAATTATAATTAGAAAGAGTCGAGATAAAAGGTTAATCAGACCAAACCTGCTTGATTAAACAGTATCAGATCGAGTGTGTCTTAATGAAATCTTCCATGTGCCTCAAAAACAATGTAAACTTTAAGAGCAAATTTATCAACTCGATCAAACTTTCATTAACTGTTATCATTTAATTTCTTTCCACCTCACCTCAGCTGCAGGTGTTCTTCCTGTGAAGGATTAAAAAAACAGTTTTATGGAGACGTGACATGAAAAAACAAGTCATGTATGACAAAAATAAGAAAGCAGATGACACTTTCTTTCCCCTCATCTGGATCAGGATGGCCTCACGCTCACACCAAAGAGTGACTGCTTTACGTACTTCTGCCTGCACGTTTGAATGCAGCGTTAACACTTTGCCCACAGCGGGGCGGGTGGTGGTCTCTGACTTTGTGTAAATATGTGCCACACTCATCCTCGCTCTGCGTTCATGAGTTTACTGTACAAGACAGGAGAGCGTGTGCATTTATAATGGAGGGGTGTTTCTGCTCTGCTGTTCCACGCTGAGTCAGAGTCGAGGGGTTTAAAAGAAACATTTCTGCAGATAATCTGACGTATATTTCATCAGGCAGGCAGGTCACTGACCTTTACTTGATATTCAGAGACACTTCCCAGAAACTCAAAACTGTAGTTGGGAATCTAAAAGCTCACTGAAGTGGAGACGCAAAAGAAAAATCCAGCTCTTCTGTCTCTTCTAGCCGAACTGATATTACAAAAAAGAAATCAGTTTATGTCCTCTGTGTTTGTTTCTCATTTCCTACGTGCTGGTGCTGGAAATTTGATTGGTCCAGTATCTGTATAAGCTTAAAATAGTTCACGCAGGCAGTTAACCAGCTTATTAGCTGCTGCTTGGTCCCATCTGTGACTTGATACGTTCCATGTCCTGATGCAACATAGAGTGCTGAGGTTGCAGGAGTTTTATTTTATTAAGCTGTAAGGTGGTTAGAGTAATACAAAGAGAGACAAAAACAAAGAGGACACGATAAACACAACACGAGTTCAAGCCGGTGTGTACGGAATAAACAAAGGAAAAAACTGTATGTCGATAGATGAGTGTGTGTGTGTGTGTGTGAACAATCAGGGTAATTAGGGAGATGAATGGGAAAGGGAAAAATAAGCAAGCTCTAAATAGATTAATCAACTAATAATTGTTTATGTGCGTGTATGTGTTTTCTCCTCTGTCATTGTGTCTACACAGACTGCAGAGTCCAGTTACGCTGTCGGTTTGTCCAACTCTGGTTCTGGCACGAGACCACCTCCTCTTCTTCTTCTTCTTCTTCTTCTTCTTCTTCTTCTTCCCGGTGGTCCAAAACGCCTGTGGAACAAACACTGACACTCCCCCAGTGCTCTGAGCTCACATTCTGGGCAGTCCGGCTAACAATCTGAGCTAACGTTGGGTAACAGTAGCTGTGGCTTGGAAGTAGAGCGAGTCGTCCACTAATCAGAAGAGCGGCGGTTCGATCCCCTCCAGTCTGCGTGATGAAGTGTCCTTCGGCAAGATACTGAACCCCAAATTGCTCCTGAGGGCTGTGCCATCAGTGTGTGAATGTGTATGAATGGTTAACTCCTCAAACTGATGAGCAGTTGGCACCTTGCATGGCAGCAAATGCCTTCACTGTATGAATGTGTGTGAATGAGATACGTACTGTGAAGCGCTTTGAGTGGTTGGAAGACTTGAAAGGAGATATAAGTACAGTCCATTTAACAACAGTCTCCTCATCACTCCACACAGATCTGATGTTTTCATCTTTCGTCTGAAGCTTCTTCAAGCTCCTCCGAGTGAAATGCACAATGGGTTTTTCCAAACGCTGTGTCGACCTGTTGAAAATGCCTCGCACCTCCACATTTAGACCTGCAGTCATTAGCACGACAAAGACGTTGATAACTCGTCTCCTAGCATCAGCGGCAGTCCGTCAAATCAGTCAGCCGCTGCCATGGGAACCAACCTGAAGAGGACTGAAATTTAACAGAACAGTTAAACCACTTTACAAAGTTATGTGAACCCCGAGGTCATGGGTTATTAATCAGAAGTGTTTGGACTTCATAGCGTGAGTCACACAAACAAACCCTCATTTGACTCAGCGCCTTGTTGTTCTGCCCGGCCTTCATCTTTTGTCACAGACAGCTTCTGTTCAGCTCTGATTGTCTGGACAGAAAAAACACAGTGGGGATTAAAAGATGTCTGGACTGCAGCCATCTTTCGTAGTGTAGTGGTAATTAAAGTAGATAAATCGTGGACTGCGGGTGGTGAACATCGTGAGCTAATAGCTACAAATGTAAAGAAAAAAGCAAATATGCTGTTTTGCAAAGTATTTTATGAGATGAAGAAGGAACGCTGGTTTTCCCCGCTGATGCTCCCTCTTATATTGTTTCCTGGTGGACAGATAGATTTATCTGCTGTTGCAGGCAACAGAGCCGGGCTCAGCGGCCTTCCAGTCAACCCAGCTGGACTTGAGACCGACAAGGAATACAGAACTAAAGTCATTCACAGGGTTTCCTGATAGACAGATAGACTATCATGCTGAATATAATCTTCAGCAGCAGATGGTTTGTGCACTTGTTGTGGAAAGTGTATCATCTTTCTGAGCACTTTAAAGACTTCTTGTCCATGCACACTAAAAGATCGGTTTGAAAAGTTTATCTCTGACTTCAGAAATAAAACCTGCAAAAACTTTTTGGCCTCTTGGGGGCAGCAAACACACAAAAAGGTTGTGAATATAACAATAACATCTTTATGCTTTTACTCTTTAGTTTTACACATGCAGCAGTTATGGAGGAACATTATCATCTGTTTTAGCTCTGTTTCGGTCTCCAAGGAAGAAAATAACATTGCTAACGCTGCTAAATTCTCTTCGAGGTTCACCAGATGTTCGTCCGAGGCGTTTTTTAGAGCCTTCTCTCTGCCTGCTGCAGCTGGAAATGATACTATGAGATCGACGAGAGTGAAACAAAACAGTAAAGTGTGTTCGGACAGCAACAACAAGCTGAAACTCAAAGCTGGTCTCAGATTTCCATAACATAATTGGCAAATTTATCTCCTGATGAATTCGGTGTCATATGAATTATTTTGTTTGCCACAGTTACAGACTGAAGTCCAAACTGAAAATGAGAGGACGACGAGGACAGATGTTTTCTGGAGAGATCTCTGGTGAAACTTTAACTTTTCAAAATTTACACCCAAAGCAGCTGAACATGAGTTATAAGTGAGTGAAACTATCACCTGCTGTGATGTACTGACGGACATAATTCAATGCAAAATTGAATGCACCAAAAAGTCTGTACTGTTTGAGGTACACACTGGCTCGCTCTATTGATCGAGCAGCACAGGATTGGACAAAGTCAAATTATTGAATCGTTGCAGCGCTGGAAGAAAGAGCCTGTGCACGAGGGTCGGCGTAGTTTGCACTGTAGGCATGTGTGCGCTCGTCCATTGTTCATTGTCCATGTGCTGTGTTTACTTTATTTAAAAGCTTCTTCTCTTTCAGTCACTCTCAATTATTCTGCTGTTGGATTACTCCCAAAGCAATTTCCAAAGCGGTCAAGTCATTTTTTAGGACAACACTGAGACGTTTGGACGGCTGAAGAATTGTTGAAGTTTGTCTGTCTCAGAGTTTTTTTTCTCTCTTTACTGTAGTCGACGTGTTTTAGTTAAAATGAGATGATGCAAAGACGAAGTGACACGCTCTTCGTCTTCTGAAGCCGGGAATGACACAAGAACACAAGAGACACATAGACACGTTATTGTGTATAAATACTGGCTATTTTGATCAGGCTTGGACAAACAAGTTAAATATATTCTTTATCATTCTATTATTTTTATCAGGCAGTGGATGAAAAAACGGGCGCTTATCTGTGTGACTGAGCTGTGAAGTAAATACTTCTACTTCAGCTCCTGCAGCTTTGGTCGGCTTTCTCCTCCCATCTTCAATTTACCTGAAGCCACGTGCACGTGAACGTACATCTGCATTGTTGAGACTTTTCTGTAGTTAAATGTGAAACTTGAGTGGAAGTAATAAGAAAGCACTGCAGCACATTTTTTTTCACACAGACTCATTTGACTTTTAATACTTTTATATTTTCATTGCAGGACTTCTGTTAATAAAAGGATCTTGGTCACGGGGGGGGGGGGGGGTCAGTCAGTCATGTTTGGTTCTGATAGAAATGAACACAAAGATGCTAAAATGTGTCTGTTTCACAGCAGCACATCCATTTTGTACAAGCTGACTGAATTAATGAAGTAATGCCAAAATATGTTATCCATTCTCATGTTACAGCAAGCTTAGATAATGCTTTTATTTTGAAATTCGCCACCGGAAGCCTCCGTGTTTATCACAGTGGGCTTGACAGCTGGAGGCAGCTGCGGGTAGCTGATCTCTCTCTGCACATTCAGCTCTGTGGATACAGGACAGACATCACCGCCTCTGGCTTCCTCCTCTTCACTCTTTTATTTTGATTTCATTTTTTTTCCCACCACATTCATGGATTAAATCAAACATTCACTTCCTGTGTGAGGATGAGAAAGTCTAAAGTGGAGTTTAAAATGAAGTCTGGACTCTTTAATTAAAGCTGAGATCAATCCTGGAGGAGTGAAGATGAAAGTTTGGCTGCTTGTCACCTTCTGTTCCTCGACGTGTCTGCTCATGGTGAGTCACTTTACTACAGTACACTATACTGTTATTTACTATAAATCAAATGTGGATGTACAGCACACACTGTGAGGCTGATATTAAGTTTCATTCTCATTATTAATAATAATATTCTAATTAAACAGACTTGACCTTTGTGTTGTGAGGTTGGTTTGTTTTCTGCAGTTACACAATCAGGAATCTGATATTAAGCCCTGTAATTGGTTACAGCTAATTATTTTCATTATCCATGTATCAGCTCATTATCTTCTTAATTAAAGCTTTAATTAATCGGTGTATAAAATGTCAGGTAATCACAGTTTCAGAGTCATTTTCTGATTTTTATTTGATTATTTGCTGATTTTTTGTTCAGTTTTACTGATTATCTTTAAGTTTGTTGTTTAAACAAAACAAATACTTTGAATGGAGTTTTGGGAAATTTGTGCTAAACGTTTATTTTTTTAAACTTCTGTTTGACATTTTATGGATGATTAATCATTAATGACAACAACCAGCTGCAAAAAACCCAGAAAATCTGAATTTACAGTCAGAGTCGAAGAAGAAAAGCAGCAGAGTTTGCTTAAATAGTTTAATTTATTAAGAAAAAATGTAATTTGATTAATCGATCAGCGATCGATTGTTTCAGTTGTAATAAGCTGAAGTGTGAGAATGTTATAATTCATGGATTTTTTAAGGCAGTTTGGATCAAAAATCTAACTAAAGCTGAAAAAATTCAATTAGGAATTTGATCAGCAGCCATTTTCATAATCACTTTGTGGTTTTTGAGCCACTTTGTAGGTGAAAATATTAAATATTCCTCCGAGTTCTGCCTCTTAAATGTGATAAACTGAATATCTTTGGGCGTTGGACTGTTGGAAAAACACGTCCCGGGTTCTGAAACTTTTCTGTTAACTTCACACAAAGTGAGAAAATAACTGTCATATTATTAGATAATGAAAATACTTGTCTCTCTGGTGAAGCTCTGGTTGTCTTCGAGCATTAATTAGATCATTTGTTGGAATCAGCTCTCACCGCTGGTCGTTCCTGTTGAGCCGTCCTCCAGCTGTTACCCCGGTCCTTCACACGAGCTGCCCTTTCCCCGTGTTGATACACCTCACAGGATAAACAGTACTCTCTCTTTTTTCCTCCCATAATCCTCCTCTGACTAAAAGCAGACCGGGCTGTCAAAATGTTCTCATCACCTAAAACAAATGTGAGGGTTTAATTATCCGTCTGATGAACGCTGCTGGCACCCCGAGCACTCAAAAACCTTCTCACGTAAGCACAGCAGTCTTTAGCAGTCCTAAGGGCACTTCAGAAGGATGGACGGACACCGAGACTGAAAGGAACATTCAAATGTTTCTTTATTTTTGGACTAAATTCCAGCGAGGTAACGAAGTGTGAAGTCATTTTGCGTGTTAACGCAACGCTTGAAAGTCGACGGTGGCGTTGTTTTCCTAAACTCAACCAATTTCAGTGCTTGAACCAAACCAAACAATGGCAGCCATGTTAATTATTGTTACCGCGACGACAAAGTGTCTTCGAAATGTCGTGACGTCGTAAAAATAACCTGCGAAATACTCACAAAGACAGGACTCCGCATGCGTATTACTGCTACCACAGCGACAAAGTGACTTCAGACTTACTTGCGTGTTGAAAAGTCGTAAAACTTGGCATCCGCGATGACGTTAAATGACACGCGAAATCTTTGCGGGAGTTAAATGACTCACGAAAAAGACTTGAAATGTCGTAAAAATCATGCTGTAAATTCCTAAAAAGGTCGATGGAGTCTGGCGAAAATGTTTTTATAAATTAACGTTCTTCTTTTAAGTTCTTCCCAAAATGAACGGAGCTCAGTATCGACCTGTTCATGGTTGATGACATTTTAGCTACAGTATATGAGCTGGTTATCTCTATCTGTGACAGCTTCACTTGATTTCAAGAATTTTGTATCAATGTGATTTTTCAATGTAATCGATTCAGTTCGCATGACTGAGTACAAAAAGTTCTTTTTTGATCCAGAAACGGTTCACACATTAAATTCTCATGATATTACTGTCTGGGCGGCACGGTGGTGCAGTGGTTAGCGCTGTCCTGGTTCCAGGTTCTAACCTTTGTGTGGAGTTTGCATGTTCTCCGTGTGTCTGCTCTGTGTGAGCTCTCTCCGGCTTCCTCCCACAGCCCAGAGATGTGCAGGTTTATGAGTTAATTGGTGACTCTAAATTGTCCGTAGGTGTGAATGTGAGTGGTTGTCTCTATGTGCCCTGCGATGAACTGACGACTTGTCCTCTCGTCCTCTGGGACAGGCTCCAGTCCTAACCCTAGTTAGGATGAGTGGTCACAGATAATGTATTTACTATCTCACAAGACGTGTTACACGTGGCAACATTT
Organism: Protonibea diacanthus; assembly: GCA_028641955.1. Taxonomy (NCBI): domain Eukaryota; kingdom Metazoa; phylum Chordata; class Actinopteri; family Sciaenidae; genus Protonibea; species Protonibea diacanthus. Next base: position 23,212,285 of record CM053988.1, read on the forward strand.
TGTGAATCTTGACTTTTGGTGACGCTCACTCACATTTTCAGACGTAACGGGCAGTCGAGCTGACTGTCCACTTTCTAACCAAACAAATGAAGCAGGGAAAGACGTAAATGAATGTGTAATTCATTGACCATCGCTGGCTGAATGTCTGCTCTTTAAACAGATTGTGGTCTGTGTTTATGTTTATGTTTATGTAACGTCACGTCTCCACCGCCTCTTTAGTTACACCTCTTTACCCACAATGCTGGACAGGCGCAGGTGGTGCAGTGAGCGCTGGCTGGCGCTCTAGTTTGATGCCCCACATCAGTGTTCCCCTACTCCCGCAGCCTGATGCTTGATGACCATGAATAAAGATTTGATCCATACTCGTCGATATATTTTCAGAATATTCTCTGGTTGCTTGTCGTGTGTGAGGAATTGATGCCACCTCGGGCTCTGTGAAATCATGAAAGTGTTTTATAGCCTGATTAAGTATTATTAGCTGCAGCCCTAAATAACAGTTTAATTCACGACCATGATTCACATGAACCCCCTGCACACACATGGCGTGACACTAATGTGGAGTAAACAAAGAATTATAACATGATAATTAAGAGTTGAAGAGGTCGATGTTTGCTCCGTTGCTGGTGTGTGTTCCCGTCTGTGCATGTTTTCTGCAGCCTGAGTGCAGCGGCGGGCAGCAGGGACTCAGGTGTGAACAGACTCCTGACCACAGTGGTATATTAAATTCACCTGTCTGTCTGCAGGAGAGCTCAGGTCCAACTCAGCACAGCAGATCTTAAACAAACTGAGTTAATGTAGAAACAGGAGGAGGAACTCGTGTCAGACATTTTTTTTAACACCGCCAACATTTCACTCACATCTGTTCTGATTTTCTGGGATATTATTTGGCAAAACAAAAAGAGCCGGGTGCCTGGAAACAGCTGGTGATTTTTTTTTAGGTCACCGAACATCTGATGAAATATTCTCTCATGTTCTCATTCAGGAGAGGAGAAAAGAAATCATTTCACTAATTATCAAAAGTTTGAATAGAAGTAAACAAAACCTTTCAGCGACTTTTCAGTTCATCTAACACAAATACTTTATTTACATGCAACATCATCGTGCACAATGCAGGTCAACATACAGCACATTTACTGACTAATATGTGCAGGGAAATTCAGAGTGTAAACATCAGTGTTTCTGTTGAGAGTTGATGTTTTATGTTTCTTGTGAACATGTGAAGCAATAACCACCAAACTCTCTATCGACCTCTATCGATCACAGTTGCAGAGCGGGACGAGTAAAAGTCTGGACAGACAGTACGAGGTGGTCGTCTGTCGGAGCGCTTCAAGGCTCGGATGGACGTGAAACTTTCTTCATATGAAAGTTAGATGGTTCAGAACGTGCCATGTCAGTAAGAAACAGACAAAGATCTTAAAATTCTTCTTATGAAAACAGACAGGACATCTGTCAGGACCCCACAAAGTTTAGAATTACTCTAATTACTTTCAGAGCATGAAACTTTAACATTTGTAAAACGTCCCAGCTCCAAATCGTGACGTCCACAACGCAGAGTAGAAAAATAGCTTCTGGGTGAGCCGGCTGAATAAATCGGCGGTCGTTCTGCCGTGCCGTATCCAGCTGTGACACATCCACACTCTCCACAGAAAATCCTTGTAAGAGGACATCAAAGCCGCGCGCTGTTTGACTGACAGGTTGATGTCTGGCAAAAATGCGGCGCTGAAACAACAATGAAGCAACTTTAGCGATTAAAGACAGAGACTCGAGATGAAAGAAGAATCTCAGAGATTCCCATTTTAGGATAATCTCTTAATGCCAATTAAGAAAAATAAGGAACAGAGGAAAACAGCCTCGGCTGCGTGCTGCATGTATAATTCTGTTTTAGGTTTAGGTTAATTTGCATGTAACATCCGTTCATTTACTTTACTCACTTCTAACAGAAAGTTTCACACAAAAAATACAACAAAATGAGCAGGAGGGAAGGAATAAAAACTTTGTGTTACCTCCCAAACTTCTCAACATGAACTGATCAAAGAGAAAGTCAAATAAACTGCACAGCACAAGAACTTGAGACTTGAGGCCTTGTCAAGACGTCCCCACGTTAGCAGCATCCACTGTGCCGCTCTACATGTCGATAAAGGAGCTGTGCATTCTCTTACTGAGAATCTGCTGACATTCGTAGGTCAGTGCTGGTGTTGCGATTGTCACCCTGAAACCCGCCGACGCTGTTTTGTTCCTCCCTCCTGCAGACTTCAAACTCCACCGAGAGCGTTTCAGAAGCGTTTCTCCCTCCAGACTTTGTTTACGTATCGCTGTGGTGACCCGTGGAATCTGGGGTCAGTCCGAGAGAGTTTTTGAAACCTTTGGAAACAGTTTCATGGATCAAAACAGGAAGCAAATCAAACAAGATAAATGCTCGACAGACTTTCACAGTGAGAATTTAGTGACATCTAGTGGTGAAGTTTCAGATCACAACCAACTGAAAACCCGTCACCTGTTCCTCTCGGTTCGAACAGAGGCCGTGAAACTCGTCTGGTTTGGTTTGCTTGGTTGGTGCACTAATGAAAACATGAATGTTATGAATGTGATATTCCATTTCTGTCAATAAATCTCCTTAAATGTTACACACTGGACCTTTAAAAAAATATATTGTTTGTTCATTGTTTTGGAAAACACTGAATTTGAATGGCAAAAAAATCAATGGCCCAGCAATGTGTGTGTGTGTGGTTGGTGAAGACCGGCTCATTATGACCCGTTGTTTTTGTCTCACACCGCTGACTGCTGATTGGCCGGACTTTCAGCTGTCGGCTCAGTCGATCCTAATTGGACATGTTCCACACTAAACCCTCGTAACAAGCATATGAGGTTTAGTCTAGTTTACTGAGAGGGCATGATTAAATGCAACACAGAGCTGTAATGAGGGGGAACAGTCGCATTGTGCACTTCTTCTACAACCATGGGATGGTTAGAAAATCTCCCATTTCGCAGGTCAAACCGTGACGTCAGGTCCAAAACCTTTAGAGCAAGTGGAAGGCTGATGACAAGAACCACCTGTTAGGTCTGTCTCTGCAGGATCTGCAGCGGGGGTGCTATGACAACATCACACTGCTCCCGTCTTCCCCACAGAGAACACACAGTCACTGTTTACACAACCCACCAGGAAAAGGCAGATGCAGGTTGTGCTTTTTGCTCAGTTGGACCAAATTCAGGATATTAAAATGATAGGGAAGCATCACACGCAACATCAGTGTTCAAACGGCAGAGCTGATCGCACCCGTTCAAGACAATGTTTGAGGTACGTTTCTCTGCTAGCTGTTCTATTTATGAAGGACGCCACGAGGAGAGGCGTCAATCAGCACCCATCAGATCAAGCTGGGAGGAAGTCAGACACACAAACGGCATAAAGAATCTGGTCGATTCTAAAAATAAAACTCCCTGTGCAATTGTTAAAACAGACAAAAGGGAAACTATGTCACTGAGTAGTCTACACACTCATGATAGAAGCACACACACAATGACCGAAGTCTGGTAAAGTGGGTGAAGTGGAACAACAGGCCTTTGGAGGAATGGGCGATGGTTGGACGAATGAACCTTCGTTTCAAACAGACATTTTTTGGACTGTTGAGGTTTCAGAATATTGGACTGTCGAAAGAAAGGCACGGCACCTCTTGTAGCTTTATTTCTGACAATGTGGACAACCAACGTTCCAAACAGAAGAAGGATATGTGAGGCAGCCATCGAGCGACCATACAGTTTCTAATAAGAGCATTCTTGTTGGTTGGGACTGAATAAACTTAACCGTAGCTCAGTGAGGACCTTTTATTGTCAAGAGCCAAATCTCTATAGTTTTTCTAGCTGTTGTTTTCATGTCATTGGGTTGAATTTAGCCTTTTTTCCCCCCAAACCTTGACCTGGGATCTGTTGTATGCATCTCCTGTGGTATTAAACCATAAAGAGCGCCTACATAGTGAACTGGCAGGGCTGATAGAGGACAGCAGCAGGTATTTCCACCTCCAGAGAGATCAACAGGGAGCTTCGGCATCCACAAAGCCACACACACCACACCCACATGCTATTTTGCTCCCATCGCAGTCAGGCGGTAATTCATCCAATTATGAACCGAATGCTACCCGAGAATTTTAATGTCGCCTTTCAACGACGAGGCATCGAGGCGTCAGCACAAAAAGTATATAAAATCGCAACTCCCACTTTAGCTGTGATCAAAGCTGCGCACACCTTCTGTAATAGGAAAAAACAAAAAGGGGAAAGAAGCTCTAAAGCGAAACTGAAATGCTGCTTCAAGCCTACGTTTCTCCAAATAGACACAAGATTTAAGTAACACTTTGAAGTCTGAACACCGTATCAAGTCACTCAAAGCTTCATGGGCTTTTAGATATGCAAAACGGTTGCCTGCCCAAACAAAACTAATGTTCGAATGGCAGCGTGCGTCTTTTCTCGCTACAAATGAGCCCACTGTGTAGAATGGTATTGATACATGACGCAGCGATGTAAGGCTGTTAAATCCACCACATGCATCCATGGATGTATTTCCATTTCATTTACATCTCTTCAGTTGACCTTTTTGTCCAATGTGACAAACAAATAAGGTCAAATCCAAGCCAAGATCCGGGGGTGGGGGGCCGGATGCTCTGTGCTGCAGCTTCATTAATGGTGCTAGGTGATAATTGTGGTACTTGTTGTTTTCAAGGAAACAAATTGGATGAGTCACCTGAGACTCACTGTGGGATCACATAGCAGGGGGATAGAAAGCTGCAGCTACCTTCTCTCTTATATGGAAATGTATTGATTTATCACAGCCAGGCTCGGAGGAGGTGTTCTGCTGGGAAGAAAAACTCCAACCTTTACTGGAAGGATAACAGGATTCTTATTCTGCCGCCTGTGGAATGTGTTGTGGAGAAATTGCTGAAATAAAGGGTCAATGGTGAGGTCAGGAGGGAAGAGGGAAGTATTCAGGAGTCCAGTTTGGTGTTTTGGACCTCCAGGAAGAAGAAGGAGGTTTCCAGGCCCGGGATGCAGGCGAATGCTGATGGGGAGCGGAGCTGCTGTCGTGCCAGAACAGGAGCTGGGCAAGCGCGCAATGTAACTGAGCTCAGCAGCCTCTATGGACATAATGACAAGAGGAGAAAAGGACAGTGTGACCAAACAAGTAATTCTGGGGAAACTACAGTTTTAAAAGCAAATAAATCAATAACATAATATAGCTATTAATATAACATTTACTGTATATCTACTTTAGGGGCATATTAGTTGTTGTATATATAAAACATACAGAAAAGACAAATCTGTCATCCATGCCACATATTTTTCATTTTTCTGAAAGTATGGGTTCATTTTTTATTTATTTATTTATTTATTTATTACAAATGTAGGATATCTCATTTCAGACAGCCGTTTGTTGTCCGTGTATTTAGGCCACAGAATGCAGCGAAGCATAACCCATTATGATTAACCACAGTGCTGTGATTCCTCATCTGTAGTTGCTTACCAACAGTTGCTTTTCTGCCGTGAGCATGAACATTAACACAATGCAATGAAATGCTTGCTTCCATTATGTGCAGCCAGCTCACAAAAACAGCAGAATATAACAGAGGCACTAAAAATATTAACAGCTCTCTGCGGTGTTGATGTCTTTAGTTCTCATAATCTGGTTTAAATTTAGGCGTATTCCAATGATGGACTCTTTGTACTGTAAATCACTGTGAATGGGATCGACGCTGCTTATTGTCACAAACTCACAATACAAATATAGAATTGAAGATTTAATGCCGTTCCATATTTTTCGTCAACAAATCGTATGAAAAGATCAAATCTAACAATCTAACGATGTGTAATCATTCTTACTGATGGTGTTAAACCTTTAAAAACAGAACATTTGCTTTCAGTCTTCCTAAAAAGTTACAGACAGGAGGATGTAGTGCATTCATTGGGGACTATTTTCAGCCGTGAGTTGTGGAGTAATCTACAACTGGTGTATTTGTGGCAGCATGCACAAAATACTTGTTATTAGGGTTATTTGATTGTTTGTTTTGGTATTTTGACGGGATTTGTTAAGAAAGACCACAAAGAAATCATGGATATTCTTTAATATTCAAGTTCTTTAGCTTCTCTCATAAATTGTTACTTCGGTGTGACTGGGGGAATAATCATTGATTTTACTGCCGACATGCAGCCCGCACCAGGTGGTGCTTTGAACAGCCAAAATAAATGTAGTCAAAGCATAAAATCACTGAATACCTGCTGCTCTAAGATCCTCTTTTTTAGCGTGGTTCAGTTCACAAAGTTTCGTCAAGCGGTGTAAAGGATTCTGATGTGTGGAGAGTTGGCGTTTGAACGCTCCTGACATCAACTCAAAAATTTAACAATGTTTCATTGGCACATTTTGGCATCCCGTCCCAGCCGGGAAGATGATGTTGAGGAGACAATTATTTTGCCAGCAGCAGTCATTTTCAGTTGATCGTGCTGTTTCTTCCACGGCAGTTAAACTGACATTGTTACGTCCGACGCTTTGTCAGATCTGAAAAAAAATGATGGACGTCTTTTATCTACTTCCTCAGCACCCGCATTAGAGCGTCATCCATTTCTTATGAAGCTATTTTGAGATTGTTTGTTGTTGTGATTGTCTAATTTTAGATGTTTAAATTGGTTTCCTGTAATCAGCTCAGTGCTGGCCAAGTGTATACCCTCTGAGACATCACCCATTGGTTGATGCAGAGCCAGAGGTGACTATATTTGGACGAGAGGTTGGTTGTTGGTTGGTTGACAGTTTGATGTGAGGTTTGTGAGTGCGACGTGTTGAGCTAGACAGACTTTGTTGTCAATTTTACACTAAATAGGACATTACTTTATAAAAAGAACATCATTCTGCATTGGGGAAGGCTTGAAACAACAGACTGACACCATCATGAGGAAACTTTGATGGTGGAGACAAAGTGAGAAGTTGGACCATTTTTACTTGGTTTTTTGGCTGCAGCCAATGGAGCGGCCAGTCTTGGAACTCATGGGCTATAATCTAACAACGATTTAGCCTTGGCCAATGTGAAATGTGGTTGGTGTTGAGAGACGACTTCTGCAAGGGGTTAAACAGGCAGGTCAGGTATCTGCATGTGAGGTGTTCAGCCTCTTTTGCTCTCGGTTTGCTTGCAACCAAAGTCCGCTCCAACATGACTACTCGGACTCCAAACATAAACAAGTTTTCAATGATAAAATCCTTATTTCTAGCAGAGCTAGACTGATATCAGCTGATTTCATAAGCGTCTCTGTTGTGTTTGTGTTTGGGATTGACGTTCCCCTCAGTACGTTGTAATATTAACTCTAACAAATCTATGGGATATAAAGATTGTTTGCAATCAGCTATCTCATAATCCGCCTTTAAAACGCAGCGTTGGTTGCCAGCTTGTGTTCATGCAGTGACAGTGTTGGTATAGTTAACAGCTCTGACGTTAAACTGAATCCAGTGAGTGGCTGTGAGAGCCTGAAGCAGATGGTGAAGCCGTGGTGGATTCGTGCCTCAGAGGCCGACTCTTGAGGTCAACAGTCATTTCTCTGGATCCTCATATGACTGAAATTTGGGGCAGCCGTGGCCTTAAGGTCAGGATAGCTTGTTACCCAAAGGACCAGCTGGTAAAACGAATGAGCAGCAGTTGCTACCGGCTTCTGCACAGCGCGCCTTTGAGCAAAGCACTGAACCTTGAACAGGCGCTGTCTTATTTCCACACGATGAAGCTGAGAACAAAACTTTTTTTTCCGCAGCATGTTAACATCAAGTGCAATTTTCAGACCTTAACCAAATTACTTTATAAAGTGAACCAGAATATGACCTCGCTGGAACTTCACGGTGCTCTTAAGTTGCCCCTGCAGTGTGATTATTGTCTCCCTGTGTAATCTGATAGACTGTGTCCTAATAGGCTTTGCTGCCTAGAAACAGCTCTGATAAGGACTGTGAACACTCCTTCATGAGAAGACTAAAACCGAAGACTTTCCTGTTTGTCTGATGCCACATTTACACTCGAGGCGGTTTGCTGAGTATGACTCATTTCATTTTGTTTATTCATTTCATAAACATACATGGAAAAGATCTTCCAACCTGCCACATAAGGAGGAACTGTGTTACCTTTTTTACAGTGCAGCCAAACAAACTACCAATGAAGAGGTCAACCGCAGGGCAGATACACAGAGACGGACAAGCGCAGCCACATTCACGCCTACGGGCAATTTAGAGTTGCTAATAAACTTCTAAAGTCTTTAGGAACAAACCAGAAGACTCGCACCGACACTTCTTTAAATAAAGACGTCAGTCTCTAATTTCCATCGAGCTACAAGCAGCTTCGGCCTGATTTGATGCTGCGCACTGTGCTTTCCCACACGCCGGCAGGACACAATAAATTTGGTTACCTTGCTGAGAAGTTGAAGGCGTGCAGCCCGTTGCCCGCAGCTCTTCATCTAACAGCTCGCCGAGGCTCCATTACTCCCCGACACTGTTTAAAACTGATCCACTGACAAAAAACAACAAAAATAACTGGATTGTTTCGCGCTGCAATAATTTCTCGTGGATCCCTCGAGCGTGTGAATGCAATTTGAATCCTATTACACAGAGAGATAATTACATTAATACAACAAATGAGAAGAAGAAAAAAAAAAACTGCCCTTTAATGATGATTTAATTAAACGTTAAGGGTGAGCCCACCTACTCTGCACAGCTCTTTTTAGCAGCTGTTACCTGTGATGATGACAGCCACAGGTGATAGACGCTGTCAGCGTCTTACCTTCACAGCGATATTAATAAAATAAATGCATATTCATGCACTCTCCTTCCCCATGCACTTTCTACTTGTCTGTCCAGATGTTGTGGGACTAAAACAATAGTAGTAAATGTAAATTCAGATATATAGTGGTAAGAATGTTTAGGAACCGGCACCTAAAGTCAGAGATTCAGTGTCGCATCTTTTCTCTCCAGAGACGAGTCACATGACTCCGCAGGCTTAAATCTGACTCATGCCCTTTGCTGTCATCCGTCCTCCACACAAAACCCTCAATCCCCCCCATCCTCCCTGACAGTCGTCATCACTGACTGCAGACCACATACCACGGGAAATGTTTCAAAGATGACACAGAGATACAAAGCAGAGGGCAAGAGTGGCGACTCAGTCGAGGAAAAGGTTGAAATATGCAGCCAAGAGCAGCTCAGAGCTGATGAATATTCACAGATACCGTAAAAAATCCAACATCTGTCCACAGATGATCAAATGCAAACCTGAAAATATAAAAATACTTTATATCTACACCGGGTTGCTGGTTGTTGTTCATATACAAGACATTTGACAATACATATGCTCCATGTTTGCTATGATAAAGATAAATTCATCATAGTTTTACAAGTAGAAAGTTCAGCTTTTCAAACATCGCTGCAGTGTCTGCTGCTGCTTGAATTTTCTCAAACTCGGCTTGTTTTTGTCTGGCCTGCAGATCTCACACTCTCAAAGTTTACGTGTTAGATGTGACCACTGAGGCTTGGCGGAGCAGACCTGCTCGTTCCTCTGCTGTAATATCTAATCCAGTAAACAGTAAACTCGACACAATCTCACAAAACTTCTATTTGACTGTGGCCAGCAGCCAGCGGTGTACGTCGCAGCTGAACGAAGCCTCAGCGAGAAAAACACACGAGGAAAGAAGCTGATAAGACTCCTGACTGACGGGAGATTCATTTGTGACCAGACAAATTAAGAGCCAACAGAAATTCAGATTATGATAAACTGGCACTGACTGTTTTTTTCCACTATGAAGAAGAGACGATGTAGGAAGAAGGAACTTGCTGGGGAGCAGGACGTCTGGAGAGGCCTGCTAAAACCCGAGACAGTCGACTATACGTGACGCTCTCCAGTGTAACTGTTGCGATACACTCTCTGGCCTGCTGGGCACACATGTGAGGAAATTGTTTGCCGTTTGGACTCCACATGGACGGTAATGAAGGTCATCAGCGTTCAGTCAGTGCGAGTCGTGCTTTTCATACCTCAGATGGAGCTTCTCGGGCATGAAATCTTTGAATTGGCTGGACCAGCCGGCCAGGACTCCTGCATCAGGGCCATGCAGCTATTGTCTTCACACACACACACACAGCTCTCAGGCAGGTGTGGGAATGAGGCCTGTAAAATGTCTTCACACTAAAAGGAAGGAAAAAAGACAAGAGAGGAGTGAAATGAAGAAGTGGAGCTGTTAGAAGGCACTAAAAGCAGCTTCTGACACAAAGAGATCCAAACTGTGTTTCCATCCAGCTCCTCCACATTAAAATGTAAATAAATGTCAGTTCTTGCTGGCTGCTGTTTGTTAAAGTTTTTCCACGAACTATCACTGTCAGGAAAATCGCTCTGGTGGAAAGGGAAACGATTTGCAGTTTGGAGAAACTAGAAGAAGAACTGAATAATTAGCATGAGCATAAATAGCAGCCACGGCTGAGGACATTATAGTACCGCCTCCCGCGTTTGATTGACAGGTAACCCACTGTGATGAACACCTCCGTGACCATCTTTCATCCACAGCACGGAGCTCTCGGCTCTTCAATCATCTTTATTAGTGTAATTTGCCCTGATGAAAGCAACCAAAGGGACAATAAAGTTTGATTGAAGAGAGCTGCCGTCCCGAACGTTCGTCTTCTTTGTTCTTTTTTCTCTGGACTGAGCTGAACCTCTCTCCAAACAAAGAAAGCAGACTAAACATTTCTGTGCTGGGCAGAAACAAACGCCGTCACATCAGTTTGTCTTTGATTAATTAGTTGCTGTAACAGTTCATGAGTTTGTTTTGTGTTTCCTGTTTTATTTTCTGGCATCTTCCATCAGAACCTGAGCCTGTAGTGTACGACACCTCGTGATCCTCAACACGGGACGGCATCGTACTTCTACCGAGTCTGACGTTAAGTTACCTGGCTTGACGTTAGCTACTCAACCAGTTGAAAACAGGTTTCTGAAGAGACATTTTGAAGGTCGTCCGCCTCCCGGTTAATCTAAAAATCTGGACCTGATGCAGTCCAAATGACACCTGGCTGCTCAAATAAGCGATCTGTAACGGCACCCACCTGTCAATCAAAGTGTCCACGCTCTTAATCCTGCATAACTTTAAGCCTTAATATAATGTGAACAGGTGAGTTGTATATAAATTCACCCTCAGTACAGTTGTCATGAACGGGGAAATTAGCTATAGAGACCAAAACTGTTTTTTGTACCAGGCTGTAAACATGTTTATTTCTGCTGTGAAGTTGGACATTTGAACATGGGGACTTATGGAGACTGACTCACTTCTGCAGCCAGCCTCAAGTGGACGACAAGAGGAACTGCAGTTTTTGGTCAAGAACTATAAATTTGCTGAATAAATTTGGTTACATATAACCTTTTTTTTTTAAACAGAATTTAATTTACTTTATTCCAGCATGTATGAAAAGTCAGTTTTCATGTTTCATTTAAATGGAGTTCATGTTTAATCTGTATGTTTTGATGCTTTCTGACCACCACTAACAATCACTGTAGCCTGAGGTTAAGCCGGTGTGTGTGTGTGTGTGTGTGTGTGTGTGTGACCTCATCTCCCCTCGTGTCTGCCTCCGGGCTGTTGCAGTCAGTAGAGGTGTCGGGCTTTAGTCATCTCTCCTGTTAGATTTCACAAAACACCTCTGTTATCTGGACGTTCAGAGTTCAGCTCGGATCTTTTGGGATTTGCAGGAAGTCCGAGCACGTTCTTGACGAATTTGGGATAAAAACTGTTGAAATGTCGCTCGTGGTGTGTTTGAATCTGTGTGTGCATCACCCCACGGGATGAAAGGCTGGAGTCTGTCTCCGAGGATTTGTGGGTGATGGACAGGAGAGGAACTATTTCAAACGCTGTTGATCCAATTATTGACAAAAACGGAGAGAGTTGAGACATAGTGAGGACCACAGGACTAAACTCAGTCTTGATCTGCCACAGTTAAAGCAACTGTGTGTAGAAATTGGTATTTTTGTGGTTCAGTGGCCCCCAATTTCAGACTCCATCATAAATTTGAACATTATGATATATGATATGATCTAAAACTAGACGACAACTTTGCCAACAGCCAAACATCAATGAAACGTCACTTTAAATGCAATATGCTGCAGTCTCTCGCTGCCCCTGTAACCTCACTGATTTTTTATTATCATATTTTTCCTAAACTAGCTGCAGGGAAATGCAGAAGTTACCATTTAATCAAATGATTCAGATTTTAAAGCGTTATAATCCAGCTGGAAACAACAAAAACACGCTGATGTTTACATGTTCAGACCACGGCTTATGTTTCTTTAATAGAAACACACACGGTCAGTGTTAATATTCAGAAACATGCAGGGTGGTTTGTTCTTTGTCCAGCGCTGTTTGCCAGAGTCTCTGCAGGATTCGTGTGGCTCACACACTATTAGTCATATGCTCACACACACACACACACACATAAAGAGGGAGTGTTGGCTGGTTGGTTTAAGCAGCTTATCTCGACTCTGTATTCACCTGTCGACTTTCGCTCTCTGTACCAGCTGGAAATACTTCTCTCCACCACTTACCTTTAAGAATATTACAAACGAAACATGCACAAACAAATCAAATAAATTTGGCTGTAAAATGAAGGAAACTGGATTTGATTGAAGCCGTTTTGATTGTTGTTGGACTTCTTGCTGTAACATGACTCTTTGAATACTTCCTCTGCAGGTTGATGGACGACATCCAACCTGTAACTTCCTGTTGGAGGTGGAGAGAGACCAGGTGGAGTGTCTGAGGAGGCTGAGAGAGGAGGAGCCCGCCAGCAGCCACAAAGGTCACGATCACTCATTAAAACACAGTTAGACACTCTACAGCAACTTTACGAACTGGAAACATGAAAACATTAATACGTGTATAGATATGAACCAGCTTCCACTTCTGAAAGCCCGTGTGACGTAACTGGAATATATTCCAACTAAATCACACCTGGATTTAAAACTCACCTGCTCTGACCTCCCGAGTCGACTCATCAGATTATATCTCATGTTGAAGTATGAGATTATTTTTCTCCCTCTCGGACACACACTCCACACACTTCCTGTGTGTGTTTTAGAAATATCTCATGTTTTCTTAATGTGACATTTTTCAGTGTGCTCAAAAAAAAAAATGTTTTGGTTCTGTTGAAGGTTAAAATTTTGGAGCAGGGACAAACTGAATAATTCATGTGACTTTTTTAGGAATGTAGTGTGTTGGTATTTGTTTGTATAAACACTGTGTATTTATATAGGTCATATTCCTTAACAAGAAGAACAAACACTGCCCTCTGCACGATAGATCACTTATTCTGTGCAGCTTTGAACATTTTCTGGTCTTTAACCACCAAATTGGTGTTTTATGCAGTTAGTTTCAGAGTGTAATCCCACTGTGAAAAAAACATGGTTAGCTGTGCACTTACTCACTTACTTATGATTAAAAACTAGCAGCTTTGCTAACAGCCAAGCTACATTTTCTTTTTTTACTTTTACGACAGAGCCATGCTAGCTGTTTCCCTCCGTTTCCAGTCTTTATGCTAAGCTAGGCTAAATACATCCTGACTCCAGCTCTGCGCTCGTTCCACTCACTGGAGAGTGAGTTTTTCTTGTTGCTTTAAATGAATTCTCACCAGTATTTCATCTCCACATGCACTCAAACGTTGCGTCCTTCTTCAGAACGATCCTAATTAAATCTGAATATGCAGCCGTCTGACATTCATGACTTAAAATACAGGGAAAAAAAAAAAAAAAACGTGAGAGGGAAAGCGTCACAAATGAAATGCTGATAAGTTACTGGTAAGTAAAATACAAAGAAACTGGAGCTGCTCAGCATGTTTAAGGATCAAAACAGAAAAACTCTTTCTAAAAAAATAATGAGGCTGAAGTATGAAATGAAATCTGAAGGAGCAGAAATCATCCATGTAATTATAAAGTCGTCTTTTTTCATCATTGTTAACTTTGGAGCAGTCAAAAAAAAAAAGTTCTAATTATTTAAACGTCAAACTGAGAACATCTTCAAACCGTCACAGTCAGATCTGTAAGTGGTGCTGACAGTGTTTGCAGCTCACAGATAATTAAAGCTTTATTATGAACCTGCTGATGTGTTACAGCCTCTGAACGTGAACAGTACACTCACTTAATACAGCAACAAGTTCAGCAGATTACAGACAAAAACGTCCTTTTCTAACCGCCAGACAATAATAATACTAAAATGTTTCAGTTCATATAAAGACAGTGTGAAGCTGTTCGGTACAATTCAATTTAGATTTTTTTTTTTTTTTTACAAGTAATATTTTGTTAAAATAAAAAATCTTACGTTTTCAATGCCATTCTAACTTCAGAGCTCGTGAAATCACAATCACATTTTTCCCCAAGCAGAATCAAAGACAAGTAAACTCCATATCAAATCCCCAAATCCTCTTTGTGGCAACACCTGAGTCCAGAAGTTTTGTACGTCGGGACAGGAGTTTGTTCTGCCTTTATTTGTCCACGTCGTCTCCAGCATCAGTTCTGATGTCCGGTTTCTTTTGATTTCATTTTTTGGGTTATGAAAAATCTCACACAGTTTTTCCAGAATCACCTGCACTTCTTGAAAGTTTCCAACCATTCTTCTCAGATGGTTTTCACCAGCAACCAAAGTTGTGCAAGGAGGTTGTGGTAGTTTTTTATCTGCTCTTTTATTTAAATGTGGGGACACGTTAAACACCACAAGCGCTGCCAAAGCTGCTTTTAACTGTTACGTAGGCAGGAGTTTCCAAAGTCCACTGACCACAGAGGGATCATGAGATAAGTACACCTTTGCATAAACCACAGTGACACAGTTTGCATTCATGAGTACTGCACAGCTTCATGTTAAGTGTGCGGCTCATCCGGTGCCAGTCGTGCGGTTGGTTGACCGTCACAGTGATTCAAACTGCATTTCCTAGATTACAGCCGTGATGATACAGCGTGACACGCCTTATTCAAAACACATCCGTGTGTGCATGTCCGCTTCTAGTGACAGGGCTGATTATTGGCAAACTTTCCCCGTGAGGCGTCGGATCAGATAATTCTCACTCGAGTCATTCTTGGAACAGTTCGATGGCTGTTTTTTTGGCCGAAGAGGCGGCAAAGGGGTTTAACTGAACCCATCTACAAAGCCTCCAATGGTTTGTCTGCGGATCAGAAGCACTTTAAGAGATAAAACTGTTCCCTCTAACGTAATTGTTGTCATAGTTTTGGGCACAGCAGTCAACACTTAATTTAAAATCCAATCGGTTTGATTTTTAGATAACAAAGAACTCTAATTAAACAATTATAGGAACCTAAATTAATTAGTCGTGTGCTCTGTTTGGGATTATAAACATTAGTGTTTCTTTTCAAATGTAGTTTAATAATAACACAACAACAATAGAAGATAATTCTGGACTGAAGAACGTGACATTACCGCTCCAGAATCCACTAATGACTATCGCTGACTTTATCTTCAGATAACGAACAAACAAACGTTCAGAAGTTTTGAAAGGAAACTTGTTGTGCTGAAGATAAAATGTGCTGCTGCTCTTTTCCTCATGTGGAAAGACTCGTATATATCTGATGTAACCCACTTCTTTCATAATTATCCCAGCGCTGAATTGGTTCAACATTTTCGAAATAAGAGCAACTGTCAGCGTTACTTATTATACGATCCAATTAGTTTGAGTTTGAACCGAGAAAGTTTTCCTTTTGCTTCCTTGAAGTTTAGTCTGCATACCCACCTATCAAATCAGTCTCTGCATGTTTAATCCACGATTGGTGGCCTTTTTCTCTGAAGTGAAAGTCCAGTGAAAAACAATTTCATCCTGTTATTCTTTTTATCTGCCGCAGACTCCAGACTGAAGCCTAAAATCACTGTTGTATTTGCCAGAGTGTCCCCACAGTGTTAACAAGCTTGGCTTTCCTCTCCAGCTCTGGACGCCGACTCGCCCCTGCTGTGTTAATTAAAGCTCAATGACACGAAGTAGAGCAAAATAATAACATGGCTCAAATTCTCTGCAGGGAGCAGTTTTTATTTCAGAGCTGTTTGATCCAATTGGTCGAGCAGTGAGGCTCTTGGGACTTCGGCCCCAGTGGGAATCAAAAGGTCCAATTCCAATCTGGCCTCTACACCCACCCAGAGAGTGATATTCACAGTCACTCACAGCTGTGAAGGGCCTCTTTAGGGGGGGCTTTAAATACGAGGACAAGCTCTGGACACCCTCGCTTTTCTTTGATGAAAACAGTAAACCGTCAGTATGGTGTCCAATTAATGACTTTAACAGCAATGTTCACATTCAGTAACAGTAAACCGTTTCTTTTTTGGGTTCTCCTGTTTCTTAGAGACACTTAACCATCAAGGTTCAAGTCTTTAATGATAAACCAGCTCTTCAAAATCAGTCCCAGGCAGCCTCTTGCTCGGTCACTCAGTCCTCTTTGGTCTCTTCTTCTCTGTCATTTTGTCCAAACAAGCTGCTGAGCTCGGTTACATTGCCTGCTTGCCCAGCTCCAGTTCTGGCACGACACTGGCTCTGCCTTCCCCCACTCAACGGGCCTGTAAACATTCTCTTCTTCTTCCCGGTGGTCCAAAACACCTGTGATACAAACACTAACACTCCCCTGGTGCTCTGAGCTCACAGTCCAGGCAGCCCGGCTAACAAACTGAGCTAACATGAGCTAACAGCAGCTACAGTTTACTTCACTGTCCATCATAAACTCTGTAAATCACAGAGAGTTGAGGCGGAGCAGCCAGAGGACATCAGAGGGAAAACCAGAAAACATTTTCTCCATAAAATATGATCCAGTTTCACCAAAACTCTAACTCACTGTGGTATTGAATTAGAGACGCTGAAAAAGGCCACAGTGCTCAGTCAGCCGTCACGTTATACTGCATAAAGCAGAGGGAGGGGATTTCCCCCCAGATGTGTGTGCTGCTGTGCATTTGGTTTGTCATTGCTTTAAGGCGGCGCGCTGATGTTCTTGAGTGTTTCGGTTGGAGTGCATAGAGAAAGGACGGATCATTTAGCGGGTAGATGGAGGTTTCCTCATGCACTGATGAGTTCAGATTTGTGTTGGAGCAATTTTTCCCCCAAAGACGTCTGTGCTCTCACTCTCTCCTCTTTTGTCCTCTGCTACTTCCTCTCTTTCATCGCTTCTTGCACTTTCACTTTGCATTCCACCCTTTTTTCTCTTGTCCTCTCGTCGTCTTACTGTCATCCACCCGTCTACCATCTTTTGTTGGTTTTCCATTATATTTCCACTAACTCTTCTTCTGTCGTCTAAAAAAACTTTTCAAAAAGGTCTGATGGACTGAATTTAGCCTTTTCTCTGTTCAGGTAGGTTAAGACAACAATACACTTTAGTTCTTACATTAGAAGTACTTCAACAAGGTCTGGACGACTTCAGGCCAGACGGCAAATCAGCCTGTGTCTTCAGTGTCTTATTCCTGATGCTCAACTGACGAGACAGAAGAAGAAAAACATGGCATGAAAGCATCACAGGAGGAGAAAATATAAAGAAAGGAAGGAAAGATGGTCTTTTGTACTGCGTGGGTTGATTGGCTGATGAGGAGCAGGTGGTAAGGTGATCAGACAGGTAAAAGACGGAAGGGGAAACACTGAGAACTGTAGCAGGACTAGTTAGAACTTTGACTACAGATGTAGCCCAAACTCACACACTTCCTGTCAGCATTATACTTACTTTTTAGCATTGTGGGCACGGCAGGACGGCGTTTTTCTGCCAAAACCAAGCACAGTCCGTCTCGTAGTCCAAGTATGATCACTTGTAGCTTCACAGAACCAAGGCGGTGATGGCCATAATGCCTCAGGGCTTCAAAACGTTTGTCCACATACCAACGGGTGACGTTTGACGGTGCACACTTTTAATCCCAAATATAAATATGGAACATAAAAGTAATATTTTGTTTTATGACATAAATGAGGCTGAGGAAAGTACCACTGAGGTGATATTGTCACTGACATGATATTTGTAACATTAAAAACCTTTGGACTACGTTTGTACATGCAGGAACAAACCAAGATGATAAGGCCTGTAAATAAAATAAGAATATATTTAAAACAGTGTAGGTGCTCAGAGACAGCAGGAGGCAACAGACTGAAGATCTGATGGAGTGAATACGACGCGTCCGTTCCACCGTCTGATGTTGGCTGCGATGCAGTTTTGTGACTCGGAGGAAGGCGAAGATGAGATTCATCTGTTTTCATGTTGTTTTGGGGTTTTTCACCGTGGATGGAGATCTTTGTGCACAGAGTTTGATCTGAACAGCTCAGCAACACAGAGTGTGTCTGTCAGCAGGCGTGCATCCTGACAAAAACAATCCTTTGGTTTGACAAGTCGCTCTGGATAATGAAGTCGTCAGCCAAACAGCTACAACGTGAGATTTTAACTGCGTGCAGTTCTCACCCAGTTTGTACAAAACACTACAGGAACCAACATGAAAACAGACACGTTGACACCAATAGGTTTCTTGTTATTGCATTTTTTCCCTCTTCCCCTCAGGTTGACGGTGACATTTTACCGAGCGTGCCGTCTCCACTCATCTGTCGCTAAAAAGCCTTGTTGACTGTTCAGTTTGCCATCAGCACTTTTGCACCCATTAATGCTCACGCTGAAGAGCTGGGAGAGCTATTCTGGGAGACATCGTGTTTGTTTTCTTTCTGGACAGAGGGTGTGCATTTGATTCAGGGCTGCTCCTCCGTTATACTATGTTCTGCTAGTGGCTAAAGCTTCAACATATGTATGTCTCATGTGCAGCTTAGGAAAGGTTGTGTCACTTCAAATACAAACATCTGTTCAGATGAATCTTGCTTCATGACTCATTCCCATTATTTCAGAGTCATAACAGTCAGATCTGAACATCCGACATCCTGTCTGCTAGAAGTGTTCACTGAGAACATCGCAATTTGTTCCCCACCAAAATATTCGATCCTCCGCTCGGGTAATTTTAAAGCAAACTATGTGTTTAAGAAGCTCTCAGACTTCTGTTACGCTGCAGCCATCCATCCATCCTTTTTCCATAATCCTTACCTGAGCTGATCCCAGCTGGCATTGAGCAAGAGACGGGTCACACCCAGGACAAGCTGCAAGAGACAAACGACATGAACCTGGGAGAACATGCAAACTCCACACAGAAAGCTAATTTAGTAAAATACTTTCAAAACTTCATATCAAAAGAAATCAGAGTGCGTACCTCCACAAAAGTGTGACATAAACTTACATTAATCAGAGTAAAAATTTTTAATTTGATCCGGATCTGCACCAAAGCGCTGACAGTGAAAGAAAGTCCTGACGTCACGTCGCTGTTCAATAGAAAATATTCAAAAAACGTCCGCTCGCTCTTCACGAAGAAATAATTGAAACATTCCCCGTGTGGGCCAAAATTTTCAGCACATTTCACTAAATTTCTGTCAGCTGTTAACAAATTGGATGAAATCTTTAAAAATAGTAACTCTTATAATAAAATCTGATTCATTTTCACCTGAGTCTGTGGCGATGTTAGTGGTCCATCCACATCGACTTCACCTCTGAGACCTTTTGTGGTGATATAACAAGTTAATACCACGTCTGCCTTTGCTAATGAGCAGATATGTATGACTGAACAGATTATTACAGGTTAAGGTAAAGAACAAGCACGAGGAGATTGAAGTCCATCACAACAGCTTCATGCAGACAACCTGACGCAATCAGGCGATTGAAGCAGACATCATGTTCCTGTGACTAATGCTGTTGTTGTTCTGGAGAGGACACTCTCTTCTTTTCCCTTCTCCTTGTGAAAATGTACTCATGAAGGCACACTTGGTTTTCACAGAGCCGGGATGCAAAGGAGCATGGGACAGCATAGCATGCTGGGAGCGAGCCGAGATCGGAGAGATCGTCACCATCCCGTGTCCGCGAGTTCTCAAGGCTGTGTTTGGCAGAAACGGTAGGTCATTGATTCATTATTCACAGTTAATCACTGCGACCGTCCTGGATCTTTCAGTTGTATGACATAGTCTTCATTCACTGATCAAACAGTCAAGATCAAACTTTGAACCTCAACTTTAAAGCCAACGTACTGGGCAAACTCCACCTGCTGATGAAGATCATGTGGCGTAGCCAAAAGCTCCTGAAGAGCTGGAAAATAGAGCTTGTGGTGAGACTGTTGAGAGTCTGACCTTGCAGGTAACATCACATTATTACAATTTGACAATAAAACTTCAGACTGCTTCTACGATTCTGATGTCACAGTCAGTTTACGGTTCAGTATTTGAACTGATGAGGCTTTCTGTCCTCCTTTCCAGTCGATTCCCTTCATCCACTTCCAGCTAGTGACCAGATGGCAGTTTGGATTTTCCACTCTGAGCCGTGCTCTGGTTTACATTGATGACTAAACTTTATGCAAAGCACCCTGCGGCGTGTTTCAGAGCTCATAGAGGCTTCCCTGTCTGGGACGGATCCAAACCTCCCCTAAAGTCACATTTTACAGAAACAGTAAACACTCATTATGTCAGACGAACATGTAGCATCAGCGGGAATCTGACCACCAGGCATCACGAAGAAAACAAGAAATTCATTCGGGAGAAAAAAAACATCATTTGTATTTTTTTTCAATGCATAGCATTTTGAAGTTGCCTCCAGCTCTTTATTTTACTTTGCCTTTTTGCTTGACTTTATTTAGCTGTAGTATATTTTCTCCTCTTTAACTTCAAAAACCATGAAATGTGATACGGTTTGTAGTACTGCCAATCCCACTAAGAATCAGCAGTCAAGCCTTGCAGCTCTGTGCACCTCCCCAACAAGTCTTCATACCTAAAACACAAAGTGGGTTGTTTGTTTGATCCATATGACTGTTGCAAACTGATGTGCCACAGGTATGATCGTTGACTTTAAGATTAAGGAGAGGTCGTGGTGACGCAGCGAAACCGATGTTGATGATTTTTGGACGTTTGAGCAGAAGAGTGTTGTCACGATGGTCGAAGATGTACTCATTAAAAACAAAATGTACTTAAGTGAAAGTATTCTTTCTGCAGAACAATTGGCTCTGCGGTTGATATATTATGTATTAGATTGTTAACACTGATGCAACAATGTGTAAGAAGAATTTTAACTGTTGTAGCTGGTCGACGTGGAGATGATTTGAACTACAGTTAGGTTGTCCAGTGGTTCCCATGTTGGGGGCCGTTTAAATGGGAAATGTCTCTTTGGTGAGACTCAGACATCTGAAACTTGTGAAGGGACCCAAAGTAGAGGTAAAGTTTTGGGAACTACTGCTTTAATCTAACAGTGTATTGTGTTTTTTACATTGAATTTTAATGTTTGTGTAAGTTATGAACTGTCGTTGTAGTGCAGTAGAAAGTAGAAAGTGTTACTTTCTAACACTACCAGACAGCAAATGAAACCCTGCTGTCCATCTAAAACTGTGTCCATGTTCAAGCCTTTAGCTATTAGTAGACATGAGCCACATGCTAACAAAATAGCTATTTCATCTCTGTTCTTTCCATTGCAGTAGTAGATGTTTATTCATGTCAGAATATGGACAGAAAGATAGAAACATGTTTGAACTTTTCAGACTGACGAAACTTCAGATCTCTGTGGTTCAACAGGTGGCGGATCAGTAATAGACAGAACGAAGTTTCAAGCACTGATTTATTACATAACACTGCATGAATACTCCAAGGCAGCATGTCATAATTGAAGGTAGGTGGCAAATGGAAGAAGTTATTCTGGACATTCGAGCTTCTGGAGGTAAAATTTCTGTTGATTTCCTTCATGGAAATAAAAAATTAATCATGGATTGGATGAACATGAAATGAGTCATCAGTTCAGAACAACTCTGGTAGAAAATGTCTGTTTCTTTGACATCGATGGTGCAGCTCACTAGAAAGACTTAAAGAAAACTGCGACTCCCAAGGTGCATCCTAAAATTCATCCTAAAACTTTGTCACCCTGTGCCGTAGAAAGCTTAAAGAAAATTAAAAATGAACCACACAAACGTCTTTGGTCAGACTTCTTCTACGTTTCCCTGCACTGCTTCCAATGGGATTTTCATAGCAGGATAAACACAGCTCAGCAGCATCGACGGCAGCTTTAGTGTCACTACTTGTTCATTGGCTCACCTACATATAAATCACTGTTACCCATTAAAAAGTCCTCTGAGCTTCAGCTGTGTTTACCCTGCCGGGAGACTGTGAAGAGGGTTTGTTAAGAGGGTAGTGAAGCAGAAGTGTGGTGACTTTACTTCCAGTCATTGAGCGAGAGACGCTCCATGGTTTTCACAGTGCATTCTGGGAATTTTCCAAGGGAGATGAACTTCCAGTGCACTGCAGCGCTTCTGGCATCGAGTCACCCAGAAACTGTCCCATTAGGAGTTCACTGCCTACGTTGTCTGACGCGTAGTGTGACATGTAATATCACAAATTTTAATTCGGAAAATGATTTGGCTTGAAACCCGAAGGGGCTTTTCGTGAGGTAATGAGGAATCAAACAGACTTTGGCACGTGTCACTGAATGTTGATGGTTGTAATCATTTCATTTGTTGGTTTATCTGTTTGAAGCGGTGCCCATTGGGCGCGAAATTTCTTTTCAGAGTCGATCAGTTACTATCAGTAGCTGGAAATCATTTTTTTGGCCTAACACGAGTGCAGTTATGATAGTCTGATGTTGCTGAAACCAAAAAAGTTGACATGATTCATATTCTTATTTATTTTCTTTCATGATGATTTTAAATAATGAATAATAGTAATAATGTCTTGGTTGTGTGAAATGACATACCATACTACAAGATATAAATAAAAACCAACACTCATTTTCATAAGCGAGACATGTTTAATGGATCTCAACATGAGGTCCAAGATCATTCTTAAACCACAGAAACCGCACAAACAAGGTCCATTTTATAGTTGCCCTGGAGCTTTCGATCACGTCACATGGTCTTCATTCATCCGCTGTTTTCTTAGCTGCTGTTTGCTTTTAAGCCAACATGGACATGGACAACAATGACAAAATACACCTGTCGATGAAGATCATGTGATATGATCAAAAGCTCCAGAACGCCCACTAAATGGACCTGACGTTCCCGCTCAGTGGAGGCAGAATGAAAAGCGCGTTTTCATTCTTTGACGTCACGGATGCATAAAGAGGTCAGAGACGGTCTCAGCTGCTGTGTGGGCGAAGACATAATTTGCCGTGTGCTGTATCTCTTCTTCTTCTACCCACAGGTAACATTAGCAGGAACTGCACGTCAGCAGGATGGTCGGACGTTTTCCCAAACATCACCAGCGTGTGTGGGTCGGACACGAGCCAGGACAAGGTGCAGTCTTCTGCCACTCTGTCTCTATTTGCTGTAAATGTCAGAGCAATGTTTCACCTAAACTCTGATGAATTGTCGCTGTGCGGCGGGGAAAAGGAGCCGCAATATTACACGGGCCATTAGCGGGCCTATAATTGACGAAGCCTGCAGGGTCAGATGTTAATTAACACCGGTTAGTGGTGAAGGGCTGCATGTTTAAAAGGTCAACATGTCCAACAATGGCTTAATACATGTTTAAATTTGTCAGCGATTTGTGCGCCTGTGCGCTCCCCTGCCTGGTTTTTGCATCAGTGAATTAAAGCGACACTCTTGAAACACCATTAGCTTTCACTCTTGTTGGAGCAAATCTGGTGTTTTAATTTTGTTTCCTGTATAATAACGGCCGTGTTAACCAGGCAGGACATTTTTAGATCTGTGCCTCCAAATGAAACACTTAATAAGCTAACTTTAAATCCTGGTAACAGGTTAGTAACATATGCTGACAACTTTGTTTCTTAAAAAATATGTTTATATATTAATAAAGCACTTTTCAGCATTGGTGGTTTCATCTGACTATTAAAGCAAGGTGATGATGATGAACGATTTCTGTTCTCTGATGGATTTTCAAACTTATTTTGCAGTTGAAGTTTTAATTAATGTCAAAGTGTGGGGATGCTCAGCTCTTTTAACATGCACGAGCACTGAATGACAGGGCGTTAAGCCAGGACACTTGTTTTAATTCCTGCTGGTTGTAAAGCCTTAAGCTGAATATTCATTTATTCATCCATGGTAATGATTAAAAATTAAAACCACAGGCAGAAACTGGTACTGTTGTATGAGGTTTTTTTTTAATCTTTTCTGAGAAAATAGTTTTTAAGAATCTGTCACAGTGTTTCATCATTTATCAAACTGATTTCTATATTTTCTAAAGTGACCTAAGAAGAAGGTAAAGGATTCACACTTATCTGTCTTTACACGTTGATCTGCTGGCATTAAATTCAGATTGACTCCATGTTAAAAGTCTGAGAAATATTATCACGTCTGACGTAGTAAGATTGCTGCCTTAAGTTTGAATGTAAAAGTGACCGCGCTTCATATTCAGGCATGAAACCAACAGCAGTAGCAGCCTGGATTACGATTAGGATGATTAAAGTATTAAAACAATAGTTACATAACATAACGTATGAAACAAGTTAAAAAGAAGTCAATGTTGACTTTTGGTGTCACTCACAAAACAATCGTCCAATTCATCCACCCCAACCACCTCCATGTGGACGCTCTGTCTGCTACGTCAGCTGACTTTAACAGCAAATCAGCACATTAGGCATTAAACAGGTGCATCCAGAAATTAAGCTACCTGCGTCGTCACAGCACCGACATGTTATAGCTTCATCTTTAATTAAATATTATTATTTACTATTACTATTCAGGATGATTTTTATGGGGACAAAAACACATGACACTTCTATAGACATAGTCTATAATACAATAAAAGTCATCTATGTGCTGCAAAAAACAGAAATCTCGCTCCGCTCAGGCATTGTGAAGATGATAATGACAATCAAAGTTTGCAAGTTTCTTCTGCTGCGATTCCTCCTGCAGCCAAACAGTTCGGGGAAAGCTGAAAAAAGCATCTGTGAGGAAAATGTTTGGCCTTGTTTGGCCTCCGCGGTGATAATTGCCGCTCCTGTCGTCTTTCACTGCTGAGGTTCAGTTTGGGTCACGACGGGTCTTGTTCTGAAACACCCATTGTGCTTGTTAAATTAACTCTCTCTCCCATCTCTCTTCTCGGTTTCTGCCGCTCTGTCTTCGGTTTCTTTAACTCTTTCTGTCGTTCTCATCTCCATTTGCTTTTTTTTTCTTCTTTCTGCCGTGTCCAAGCCTCAGCAGGTGTTTCTCTCCATACAATTCAGCCAAAACATCCTGAACAATATTCCACGTCTGTCAGATCAAAGTGGTCCACCTTCAGCAGTTGCAGGACAAAGAGAGAAAAGATGCATTTATTTCTTGCAGACTGCTCGTGTATTACAGCAATACTTCAATATCTGCGTGAAAGGAATCAAAGGCGCAAGAATCATAAAATTCTGTCCAAACATGATGAACTTGAGCTTTTATAATTCAGACAAGAAAAAGAGAAATGACAAACCTTCTTGGGGCAAATCTACAGCTCTCTAAATAAACAGTGGCAGTTCGCTACTGTAACTTCAGTTGGACAGACGTCATGGTTTTCTTTTGTAAAGCGGATTAGTTGACTTGAAATCAAAAGAAGCTTCATACCATCGAGGAGTGTAAACGTTCCTTTTCATTTTCTGCTTTTTATTGAACGTTAAAAAAATGCCATCTTTCATGTGGGAGCTGAAGAAAAGAGTTGTCGGCAATGACGTTTTCTGTGAGACTGGAAAATGTGAGTTTATGCCACCACACATGAAAGAAAATATCACTGAAAAGAAACTAAGCAACTCCAAAAAGAACAGAAATGTGAATGTATTGTGTTAATAAACTAAAACTTTACTCTTATATAATAGCTGACTGTTAAAGGCATCTTGTTTCTGTACACATACATCCTCAATTTTCTCTTTTTTTTTGTTTCCTTGTTTCAACATTCAGCTTCCAAAACTGAAGAACTCACTACATAAACAACAAGCAGTACTACTTCATTTTATATGCAGGCAGAAATTCTTTTTATGTATTATTCTGGTTGCATGTTGTTGCATCTTTGCGTCTAATCGGGGCTGTAGTCTGTGCAACCCCACCCCCTCTGACAAAATGTTGATGATTAGAAACCAAAAAAAAAAAAAAAAAAAAAAAACAAGTCGCCCCCTCCAACATTCCAAAAACTGTTTTGCTTCTTGTTTCTTCGCTTTGGATGTTTGCAGGATGCAAAGTTTTCACATTCGTCTGCTTAAAGTTTCTCTGTGCTCACCTTGTATCTCAGATTTTGGAGGCACTCATGACTAATAATGATATGTATGCTAATGATGAAACCTTTATTGTAATGAAGAAGGCCGAACAGAGAGAGTATTTAATCTCTCTGTCTAAAAATGTTCAAACTTGTGCAACCTTCAAAGATTTCTGTCAGGCCGTTTATGAGACAATGACACAAAAGCAACATTTAAATTTTTACTTTTATAGAAGTGTTGAGACAAACGTATAACACACAAGCAACTTCCATTCATGTTGGATTAACTCTAACGTTACCATAACCAATTAATAACTAATCTCAGTTCACACCTTAGTCCTAACCATAACCAGGAAACTCATTAGGACCGGGCTTTCCCCATAAGGACTACCGGTCCCGACAAGGTCTGTGTGTGTCCAAGGTCCCCAATATGTAACGATAACAGACACACACACACACACACACACACACACACAAGACATTTAAATTAAATGTGAAATTCACAAACGTTTTCGCTCACCGTCAAACACATTTGATTTTTTTATGAGGTGAGGGAATCAAACATATCACATTTTTCTACGGAAGCAAGATGACAGAAAGCTCACACACACACACACACACACACACACACACACAGGGGATATATTGGCAGATTTCTATCTCTCAGGAAATTATCTGTTCTTCAGCTCTTCATGCCAAGAAGTTTTTCTCAAAAACAAAACACTTTCTCTCTTTCTCTGCTCCAACACTTACAGTGTAATGAGCCTCAGATCTGATGCAAACCTTCATTCAAAGCACAAAGGCGTTATTGCATCACATTTATGTTGAAACACACAAGACACATATTTTATGTCCTGATGAACTCTGAGGAAAGTTCCAAAAAGAGAGAAAGAGGGAAAACAACAACATCCAGTCCTGTTTTATTTAAATGTTTCCATCCTCTGAATTCATTTCACACTCATGAAAACTGAAGTGTTTTTTTTTTAAGTTTAGTTAAACTTTGGAGGCACATTCATACAGCAGAGAAAACACCTGAAGGGCTTTGATTCAATCAGAAAACACGGTGAGAGCGAGATCTTAGAAAAGTCGCAGCAAAACAAATGTTTTATGTTAGAATGATGCATGACGGAGAGACTGGACTTTAATTAGGATTTTAGCCACAAGTGGAAAAAATGGCTTCAATCAAATAATCTTTCATTGTTTCATTTTCTGACTCGGCTTTTATTTCCAGAGTAAAAGGAACTTGACCTGGTTAATTGCTGCTGACACATTACAAGACGTTTCACAGTACAGACGAGAAGCAGGACAGAAGGTCACAGAGAGCTGACGGACAAAAGACTAGAACAAAAAAGAAAAAACATAAATGTCTATCTTTCCTCCGGTCCATCACTTTGGTCCAAATTGAAATCGCTAATCACTGTTGGATGGTTTGAGCTACTGGAACAATGAATGAAAGCATGAAAGACTGACGACTCGTCTTGGGTACTGCTGAATCGCCCTTTGTGTCCCTTCCTCTCACTCTTTCTTTATTCGAGCTATTTGCGTGGTGTCTTTGGTGCTGGTATAGTAGATAAATTTAACAATAACCCTGCTCCTTCTCTCTCCCCGTGTCTTGCAGCTGATCTTCTACATGGTCGTGCAGACGTTGTACACTCTAGGTCACAGTCTGTCTTTGATCGCCCTCACCACGGGGAGTGCCATCCTCTGTCTGTTTCGGTAAGACCAATTATTACAGTATTAATACTGCTACTGTCTTTAACATACAGGACAGTAAAACGATACAGAGAGAACTGATAGAGGAGGAGTGGGTGGTGTTCATCTCAAGCTCAGTTTTGAGGTCTTTGTTCCTCGTGTTTTGTCTCTTTATGTGCCGACTGACGCGTCAGCAGCGTCTGAGGAAATGCTGTCGGTTTAATTTGGTTTTAAATGAGCAAGCGGTGGCAATTTCACAGCTTTATCGTTAATTGTCAACAGTGTGTGTGTGTGTGTGTGTGTGTGTGTGTGTGTGACAGCCTCTCAGTTTACGCATTAATTGGATTTTAGTTTTATTCAGTTTCTTCATTGAAATGATGTCACGTTCTTTATTTTGCTCTTGGGATTCGTTTCGAGGTTTGACCAGAGCAGTGATGTGCTAAATATGCATAAATCATGTATCTGTAAAAAAATATCAGAATCAAGAGACATTAAAAAACTTTTTACAGGCTCATTATATCAACACTTTAAGCGGCTGTGCACACTTCTGAGGTCAAGTAAGAGACGCTCGCACTTTGAAGTTTTCTTCTAATGACATCAGTAATTTACATTATCAGTACGAGTGTTTGATGATGGTTAATCCTCCTACAGTATATTTAGTCTTTATCCATATCCATACAGTCGTTCTTATTGCTCTCATCCCCGAATTAAAGCTCATTAAACATTCACTCCCCGTAGATTTACAAAGTTTCCAGCTTGATTGGAAGCTGAAACTGGCCGGTGTTCTCCATGATGGATGAAAAACTTTCCCCGGATGTCAAAGTGTGCAGACCTTCTGACCACAGATTAGGATTAACTCAACAAACTGTGACTCCAAATGTGTTGGTCAGCCTGTCTCCAAAAGCTCCACGAATAAATAATACATCAAAAACTTAAACAAATGAGCAGCTATGAAGTGTAACATACAGATTTGATGTGATATATCTCATGAGTATATAATATATATAAGTATATATATGAGTATAATTTAGTTAGTTTAGTGAGCAGCAGGTGTGTGGTGTTAGTGCTAAATAATAATTATTTATAACACATTTTTTACATTAAAGCAGCTTGAAATGTTTTTGAAAAGGACAAAAAAGGTAAATACATTTAAAAAACACAAAAAATAACATCATGAATTAATTTGATTTCAAACAAAATTTGAATAATTTATTGTTTTAAAATAAAAAGTAATAAAAAATGACATAGAAAACAGTTTGTTTTGTTGAAAAGGTCATGAAATAATAATCCAACCATCCATTTTCTTCTTCTTCTACCCAAAAATACCTAAAAAGTGACTCGTATCGTTGTTGGTCTATGTTTAGGTGACACGTAGCTGCTTGTATGTGACAAAAAGACAAACACACATTTTAAATTCATGAGAACTCATAAAGTCCGGCATGACAAAGCATCAAAGTTAAGATGTTTCTCCATGATCTGTACACATGTGCAGGAAACTCCACTGCACCAGGAACTACATCCACCTCAACCTCTTCGTCTCCTTCATCCTGAGAGCCGTGGCCGTGTGGGTGAAAGACGACATCCTCTTCAACCGAAACTCGCAGTGCTCCAACCAGCCGTCACTGGTGAGGTCGCCACCTCCGTCCTTCGCTGCTCCGAGAGTCGGTATCCCAAGGCAGCGCAGAGAACAGACAGCGACACACTCGTGTGTTAACAACACGACTGTCACAGAAAGAAAACTGTTTGAGCGTGACGCTTCCAGCCACAGTCTGTGAAGTGAAATTAAAATGTAAATGAGGTTTTACAGAAATTACACTTCATATTTTTACTTTTCCTTTGCAAACATCTCACTTCTTATAACAAAGATAAAAACCAAAAAAACATCCAGCGTGACGTTTCATTTACTGATGCCAGAATTGAATCTAGCAGGACAAACTCGCGTCTGACACAGTGAGAGTGATGGGAAACTCACATATAATCACATATTGTATTGTGACTGACATCCTTTTGATGTCCCAATGCATTTTTTTTATATTAGTTTTATCCTCTTGGTTTTGATGATATTTTACTGATTCTACTTTTTCATTCAACAAAACAAACTTTTCAAACAACGAAACAAGAAACCAACTTTTCAGACTGATCAGCTTTTATCGGACTACGTCACCAAACATCTATCAAAGAGTCGTCCTCGAAGTATCAGCTAGATACACTGTGAGGTTTTTAATTTAAGGAGATCATCACAGATCAAATATTTTCTTGCACAGAAGTGAGAATTTCAAATAAAATCTGGCAGCACCAGCCAACGTTTCCCTTTAATCATAGCTGAACAAAAACTTGATTCAGATAAAAAAAAAAATACTTCAAGAAATTGAGCAAATTGTGATTTAACTCAGGAAATTTATACAAGACGGAGCGCCCCGTGGCTTAAGGGGTTAAGACGACAAGTACGAGCCGGGACTTCTTGTTCCATCTTTCTTGCTTCGTTTCCTGTCATCTCTCGACTGTCGCTATCTAATAAATGCATAAAAATGCCCCCGAAAATAAGTGTAAGAATCTCACTGACAATTTTTAATACTTGACAGCTTTTGATACTCAGAAACCTTTAATGCTGTAAAGCGTTGACATTTGATCCTTCCTTATTTCGATGACTCTTCCCCCCGTGACACTCCTCCACTGCTCGCCTTCATTTGCTTTCATATGAGAAAAATCCGGACGCTCTAACCTTTAAGCTCAAATCTAGTCGCTGCATGTGACATTGTGATTTACAAATTAAAGCTCATCCTCCTTGTGAACTCGCTGATTGCCCCAGTGGAAGAAGGAGAATGTATACACACATATCTGACTAATTAGCATAACTGCCTGATTAACCCACATTGTCTTTGTGGATGTAGACGTGCAGTCCCAACACTGCGGTCGTGTACATCCCTGCAAAGACAAATAACAGGATGTGCACTGATGGTTGATACGAGAAAACGACTTAAAGGTTAATTTAAGCTGTTATTAAACAGCTGACATGACATTTACATTTTAATATTTAAATGTAAAGTCCATAACTTAGTTTAGATCTTTGACCTTTGTGTTTTTTAGGTGGGATGTAAAGCCAGTCTGGTGTTTTTCCAGTACTTCATCATGGCCAACTTCTTCTGGCTGCTGGTGGAGGGTCTCTACCTCCACACTCTGCTCGTCGTCATCTTCTCTGAGAACAGACACTTCATCGTCTACATGTTCATCGGCTGGGGTAGGCAGGCCTCCGGTTGATCACCTCCGAAACATTCAGTCGACCCTTTTTAGTTTTCGTTTAACGGCATAATTACTGGTTTAGTTGCGTCTCAGGGATCTAATTATCTCATTTCCAGCAGCGGGAGGAAGCTGTTTTCTGCAAACAAGCTCCGATAAACCCTGCGGTACACACAAGACAGTGGAACATCCAGCTGTTAAAGAAAGAGATGTTTCTGTCAAGAGTCTGTCGTGACAAAATTGTACAATCGATTCCAGATGCTGCATAAAACATAAATAAATACATAATGCAATAATTTGCAAATCCGTTTCAACTTATATTCAATTGAACATTAAATATTTCATCTTTGTGTTTGATGTCTCCAACATGTTCCAATCAAAAAGCTGTTTGCACAGGTAAACAGGTTCTTTGGTAAAAAGATCGTTAAGGCGCGAGGCTTAAAATTAACATTGAACACCCGTGACCTTCGACCCTTCCAGGCAGCTCTGCGTTAAAACCCTGTTGTCAGTAAACACAGTTCATTGCTGCATCTACAAACACAAGTTAAGACTCGACCATGCAAAGAGAAAGACAGATCAACAACAACAACCAAGAAACACCGCCGACTTCTCTGAACTCTGAGCTGACGGGAAAGTGGAAGATTGTGACGTGGTCCAATGAGTCCATATTTCAAATTGGTTTTTTGGAAATCACGGATGTCATGTCCTTCAGGCTGAAGAGGAAAAAAAGACCATCCAGATTGTTGCGAGCTCAAAAGTTCAAACGCGAGCATCTGTGGTGGCATTGACGGGGATCTTGCACATCTGTGAAGGCGCTGTTAATGCTGAAATGTACAGACAGGTTCTGGAGCAACATATGCCTCCATCCAGACCGGGACCTTTCAGCTTTGACAATGCCAGGAATCATTCTGTATGTGTTGCAACAGTATGGCTTCATAGACCTAGACAGGCCTGTCTACAGTCCAGACAGGCTGCCCATTGAAAATGTGAGGCCTATTATGAAGCACAAAATACACTGAGTGACCAAAGTTGTGTATAAAGCGAGAATGTGAAAGAATCTGACTTTTAAAACTTCCCAAAAGCGTACAGAGTGTTGTTAGTGCTGAATATAGATTCAACTCTCTACACAAACTTTTCTGATTCATGGTTATAAAAAAGGGTAGCATTGTGGACATGTAAATTATGTTTCACTCACTATATGTCGATGTTTTCCTCGTGGCATTTTACAGGAATCCCCACCGTGTTCGTCTTTGCGTGGGCGATGACGAGGATTTATCTCGAGGACACGGGGTGAGTGCTGCCAGCCAATCATGAGCCGCCACTCATCAGCATGAAAAATTCAGATTTGTGTACATCATACAATTATATCACATACATTTAATTGTATCACAGTAATCTGCATGCCATGTGTCGCCTGACATATTAATATATAATTTCGACAAGGGGATAAACGGACGTACGTCAAGCACTCTTGTTTGTTTGTTATTCGTGTGAGAGAAGTCTGGATTACATTAGAGAGTGGCACACATTGATATTCACCAGGTCTGCATCTGCTTTCATTTCATTAGTCCGCAAATTACAGAATTGATTAGATTCTGTCAGCAGATATCCATATGGGAATGTGGCTCGCTTTCCAGAATAATAAGACAAATATCACACATGTCAAAGGGCGCTTCATTGAAGAAGTCAGCTGCTGGGATTTGCATTGAATAGCCATCATTATGAGGTTTGTGCCACAGATCAGTTTGGGCTCCTGTTGCACATTATTACAGCTGACACCGCGGCTCATTATTGAGTGATTCGTACTGAGTGGGCGTATTGTTAAAAAGACTTGAAACAACTCTGCAACAACAATTACAGAGAAGTAGTCTGATAACAGAGGACAGCTAGGATACAGTGCCGTAGTGTGAAGAGACTGTGTGGACAATGATAATGATGTGGAATGGTGTGGAAGTTCAGTGTTGACCTTGGAAATGTAGTCTGACAAAATAATCTCAATAGCTTGATCAAGAGCTGTAAACACATCCAGAAAAACTAGCAAACATCGAGCAAGAGCAACAACACAAGACATAAGTCTCGGATTTTGTCTGTCATGCTATATTTTTTCATCGTAGCTTCCTCTTTGGTATCTTCACCTCTGCCATGCTCCTCGTTCGCCTGGCTCCAGTTCTAGTGCCTTTTCTGCATTTCCCCCTGTCCTGGACCTCAAAACCTCCTCCTCTTCTTCTTCTTCTTCTTCTTCTTCTTCTTCTTCTTCTACAAACACTAACACTCCCCCGCTGCTCTGAGCTCACAGTTCAAGCAGCACGGCTAACAAACTGAGCTAACATGAGCTAACAGCAGCTACAGCTGTCAGCAGTTTACTTCACTGTCCATCATAAACTCTGTAAATCACAGAGAGTTGAGGCGGAGCAGCCAGAGGACATCAGAGGGAAAACCAGAAAACATTTTCTCCATAAAATATGATCCAGTTTCACCAAAATCAGTGAAATAGCTGGTGGTGTGTGACTTAGTGCCGTAAAGCGTTACGTACTTCTCCCGACCCGGGACGTACGAATGACAGAGACACCGTTCACCTGATCACAGGTCAGTGTGGATCAACAGGAGTTAAATCTGTTATTTGATGATATAAAAGTTGCACAATGTTGCAGAATTACTTCTTGAGACTTGTGTTGGCTTGATTGCAGTTAGACTTGTTGTTATTGAGACTAGACGTGAGATTTGAAAGTGTTCAAGTCTGAAGTTATGGCAATTTGGCCATAAGACAGCATCAGATGGGCGTAGCCAAAAAAGCTTGAATATTTAATTATTATTGTTATTGTACCATGGGGTCTTGTGCATTAGTGAGATCAAACGTGAGATCAACAGGTTTGGTGCATCAGTCATAAAGCAGATGCTCGGAGTTGAAACGTTCCTTCATGTTAAAAGAAGCCAATTAAACCGGTTCGTCACACTGATAATGATGCCTGCCCATTTTCCATGTGTGTGTCCAGCTGAGAGGAGACGCAGAAGCAGACACAGGAACATTCGGGAGGGATTAAATGCTACACCTAGGCTAATAATATTTTGAGATCCTTAGGGAAGAGCTGGAGGACATGGATGAGGAGGCCTTGATAAGTGGTTGAAAATTAATGGATGGATTTGTGAGTTGACGTTGACTTTCCCTGAAGGATGTGAGCTTGACTTAAGAAAAAGCTCTGGGCCAGATTCAACCTTGTAAACTTGTTGTTTTTTTTTTCGCATCAAGCTTTCAAGTCTGGAAAACATCTGCTAGAAACACATTGAGTTGGTAGCAGCCCGGCTCTCCCTCTGCTTCTAACCATCCACACTTTTCTGATGCCATGTCACATTATGATTATTAATGTTGCCCTCAGATGCTGGGAGACAAATGACAACCCCATACCCAACTGGGTAATCAATGGACCAATTGGATTCTCCATCATGGTAGGTTGAGTTTCTCCTGTTTGTCTGCAGGTGTTTCAAATGCTTGTTGGTTTCGAAAAGGGGTTCATGAATGAGTCGTGCAGGTACCTCAGTTTTAGTTTGCAACCATCGATTTACCAAACTGAAATGATGACTGTCGCTGCCAGATTTGACCAGCTGTAGGTAGTTACATAAAGTAGCAGGAGACGCCATCCCCGACTGATGTTTCCATCGGAAAATGAGAGACCCCATACATGATATCACACCAGCTAAACGCTGCATTGTTACTAAAGGCCAAGTGACAAGAAAGCAGACAAGTAAAACTGTTAAAAGATTAATGCTTCATTCTTAGTATTTTCTTAATTATATGTTAGACTTTAACTTTGAAGATGAAGGGAAACTGTCTAATGAAGGACGGGGAAGACCTGCTGACGTTACTTTAAACCATCCAGGAGCAATGTTCCCCTCCTGAACAGGGTTTTTTCTAATGTCACCTTTAAACCCATCAAACATCTTATCATCTTCTGTATGATGTACGTATCAGTGCCCCATGCACACCACGTATGTGGCATGTGAGATGAATAAAAGCTTTACAAACTAGCAATGGCCTAGTTACACAAATTGCCTTCCAGCAAACTCATAAATAGCAGCTCCAGTTCACCATATCTGTGTAAAACATTGATTAGCATATACCCCAAAAATCCTATAAGGTAAATTCATTAAAGTGTCACTCTTTAAAAGGAGCCAAATACTGTTTGTGCCAGAAAATCTATTTTTCAGTGAAGGAGCTCTCACTCTTTGTGTTCCTGTCTAAACTTTTCATTTATTGCTTTCTTTGGATGGACGGCAAAATAGAACCACCGCTCGTGTTTTTTCTGACTCTCTTTTGATATTTCTGTGACTTTCTCCATGTCTTCAAGGTGAACTTCATCCTGTTCATCAGCATAATTCGGATCTTGGTTCAGAAGCTGAGGTGTCCTGACGTGGGTGGCAACGACCAATCGCAATACAGGTCAAGAGAAAAACTCTACAGACGTAAATGAGATGTAAATCCTATGCTACCCTGTTGTTTCCGCTTCAGCTTCTTATAAAAGTTGACAGGTTGCATCAACATTCATGTGTCATTAAGCAAACACTACACCCGCTCGGTCAGTGTAAGCTACTGTGGATAAAGGAGTCAGCTAAATGCCTTAACATATAAAAAACAGATCATCTGAGGTGCCCAGAACATGTTTTATCCCCTCTGTATTTGCTGTCTTGAGAGATAAGAGTTGTGCTAACGCTCATGCAAGACAGCGTTTCATGCTGCAGCCTTTGTGAAACGGAGAGTCGGGGGGGTGAAACCTCTACGGAGCGGCACATTCTTGCACGATTCAGTGTCTGTTTGAATCTTTGCCCAGTCAGAGATGGTGTGTTTAATCCTCAGGCAATTTTGCCCTCCAGGGAAATCTGAGCTGTGCTGAGTTGTCAGGTATACTCGTATCCTGCAGCCGTGGGGATCTGAGATTCAGAGGCGAGAGGTGATGAAAAACACGGATATGCCCGGTTTGTTCCACTGCAGAATCTCTTGTTAGTGTATGTGAATATTCAGTGTCAGCGCGGTGTAGTTCAGCGTCAGGCTGAGCCGAGTCGACAGCTGGAGACTGATACTGGGAGGAAGGATTTCATCATATTATATGGGAGTTGTAGATGATACTACATGAATAGTTTTATTGCATCGTCTAAATGTAAGTGTATGCTGTTTCCCAAAACCTTTTGAGATACCCACAGCTGAGTTTAGAGAGGTTCTGACGACTCCCCTTAGGTCCAAATTCTGTGCCATCTTTTTGACAGAAAGTATGAACTGTGAAGTGAAGTCTGTAAAGTTTAACAGACGTCCGGGTCATCTTTCACTGAGAGGAGTTAAATCTGGGGCAGCTGGACTTAGATTGTTGTAGATTCACAAAGATGTGTCACCTTTCATACCTGGAAAGCCAGGTATTTACCCCTGGTGGCCATTGTCTTTACTTGGTTCGTTAGTGCTCTTCATTGTTGAGTTGCATGTTGATGATTGTCTAATTATCTTTTGATTTGATTTGATTGAGATTTCAACTGTGTTTTGGACATCTAAGCAAACTTCACCCACCGATAAAGACTGTGACGTGATTAAAAGCAGCAAACAACTGCTGATTTCTCTTTTTGCCTCAGGCGGTTGGCCAAATCCACTCTCCTGCTGATCCCTCTGTTCGGGATCCATTATGTTGTTTTCGTTTCTCCCAGTGAATCCATCGCAGAAGATTATAAAATATTCTTTGACCTGGCCCTCGGATCCTTTCAGGTGCTGTATTTTTAGTCCCTCATCTCACATGTCTATTACTACACTTCACTGTCATTGTGTTTTATTTTTAAGGCTTCCTTTTTGTGTTTTTTCAGGGTCTTGTGCTGGCCATACTGTACTGTTTTCTAAACAGTGAGGTAAGCTTTCATAATGTGACATGAAATAGTACATTGTGTTTTGTAATAATAATGAGAATTTAAACTGAGTAAACACTCGAGCAGGACCGAGTACTTCCAATCAGCGTCCATTCGCCTAAAACACAATTTCCTTTTTAGTATTTGATTGTAGAGGCAAAATAATACAAATAAAATAAAATTATAAATATAGATATATTCATACATATCCCATCATAATGTGTCTGCATTCAGCTGATAAAGTGCTTATTTAAAAATACACAGCTCAATTTCAATGTGGTCTTCAGTGGAGACATTTGATAAGCAGTAAGTTATATTGGAGCTCAGAAGATGTGTCCTAATTTCATCTGTAGATTATTTTAATTAAACATATTCTGAATTATCTCATTCAAACAGCAAGCACTGAGAAAAGCAGGCTGGCTTTTGTTTACACGTGGACTGCTTGTCACGATTCTGCCACTCTTTCTATGTTACAAACCCTCTTTTGCACACAACTAAACATGGTAACGTCAAAGAGGAACGGTGCTGGTGCTGTCAGGCAGAGAAGTAAAGTCAGTCTCTGGCGGCTTCTTACTGATCATCTCGTCATAAGTCGTGCAAGTTGTGAAAGACACCAACTGTGATTGGCTGAGGTCCATTTCTCGCCAAGTCACAGCAAAAATGATTGACTCTAATCACCAAATCTGACTCAGTGACCATCTTGAGATGTTAAATATCACATCAACTGATCCTGGCATTAAAGGACCAATGTGTAGGACTGAGTGACATTCATGTAGTTGCTGATTGCAAACTCCTCGCCTCAGTCCCTATACTGGGGCTGAGCATCGGTACTCAGTCCCTTCAAAGTATGGACTGACATGGACTGATACCTGCATTCAATCTTGGACCCAGATCTAGAAAAAAAGTACTCTTTGTATAGTTTTGCTTGCAACTAATCACTGCAATTAGCATTTGCCCCATCACTGGTCAAAGTTTGATTCTGTTGTATGTTTTTGTTAAAAATATATATAGTAAAAAAACATTGTTTAATTTTGCAGGTTCAAGGCGAGCTAAAGCGAAAGTGGCGGAGTATGTGTCTCAACTGCCATCTGAACAGAGACCACCACTTTAACAGCAACTTCGCCTCCAGGAACGGTTCAGAGCACATGGTGCAGTTTCACCGCAACTCCCGAACCCAGTCCATCCTGCAGTCAGAGACCACAGTGCTGTGAGGACCTGAGGGATCCTTTAAAAAAAAAAAAAAGAAATCAAAAAGTCAGTCTGCAGGTTGACCTTGGTCGAATAATACAAAATGATTTTAACACAGCATTGAGGTACCACATGGGTGGGACCTGCATATCGTGTCAGAGCAGATTTTGGTTTTAGCTTTACAAATCTCTGCAAGCCATAAAGCGGTTCTGATCCATCCCATGATGGTGTGCTTGTGTTTACTGCCAACAAAGAACCATTTTTATTCAGTGTTTTTATGTTGTTTATTAGTTTGAGCCAAGAAAAAATGGGGACAATCTTTGCAACAACACAATGTTAAATGAAATTTTCTTGGACCTGTGCACATGGGCGAGGTAAGAAATGTGCATACTTTGGAAATAGAATGACATTACTGACGTTGTTTTCTTTTAACCATGACCACCATCGTTCCCAAATTCTAGCCAAGTACTTTTCGTGCCTGAACCTTACCAAACCATAACCACGATTGTATTTCTGAAACAGAAGGCCGTTGTCGTTGAGGCAAAAAGATCAGCATGTCGGCTACTGTTAAAGACTGTTTCTTTGGATCCAACCATCAAGGTTTAATTCCACCAAGTAGCAGAAAAACTGGTCTGCTATACATATATGTATATAGTTTATGTTTGGTAAATTGAATCAGTGGTTTTCAGACTAGACCACCAGTCACATGAAGGTCAAGTTATCATCCAAGCACAATTTTTCCGACTTATATGCATTAAAATGTGGCAGCTTGTTACTTTTGTGATGTATTCTGTGGTCAGTGGCCATGCCCACCCATCTGATACTTGAAACTTGTTAAAATCACTGCTAAGAATGATTCTCAATGGTATTTTGACCCGGGTCAGCACATGAGCCCTGGTTTTCTGGGCTACTGGTAAAAACACTGGTAAACAGGGTTGTTTTGTACTGATTCAGAACCCGAAACGTTCTGAAAAATGGCATAATTTTTAATGTATATTTACTTGCTGTCATCAAGAAGTGGTGTGCATGCTCCAAACCCTTTATCTGTGATATGACGGTTTTGACGCTGTGCTGTTATAATGAAACGATGCAGACTGAAGATGTCATGAAATCAAAAAGGAAAACTTAAAAGTGTATCTACCGAGAACTTCTGTTGAGATTGGTGGCATAATCGAGAGACAGGACAGGATTTTATTTCAGAAATTTGCAATGTGCAATTTTGAGCAGGAAAGATGTTTCAGTGGGAAGCCAGTGAAGGATCACATCCCACAACAATTCATCAAATTCATCAAATCAAAGTCTTGAACAGGAGGTTTGCACAGAGCTGTTTATTGGAACCCACACCTCGCTACAGCAGGTTTTCTATTCACTGCCACCTGCTCATGTAGCGATTTTGATCATTCCCACCCACAATACTGTTTTCTGCTGAAAATCCTCTCTGCCCCATCCCACGGTGAAAAATAAGACCCATATAACCATCGAGGAATGCTTTTAATCTGAAGAAATGCAAATATTCAAGATTTAGTTAAGTAAGATGAAAACAAACATTGCTGAAAGGCATTGAAGTAGATGAAATGATCACACACCACATTTGGGAATATTACACTTCAGCAATATGTTGTTATTTCCAACAGTAAGAATCCCAGCTTGGATCATTCTCCTTCTTTCCTCTGAGCTTCTTCTGTCAGTGTCTTCTTCTGTGGTTAAATTGCCTCCTTGCCAAGCTCCTGTTCTGGCATGACACCAGTTCTGCAGGGCCTAAAAACCTCCTCTTCTTCTTCCCGGTGGTCCAAAACGCCTGTGGTACAAACACTGATACTCCCCTGGTGCTCTGAGCTCACAGTCCGGGCAGCCCAGCTAACAAACTGAGCTAACATTATTGAAATATGATCCAGTTTCATCAAACTCAGTGGTGTGTGACTTCTTAATCGTACCCTGAGCCCAAAATTATATCGTGTGAGAACAGGTGTACAAATTACAGAGACACCATTCACCTGATTATAAGTCAGTGTAGATCAACATGATTTTAAATCTGTTATTTTATGGTAGAAGTTTCACAGTATTGCTTTAAGGCTTTAAGAAATGCAAGAACTGATTTATAATCTCCACAGAGCTATATTACTATAGTATTTAGATGACTGATAGCAAAGCAAAGCATCATTGCATTTATTTAAGTCAGCAATCTGTTTCAACATATTCCCATTTACTCCAGCAGGAGCTTCTCCGAACAGTCACCAGTTAAAGCAGAAGTTCCAGGTGAATTCAGGAAACTAAAAGAAAAAAATAACTTTACTTCTTAATGTGAATAATGTTGGTTTTATTCATGCAGCAAGTGTTACACAGCAGTTGCATGATATTCTCAGTGTTTTTGCCTTTTTTTCATTGATATTGATAAACGACTGTCAGCGTGTCAATTTTCTTGTAAAATCTACTGTAAATCTTGTCAAGAGATAACAAGAAAAAAAAGGAAAAGCTTGCTTTGTGCAGCGTGCTAATATTTGTCTTTTACATGTTGTATTTAACTGTCACCATCAGACAAAAGAATTCAGGTGACACTTGACTTAAGGCATACAGAATTAAGAGTTTATTTTCACAAATCACATTTTCATACCACTTATTTATTTACTACTCATTATAACTTTATTTTCTATCTGTAAAACATAATTCTCACATGTTGCGATCTTTGGTTAACAACTGAATTGAATTAAATTTTATAAGATTTTTTTATTTTTTTTGTTAATTCATTTTGTTTTTAAAAAATGCTGATGTGCTCAAGTGATAATGACAGTTACCTTTTTAATACAGTACTCCAAATTAAATGTGCACTTTAATATGCATTAACTAGTAGCCAGACCCCTTTGTGCCTTTAAAATATATTAACAACAGATCTGGACCAAAACACACATTGAGAATAATTCTTAGTTGCTGCTGAGAATCAGATAAAGTCAAGGAAGCAAAATAAGGAATTCATTTTTGCCAAATTTATAAAATACCAGGTGGTTTAGCTCCAATGTATCTCACAGTTTCCAATATAGACCTGTGCATCATCTGCATAGAAGATGTGTTTATTTTTTATCAGTCATGTTTCCGTGCACGTAAGGTTGAGAATAACAGATTCAATTTAGCAAAAAGGTTGGAGTGGATGAGTATGCAACAGTAGAAAGAGTAATTCTAAGGCTCAATGTGAGACTATTGAACAATATCCTCCTTTTAATGTAAGATTTATACATATTAGAAGGTTTTTAGGAAGACGTAAAGGCAAGGTGAAAAAATATACACTGGAAAACCTTCGTATAATCTAAGATACTTTTTGTAAGAGATTTGTTTTTCTTGACAGTTTTGGCTGCAGATTAAATTGATTGCAGTTGATTGAGTTTTGGTAGAGCTATGACTAACATCATCTCCATTAAGTTGGAAAAGTGTTTTTTTTTTTTAAATGTGAAAAAGACAAATTTTAATGAATAAATCATCTATTGTGACTCATCAATTAATTGACTGTTTCAGCTCTAAATGCTGGTGCTGCCATGCTGCTTTTAAAAGACGCTGTCATATAACCAAATACTTTAGTATTTCTCATGAATAATGTAAGTTAAGAAAAAAAAACATTCTTATAGCTGCCATGCAAATATCAGTCATTACAATCAAACACAGCTGTATGCCTTAAGAACAGTGTTACCAAATATATTACAAAACAGGATGTCCTCATGTTACTCAGTGTATCATCAGACATCTACGTGAATATAAGTGTTTGAGAGAGATACATAATCCTGATGACCACACACGTTGTTGGTTTGTCGAGTGAATTCATATTTAATGTTGACTGACATGATGCTGAGTATCACGTCTTTAATCAACACATGTATTTGTATAGAGACACCATGAATGTCATGCAAAAGATGATTGATAAAGGCTATCTTTGTAAGCACTGCACTGTGTGAATGTAACTCTTTAAACAGAAGCATTTTGATACTGTTCGTCCCGCTCGATGATAGGTAACATGATTTCAAATGAAAACTCATTGACACCTGAAGAGAAGTTCCTCTGTGCAGCTTTAAACAGAGGTCATGTTTTGTTTTTTGATCATTTAGGTTGGCATCTAAGAATACTGACTTGAATTTGTACCAAACAAGGCCAACAAAGAGTTTCTTAATAATGTCTTTTAATCATTGTAACAAAAAAAGTACAAAGCCTCCAGCAATTCACAGACCCTGAAAGCAATTTTAATCTTTAGGGAAGCTTTGAACTGATTATATCAACATCTTATCATTTTATATGTGCCCCTCAGACACATGATGTAGCTCATCGAAGCAAACACTGCCTGCTCTAGAGGTAATGCAACATTCACGTCACATGGGAGCGAAGCATTTGAAGCCATGCGTCATCTCAAACGGCAGCTGCCAACAGACATTAGAGATAATTTATCACATCAATGGATACTAATGAATGAAATTTGAACCAAATGTTGGATGAGTCTGCAAAACTCAGAGTACGTTGCTGATGTTTATAAAATCTCTATGCACAGAACCAACAATAATGACGGCTTTCATAGCCTTGGATGTTGACAGGTCATTTGCCTTTTAAGATATGATCATGTTGACAAAACTGTGTCAACAGCGACGCAGCCAGCTGTATGCAAAGCCCCGTGGTCGGTTTCCAAATGGTGATCGCATTGTAATACCTGTGTAAATGTTGTACTTTATATGTGTAAATAGGAAATGTTGATGTAAATATTTCAGTGGACGGATCATTGCAAACACAGCAGCAGACACAAACAAACACACATTCAACAGTCCGCCCACACAGGTCCTCTGCTGACTCTCCTGTGGCACGCAGGTGAGGTCTAATCATGGAGTGTGGAGGATATGAACTCCATGAAATCTCAAGAAATATGTCAACAAGCCAAGACACTGTTGCAGCATCATGCAGTATCTTTTTGTTTGCTTTGTGAGTCAGTGCGTCGAGGCTGTAGTGTGTTGTCACAGCTTCTTCAACCCATTATTGCATCCTGCTTGAATGACGCTCTGCACATGTGTGTTGATGGAATATTTATCAATAAATATGCATTTCTGAATGAACGTCAGGGAGGGGGACATTGTTATTAAGCAATTAAACCGAGCAGCGGCTCCACTTCTTTAAAGAACGCTGTCTGTCAGATGTCCTCCAGTCCTTTTTAACCGCCCTATAATTAAGCTGCTTTCACTCATCAGATACGAGCGCAGATGGCATGAGCAATACACGGCAATCTTTCTGGCTCTGTTTAGTGAAATCATACAACTGTCACAGCAGCAGGAAATACACACACACACACACACAGCTGGGGGAAAGCCTACTTTAATTTTAATGAAATGCATGAGTTTCTGGGGCTTCACGTTCTTTCACAAAATCTCGATTTTAGAAAAAGAGAAGAAAGAAATCTCATTAGTTTAAGTGCTTCAGATGTGGAAGT
The DNA here is from genome assembly GCA_028641955.1 of Protonibea diacanthus. NCBI lineage: Eukaryota > Metazoa > Chordata > Actinopteri > Sciaenidae > Protonibea > Protonibea diacanthus. Next base: position 23,255,922 of record CM053988.1, read on the forward strand.
TTCTTTATCAATTAAAGAAGAAAAAACAGAAATCTCATTAGAGGACATTCATCATACGGTAAAATTCTACTTCTTTATTTTTGAGCAGACAATAATACGGTAAATTACCGTTATTGTGTAAACTTCAGAGACGGTTGTACTAATGCTCAATAAAAAATATTTCTTGTGTGAAAATGTCAGACAATTAAACTGTTTTCAATCAAGAATACTTAGTAAAAAAAAATGACATGATAATTTAATGCAGCCTGATGCTTTGACACAGATAAGAGCCCCGTAAAGTTTTATTGAGAAATTCCAAATCATCAGCTACAAGTAATGACAACAAGCAAAGAATGCTTCAAATTCAACTGACAAAAACACGTTTTATACAAATAAGAATATAAAAATAAGACGTGAGCGTTTTGTGTCTGCTTACATCAAAATCGTCCCAAAAAACATGAAATTAATTGTGAAAGAAGAAAAGACACAATTACTTCTATCATGATTCATTTCTGGATCTGTTACTCAAACCAAACTTTGTTGATCATATTTAATATTTTCACCAGCATGGACCACACCATCAACAAGATACATTTAAATGATTTACTGAGACAATGAAGGATTGAGAGTGAAGCGTGATCTCTTGTACTTCTTCGGTCTGATGCCGCTGCATAGCAGCACCAGGCACAACGGACCCCTTCAAACCTTACGGAGGGTAGATAGAAAACAGGTGAAAGAAATGGGGTAAGCCGCAGGGGTGTGTGGAATACAAGAGCGAAGCTGACCAGAGCGTTAGCAGGGTATTTATAAGACAGTGTGGTCTGGCTGAAACTCTGCTTTAAGCTCCAGTTGTTGGCACTTGAAGCAAAAGGATTCAGACACAGGCCACTGCAGTTCTTTAAAGAGCAACTAAACACTAAATCTCTCTGCAGAAACTCAGCTGCACGGAGCACAGTAAAGTCGATGAGCTATGTGTTGAAGCAATGTCTCTTTGACACTTGACAAAAGGCCTCAACAAGTTCCTGCTTTTATATAAGAAGGATATAAAACTACCACGCCAAACTGTGTAATACACGTGCAGGGACACCGTGTACTTTTCACGTCCACGTAAAACCTTGCTGAATATGGTTTGGACACTGAGTCGACTTGGTTAGGTTTAAGAGAAGATCATGATTTGTGTTAAAAGACAAAAGAGCATCTGGATGTTCAGGTCTCAGGATAATGGGCTGTTTCATCCGACGGGGCATTTTTCTATCAGGATTACCAAATAATGGTCCGTTAGAAAAATGGCATGGCACCACAACATGGTAGTTCGTGTAGTTTATACGGGCATCACATCAAAAGAGGTGAAGAGAAGAGTTCCACTTAGTTTTTCAGCTCAAACTTTAAATCCAAAGAAAAAAAAATGCCACAGTCGCACTCAAACTGTTTGACTGACTCTTAGCAACAGAGATGGAACGCACAGCAAAAAATAAATAAATAAAAGAAACATGATATTGAGGCTTCTTCATTTTCCTTCCTCCTCTCTCATGTCCTTTCTACATATCGGCTCCGTCCTCGGGCTTGCCCAGCCTCGGGTTGGCGAGTTGAATGTTCAGTCATCTCAGAAGAAGAGCAGCCTTGATTGGAGCTGACACAGCGACTTGAGGCAAAGACGTCGCTAATTGGGAAGGGGAAGGCGGGCTTGGGCGAGGGGGTCCGTGTTAGGGCGATGACTGAGCACGCGGCTTCATTTCGCTGGTTGCAGCGGAGTCCTCCAGAGGGGCAAACTGAATCTTTACTGCAGTTTCTTTATCAGTTAATAATAAAAAAAACAGAGGACTGAGAAAGCAGAGAGTCTCGCCCGCGACAAAAAATTATAATAAAGGAGACAGAAGATGAAATCCTTGAGGCATTTCACCGAACTGTGACTGAAAAGTGAAACTTACAAGTTCTGCAACAACACGATGTCTGCTGTGTCAAACAGGTTGTTTCAGATCTCTTTATTCAACAACTGTGAAACTAATACAGTCCTGTATGTCCCTGGATTGAAACTGTAGAAAATACAGTACATCAGCAGCTTGGACATTCGGCTTTGATGCCATTTGCATGCCCTTTGTTGCTACTTTCGGTAGTAAACAGTGCTCAGCATGGCCAACCGGACCATTTTGGTAGGTAGTGACCACAGCAGACCGAGAACACTGCGCAAGATGAGGGGATGCTCTCACAAGGTGGCATTTTCCAAAGTCACTCTAATCCTTCACTTGACCCTTTTTACTGCTTCAGACATCGACTTTGAGCACAAAATGTTCACTTCCTGCCTCATATATCCCGCCAGCTGACAGGTGCCGTGATAACGAGATAATGTTACTGCTGTCACTCGTCTGAATGTTATCTCCGTATGTACAACAATGAAAGAGACATAAATATGTTCTGGTGGGCTACTTCACTACCTTTTCTGTGGTTTAATGGAGGTTCACTTCATCTATTCATTCAGTGTCCAATGTCATCACCAGCACGCCTTGAATTTCTGTCACAGGATTCAGAGGACGGCTTCAAAAGACGAGTAGAGTTCAGACGGGTTTTCCTTCCACCTTCCATTGTGAGTACTCTTTATGTAATGCTACAGAATGAACACAGGAAAAGCATCATAGACCGTCCTATATCACATTTCTACTTACATCAATACATACATAATATCATTACTGCATCATATTGGTCTTTTACCTTGCTAGTTTGTTTTTATTTGCTCTTGTATAAGATCTTTTGACAAGTTAAAGGAAAAAAAACAACACAAAGTGTCTTTGTAGGTGTTGGACCACCTCGTGGTACCAGAACAGCTTGAATGCTGCTTGGCATTGATTCTACAAGTCTCTGAACTCTACTGGAGGGATGAAGAGCCGTCCTTCTAGAGGATATTCCAGCATTTGGTGTTTTGATGGTGGCGGTATGTCCCATAGGTGTTCATTAAGGTTTTAGACGTGGAGGCTGTGATGGCTGTAGCATCTGATTCACGTCATTTTCATCATGACCCCCTTTGTAATACAACTCTGTATTGATTTGCAGTGACTCTCCCCTCAAAGGGGGCGAGTGGAACCAAGCCATGCCAGATTGAAGCCCCTCACTGTCGAGGTCTGGCATTCAGGCCTATACTGTTCTCTTGGTGCATGCAAATCCGGATTCATGACATGATCACATCCTGTACTGACATCTGAATCACCTGAGGAAAAGTTCCCACAGATCTGAATGCAGGTTTAGTTGCTTTAGTCACTGCTCCTATTGAAACACAGGGTGGATGAACACTCTCCTGCCATCCGTGCTCAAACAATGAACCCTCCAACCTTCTGATCTGTGTTTTCATACATGCTACAGAGCATGGTTGCATGTTAACAGTTTAATTGGACCATGCGCTGCATGTCCCTCTGTGGGCTGCATACAGCTCTTGACAACAGATACGATGGGATAATCAAGCAAGCGAGCTAACATTTGATGAATCAGCGCCTACCAGAGCGAAAGTAAACTTCTTTTGGCAACTGAAGATGAACACGGGGAATGCTTATGCTGCTGAGCTCCACGATCCCCGCTCTGTGATAGATGTGACGGTGTAGTTCAGGAGACAGGTGAAGTGAGTAAAATCTAAATTTTGAGCTGCCAGGGCCGATCTGCCTGGAGTTTCATAGAGGCTGACAGACTGTTTCTGCGCCTCGTTACATCAGTGTGTTAGCAAACTCTGAGCTTTGGCATTTAGAGGGTGCTAACAGCCACATCGAGCGTTTCATTGGATGCAATTATTGCATCCAAACTCTAAAATACCATAAAGAATACCTCAAAATGTACTTTTTGTGTCTAGATAATGGAGGATAGATGAAATATAAACACGAATTCTGACTTCATGAGGACATTTGTTTGTTATTTTCTATCGAATGTAGCGTTTTAAATATGTGGTATTGGAAAAGTAACAATACTTTTGACAGCCCTAGCGGCATCCATAGCAGTTAGGGTTCGGTGCCCTGCAGGCGAATGGTAACTCTTCAGCTAACAGTCCACACTCTGTACTTGGTCTGCAGCTGAACTGGTGACCCTCTGGTTCCCAAGCCAAGTCTCCACAGACTGAGCTGCTGCCAACCCTGCAGCCATCTTGAATTGTTCGCCTTTATGCCTCATGTTGGTCTGGTAAGGACCCGTAACTTCTGGCACACAGATTTCATATCATTGTTTTGCTAGAAATTTCATGTGTCATGTATAAAACATGCCCAGTATGTGACGTGGTCGCTGTCCTACAGCTGCCTGCACTGTGAGCTTCATTGATATCTTTTTCTCATTCACTTTCTTCACTGAACGCGTCACATGGCCACATTTGACGTGTGTTATGTGTGTTTTTAATGAGCAGTTGGTGAACTAGTGAGAAACAGATCAGTGAGCATGAAGACTCGGACGCCTTCGGCCATCTGGTCGCTCCATCTGTCAGCGACAAACATCTGTTCACCGCTGACTTTCATCTCAGGGACATCGCAGTCCGCTGATTCACAAAAACTCACTTTGTGAAGAGGAATCACATCCACACACTTCTGAAACTTCAAAGTGAATTGTAAATTGATTCACGTTTGTTTGCAGAAATCTGGTTACAAAATAGTGATCAGGGTCAGCTCTAGTCCAGAGGGTGTCACCTCGACCGAACAATCACCTGTTCCTCCTCAACCAATCAATCCCTGCAGTGTCTGAGACCGGTCCAACCTCCCACATGGTTCAGTCTGCTTTGTTGGTGCCACTGCTCATCTCCTCTGTGATCAATAAACTGTTTGGGCTGTAAATGATGACCGGCGCACCTAGAAGAAGATTTGACCCATATATCTCTATCTCTATCCCTCTATATCTGTTCGCTAGTTTTTCGCTAGTTTTTCTCCTTCATGAGGGGCAGAGCCTCCCAGAGCCTGCACAGGACCCATGAGTCGACACAGTACATCCCATTCTCTGCCTCCAACTTTATACATCCACTACATCTCAAAGGCAAATAGCCAATCAGCCAACTTTAGTTCAAAGTTTTCAAATTTTACTTCAGTAAAGGATCTGAATATTCTTAAACAATGTAATATTTATGGTTAGTTGATGAATCATCAGTGCAGTCGCTGCAGCAGTCTTCTCATCCACAGACGACTAACAATAATTTTCATTACCAATTAATCTGTCACATAAATGCAATAAACTCAGTACGACTCCGGTCTCCATCTGTGCAGAACAACAACCCGTAATTATAGCTGCATGTACTCACATAAAATCGGGCAGTATCGGGACACAGCTACAAAATCTATAACAAACTTTCTGCATGACTTGAAGTTGCCAAAAGGTAAAAAGAAAATAACCCTCACCCTCAGTACAGTTGTCATGAACGGGGAAATTAGCTATAGAGACCAAAACTGTTTTTTGTACCAGGCTGTAAACATGTTTATTTCTGCTGTGAAGTTTTGAACATGGGAACTTATGCAGACTGACTTATTTCTGGAGCCAGCCTCAAGTGGACGTTAGAGGAACTGCAGTTTTTGGCTCTTTCACACAGGAGGAGGCCGCTTGTAAATCGAATGAACACTTGTTCTTCAGTTTTTTTGCATTATTGCTCATTGTACACGTTAAATCCCAGCTGATGCTTTGGGCCACACTGCTCCAGTCTGAAGTCACCTCTTCACTCTGAGTATTCTTCGTTATTTATTCTTTCTGATGTGTCCTCTACCTGTCACTTGTGGAGAGCTCCGAGGGGATGGATTGGATTGATGTGTATTTATTTGTGTTTGTGTGTATAACTGAGGGAGGGGAACGGAGAATAAGACTGACAACCCGGTGTAGGCAGTCGGTGGCTGGTGGAGGCTTGACGTCGTCTGGGTTCAGGGATCACCGGCGGAGTGCGTAGTTACGGTAACAACCAGAGGGGTCGGAAGGGTGAGCTGTCACTCCGCTTCAGCCGACGACGGCCAAGACGTGTCTGAGACGGCGGCCAAACCTAAATCCATCAAGCCGCCGTCAATCACGCACACCAACACTCTACCTCGTCACCTTGGAGGAAGTTCAAAAAAATCAATTCAGATGAAAGTCACATTTATTTCCTTATTTATTTATTTCCTATTTGCTTTGGAGCTTTTGTTGACCTTTATCCCGCAAACAAATGAGCACGTCATGTCCTTTTCTTTAAGGATGTCAGACGTTTGTAACCTGAACAGAATTCCAAATGATGAAGCTGAAAGGTTCAGCTGCATTCACACACACACGTACAGTATTTTAACACTTCCAGGAATGATTGTTTTATCTCAGTGGAACCTCACAGAGAAAAACCAACATCTCAGTTTGGCTTTTTTACATTTCGCAGCTGCTCATTAAAACCAGCACACACCACATCGCTCCGGTTCTTACATCTTTACGCTGGCTTCCTGTGTGTCAAAGAACTGACTTTAAAATATAACCATTGGTTCATTGGTACACGCTGAATGGTTTCTTTCTGATCTGCTGCTCTGTAATGAACCGTCCAACCTCTCAGATGGTCTGGGACTCTGTCTGTCTCCAGAGTCCAAACTAATGGAACTAATGAAACTAATGCTCCACATGTCTGGAACAAACTCCCAGAAAACTTGATCTGCTCCAACTCTCAGTGTATATATCACACTATACTGCAGCTGCACTGTGTTCTTTATTCTTCTGTTTCATCTATCCAGCCTTTCCCCGTCCCAGATTTACTCTCTGACGTCTTCTTGCTCGGTCACTCGCCATTTTGTCCATAGAGGCTGCTGAGGCCGGTTACATTGCCCAGTTGCCCAGCTCCTGTTCTGGCATGTCGTTTTACGCTAAGCTAAGCGAATCACCTCCAGCTCTAAACTAACCGTCTGTGGAGTGATCTGCTACGATGATCCTGCAGATGATAAATTACAGAAAGCTGCAAACGCTCAACAGAAAAGCCGCTCTCTGGATTTCACTGCTAAATGTGAGATCTATGTTGTAACAGCAGTGAGGCCTGCTGGACTCTCGTGTCAGTCTTTGTTAGAGTCAAGATGTCTTCAGATGAAACACACACACACACTTAGCCTGGCTGATGTCCTCAGGATAACGTCACCACTCACTGTCACACATGAAAAAATATTTTTTCTCCGATTATGGACGGAGCTCAGAGCTGCCTGACAGCAAATTAGTATCTTCTGGCAGGAAGCTCTCAAAAAATGATGTTCTCTGTGAAAAGACGTGCCCTGTAAAGTTTGTGAAAGTGCCTTTGCATTTTTTTGTTTGACAGTTTACACTAATTATTGATGCAATTTATGTTCCTATGTGCATTTTAAAGAGAACAGAATCAGTTTCTGCAACTGAGGGAGCAGGACGACTGGATGACAACTTGAAAAAGGAGATCCAGAACGATGCAGAGCTGGCGGTGGCAGAAAACTTCAGCAGCAGGTGATTTCCTGAAACAGGCGGAGAGCAAGGTTAGACAGCCCGCATGACGGTAAGAACAACTCTGTTCTTGGTGCTGAAGATGTAAAGTCCAGACAAAAACGACTATTTGAGTTCGCTGTCTCTCAAAAAACGTCTCTGTTTCTGAACTCTGAGGTCAGCATTATTCTTTAAATCCATTCATTTGGACCGCTTATCTTCGTCAGGGTCACGGTGAGGCTGCAGCCTATCCCAGCTGACTTTGGTCAAGACGTCAGGTACACCCTGGACAAGTCGCCAGCTCGTGCAGGGCGCATAGAGACAAACAACCATTCACACTCGCCAGTTAACCTGCTAAGTGAACGTCTTTGGACTGAGCATGCAAACTCCACACAGCCGAGTTTCGAACCCGGAACCTTCTCGTTGTGAGGCGACACTGAATCATTTGACATGTCTGAAGGAATCGGTCTCAGCAGTCTTTTATACAGCAGGCATTGATTGCATGAACATCAGCAACATACAGAACAGAGAAAGAGAGACAAGACACACAAGGGAGGGCGAAACAACAGGAAGCATTAGAGGGAGGAGGCCTCCATCATAACAAGAAAATTAGTTTTGTTGTCCATCAGAATGAGAATAGGTCCATTTTGAGTTATTATTTACAGCTGCGAACACGTAATTGTAGCATTCTTTGTATTTCCTGTGTGAAGAGTAATTTATTAATGGTACTTAACAAAAAAAAAGGTAATTGCAGAGTGCTTTCCAGAGCTGCAGATAGATGACACAAATGCACATAAAAACAAGACAGAACAAACACATCGTGTAGCGGCGAAGGTCAAATTACTCATTAAATGTTCTCCGCCGTCCAATAAAATTTGACTCACCTCGTCAGAAAACACATCGCATTAATGCAGAAGACAGTGACGACGGTAACGTACATAGCTTTTAGGTTTTGATGTCAGTAGATGAACACAATCAGATGAAGGTAAATCTCCATCCTTCATGAGGAGCATTAACGCCCCATATTAGCTTTTATATCAGAGCAGAGCACCAAACGTGAATCACTGAAATGTTCAGCAGGTCTTTGAACGCCTCCTGAAGCCTCAACATCAGTGATGGGAGGCCTTATCACAGCCTCAACTTCATTCCAAGACAAAGTCCTGCGTTTTAAGTTAATTTACACAAGTATTATCTGCAAAATGTAATGAAAAGTATGAATATTCATAATGCACTATGGCCACTTTCCAGTATAAACTCATTATACTTATAACTGGGTTGCCGACACAGATGCGGCATGTTTGAAACCCTCTGGGGTTCAAACACATGATGGCAAAAGCACTCGATACGACCTCACAGAGATAAATACAGCGTTTGTCTAGTTAGCAGTTTAATCCAAACTGATGCTCGTAGTCTGTAACTGAGTGAGTTGAGAGTTAATTCACTTCATGAATCCCTCAGTTATTACACATGTAGGTCCAAAATACAACCACACACACACACACACACACACACACACATACATATAAAGATATATCCAAATCTGAAATGTGAATATGGCTGAATATAATAACTCTTTTGTCAGAGGAACATTAGTATTCCTATATTTGCATTTCAGATTTGCATATTGCTGATGCATTCATGAAAGTAGATAAGCTGCTTTTCTAAGTACACAAAAGTATCGGTATCGGCAATACTGACCCTGTTTTTACTTTGCATTGGATCAATAGCAGATTCTGTAGTATCGCACACCCTGACCTGGGGGTAGTTGGAGGTTTGGTACCTCAGGTTTGGTACTGTGGTCAGAGAGACTTGAACCGGCCATCCTCTGGTTCCCAAAGCCAAGTCCCTAACTTAAATAAAATGTACAATGTACCAATTAACCTATATATATCACTTTTTTTTTACATTGTGAACAGTGAACATGTATTCGCTGTGAACTGTCACAGTCCAGTGAACATAATGCAGAACCAAAGTCAGCAACCTGAAAATGTAAAACCACGTGAATCGTGCCGAGCAAAAATAGATTTTTTTGTCTTTATGAGTAAAAAAACTCAATTAGGATGAAGAGTATTTGATTTGATTTCCAGGATGTCTGTTTGAAGCGGTACTACGTGCATGTGTTTGGTGTACTTCACAAGATGAAGCTGAAGTTTGTGTTCATTTGCTGTGGTGTGATTACAGTCCAATCCTTGTGTGTGTGCCAGACAAAACAAACATCTAAAACAACCGATGCAGCACTTCATATTAAAATAATATCCTTTTCATGGATTTTATTTTTTATGTTTATTTAAACAGTACTCAATAAATCTCCTCAGATACTGCAAGCCCCGGACTGAGGTGAAGGTAACGCTGTCGGTGCTGCTAATGGGCTTGGCTTTTAGCTGAGTTGAAAACAGATCGATGACGTCTTTGTTTTCCATGAAGTTTGCTTGAGGTGAAGTAGCCTCAGTGTGTTATGCAGAGAAATGCTTCATTGCTTATCAGCAGCTGGTCATATGTTAACTTAGGGGGCCATTTGGCCTTCTGTGCTCTGATTAATTTGGTGCAGGCCGCACAAACACAGCAGTCGTAATTTTGTTTGAATGAAAACTCGACTCCTGGCGTTTGCTTCAGGTGTTCTTCAACGCTGTTCTGCAAAAAGAAAATGAGAGTTTGGAAGTGATGTATTTTTAGTTAATTGGTACAATTCTTTAAACATTAGGACTGGATATTTTCAAGTACATTCAAAGAGAACTGTAAACTGCTCAGAACATCCTGTCCTAAGAAAAAGAGAATATATATCAAAATAATGAAGGTACATGAATCATTTTATTTACTGAAATGACTGCATATCATGTAAGGAATCATACTACACATATACTGCACACTTAAACTTGTTTTTGAGCTGTAAACTAAGTCATCTGATTGAGACCAATGACAACCTCTGTGGCTGCAAAGTGAAGTCAACACAGCAAGTGCAGTTCCTCAAACGTCCACTTGAGGCTGGCTGCAGAAGTGAGTCAGTCTCCATAAGTCCCCATGTTCAAATGTCCGAATTCACAGCAGAAATAAACATGTTTTACAGCCTGGTACAAAAAACAGTTTTGGTCTTTCTCTGTAGTAGTTTTGCGATTATTGGAAGAAATTTAAATTTTGGTCTGATTATGGCGCTAGACGAAGTCAGGAGATCCAAGTTATTACAATTCAGTGAGAGACATGTCTGTAATAAGTTTTTTGGCAAATCATCCAGCCGTTGCTGGAATATATCGAGTCTGGACAAAAGTGGTCGCTGACTCATGGGCTGAAATCCCTATCGAGTCATACCGCAGGCTAAAAAGTAAAATATCTTCATTTGTATATAATCGCCCCATTTTTGCTCCTGAAAATGGAACATGAAAGTATGTCACACTCAAACTGGCGTGATAACATGAAAACTCTTGTGCCTTCAGGTTATAACACACACACAAAAAAGTAGAGAACTGTCTGACATGATGTTTTTAATGTTTGTGTGCCAGACAAGTCCTTTTTAGGTCAGTGATGTTGTTTTAATTGATGGGTAAGAGGTCAACCATCTGTCAATCAACATCTCTTAATCCTGCATAACTTTAAGCCTTAATATAATGTGAACAGGTGAGTTGTATATAAATTCACCCTCAGTACAGTTGTCATGAACGGGGAAATTAGCTATAGAGACCAAAACTGTTTTTTGTACCAGGCTGTAAACATGTTTATTTCTGCTGTGAAGTTGGACATTTGAACATGGGGACCTATGGAGGCTGACTCACTTCTGCAGCCAGCCTCAAGTGGACGACAGGAGGAACTGCCTTTAATTTTCATGCAACTGTGCTTATTTACCTGATAATTTACTTTTTATTTGTTTCATTGTTGCAGTTTTTGTTTTTTTTTAATTAAACAGAAATCACCTACCCACACCTGTTTCTGCATCTGCTTCATTAACTCGAGTTTATTCAGGCTGCTGCCTCCAGATTCATATTTACCTCACATATATTAGTGTCAGTATTCTCATGTCACAAAATACTGAACGATTAAGAGCATCATAATGTCGTCATTGTCTCAATGTCGTCAAGTCTTTAAAACATGAACTATCCCTGATGAATCTTTGTCATTTAAACTTATGGAACCGTGTCCGTTCATATTCACATTCTCTTATTATAATCTCTTGTCTTTGTGTTGAGTGTGCTCTCTCTCTGTCTTTCTATCAATCAGTGGGAGTCCTGCACTCATGTCTGTACTTATTTGCTTCTCCACAGCTGAATAATTGATCACAACGGAGAAAATGAGAGAACGTCGTCTGAGGGAGTCAGTGGTCTCCCTAACGGGGAGGAGGTTGTAGTTGTCAAGATAATTGCAAAGTAGACTTTTCTTTCATTTATCGGGTCTCTCGGCTCAGCTGGGACCTGATTATCCACGCAGGTACAAGTTTAAAGTAAGTCCTCTTCCCTCTTGCTCTCTGGGGCTTCTTACTTCCAGAGAATATTTGATTGAGTCCTGCGGTACATGTTGTTTCCTCTTTGGTAAAAAATTAAGTCGCCGTATTCACAATGGAGTTAGTGTGGCCAGGAAAGCCCGTGAAGGTGCACAAAATTAATTGAAAATTTAAGTATTAATTTATTTATAGCGGAGACAAAGGTTAGTATTCAACGTATTCAGATCAACGATTCACTTTTAATATTTTGAATTTTGTGTAAGAGCACGAGCGCTCCTGCACAGTGATGGAGGGTGTGTGCACTCCAGCCTGAGCTGCTGGACTTCCTCTGGGAGATTTGAGGGATTCTTGATATTCTGCAGCCTGTCATTAATACTAAACATGTTTCCCTTTCTATGGGGGACTAAACATAGAATATACACTATGTTCATCTGAGGAATGGGCAATGCTTCACAGGTGATTGTTAATTGTGTCCATTTTCACTCAGCGTGGCGACAAAGGGATGTAAACGAGTTGAGAGCATGTCAGAGGCTGATGAAACAGGTCACCGATCATCACCAACATATTCTTGGAACTAGACACTAATTACATGAGCAGAGCAGATCCTATACAGCAGACTGAGTGCTTTGTGTGGTCTGCTGATGAGCAGATCAAAAGGGTTATGTTGGGATGCCACGAAGCCGAATGCTGGACCTGCTGTGGGAAAACTCGAAGGGAACGTTAATGTACTCACGGGTCAAAATAGAGCAAATGCTCTACAAGTGGTTCAACTGTTGAATATCTGCAACCAGCCTTCACCATCATCTCTTCGTTATAGCATGCTTAGGTGGTAACGGTGGCACTTTTTCTGGCGCATCTTGTCTCAAAAAGACACTCAAAAAAACGAGTTCAGGCATTTAAGTCATTTGAAGCAACATTGCTGGTATTTTTGTGATTTAATGCTCACATATTTTTATTCTCTTACATGTGTATTTGTTCTGATTACAATACTTATGATCAAAAAAATCAAATCGACAACTTTGGCAACCACCAAACATCAGGCAAGCTCAACAACACAAGACATAGCAGAGGAAGCCCAGCTTGGCCTCTGTCAGCCTTTTATTTCACCAAACTCTCGCCAATGACTAAGAGTCACTCCCAAATTTCCTCTTGTCCTCTTTGTTATCCCTTTCTCTTCCTAGCTCTGCCATTATGTCGATAGAGGCTGCCAAGCCCAGTTACATTGCCCACTTGCCGCCTGCAGCTCCTGTTCTGGCACGACACCGGCTCTGCTCTCCCTCATCCCGGTGGTCCGAACACTAACACTCCCCCGGTGCTCTGAGCTCACAGTCCGGGCAGCCCGGCTAACAAACTGAGCTAACAACAGCTACAGTTGGCAGCAGTTTACTTCACTGTCCATCAGGAAACTCTGTAAATTACAATATTTAGTGCTGAAAAAAAAACAGGGAAAACCCATTTTCTCCAGAAAATATTACTTTGGACTATTTTTTCTGTATTTTGTATTGTTACATGTCTCCTATCATTCCTCACATTCCCACCTCACTTTTCATCACTTATCAGATCATCCCCAGCCAGCAGCACCGTCCCTCATCCAACACTAATCAGCCACATAAGTGCTGTGAACTGCTGTGAGTGCTGTTCCACTCAATGATATGTTATCTGTTTGTTCCCTGCTTTACCTGCTCTGCCTCCACGTCCTTTTAATACATTACTCCATCCGATGCTGATTCTGATAGCAGTTTTCAAAACGCCCATTTGTTTCTCTCCTGGTACTGCAGCTCCATCCACTCATAGCAGTCATAATGAATTTGGATGAATGATTGCAGGAGACCGAACTACACGGTGTCCTTATAGGAACACCTTGAATGCTTTTTTTGTTGTACCACAGTATTAGGTGACACTTTCATCTATATACTGGAGTTGAATGGTCCTTTTTTTACTTACAGAAGGTTCCTGAGTAAAATGGCCCGGAAGTATTTACGTGACGGTCATGATAAGAGTTGTTCGGATTCTCGAAATGTTAAGCAAAGGTGCTTCACTGCTTCCTTTCTTATCTCTGTTAACATAAGATAAGCAAGATACGTCCACAAGAGGGCTACAGCGCTGCAGTAGTCATGAAATGAACAAAATGACTGTGATCCGATTCAGTAAAAAGACTTGAACTTCCCAACACATGGTCAAGCGCTTCAAGCTTAAATAAGCTTGCGCGGGGCGTCGTTTAGCTCAGTGGGTAGAGTGGCCGCCCCATGTGCGAAGGCTTGCTGCGACCGGCCCAGGTTCGAGTCTCGACCTGTGGTCTCAACTGTGGTCTCCCCATCTCTCTCCCCTTGTTTCCTGTCGCTCTTCAGCTGTCCCTGTCAATAAAGCTTGCAAAAGACTTCACCTTGAGATCTTTCCTTGACCTTTTCCATGGAGGTTTAGGAAAGGAGGTCATTTGACTGTTTGACTGCACTGAGTATCTCAGGATGATACAGTTGATCAGCTGCAGCAGACGAAACATGGAGCACTTTAAAAGAACAAAGAGTTCATTACAGAAGGTAATGAATCCAGCAATAAAATGACGGATCGATTGTTCACACAGCGCCGTGCAGGCGGGATCACAGATGCAAATGTGTCTTCCTCGACTACTTCCTCAGTGTGACTTTACACTGCATCTGCACGGGGAAGCTGTCTGTATGTTAATCCACAGGACGGTGTTTGGACACCGCTGACCTGTGAATGTGTCATGAACACGAACAGATATACATACAGACAGTGTGTGCAAGTCAGTGCAGCTCTGTGAATCAGTGGGAGTCACACAGCTCGGGGTAGGAAGCCATCCTGCCGTTCGCTCCTCATGCTCATTTCCTTGTTGTTTATCTGGAGCTGTCAATCGTGATATCAGCTGCTCTCATCAGCCGGCCACGTCTATCCAATAGCACAGCGACACACCTGCATCGTCATCGTCTGCCTTCAGTGCATTCATACAATGACGGACTCACGAGCTGCCGGGAGGTAAAATCCCTGTGCAACAACTGATGAGCTTGATAAACCAATCCCAACTGGCAGAATTAAAGTAACCCTCCGCAGCAGAGTTTGAACTTTTGGGCCTGGCAGGTGTTCATCGAGTCCTCTGCGATTTAATTGGGCAGCTCCTCAGTGTGACTCTGTGCAACAGAATGAATGTGAAGCAGATGGGTGCTAAGAAGTAACACGCAGGCTGCTATAAATATGGATAAACAAAGTAGAGCCGAAGACCAGTGCATGAATTTGAAATCAGCCGAGGGCCTCGCTGCTGTGGGGTCCATCACACACTCTCTGATTATACACCTCCACACCGCAGAGGTTCATCAGTGCTGTGGGGGTCAAAACCTCATAACAAGCATCCAAACATGAACGCCACAAAAGAGCTTCAACAAATAAGTTTCTCGGCGCTGGAACGTAAGACCGCAAAAGATGGAACCAGGCGGGTCTGGGAGGGTGAACCTGAGTTAAATAATGCAGGGGCTTGATGAGAGGATGAGAAGCAGGTGTGAGAGCAGAGCAGGTGAGGATCAACGGGGGAGTGGTCAGAGAATTAGGTCAGCCACACTCAGCCTGCACAGACAGGGGAGTGTGGACAGAACAGACAAAGAACAGGACGGGCAGGAAAACACTCAGACATAGACAAAACTAACAAATTGTAACATTAACAGGTGGACTTGGTTGCTTGGGAGCTGGAGGGTGGCTGGTTCGTCCAGCATCGACCACAGTATGGAGTGTGGATTGGTGCCAGTTCGCTCCATCGTCTCTCCACATTTACATGTCTATAAGCACTTTGTGTGTTTGTGGTTGTGTATTTGGGCCTATATATGTAAACTTGAGTGAAAAGGGACTTTCCCATCAAGGAATCAATAAAGTTAATCTTCTTATTTTAGCTCTAAGTCGGAAGCTTCAAGTTCCTCTGTGTGCATATCACTGAGAAGCTCTCCAGGGCACTACACGTGGACGTCATCGTCAGTCTTTCTCTCAGGATACTGAGGAAGCTTTTGTGGGTTCGCCGTTGAGAGCTCACTGACGGGCCGCGTCACATCTTGCATCAGCGGCGTCTCCGGACCTCGGCCGTCCGGCTTGCAGACTGCTCTGCCTTGTTAGCTCCACGCACATGGCTGCATGCACCTCCACACTTAAGAACAGTTTTCTATCATGAGGCCTGCTGTCTGCAGAATATGCACTGCCAGCCATGACTGCTGCTGCTGTACTGCACTTCCTCATTTGAGTCTCCTTACTTTTCATATATTTAAACTAGTGTAGCACATCCTATTTATATGGTACATTCATATCTGTACATGCTTTGGAACCTCTCATATATTTGTTTGATATATCATATTTTATTAACCTATATGGGACAAATAAACTTGAAGTCTTGTATGAACTGCTGACGACTTGATGGGATTCTGGGAGTTTTACAAAGATAATTCATGTCCAGACATGAACAGACATAAAACTCTTCAACAAAAGCGGTGATGTTCTTTTTCACTTTTTCCTCTTCACGGTTATCCGAGAAACTGCGACACACTTCCTGATCTTCTCTGTTAAAAGTATAAAAGTCTTTTCATTAAACCATCACTGACACAGTATCAGCATAAAAAACACACGTGTCCCATTTGTTTAATCAAATTCATTTTGCAGCAAACTTATAGAAAGCAGTACTTCTTCCAGAGAAAGTACACTTTTGCATATTAAAATTACACATACATACATAAGTGTTTGCATGCGCTGGAAGCATAATGCACATATTGAAAGACCCGAAACTCACCAGAGAGATGACAATGCTCAATTGTTGACTGATGTCAGTGTATTTTCATAAAGGCGACTGGGAGGTGTCAGGGAAGGGAGATACGTACAAATATAGTTATAGCTGACAGAAGACATCATATTGACGTCGCTGTGGAGAGAGAAGCAGGCCAACACAGTGACAGAGGTGAGTACTTTACTTTTCTAATGTCAGAGAGTAACTTCTCTTTCTCTGCAGTGTAAGTGCAGTTTAAAAGAAACAGACAGCTTTATTTCTGATCTCTCTGAATTCATTTGTCTCTCATTATTAAACATTACAGTAAAGATGCTGTGGAGTCTTCTGTTCATCCCTCTGGCTGGTAAGCGGCTCGCTTTACTCTGCATGTCAGTAACGATTTAAATGATCCACAAGGCTATGAATCATGGGTAAAATAATAAAATAGTTGACTGTGTTTTATTGAAAAATTCTCTATAAGTGATGGAATATTGTAATAGTTTTTTTCAGTCAACCTGACATGACTGAAATAGTAATTCTTATGTAACCTTTTGGTTTTTCACTTCCACCAGGTGCACACATATGTCTGCATGGTAAGAATGAATGTGCTTCTTTGCACTGCATGATAGTATTTCTATGAAGTGAAAGATTTTACATTTTGTTTTGTTTTCAGATAATGAACTCAACAACAAACCTGAGTATGACTGGATCAAATACTGGCTATCAAACAATAACTGGCACACATCCCAGTCATCATCATCGTCATCATCATCATGCCATTCTAACTGGGCTGTTGATGGAAATAAATGGACCTATTCTTACATCCCGAGAATGAAAAATCCCTGGTGGATGATTGACCTGCAGGGTGTCTACTACATTTCTTCTATCGCTATCTACAACAGTTGGCAGTATCAAGATATAGCCGGAGCTCAGATCCACATCGGGAACTCTTCCGTGAACGGCGGCCTCACCAACAAACCGTATGTTACTTTATTTCACATTTTCCTGCATTTTGTCCAAAATTTCCTGTCAAAAGTTTTGAATGTATCAAAAATATTTAATAATTAAATTTGAAGAGGCGATTTCTGGTTTGTAATAGACTTTCATGCTTCCACTAATATTTCTATCTCACAGCTGTGTGCAACAAGTGGTTAAAACTATATAACTTCAGTTAAAAGTGGCCAACAACGCCACCTACATGTAGGTTAAAAAGAACCTCAGACACAGGTTCTTTTAAAAATCAGGGGTAAGCAGAGCAGAGTTCAAGGTACGGTTTAGAAATGATCCATTTATTTATATCAAATACAATAAAAAATACTTCAAAATGTCCCTTGTTTTACTCCATCTCCGCCTCGACTGTCGGCTCCAGCCCCCGTCCGCCCCTCACCTCACCCCCGCCTGACTCCCCAGTGCCTGCCGCTTCAATTTGGTTGTTGTAACTAGTACCGTGCCCACGGGCACCAGCAGCCGCGCTTTAGGGAGCTCCAGGCTCCTGGTGCTGGTCCTGGTGCTGGCCCCAACTGGGCCCACACAATCCTCCGTCTCCACGTGGCAAGTTAAAAGCATGCACAATCTCATAAAAACTGATCCTACCACATACAAACAATTTTCTTTGTAACTGTTTAAGTAAATTTTTATTAGTGTTGTGTTGCACCTCTGCCACACCCAGTGAATGAAGAGCTGGGATGGGTGGATGAATGACTGCATTCATTTTCGTTGTTGGGTTTGTGCAAACAAACTGGCTTTGTTAATAATGAATGCATAAACCTGGCTTCCACTACACTGCACAGTGAGTTTATTAGTACTATTAAATCAGTTTTATTACTTCCTTCACATTAAGTGTATTAGTTAATTTATATTAAAACTATGTCATTCAAATGGATGGACATTTTCCTTGAAATTGGAATGCATAACTCTGCATTTTGGCATTTTATTGTGTGTGAACTGTTCCCGTGTCATTGTTTGGATAGAAACTGGAGTGTTGGATGCTAAGCTGTCTGTAGAACTTGCTGCCTTTTTCAGCGTCCACATCTGCAGCAGCAAGCAAATCAGAGATCTCATCCCACAGAACCACAAACTGCCCTTTCTGTTTCTCTCCCCCTCACTGTATGTTCTTCTTTTTCTGTCTTACAGGGTTAAAACCATCACAAAATTCAAAAAGGGCTGCTGGAATGTCTATCAGACAGACACTTCAGGCCGCTACATCACTGTGTCCCACCCAGAGAATAAATATTTAATTCTGTGTGAAGTGAGAATCAACGCCACTAAAAAAAGTACGAGAAATGTTCTCATCCCACAAACTGAGCTGCTTATTCAGTGCAGTGCACACATACAATAACTGATTGATAGTCAGAGATGATTAAATGTCTTTACAGACACAAACTGTATCAATACAAGAGCAGATAATATTACAATGAAACAATGAAAATATGTATGTGCAGCTGCAGGGTCACACCTTTCTGTTTTACTCTGTCGTTAAATTAAACAGGAATTCTTATATAATTCTTATAATATATAATTCTGTCTTTCCACAGAGCCAACATGTGTAGAAGGTAAGAATAAATGCATTTCTTTACACTTATCAAACAAGTATCAGTATTTCTATGATAAACTATGGCCGATATTTTGAAGTGCATTATTCTACATTTTGTTTTGTTTTCATACGCAGATTTCTCCCAACCCAACGATAACTGGATCACGTTCCAGTCATCAGATGATACCAAACGTTGTTCTGGAGGAGCTGTTGACAGAAATAAAATAAACTGTGCTGAAATCTTGAAAATACAAAACTCCTTGTGGAGGATTGACCTGCTCGGTGTCTACAACATTTCTTCTGTCGCTGTCTACAACAAAGATCTGGATAACGCTGATATGAGTGCTGCCTGGATCCAAATTGGGAATTCTCGTGTGAACAACACCAACAAACTGTATGTTACTATGAATTGATTTATTTCAATGATGATGCATTCACCAGTTAACACAGTATCAGTCCCTAAAAACATTGGATGTACTGAAACCTGACAGGGTCCTCAGTGTTGGTGCCATATACTGTACACATATTTTTCTAACAGTCTGCTTTTTTCAGCGTCCACATCTCCAGCAGCAAGCAAATCAGAGATTTCATCCCACAGAACCACAAACTGCCCTTTCTGTTTCTCTCCCCCTCACTGTATGTTCTTCTTTTTCTGTCTTACAGGGTTACAAACATCACAAACTTCAAAAAGGGCTGCTGGAATGTCTATCAGACAAACACTTCAGGCCGCTACATCACTGTGTCCCTCCCAGGAAAAGAGGATTTCTCTCTGTGTGACGTGAAAATCAACGGCAAAAAAAAAAGTACGAGAAATGTTCTCATCCCACAAACTGAGCTGCTTATTCAGTGCAGTGCACACATACAATAACTGATTGATAGACAGAGATGATTAAATGTCTTTACAGACACAAACTGTATCAATACAAGAGCAGATATTAACTGAATAATTTTATGACAGTCGTGATAATGTTTAAAATGTATATATAGATAAATAAATAAAGATAGTAAAGTAAAAGCCAGACTAAAAGGATTTAAAATATCAACATAACCCTGTTCCCTTTTTTTCTTCAGTTGAAACATTTCACACTGATGTTTTTTTCTTTTTGTTTTTTAGAGTCGCCCTTTAAGCTGATCAAGCAGAGGATGACTTGGGAAAATGCCCTGGAGCACTGCAGAGCCAATCACAGGGACCTGGCTTCCATCCTTGACGAAGAGGACCAGGCCTGGGCTGAGCTGGAGGTGAAGCAGGCACACACTGACTATGTGTGGCTGGGCCTTCACTACACCTGCGTCCTGGAGTTCTGGTTCTGGGTCGCTGATCATTGCTTGGATTTCCATCACTGGGCTCCAGGAGAGAAGAAAGAAGAGTGTGACATAAGTGTTGCCATGAATAAGACAGAGGACCATCAGTGGTTCAGCAAGTCTGTCTACGACGAGTTTAATTTCCTTTGTGAAAAGTAAGAGAAATCAATGTTTTGTTTAAAAAGTGATGGAATGAAGCACCTGCAACATAAACACGGCTGACAACAAAACATATGTTATCTGCTACAGTTCATTTAATTAGTTTCTCTCCATATTTTAGGACATGCGTGCGCTCTACCTTTGTAAAATGAGCATGAAGTTGACTTAATGCATATGTTGTAATTCATGATGCTGTGATATGATACTGACATTTCATGTCATTTTAAAGTCTAAACAAAAATCGAGCTGTATTTGAATGTTTGATGAATATTTTTGCATGTGCATTGTTTCCCTCTGTATGTACAATGTTGATAATTAAAGTAGATATTACATACGGTGAATTAACACCACTCTAGACTGTAAAGGTGTGATTTCATCCAGGTACCTTATCTCAAATATCCGCACACTGTGTGTTGTGTGTGTCGCTGGGTGTGGACAGTGGGACACCTCCCTCCTCTGGCTCGTCATCTCACCTGCACACTCTCCCTTTGTAAACACAATAATGTGATAAACTGATTCAGGTTGAATTCTGTGTGTTAATTCTAAGACTTATTTTGTCTTCATGTTTGTTGGTGAGAGCTGGCTGTTAATCAAACATCATGGGCAATACTTTGTCATATTATTTGTTGATTTATTGCACCATGGGAATTATATCATAATCATGATTTATATGTAGTATCTATCTATCTATCTATCTATCTATCTATCTATCTATCTATCTATCTATCTATCTATCTATCTATCCATCCATCCATCCATCCCGCTTGATGAGTCCCCGGTGTTGGGTGCAGTAAGTCGGATTCCACCACTAGAGTTCTCCCTCCGGCTCCGTGAGCAGCGCCGCGCCGCTCGGCTGTGTGT
Organism: Protonibea diacanthus; assembly: GCA_028641955.1. Lineage (NCBI taxonomy): Eukaryota > Metazoa > Chordata > Actinopteri > Sciaenidae > Protonibea > Protonibea diacanthus. The sequence goes on from CM053988.1 coordinate 23,277,312, forward strand.
TGGCGCTGTCTGCCTGTGTGTGTTTACCTCCGCACCAGCCCAGCGCTGCTGTACTGTGGCCAAAGCTGGACACAAACCACCACCATCTCCACCAGCCTCAACTAGCCCCGAAAAAATACTAATGTAAGCTGCGTCGCGTTCAGTCCTTCGCGGATTTCCTCCCGGCGTTAGTGACACCTTAACAAAGGTGAGTTTATATATATATTTATATTTTTTATTATTAAACGCTCAATGACAACACTGCGGCTAGCCTAGCCACCAGCTAACAGGCGCTAGCCGCCGTTAGCTTAGCCTTTCCTATCCCGTGATGGAGGATTGTGAACATGGCGCCCTCCAAAACAAACAGCTAAAGTTAGCCCACCATGTTTTTGTTTGGGCTGTTTTGTGACGACGTGTGGAGCGCCACATGTGTAAGAAATACTCCCATTTTGTCGTCTTCAGGCTGTGAATCTTGACAAGTCGGCTATCTTACGGTTACCGAGCGTTAAGCTACGGTTAGCCACGTAACAGTTTAGCATGAGGCTAACTGAAATTAGCTCACCCCCCTCCCACCCTCCACCTCCGCGATAGCCTCGCTTGCCAAACAAACACTGATTTTACGCGCTCTTTGGCGCCTTTATGTTATACTTCAACACATGAGCACTGTATATTATCCGGTGTGGTGTTATTTAGAGCAGGTTAAAGCTCCCCCTTTGTCTTGACAAGCTCCGGTTTAGACGTTAGATAGCCTGTTAGCAGGATGGCAGCGCTCGTGGCCTTCCACTGCTGCCTCTTTGTTGCCAAATCTACGAGCGGATGCTGTTTTAATCATTATAAAGATGTATTGTTGAGTTTTTAATTAACAGTTTGTGACAGCCCAGCCCGGCCTGGCCCGGCTCGGCCTGGCTCTTCTTCTTTCACCCCCATGTCTTGGTCTCCTCATGGCTAACGGTCCGTCACTGCCTCCTGCACACCTGTCCTGACTGTCACGGTGGATTTTTATTGACATCATAACTAACGGAGATGATTCTTGTCGTGGATTTACATGAAGGGGAACAACAGCGCCGTGCAGTCTCTTTGTTTACCCCGTGAGACACACAGACTCCTCTCAACCTGTCTTCTAATTGGCCTCCAGTGGTCGCACACCTTGTCTAATTGAATGGAAGGTGAGGGGGAGTACGTCACCGTCCTGTCACCGTGCAAGTGTGAGCTCCTCCCCGGAGACAGAGGTGCAGGAAAGCAGTCAGTGTGTGTCTGTGTGTGTGTGTGCCAGGCAGAAGCGGCTACGTTATGAACATGCCAGCAGAGCAGGCTCATGTGGAGGGAGGAGAGCAGGTGGCCCTCGTTCACACCTTGTGCACTTGACACAGAAAAAGAAAAAGAGGAGCTCGTGTTACTCACCGTCACCTCGCCGCTGCTCCCGTTCCCTCTTTCACCTCCGGCCGTGTTGAGCTGTTGCAAAGTTGGAAGTTATCTTTGATAGTAGCATGCATGTGAGACGCTGCAGGGCCGTTAATTTCATCTGCTTTTAGAAAGTCCAGTTTCCAGCACCGCATTTCAACTTATCAGAGAGGTTATGAAAGCAAGAATTACTTTGCAGTGTGTCGGATTTTAGTTGCATCTCGTGGTGTGATCACTGTATTGCAATCTTCTCATGTCACCCTCGCTTACCTAGCATAAAGACTTGTAAGGCTCTGTCTAGAGTCAGTATTTAGTTTGTCTGTCATGGAAGAGGACCCGCTCCCACTGTAGATAATACATTTTTAAGGTTTTACTTATTTTCAGCTGATTTTTCTAAAAATAGCGCCCTCCAGTCTTACACGCTGGACCTTTAAGAGGAGTCCAGATGTTGACTGACTGCTTTAGGTCCGTGTTTATTGAACCTTTCACACTCGATCCATCCTGACAGCATGGGCAGGCCCTGTTCAGCTACAGAGCGTTCACACAGGATGCAGGTTTATTCGTAACAAGAGACTTTTTTTTAATGTATTTATTTTGTTATTGTCGACTGTTGTGCATCTTGGAACTGAACCAGAGCTACTCGGATGCCATGATCACAGAGTTTTTACAGGAAAGGCAAAACTTATTTTAGAATACCTTCCTGCGATCTCACAGTTCAACCATTTCCATTCAAAACAAAGTATTAAGGTCGTATTAAATGTGTCTAAATGAATTTATTCAATGAAATAATGAGATTCCTCTGCGTACCACCACTAGTACTCGCACCACAGTTTGAAGACCGCTGCTTTAGGTGGCATCAGGATGATGTTTGTGTACGTGAGCGCAGGCTTTAGATGCTGTCAGAAATATGAAATGTTATAACCGTCTCAGCCCTGAATACAACCAAAAGATGAATCACTGCAAATGCCCACATGCCCTGTGTTGATTTTGCATGTGTGTATGTGTATGTTCATATCTTTCTTGCTTCTCTTCATGCTCCACCACAGTTCATACTCTCGTGAGAAAAGTGTGAAGATGAACATCCTCTGTCGACACACACGCCTCTTTCCTCTGCCTTCCCCCCGCGTTGCTCTCGGCGTTATTATGGTTAGCGTTTGGCTGCGATTTATGAAAGTGACATCTTAAGTTTCACGGATGGTTAAAAGGAGGACCGCATAAAATTAGATTTGAATGTCTCGAGATATTCGAGGGGAATGCCGGAGCCTCTCCACCGCAGCAAAGAGGCAAACCGATGTCGTTCAGAACCTTGTGAAGGTTTCTCCTCGTCAGACGTTTTCTGATGTCCACATGGCATGAAGGGAGTGTGAGGCATTAAGAACCTCTTCCTGATGACGGTGACGTGTAATGAATGTTTTTTTTCTGGAGGAAACTTTGAGCTTAATCCTAAATCTGTGTCCTGTCCAGCATGTGACATCAAATCAAATTGTTGCTCAGTTTAACAGCTATTAGAAGCCACAGGAAGCTTTCTGCAAGTACAAGTGTTACTACTACTACTACTACTGCTACTACTACTACTACTACTACTACGAATACTCTGCATCCAGTCAGTAAAACAAGGGGTGGAGAAAGAGTCATAAGGTCCTTATTTAAATCAGTAAGGTTGACAGAGAATTAATAATTTGCTCTGTTGAGGACTGTCCTCACGTATATTTTTACCATGGAGTCAGTTGAGTTGAGGATGATTAGTGAAGGATCCGGTCCCAGATTAAATGATGCTGGATCAATTAAACCGTGATGTAACCTAGTAACAAACTATTTGGCCGTTCATCTTCAAACCTCACCCTCCACTGTCCACCAGACCGCGTTAACTTGATCTGAAGTCTGCACAGGGTGTTTTATTTTGAAAATCGACCAGATTTTTCAGTGCCGTTTCTGTGTCTGACTTCCTGTCAGCTCGAGCTGCTTCGTGCAGATTGATGTGGGCTGCTCTCGGCGTCCATCAAAAATAGAACAGACTCTGTACTGGTGGAGCCGAGCGGCGAGCCGCTTCTGGCAGGCTTGGAAACATTGACTAGAACGGCTGCGATTAGCTGCATCAGCCGCGATGCACACGGAACGCATCGCAGTCCATGTGAAAAATAATACCTGAGATCTGTAAACAGGGATGCATTTAAGATGCAATTAACCAGTTTTGCTATTTTTGTCACTTACAATCAGAGTTGTAACTTAAACCAACAACAACAACAAAGCAGGAAAAAGAGCATCGACGTGACTGTTGCTCCACGTCTGTCGTGGCAGAGATCTGCAAACGGTGGTGATGGACCGCCGAGACTGATTTAGAGATTCTGATCTGGAAGGAGTTTGTCTTCCGCCCTCAGCAAGTCTGGACAGACCTCACCAACGTTTAAATAACAAAGCTGCATCACATGGTCCTGAAAACAACTGGTGTCTTACTTGCAGCATTTTCTTTTCAGCTGTTATTTTACACTGAGTACTGTGACAGTGTCAAGTTGCTAAATCACCCACCTGATCGTGGTTTAATGGTCAGTAACGTCTTGAAAGACAGTCACATGTGATTCTTGTGGTCCTGCACAGTCTTTGTGGCCTTTGTGTTCGCCCGTCATCACAGCTGACCGCCGTGTGCTCTCGTCCTGGAGAGAAAACAGTGGCTCTTTATCTCACGCCGCTCAGCACAAACTGAAGTTTTGTTTCCCAGATATCTTGATGATTGGCAAGAATCATATCAAATAAAAACAACTTGAGCAGATCAGACAGAGGGAGCTACAACATAAAACGCTAACACACTCGTACTGTCATGTTCAGGCTGTTATCATTACTATAAACACAACACTGGTATTCACAGAAGAAAAGCAGATCCAACATCTGATTTGTATTTTTGTTTCCCACAGTTGAAAGATGAATAAGGAAATCATGTCACGCGTGGTGAAGAAGAGGCAGGCGGACCCCAAGGTGGTCCAGTATGTGTGGGCGGCCATCGAGGTCATCCGCAATCAGAAACAAATCGCTAACATGGACAGGATCTCCAAGTAAGTTCACCGCAGATGAGACTCATATGCTGATGGTTTATGTCTGTGCGTGTCTTTAGACTGAAACACGGAGGAGAAATCAGACACGTGGTTGTACATTTTTGAGAACCGGAGGTGAAAATACGTCGACCATTCGCAAGGAGTTTTATCTGGAGGGTTTTTTAAGGTTTTTGAGCCTCCACGTTTGAAGCCACTTTATGGTTTGGCCTCCTCACTTGTCTTCAAGTTAGAAACTCTCTAACAGCTCCATGTTTAAACGGTTTCAAGTGATTTGATGCATGATGATGACCTGAAGGGAGAAAACAGCTTCACACACACACACACACACACACACACACACACACACACACACAGACATGTAATTACTTGAACCTCTTGAATGTCACGTTACATGAATCAATTCCCCCGATGACCCGCGTCCACAGATCTTACTCTACTTCACAGATCAACTATCTGTACTCACTTTTTAACATTTACATTACAAAAACAAAAGATCACATTTAGAAAGATATAAAATGTTGTCATCTTTCTGTAGACTGATTTGATTGGTTCTGGGCAAACAGGTGGCACGGGGGCAAAAATGAACGCTCATCTGTAGTGTTAACTTATTTCATGGAGGCAATTGGCTCTGTAAATGGGTGGGAAGCCAGTGAGGGATGGTCTGTCTTTGTGTGTGTGGGATTTAATTCAACCTGACATGCTGCAGTTATCAGGATTGATTCTTTTCATATTAAACACATACATATTATACTAACAGCTAATTGTTTTAGCAGTGTTGTTACAGTCATAAAGGAAAAGACTGGATGTGTTTTTTTTTTTGAGCTGACAGTTGTTTTGACTCATCCTTGCCATGAAGTCAGCCACCTTACACTGCAGTCCTCAGGAGAAGCGTCGAGTTTACAGCAGGTTTGGTCCAGCGTTGTTATTTTTATCAGAGGAGGGATGATCACGTCGTTCAAACTGAAGACGGATCATCCTCGGCACGCCTCGCCGATCAGGACGGGGGCAGAGACTAAATGAAACACTTAGCACATCTCATACGGCAAGTTGGCGAGCACCTTGGTCGCTGGCCGCCTGCCAAATGAATACCGGCAGCGAGTGGCTGTTGTCATGGCAACACTAAGCAGCGGCATGCAACGGATAGGCCTGTTCACCTCCTCCCCCATCACCACCCGTCCACCTCCAACCTACCCAGGCCCACCGTAGCTTTATTTCACCCAGCGAGCTCCGTGAAGATGATGACTTTGGTTTGGGGCGAATAATTAACTGCCCCCTCTCACATCGCTCTGGGTGCACGGCAAGGTCACAGCCGCAGCAATCAGGCTGCTGGAAATCAATTAGTTAATCATTAATCAAGCTAACAAGGAGACAGAACAACAGCAAAAACACATGCATTCATTTCAGTGTCTCTCAAACTTTTTACACTGCGTACCACCGTTATGACTGACGTTAGCAGCTCACACAGGAGGCAGGTTTATTCATAACAGGATGATTATTTATTGAGTCCAGTTCCAGGGTTCATTTGTTGGAAAGCGATACTCCTGAGCCGCACTTCTATTCCTGATATTTCCCGTTTGGAGCCATGTTTCACCTCCACTTACCATCTTTTTGTCACATTTGAGCTCATGTAAGCATTCCAGAGGTAACGTGACTTTGTAAGCCAAATATTTCAGGAAATGACATTCCAGCCATCCCATAGTCTGTTTTCATCAGACAGTTTGTGGCATTTTGATGGTATAATATGTTTTTACATTCATTTATTTCATTAAAAAAAAGAGTAACATTGCATCAGCTCCTCATATGTAACATTAACTGATTTTCTTTATCTTTATATGAGAGTTAACTAAATATCTTTTGAGCTTTGAACTGTTTCCCAGACAAAACAAGTAATGCGATCTGTTATTTTTGACTGTGGAATTGAGATGTGTGTTTCAGTGACCAAATTCTGACTTAAGAAAAAAAAGGAAATACTCGTTAGTCTCAATCCAACTTCACTGCGTTAAAATGTTTAAAGCTTGTTTGTAATTTTCTATGATTTATTATTATTTTTGTGCTGATAGGTAAAGAGGAAACCAGGCTGGGTTAAAGCTGCATTTTGCACGTTTATCACAGTCAGACACGGACTAAAAGTTGTGATTTTAATTCTAGAAAAACTGGAACTGCAGAAACCTGAAGCCGTCTGTCGCAGGTCGGAAGATGATATCAGTAAGAGTCAAAGAGCCTCGTCAGGGTTCCCTGGTATCCTGGTTTAAGTAATCCTAGTCTGCCTTGTGTTCACCTCACCGACACACTATAGGCCTCTCCATTGTAACTCAGGAGTAAATACAGACTCTCACCTGATTCCCCACTGACATATTCTGTTCGTTGGCCGCCTGCCACAGCAGAGGATACACGACCTTCGGAGTCAGCAGGCGGCTGCAGGAATCAAGCAGGACATTATTTCAATCGCATGTGCTCCCAAACTAGAAAACTGGGAGCGTCAGAGGAGGAAACAGATGAGAAAGACTCTGCCTCTGCTTGTAATTTCGACCCACATGTATCTTTAATCTGTTTCTCGGGTAGTATAAATCAAATTTATGGAGCGTCGGGGTATTGTTGGTGGAAAATTACAAATCGGAGAGGCAAGTAATTTTAAGACCGTAGAGAAAAAGAATGCATGCACGCTCTCTGACTGATGATCATGACATGTACACAGTTATTAGAGCTGTTCTCAAGGATGTCGAGGGTCTCTGGCTTCACTTGACTCATAAGCAACAATTTAAACCGCAGGGGTTCACGGCTTAGTTGGCATTAATATGATTACAACAAAGGAAGGAGCTTAATTTTGGAAAGAGGAAGGAGCAGGTTAACACCCACATCCGGCTATCAGAAGAATCAGCGTTCGTTCACCTTAAACTCACCTCGGGGGCACCACCCTTAGTCTTATTAGTCTTTAGTCTTAATCTGAAGGTTGCTACAGAAACATTTATTCATCTGTAAGGTAAAGATCGCTTGGCAGACGTGCAGAGGAGATGTTTCTCTGGAGGGAGGACAGGGAGGAGCGGTGTAGTTTCTTTGTGTGGATGGTTGTCAGCATCTTTGACTTGAGCCGTCTCTCTCTCTCTGCAGCAGACGTCTCCACACACGCCCGTCGGCTGGAGGAAGTGAAGTGTGGATTCAGGGTTTCTTCAGCTAACGTGTTGTTAGAGCACAGACGTTGATTGTTGCTTTGGCAGGACGCTGAGCTTCAGCACGTTCTTCAGCGTCTCAGTGTGCAGACAGCCGTAGTCTGTGCACATGTTCTTTGTAGAGTTTGAAACTCAAGCTTACGCTTCCTTTTAAGTACGAGTTATGATCATTTTTCTGAAATGTAGACGTTCATCTGCGAGTCCAAACTCTTGCCGTCTTGTTCAGACATGTACGAACATCCACAGTTCATGTTAGCACAGTCTCTGTTTTTCTGTCAACAACAGCATGATAACATAAAGCTTCACATTCTTCTCATATTGTTATTTTATTACTTGATACATTTGAATTTGGCATGGCTGCGTCATTTCTCTGTTTTATGGACTCTTTAGTCTTCTGGTCCTTCCAGCAGCACGCAACCCAATTTCTGCAACGCTTGTTTGCTGCCCGTCATAATTTGAAAAATTCTTTCTATCAAAGGTCTCAGGACAGCAGAGAAAGTTTATCAGTTCTCTGTGTGGTTGTAAAATTCTTCTGTCTACGCCGATGTTTCCGCTTTTCTGATTGGATTTGAAATGTTCATGTTTGAGCCACCCTGAGCACAGCTGCCATTATTTCTAATTACTTCTCACCCTCCACCTGTCCAGGTACCTGAGCCGTGTGTTTGGCATGCACCCGAAGGAGACTGCCAGACAGCTGAGCTTGGCCGTGAAGGACGGCCTCGTGGTGGAGACCCTGACCGTCGGCTGCAAGGGCTCCAAGGCCGGCATCGAGCAGGAAGGATACTGGCTGCCCGGGGACGAGATGGTAGGTCTGAACACGTTCCTAACACGGACAACAGAGTTCAAGAAAAGAGAGACATTGAACCCTTAAACATGTCAGATCACACACACTTTTACTATTTCTCAGTAGTGTGTATCGTCTTTTGACGTGCTCAGGCAGCTGGTGAATTATTATTTTTCTCTTTTTCTCACGTGAACTTCATTTCCTCTTATTTCCCTTGTTAGTTGTGAGGATCAGTTCACAGTGTATCAGCTCTGCCTGGGGAGAATCCTCATGCCTTTTTTTTACTATCTGTAATGGTATGAGCACTCAGTGGATTACCGTGTGAGCGGCATTAGCATGTATTAGGTGGCTGCTGTAAGCCCAGTGCTTTTTGCACCGGGGTACTAATACCTGGGCAGCATCTGAGCACCAACCGTGAAATATCATCAGGAAAAACAGAAATAACTGACGTGATTTGTATCAGAATAGTAATAATATGAGAGGAAGCTGAGAAGTGATTTTCTAGTTGAAATCCTTGAATTCAAGGCTATTTGTTATGATTTCAGGCCATAAATCTTGGAAAGAAGCATGCAGTATTGGGGGATTTAATAGTTTTGGGGCTTCACAAAGTGTTTCCATGATCTGTTGTTAAAATCTCTCAAGATGACACTGTTGTCCGGCGGAGTTCAGGTCGTTTTTTTTATTTTGAAGCGGCAGGACTTTTAAACACTACTCTCTGAATCACTTGCAATCACAGGAGCCGAAAGCAGAAGGAAGCAAGGTAAGGGCTGCATTGTTTTTCTTCAGATTCAGGGTTTGTTCTTCATTCGATCACTTCATTTTTTTTCTCCTCCCCTCCCCTCCTCTCCTCTCGACTAACATCATTCTGTGAGAAATCGGCTCTGCCACATGCAGTGCAGTCAGGGATTTGAGTGAATCTTTTTATGCAGGTTGCACAAAAAAAAAAAAAAAAAAAAAACAGTGTGGTGTGTTCTGGTTAGTGAACGAGTCGGAGGCTGTGTTTTTAAAATCACACAAAGCTTTCAGCGCCGGTGGCGAGAAATCCAGTCGTCTCGCACTTCCTGCGATTGAGCCCGCTCGCTGCACCTTCAATGAAATTTATCACACAAGGTGAAAGCTGAAAACACACTTCAGGTTTCACATTCGGCCTTTCAGTCCACTATTTAAACACACTGCCAGAAGCCACTTGCTGTCATTCAGTTACACTGTAAAAAGCTTCATGAAAGTCCGTTGCAGCGCTGCGTCTACGTGGCCAAATTTCTTGTGGAAGTGATTGATGATGATAAAATACTCGTGCTCGCTACTCATCTACAGATGTGCCGTTGCTTGATTTCTTTTTTTTTTTTTTTTTTAAACAACACAAACTCACAGCACAGCACAAAGCTGTGTCCAAATATCAAGTGTTAATCACAAGCTTGAACAGCAATCAGTAATTTTTAACGTGAGACGACAAGCAATGCTAGCATAGCCGCAGGTTGGTAGCAAGCATCTGTGCGTTTGTAGTTTTTTCTTTTTTTTTTTGGTCTTTGTAGTTGTAGTTCTCAGAGGAGGTGTGTTCTGCCGTGTTCTTAACTTCTGTCTGGCATGCTTATTTTCCTTTTTTCTTCATTTAATTGATAAAAAACAGGGTGGAGGCGGGAAAGGGAAGGATGTGGGGGGGGGGGGTGGTTGTGGTTTGTGTGGTTGTGCTCTTTTAGTTTTCTCTGTGCCTGCTGCTCAGTAACACAGCCGACTGGTTCGTCCTGGTTAGCGAGTGCTCGGCGGACAGTTTTGAATGCGAGGCAGTAAAAGCAGTCGTCGGACGGAGGCAGCTCTCCCTCCGCAGGTGCCTGGATTCAATCCAACTGGCATGTGCCGTGTCCTTGTGTTGACCTCAGCGATATTTACTTAAACAGATAACCGCACTTTTCACACACTAACCTTTAAAAAAAAAAAAAAGCACTGAATTCTTGAAAACAAAAAAAATAAAGCGCACGGCCGCGCGTCAGATTGGATTAAATCCAGGTTTGCCTCAAAGTGAATATCTGTGAACTCAACCCTGAAATTTGCACATCAGACAGTTGGATGCTTTTAGCGGTCAAACTAATTTGAATCTGCTCACCTGTGATGCATGATGATGATGAACATGATATGATGTGTTGATGCACTTTGACAGCAACGACTTGTACACTGTAAAAAAAAAAAGAAAAAAAAGAGCCCAAATACACGTGATTTCATTTAATGTACTAACCCATAAAGTTGTGTGTCTGAATGTTCTACAAGCTTCTAAATGGATGCTGCTCTCAGACCAATTTGAAAACACTGTTACTGAGTGCGCAGTGGGCCACCTCCGCTAACAGCACATACAGTTTATACGCTCATGAAATACGACATTAACCTCTGGGGAATGAGCGGAGAGGTGCTGCTTCACGTGCTCGTGCATCAGGCTTAAACTATTTCCCAGAAAGCAGCGAGACACCGTAGATTATTTTTTTTTTCTGTACTGTCACATCTTTTACCAAACCATTCTGTCTTCTCCTTTAACATCATAGGCAGTGGTGCAAATCACTGAACAGGCCTGCTCTATGGTAATATTGGACTTTAATATGATTTTTACATCAATGTGATTTAAGGGCTTTGATTTAATTAGCTAAATTAATACTGCTGTTGTTAGACTATGATTATATATTAATATTTACAATTATTTGACTGTGATAGAAGACTGTATGCATATTGCCCAGCCCTGTTCTGTCTATAAAAATGAAATATCAGCTGTAATTTGTGTAGATTTGTGCCACTTTTGTTGATGTTAGCTCAAACGTACACCAGCCTAGTTTTCTAAGATAAAAATCTGCACAGTGTCTGAACTCTGCCTGCAGGTGAAGGCAGTTTAAAAGAAGCAGGAGGTGGAGATGAATCCTGGAGTTTTTGTTTTGTGTTGGTCATTAGAAGGCACGCTAAAACCCCGTCGCTCGGCCTCTCTGGGCTCCGTGGCGTGTCCCAGCTTGACACCGCCGACTGTGCTGGAGCTGTTAAGCAGCATTGGGAAGATGGATAAAGGCAGCCAACCCCCTCTGGCTGCCTCAACCCCTCCTCTGTCCCCATCGCTATCCAAGTCCCTGCCTTTTGTTGGCAGCTTTTAGTCAAGGCCCATTTCTCCCTCTTAAAAAAAGCACAGAGGTATTTCACGGATGTTTAGAGAACGCTGTGATTTGAACCTAAAAACAGATTTTCTGCCTCAGTTTTTCTTTTTTTTTCCTGATTTTTGCTGGTGAACTTGAGGGATTAAATGTTTCTGAACACAGTTTTATCAGAATATTTTACACTTAGACGACTATAAACAGTCTTATTTTAACGTCGAGTGTCTTCTGCCTCGCTGCTGCTCCTCAGGCTTTATGTCGCTGTAACAATATCTTTTGATTTGGCCCGATTCTCTCCACACTCCTGTCCTGTTACTTTGCTGAAACCACAGACTCCGTGTCCTTGGCTCGGAGAGCTCCAGCCTTTTGAAGTCAGCCACTTGTCTTTCATCAGACAGTCCAACAATAGTGAAGTGCCTGTTGACATTCGACAGAACTCAAGGACCATTTTTATATTGTCAAGTGTTTGTGTGGGTGAAGAGTCTCTTACGCTCTGAAAAAAGTAGAAGTCCTTTGAGGAATCTGTGGATGGATTTCATTATTTCACACATTTGATTGTGAATTCTGGAGAAGTCCTCTTTGGGCTCTTTTCATTTGGGAATATGTGAACTCAGCGGTTGCACTTGACGTGTTTGTCCCCAGATGAACCCACAGAACTGAGAACGCGATCTAACCGCGATCACGATTCACATCCTACAAATCTGTGCATAAACCAGAGAACATACCGAAAATGCAACAATCCACAAATCTAGCTGCACGTACTGCCTCGATGGTTCATTTATAAGTTTCTTTGTCAACTGACAAGTGAGAAGAAATGCCAGAAATCATCGTTTGAGATGTTTATTTTCCAACTTTTAATGTTCAGTACATCTTTTAAATCATGTAAGGATTCAAAATAAAGCAATCAAAACATGTTCTGTATGTATAAATATGGAAAAAATAAGAACATCAGCCGCTCTGTTACTTTGAACGAAGGTTTTCAGGAGGATTCGAAGGATTTATCACATTGTTGGACTGCCAGACTGCTTTGAGAGTAGAGAGCAATATTTTTAAGGGTTAGTGCCGTGATTATTTTTACACCAGGCGTTCTCTGTCGCCAAAAAGACAAGCTTCTAATCTCCTGATAGGACGGAGACTCATGATTAATTAGCCTATAGGTTAATCAGTCATTCGTTTACTCTTTAAACACTTTTAGGTTTTAAACAAACGTTATTGTGACGTATCCAACAGTTGTAAATGATCCTGTAAAAGATCCTCCTGAGGGAACTCTGGATTTCCAGAGTGTAGAGCGCTTCCTCCTGGCAGGTTCTGCTTCTGATCAGTGTCTATGGCGTAGCAGCCACACTGGCAGAGTGAATGTCAGAGCTGTCTTCACTCCTTTTTGTCCTCATGACTATTTATGGTTGGATTTGGGCTCGTTTCACCGCGACACTTCCGATGGAGGCAGTCCATCAGGTTTAAATCTGCATGCGTGTCTCAGGACAAAAGAACACGCTGCAGTGTGATTTCAGGGTAGGAAAAAACACAAGGAAGAAGATGATCTATTTACATAGCACACAAAGTCACAAAGTTAAAACACAGAATAGAAACAAATGCTGGTGGTCTGTGATGGAAACCACAGCACTGCTTCCTCCACTTCAAACTGCAGCACATGAACACACGGAGAAATGAAGAAAGAGACTGAAGTGCTGTGTTTTATTTTTCTTCTGTCTTTCACTGAGCGACGTTCAGTCACGACTCTCCTGCTCTCCCCTGCCGAGTCGGTCCAGACTGTGAGTGGGAGGAGTTGGACTCTTGACAGGTTGACGAGGAGTTGAATTTTTTAGCGGTTCAGACTTCCCGTCTCCGTGCCCTTCACTTGAACCCATTAATGAAAATGAGTCTAAGACAGGAAGACTGTAAACATGAGCGTCTTTGTGTTGAATAAGTTGTTAAATTTTCACAGGATAAAAACACGTTATAATATTTATTTATAATTAACATAGCCAAGCTGTGGCTGAGTGTCGCTTTAAATCTTTACTGTAATACCTTAAATGATGCTTTGAAATACCTCAAACCTTCTAAAAATATAGATATATACACATTTTCTATGCAGTACCACGATTTGTTGGATTGGTGCATTTCGGTGCCGCAGCACTTGAAAAGCAGCGAGAGTTGTCAACTAGCCCACGTTGTTTTTAGCTTTAACTTCTCCTGGTGCTCCATCACACACATCTGTAAACCTGAGAGCTAGTTTGAGTCAAAGATGGAGGATGAAGGAAGTTTGTTTCCTCCCCTGCCGTGGTTGGCGGGTTGGAGGGGGGGGTCACCCAAACTTGTGCTCTGCCGTGTCTTTGGCTGCAGGAGTGGGAGACGGAGAGCCACGACTGGTACTGCTTCGAGTGTCACCTACCGGGCGACGTCCTCACGTGTGACAACTGCTTCCGAGTTTATCACCTCAAATGTCTGTCGGAGGACTTCAAGCCCAGAGATGGAGGATCCCACTGGCAGTGTGTCGTCTGCAGGGTGGGTGGTCAAACTCTGAGCGAAGCACTAATCCATTTAAATGTTTCAGATTGGTCGTGTGAGTGTTTGTCATCTGTGTTTGAGTCTCTCCTTATTCCTCTTTTCATTTCCTGTTTCCTCTGCCAGGCTCTGGCCTTTTGTGTATGTTTGTCCGTCACGTGTCGTCATACAGAACTTGTTCTATTTACAGGGTCAGATCAGAACCTGCCGTCATTTAAACGTCTCTCTTTCCTCGTCCTCCTCCTGCAGGGCAGTAAAAAGAAGAACCTGAACAAACAGGAGATGAGTAAATATCTGCGCTTCATCGTCCAGCGTATGAAGGAGAGGGTGAGAACAAACTATTATTATTATTATTATAATTATTTTTGTTTTTATTCTTGTTCAACTCATTCACCTGAAATAAGAAAATAAATGTTTTCAAGTTGATTTTATAAATTATTATAATTCTGTCTATCACTTATTTTTCTTAATGAATTCTGAGTCTCTTGATTCTTGAAGCCCTGATGAGGAACTTTTTCATTTTTTTTGTTGATTCTGGCGACACCTGTAGGCAAAAGCAGCAAAGAGTGTGTCCACCTCACTTGTTTGATTTTTTTTCTGACCCGGTGACAGGCTTAAAAAATAACTTCATGTAAATAGCGACCTGACACTGATGGTTTGTTTATGTCGTACAGAGTCATCAGTATTAAACTGAAGTTTTTGATGTTTTTTGTACTGCTGCAAGTTTTAATCACGTTACATGAATTTTCATGTTTCATGAAAGTCGATGGTTCTGCACCATGATTACTGTGTCAGTTTATCGTCTTTATTTTTTAATGCAACAGTTCAGCAGCTCAAGTTTGTTTACGTTGTGTCTCATTGCCCTGATCAGCTTAGCTGTTAATAAATAACACAGTTTGGAGGCTGAAGGAGAATTTCTGTGTTTATCTGTCTTTAAATACAAAAATAATGTCCACAGTTGATTTGAAATCCAAGTTATTGTAATTTTTCATATCAGAAACATAATTTATGTCTCTGCAGGCCGTGGACCTTAACAAGAAAGGCAAAGACACTAAACATCCCATGTACAAACGGCTGATCCACACCGCGCTGGACGTCTCAAACATCCACGAGGTAACCATGACGACCGGCGTCTTTTCACTGAGCGGACATAAACTCATAAAACTTGAGACAACCGCCTTTTTTTTGTTTGTTTTTATTTGTCTGTTCACATTTTGGCAAATTTGATGCTATTAAAGCTGCATCGATAAATCAGCTGTCCATTCAATATTCAAAACTTCAGGTTTAACCCAGCGTTAGTGTTGAATAATGATTCATTTAATATATTTATATTTTTATTTGCTGAGATTCACATTGAGATAAATTTATTTTGATTGATTATTATTAATAATAATTCAACATGACTGACTGACTGAGGTCAGGCAGGACTCTGCTGTGCTGTGGTCAGTGGTGCATCGCAGCAAACCTCTGCCAGACACACTGGAGCACTGTGTGTGTGTGTGTGTGTGTGTGTGTGTGTGTGTGTGTGTGTGTGTGTGCGTGTGCGTGTGCGTGTGCGTGTGTGTGTGTGTTAGTTAATAAGTACACTGCCCTCTCCTGGACCTCTCACACACACACAGCACGTGAATGGACCTCTTTGTACTCCTCTCTCTCTCTCAGAATCTGTCTGAAGGAAAATATAAAAGCTTCGAGGAGTTCAAAGCAGACGCTCAGCTGATTGTTCACAACACCGCCATCTTGTACGGAGGTGGGTTCAAGTCGTTCACGTTTTTTTACGTAACATCAAATCAAAAATCTTGAAGGATTTGGACGAAACACAAACAGACTTCAAGACAAATATTTAAACTTTGCAACATTCAGAATTAAAATCAAAGAACAAATGAACAAGATGATAAATCTGAAAACTGAAATATTGTTTTTACTATGACGTCTGTGTGGCTGCAGTATTTAAAAATGTGCCTCAGCTTTTTGGTTTCAGATTGAAATCTGACTTCAGGAAACATAAATTGTAACGAGTTTTACTTTTTTAAACAAAACAAACTTACTGCAGCGATGTCACCATGCAAGCATTAATTAAAAATATAATTTAACTGCAGCACGGGTTTGAATAAACAGACTGGCTGTGATCAGGATTTTCTTCTTGTTCTTTGGCTCTGATGTTTTCGGCTCCGGTTAGTTTGATGTAAAACATTTGAATCTTATTTAAAGCGACTGTTTGCTATTTGTTTCAGTTCACAGCGACCAGGCCGAGATTGCACGGCTGCTCTTCAGCGACACGTGCCACGAGGTAACATTGTTTCACTCTCACAGCTCAGAGTTTAAGAGCTGACTGTTTTTTTAACACTGCACTTTTCTCTCCTCTCTCTTCCCGTTTCTTTTCTCCTTCAGTTGAATGAATTGTTGTTGTGTAAGAACTGTTTCTACCTGTCGAACGCCCGGCCAGACAACTGGTTCTGTTATCCCTGCGTGAGTACAAACACCACAACTTCTCATATTCGTTCTCTGTATGTCGTAACAGACGCAGTTTCATCTGAGATGTTTTTGTTGATGTGAGTTGCGCTTAGTTAGAAATACACTCCTGGGTCGTATCTTTGGTCTGTTAGGTTTCTTTTTGTGTGTGTGTTCCCTCGGCAGAGCCCCAGCCACGACTTGGTGTGGGCCAAGATGAAAGGATTTGGCTACTGGCCGGCCAAAGTCCTTCAGAGGGAGGACAACCAGGTGGACGTACGCTTCTTTGGCCACCAGCACCAGAGGTTAGCCCAGCAGACAGACGTCACAGCGTCACACAGCTTCACTTTTCTGTTTGGTTGTTTCTTGGTATGATCAGCTCGTGCTAGCTCGCCGGGAAGGCGGCTAAATAACACTTCAGAGTTCAGCTAGATGTGTAAAAACTGGCATGTTTTGGCCTCATGATGTCTGAATGAAAATGAGTTCTTTGGCCTCCCACAGGTTTCCTCTTCACAGACATGCCCACTTCACACTAATCCCACGCAGCTTTGCATGCGGTATGAGTGTGGTTATTTTCGCCCGGTGTATTTGAATATTTCTGCGTGCTGGAGTCTCTGAACAGGATTGGAGTTGCATAAATTGGGTGTGTGGAGATTCTTGTAGCCGGTTGTGTTCAGCTCATTTTAGTCTCACTCTTTAAATCGACCTGCTGCGATCTCAACGGAGAGACTAGAGACTGAAGGCGTTCAGAGGACGGACAGCTTTTCACAGGATATTCACACTAACGGGGCATTACCTGCATCTCAGTTTAATCTTCAGGTTTCCAGCTATCAGATGATGTATACCAATTCTGTGTGGCCTACACTGTTGACCTGCTGTCATCTTCTACCCCCCCTCCTCCTCCTCAGAGCGTGGATCCCTGCAGACAACATCCAGGACATCAAGGTGAGCGTCCAGCAGCTGCAGGTGAAGCGCAGCAACGGTTGGAAGAAGGCGTGCGAGGAGCTGGAGGTGTACCAGCGCTTCCTGAGGGAGGGTCGCTTCTGGAAGTCCAAGATGGAGGAGGCCAGCATGCCGCACCAGCACCTCCAGCAGAACCAGAGCCAGAGCCAGAACCAGAACCAGAACCACAACCAGAGCCAGAGCCAGCGGCCGCAGCAGGAGAGCAGCGGGAGGACGGACAGGCTGGAGCGGACGGACGAAGCCGAGTCCAGCATCTCCTCCACCAGCAACGAGCAGGTCCGACATGTAAGTGTCTGTCAATGTTCCGTGCTTCAGGTTCAGATTTTTCCGCCTTGTTTATTCGCGTCTTTTCGTCTTCTTGACTTCGTTTCTGTGAAAACGAACTGTCGGACTAAAAACAAACATCTCTCACCATCAGAACACACGAAACATTCACACCTTTTTATTCTTGGTCTTGTGAACAGCAGCTCAAACTTCCTCTGAGGTTTTCACCTCCATCGTATGATAAAATCATGAATCCACCGCGTGCTGCGGCAGACTTCAACAACAAAACAACAAACCGACAGACGTTCAGAGAGAAATGTATTCAAATTAAAGTTATAAAGTTAAACATGGAGAAATCAAAGTAACAGTCATCAGGTGAAATATATTTTCACCATGACGACAAACTGTAAAGAGAAATGAAGCTAACGGCGCCCTCTGGTGGCTGAACTGCACATCAGTACAACCTGGGACAGGTATGAAACATTCTCACTGTTTAGGGGTGGAAACATTTTACTGACTCAGAACAACGAGAACGATTTTATTATTTAAAGTTGAATGTTTCTTTTCAAAGACACACAGATGGTATAAAATAGTATTAATCAAAGTGTTTTCTCAGTCTGCACTGAAACAGACGGGACATGAAGATACTTCATAATTTACTGAAAGTTTCTTTTTTTTAAATTTTCCAGCTCAAAGGCAGCCAGGAGCCAAAAGCTAAGAAAAGCCGTCGATCTCAAATGGTCGAGCCCAAAGAAGAAGCCAGTGTAAGTTCACCACATCACAGATCACACTGTGGTTCCACTCATCATGTTCATGTATTTAATATGTAATATGTATGAGCTTTTTTCCATCCTCTCTCCTCCACCAGGACCCGGAGCCAGAGATGGAGGCGGTCAGCTCCAGCCAAGAGATCCCGGTGTCGTCGGCGCCGCAGCAGCCCGAGAAGCTGTCGGTGTCCACGCAGACCAAGAAGGCCAACGGAGGCTCGCCGCGCACGCTGCACCGCGGCACGCAGACCAGCAGCGACGGCGCCTGCCAGAACATGTGCCACGAGAAGTACACGAAGGTCTTCAACGACGTGAAGGAGATGATGAAGGCCGACAACAAGAGGGAGACGGAGAGGGTGGTCAGAGAGGCTCTGGAGAAGGTGTGTTTGAGTCTGAGGACTGCTCAGGTGTGTTTGAGAGCTTCAGTTTAAAAACTCAGACGTCTCTCTGTGTCTGTGCCTTCAGCTCCGTGTGGAGATGGAGGAGGAGAAGCGCCAGGCGGTCAGCAAGGCGGTGGCCGGAGCTCAGGCGGAGATGGAGAGGAAGTGTAAGCAGGTGAAGGAGAAGTGTAAAGAAGAGCTGGTGGAGGAGGTGAAGAAACTCGTGGCCCAAAACAAACAGCTCATCTCCCAGACTAAGAAGAAGCAGTGGGTGAGTCCAGGACGAGTCCGCTGTCACCAGACTAACACTCCTCCGGTCTGTCACAGCGCTGTTTTGTTCCGTCCTGCACGCGACGTCAAACTCCACCGGCCGCGTTTCAGAAGCGTTCAGCCCGCCAGACTTTGTTTACCTGCTCAGATTTGGGCATTTTCCTGGTTTATGTTCGTCTACACGTGTAAATATGCTACGTAGTTCATCAACTGGCAGTTTGCACGGGGTATTTTATTTTGAAAATCCACCGGCTTCTCTGTGCTGTGTCTGGCTTCCTGTCAGCTCGGGCTGCTCACAGCGTCCGTCAAAAATAGAACAGCCGCGTATTCGACATGAAGCCGAGCTGAACCGGACCGCAGCGGAGCCAGTGGGGTTTAAACATTGACTAGAACGGCCGCGCAAAGCGCCGTAAAGCGTTACGTACTTCTCCCGACCCGGAGCCCAAAGTTACATAGTGTGAGAACAGACGTACGAATGACAGAGACACCGTTCACCTGATCACAGGTCAGTGTGGATCAACAGGAGTTAAAATAGTTTTTTAAGTTTCATAATGTTGCTTTAAAAAGCTCCGACAGTCTTAAAGTTTTGAAATGTGTCCATTCTGGTTTCCGCCCTGTAAATTCAGCCTCTGTGTCTCGTTGGCAGTGTTATAACTGTGAGGAGGAGGCCATGTACCACTGCTGCTGGAACACCTCGTACTGCTCCATCAAGTGTCAGCAGGAGCACTGGCACGCCGACCACAAACGAACCTGCCGCAGGAAGAGATGAACAAGCCCCGCCCCCTTCTTGACCCTACACAGCACGCCATTGGCTCTCCTCCACCTGTCAGTCAGTGTCTATAACACACACACAAACACACACACACACTCCTCCCTCCTGCTTCTCTTACTTGCCTTCCTGAAAACTTTGTGGACCCGACGTTTTTCTGCGTGAAAAGAGCAATTTGTTCTCTTTTATTTAACGTACCCATTGTCTTGATTTTTCTTTCTAAATTTGTTTATATTTTTCTCCTCCGAATCGTGAACAGATTGCTCGTGAGCACGGCTCGAATGCAGAGTTTTTGGTATGAGTTGTTTTTTTTTTTTTTGTGACGTTTCTTTTTAATTTTTATTATTTTTTGTTTTCTTTACTGAAGTGCTAATTTTAAGCTCGTGTCAGAGAATGTTATTTAAGTGTTTAGTAACATGAGCATTAACTGAATACATTTTATTACCTGAATTTTTAAAACGACAACAACAAACAAACAAAAAAAATAAATAAATCACTTTTCTTACTGTAAAATGCAACAAGTCAACAAATCAAACGCACCGTCGGAAAAAAAAGTGAAAACATACCGTAAGTACCATCGCAGCATTGAACCCGCTCTGCTTTCATAGAGAAAACTATTTAAAATAAAAAGACAAAAAACTGCTTGAAGATCTCGATGGCTCTCAGACGTTAATATATACTTTTATTTTATTTTTTTTGCGGTGGATGGCACCTTTTCATCGTTTCTACCTAAAATCTTCTCGTCCTTAAGTCACTTATTGGGAACAGGGTCACGAAGTCGGCCTTAAAAGACGCCGACAAATTAAAGCTTCCATGTATTATTATGATTAATATTATTATGCACATTTTCGGGGTTTTTTTTTTTTTTTTTTTGAGTCAAATATTAGAAAAAATAAAGTTTTAAATTTGCTCTAAATTGGGGGGGTGTATTGTAATCTTTCCTGAGCTGGATCTTAGAGAGGTTCCATGATTTGACACTTCACTTTCTTAACAACACGAACGCTTGTAATATTGCCAAAACCTTTTGTTCGAACCTACCTGAGAAGTCGCGGCACGTCGTCCCGCCTCCTCCGTGCGCTCTCGCAAAAAACCCTTCAAAGAGTTTCTGTAGATTTTTTTCCAGAGCGTCGTCAGTGTCATTTTTTTATAGTGATGTTCACTCGAATCTTTCACTGCTTTATGCTGTAGTTGGTGGTCAGTGCCTCTTTTTTTTTTCGTTCATGTTTTCTCAGCCTCTTACTCTCAGTAAGGCTTCATGCATGTCGACAGTTTCATAGTTTGTCTTTTCTCATCATTACGGTAAAACAAAAACACAAAAAAATCTAATAAAAACTTTAAAAAAATGGAAAGACCAGAACTTCTCTGGTGTCTCATGAGCAGTGACGACGGATGGACCAATATAAAACATTATGCAAATGTGAATGATCAAAATCTTTTCTATAGTTTTTTTTCCTGCGCTGGATGTGTCGATGGTGTATAAATATGGTGCTTGGATTCTTTGTTATTTTCTCAAAGCGGCAATAAAATTGCCAGTTTTCTGATTTTTTTTCTTCGACACTTTTAAAAGTTTGTTGTTCCTCAGTTATGAAGATTGACTGAACGGAGGAAAATACTTCAGTTACTCTGTATAGACGCATCGTTTTTTTGTTTGTTTTTTACACACACACTTTGCTGTTTTATCAGTTTGTTGCTTCTGTTAACGTGATGAATAAAATACCGTAAATTCTCACATAGTGGGACGATTTTATACAGTTTGTCCTGCTGCAGATGAAAACCCCCCAAACCTCCTTCATCAGTTCAGTTTGTGCAAAGTAAAAAAACTTTTCTGCAGTTCGTACAGAAGAAAATTTATTCTTCATCCTCCACTAACAGAAAACAATGCAACACATGAGCCGACAGACTGAACGTCAAAGACAGAGATCCGTCTGTGGCCTTATCTCAGTTCTTTACTGCTTACTGTGTACAAGTATGTACTGTACTTCTTCATACCAGCTGAGATGATGCAGTACACGCTACGACTGAAACTACGACTGTAATGCAACAATTAGTTTTTCCTGCGGCTCCTTTGTGCATCGCATTGTGTGTTGTACGTCGAGTTAGTGCTGCAGCTAATGATTCTTTTCATTAATTAATCTGCCTTTTCATTTATTAATTTAGTTTAAAGTATAAAATAGGAAAAAGTTTTAAAATTGTCCATCGAGCCCAAAGAGAAGTCATTAGATTAAAAAATTAAAAAGACAGATATTTACTACATAAATGATTCATTTTTTCTGTGATTAGTCAGCACAGTGATTTTTTTTTTTTATCTTGGATTAGAACATTTTTACCGCCGCTTCCTTTACCTGGAAGGCTTTTGTATGCACAGGAAGTGTTGAGTTTTATAAACATCAGCCTGAAGTCGTCCATCTCTTGATGCTTTGACTTCCTGTCTGCGGCTCTCAGCTCCGACTCATTGACGTAAATCTTAAAAAGCACGAACACATGAAGGAGGAAATCATGTTTCTGCTGGGGACTATTTTCAGCGGTGGATTAATCCACATTTGGGGCGGCAGGAGTGACGACGAAACACACACACACACACACACACACAAAATATCCAGTCGCTGTTCGTTAATATTTTAAGGACGTTATAAAATGACGGTTGTTACTGTTTGAAAGCCGTCCACTATTAGAGGATTTACGGTAACTGTTCCAGACTTTTAAAGACTTAAACATGCTCGCTCGCTCGCTCGAGTCGTTCTTTGGAAACTCATTTAAGTGTATCACTTTAAGATTTAACATGTTGTACAGTTCAGCTGATATTTTATCTCATCCTGCGCATTTTTTTAATATTTTATCTCTGGAAAGAAAATGTTCTCCTGTTGTGTTTCACCGAGGTCGAACACGCCGTCTTCTTCTTCCATCATCATCATCATCATCATCATCATCATCATTGCACTACATGTAAATAAAATGTCATCCTGTCAACATCTCCCTCCTGTTATATGCACATTGTAAATTGACTCACATTATTTCAGCTGTTTGTTTTTTTTTCTTGTCCTGTATTCACAGCGATCTGGATGACTGTTAGTTCTAGTTTTGTACAATGTACAACCGTTACCATATCAGCTCCGGCTCGTTGTTAACCGACACTCTGAGGCGTGTCATGTTTTTCCAGCATGCGTGTGCGTTCCCGGTTTGATTACTTTTAATCGCTTTTATAAACTCGAGTGAGAAGCCGCACCACGCATCGACGTATCCCGATATCAGTGAGTCGTTTTTAAAACCCAGCGTCAAACGCACGTTCTCCCACACACACACACACACACACACACACACACACGTGACCTGCTTTTCTTTGACTGTTTTTATATTCGTCCATCCAGCCGTAAAAAGATTTCAGTGTGAAAAGTTTTAATTTTTTATTTTTTGCCCTCCTTATGTGGAAAACTTTTTGATGTCATTCCAGTTTGTATCTCTGGTTTTTAACTGCATGAGTAAAAGGTGTGTGTATCTACGGCTCCTTTTTCTTTGTGTTTATTTTTTTTTCTCCATGTAAGAAAAGACATAGTTGCACTCCCTCAGAGTAACGCAATATGACAATGATATTTTTTTTATTTTCTGGAACTTCGGTCGAGTTAATTTTCACCTTTTCGAAGCTCGAAAAAGTGAGTAAAACCGTCAGATTGTCGCCCATAAGCCGACTTCCTGCTGTTCTTATTCCAGAGTACTTTAGTTCATCACACTGAGTACAAGTACTGTACTTATGAAGTATTTCTGTACTTGTAACTGGAATAAAACCAGCGTGAAGTTTTTTTTTTTTCTTCTCACCTCCTGTAGGTCATCTTGTTCTGTCCATATGTAAACTCAATTGTGGCTTAACATTTTCTATGCTCCTGACATTTTTTTGATGCTTTAGCTAGCAATATGTATATAAATATATTCTATGTGCTAACATGGAGAAAAATAAATGTATCAACAAGTTCACGAGTTTCCATATTTTGTTGTTTTTTTTTGTCCATATTAAGATAAATACTCCTCATACTGTACTGTGATGGATGTTTGTGATGTCAAAACATTTAAATTATTTATTTAAAATAGATTATCTGCAGAGAATACGTGATCATACCTGAACCACAGAGGTGAAATATAACAGTGCAGCTGAGGAAATCTGTAGGCGGACTGTCAAAATAAAATAAAACATCTGGCTACTCTGGATGATGATGACACAGAACTACTTTCTATGGAAGAAGTTCTTGTAGAAACTGCTGACAGCTGTAACCAGGAGACTGTTTCTGGAGAAAGTCTTTTAAATTTTAAAGATGGACGACTCAAACCCGACAAGATCCGACTACAGGTAAGACAGGATTTCTTACTACGAGCTGTAGTCGATGAGTAATCTAAAAATAATGACATGATGGGCTCATCTGAACTTTAACAAACAAAACTGTTCCACAAAATCATTTTGTATTAAATTATATCTAACTTTGTAGAAAATCTGTCATGTTTACCATCTGCTACTCAAAATAATTTCAAGTATAATGTTAAAATGCAAGTCCTGAAGACAAAGAGGCACGGGATCTCATGTTACAGCAAACTTATGAGGAAGTCAAAGAACGTTAGTTGACAGGAATTCTTCCTCTGACCTTTAAAGTTGGCAGATTTAAAACCATCCAGCAGGACGACAGGCTGTGAATTATGTGAAACAGGAGAAGTCCCCGTCTGTTCTTGTCTCGAAGAGTTCAGACGATCTTCACTAAATTAAATTCAGAAGTTCAAAATCCACGACTGCGATGAAGGAATGAAGTTGGATATGTTGTTACTCTGCGTATTTTCTATGTTCTGTGTAACAATAATAAAAACACCAACATCTCTTTTTTTTACTGTCAAAATTGTTGAAATATTTATTTAATTGAAAGACTTTATGTCAACTCAAATAAGACATTTTAAAACCTTTAAAAAAACATACTGGGGGAAACACAAAATACATTTAGCTGATAAAAGAAAAGAGAAACAAACGGTGAAGAAAGTGCTTTTTTTTCTTTTCAAAATAAAACTCCTCATGTTTTGAAACTACAACATTCTCGGCCAAGAAGCTTCAACCTCAAAAAAATCACAGACTGAACGTCGTATTCCTGCGACCTTTGACCTCTCCGCGGCTCTTAACGAGTTAAAGGGTCCCCGCTTCCTGTTTCAGTCTTTATTCCTGTCGTGACATCACTGTATGAGCCCTGATTGATCTGTCCATGTAAAAATATGAAGGACTTCTGACTCTGATATTTACAATAGTAGCGGCTGGTTGCCTACCTGCCTTTACGGGGACACTCGAAGGTGTCTGTGAGGATTCACCTTTTCCCAGCCAGAGGTGTTTAGATAAAATAATCCAGTACTGCTGTTGGTCTGTTTGAATTGAGGAGTTTGAGTCCAGTCAGGAGAGTTTGAAAAAAAAAAAACTGTTGGTTCTGATGCAAAGCGAGAAATCCAAAGACTTTAAATTCCTCCTGGGCACCACTAGAGGGCAGCAGAGGTCTTGGCTCACTTAAGGTCCCCTCGACAGAGGATGTTATTTTTGGGCACAAAGCTTGATGATAATCAGGGAATCCTTAAAATATGACAACACCTTTTAGTTTTAAATTCAGTCATTTAAACTTATCTATGTCTCCATTCTGATCTTAAACTGAGAGACTGTAAATTCATGCATAAAAAAATTGGACAAATCACATTTTGTATGCTTGGCTGAGCTGTAAAGGTTGTTGCATTGTTAGTAAAGATGCACTGTCTTGATAATCCCATTAAAGTAGGTTTGAATTATATATTTCAATCTATCTTAATGCAATTCATAGATATAAAGAGCTGCTGTCAGTCGAGGTCCCCATAAAACCTACGGTCCTCGTATATAGGCATGTGTTGCCCACAAGATTTGACTCTTTATCTTCAGCTGAACTTCAGGACGAGGACTTTGAACTTAATCCCAGATTTCTTAAAGTGCAGTTGCTCTGTAAAGGGACCACATACAGGACAAATTATCACATGTTCTTTAAATGTGAATTTAGAGCTGAGATTTGTCTTTGTGTTTTCAAAGTCTGTTTTCGAGCAGAATGAGCTGAAAAAAGCCAAACTATCACTTTTTTTTTTCTGAAAATATGTAAAAGATTTAAACAGGATGAAATGTAAATGTACATTTTTTTAAGTTTTAAATTTTTACGTTAATTACTCAAAAAAAATCAAAAATATTTCCTAATGACTGTTGAGTGTAAAAAAAGTCAAAACTTTTACAGACTTTTATCCAATAAAAGTTGATATTTCTTCAGCGAACTGGACGCTGTAGTTCAGAACTCTTCTTGTGGAATCAAACTCCTCAAAGTTTCGCTCTTAATTTTCCATTTGACTGAAACTTTTCAGACCAACATGCAGATAAAAAGCATCGCGTGTCGATCTGTTTCTGCCTGGTGTGAATCCTAATATAATCTATAATCATATATTTCTATTTTCCATAATATGCTTGATGTGTGTTTCACTCCAGATAATACAACGCTTTTTTGTTTTTTTTATATTAGCAAATATTCAAGAGCAAAACATTCTTGAACGTCTCGTCATATACTTCTAAAAGAGAAACAAAATAAATTAAATCAGTTTCTTTTTGTACATACTTACATGATATGAATTTTATGTGTTGTTTTTCCGCTTCAGTCGAAGCGTCTGTACGGAAAAATAAACGGAGTTAAAGGCTGCAGCTGTTAGTTTTATGAAAATTAGCACACTGATTTCCCGCGATGATGGGACGGACGGTTCAGAAAATAATGTTGAATTAAAAAAAAAAAAGTAACACTTATGCTTACAAAAAAACAAACAAGCTAACATGAAACGAACGTGTAGTACCTCATCGTAAAATCGAAGGACAGCTGCGATTCGTCCCCTCAGAACCCACCCTCGTATCAAAACATATCTCGCTCTTTGTAATGATCGATATCGTAAAAACGGAAAATATCATTTTTGCCACAGTTTGTTTAGATTTTTGTGTAAATATCCTTTTCAAAAAAATAGCCTAAACTTTTTTTGAAGGACGTTAAAATACAAACAAACAAACGAAAAAACTAAAACAAGCGAATTCAGCAAATACTTAACAGGAAAATATAGAGTCAGCCACACAATTTAAACTTCAGAATCGCTAACGATTGTCCTCTACCGCCGTCTCCGGGCCACACGATTGCCACTTTTTCGGTAAACAATGGGGGACTTTCTTGCTCTGGATGGGGGGTCGGCTGCACTTCCTCTCAGGCTGAGTATGAACCTCGCCTCCTCGCCTGAACCTTAATATAACCACTTGATTCTGGGAGCTAGTTGCCAACCGTACGTAAGCCTGAGAGTAAGCGCTGCCTGAGAGACGAAATTCAGGGCAAAAAAGTGGACCGCTTCCTCCCTTCGTGCCACAAACTCTGTCTCGGGGCTCCGGTTTTATTCTCTTCAGTCTCAGGAGCAGAACGTCTTTGCATCTTCCTATATAATCCTTCATCCACATCCGTGTCAGCCACTAGGGGGCGCTACATGTTGTAGGCCACGTAAATGGGGTCCAACTGGTCGGCCAGGAAGCCGTCGCGCAGGTGCATGCGCTGCTTCTCGCCGCGGGAGTTGATGGGGATGACGCCGATGTCCACCACCACCACCACGCCCACGATCAGGTAGTGCTCCTCCAGCACCACGTTGGTGACGAGGGGGACGAGGTCCAGGGCCTCCTGCTCCGAACCGTCCAGCTCCACCACCACCACCAGCAGGTTGGTCCACGTGAACACCGCGCTGGAGGCACAGAAGAAACGGTAAATTGTATTTATATAACACCTTTCTAGTCTGACTTCCAGCCACTCACAGCGCTTTTACACTACACATCTCATTCACTCATTCATACACTCAGTTTTAGGATGATTGGAGCCCAAAATTGGTCAATTTTTTTGCAGCAACTCAACAAAATTTTGCCAATTTTTGTAATTTTAAAGGAAGTTATGTCATGAAATTTAAGGTAATATTTCATAACGAAGTCTGTAATTAAAATACATTTAGAAATCTGTTAGAATGCTACGAACTTCTACATTTAAATTAAAACATAATAAATCTGTTGAATGATTGTTTTGTGTCGTCTCATTCATGCGTCATGGTGTCTCATGCTGGCTTCCTGTTGTTCCTCACCACTCCGTGATGCTCTTGTGCGTCCTGATGACGGAGGTCTCGATGTCGATGGGGTGGTAACGCATCCCTCTCAGCTCCATGGCTTCCTCCAGAGCACCGACCACGTACAGGGCGTCATGACGCTCTGCGCACACAAACACAAACTTTGTTTTCTGATGGAAACTTCTGCTGAAAAATGTTTTTTAAGCAACTTTTCTACCATAAAATAAATTTTAAATAATTATGTTGCTCCTTGTTATCAGGTAAAGTCTGTTTCTGCACTTTGTAACTTTGTCACATTCAAACTATTTCACTGATTTTGGTGAAACTGGATCATATTTTATGGAGAACGTCTTCCAGCTACTTCATCACAAGTTACAGATTTCATGAAGGTCAGTAAAGTAAACGTTTGGGAAATGTAGCTGCTGTTAACTGACGTTAGCTCCACTCAGTTAGCTGCTCCGGGGGATTGCTGGTGTTTGGTCCAATATTGTGAATAAAACCAATAAACAAATGTTTAATAAATCATCTAAATTTGGAGAATAAAACTCCAAGTGTGTTGTGTTCATTCACGATTGTGCTGACCAGAAATCTGGTTACAGTGAAGGCTTGTCCACTCTGACATCTATCTGACCTGCACCGGTGCTATTTTCCCAAAAACCTCAGAAGTTATTAAATATTTCATTTTGGCCTTGGAAAGTTCACCGACACTCAAAGAAGACTTTGAACTTAAAATCAGGTTCACGTCCTCTTCACAGCGACTGAAGTCACGACACGAACTCGACTCGTCTGTTTACTGAAGGTCACGTTCTGAGCGGCTGAATTCACACAACACGACAGATTTTCTCTTAATATTCGACGTCTAAACATTTTAAAAATCTAAATTTAAGAGTGCAGTGAGTCAGACTTTTGCTCATCTCTCAAACTATCACGTAACTCTCCGGTGAAAACCAGACTAATAAATTCCCTCAAGGTTGGCAGCACTTAAATTCAGCCCTGAAGCTGTTTGACTCAGTCCTGTCCTCGGTTATATGAGAACATTAAAGGTCAGTGCGAGCACCGTCAATCACGCGGTGACGGGATCCGCTCGTGTCCTCACCTCCGCTGGCGTCGGTCAGCTCGGTCCTGCGCAGGAAGCCGAGGTATCCGGTCCGAGCCCAGACGGTTTGCGTGTCTCCGAAGCTGAGTCTGGAGTTGAAATGGTCCGACTGCAGCGCCTCGTCTCCGTAGACGGTGAAGTAACCGCTGGCGTTGTGGCCGCTGTGCACCCAGATCTGTAAAACACACACACACACACACCATCAGCACCAACGTTTAAGTCCTGTTTGTTCAGCCGTTCCTGCTGTGAGACAAACCTCGCCCAGATGTGACTCTCCCATTGGTCCCTTGGTCTCTGGGTTGGCGATGATGATCCGGACGCCGGGCAGGATCTGAGACAAAACATGAACATTTAAATGATTTTAAACATTTTAACTACAGACAAAGAAAAGCAAATAAAAAACACAAACTCACCTTCCCAGACTCCATCAGTGGCAGGCTGTGTGGTGACCCTCGCTCCACCAGTCTGACCCTGTGGAGCAAAAACAAGAATGCAACAAGGTGAATGAACGTTCTCTTCTGGAAGAAGAGGATGTCATGCCAGAACCGGAGCTGGCTCAGCAGCATCTGCGTCCATATTTACCACAGTGGGATTATAATCTGAAACTGGGAGAAATTCTGTGTAACGTTGTAACAGATTAAAGGGACTTTTAGGACATTTGGAGCGTTTGATTTCCATATTGATGCTCAGCAACACTGACAGAACAAACCAGAGGACGGCTCAAAGGTTTATCTGCAAGTACGTCAGTTGAAATTAAACTACAAAGCATCCTGTGCAAAAACAGTAATTATACTTTTGTTCTGACCGCTAAAGTTTAAAATCATTGATCCCCAAAGGAAACTGACAGAAGTGGTCGGTCAGATTATAAACAAGAAATGCAGTGTGTCTTTGGGAAAAAACAGGCCGGCTTAAATCAGCAGTGATTACATGTAATCATGCACACTGACAGTTATATTTATACACAGCAGGGCTGAACAGCCTCGCTCGCTTCATGTACTGTGACTTCTCTGGAGGAAGAACGACAGCAGAGCGGTCGCAGACGCAGGCTGAAGGCCATAATGATGTGCTGGATCACAGAACAGGAAACTGAAGTTTTCCAGACACACTGGGGAAACTTTCGGGGCTCCTGACAAGCTCAGATTTATATTTTACAGTTTCAGCTGTGAGACTGTCTGAGCCGAGCCGGAGAGGTCTCGGTGTTGTCCCTTTAATCCCATCGGTCCACCTTGTCAGGAGGTATTTGAATAAACTGAAGTCTCACTCGTCCCTGCTGGAGCTGTTGTCCATCTCTTGTTGCTTGGAAACTGACAATGTTTCACCAACTTAAGACATGAAATGTGACACTAATGTTGAGACCCCGCAGCGTTTTTTCAAACCTCAGGTTGGTTCATGAAGTCAGACTTTTAGTCTGAGCCAAAACTTTGGCAAAACTAATCCTGGAGACTCCCAGTTGCTGTTTATGGTGTTACAGCATGAAATGTGACTCTGACTGGGTGTGAAGGTTTAAACTGCATCTCTCTTCGAAGGTGACAGCCGGGCGTCAAGCTGAGGCGCCTGAAATCATCATGAACAAACTTTCAGCTTCTCAGCCGTAGAACAAGTCGTGCATTATAATAAAAAAAATCTTTACTGAGCGCTTTATTTATTCTGCCAGTGTTCGCTGAGCTGCAGCACACTGCCGCTTCACATTCATAAACTTCACCACGCTCACGCTGAAGCTGCCCGGCCGAGGAAGGACGGAGATCCCACAGGACCAAACACAAAATGTTGTGGGCACATGAACATATTTCATGTCTGAGTGTGGGAGGGATGGAAAACAGATTCACTGTGGGTGAAATTTCATGTGAGAAAATCCAAGAGGATGTTATTATTGAACCGAGCAGCAAATCCAAGAAAAACCTTTATGTGAGTCAAATACTGTGAAAATATGAACTGAAGCTGTTTCTTTAATTGTTTCCTCCTGGAATTTTATGAGTGGGAGCGGGCATTGATGAGCGGGTGTAGAGAGAGGATTGAAAATAATCCTGTAAACTTGAACCCGTCCAGCACAACCACAGTTGGAAAAAAAAGAATTTTCAATCCTCTACACCTGCTCGGAACAATGTCCCGTATATTTTCTCTGAATTCAGAATTTTGAGGAAACACTGCTGAGGCAGTTGCCAGTTTCTGGGGCAGCTGGTTCTGATTCTGAAGTTTAAAAGAGAAAAAAGTCAGAATTTTGAAGAGAAAAAGTCAGAAGTGTGAGAAAAAAATTCAGAATTCAGAGGGGGGGGAAAAATCGGAATTTTGAAGAAAAAAATCAGAATTTTGAAGAAAAAAAAATCAGAATTTTGAGGGAAAAAAAATCAGAATTTTGAGAAAAAAAATCAGAATTTTGAAAAAAAAAATCAGAATTTTGAGAAAAAAAAATCAGAATTTTGAAGAAAAAACATCTGAATTTTGAAGAAAAAAAATCTGAATTTTGAGGAAAAAAAATCTGAATTTTGAGAAAAAAAATCTGAATTTTGAAGAAATTTTGAGAAAAAAAATCTGAATTTAGAAGAAAAAAAATCTGAATTTTGAGAAAAAAAATCTGAATTTTGAAGAAAAAAAATCTGAATTTTGAAGAAATTTTGAGAAAAAAAATCTGAATTTTGAAGAAATTTTAAAAAAAAAAATCAGAATTTTGAGAAAAAAAAAATCAGAATTTTGAGAAAAAAAAAATCTGAATTTTGAAAAACAAAATCTGAATTTTGAAAAAAAAATCTGAATTTTGAGAAAAAAAAATCTGAATTTTGAAGAAAAAAAATCTGAATTTTGAGAAAATATATGCATATGCAGCAGTTGTACTGGACAACAGAGTTCATGAGTTTAAGGGACTATTTTCAATCCTCTCTCTACACCTGCTCAGAACAATCACCCATCACTGGAGTAACAGACCGGGCAAACGTTTATGGCCGGCATCTTGTACACAATCAGCTCTGACATGCAGAGATATTAATAAGTGATGTGATGACTCATTTATCTTTGTGTTGACTGTTTCATGTGGAAAAAAACTCACCTGTCGTGCCGCAGCGCTCTCATATCTACAAACACAGTCGTGGGGTCGGGTCCTGAGGTGCCCTGAGAAACACCGACAACAACAGTTACTGCACGGTCATGTGACGTTCTTTTTCTATGACTATGGTACAATTGCATGACCAAAACTTCTTCCACTTCTACTCCTACCAGGGCGCGGTGGATGCTCGTGCATTAGTGCTCACAGAGACAAACTTTCCCTTCGCAGTGGAAACGGGAAGCTTTGGGATCCCTAAAAAACCCTCTACAACATGGTGGGGGAACGATGTGGGAGCGATGAGAGCGGTGGGATGATTTTAGGAGATCAGCAAAACAAAAACAGATTCAAATAAAATCAATGTTAAAAAAAAAAAAAAAGCTTTCTAGAATCAGATTCTACTGAATGGACATGCAAACAAAAGGAAAGAAAGGAAAGAAAAGAGGGGAAGGTGACAGCAACCAAGCCAGGGGGAAGAAAGATGGAA
Organism: Protonibea diacanthus; assembly: GCA_028641955.1. Taxonomy (NCBI): domain Eukaryota; kingdom Metazoa; phylum Chordata; class Actinopteri; family Sciaenidae; genus Protonibea; species Protonibea diacanthus. The sequence goes on from CM053988.1 coordinate 23,309,934, forward strand.
GACGGGTGATGATGACGTAGTTTAGTGATTAAACTCTTTAGTGGCAAAGCCGACACGTCTACCCTGAAAATGATTTAAAGTCAGCACGTGTCGAAGAAATCAGCTGAACTCGAACATGTGAGTGAGAACTTTGATCAGGAAAGAGATAAAAGACCCCCATTCCAACCTCTCTCTTCCTCCACCAATCCCTCCATCCCCTTTTCTCTCTCAGAAGTGATTCAGGATATATATGTATATGTACATATATACATATATATGTATAAAATAATTCACAGAGCCCACCACCGGACGCACAGCAGCATGTTGGGAGTCAGAAGCACCGCACCCAGAGCACAAAATGGCAGACGGCATCATGTCTGCGAGATAATAAAGAGACAACTTCAAGTTTCTGCAGACTTCTTTGCTTGTTATGACTCGGCATTAATATTTATAATTTGTGCTCGGTCCTGAAACAAAATCTTCATTCGGATTTGATCAGCGCGGTGAGTTGAGACCATGAACTCATGAGGAAACTCACTGAGGTTATACGTTTTCTCATAAGACTCAATACAATTTACCTTTTTTGCATCATTTTCATGAAGCGATTTAGCATTGTTGGACAAAAATATCTGCCCGGCAGACATCTTTTTTATTACATGCAGCCTTGTTCCACGTCAAAACTTGGTGCCTACATTACCCACAATGCCCCTCAAACAACACAACAGGCTAAGGAGGTCTGGTAAACAAACTTCTTTATCTCCACACATCTGATATTTTCCTTTTTCAAACTTGTTTCAAACTCTACAGACGTATGATCGACTCCATGTGGCTCCCTCTGCAGTTACTAAAAGTTTTATACAACTTCAATTCAAGCTCTCTAAAACCAGTAAACACAAAGTCTGATGGGTGAAATTGGTGGAGCACCCCTTTAAGAAGCTTTACAGCTCAGTTAATTTGAACTCAATCTGAAAATGCTGCATGAATTCATTTTACTCCATCATCAATGTTGGTGTGACCGAGCTTTGACTTTTGTGAATTCAGGTCGACTACAGCTCCTCTCATCTACAAAGAAGCTTCTCAACTCTAAAGGTAAAAAAAAAAATCTACATTTTCAGTGGAGTAATCTTTAAAAAGCCAGCTGATGAGTGATGTGCTGACAGGCAGTGGGGTGGAGGTGGTTGTGTTGAGGGGGAGAGAGGGGTTGATGGTGGTTCCCTACCTGGTCAGCAAGCTTTCCCAGCCTGTGAGGCTACAGCAGCAAAGAGAGGTGGAGGAGGAGGAGGAGGAGGAGGGAGGGTGGAGACAAAACCAAGTATGAGATATGTGGGTGGGGTTATGATTAAAACAAGGAAGGAGGAGGGAAGGAAGAAAAATGTCAAAAAATGGGAAACTTAAAGAAACAAAACAAGCAGTCAGAACTGAAGAAAACTGTCCAGGCAAATGTTAGTTTAGTCGTTAAAGCTGCGAGAAAGAGTTTATTAATTTATGTTAATTAAATATACTGAGTAACATTAATGCTTATTGACTTTAAAGCTGTGAGCCATGCAGTTAGAAAACACTGCTCTGTATAACAACACTGTACTTCTGATTAAATGCTGTTAAAAATCTATAATAATATTTTAAAATTCTTCATGTAGGCCTGAATTTATCCTGCATATGTATCTACAAAATGTCTTTTTGGGGTTTTAAAAACAGACAAGTGGAAAAACTTTTACGTATGAACACAAAACTTGATTTTTATCGACTTAAGGTTGCAAATCATAGCTGAAATGTGATGATCAGCTTGAAATGGAAGGATGACACTGCAAAAAAAAACTGAATGTTTCATAAACTGTTTGGATGAAAGTAGACAGAAGAAGAAGAAAATGACTCTGGCTTTAATTATATTACGCCCGACTACCACTTAGCTCTCTGGAACCGGCCGTACAGTTACCCACAAACATATCGCTGTCGTCGGCGTAATGACGTACATCTGAAAGAAGTGCATTCGGTCGTTTCTGCATTCACATCCATGTTTTTTATTTATACTTCAAAGCCAAATGTGCTGGTTTGAAGAGCCCAGGAGTGAAAACACTGTAAACCTTCAATGCAGTACAAAACAATGCAACCAGCACTGCAGGTATTTGGTCTACTAGCTAACCTGCAAACCTTAAATTGTTGAATATTAGGAAAGACAGAGATGAGTCCACTGTCCCTGAAAGCACCAATTTATCAGCCCAAACTTTCCTAAAGTTACATCTGTGTTTTTTCCACAGATGATAGATGCAGTAGCTCTTTATCCACCCAAAACTTCGACCAGAATTACCAATTTATGTCAAGATTTTGGGGAAGATGGAGAAAGTTTCATCTTGGTGCGTCTGATACAGAGGTCGTTTTTTTTTGCATATAACAATGCTCAGCCTTGCCTTATTTCTACAGACAAACACAACAAGCAGCTACGGTCGACATCAGCTGACGTATCTCTTGTCAAAAAGAACAAAAAGCAAATAGTTTCTCAAGAATCCAGCCACCGCGTCACACCCGGAAACGTCCCCAGTCTCACCCCAAAAATGCGAAATGGAAGCAGAGACGACCGAGGACGAAGAGCTGACAGTCTGACTGACCTGCAGGCAGATTGCCAGGTTGACCCTGCAGCCGAAGGAGGTGCTGACGGCTCGAGGGTGGAGTCCCAGGTCCTTGAAGAGTTTGGAGAAGGACTGCGTCAGGGCCGTCCTGGGACGCTCCTCCGCCACAACCACACAGGTCCTCACCCGAGACAAGTCCAACCCTCGAGACTGAAGCGGACGAGAAGGACGCAGAATGAGAAGTTATGATCTGTGTTCGTTAACCCGTGTTAGTTAGCTCGCTGTACAAATCCACCTCTTTCACCTTCAGAGACTCGGTCTGCAGGCCGAGGCCTTTGGTGCAGAGCTCCATGACGCTGTAGGAGCAGAAAGTGTCGCGGACTTTGTACTGACTGACGGCCGACAGCCAGAGAGCCGGGTTCACCTCCAGCTCGGACGGGGGAATCAGGATGGACTGGTGACCTGAGTACACACTGCAGAGAGACGAGAGGTGCTGTGAGCGTGGAGTCATGATGCTGTGGTACTGATGGACATTTTCTGGGCCGCTAAACAGTTAAAGTTGCTTTTTCATGCGAATGTTTGCTTGTCTGACCTGCAAAGGCACCAGAGGACGAAGCCCAGGCCGCAGTACGGGTCCAGGCAGATGGCGACCTCTCTGGACGGGTAAAGCTCACACTGCAGCTTGATGGAGCGGCAGAAGGCACTGGTGGCTGTGTGAGACATCTGAAACAGCAGACGGACACGTGACACTTAGTAAACGTACAGATAAGACGACTTCAGATTACCAGAGTCTCACTGGTCTGTGTTCTTTTGTGATCTTTTCTTGCTTCTTCACACACACCAAACAAAACCTCGCCAGGACCTCGGGCCCTGCTGGAGCTGGAAGCGATTAATTAACTGGAAACGTGGCCGCAGCGCAGTGATTAGCATAACAAATCTCCAGATATGAGGAGCCTCTGACCGGATGAATCGACCGCCTTGTTTTCCGCATTGTGTTTTTGGCACCGGCGCTGCCTGCTGTAGCATTGACCGATTTACTCATTAAGAACGGTGATTAAACATACCGGACGAGCACGTGAGGAAACATGCTGATATCGTTTCCTTTTTTGGGTGTTTGTTTCTCAGAGTTCATTAACGAGGCTTTTTGTTTTAATTGTGATGACATAGCAACAGTCGCTCATGGTGTGAAGATTATCAGCTAATGAGTGAGTTTTACAATCCAAGAATGAATCTCAGTTCTGATATTAAAGCGAGTGAAAGAAGCCAAGGGTTTTTCCTCGTGTATAATAGAGAAATTAATATTTCAGCATGCAGCCTCGTCTGTCGAAGATCTGCTATCATCTTCAATCTTCTCTAACGTACACCGTTATCTCAGGTCGCTAAAGGTGACACCGATAACTCATAAACTGTCCTGAATGGAAATATTAACACATCGCACAGAGAGAGTCAGGACTCTGACCTGATTTCATCAAAGCGTCCACGCTCTTAATCCTGCATAACTTTAAGCCTTAATATAATGTGAACAGGTGAGTTGTATATAAATTCACCCTCAGTACAGTTGTCATGAACGGGGAAATTGGCTATAGAGACCAAAACTGTTTTTTGTACCAGGCTGTAAACATGTTTATTTCTGCTGTGAAGTTGGACATTTGAACATGGGGACTTATGGAGACTGACTCACTTCTGGAGCCAGCCTCAGGTGGACGTTAGAGGAACTGCAGTTTTTGGCTTCTGAGGTTGCAGCTTGTTTTTTGGGGTTTTTCAGAAACATTAGATCTCCAGCTGTCATTCCAAGAGAATAACAGAGAGTTTATATAATGAATCTGTTCTCTGTGAGCAGAGAGCCGAGAAACAAAAAGGTTTCAACGTGGATGGATTAGAGAGCAAACAAGAAAAGGTCTCGCACAGGATGAATAGTGGCAGAGAAACAATGAACCGAGTACAGGATGCAGGTTTGTTTTTGCTGCAGCAGGAATCAATAGTCGCTTTAATCTTTAAAATGTCACCACCACCTCCACCCCCACCTCTCTGCACACCTCCAACAGTCTCCACCGCACAGCAGAGTTTGTACTGCCAAATGAAGTCTTTTAGTGAATATGCACTGAAACACGTGAGCGCTCGTCCTGAGGATGAAGCGGGCTGTAATATTTTGACCTTTAATCAGCGTTCATCAAACCAATCAGTCTTAATTCTTCAAATGTGAAAATATAAATGGGCTGATGAACAGATAGAGCATTACACTTACAATGTAGAAGCCCTAACTATCCAATCAGTGTAATTTAAAGTCTGTAGACACGTAGGGTTGCAAAGAGGTGGAACATTTCTGGTAAATTTCCAGAAACTTTTCATGGAATGTTAACCTGGGAGAAACTCCATAGGAATTGTGGAAATTTACGAGAATTACCTGTGAATTGTGGGTAATTTAAACAAACTGCATCATATCCAAACATAAATCTAAACATGCAAAATAAAACAATTAAAAAACATTTCAACAGATTGATTTGTAAGTAGAACTATAAAGTTTGAGTCATTTTATTGAACAATATTATGTCAAATGCGTGTCTTCAACCGTCTCTGTGTGCTCTGGGCTCTTAAGGTGGGTTAAAACTCGTTAATTGTGCCTCGTTAAGGTGTCAGAATGTGTTTACCTTGACTCCAGCGAGCATGCCAGTGGTGGACACACTGAAGTCCAGGTAGGCCAGGGTGTCGGGGTTGGACGGTTTATACAGCAGAGGAGGTTTCTTCTTTGGCAAATCGTCTGAAAAGAAAATCAGCGAGGGTCCATCAGTTTGTCACAAGTTATCTAACAGATATTTTACAGTCTTCATAGTTAGTAAGAGACCAGCAGAGGAAATGTGCGACATCACTCGTACCTGTGTCCAGGACAGGAGGCCAGGTCCGGACGTCCACGGCGGCCGAGGCTTCCTTCGACCTCAGCAGTTTACAGATGAGCTGCGTGGTCATCACGCACACCGAGCGGCTCACCTGCACGACACGGCACAGACGACTTCAACCAACAACGGTATAAAACATCACATCACGTCCTGCGTCGTGCAGCTGCGTGGAAGAGCGAGCTGCCCGTGAGATTTACAGCGGGGCAGTAACTGCAGCTCCGACCTCCTGCCAGCTCTCCTAAAACAGGCTCGTCGTTATTCACAGCACTTATTTTTCCAGACTGTTGGCTGGTTTCCTGGATTTCTGCAAGCTGTCCTTCTCTGAATCCTTTTGCCCCTTCGCTCCGTCTTTCTTTGGTTTTCACTCCATCTTTTTTGAAATTTATGAGCAGAACACAAGCGACTTTTATTTGTTTCTACAAAGCACGATCCTCCATGATCTGAAGAACTGGATGGTCGAACTGAGATTCTTAAATCTCAGAAAAACTAATAACGATGATCTGACAGATTAAACTCTTGATTTTGCTGTTGACCAATTATTGTTGATCCTTCATCTAGGGGTTAATATCTAGAACTATATGTCTAATTGATTAGATATAAGTTTGAAATCTGCTTTGAAGGAGAGCTTGGTATTAACTGAAGACCAATGGATGTGCACTCAGCATCTGTTATGCACCAGGTCTCGGTCTTGCCTCGTTGGGACACACGTTGTTCTGGTCATTCCCCAAATTATCCAGATTTTTGTAACCTATTAGAGAACTCACTTCCACCGTGGTGAAGTTCACAACCCTTCTTGACACGCAGATTAATTCCACTGAACTGGAAACAGGCACAACCTCCCACTTACACCACGTTAATCAACTTAAACTGGAAAAAACTACGAGCTTCCTTCTGTAGACGCTCCTCTAAACTCTTTACTGGAATACTGACCACTCTGCTGTGAATTCAGGCTGTTCATCGTCTTCTAGATATTCAATGACTTTGTAAATTAAATATTGTTACTGGTACAACATGATATAAATAACGTGACATCCAAAGCGTCAGAGTTTTTACCTCCACGATCATCTTGACGGTGGGCAGCGTGGTGGCGATGTTCTGCGGGTGAGGCGGTCGCACCGTGATCGGTACGCAGCCGGCGTAAAGGCAGCCGTAAAACGCCACGATGAGGTCGATACCTAGAGGAGGAAGAGAGGAGGGAGAGGAGGGAGGAAGGGAGGGAGGATAAGGAAGGAGGACGGAGATGTGGATAGTGAAAGGAAAGAGAGAGAGGAAAGGTGTAAGAGGAAAAGGAGGAAGGGGGATGAGAGGAGAGGGAGGTACAGGAAGAAGAAAGATGGAGGGGGAATGAGGACAGATGGAAACACGAGGAAGAAAGACGAAGGGAAGCACGGGAAGAGACAAGACAAGAAGAGGATTTAGTGAAAAAAAAAGAAACCTGTGTCACAAACTCAGAGGGGAGGAGGTGAGATATCGAGCGGCGGACTCTGGAGGCGATTATTTGAACGCTGCTTTAAGACAATCTCCTCGCGTCGGGGAATTCGACCCGCATGGCTGCGTCCGTCCTGCCGCGATGGACACGAGGCTCCGAGTCTCTCCGAGGGAAATTACAATTCCTTGCCTTAATTTTCCCTGCAGCGCTTCCCTTCGATCGACCCGCCCGGCTGAGCTGAATGTCTTTGTCGTGTCCTTCCTCGTTTGTTTTTGTTTACAAGTTAAAGGATCATTGCAGAGTTCTGCCACGTTTTAGTCACTGATGTTGGAAGCTGGCTGCTCCAATTTAGCCACAACAGCATCAGAACGGTCCCAACTCTGGTGCTGGACGGAGTTCTCGGAGTAGTATCCATGCAGACGAGTCAAGTTCTTCCACACCAAACTGGGAAAACCATTTCTTTGTGGACCAGGACGTGCAAGAGTTTCTACAAACTGCCAACACGACACTGGAACACTTGCCGGCTCTGGCCACTGTACTTAGGGTTCGGTATCTTGCTCAAGGACACTCGCCAGGGGTTGAGCCATCAACCTAGAGATCTGTCACTGCAAAAACACGAGCATGCATGCAACATGTGGACATTAAAGCTGCAGCGTACCTGGAGGGTAGACCAGTGCGACGTGGTCTCCATCCTGTAGGTGGCCCCGTTCAGCCAGCATGCCGGCGATCTTCTCTGCCCTCTTGTGCAGCTGAACACAAGTCAGAGAGCTGGCTATCGTACCCTGGAGGAGGTCACACACACACACACACACACACAGAAAGATGATTGACACATTCAATCAGCAGCGTGTATCAGCAGATGTCATGTCGTATTTTCCGTTGCAGCATCTCGGCGCTGAACAGCTGTAAACAAACGGGTGGATCATATCGCCATTATGCAAACGAACGCGACCGTCAGCTGCAGCCAAATCACACAAAATCTCAACTACAAACTGCAGAGAAATAATAATAATAATAATAATAATAATAATAATAATAATAATAATAATAATTCTTGTTCTTCATCGTTCACTGGGCTGAAGTCTTACCCTGGAGTTGAGCAGTGTGTACAGGATGTGGTCTGGAGTGGTCTGCGCTCTCCACTGTAAAACCTCCGACAGGAAGAGGAACTGAAAACACAAACAGACACGGGAACGTGAGACTGGGCGACGACACACACACACACGCACACAAACACATATTCAATAATAAACACACACACACATCCACTCTGAAAACATGAAACAGGAGGGGCTGACAGGGCGAGTACCAGAAGAACGCAGCCCTCTGGTGTGAAGACAGACCTGAACACTTACTGAGCCTTTATGTATGATCACGAGGCCTGACTTCGTGTGACTTGAGATGACGAGTTTGTTAAACGTCCTGCAGAGAGTTCAGGTTAATCTAACGACACAAAGTTCGTCTTTGCCTTCACGCAGACTACACTCATGTTTCATACAGTCTATGCTAAGATCACATCCTCGTATCAGCTGCTGAGGGCTCGTCTTCATATAGACACTGCGCGCTGACATTCAGCTATCTATTGACGGTCAATAGCTGCCTCCATCTCTGTTGAAATACTGGCAGTGAATGCTGATACAATGCAATTTTTGGCAGCCGGGTGACTCGCAGTGCGTTGGGGGGTTTCATTTAATTTGGAAGAGAAAGAAAGTTCAAATTGATGGAAGCAGGAGAGCAAAGTGCGGCAACACGGCTTCCTACTCTACAGCAGCAGAGACGAGAAAAGAGAGATGGAAATTAGAGATGGGAGGAGAGAACAAATCAACAGAGAGTGAGTTTGTTTCTGCTCCTCATGAATTTTTCAGTGTTTGCCGCCGAGCGTTGAATCTCAGAGAGTGTAATTCATGTTACGTTTTGTTCTGTGTGTGTGTGTGCAGCCAGCCCGTAGACATCGGTGATGAGGATTAACCCGCAAAAAAATACACAAGCGGACCTCCGCTCTGCGCCGCACCGCGCTCGTCACGTCTGGGAGGACTCTGGGCGCGCTTGATTTGTACTGCAAATTTCACCGACTGACACCGGCTGTTCTAAAGTGAATTATTCTGCTCGGGGGGGCTCGAATGTTGAACCTTCGTTTCTGCAGCCGAGGGCTGAAATAACTGTGATTGTTTTCTGCTACTTCACATTCATGCAGCTGCAGCACAAACAGAAGGTTAAAGTGACGGGTGAGATTTAGATCTGTTTGTTCTGATCAACACGACTAACAGGTTTGACACTCAGCACTGGTTCATTGTTAATATACTTAGTGATCAGCACGTTAAACATCTTTATTAGTAGTTAGACTCATCAGGAGCCACAATAAAGTTCTGTCGTTCATGAAAACCTTCGAAGGAAAATACTTTTAACATTTAGACAACGCAGGATTATAATGTCAGGAAACTCTCGTTATGAATGCGACGTTTGTTTTAGCAGAGGTGATAAACTAATAAAAAGTAAATTCATTTAATTTCCTTTAACAAAAGAATTGGTACTGACCCCAAAACTAACGATGAGTCATGTTTGTTTTAAAGCTGCACTGATTCATTAAGAATTTGGAGTGATGTTTGTGTCTAAATCAAATATTCACCCTGCTTTTAGCTCCATTTTTGTCTCCACCAGCGGCTCTTTAACTGATAAATAATCCACGTTTTCCACCAGCTCGTCGTAGCTGGTCTGTGAGCTGCTTGGTCCTGAACAGGTGTTGTATTCTGCATTTATCAGGGCGTGTTTGCTGAATAAAATCGATTACTGTGGCTACATGGCAGGTTAAAAAAATGCAGTCATGTGACTCATTAACGTAAAAATATTGATCAGTGCAGCTTTAAGTGGTGGTATAATATCTCAGTTGTATCTACGTACCGGATGAAGTCTAAAGGACAAAATGTTCAGAAGCTGTCACAAAGACTGCCTCAGTAATCATGATTGTTAATTATGTGATTTGTACAGGAACTCGTCACGTCACTCAGCTCCTCATCGGCCAACTCGAGCAGTCGACTCTCGTCTACTCACCGCCGGCTTCATGCACCAAAAATCTCTTTGGGGGAGGTTAAAAGATTTAAAGAAGTTTTTTCCTCCCCCTGATGAAAACATCACTCAGCTGAGCTTTCATAAAACTTTCATAACAGTGAATTAAAGTCTGCTTCCTCTCCAGTTCGCTTCAGTTTCCTGACTCACGCTTTAAAAACCGAACATTTGGCGGAGGCGTCGAGCCAAAGCGTCATGACTGAACACATATGAACGAGCGGCACCCACAGGTCCCCCCGATGCCTTGAAATAGCCATTGAGTCACAGATGATCTGACTGTGGAACATGAGATACACAATGATTCAACACCTCCCACTGAACCGCAACTTGAAATCTTAAATCAACAGTCCAGACTTTAAAACTACTTTTTACTAAGTTCTGGTGCCACCTGACACGGACATGATTTATGGAAGTGGGTTTGTATCAGGAGGACCAGCATGCAGGTAAACTATGTACTGCTGTCTGCAACAAAACATATTTTAGCCACCTAAAAAATAAAATGAAGATCAGTTTAAGTGCACTCTGTGTTTGGATAGTTTCACCACGTCACAGTGCCATCAAACAGCCGGTTAAGTCTCTCCAAAGCGACCAGACTTCCTTCATTTCACCTCGCAGAACACGGGACTTGCTGGTCCACTGATGTCCTGATCAATGGAAACGTGAATTTGCATCTGAACAATCATCTGCGGGTCAGGAGGTAGAGCGGGTCGAGCGGTTCGATTGTGTCCTCGGGCGAGATGCTGAACACCAAATTGCTCCTGAAGGCGGCACCATCGGTGCCACACAAACTGAAAGAAACTGACCTGTCCTGTGATCCACGAGGTACAATTACTGACTTACTAAACTGACAGTGGTTTTTATTGATGGACCTTTTTTATGTGGCTGAAATACGTTTTTTTTCTGCAGCCCCTGTTCCCCGATCTGCAAAGCTAACCTGTCCAAAACAAGAACATCTCTCCATCCAACCACAAACCGAATGCTACTCGACTTCTGAGCCATCAAAGATTACTACTTCCGGTGTTTTGAGCGTCACAGGATCAGAGTGATGGACGAGATGCTGTGACCGCTGGTTAAACTTCCAGAGCTCGACTGAAGCCTGAAGAGATAAAATAAACCTGCCTGCAGATAAAACACCATGTTATCTCTGACAGAGAGGCCTGGCATGCTAAACGCCAACACAAAGAGCTTCTGTGTGTGTGTGTGTGTGTGTGTGTGTGTGTGTGTGTGAGTCGTTCTTTTTAAATTCCAGACATCAGATAGAAATCTGCTCTCGTACAGTGAAGTTTGTGAGTGTCGGGGTTGAATTCTCGTGTTAATGCACTGAAGTCCTGCAGCTCCGTCGTATCTCATGTCAATTATCAGACGTGACGATCGCTTCACTGAAACTCAACGCGTCGACCACCTGGCAGGTTTCCCCCTCTGGTTTATTTAGAAAGTGATAACAGCGGATCATTTGTACGAAATTCGACGTGGCCAGAACAGAAGTTTGAAAATCGGAAGCAGAGAACGACGACACAGGAGTGAGTGGAACATTTTGATTTCAGGACAACTTTTTTGTTGACGCTGGTGGCCCCTGTGGACAAACGGACGTGTTTCCACTTCCCTGTTTCATTAAATTTGAGAGGAAACCGTCTGAATCCGACCCAGTAACAGAGAATAACTGTATGGAAACAATCTTCTTGCTGATGGTGTTTCATGGCCAGTACAAACCTCCTCGTAGTACATTGAAGTAAAGGCTCTGAGGCCATGTGACTGTTAGCTCAAAAACAAAACCGGCGGCAGCTGAAGAGGTTAGCGTAGATGCTGCTAGCTTTTCTCCGTTGGCAGAGGAGCTGGATGGAGAAACTGTTTCTGCTCTTCGGTCAGAGTCTGACTACGTCAGATGGTTCATTGATCGGTTTACTGGTTGAAGTTCGCAGACAATAGACAGGTGGTTCGTCCAATCACCTGGCCCGTACTTTTGTACACATTGTTCTGTGTAACAAACCATCCGGGGCAGTCAGGTTAGCAGCTTCATGGAAACAGCAGTAAGTAAACATCAGTCATTTTCTATTAACCGAACAGCTAATGTGGAAACACTCAAGAGGATCTGCAGAGTCGATGTGCAGCCGCTCAGAGCTCAGTCAGCCTCCTCCAGATAAATAAATGTTATCGGAAGAGCAATCTGAGAGGACATTCAAAGTAAATCACATTTCACTCACACACACACACACACACACACACTCACACACACACACTCGACATTTCAATATCAACACAGGAACAATCGCAGAAGCAGCATCAACAGTCTGAAGAGTAAGAGGAGCTCATTCACACAGAGGGCTTGGTTTTCAGAGATGGACGTGGAGGAGGAGGAAGATGTGGAGCAGTGACGGATGCATGAACACACAGATGAAGATATGAATCAATGAGCTGATGGAGATACTGATGACAAAGAGAAGCAGCAGCAGCAGCAGCAACGAAGGCAACCTCATCGACATTCAGAGCACACGGAGGCAAGATTTAGCATTTTCACACAAAATCCCAGAGTCACAGATTTCATTTGGAACGGAGCTTACCCTCCTGACCTTGAGAAGAGTAACAACACCGAACACGTTAAACCAAACTCACTCATCATTTCCGACTCATTTTGCGGGAACGTTGACCTCCCGACGCTTCATCGGCTGAGGGAAAGTTGCCAGATTCGATTAAACTGCTATTTCAACACGGAGGAGTAAACACATCGCTCTGCAGCCCACGCCTGAGCTAATCACCACCAATACGATCGCCCTGTTTGGACTTGTAATTATGGCACGAAGCCTCGGGAATATGAGTTTCATTTCAGCTGTTTTGAAATGGCAGAACAGATTTCTCAAAAAATTTGATTAGATGCAACATTGCCTCTGTTATCCGGCACTGATACGGAGGTATTTTCCATGATTAGTCTGCAGGTTTAGACAGTCAACAGCTGCTACGGCGTGCAGATATGACACGCGATGTCATAGATTTTAAAGCATCAGGCCTGTCAGTGTTCAACCGTCCAAAACCAACAGCAACATTTCCACTAACTGACGGAGATTCACTGTAAAAGCAGCAGAGCAAAGCCAGGACAGAGCTCAGATTCATCACTGCAAACATTTTCCTCCCCAAGTTTCTTCCAGCTTTAAATTTCCTTGACGTTTCACAGCTGAATTGTTTCCTCGTGTCTCTTCACGCTTCCTCTCCCTTTCTGCCCTTTTTATATCGATCCTATAACGTCAGCTTGGAGGCGAATACAGCAACTTTCAGGGCGCAACACCTGAAAAAAGGGGCAGGCGTGTCGATCAACGTCTCGTCGAAGCCTCAGTACGTCTGTGAGGAGAACAGGCTGCCGTGTTTCCGTGAATCTGTTTTTAAGTATCGTAGAAAAGTTTGATTGGAAAGACAAAATAACAAACCTGAGCTCACAAATAAAATGTCATGAATATTAATTTACCACTTGATGAATTCTATAATATTATAAGACATAAGACAGATTTTAACGAGCGTTCATTTTCTTTTGCCAAATTTCTTGAACTTTGTGACACATTTGGACGGAAACGCGGCTAACAGCACTCCCTGAACCGCTTTAGAAAACAGACAAGGAGACACGATGGATCAGAAATCACGTTTGGTCAAACGTGTTTTTAGAGGCGCGATGCGAGGACGCTTTGGGAGTTCAGTCTGCAGCACATAACAAGGTTCATCAACATTTGCCTGCCTGGCGACGCTCAGACAAACTGGCAGACGAGCAGCACGATGACACAGGCTGCTGCAGCCTCCCAGCGTGCTGCGGTGGAGGTGGCGGTTGTTATTATTTGGGCTCTGTCTCTTCTCGTTAGAGTCTACAGAGCGCGTGCGGCCGCCGGCTGCCTGACGCTGGAACTGATGACATTTTCAGCACGAGAGAAGAGAAGAAAATCAGTTCTGTCAGTAACACACACCGCCTGCTCCTCCATATCACTCCTGCTCTCTCGACTTCATTTATTTTTTTTCTGCTCTTTGTTTTCTCTTCATTTCTCATTTTCTCCGGTCCACACACTCTCGCCTCACGTCTGATTTTTCTGGCTCTCGTGAGCTCTATTTCTTATTTTCCGTCGTGTTCTCTGGCTTTTGTTTTTCACTGACTTTCCTCTCCTCTCTTACTCACTTTTATTGGCACAAAAACGGCACGGACGCTGCTGCCAAAGCATCTAAACACACTTTCTCTTGAGCTTCAGGAACTGCCTTTTAATAGTGGAGAAGAAAGCTTCGAGAAAATGACACTGCGTCCTTTCTTCTTTGTGAAGAAAGTCTTTCTTTGCAGGGATCAAAGCGACACACAGACAGATGTGCGATGATGCAATGTTATGATAAATTAATGAACTGATGATCCAAAAAAATGAAACGTGGCCACAATGCCTCATGTGATGTATATGTGTGTGTGTGTGTGTGTGTGTGATGTTGGTGGTGATGATGATGGTGAAAACCAGCAGCCCCCCCATCTCACACACACCTTCCTTGCCTGGTCATTGTCTTCGATCTGACCCAGATCTCTGCCGCTGGCCTGAGCGATCCTCTTCCCTGACACCAGATTCCCGACCATCACGGACGCAGGACCGATCTCTGAGGAAGAGGAAGAGAAAGAGGAAGAGGAAGAGGAAGAGGAGGAAGACGATGTGAGACTAAACGACGGGATGTTCGGCTCTACATCATCTCGTACTGGCCGATATTCTACCTGGTTGTTTCTGCCGGGGTTTGGGCAGGTTGGTGACGCAGGTGTGCGGGCACATGAGCACGTTGCACGGGTGAAGCGCCCCCTCCAGGAACAGCTGCTTGGTCTCTGACAGGTGGATGCCACCCAGGGGAGTCTTGGGCAGAGTGTTGGAGGGCACCAGAGCCAGGCAGTACACCCCCACCTGATGGATGCCGTCTATCGCCTGCAAAGGTCAACACGTGTCAGAAAAACACTGAAGAGCTCAGACTGAGCTAACATTAGCTAACGGCAGCTACAGTTCACTTCACCGTCCATCAGGAAACTCTTCCTCACTGCAAGTGCATAGAGAGAAACTAAATATCATACTTTTATTGCTTTCACTTGCTAAAATATCTATAAACTATTACTGATATTATTACATAATTGTTGAGTTAAACCTCAGGAAAAACAATTTGTGACGCTCAGAAAGTAGCTGAAGAAAGCTGACGTGAATTTTACTTTCCGGCAGAAGAATCGGCGCTGAAGAAAAAACTGATACAGGAATGTCTTTCATTAAAAAAATGAAAAACACCTGTGTGAAAAATCAGGATGTTGAGAGGACGCTACAGCTCACGGATACTAAAAGATGAAAAAATATGAACAAATTAATGAGTGGATATAAAAATATTTAATATATCATTTTAAATAAATTTGATGTTGAACAAGTAGAAGTGTTTAGTTGCATCGTCAGCCTAATTTGCTTCAGTACTTTGGTTGTATTTTTGTACTTGGTGTTTAATGAAGTTAATAGAAATATTAACTTAATTAAAAAGGCAAAAAAAGGCAGCATAATTTGAAAAATAATTGCATTTTATCGATTATCCAGCTGTCTATCAATCTTTTGAGTATCTATCATCTAATGAATCGAGTTGTCCCGTTATCCAGGATGTTTTCATGTTTGTCCAGGAGCTGAGCTGAAAATAATTAAAGTATTTTGTTTTAACTGAAATTGATTTAGATTTAAATTACAGCAGTAATTCCTCATCACATTACTTCATTTAGTATTTAATGAACATCTGGCACAAGTGTTAAACATCATATGTAAATGTAATCTGTTTCAGACTGTACATTTTGTCATACTTCGACCAAACATTAATGTTAAACAGCAGCGGGCCTCTTCAGTGCCTGTCACATAACGTTACATCACATCCCATCATCTCAGCCTCGATCTAAAACGCTGACTGCGTCCGTAACCAGACGAGCTAAACGGAAAAAGAGCAGCCGGGCGGTATCTGCGCTGGTAACGGAATAAAGAGATTTGGTTTTATTGCAGCAGTAAAAATGCAGACGGCTTTTATGGTTTCACCGCAGTCTCCGCGCCGGCTTAGAGAGATCTGGAGCCGGAGTTCACACTGAGATTGTATCTGTTGAATGAATGTACAGTAACATATACTGTGTGTGTGTGTGTGTGTGTGTGTGTGTGTGTGTGTGTGTGTGTGTGAGACAGAGATGTGGTGTGTGTGGTGGCCTGTTAAAATGTGTCTGTCTGCTGTGTGACAGTTTCCCTGAGCTGGTTTGTGTTAAAGCATCAGTCTGCTGTTATTCAATACTTTTCTTATTGTTAACGAATCCCACGAAAAGACCAAAAGACAACAACACGTTAGCCCGTCGCTCAATACTTTCCAGCTCCTCTGCTCTGTCTGTGGTTCTCAGCTGCTCCGTTTCCTACTGAAGACTGAAAAACAGCTCACAAATATACAGTTTCATCTTTAATAAAGTAATATCACACGAGAGGGAGCGAGGCACCGAATATCAACAGTGATTTGGTTGCAGGATAATCAGCTAAGCTCGTGAAATAAGAGTCTGCTGAGGTGGAAATATCTTTTTCTCATCGTGCTGTTCCAATAAAATCTAACGTTTAGAATATTATTGGTTCATGCGTCTTCAGCACCAAACAGGAAGCAGGAAACTGGGTACACTGTAGATTTTATGGTGAAAAACTGCCAAACCATGACAGTAAAACACGCCATTAAATATCACAGTGTTTTACTGTATAATTAACAGCGTCCAATATAAAATACACCGTATAAATAAAGGTTGTGCAATTGTTTTAAAGTCTTTTACTGTCATGGTTTGGCAGTTTTTCATCATGAAAAGTTAAATATACGGTAAAATGCTGCCAGTTTTTTACTGTAAAAACTAACACTAAAATAACGCTTGCCTAACACTAAAATAACATTTGTTTAACACTAAAATAACGCAGCTGACTAAACGAGGTTGGCAGCAGGTCAGGTTATGTAAAGTTATGACGTCCGTTGTCTCGTGTTTTTTTACGGACACGTAATGAATTGTTCAGGTGTCATATTTCTTAAAGGGACAGCGCAGGGAGCTCCAGTTTAACCTGATAATATGTTTGTTTTTGAACGTTCTGTCAACGCTACAGAAACACTAGGTAGCTGTTAAGTATGATAAGGTTGTCTGACGTTACTGGCTTGATTAATGGCTGTGTATTGATTACTAACGGTGGCTGATCAGGTTTATTATCAGCTGATCATAAACGCAGATGTTTTTAAACTAATCGTAGACAACTTTATTACAATCTGAGATTGATGATGATAGATAGCGGTTATTAAAAAACCTGTAAAGCCGAGTGACACATGTCTCTGACTGACTGACAGTTTATAGCAAACGTAACTCAAACAGGAGGAAATGGTGCCTTTGTTTGGGACTACTTTCTGCAGTGGATGAATCCACATTTGGTGCTGTAGTATCTGGGCCAGCTTCAGCCTTTAGTTCTCAGGCTGCTGACACAGTAGAAAACTTTAAACACCTGAGAACCATCATGTCTTCTTCTCTTAATGACAATGTCGTGAACAAAATGATTGTTCTTTCTGCAACAACTCTGGAGTTTAACGTACCAAAGGCAGAGATGCTGTGTTTGTTCTCACATCGCAGGACAGAGTTTAATAAGGTCGTGAAAGCAGCATCTAAAATCACTGGCCAACATTTGCCAAGCATCTGTCGTATAACAACAACATGCAGTGTCCTTTTTGTCTCCTTCCTGCACAGAATTACTCCTTCACAACACGACTCCTCTTCATCAGCTCGGTTTATGAACTCGATTTAAGAGCGTCTCCTCGTGGGATTGGTTAATGCACCAGACACGTTTTATTTCATCTGTTTTCAGTATTTTTACATGTTGAAGCTGAGCCAGTGCAACAGTGCGGACAGAGGAAGGAGATACACCAGACACACAGGTTTATATACTGCCTGACTGGGTGCATAATGTGTATATACAGTATATATAAAACGTGTGCATACCTGCAGGACTCGGCTCATCCACTGGAAGCTGTCTTCCTCGGTGGAGTCGGGCCGCTGCTCTGCCACGACCACGATCCTCTCATCGTGAAGCACCGTGATGGAGAACACCGCTATCCTGAAACACAAACACGCAGCGACGACGTGGCTCTTAAAGCTCGATAACATCACAGAGCGGGAACACTTCAGCCGGTTATCAGTGTCACAGAGCGAACACTCGTGGAGACAATCGAGGGAACAAAGGCTGCTGTCTGCTCTGCTGCGCGTCAAACTGTCAAACACGAAGTGTATCTGCAGAACGGAGCAGTGATACTGCAACTAATTCAATACAAAACATGACAACTGCAACTCCATCCAACATGTTTATGCATTAAAACCGAGCAGAAACTCTCACCTGCCCCTGTAGACAAACTTCATCGGCTCCACAGCGAGCGCCGTGGCCACGATGTCGTCGGCGTTGTGCCGACGCCCTCCGACCACCATCAGACCGTCCATCTTCCCCGCCACGAAGATCAGGCCCGCGGGTCCGATGAACCCGAGCAGGCCGGTCCTGGTGAAGGGGAACTCGCTGATGGGAGCTCCGGTGGTGAAGGTGGGGAAGACCTGAGTAAAAAATAAAAATAAAAATAAGATGTGATTAAAACAGACAACAAAACAAGACAGGAGATAAAAAATAGATCCACACTCTCACCTCGAAGGTGTTCTTGGTCATGCCGGCTAGACCGTAATAGGAGGTTCCCGTGGCAACGGTACAAACGCACAGCTCTCCAATCTCATCGGTTTTACAGAGCTGAGGGACGCCTTCTGGTTTCACCACACACATCATGGCTGCAGACAGAGAGAAGCAACATGACGACAATTTTCCTTTAAACTGTTAAACGATGCAGAATGATCAAGAAATGACGTGAAATACGGGGTAATAATTTAAGATGGCAGAAGTATCAGAGGTGAAAGAGGACAGGAAATAAATAAAAGGAGGATAAGAGGAAGGACTGAAGTTAAATGATGAAAGACAGACATGAAAATTTAGTGCAGGTTGAATAAATTCTGATATTTCTTTGATGTTTAGATGAAACAAGACTGTTTTCTGAGGATTTTTACACATGAATTTGAAAAATAACTCCAGCTGTCAGATCTCCATTTGGAAAGATTAGAAAGTAGTAAATACTCAGGTCAAGCTCCAGAACCTCCGACTGTACCGTACAAAACAACTTTATGTGAGTGTCTGGTCATTTTTGGAGGATCAGGATCAGGATCAGGACCCTGAACCATCCATCTCACCTCCGGGCATGACCGAGCCGACGTCCTGCAGCGTGAGGACGGACAGCTTCTCCTCCGAGTCGACCCGGATCACGCCGTGACTCAGACCCTGCATGGACAACACGCCACGACCGGGAGGCGTGCTGCCTTCCTCCACAGGCCTGCAGGAGAACATTTCTGTTAAATGATGATGTGATTTTAAACTGGGGACATTTTTGGAAAATAAGTTTAGTTTTTAGAAAGTGAGGACATTTTTCCAAAGAGAGGCCAACTTTAGAAAGTCATGAGTATTTTTGGAGGGTGAGGACTTTTTTTTCCAGTCAACATCTGGTTGTTTTTTATGGAAATGAGGGCTAAGGTTAAAAATAAACTGAGGTTAAAGTTAGGATCAGGAGGGACCGCTGTGTGACGACGAGGGTCCACAAATCCACGTGCAGTTGTGTGAGTGTGTGAGTGTGTGAGCTGCTTCAAACAGAGTTCATTACAAACACACCCGCTGCGGCAAAATACGATTTATGAGCATGTGTGTGGCACACAAACACACCCAAACTTTAAATCACACACACACACACACACACACACAAACAGAGTTTTTACAGTGTCATAATTAAGAGCGTGAAGCAAAGATTACAGCCGACACGTGAACGAAAGAAAGCCGCCTCCGTTTAAACTACAGCGTGACGATAAAAGAGGTGGAAAGGTCGAAGTTTAGCCACAAAACTGTAAAGTTGAGAGTTTTTAAAGGGTTAAAATAAGAAAGAAGAACAGGGAAGCAACTAAAACAGCAACTACTGAATATAAGTCACGTAAAATCACAATAAAAATCATTTTAAACTGTAGATTTAAGTCAACAGTGTTTGAAGGGAAAAATCTGTGTGTGTGTGTCTCAACGTGCACACACCAATAAAAAGGCATATGTTTTGGAGCACATGCACATGTGGAAAGTGTGTGTGAGTGTGTGTGTGTGTGTGTGTGTACCTCCTTATAGCTACAGTGAGGGCCTCGGGGGAGCTTGCACAGGGACATATGACCTCCGGCTTCAAACCTTTAGACTGAAAGACGTTGAGGAAGGCGTCACAGGAAGAGATCGACCCTGAGAGACACAATTTAAAAAGTCAGCGCAGACAAAGTGGAAGCGGCTCGTCACGGCGAGTCTCGATGCTCTAATGGTGGTTTGAATTTTGAACATTTTCTGGATTTCTCTGAATATTCAGGCATCATAAAATGTTTAAATGTGACCCATCTGTCAGCAGAGAAAGATAATCATGTATGCATGCTCCCCAGAGGATGAACCCTTTCGTTTTTCAATGACCTTTACTGCATCTACAGTACAAAGTGAGTGAGCTCTTACAGGGATTTGAACCGTCGGCCACCACCAGCATGCGCAGGGAGCTCAGGTTGATGTCTCGCTGGTCCCGGTGGGCCACCAGAGCCCAGTGCATGTCCCGCGACTTCACACACGCCACCTTAGCTGCACACAAAACACACACACAATTCATCAACACAAACAGAGAGCTCTTTCTGCTTCTGTGCTGCAAAACTGATTTCTGCTGGATCACAGAGTTAAATACAAAAACACGGCGTGCTTTTATTTTGAAAGTATTTGGTTACCTTTGTACTGGCAGACTTTTTGGATCCAGGACAGAGGGTTGACCTTCATGAGGGCGTAGGGAATACTGATGACATGCATCATGTTCATTACACTCTGACGGAGAGAGGCAGAGAAGAACAAAGTGAGAGACGCTGAAGTTAAAATATGTGTCAGCGTGGAATGACTGAGGTAGAGGTGTGTTTGTCTTACAGTCAGGACAGCGTGCCACAGTCCTACATCCTTCTTGAAGTCTAATACATTCACTATGGTCTCAGCTGGAGGACGAGAGACGGACACGACACGTGAGTTTAAACACAGGAAGTTCAAAGTGAGCAAGTGTAAATGTGTGTGTGTGTGTGTGTGTGTGTGTGTGTGTGTGTGTGTGTGTGTTACCTTCTGTGTATGAGCAGGACTGTGTGAGGGCCTGGCAGTGTGTGAGCATGGCTATCCTCATCACCGTCACACCGAGGACGCTGCCGTCCTTACAGGTCTTATACTGACGGACAGACAGAGAGATAACGAGCTGTGATTACTGTGTGCGCACTACGAGACGGTTTTAACCATCACAGAGGAGATTGTCTATTTCTACAGCTCAGTCTTAACGTCTGGTGCCGGGTCGGACTTAAAACTGATGAAGTGATGCGGTGGAAACAGCCTTTGTCCACACAGGCCGCCAGAATCGACTGAAAATGAAAGTAGTTTGCAGAATTGTTTTTTGGCTCCAG
This sequence comes from Protonibea diacanthus, assembly GCA_028641955.1. Classification (NCBI taxonomy): domain Eukaryota; kingdom Metazoa; phylum Chordata; class Actinopteri; family Sciaenidae; genus Protonibea; species Protonibea diacanthus. The sequence goes on from CM053988.1 coordinate 23,331,429, forward strand.
ATTCAAAACAACTTTATTAATCCCACAATTTGGGCAATTTGTTTAAAGCAGCTTCACACACAGAAACTTACAAACATACAGATAAAATGATACAAGTGAGCTAAATGTGTAAGAGTCAATAAATAACTGATAAACCACAAAAAGAAAAGCAAAAAGAAACAACAGAACAAGACCAGAGAGACCGCAGAGGGAATGAACAATTTAGAGTATCAGTTAGTTTCACGAGCAGCTCAGGTGTCACACCTGAGCTTATTTCTTGATGTTTTACGGAGGATTTGTTGGTTACAAAAGCGTTTGAGATCTTTGCTTCAGTCCAGTGATCTCAGAACAGATTGTAACAGCACTGTTCAGGCTGTTTGTGTCTTGGCTGTGAAACCAGCAGATAAGAGAACAGATCAGGACTCTTGTATTGACCTGTTGAATCTAACGTTTATCCTCTGCAGGGTCATGTGGAGGTGATGGAGCCAATCCCAGCTCTGATTGGGCGGGTTGCTGGGTCAACAGTCACATATACACACATTGGTCGGTTTGGACCTGGAACCTTGCTGTGAAGCGACCACTGCGGCATTTTTGCAACATTTGTACCAACTCATTATGCCGTTTCAAAATGATGATATTATCTAATAACAGAAGTACATCTGCAGTGTTTGGACAAGCATCTAAAACATCCAAAACATCTGTGTTTAAACGTGCTCAGCTGCTAATAACCTCATAAAAAATGTGTGAACGTTCACTCTTATAATTAAATGTGAGTCAGAGTCAAAACGTTGAACGTGACTCACTTTGATAGCTGTGTTAGGATATTTTTAGAATCAGCTGCAGAAATATTGATCGATAAATTTAAGTTCCCAAAGTCAGAATGATGTCTGAGCGCTGTGGAGTCGACATTAATCGATGAGAATCTTTTCCAAAATAAGAAAAGTCTGGCACGTCTCTGACGAATGACTGCTGGCATGAAAACAAAGCACATTATGGGGCCGCTGTTAAAGTTATGAATCGTGTTAAGACGTGTTACTGAAAAATAAAGGTACAGTCCGTCTCGAGTGTCTGGGACGAGGTTAAAAATAAAAAAAGGGTCGATCGTTTTCAATCACCCCTCGACTTCCATCATTTTCCGCCGGGCCTCTTTCAATCCCGCTGCAATCAAGAAGACATTTCACCTTGTGATTACTGCCCGCGGCTTAAAGGGACGTCGGGTAAATTCAAATCAACCAGACGAGATGATAGCATTGACCGGCAGAGGAACAGCTGCAGCGTGGTTCTAATCCCAAAGACATGCAGCGCCATTGATTTCCATTCACAAGAAAGTAATGAGTGGAGCTACACGAGTGGAAATGTTTCAGTGCCCCGGAGAAGACACGCTTCAGTGTGTGTGTGTGTGTGTGTGTGTGTGTTACCTCGATGTAGGCAGTGTCCTGGTTGGCGTCCTTGATATGTGGGAACCAGTCTCGGGGAGGTTTGGAGAGGTGTTTGGACTCTGTGACGAACCACAGCACCTTGGGCCAGCCTGGACACACAGGGACACAAAACAAACGTCCTAATGTCTCCAAACTCTGGGAAAGGTTTGTGCCGTGAACTTTCTGCTCCGAGACGTTTTTATTTCAACATTCGTGAGTCAATCTTTCCGGATTCACCTGCTAGAACTCATTTAGACTGGACCGGGACAGGAACCAGGCGCTTGACTGTTTTCTTTGGTTATAGCTGAGTAAAAACGTTGGCTACGGTTACGTGAGTCAACCATGGCACTGGCTCCCAATCGTTTTTCCTTAAAGGGCCCCTTTTCTATCATTGTGTAAACTAAGTGATATATTTTAAGCATATTTGATTCAATGTGTAACAATAAAAGACCAGTACTGCAGAAAGTTTGTGTCAAACGAGCATTTTGGATGAATTTTAACAGATTATCTGCTGTGAATTTTGCATCAGAAATGAGTTTTTCTGATATTTTTAGAAAACTTATCAGATGTATTATGTATTTTTTCTTAATTTTAACAATCATATCTCCTTAATAGGCTTCTTTTTTTCAGTATTTTATTCTCTTTGTTTTGAGCTCTTGGTTTTAACTGTGTGCGTTTCTGATGCAGGACGAGGCTGTTGAAATATGTTCGCTGCCGTGTCTATAAAAGATAAAATAACTGAAGGTGTGCGTGATTAAATTCACACTTAAATACCCAAATTTAATTTTCTGATTCTGACTCAATAATTATAAAGACTTGATGAACAAAACTTTGGTCAAAATATAAGACAGAGTTAGGTGGTTTATTTGAATATGAATTATCTGAACACTTCATGTCAGATTTCTTGTGGTACACACTAAAAAAACACTGAGCAGAGATGTTACAGTGCCCTGTAAATCTGACTTCCTCCGTTATGAAGACAGATTATTATTATAACGAGGATGTGTTGAGTGTTTACACGGCAGAACATGAGCGAAATGTAAAATCCTGAGTGTGTGTGTGTGTGTCTGTGTGTGTGTCCGTTAATGTCTGAATTAATGCTGCCCCGGCCTGCGAGACAGAAGAAAACAATCAGCGTCTCATGTGAATGAGACGAGTTTAAAGCCTGCTGATCAATAAGAGGAGCACTCCACCTTAATGAGACACACACACACACACACACAGACAGTGAGGAGCAGTAAATCTGGCGGCATCGTGTTGCTATTTATAAATCCATTACTGAAAAGCAAACAGTCGTTATTAATCACCAGGAGATCCTCTCTCTCTCTCTCTCTCTCTCTCTCTGTGTTCAGTGCTAAAGTCTCTATCATCCATTCATCATGTTCCTCCCTCCATCCGTTCACTCTCTCTCTCCTCCGTCTTCTCAGCTGCTTCCCATTGATTTGCAATTCACTGATTTTCTCCTCTCTCTCTCTCTGTATCATCCTGTCATCCGTTACTCAGTCAAGCTGTCTGCTGCCGTCGGTCTGTTCATTCCTCCCACTGAGAGACAAAGAGAAGCTGAACAGACAACAGAGGGATGACTATACTCTGACCTCTGACCTCTGTCCTGACTCAGCATATCACATGTGTTCACTGTATTAAGAGCTTCTGGGTTTATTTCTATTTAATCTGATTTTATTCTATTATAATAAACATTGTGCATTGTCCTTCACTTTGTGTGAAGGACTATGAATTGCCTCTGTGTTTCAAACATGTAGTTTGCATGTTTTCCCCATAAAAACAAAAATTCTGACTTCATATATAATCCTGGAAATCAGAGGAGGTTACAGATACTTGTAGTGTAAAAAAAAAAGATTGATTTAACTGTGTTGCTCAATTAAAAGTCAAATACCACAGGCACCAATCGTCTGTTTTCCAGCAGATTATCCTCTCATCATCGTTCTGACTGTACATCTGTGTTTGACGTTACAGTGCTGAGCTCATAGAAGATTTTGTTACATGCACATTTGAGTTCTCGGATCTTTAAGTTGTAACTTTGGGAAACTTCCTGTACTTGAAGAACCCAACTGTGCTATCCAGATTTGAAGATGGAAGTCTTTCATGTCTGACTGAGTCACTCGTTGAAGCCTGCATTGTTTATTCTATGAAGTACTTTGTCAAACTGCAGTCAAGCTGCAGTCACTTCCAGTTGTTTTACTTTTACAACAGCTTTTTAAGGTTTTAAAGTATTTAGCTCGGAGCTTCAGCTCGTCTTCAACACACAAACGCTGAAACTTTCAGGTTCCCACAGCAAGAATTCCTGCTAACACTGGGATTCTTGATATTTAAGTACGTATACGATGAACATAGCTGCCATGCTTCGTGCTGGTATGTGCACAGGTGTGATGGCCGTGTGTGTGCGTATTGATCTGAGACCTTTGAACTGTGGGATCTCTCCAGTGGGACTCTTGGGTAACCCTTTATGGCAGGCGTCGCTGGTCAGAGCCACCGTCACTCCACAGCTCCCCAACAGAAACCCGATCTGCTGACTGCCGGCGTCCTGGAGAAAAACAAAGAGTTAAGTAAAGTGGAAGGTTTTCTCATAGATAATGTTGAGTGGCTTGGATGAAACTTTGCTGGTTGAATCATCAGGACAACTGTGTTAGAAACTAAGTTTGGTTGGATGAGTTTGGTAATCTGTTGTGACAGCATTGGATACTTCTGTATTGCTTGTCAGTCGGCAGCAGAGTGAACAGACCGTTGCTGAGGTGGATGTTTTCTCTTAATATCCTTTGCATGACTTAGAAATATGTATGTTTGTATGTATAATTTCTGCTGGATTGATCTTGTATCTCTCACAAAAAAGGTTCACTCACTGTAGGAGTGGGACAGTTTAGTCTGTGTTTTGTGACTGATCCAGATACTTTACATGGCGCTTAACGTATCGCTCGTCGTCCATATTACAACTCCATGATCCATTTTAATCTCAAACATATGGAATCGTAAAAGTGGAATAAATCTCTTTGAGGTCAGGATTTTATGTGGAAAGAATTAAAATGAAAATGACTTTATGGAGGACGGAGAGGCACAGCCCAGCAGGTTTTAGTAACAACAGGAGAAAAGACGTCTTGACTACAGATGACTTTTGTCATGTGGCAGCTTCTCAGGATCTTCATTGGCTAACGTAAATAAACACAAGGTGATATTCTATCTGTCGATGACAATAAACACAGACTAGCCTTGTAGATGTTGCACAATAAGTAAAGTGAGGAGATTCAGCCTTCACCAGCAGCAGTACAAATATAACAACAGATGATACATGTGTAGATAGCATTCAGACAGACAGTCATTCCCTGCTCTCTGTCAGCGTGCTTCAACGAGTTGTTCTGCTGTTTCTCAAATGAAAACATGATAAATAATTTAAGAAAAACTTCCAACAAATTCAAGAGTTTGCAGTTTGCTTTTTTCTCCACTCACTTATTGATGCTCTTATCCATTTTTTATCTGGTAATGCATTGCATTTGTTATTGTTTTTGTAATCCAGTAAATGCATTTAACTTGAATTATTGAAACATTGAAAAGAAAATGCAAAAAGAACCCTCATCATTTTTCACAAACTCACTCATACCTCCGCTGACTCCGGCACAAACTCTGGCCCTCCTGATTCGTCCCAGAGGACGTTTTGAGCTCTCTGTGACAGCCAATCCAAACTATGACTCAAAGAAACCTTCTTCAGCAACAGCAGAGATGTTTCTTCAGAGACATTTGGCTCTGATTACACCTCGGCAGAGCTCATTGTCCTCTGTTCTGCACCATGACTCAAACCACTGCGCCTTCTGATGACTCATGCTTTTAATACAATCCCCTGGTGGAAATTAGCTCCATTGACTGGTGTGAATTATCCTCGTTTGCTGTGCGTCCTCTTTTCAACTGAGTAATGCTGTTTGACGGGAAGCAAAAAGTCACTTTCTTTCTCTCTACAACCCAAATGTTTCTTCCTTTTTGTTGATAAATCATCTTATTTTGGCAAATTAGCTGGATATAAACACGATGTTTAAGTGTCGGGTTGGGTTTGCACACCTAACGCAAACTAAGAGAACTGAAGGACACCAGTTTGTGTTTGACGGACGTTTTTTGGACTTTTATAAACATATAACTCATTTACAAGCTGTAAACACTTCAAACTTTATTTGCTATGTTTTATTTCTGTTTGTTACCGTTTATTCTTCCTTTTAGTTTGATGTTTTTCTTTCTTGGTTTCTAAGACTTTAGCACTATGCACCACAAAGACTTCATTTTAATTAAATTGATGATTTCCAAACACAGTTTGAAACGTGGACTCGTCAGTCCGTCTCAGATGTTCTGGTCCGGAGAAGTCAGCAGTGTTTCTGGATGTTGTTGATATCTGTCTTTCTCTTTGTAAGAGTCTGAACTTCATTTGTAGATGGAGACATGAACTGTGCTGATGTTCCTGATGTAGTAATATCCTTTATACAATCATGTGGGTTTTTAAAGCAGCCTGTGCTGCCTGAGGTGTCGAAGGTCACGGACATTGAAGGTTGGTTTTGGGCTTTGTCCCTTACGTGCAGAGACGACTGAGCCTTTCAGGGATGGACCTTTCATACCCACTCATGGTACCATCACTTGTTACTAACAAAAGAGTTTATCAGTTTCAACATTAAATTGCGTCCCAGTTGTTTTACAAAAGGTAGGTCACATAATTTTGATTTTGATTTTTGACACATGATATGTCCTTTCAAACAAACACTTACATTTGTCAGTATTTGTTTAAAGTTCTGAACCATGAAAGCTTACCTTCCTGGTCAGTGGTACTTCGATTGGCACAGGGACGACTTCGGCCAGCAGGCAGCCGTAGAAAGCCGTCATGAAGGCAGCGGGGTCGTTGTTTGGGAAGACCAGAGCCACCTGTAAGCAGAAGGAGACAGGAGAGACGAGTTAGCGGTTGTATCTCTGTTGATGGATGACGCATGAAAGGAAAATCCATCATAAGATGTCGTACCACTTCAAAACCTCCACAGACCTTTGTGACCTGTATGACGGCATCTGCTTCATTATGTTTCTACATTCATTCATTCAGATTTTGATTTCGTTTGACCCATCTGTGCCAATACTGAAACATTTTGTGTTTCACGACAGGACAGAAAAGCGTCCTGTGTTGTGTGACGCTGAAAGATGATCACTGATATGGACTGTCGCCAGAGAGCCAGACGCTCAGCCGATGGGTCTTATCAGAGAAGAAGAAAGCTAAATCTTTCAGGGTGAGTCTGGTCACTGTCTCTCGCTTGCTCTTCCTATCTCTCGTCCCTTTTCCTGCTTTTGTTTTGCTGTTACCACTCTGTCAGTCTACTGTACTATCAACCAGCACACGGTTTAACTTCCCTCCTCCTCTCCTGGCTGAGTATCTCTCTGTTTATCCCTCTTCAGCATCTTCCTTTGTGTTTCAGCTCATTTCACTTCAGTTCAATCAGATTTACTGGCACACCAAGGTCACGCTAAACTGCCAAAATCTGTTATATAACAGCAGAAAGTATGACAACAAGCCTTTAGATGTAAACAAAAAGAAAAGAAAATCAGAACAATGGACTGAAAAAAGGTAAATAAATACGGAGTGCTCAAAACTTTAGAGAAACGTCAGTGTAGTAACACAAAAAAATACTTATTTGAAGGGTTTATTCATGATAAGTGGATTATCTAGTACCAGCAGATGGCGGACGGGGGCAGCAACGCTCCCTCCAAAGCCACCAGACTCCATTGACAAAAAACATAATTTTATCACATCAGACAGGAGAGCTGCTGGTCTACTGTTGCCTCGATCCACAGCAACTAACATTAATTCAGATAAACACCAAAGTCACACAATAAACAAACAAACCAAAGGAGGCAACACTGGACCAGACACCCCCACGGCAAAATTATGTTTTTGTCAATGAAGTCTGGAGACTTTGGAGATGCTTTAATTTCCCGGTCATAATGTTGTTTTGGTGACTTTATTGAGAGTTGATTTGAACTCTATCGTCATTTTTGTACGTTCCACTGCATTCCTCCAAAGCTCATCTCGACTCCATGAAAGCACATCTGAAAAATATTTTCTGCCATCTCGAACCCAGGACATGATCCAAGATGTTTCTGTGAGGTCACAGCAGAGCCTTTATCTCCTGCTCAGCCATGTTGGATCCAGTTTGGCTCCAGTTGCATGTTGTGATGATAATGCTGAACCCCCCCTCCAGCTTAAGTGCTGCTTAATAGCTTCCATATACAGTACAGTATAGCACTGGGCTGGCCTGCATGTGAGTGTGTGGGCTATATACGCTAAGTGCACCTGAGTGAATGAGAGCGGCGTAATGATGCTTTAACGGGACTAATGTTGACATGTGCGGGTCTCATTGGAGCCGTTCGGGTTTCATCTGTGGATGATACGAGTCAGAGTGGAGGGGAACTCACTGTCTGTGACTGTTCCTTTCATTTTCACATGAAGAGTGGGCTAATTTACTTTTTAGTTTATGTATGATCTGTGAATTAAGTGACATTTTTTGCTTTTCAGCCGCTTTAATCCGTCACTACCCAGAGCTCACAACCATAGGTGAGTCTGAAACATAGACTGAGAGCTCTGTACATCTCGTGCTCCATTTTCCCATCACTCGGGAACAAAACCCCTGAGATACTTGGACTCCATCGCTTGAGGCAGCAACTCGCTTCCAACCCAGAGGGAGCAATCCACCATTTTCCAGCAGAGATTCATAGCCTCCAACTTGAAGGTTCCTTTGGAGGTATTCTGGCCACAGCCAATTAGTAGAGAACCCTGGGGCAGACCCAGAACCTGCCGGAGGGACGGTAGAGCCCATCTGGCCTGAGACACATCAGGATGGACGGAGGGACGGACGGATGGAGGGACGGACAAACGCTGGTCTGTTTGATCAATTTTTAGTTAACCAAAGTAGATTTCTCCTGAGGATAACTTGGCTCTGATGTTTGTCTGATTGTGGATTATTTAACTTGTTTTGAACTTAATATTCAAAATAAAACAAACACATGAATATATATTTAAAGATAAAACAATCATTTTTTAATTTTCTGTCTCCCAAACAAAGCAGCCTTCTGATCGCAGCAGAGTTAGATTCACTTGCTCTTTATTTAAGGACGGAGGTCTGTCGCCCAGCCTTAGTTACACAGTGTTTTGATAGTTTAGGTGGGGGAATTCCTCCATCCTTTTTCTTCCGTTTGCCCAGACCTCTAGACTCCAAAGTTCTGGTAATTTTGGCATTATTTATAAATAAAAAAACTATTTTGCTTTAAAACTAATCATCGTTACGCGGCGTCCTCTCTATGTGACGCTGATCACAGTTGGTCAAACAGGATGTTTGATTCTGGTTGTGGTCGTAACGTTTGTTTTCATGGATTACGTGGCGTCCTGAAGGATTGAGAAAACGTCGGAGCATGTCATACTTTATGAAACTATTTAGAAATACTCGACTTTATACATAAATGAAAAAAAAAACAAACATGCAGTCAACCTGAAATACAAATCTCACCCACAAACCAGATTTGATTTCTTCACCAGGCTTGTTTCCCCGAAACTGTGAGCTTGTTTTTCCACATACAATTACACAACCTCTAATGTATTTTCATAAAATAACAAGCTCTGTACAATTTCTTAGTGTAATTAAATCTCCTCAGCCTTCTAAACACTCATTTCTGTAATCATCCTGTAAGCCTCATTCTTCTGTCAGAATAATAAAAAAAACAACGCTGTAATTTCAACTTATTATAACTCCAGTAAAACTGTGAAAAATACCAGTTTGTAATTCACAGAGTTGGAAGAAAGGGGAGCTGTACGGTAATTAAAACACACACCCTTCCGGCTGAGATACATAAAAACACACACTGGCATCGTGCCCATCTTGACTTAGTCTCCAGCTGAGCGGGAAATTGAGCTTAAAATAAAGATGAAAGAGCGACGAGGCGAGCAGAGAGTTTGGGGGGTGTCACATGGCAGCGGACTCATGTGGGACTATTACTGAACCTTCATGTGTGGAGGCGTGTGGAGCGCTGGGCAAAGTGTGGCCCTGAGTGTGATGTGATGATTATACTGACAGGAAAGGAAGGAAGGACTAACACACGTCCATTTTTAAAACATTGAGTAACGGCCATGTGTCGAGTCGCCAAGGACTTTTAGTCGGTGCCCAGAAATGTGGAGAGGTGATGTCAGCACCGGACTGCTATGTGAAGGAAACCAAAGAGACGACAGAGGAAGAGGTCACGATTGTTCACTTCTGTTAAAGTCTGTGTAAAGGCAGTTCTGAGATTTCTTTCAAAACACATTAAATATGTTGGAAAATAGTTGCTGAAAAGACTTTGAACGATATATCACTGAAACGTGGAGTCAGAGGTTCAAACAGTTTTTCACCAGTTTTCAGTCTCAGGATTTTGTGACACCTAATTTCATAAAGTTGTTGATATTTTTAATCATTCAGATTTGGCTGGATGGTTAATAACACTTCCTTCTTTGGTCTGACTCAGAACATTTATTCTGACTTCACACAAACTAAAAAGTCTCAGATAACCCAGATTACCAAAAATAAAAACTTTCTCATTCACCCCTGGCGATGTGCAGCTTCACTGATTTTTTCTTTGTTTGGACTGAAATTTCAGAATATTAGATTTGAAAAACAGCAATAATCCAAACTACTTTCTACTGAAGAAATCTGTCCATGTGGAGTGATCTCTGTAAACAGATATCTGCGTATGAATATAAAATATTTTGGTCTCAGAGACGTTCTGGATTTCCATTTTGGTCCGAGTAGGACGGATCAGTCATGTCTGAGTACGCGTTGGTTTCATGAAGTCACCTGTGAATCAGTCAGATTGCCGTCTGTCAGTATCATCAGTATTATTCTCTCTAACTCACCCGGTCTCCAGGTCTGACGAGCGGTTCCTGTTTGGTTCCCAGTTTGTGCAGCAGGTTGTAGGCCACCTTCACACTTCTGGACCACAGTTTTCCTAAAGATGGACACAAAGACTGATTATTAAGCTGTACAGAGACAAAACACAGCGTTCTGTGAAGGTTTGAAATGATCCAGGAGTTCCAGGATATGGACTGAATTATGAAAAACGTAATAAAGACATCAGAGTATTGATTGACGGGGAAGTTTTCGAATGAAACTAACAAATCTCTCTGTTTGACTTTGTCTTGTACGGCGGAACAAAGGGTGACATCATGAGCCCACATGTGTAAGAAATTACTGCACTGACATGACACTCGGCGTTAAAACGCATTATTTCACCTCGCGGGTGGACTGGTATGGAGATGATCACACAGATTTCATAACATCCAGCAAACCAACCAAAGCCGCCTCAGGACTGCGGTGTAATTGAATCCATGTACAGCGATACTTTACGCACAACCACAGCACATGAGAGGAAGTCATATACGCCACATAAGTATATAATTACAGCCATGTTTTGGGGATCTTGATGAACCTATTAAGTTTTGATTTTAGTGCTCACGCAACTTTAGACAACGTGAAGCAACCTTTTACCTCGACTCAGAAACTTCAAGAATAAATCTGAAGAAATATTTTCACGTTACAGAAAGTGTTTGTCAAAATAACAGCTGCTTCGAATATCGACCTGCATACATCACGTGAAATAATATCATCAAATCTTCCCGATCGGTTTCATTTTACCTGCCACACGCGGTTGGCTCCGTTCATTAACGCCCTAACTCACAACAATAGAATCAATTTCCTTCCTTTTTTTTCCTAATTCAGACTGGCAGACGCAGATATTATGCATGAGCAATCCAGCGTGGATTCCTCATTGTTTTTCAGAGTAAATGAGGTTTTTTCTGATGTTTGTCAGAGCTAATGAATCGAAGAAAAGGAGGAGAGCTCTCCAAGACATCCCACGAGGAAAAACACGACGGTTAGGAGAGAAAAAAATGAAGTTAACTGCAAGAAAAAGGCAGAGCAAGAGTGACTCAGGTACAGGAGCGACTACAGTTTATACACAGTGTGAAAAATAAGAAGAAGGCCGGTTAACATCACAGAGTGAATGCCAAAGAAACGGGCAGAACGGTGAAGAGAAAGATCATAAAAGAAATGATACAAAGACAATAAATAACAAAAAAAATGTAAAGAGATGAAAAATATATAAAACAAAAAACAGAGAATGTGATTTCAAAGAGTTCAATGAATCAGCGAGCCTCGTCTCAGACCCCTTAACTCGTCAAAGTCGAGGGGTCTTGATGGAGAAGAGCGTGGTCGTTTGTCGTTTTGGGCCTCGACCTTGGAAGAACCAGAAGTGACCCGCCCGAGGATTTAATCTTTCTGTTGTCCTCCGGGTCGACAACACGAGGGTTAACTCAACTCATAAAAACAAAGACTATTGTCCCTAAATCCCAAAACATCAGACTAAACACTGAATTTATACTATATGCTGTACATAAAAGGTGAAACCAGGCAGGCTCATTTTGGTGTACGGCAATCGGGAGGACAGGCTGCGAGCCTACTCGTACGGGGTTAAGATTGTTGGCGATGTAGACCCCCAACAGGCTTTAAAAATGATCAGTAAAATCTTAAAATCAATCCTTGAAAACAGGAAGCCAGTGAAGGGAAGCTGAAATCGCTGAAATGTGACGTCATCGTGGACGAGTTGGAGGAGTGAAAGTTATTTTTTTTATTGAAAGAGGAGAGGAGCTGCAGTTTTGAAAATATGAAGGTATGGATTATCTTTTCAAGGTTCTGGAGAAACCTGGACAAGTTTATTGATGTGTATATTGAGCGTGAGGTTTCTAGCAGAGGGCTTGATATCAGCATACAGACTGAGTGGACTGAGGGTATTTTCTGTTCTTCTTTTCACTGAGGAGCGACTGAAGTGACCCTGAATCAGTTTTTTGGGATGAGATGAGTTGGGGATGTGTACTTCGAGGGCACCTCGGCACCCTGGAGGTAACAACCAGCCATCCACCAGCTGGAAAACATGTTCAACAATCAGACGAGAGGTTTCCTGCTGGCAGCGTCTCTGCCGCTGAACTGCACAAGAGTCCAAATCAGAGAGGGAGAGCAGCTCCAGATGTAATCAGTGTTTCTGTGCAGAGTCTGAAATTACTCAAGCGACCCGTGAAAGACTCATCCAGCGGCCTTTTGTCCTCTGAAACGGAGGAGAGGAGAAGGAAACTGTCCAATCATCGAGTTTAATTTAATTGGAAAGGGCACGCTTTTTCAGAAATGAGATGTTCACCGTTTGAGAGGACGAGAGACAAAACCAGCCGTCACATACCGAGCCGCGGTTTATTATGTATTGTACAGAGCTGAATTGAACTGTATCCTGATATAACACATCTTACTTTACTGTATGATCCCAGACTGATGAGATCTGTAACCGAAACTCAAAGAGGAGCTTAGTCATGTTGAATATTTGCCTCACAGCTGAGCAAACTTCTTAGCCTTTCCCTCGTCCTGTGCTTTGATATGCTATGTGCTAACTCGTCTATGCTGAATATATATACACACACAATATGTCGCTTTTATCTTTTAACCATCTTCAAAACAGGAAAGGAGAAAGTTGACCAAGTGACAGCTGTGCACGTTCTGTAGGATGAACGTGTGTTCAGGTCTGATCCTGGAGAGGTTGTTGAGGGACACGATAAGAGTTGGTGATGTTCACAGCTGACGTCAGTCTGCATTTCTAGTTTTAAAAGAGGATTTACAGTCTACAGCAAACACTCCAAACAAAGCAGAGAGGTAAACACAAAGGATAATCAAAGATAGAGATCAAAACGAAGCACACAGAGAAAAGTCTGAGCGCCCCCCGCAGAAATCTAAATCAATAACGTGATTCGGTGATAAAAAGCGGAGCTGTTTACAGACGATCAAAGCTCCCCCGCGCCTCGTTTGAGACTTCCTTTAATACCAACAGGAATATGTTTCCCTCCTGCCAATTACGAGAGGTTATCTGCAGTGCAGCACGGTGAGGGTTGAGTTTAAGGACAGTGGGAGAATGCAGTGTCGTGAATTCTGTCTGTTCTCGGGGGGGCGGAGGACGACTCGACAGGAAGAAACAAAACAAGTTTGTCCTTGTCGGCCGACATCAAAGAGAAGATGCCACAGGAATAAAAGATAAGGGAGGAGATCGAGATTTAGATTCAGCACTGCACACCGCACACACACACACACACACACACACACACACACACACTGTCTCACCATGTTGTTGTCTCTCTGGTGTTGGACGGTTCCTGACTGCTGGCTGAAGACATTTCACAGTCTGGTGAGCGCTCATAACGCCTCATCATCAGCTGCGAGCTCACTCCTCGCAAATCACACACACACACACACACACACACACACACACACACACACACACACACTGTGCGCCTATTTGAAGAAAGTTGATGTGATAAAGTTGCGGCCTTTCCACGTCAACCCTCCAGATTAAGTTCTGTGTGTGGCAGTGTGTGATTTATGTGGACTCGGGCAGGTAACAAACGAATATCACAAACCTCTACAGAAGTTAGTCAAGTATTTTACAAGTATTGGACTTTAAATACAACTTTTAATGAGAATTTACATGTTTGCAGACATTGTTGTACTTTTTTTTTTGGGGGGTACTCGGTGTGTTTTCACAAACGTTCAAGTCTGCAGCTGATTTTTACACGTTTCAGTCATCGAAGCCATATGAACAGGACAAAAAGAGACATTTCCCTCATATCTCTGGTGCAAGATCTGCAGATGATTCACGTCTTTGCCGATTTTTAGATTAGACGGGAGGCGGGAGAGGCCTTCCTGGTTTCCTTCCTGGTTTCCTTCTCCTCTCGCTTCCCTTCTTCTTTTTTTTCAGACTACTCTTCTCTCCTGTTTTGTTTCCTACTTTCTTTCATTTCTCTTTTTCTTTAAGTGATCTGAACATCCTCAAAAGTTCAGATACAGTTTTTATAACAAAACAAATCGAAACTTGACTTGTGTGACTAAATGATAATAAAAACAAAGCCGGCTCTGACCGACTGATGAACCGTGAAGCTGAAAGATTTAAGACAAACCAGCAAATGGACTTCAGATTTGAGATGATGCTCAATCTTCAGAGAATACATGATCAAAATTTACTGCTGTCATCTTGGAGGACTTGTTTGAACTCTGAACACTGAAGGTGTGCAGGTCGTCTCAGTGTCACTTCATTCACGAGGACCTGAGAGAAGCAGCTCTGTTCTCTGTTGTTAAATCTCTTTAGCTCCTCTGGACCCGGAGCCATTTCCTCCGCCGCCGTTCGGGAGACAAATAACTTGAACTCGCAGCCTTCAGCTGCTGCACAAAAGAGTTTGTTCCATTTTGAATATAAAGACTTGAAGTGCTGCGCTGAGCCGGAGGGGTGAGGACGTGATGTGATTCAGCTGCAGTGAATGTGATCAGGGAGCCGGGACGACGACGACGGCGCTGCAGGCGACGCGACACATGAAACATGCTTTGGAGCATTTCTGATTCGTTTGCAGCGCCGTGTGTTTGTCTGCTCACTTCAGGCTGCTGAAGATTTGTTTCCCTGTACGTGACAGACTGAAGGTGGATTTATATGGCGGATACAAAAGAAAATGAAAGTTTCGGGATAAAACATAAATGAATCCATAATAAAAAAACGTCCCCTCACTCCGTGGCAGCTTTCTTGAACGCTTTCTTTTTTCACACTTTGCTAATGTGCTTAGCGCTCTGTCTGGCTGCCATTAGTGGAATTATGCTCACGCAGCGGGTGTTAAACATTGTTTGGTGCTTCAGTTAATCAGCTTGTGAAAGCCACCATATGCGCTGAAAAGACAGGAAGCAAATCAGAGAAGAAAAGTCTGCTACCAAAGCAATTTTTAGCACTGATCGTATGTCATGACGGAACATTGAAGACTGATTTGGGTTCAGATCCCGACGAGCAGGCTGCGATACTTCAGTTCTTACCGTAGGTGAGCACGTAGAGCGGCTTGCCGTTGGTGTCCATGGTGGTGAGACAGGGGGCCTTCGGAGAGATGGTGCCCCACCTCTGCAGGGCCGCCTCCAGAGACGGGGGCCAGTTGGTCACGACGCCCAGCTGCTCGCCCCTCATGGCCACCATCTGGGCCCCCTCCGCCTTGGGCTGGTTGGGGTCCGGCTGCTGGACTGCAGGAAGAGCAAGAAAGTGAAAGTTTCTGTCAGATTTCTTCATGTTTTCACACCAGGACGTGATATTTATACCCACAAACACACAACAGACGCTGTAAACTGGAGTTACAGTCTGCTGAGCTTTTATCAACTTTTGTTTTCACTTCAGTTCAAACTGAACAGCCTCTGTTCTCACAGCTCTGTCTCTGAATAATTCAAGTTTTAGAAGCTGCTTCAAAGTTCAAAACAAAATGATTTTCTGTCACTTTTAGAAACACAGAAATACAAAATATTAAAAAATACATGATTTATTTAATCAGATAAAATTCAGAACAGGTTTCCTGTCGTAAACTTACAGTCACCTAATTGCGAGTTTAGTTCTTTGTATATGATTTACGACTGTGTTTTTATTACTGTTGTATCACAGAGGACGTTCGACATTTGTTCTTCATGCTTAAATTATGAATTCTGGCTCTGCAGCTCTTCATGCTGGACACAATTCACAAGCTAAAACCTGCAAATACTCGGACCTCTTTGCAATCTGTGTCACTATTTTCACTTTGTTGTCGAATATTCAGAGTTGAGTGTATTATAATGAAGTCTGACACAAAATATCAACAGAAAACGACAAACAAAACACGAGCAGCTTGTTGAAAAGAAAAATAAAGAGAGTTTTTACCCTCCAGGAGCTCCTCGAAGTCGTCGACAAAGAACTCTCTTAGCGGCGGCCTTTTGGGTCTCTTCAGAGTGTTGACGAGTTGCTGAATTTTGGCTGAAACTCTGCTGCTGACTGGAACACCTGCAGAGGACGAACACACACACACACACACACACACACACACATTAATGTAAGTCCAAGACTAAACTCATAATTGTGCTTTCACAGGTGCACGCGTGAAGCGGTCGTCTCTTTCACATTTCACTGAGCGATATCCTGAGTGCATCCCGCCGCCTCTTCTCCGACGCACAAAAAAAAAAGTCACGTTTTCGTCGAGTGAGCAATCAACAGAACCGCCGCTCAACTTGATGCTCAAATATATGTATGAGACGAGCCGTGGGTACAAATTGCTCCTTCATTAAGGTTGATTGTAAACCCGACTGTCGCAGACTTCGGAGCTTTTAGGCGAGAGAGAGGTGAGATGGAGTGCTGAGATCTGGAAGCAAATAGAAGTTTTGGCAGCCCGAAGACGTAACTGAGAGTTTGGCAAAATCACCCTGAAGAAGTCGGTGAACTGTAAAATCCTGTGGAGGCATAAAGTTCAGCGAGGAGCTCCTTCAGTCCTCCTTCAGACATTTACAAGGCGCTCCCTTCTGGACACGTCTGTTTTTAAACTGTAAGAAGTATAAAGTACAGATGTTTGTGTAATAATGTAATAATGTTCTGTTTGGTCCGCTTTTGAAAGAGTTTGTTTCTATTGGATAGTCCGGTTTGTTTGGGCAGGTGTGAAACTGAACTGGTCCGCCTTGAAAACGTGGGACTCGGCCTGTTTTGCAAGCGGACCCTGGTGCTGCTTCTCTTACAGCTCGAAAGCAAACGGACCAAAAATCAGAGAGCCAATCGACAATCCGGGTTTTCTTCTTCCTGGTGCTTGTTTTTTTGGGCAGTACCGCCCCCAAACGAGCAAACATGACGTCGTCCAGGCGGTTGGTCCGCAAAGCATTTTGTCCTGCATCTTACTGTTACATACTGAGTGTGAACACTGCAAATGTATCGTTTTATAGTCCTATTATAGGACTTTAAAAACTTTTTGAGGGAAGCAGCAGACACAAAGTGAAGCCTTTCCCTCACAGTGACTCAAAGATCAACATAACACAATGATTAATAATTTCTGTTCCTCGGCTCTGTCGTGTCTCTTTTAAGCCGGACGTCCAAATAAGCTCCCATCTGTAAACTTTGGCACCTGATCCGTCAAGCCGCTCGCCGTGAACTGCGTTCAACATCTCCATCCACGGCACATCGATCGGCATCGGCGTCTGACGAATGAGCTGCGGCTTCACGTCCCTCCGGACAAGGAGGAGGATTATGAAGCGATGAAACGAGCACAGCTGAAGTCCTCAGTCATCTCCGAGCAGTCAGCAGAAATATCTGGATTCATCTTTTTCAATCCGACCGCAGCTTGTTTTGATGTTTAAAAGAGCTGATGCAACAAAACGGTGATGAATCATTCGACAAAGGGAGGTGTCAAATATCGCTGCTCTCATTTGTTGTTTTGTTCAGACGTTAACGGACAGCTCTGCAGATTACACACGACTGCGGCCTGTTTTCTGAAGCCCCCCTGCTGCCTCTTTACATTTATGAATCATATTTGTATTCATCCTCCAGAAGAGTGTGAAGATCTCGTGTTAATGCAATAAGTAAATATTGTCATTGAATAAATGAACTTTGATGGTTTCAGACTGACTCACCGTCTCCGGTCTCCATCAGCTCGGCGTTGCCGTACTTGGGCGTCTGTCTCTGGGCGGCGGTGCCGGCGCCGGGGGCTCTCTCCACCTGGATCCCGTCGGTGACGGTGGTGTTGGCGGTGTTGTTGGTGTAGCCGGTGACATCTGGAGGGGCAGAGTGGTTCTCTGGGATGTGAGAAAACGGGGGAGGATGAAGGCCTGGTTAGTTCCCCCACACCCCCACACATCCTGCTGGTGAAACATTTTTTAACGGGGACGCGTACAGCCAGGACCAGGGAGACAACGCGGACACGGGACTGAGTCTGAGGTTCATTAATTAACTGTTATAACTCATTAAAGATGTAACAGTTAAAGCAGAACCACTAAAAGTAGTTGAAGTGTCAGCTGAAGTTGAAGCAGTAAAATGGGGTTGAAGTGTCACTTCGAGGAATAGTACTGCACTGTAAGTGTTGATAATGATAACGAGACGTCACTTGAAACATTAGCTGAATTTGCTAAAAGCAGTTGAGGTGTCAGTTTGAGTCTATCAGTGTGAATCGAAGTGTCAGTTTAATATTTCAGTTAGGGAAAACAACTGAAGTGTCAGTTTGAGTTACTGAGCACAGTCGAGAGGTCAGTATTAGTTGAAGCGAAACTATTGAAAATAGTTGAAGTGTCAGTTAAAGAATAAGTACCGAAAACAGTCGAGGTGTCAGTCAAAGTGTCAGATGAAGTGTAAGCACTGAAAACAGCTGAAGTGACGGTTAAAGTATCAATCAAAGTATAAATACTGAAAGGAGATGAACTGTCAGCAAAACTGACAGTAAAATCAGTTGCAGTGTCAGCTGGAGTCTAAGTACTGAAAACAGCTGAGGTGTCAGTCGAAGTGTCAGTTAAAGAGTAAGTACCGTCAATAAAAGTATTAGTTGAAGTGAAAGTACTGAAAATAGTTGTCAGTTAAAGTATCAGATGAAGTGTAAGCGCTTAACAGTTGAAGTGTCAGTTTTACTGACAGTTCAGCTCCTTTCAGTATTTATACTTTGATTGAAATCAGCTGAGGTGTCAGTCGAAGTATCAGTTAAAGAGTAAGTACCGTCAATAAAAGTATTAGTTGAAGTGAAAGTACTGAAAGGAGTTGAGGTGTCAGTTGAGGTATAAGTACTCAAAGCGAATTTGAAGAGTCAGTTTAAGTATCAGCTGACGTGTAAATACTGAAAGCAGTTGAGGAGTCAGACGAGCTGAAAGCTTTAAAAGAAGACGATCAGACTTTAACGGCGCTCTGGCAAACGCGACTTGTAAATTTAAGACAAACTCTCGAGCTAACGATGTGAAGCGCTGTGAATAAAAACCTGACGGCTGCGCTCTGAGACTATTAAACCGAAAGTTGAATAAAGAATGAATTCAATAACTTGCAGAAATTAAAGCGACTTCAGTTGGCAGCTAAATTAAAGTATAATGCGTTGGATGCAGTTATTAACTCTCAGACCTATAAATAACAAACTCTCTAATGGACAACAAGTGAAATACTGTAATGTGATTACAAACTTGTTGCCTGATGATAAATTTCAGGTCCTGTAACATTTGTATGGATTCTAAATATGTCTGATTATTTATACAGGCAGCGTTTAACACACAGCAAAGAGGTTAGATGATCTATCAGTGACTTCCTGCAAAGAAACTTTGAGTAAAATGATGTTTGGTTCTGCTTTCATTTCCTCACGGATCGCCGTGCCTCCACAAACCTCTCACATCAAACCTCCCACCGCCGCCACACACTGCGACGCCCGCCTTCCTCTGAGGAAAGTACCCCGTCTCCATCAACACCCACACCTCAACATCCGTTCTTTAGGTTTCTTCCACTGTGCTACATTTAGATTGTGTTTCGCCCCGACGTTTCAAAGCTGCCAAATTTTTCCACATTTACCTCTTTCATGAGGCTCAGCTGCCGTTCAGCGACATCAAATGGTGTTTATCGTTCAGCCCTGGGGAATCTTTGCTTTGAGTGGTCGGAGCATGAGACGGCGCAGGGAGAAAGATGTGCGGTGAATGTAAATAGAGATGTGTGTAGGTGCGGACTGCTGCGTCGTTCACTGTCTGCATCAGTTCAGTCCAACAGAACTTTAAAGACAAACGCACTGTGTGCATGTTCTGCTTTGCTGGTTTTGCATTTTGTGTGTCATTTGCATCGAGCTGCTGCTGCATTAGCATCGCTATCACATTAAGATTGATCTTATATGCTGAGCTTACCGGGTCCACCATGGGCAGTTTTTGCCTTTTAGGGCTTTGGACTTTTGGGAAACTCTTTCGAATTGCTATTTAATTGATTCATGGAGGCCAGGGTTCAGGTTCAGATGTAGAACACCGACCACGGCGCTCGTGAGGACTGAAAATGGCTTTAAATGTTAAACTCCTGTACGAGCTGACTGGTTTAAGTGATACAAACTACTGCTACAGATGTCTGACAACAAAATAAATGTTTTTTGAACTGCAAAGTCGTGTTTAAGAAGTGAATATCACAAAGAAGTGTCAGAAAACAGCTCTGTTGTGCTCTGAGAGCTCGACATATTGAACTATTTGAACATTTTCAACACAAAATGTGTCCAAATGGTAAAAAGTTCAGATTTGAAGGCACTATTAGTGTCTTGCTTCAGCAGAGTTGGGGGTTTAAAAATCAGATAATTCAAACAATAGTCTGGGAATAATGAGCCACTGTACTGCCAAGTGCATATACGAGATAAAGATGAACCTCATTACATGGCCGTGTATAATTCTCTATACATTTGTATAAATGAATGAGAAGCATCAACATAAATAGCATCCATCAAACTAACTTACTAAAGTCTTTTCACTCGACTGCATTGGAAATCAAGCGTGGAGGACGAACCTCTTTGCTTTTACTCCATGTCTGAAACGTCCTCCGAGAGGTCAACACTTAAACACGAACCCGACTCGACTCCCCGCTCCTTTATTTCCACTCAGCTTCCCGCATGGAGCTCCGCTGCTGAAGTCGAGGACCGGAACATAAAGAGGCATCAGACTACTTCTGCCCGCCGCGCTTCACAGCGTGAACACAGCGAAAAAGCAGCAGAGCGAGTTAGAGCTGAAGTGCTGCTCGTTTATACAAAGAAACCACACCTCCTTCATCAGGCTGTAACTGAATCCATGAACGATTATTTCTTAAAAAATTAAGCTGTTTGATAAGTCAAAGGGTTTTTTTTGGATAGCGACAGGAGAAAGAGAGAGAGAGGGGTGTGAAAAACATGAAGTGCCAAAAACTGCAGTTCGTCAAACGTCCACTTGAGGCTGGCTGCAGAAGTGAGTCAGTCTCCATAAGTCCCCATGTTCAAATGTCCAACTTCACAGCAGAAATAAACATGTTTACAGCCTGGTACAAAAAACAGTTTTGGTCTCTACAGCTAATTTCCCCGTTCATGACAACTGTACTGAGGGTGAATTTATATACAACTCACCTGTTCACATTATATTAAGGCTTAAAGTTATGCAGGATTAAGAGCGTGGACGCTTTGATTGACAGGTAGATTGCAGAATTATGCCACCACACTGAGCTTCACAGCAGCTCTTCAGAAACCTGACAGCGACGTCTGATCCGGTTGTGACCAAGGCGGTCCATGAAAATGGATTCAAAGGAAGTGCATCCAATCCAATAAAAAAACCTTCAAACTTTACTTTTCATTTTTCTGGCAGTTGATAGAGGGATGTTGACTGAAACCACCGGAGTCTGAGTTATGAGAAAGTCTTCATTAACCACCAGTCCACCGCTCTGCCAGGTCGCCGCAGTGACTACAAATAATAAGAAAATCATAAAATATGAATCTGGGTTTTTTTATTCTGTCTGTAATTTTGAGCACACCTTTCTATCAGTATGTTAGTGACTGCAAAGGGTCAACAGAAATACATGTACACCTGTACAGCCCTTACTGAGTATTACCCGCTAGTGATACTGATTACTGTTACTAATATTCCTCACACGGACTGAACTGAACTGTTCAGTATTTAAAGAAACAAAAACACAGACTGTCACCACAGAACAAAGATGTGTTTTTGTGCTCTGATCTCAGTCTTACTAAATATTTCATCATCGCCTGTTCTCTGTGGGAGATGAAGCGCTTGCACAAGGACAGTTAGACGGTTATATAATGTAAATATATACATCTGCACCATGATGACTTTATACTGCATGTTGCAACCTTAATTTGCACTAAAAAGAATGATGAAAATATCACTTTTAACGGACCTCAGCTAATTTTATTGCCCGTTTTGAAAAACTAATCTAGTCGTGTCTACATCTTGAAGGTCTTTAAGCTAACGGCTTTTTTAATGATGGTATTGGGAAAGTTTGTTCTCTTCTGTTTAATGTTATGTCTGCTTCATTCACTCGTGCCAATAAAGTTGCCTAAAATTGAATGAACATGATTTGAAAGGCCGATGAAGACTCAGAGGAACAGTGAGGAGGCAGAGAAACATGGGAACAGACAGAGGAGATGTTCTCAGCACAGCACCGAGCCAAAGCCGACGAGACCAAACAGAATTCTTTCTCCAGACATGGGCTGCATATCAACGCTGCAGCACACGGCGCAGGCATGCTAATTACTGTAGCACGCCGTGTATCCCGTCTCTGCAACATCTGGGCCGTCTGTCTGAGATACACTGAGCTAGACGTGCACTCTCTGAAGTCGTGTGTTGTTTATCTGTCTGGGAATATATAAGTGTGTGTGTGTGTGTGTGTGTGTGTGTGTGTGTGTGCACAAGTGACCTCATCAGAATGTATTTATGATGATGTGTGACGGGGAGGACTATCAGCCCTGCCTGAGGAGGATGATGATGATGAATGCCTAATTCACTGCTGGAATACTGATCAGGCCGGCTGAGGGACGGGGTGCTTCCACCTCCCCACGTGGGTCGAGGAGGTGGCTCGATGGTCAAAGATAACGTGGCTAACATGGCTACTTACTGCTTGGTAGTGTGATGAACACCAGTTACAAGTTACCAAGTTACAGGGAGATCTACAAAGTGTGTGACTTTGATACTCGAGTCCACCAGAATTCATTTTCAATCTCAACTTTTAAAGTCAGAGCGGACAACAAGTCCTTAAGGTGCTTTGAGAAACTGAAATTGCAATGACATACGGGCGAACTTTATCCGCAGATGGAGATTGTGTTACACAGATGAAAGCTCCACAGCAGCTAGTGAATGGATTTTGCTGTGACACTGTTTAGTCAACTTAATCAAGAAGTTTCAGGCCAAACTCGGAAATCAAAAATCGAAATTGGGAGTCAGGATGATGTGTTGTCATCCAGTCTACAGCTTGTAAAGTCTGTGACATTAGTGTGATCGAGTTCCTGATCTTAACTTGTCAGGATACATCAGAATGTTAAATCTTGTTGTGTTTGTGTTGCACTCCACTGCTACAACAGTTCCTCATGTAAAAAATGTCTATAATTTTGTCCATTTTATCTTTACACCTTTGATTAACCTCCATTTAAAACTCCACACTAAAACATCACGTCCATGCAGTGATTCTGGAGGATAAATTAAATACCTACACGCGCAGAAGGCCGCCTCACTGCCAGGAAATCTGAGCTTTCTGCCTTTGTACGACTCTTTTAGAAATGGTCCAATGTGGGCGCCAGTGACAGACTCCATGAATTTTTCTTTGAGATATTTCATTCAGATTCTCGCTGCAGGTAGACTTCCACCTGTGATTCACAAGATGTGCCCATATATCAGTGAAATAACACTGGCTACTGTCACTGTGTCCCTGCAGTCGCTCCATTATTCACCATCTGTGGAGCTCCAGGAAGGAGTCTTCAAACACACACTAAGTTGTAGAATAGAATATACTGTGCACGTAGGATTTTCTTTATAATTCTTCACTTTAAATCTGGGAAACTGAAGAAATACCACGACTGGACGACTTCACTCATTAAATAACATCAACATAGTGAGATAACAAGCTGTAGTAAAGACGGCCTGTGAGCGGGCTTTAATTTTTCCATGTTTTATCCCTTTTATCTCTGTTTTTTAAACGTTCTGTGTTTTATATTTCGTTATTGCATGATGACAATAAAGATATTCTATTCTGTTCTAGAAAAATCGTCATCAGTGGCTCCCCAATATTATCGATATCACATTAAATCCAATCATAGTTTTTGATACTGTAAGAGAGGTAACGAGCAACTGTACCCAAGATCACAAAAGACCAGATTCACGTGAGCATCCACCTTTCCAGACTTCCAAACAGAGTGGTCCAGACCAATCAGCACCCTGCGACGTGTGCGAGAAATGTACCTTCCCTTTAAATCTCCGTCCTGTCAACCAGTTATCGTCAGAAAGAAAAAAACCTCAAGAGCAAGACGCCGGGATTCATAAAACTTCAGGAGAGCTAATGTGGGAAGAAAACCTCAGTCAGTTTCCCATCTCATTCATGATGATCCTGCAGTGAAACTTCTCCCACATCAGCGTTACAAAGACACCTGATGAATAACATCCAGGAACCTTCTGTTGTTCCCAAACTGCTGAACTGTTATTCCTCAGACACCCAAAGAGTATTCCCCATGGCAGATATACAGCGCTGACAGCGAGGCTAAGCTACAGCGCAGTCCCGACAGGCCTCATCCAGACGGCAGCCTTAATTACATTGAATACGGGAAAGTTTCCAGGATGGCGTTAATGGATTCTGGGTATATATATATATATTTCTGACAGTGATGAATGGCTGATTAAAGGTTTGCCTTTTCTTTAAAGCGTATGCTCATTGTTCGCTCCGGCGTATTCACAAGCAATCTGAGAGAAACCGAGGAAGCCACTTCAGTAAATGAGAGTGTCAGCTGCTGCCTTTTCACATGCCAAGCATCGACTTGGCCGATGGAGTCCTCAGGTTCATAAAATGTAGTACTCGATGGGTCCATATTGAAGTTTTCTTCAAGTCTGGCAGGTCCTTTCTTCACCAGACAAAAAGCAGGGGTTAAATTCTTTGACACAGTAGTTGTGATTCCAGATTTTAAGAATAGTGTGTAAGAATTACAGAAAAACACAGAAACTAAAGAGAGGAAGCCGGCAGACAGCCCGCATTCCTCTACCATCTGCTTTCTGGCTTAGATGAAAGCCTTTTTCTTTTAAAGCAGATTGCCTCTGGCTGAGCAAACAACTAAAAAACATGCTGCATAATTAGCCAAATCAATACACAACACAAAACTGAGTAACCTTGAAAAGAACTCATTCATACAAGCTGCTACGGAGCCTCTTTAGAAGCATTGTTGATTCTCCTCATCAACAATTAGCACTTGAAAAAGCTGTGAACATCAAGATCCACATAAATACACACTGCTTTCATGCATCTACAACAACGCTCAATGCTATTCCCGTCAAGGTTAGCATCGAAACATCTTCTCAGCACAATCTGGGACAACCATTAAGGGGGCACGACTGGAACAGCAAGCAAACGACGGAGGACACTGAGGGAGGGAAGGTACGACATCCCCCCCGCTTTGAGCCGAGAGGGATGGCAGGAGACCGATCCCGGCCGATGCTCCGCTCTCTGCCAGCCATGCTCCGTCCGATCTCAACTTACCGGAGCGTCGCGGCCCAGAGTTTCCGTTCTCTACAGTATCAGCTGGCACTGCCCTCCTCCTCCTCCTCAAGGAGAGGTGGGTTAAAAGGCCTGCAGCGTGAGGAACAAGAAGGGGAAGGGGGAAATCTTGAAAAGTGACGTCAAGTCGTGTGTCGTCCAGGAACGTCACTGTAGAAGCGCTTTACAGTGAAGTTCACACAGCGTTTAAAGACAAATCCACCTTAAAATACACTTCAGTCTTTTAAAACTCTCCAATGACTCCCACCTGCCACCTTTGGACATCTAAACAGCCTAAAAATGCTACATACAGATATTTTTATAGCTCGGAAATTGTCTTTGAATTCACATATGACAATCTTAAAAACCTGGTTTCTCTTTTCAGGGAAGGAAACACCTGCTTATTATTAATTATTATTATTAATTATTACTGATTACTTGTTCTTCAGTAATGCATCTGTCCAGTGTCTAAAAAGGGCTGCATACCATTTCTCTGGGCTACGTTTTATCACTTTATTGCTTGTGCGCTTGTACCCACCGGTTGACCTTCATCTATAAAACTCTCTTTGTTTGGTTTTTCCTCATCTGCATTCACGTATGTTGATATCAACGGTCTCACAGATGTTCTACAGATGTTGGTCGACTCGTTTAGGAAATAAACGTTTGGATACATCATCTCATCATCCAGGAACAATGTAAAATGTCAGAGGTGGTAACATCTGGAAAGAAACACCTCAACGTGCATCTTCGTGGATGTTTTCTAACCTTTTGTAGCCTTTTTAAGTTTGTTTTGTATTTATGGTTGAAATAATTTCTAGGGAGTCTCTTAAAAAAGAAATTTTCTTGAATTTTTAGGTGATTAACTGAAGAAAGAGAACGAAGCAAAGTCTCATTTGCATTCCATAATTTAACTTGATTAGAGAACATAACTGTGCTTAACCAAATCATTTACAAGCTGATGCAGCTACAGTTATTTTTGTGAAAAGTCCATCTATAAGCTGACATTTAAATTAAATAAACACTAATATACCAAGGGGCAATGTGGAAAAAGACGCAGAGAGTTTAGCTCAGTTCTGACTACGTACGGTGCTTGAGATTAAAAACATTTCAACTTTCATCAGAAGCATCTGTCTCTGGAGGAGTTTCAATAATCACATAGCAGCACAAACAAGCACTTAGTGCTCTTATCTGAAACAAAGAGAAGTACCCGGTGACACAAACACAAACACAATGTACTCTATTGAACCTAAACTCAGCCAAAAGTCAACCATAACAACCAGATCGTCTGCAGCGATCCCGTTTAAGGGATCAGCGACCTGCAGGAAAGCACGTCTGGATGAAAGGCGTGACGGCGAGTCGTGGAAAGAGAACAGAAAGTTATCTGTGCGAGCAGGCGGAGCTGTTCAGATAAGAGCTGAATGAAAAACGAGGCTGGAGTGAGCGATGAAACGATCACGCTTAAGTATTAAGTACACACACACACACACACACACGCACTGAAAACACCGGAGAGCTGCGCTGCCGCGGCTTTTAACAAGGAAATGAGAAACAGAGCTGTAACACACACGTGAGAGGATTTCCTCTGTGATAAACAAGAAGTCTGTAAAACAAAGAAGAAAAGACTCAATGAAACGTTGAGCCAGCTGAAAAATGAATGTGTCGTGAAGAATTTTGTAACCGTCAGCTGAAAAATCCATAAACCAACTTTTTAAACTGTAACAGAGGAGGCTGCCAGAATCATGGACAAACGACTGAATGAACACCGACGGTAAGTTAATTGTGTTTAAATTCACCTGTCTTTATGAGTATTTTCAGGTTGGAGTTTGCAATTTAGGAGTAAAAGCTGGAAATAAATTTAAATAAAGTCAACATGCCCTTGAAAAGGTTTCGCCTGAGGTGGAAAAGTTGCGTCATTAAAAACTAAAATACAACAGAGTGCAGTGGAAACAGACTATGCAAATAAATCATGACGCACACGAAGCTTCACCGCTGAAAATGTGACCATATAATAAGGTTTGTTTCACGCACTGATCCGATCGCTCCACACACGACGCCTCACTCTTTCTCTTCAATACTTTAACCCAAAAATGAGCTCCAACGATTGTTTATCTCGATGCCATGACTCTGAATATTCACAAGGAAGGAAACCTGCTTTCTTTTGCAGATTTTGGGGGAAATCTGGTGAACCTAGTCTGCCATATTCTAGTAATCTGAACGCAGCAATAGCTCTCCTAATGATATCCGAGGTCAGAGGATGGGGTTATCTCACTCCCTCGACAGACAGATTGGTACATAATGTAGAAGGAGGTTATGTTTTCAGTGTTGTTGCCATTGGTGGAAGAACTCACTAGTTTTCATTAAACTCGGTGGAAGAGTGCAGCACGGACCAAGACGCCATTACAGTTTGGAGTTGATCCGAACCACGGGCCAGATTTTCAATTACAGCACTGGTGTCTGTGGTTAAAAGAGCTGAACTCGAATGGTGTGCCATGACCGAACATACAACAAAATACAACAACAGTCGCCTCAAACATCACTGTAGAAACCAATCACGTTGGCAGAGATCTGCACTCACAGAGTGCCCTCCAGTTTCTTCATTTCTACCTCAGTCCTTCAACAAATATCTGTATATGAAAGCAGAATCTGTGTGCAAGGGACTAAGACTGTGGCACCAGGCGCATTCTGGTTTCAAGTATCGAGTATAGTCTGTGTTTTGGTTGCAACAGTCCCTGTGGAGAGCAATGCTTGTGCAATGTGCAGTGATTTAGCTGAAATTCTGGCTAGATTTGACACCCAGAAACACTGGTCGTTGTCCCCAGAGGCTATATCGCCGAATGATTCCAGGATTAATTTGACCTAAAACCATTCATTTCTAGCACCTTCTTTTTTATCTAGCACCTTCACCATCTTTCTCAGCTCGTTCTCTAAACCAGGCCGGTTGTCGTTCTGCCACATGCGCTCAGCAGCTGCTTCCTCTGTAACATCTTTCTGACTTTGCTAATTTGAGACCGCGGGGAACGGTGACACTGGAAATCAGCAGAAAAAGGCCCAAACAAACAAACCGACTAACCAACAGGGTGCACGGAAAAAACCTCTCCTGTCACATCTGAGCGCCGGAGAGGCTGAAAGCTGGCTGGGCCGAGCAGGCGGGGGCCTCTCCTGTCTGTGGCTGTCCGTGCATTATCTTCAGAGCTGTGGATGCCAACGGTGCCAGCATGAAAACAAACCTGTCGCCGCCGGAGCGTTTAGTCACGACGCCACCTCAGCAAACAGCGGGGAAACTGGATCCTCTGACAGCAGCGGGCCAGTTTTTTTCACTTTTATGTGTGCACCGTCTGTTTTGAACGCAGGTTGAAGCAGTTTGAAAGGAACCTCCACCCTGCTGCAGTGTCGGTGCATCACTTTTTCAGATATACGGGAAAGTGTGTGCTGACAAGCTGTCCTTAGATAATCAGTATTAACAGGTTTTATTGCCTCAGAATGATGAAAATACTTCAGATGACTTGTTGTAATATGTGCACCTCTGAATTTGGTTTGGCTTTAAGTAAATGGATTAATTGTTCCTTCATTTGTTGAGTAAACTATCTGAATTTTTAGGCCATATTTTTAAAACCCATCAGACTATCTGAAAAATGCACTGTCAGAAGGTTCAAACAAAGCTGTTTTTCTTTCCTCATGAGAAGGTTTTCAGAATGTTTTGGACAAATATTGTATTTTTGTGTCATTTTTAGTCATGAGAGTTTATTAAAAGTTTTGATTCCTCATTTCGGTCTGGCACAAACTGGATGAAATTGAATAATGACAAAACAAGATCATGACAGAAGTCAGAAGTTTCCTGTGATTTGCAGATCATGAAACATTTTTCCAGTGGACGCTGTTCTCAAAATGAGGAGTATCAACAATACTGTGAGTTTCAGCGGGACTC
The DNA here is from genome assembly GCA_028641955.1 of Protonibea diacanthus. Classification (NCBI taxonomy): domain Eukaryota; kingdom Metazoa; phylum Chordata; class Actinopteri; family Sciaenidae; genus Protonibea; species Protonibea diacanthus. The sequence continues at coordinate 23,360,835 of CM053988.1, forward strand.
AAGAGCCCAAAGTCATCATGCTGGAACTCGATCACAAAATTAAGCTTTGATACGACTTTACACTGCGGTAATTTCCGACCTATGACAGATAACAAACAGACCAAAGTTTATACAGGAAGCAGAAGAACTGTTAAACCCTCCAACTAAACACACTTCACCATCACCCAACATCCCCAGTTCACACGTTTAAACTTCAAAGACTGAGCCCACCCACTTACTTACTGTATGCTGATCCCCTCACACACACACACACACACACACACACACACACACACACACAGCCAAACAAACCCTTATTAGAAAACCTCCCAACTTCACCTACAACTGAATCAACTTGAGGATAGTTGCTTTATTTAAAGACCAAATCAGACGAGCTTTGAAGTTTGAGGTTCTGCTGCAGCTTTCGGCCTTGTTGTTCCCAAAACTGGGATTGAGAGACCTCCACGAGGTCTTATGAGGATTCAAGATCGTCAGAAAAATGTGGAATACATTAAGTGTTTTGTTAGTATTCACTTCTGAAGGAAATGAAAGTAGGAGAAATATATGCATGACACAACGCTTTAATCATCCTTTTTGGAAGACGATCGGTTATTTTATCAGTTATTATTAAAGTGTTTAAAAGTCAAAACAGTGTATTATTACTGCGCAAAGCGAGAATTTAGGACTGTAACAACAGTTCTCAATCCAAATCTGCAACAGTCATGTTAAATCGCTTTTTATCTTTACGTACATTTTCTTTTACGTCGTCTTTTAACATAATTCTGTTTGGTGTGAAGCACTTACACTGTTTGAATCTCTCTTTTTAAAGTAAAGCGCGTTGAATCCTCTCTGTGTTTGAGTTGTGCAACAAAAATACAGATTGAGGCTGTGTTGAAATTATCCTGAAAGCAGTTTCAAACATCATAGAGACTGCTGTTAAATATTTATCCCTCCTCCTTCCTGTTTGTTCATTTAATCCTGTTGGAAGTCATTTAGATTCTACACGACTCGTAGCTGGAAACAGAACCGTCTAATAGCGACGATACGACGTGCTCGCCAACCTTCCCTCCACGTGTCATCTGAAATCTGAACAGCGGCTAACTGAGAAGCCAAATGTGACATTTCATGTGACGAATTCTGTGTTCGATTTTAGAAAACTACAAAAATAAAATAAAAAATAAAAACAGCTGGATTTGGGTTGGACTGGATGTGAAAATCCGGTTGAGATAAGTTTGCTACAGCTGTCTGTATTTAGTTAAGGAGTCGACTGAAGAGCCTCTGGCCTTTGCTAACAGACTCTGTGTGTGTTTTGTTTGGCTGAGCATGTCGTGTCGGATTATGTCGGCATTTTGCCAACATTTAGATACAGATTTGGGTCTCAAGGTTTCTAAGAGTGTCTGAACTTTACTCAGTTTACTACAGTTTACTTCAGTTTGGTAAATGTACAAGGCAGTTAGATTTGGTGGTGGAAGCCAAAGAGTGCCTGGTCTTTGCTATGGACGCCTTTGTTCTTGCTAAGAGTCTCTTATAGGTGTCTGGACTTTAGGGCCGGTTTTGTTGAGAATCTAGAGTTACCCACGGGTCTCTGGAGTGTTCCTGAACTTGACTAAATGCATTTTGTCTTGGCTCAGGGTGGAGTGTCTAAACTTTGCTAGAGATGTCTGGACGCGGCTAATAATGTCAGCAAATTTACTTAGTGTGTCCAGATTCGGCTAAGTGCATTTGGCTAAGGGCGGTGCGAGTTGGTGAAGGGTCTCAGGAGATGGCTAAGACCTTCCTTAAAGGTGTCTGGACTTAAGGACGTGTGGATGTTGTTGGGTTTGGGGTTGGCTATGGGTGACAGGGTTTTGTTGACTATCTGTGCAGGATGTTATGGGTCTCTGCAGTGTTTCTGAACTTGGCTTAAGGTATCTGTCTTAGCCCTGATAAGAGTGGAGTGTGTAGACTTTGCTAAAGATGTCTGGTTTGCTTAGGGTGTCTAGATTTCGCTCAGAGCATCTGCTTTCGGCTGAGGGTGGTTCAGGTTGTGTCAATTTGCTCAGTGTGTCTCTGGTCTTTACTAAAGGAGTGGACCCAACCTCTTACCTGTCTTGTGGTGGTGGTGGTGATGATGGTGATGGCGGAGGTGGTGGTGGTGGGCGGAGATGTGAACGTGTTGGGCCAGCACGTCAGCCAGCCTGCCGCCAGCTGCCCCGCTCCCCCCGCTGCGAGTGGAGGAAGAGGAGGAGGAGGCCGTGGAGGAGGTGGTAGTGGTGGTGGACGAGGTGCCGTGGATGGCTCGGCTTATCCAGTGCTCCATGCTGATGCTCCCCTCCCGGCTGGACGAGGTCCCTCCGCCGCCTCCTCCATCCTCTTCTTCGCCGTCTCCTCCCTCCTCTTCGTCTCCGTCGCCCTGTCCCTCGCCCTCTGAGCCTGAGGAGGTATCTGGGGAGGAAACGGACAAAGGACGTGAAGAGACATTTCAGACTTGGACTTTCTTTAAGAGGCTGACACATGACAGATTATTTGATGGTCTGAACCGTCTTAATACATAAAACACTATATTTAGAGACAAATACTGTCTGTGTTTGTCACCGTCTATTGTCTGTAGCCTGGAAACATTTCAGCTCCCATCTGTTTGGAGTCGCCACAGGCGGAGAACAGAGCGGAGTTTGTTTTTGAAAGCTAAATTATGTGTGCGTGTGTGTGTGCGCATGTTTTGCATGTGATTTCCATAATGCCCATGGCTATGAGACTGATCGTGGTGATATGACTATCAACAACAACAGATGACCCAGTTCTCACACACACACACACACACACACAGGTGGGTGTGAAATAAACAGACAGCGTTCACACAAACACGAAGAAGCAGCTATTTGTGTCAGGTCCAGACTGAACATTGGGCTGTATTAGATTCATTTGGAGGTCCATCAGGTGGACGGAGACACTCGCTACAACTAAATAAATCTAACAGGCTCATTGTTGACGCGTGGAGACGAGAGCGCGGTTTGATTGTCGCCCAACTGGTTTTGATCGTTGCAGCTGTGCCGTGATGTAACTGACAACAGAAGTTGTGTTTTATGTATTTAAATCAGGCTGTCCACACCTGCTACACACAAAGTCAACGATAACGGGCGTAGTGGAGGTGGAGGCAGTCGAGAAGAGAGAGAGACGAACGTGCCCTCTGTTACTGACTACATCAAAATCCTTCATACAAACATCATCAAACATGGTGGAGTCACAAACAACGGGATACGTACACGGAACACGGCACATCCAGGCTCGGTGGACTTTGGGGGTAACAGGTTTATACTCTTTTCAAAACAACCAAACTTCACTGACAAAACATGAAATTTCTCTACAGGCTCGCTGGTCCACCGATGCCTCGAATGTTTAGGTTGTTTGTATTATTGTGTGACGTCAGTCTGGTGGCTTTGAAGAGAGCAATGATAACTGAAACCTCCGTCTACTTCAGGTACCTCGTACAACCGCGCATCAATATGCCAAACTTTCTGTTCAAGACTTAAAAACCAAACAATGTTCATCAAATCTTAAAATATTTGTCACCTGGTCACAAGGTTACATTTTTTGTCCTTCCTGACATTTCAAATTTAAAATGTCGGTCTTGACACCTTAACTACCGCAGTGCTTTGCTGACACGCCTGATTGGTGAATCAGTGTCTCGTTATCAGCAGGACCCCGAGGAGACTTCCACCGGTGACAAACACACAAACATGTTGACAAAAATAAGATGCTGCCAGGCAACCCGGGAATCTCATGAACTAAACACACACAAAGAGAAGAGTCCCTGACGCAGAGCAGCTCTTCATGAAGCCGAAACATTTTTAATGATGCATTGAGAAATCGAGAAAACGCAGCAAATCAGTCAGAAGCCAATAAAGAGCCCTCCCTCGCCTGTCATCTCTGCACGATACGACACGCTGCTCGGCAACACGCGACTCGGCTGTCCTCGACTGAACCTCACTGGCTGACAGACAGCCGTGTGTGTGTGTGTGTGTGTGTGTGTGTGTGACTGCTTTTACCGCTCCCTCAGGACATGCGCTTTCTGCTAAGTTGGACTGTGTGTGTGTGTGTGTGTTTCTGTGTGTACATGTGTGAGCGTGCAGCTTGTTTACTTTGTGTAAAATGTAGAACTAATGTGCAGTACTGTTGATGTGTGTGTGTGTGTGTGTGTGTGTGTGTGTGTGTGTGTGTGTGTGTGTGTACATGCAGTACTTCTGTGTATTCTGCCTTCACAGTACACAAACAGTCTGTGTCGTGCATTTATGAAGAATTCATGTTAGTGGTTGTTGGTCTGTCAATAAATCTGTGTGTGCTGTATTTATATATATCATATTATTATATTTATGAGCCACATTTACACAGTCTGCTCGCTGCACAGGGGGTGGACAAAATAACAGAGACACTTGATCACACAAGAGCTTCGCTGTGATCGCCAGTTCATGTTTGGATGCTAAAATACACAGATTTAGTTTTGATTCAGTTTTATTACTACAGATTCAAAGCATAACAGAATCGATCTCATGACTCTGTCCATGTAGAGCAGATATTGATATTCTACATAATCAAGACACCAAAACCAACAATGACCTGATCCTCGATCATCTTCCTCTTCCTCCATTTTTGTCCAAAAACTATGAAAAGCACACCAGTAAACACGTGGATCAATCCGTCATTAAAAATAGTCCCTGACTAATTCCTCCTGTTTGACAAATGTTGGCTGTTTTGGGAAATTACTGCACCTACTGTATAATTAAGATTTTCTTCAGAAGGAACCAATGAGCTTTGAGCAGAGAGCCACGGACAGGAAGTCAAACTGACACATTGTTGGTTTTTTCGTGGGATTTGATGACAATAAGTAAAATCTATAATAATGCCGACCTCGTCCTCCGTTTCCTTTGTGAGACGTAACATGTTTTCTTATGGCATTTTATCTTTGTCTTTTTTATTAGCAAAGGGAGTCATGGAGATAAACAGATAAAGGAAACATCTGCGATCTGGCAGAACTTTCAGTTTGACCTCTTTGAAAGTTTGTGGTCTCACATCATGATAAAAAAATGTCTGTTCTTGCACTGATAGAGATTTTGAGTTTGTTAAGTTGATTCGTAAATCCCTGCATCATCAGTTAACGTGTCCATCCTCAAACCTCGGTATATAAAACACCAGCATACAGGGGATCACCTTTGGCAACTATTTGGAGAAATTGGCAACCAATTCCTGCACTTTGATTGCCATTGGTGGGCACCACTTTTCAACATATACAACAACAAAACCTGCAGACCAACATGAATAAATGTTTAATATTTAGGATTTAAACACTCAACATGCTGACTTATAATTACAGTCCTAATTACTCCAAGTTTAAGGTGACTAAAAATAGCAACCACATTTTCAGTTTCAGCAACCAAAAACTGATGATGGCAACCACGTTTAAAAGTTAGTGTTGAGACCTGAACACCAACTCTGTTTCTGAGGTTATTCCCCCGATAATGGCTGGATTAGAGTTGAAGAGTAGCAGGGAGGAAAAGTAGGAGGGAGAAACAGAAGAAGTGGGATGTAGATAAGAGGAACGTTCTCCAAGTGTTCTTGAGAAAATCTTCTAATTTATCAGACTTAATGTTTGTATCTGTTTTGATCCAATAAAATACTTCACATTTAACCTTCGGCTGTTGTACTTTTGCACTGTGAGTCTAAATTGTGCCTCGTTCAGTGAATCTTTGTGAAGCTCGACCCTGCAGCCAGAGAAATAATGGCCTCATTAACACCCTCATTAAATGACACCAGCGCCATAAAGACATGGATGACTGCCACCGCCGCCCGCACGGGGACGGATCCAGATCCTGCTTCGCACGCTACGGGGATGAAATCAACAGTGTGACGTACCCGGTGCACGATCTGAACTCCCTCAACACACCACTAAAACTAAATATAATCATGTAGATGTATAAGAAGGGAATGAGGGGATCTGAGGTTGTTACAGCAGGAAATATAAGTCTCTCCAAATGGATCCATCCATGATTACAGCTCAGCAGATTCTCTGCAGGGTTTCTGTCCTCCAAGTTTGAGTCTCACTACAGCTTTCTACATCAAAATCTCTCTTGTATTACAACATTTACTCTGTCGTGACTTTCCATGTTTTTAACTTCCCTTCCCACGCCCTTATTGTCGGATAAAAGATAGAGATTTCTGACCTTTACTGTAACTTCTCTACCACTTCTGATGAATTAACATTTCAAATAAATGATTGCCAAAAATTATCCAGGTTATTATTATTCAGGTCTTGACCCTTTTCTCACTCAGGTGTGTTAAACTACACCTTATGAACTGCAGAAGTCTACGTCCCTTCCTCACTTCCATAATCTGCTTAAAAAAGTAGAGACTCCAGCAAGTGTAGTGAAGTAGTCCCTCTTTTTCTGGCAGTATTGACAGCTGACAGTGATAGTCAGCTATTCCCAGTTGGCCCGCACAGAGCGGACATCAATCTCCAGGTTTCACAGAGAAAACAGTCAATAAAGGCTCGTCCACTTCAATCACCGGCCGATACCGCTGACACGAGGAGGGCAGTGGTACTGCAGCGGCTTTCATCAGCCTCGTGTTCATACGAACTGACAGACTCACTGAATGACTGATCGACCTGACTGACATCGCACTGTAATTAGAGTTATAAATGGTGTCTGTGTTTTGTTTCCATACCTGGTGGCGTGTAGGCATCCATCGAGGTCTGGACCACCAGCGAGCGCCGCTTCGAAGGCATCGGCACAGCCATCTTCCTCTCTTTGTGCTTGGCCAGAGCCGCCTGCACTGCCTCTGTGTGCACGTCTGGAGACAAACAAGCAGATTTCAGGTCAGATTCATCTTTCAGGAGCTTTTAATGGGAAGTGTTCCAGATAAATCAACACACTGGTAAACTCTGTTTGTCTCATGTACTTTTTACTCCACTGAGTTCATCTGACAGCTGTCAGTAAGCTGGTTACTTTTCAAATTCAGATTTTACATATAAAACATATGACAAATTTATAATTTATAATACGTTATTAAAGACTAAAAGAGTTCAAGGATCAAAAAAGTCAAACAAAATCAATGTAAATTGGGCATCATAATTTAATAATCACCTCATGACCCCTCAGATTCATCTTGTGACCCTTCATAGGGCCCCGACCCCGGGGTTGGGAACCACAGAAATAGACTGAAGAAACAGTACATGAAATAGTTCAAATAAATTCTCATGACTGATGTTTTAACAATCTAATTATCTCATTTAAAGTAGAATAATATGACACAGAGGACATTTTTCTACTTTAACTTTTGATACTGTACTACTGGCTAATAATACTTCTTCAGTAATCGTAGTACTTTTAACGGTCTGAGTATTTCTTCCACCTCTGCTAACCATAAACACAGCGGGGAACACCTCAGAAAAGAAGTTGACTTTTCAGCCAATAACCTCTGTGGCCAGTGTAAACATCATGGGCGGGTGTTAAGTAACAGACAAATCAGAAAGTCCATCCATCGCCGAGGGACGGAGGACCAGCAGCAGCAGGACCATCAGCCGGGCCTCTGTGTTTGTGCTGCAGCGTTCTCGTTACAATGAGCGCCGTGTTCTCATTTATTCACATTCAGTTTACGTACACAAACATTCCCAGCTCGACAGCGGCTCCCACGAGGCCCCGTGGTTTCCGTCTGGATTGAGTCGGCGAAGACGTTTTTGCAAATGAGTTGTTTCTAACAGCGAGATAAAGCGCTGCGATACGGCCACAGCTGGGTTTGTTTGAATGGTGTCCATTGCTGGCAGAAGGCAAACACACAGCGGCTAACGATACAGGCTGCTGGCCCGATAATGACATAAGTGAAGCATTTGTCAGAATGAATGGGGCTCACAGATGTACGTTTGTTTGGCTTGTGTGTGTGCTTATGCAGGGGGACGGAGGTAATTCAAATCTCAAGTGCACGTTTATTGTCTTATGGTTGACTGTGTGTGACTGCACAGAGTGTGAAAGTGAGTGTGTGTGGTGTTAAAAGGTGCTCACACAGCTTTTCTTTTTCTGTTTAATGGGTTAAAAAAGCTTCTTATGGGATTTTTTTTTCTGTCCGATCAAACGTAGGGATGTATAATAATAATAAAGTCTCACCACTTTCTATTGGACATATAGTCTTTTTAGCTAACCCCAGATTCTTGAATGCGAAGCCACTGAAAAGAATTGAAGTTAAAATCCTCAGTTAATCCTGGAATAATCTTTGTTGGACCCCACAAGGAACAGAACCAAACAATACATGTTGCAAAAGCTGTGACAGATTTGTCAAAAGCTTTTTTCCCCTCAGATCTGTGCCAGACTCTGCAGAGAGAGGCTGAGAATATCAAACAGGCCAGAGTGGCATTAAAAAAAAAAACACCTCGGGATGACTGGAGAGTGGACACGCAGATATTTACGAGTGAAATTAAAACATTTCTCAAGCACTTTAAAGGTACCCAAACGAAAAATGTACAGACTCTCGAAGCCTCTATCATCACATCTAAAATCATAAGAGTTAGAGCTAATCGTTCCATTCGACGTTTCAAACTCCAGCAAACACAACGTGGTCCGTTTCAGAAGCAACTCTACGCTCGGCTCCACCGAGAATACACCGCTGTAAAAACAGCCAGAGCACAAAACACTTGAACTACGCAACATATTTACATATTTAGAAGCTCATAAACCAGAAAAATGACCAAATCTGAGCAAGTTAATAAGTCTGGTGGGAAGAACGCTTCTGAAACGTTGCTGGTGGGATATGAAGTCACACGGAGTACGGACCAGAACAGTGATGGGGCTGCAATGTAATGGAGGGTTTGGGCTAAACTGCATTAAAAGCTTTTTTGGTTGACGAGGGAATGTGTCGATGAACAAATCCAGAGTTCACAGGTCTAAAGTTTTGATATATCAGCCCCAATAATCCAGGATCAGTCGGTTACCGTATACCGGAGACATTCTGAACCGAGGCAGTGAACAAAACCGCTTGTTTTTTTCTGATCTTCAAGAATTGCTGTCATGAAATGGCACCAAAAAGCTGATTGAATATCATGTTTTCCTTTATTATTTTACTTTTAACCTCCTCCACATGCGGCCAAAGAACGCCTTCACACACACAATCTTCTGTTTTGATGCTTATGACGCATCACGAGATCAGAGTTGATAGAGAATCCCCGGTTTCTCCAAGCGTGGGAGAATTAAAGTCAACTTTATCTTATCGGCTCGGGTCCGAGTGGATATATGACATACTGACAGTAAACAGACCCGAAACCTTTCAGCAAAAAGAAAAACAGGGTCCTTACCTGGACTCAATTATAGAGTCCAAACTCTGCTCGGTCTCAGTTACTGGGAACAGAGTTTATCCATTAAGACAAAATCTGATGAGATGTTGCACAATTTTCTTACAGCGCATTACACCACTCTTCTGTCCCGTTGAACATGAGGCCCTGGTGAGCAGAGGTCGTAAATAAAAATGGTACAACAGGGATTTGCTGTTCCACTTCCTGTAAATTTGGGGCCTCAGACAGATTAAAAAAACAAAATCAGAGCAGCATTGGTCAAGATATCTTCACTTTTAATCCCTCGTGTAGGTCAAGCACCAAAAACAGCCGACATTTCACATAATGCAACTCCACAGTGTCCAATAGTTACTTCTACCTGCTTGGTAAAGGCTTCTTTTCAGGTGATCGGTAAACTGAGTAAAATTGGTGCACTGCCCCTTTAAGCCAATACGTCTGTATTTCTTTGATATTAATATGAACTATGAAGTAGGTTTCGTTCTTGATATGCAAATTTATGCAGCAAAGACCTTCAAATTATAATCACATCATCACTTTTATTGAAGTAAAATTAAAAAGCCTTATCATGTCTTGCTAAAGTTATCACACACTATGCTAATAAGGTGATTAATTAGGCATATTAACATGATGATTAGCAAATATTTCTATTGCCAGCGTGTCACACATCATTGGTAATATCACGACCGCAACCGTCTCCTCTTACCTGATCGGTAACGTTCGTCTCTGGAGCCAGAAGACCGCCGGCGGTGGTAGCGAGAGGACGAGGACGGGGTGACCGGGGTTCTCCTCTCCTGGCCCATGGGCCGATCCATTTCTGGAAGAGAAAGGTTCAAAGTTGAGTTGTAAAGTTGCGACTTCATTGTTAAACAACCATCATTGCTGATGAAAATCTATCTGAAGTGACTCAGACTGAAAATTCTTCTGGTATGATCAGGTGCTATATAAATAATGATAATAAAATAAGTGAATGATGAATTTATCGGGCTGTGAACTCTGAAATCATCCTGGATAAGGACACAACTCAACAAAAAGTTCAATGTTTCTAGATGTTTTAACGCAGATATGTTGCATACTGTATTTTTAAATCATAGCTTTCATACGTTTCTGAAATCGTTCCCACAGAATAACTTTACAAAACTTTCTTTCTGTATTTTGGATGTTTTTCTATATCTGTAATTTGAATCAAAGTTTTTTTGTTGGAACATTTCCATCAAATCTGAACACACAGATGCGATACACATATTTATGGATCCAGTGTGACTTACACTTCCCGAGGGTATCGTTACCGTTATTAAACATCCGTAATCTGTTCAGAAATCATTACAAAAGCTTCCTCAGTATTACAGTAAGGCAAACAATAACTTCTACTGTAATACCTCATTTCAGTTTACTGTAAATGATGCAGGTTTTCCAAAATGTAAAAGACACAGATGGGAAAACCTGACTCTGAAAAGCCCTGATCTACAGCACAATGACACCAAACAGCCTGACTCACATACTGTACACACCCTGTCTAGGAAATCACACTTGCTTCAAGGAAATTGTGGTAGTGTCACAACAAATAACAGTCACACTCAGATTCATCAAGATAAAGTTCAGCTCTGAGGTGAAAATTCTCAATTCACTTCGATCCGAGGGCATTTGTGTTCAGCCGCTCGGCGCTCAGATCAGCCAACACGCCGCAGATAGATTAAAGAAAAACAAAGTCAATCATAAAACTAAAATTAATAAAAGGCTACGAGCTGAAATATATATGTGGACTTGGTTCTTGAATCAAATCTGCCATGTGAGGTAGATACACACACACACACACACACACTCGCAGAGAAAACACCCTCCCTACACACCAATCAATAAGTCTGATGATAACCACCACAGCTATGACCGCTCCCGAGCTGCTGATCTATGAGCATCCATCTCAGCTTCACACTTCCACCCTCGTCCGTCTTCATTAGAGCTCTCAGCTCCGCTCGGAGTATCTCTGCTGCTCGGGAGAAAAGCTAAAAGTTGATTAGCCGGCCGTGTAACGACTACCAGCCAGCGCTGGAATATATGACAGGTCTGGGAAATACCTCGCTTTCCTGTTTCCTCTGGGGAGTCTGGATGGATGAATTCCTCCATCCAGGTTGTTTCTACTTGCCCTCTAAACACATCTTTGTCTCTCTCCCTCTCTTTTTTGACTCTTCTTTTGTCTGCAGATTGTTCACACAAATTTCTTCCTTTGTCTTTTTATTCATTAGCATCAGATACCAAACCACTTCTAACGTCATTTCTCGCATAATTTAACACCTTTCAAACTTTACATCATTTTTATGAGTTCATTTTGTCGGTTAAAGTTGTGATTGGCTGAGTTTAGACACCTAAACATTTAGTTACGTGAAGAGGCAATGAAAGTTACATGAATAACACAGTTTCATTTGGTTCAGACTCCGAAATTACCTGGTTAGGTTTCACAGATTGCGTTACATAGCACATTACGTAAGATAAACACATAACGTAAGTTACGTATGTAAGTTACGTACGTAAGTTACGAAATGGCTACGGTTTAGACAGCAAAACCAGCTGGTTTGGTTTAGGAAAAGATTGCATTAAATATGTTGAACACGTGTAAATTATGTACATAAGTTGTGATACGTGGTGTTACGTAAGTTGCACACGTAATGCAAGTTACGTATGTAAGTTGTGAAGCAGTTGTTTGGTTTGGTTTGGTTAAGGCACCAGAACTTATTACTAAGGCTGATAAAAAAGATCATGTTACATAAAAAACTTTGTCCTTTTATTCATTAGTCACACAGAAACTACAGAAGATATTCACATTTTTAGGCACGGTAATGTCAGTTCACCATTTAATTATCTCATCAACGCAGGTATTCACGGTGATGTAACCTTCACAGAATGTGTGTTCACAGTGTGCACCTGCATGTCTACCTGCAGAAAGCCTTCATGTTATTGTTTGTGTGAAAATTCCTACGTGTCAGATGGGTGAGGTTTGTAACATGCTACTTCCTTAACTGCTGGGAAAATACAAGCAGGTAGCTGATGTTTAATTAATTAATCATCTATCTGACAGGTGAGCATGTGATTCTAATCCAATACACGATAAATATCTTCTCACAGTCCGCTGTGCGCGCTGTGTGGGCTAACCCTGAAGACGAATGCAGAGGTCATCATGCTGTTTCACAGTTTGCTAATGTTTGTGATTTTCTGTGTGAGGTAATGTTGGACGATCAGCTTGTTTTCAAGTTTGCCAAGATATGTTGCTGTTGTTGTGATGTTATGTTGCTATAGTAACAGAAGAGTTGTGTGAGTTGTATCACTCTTTGGACCTGGTGCCCGTCCTGAGAAACCGACTCGTCCTCTCTGGATCAATGCATAATAAAGACACAAGCTTGCTGTCGTCGTACCGTCCATGATTTTGGGTGGCAGAGCTTCTGAACGAGCTCACTGAAGCTGAGGTGTGTATTTGTTTGGCCGCCAAGTACAATATCAGCAATCTTTCTCCAGAATCTCATGCCTCCACCTTTAATTCCCCCAGTTATACTGCATCCATCTGATCCAACAAACACTATTTGACCCAGACGCGATACGACCTCACACACGGGCGCACCATGAAGCCTTAAAGAAAATCAATGCAGGACTCTGCTTCATTCCCTTTCTGTCAACCGCCGTCTGTAGAAACAAAGAACTGAGATGGATGAAGTGGACAACCCTGAAAACTCCCAGCAGCACCTCAGCTACCATCAAATGTAACAGTAAACCTGCAGACGGCAGCTCCCAGACGGTTTACTCCACTAAAAACACTGATCACAAAATAAGAAGGAACTTTATTGCCATGAAGACAAAAGAAAAACAAAACAACAGACTAGATGATTATTACAAGTTTATTAAACATAAAAATATACTAGAAATACAGAGAGTAACACCTAAACACAGCACAGGATATGATCGGATGTTCTCCGAAAGATGAATCTCATAAGAGCCTCATAAAACATGATAACAAATGTGCAGAACACACAGATTTCCAGGTAATATAAATTGATTGTTTGCAGGAAGTAACAGTGGAAAAAATCTAAATTTCCGTGATGTGCCAAAATTCAACAAAAATCATCTTCCAGTTCCTTAAAAGTTTTCCCAACAGTATAAATATAATTTTAGGGAGTCGGAACACAAACTCTCCGGAGCCTTCCGCTGTTCTCGGTGTATAATTTAAGGTTTGTAGTGTATTCCCGGATCAAAGACGGAGAAGAAACGCTAACAAAGGAACTGAATTAATCATTACAAGAGTTCACAGCACATGGCTCGCAGCCCATTCTGGATGAGGGATGTTCAAGTGTTCTCAGAGGGGAAGGTACATAAATGCTGAGCAGTGTAAGACAGCGGTGGGTGTAATTTAGATTACACCAGTAGTTTGATTACCTTCTAAGTTGTTGATGTAGTTCAACGTCTTTTGCGTGTGCAGGTAAAACCTCCTTTACGTGCTCGAGAACCAGTCAGATGAAGATGTTTTATGATTTTCTTGAGACAAAAACTTCCCAACTGTCCAAGAGTCATTGGTCTAAGAGCACGTAACATACATACTGGACAAAACCCAGATAAACATCGACACATAAACCCGTATTGTTCCAACCATTACATTCAAACAGCCTATTTTCTAAGCATGCAGATATGTCGATCACAGCCAGGTAAAATAAATGCAGTGTATTGTTGCAGATACATATTGACAGCGAAGACAGTGACTGCGCATTGTTCACAGACAGGTTTGTTTATTATTATTATTGGCATGACTTCACATGTAAAGCAAGCAGCCGCATTGTTGTTCTATGTGTCACATTTACCGTAAGGAACCAGCTGACCAAAGAGTTTTTCCTGCTCAGTAAAAAAGTTTCAGTAATCAGCATTACTGCCACATAAGCTTTCGTGCAGGAGTGTCGCTGATACTGAACACACGCTGCCAATCAAAACCAACCACGGCATCACACAAGGCATACGCAAGGTTCAAAAAGAGAGCAGCTCCTTCAGCATCGGCACGAGGCGCAGAAAAATTCAGTGAAGTTGGAACGCCAACTAAATAATTTCATAATATTTCAAAAGTTTCCTGGAAAGAAGTTTTGCAACTCGGTATTGTACCAATTATATTGAAAATAGAGACAAAGCCAATTCATTCATTCCAATTAACTGCTAGCGCAAGACCAGTCAGCTGAGTGTGGAACTTGCACACAATTTACCACACGATGAACACGTCTTTAAATAAAAATTAATAATGAGTGAATATTTACATTGAGTTTGATCTTAAAATTAAGGAAGGAAATTCCAAAAAATCAGCACCAAATTACAGTAAAAGTTACAGATAAAGGCATACTCAAACGACAAAGACGTCTTTAAACGTTGATCTTACAAAGGAAAAGGCTGATCTTGTTTCTTCCACTTCTTTCATCGAGTGGTTGTGACGCCTGCTTACAAAGCAGGATAATGTTTTATAGACAGAAATACAGTGAGTTCATAAAATAGTGGTTTGACCCACATCAATAGTTCAATAACATATTAAGCACTTTTACTCATATACTTCATGTTTCATAAGTTTTCTGCCATCATAAAGTTGTCACAGTGCTCCCCCCACCCCGCGCTGTCTGACTGACACCAACTACTGACTACTTTAACCAGCAAACCTCAGCACTGGCTCCGTCCGACAGCCAAAATCCAGCATAGAGAGGCTGAGTGAACGTGGTCTGGACTCTGTGGAGGAGACTCATGGTGTCAGAGACGCTGTAGAAGGACAGAATACCTGCACTGTGATCCAGGTACACTCCAACTCTGGAGGACCACGATCCTGGGATGGAAGTTTTTACGTTGTTGTGCCTGAATTCGTAACTGTTTTTGTAACAATCCAATGCCCAAGACTTCTCGTTGTGTCCGAACACACATTCGTCAAAGCTCCCTGCTCTGCTGATATTCTTGTACGAGACTGCTACTAAAACTCCTCTGCCGCTCCTCTCCACTTCCCAGTAACAACGTCCAGCCAGACTCTCTTTACTCAGGACCTGCCAGGAACATGCAAACCTCTCCGGATGTTGAGAACGTTGCTGTTCTGATCTCGTGAACGCTGCCTTTCTGTTCCTGTTAGATATCGACAGATGTGAGTTTGCAGTGTTTGTGTCCAGTGTTATTTGGCATGCATACCGTAAGAAGTCAGGTCTGGTCTTTGGCTCCACTTGTGGATTTTGTGGTAAAACATCGGCTTCAGCTACTGTCACTGAGATCTTTGCATATTCCTGACCAAGAACCTCCAGTATTTTATCTCTGGCTTCTGACAGAGTCACTGTAACCTTCTCGAAGTAGCGGAGACGGCGGACTTTGACGGTGGGTAGTTGTGTAGATTCGCCGAGACGTGACAACGAGAGGTAGTTTAGTAGAAAATGAGTGTGGTCCTCTGTGTGTGAGAGCTTCACCAGCTCAGCGTCTCTCATCCTCAGCTCGGTGATCTCCTGCCCCAGCTTGTCTTTAACCTTTTTGAACCGACCCACTTCGGTTTTCTCCCGGGATTTGATCTTCTCCTTCACATCGGCGCATCTTCTCTCAATGATACGGGTCAGCTCGGCGAAGACTTTCTCTGTGTTCCTCAGTGCAGTTTCAGCAGACTGACTAACAGCGTCTTCCTCCTGCTGAAACATCTTCACATCTTTCTCCCTGTCCTGGATTCTCTGTTGGATTTTTTTCTGAGTCACCCAGAGCTCTCTCTGCCTCTCAGTCCTTTCTGCTGCAGCTGACACTTTGTTGTGTCCTTTATGTCCATCCTTGGAGCAGAGATAACAGATACACTGCTGATCGGTACGGCAGAACAACTTCATCACTTCCTGATGATGAGAGCAGATGGTATCCTGGAGCTTTGTAGATGCTTCCACCAGCTTGTGTTTCTTTAGCGGAGCTACATCATAGTGAGGCTGGAGGTGTTCCTTGCAAAAAGAGGCCACACATTGCAGACAGGATTTAAAGGCTTTCAGGTGGCAGACATCACAGGCCACATCATCAGGTACGGCAAGGTAGAGATCAACAGGAGCAGCTTGGACCGGGGGTGGGGCCACCACCTTCTTCAGCTCTTCCACTACAAACGCCAACATGTTATTTTTCACCAGGGTGGGCCTCGTTATGAAGATCTGCCTGCACTGAGGGCACCTGTGGGTGCTCCTGTGATCATCTTTATCTAAGTGGTGCTTGATGCAGTTCATGCAGTAGCTGTGTCCACAGGGAATAGTCACCGGGTCCTTCAGTAGATCCAGACAGATCGAACAGGAGAACCTTCCTCGGTCAAGCTGAATTCCTTCTGCCATGTTGAACCGAGCTTGTTGTGGAGAAAACTCCCCAGAACTTACTGAAACAACAACATGGAGACAGCTGCCTGCGCATCCGAACTTTCTGAAGAGCAGGTGTCTGATGACTGAGAGACGCCTGATGAAATTTCACTTTATAGAAACATGTCAGAGAGTGGGAGGACTTTGCAAGCTTTGCTTCATTCCAGAAAGAGGAGTGGCTTTGAGGACGAAGACTGTTAACACTGGTTATTCAGGTTTGAGATGGTATGTGAACTGTGGGAACAATCTTTCCCATAAAATCATAAACTACATCCTTGTTCTTCTAGTTTCTAGTTATGTGTCCATGAATCTATTTTGATATTTTGAAGTACTTAAGCTTGATCGAAACACCATAATTATAAGTTACCAACTGCTCATCTCGTCAATTAACTCATAATAATCACATAACAGTATCAGGTAGAAACAAGCGTGCATTTGCATTTTCTTTACTTTTGCCAATTTACTTGAAATTTGGTCGAAATTTGCAAAAACAACAGACAGAAACAGCTATTGACTTAAAACTGCATTATCAAGTGTATCAATCAATTGTTACAATAACTGACAAGTATTTTACTGAAGTAACTAAAGTTCTCTCTGAGTAAACTAACCTATAATGTAAAAAACCAAGCAGCAGTGCAAAACAAAACAAAACAAAACAAAAAACTGCAGTTCCTCTAACGTCCACTTGAGGCTGGCTCCAGAAGTGAGTCAGTCTCCATAAGTCCCCATGTTCAAATGTCCAACTTCACAGCAGAAATAAACATGTTTACAGCCTGGTACAAAAAACAGTTTTGGTCTCTGTAGCTAATTTCCCCGTTCATGACAACTGTACTGAGGGTGAATTTATATACAACTCACCTGTTCACATTATATTAAGGCTTAAAGTTATGCAGGATTAAGATTGTGGACACTTTGATTGACAGGTGGGTGCCGTCACAGATGGCTTATAAGAGCACTCGGGCGTCATTCAGCCCGCCTCAGCTCCACCTCTTTGCCCATTTTTAGATTAACTGGAAGAAGATGGAGGCAGCAGTGCCAAGTTGGCGGCGGGTACTGAGCTTCACAATGAATCTACATGAACCCGCGGGTGACGTCATGAATATAACGTCCATGTTTTATACGGTCTCTGCTGAAACCACGAAAATCTGACTGACTTTGAACACCGTAAAATCTTTAATCAAACAATGTGAGTCTGACTGAGTACTGAGCGGGGCGGATTAATGAACCTTAGAGATGAAATACATAACAGGAAAGAAATCTGTGTCACTGCTTCATGTGTGTGTGTGTGTGTGTGTGTGTGTGTGTGAAAAGGAGTATTGTGTAAGGTGTGTGTGTGTGAGAGGGTCTGAAAATCAGAGAAAGGGGGTATTGTGTTTATGCATGTGCCCAACTGTCTGTTACTGGTGTGTGTGTGTGCGTGTGTGTGTGTGTGTGTGCACAGAGGAAGGAGTGTGTGTCATCCGGTCCCCCATAGCGAACTCGGGTCGACCCCCCACTGGGCCTGGATTCGAATACCACACATTTTCTCCATCCCACACCCCTCATTCCTTCCCATAATGCACTTCCTGACATACCCCCACCCTATGAACACACACAGACATGAACACACACACACACACACACACACGTACAGTGTATTCCAGTAATAGCTTTGGCAGTGCCAGTTTGTCTGCTGGTCTCCAGTGACGCTCCAGTCCCATCCTGATGCGTTGTCTTACTTCAAAATGGACTTTTAGATCCGTTGCGGTCGACTCGCTAACATCCGTCTGTGGTGAATTACCAAAAAACAACTCGACTGGTGATGATTTTTTAAGTGTACCGAGATCAGGATCAACACGTATTCAGTTCGAAGGAGGATGAGTGTCTCCAGTTTCCTTTTAGAAGAAACCCAAACAGTGAAAATCAGACGTCTATCGCACAAAAACATCTAAATAAACATCGTACTCTTTGTGTGTTCTTGGAATTGAAGCCCAGCGCGACCCTTCAGTGAAACAAAGATACTACTTATTTCATAATAACACTCCTCTGTGTCAAACAGACGTATGCCCAAAATGTTCTTTGTTTTGGCCTTTTCCAATGTGAACGGTTGACAGAGTGCTCACGGGAGGTCCAATTTTGAGGTTCTGAGAAAAATATGCTGCCAGATTTGAGTTTTTTATGAATCTGTAGTCAAAGTCCAGCACGGAGTCAGTTTCTATGAGAGAGCACACAATAAGACTCCAACTGGGATTAAGTGTTGAATCTGTGTGTTGTTGTTGTTGCCTGAATGTCCGATCTCATCATCTAAGATTTATTTATATTTCTTTAAGAATCTAAATGTTGAGGTTGAATAAATTGTTGCACATCTACTGTGAGAAGATCGTGATGGTGGATTTTGACGGATTTTCTTTTCGCCTTTGAGTTTTTTTTAAATGACTTGAACCATCTGGGAAGTCATCGCTGGGAACTATACGAAAAAACACAAAAACACCTGGCAGGTCATCGGCTGAACCATCTATCTATCACCGTCTATCACGGGCGGACTTCAACCAGATCAACGAATCATAACGTCAAACTCGTACTGATGTCAGCCGGTAGAAGAGTGAAAGTAAAACCTTCAGTGTTGTTCTTTTCTCTACTTTCAATGAAGAAATCCTTCCCAGTTCTGATACACTAACCTAACAGTCTCATTGTTACACACCCTGTATGCTGCAGGACACAAACTGAAAAGTTTCTTACATAATTTTGTGATCTTGTAAATCCGACTGTCTTGTAAGGTTAGAAAACCCTGCAGGTGAAGCATGTTCATGATGTCTTTTATCGATTTTGTTCAACTTTTCATGTTTCTAAGAGATGCTCTGATCAAACACAGGCCATCACGACACATCATGAGCTGACATTTATGAAAAAAAGGTGAGGGAGGGTCGGTTTTACCTGGTGCTTGTGGGAAGAAGGCTCCAATCAGCTTGGATCGTTTCTTCTCATAGCCCTTCTGTGTGATATCACCTGACAGAGACAGAGAGACAAAGAGACATTTACTTTTCATGTTCTTAACTTTGTGGTACAGTTTGGAACAAAGCACGTCCATCGTATTTACAGCCACACCTCTCCTCAGGTGTGACTATAACCTGACACTGTGACCTGGTTGACAACACTCCTGGCCCGAACCCTAACCCTTTGTTTGATACCTCTCTCTGGACCCGATAGGTCGGAGACTAAAGAAAGGACTGCGGCTACAACACGAGCGCAAAAGTTCAAAGATATCGAAGCTATGAGGTGATACTGAATTAATAGAAACAAATGACATTGAAGCTGAAAGCTGCAATCTAAGAACGCACGGAGATGTTTGACTTATCACATCGTGCTTAGTCATTCTGTCCAGTCAACCCAAACCAGATGGTTTGTGCAGTTTGTGCTCTGCAGATGTTAATTCACCTTTCACGGTGCGACGAACCACCTCGAAACTTGCTGACTGATCTCCCCGTGCGAAGTGATAAATCGAGCCGACCTAAGATGCCATCAGCAGATTTTCCACGAGGCACATCTGAATCCAATAACTCTTTCATAACGATTCCTGGCGTTGTGTTTTTAACCACCGGGGGAAACCAGACGGGACATTTAGAGAGAGAGCCAGAAGATTTTGGGAAATGACTGGAGAGTTAATGAAAATCAGCTGAGAGCTCGTTTTTGACTGACAGTGCCTGAATGTGTTTAACCCCACCCGGCGTGTATGTCAAGTGCAGCAAAACAAACGCACAGAGTCATTAAAGTCAACAACTTGAGAGCAAAGCATCATGGGAATTTGAGTTTAGGAGTCCTCTAACCTCCAGTATCTGGACCATTAATGTAATTTAACATCCAATGAAACGCCTTCACTCGTCTGACGCCGCCGCAGCAGAGTGCTTCCTGTTTGATGAGTGATCATGAGGGCTGATTACTGCACAAAAACACAACTTAATAACTTTATTCGGTGATTTTGGTGAAACTAGATCAGATTTTATTTTAATTAACCGCTACTAACTCAATCTGCCGTTAGCAGGCAACAGAACCGGGCTCAGCTCCAGCTGCATCTTTGAAAACCTGACGAGTTCTTTCTTCTTTTGAATTCAATTCAAAGTGTTGCAGGAAAAACAATAAAAATACTAAATATAAAGTTTAAAGACTGAACAAAAGGAAATACAAGACGGACGCTACGCTGCTGACCAACTTTTATAAATCACAAGAGCATTTTTATAATTGAAAAAAGTTTTTCTGCCATTAAGTAACTTTTTATCTTCCATAAAAATTCAACTTCCTTACATAAAGTACAATAAGAGCCAAAGAATTAATAAAATTATCAAAGTCGCCACTTTTCAAGGTAAAATATGCCCCGACATGTTGTCATAAATGAATCATCTCATATCTCCAAACATAAGGCAACATGCATCTTTAGTGCACGCCCCAGAAATAAATCACATCATCACTTTTATATTTCTTCCCACTGAAAAGCTGACTCACTGATGCAATATCTGTCAAAATAATCAAAATATGAGTATGTCAATGAAGCAATAGAGATTTTTATGATCTATAATGGCAGATAATCTGATAACCAGCCCCTTCATACACATGTTTTTAATCTGTTCTGCAGAGTTCACCTCCACACGTCATCCTTCCTCATGCATACATGAGCTGATGCTGCATGCTGTTTACAGCTACACAGCTCTCAGACATGCCAAATATTCCTTCATAAAAATGTAAATATTCATTCTCACGAGGCCTAAATCTGACACAGGCTGAGATTTCGTCAGAAGCTGAAGCTGCAGATGACCAAGTTAAAAAAATAGAAACATAAGGTTTAGAGGTGAAAAACGTCGGCTGACTCGAGCAGCAGGAGATGCAGGAAACAGACTGAGTGGCGCTAAATCTGCAGCGGATTTGTCGAACACGGAAAAAAGCTGTTTGCGCGGCTGACTTGACAAATCCTTCTTAAACACACATACATGTGACTAACAGGGCTCGGATCAAGAAACCCAACTGGTGGGCACGGACGTCATCGGTGACAGTGTCAGTGCTGTGTGTGTGTGTGTGTGTGTGTGTGTGTGTGTGGGTGTTTCTGGTAGCGTGAAGGCAAAGCACATGGCAATAATTAGCATCTCTGGTAGGGGAGCTAACCACCCTGCAGAGAGAAAGAGAAGCTGGCAAATGCTTCAGTTTGAAAAGAGAAGACACCGAGGGAGGCTGAGACACAAGGGACGAGTGGAGGGAGGTCTGACCTTGTTTTCAAGATACTAACTTCTTAAAGTGACACACACACACACACACACACACACACACACATATACACACACACAGCAGCCATCTTCTAGACTTAATTGGGATTTTATCAGGAAAGAGGACTCGGAGTGAAATGAGCATGTCAGTCAGCGAGCTCATCTGTCGGATACTGCAGCAGCTCTGCGCTGGCCAATCTCCATCCAATCAGACAGAGAGACAGGCGGTCAGTCCGTCTGTCAGTCAAACAGTCAGTCAGTGAGACAGGCAGTCAGTCAGGATGTTTAAGAGCTACGGAAAACAACAAGACCGGCATGTCGAATGAAACAAGTCTTTAAGTTTATGAGCTTTACCCTCCGTGTCGTATTAATGATCCTTTAAATAAAACATCAACGTGCGTCATTAGTTCATTTAAGAGCGACAGTTTTTTTTTTTATGATCTGACGGTTATAAATCCAGTTTATGATCTGACAAAGCTTCGGTTAGGCTTTGGTTTAAGTTGGTTTAAGGATCATCGTCTGGGTCGTGAGCTTTGGTTAGAGAAACTTTGTGGCTTCTGATTTCTGTCACATCAAATTTTGCTGTTTCCTTTCAGACTTTTCTCTCCAACTTGTGCTTTTTCTCTTGAGAAGTCTTCAAATCTTTTAGTCGACATAATACCACAAACAGCAACGTCAGTTTTACCGATAAAACGTGGACTTCGCCTCCATGATGGCAGTGACTGAATCTAAAAATGGGCAAAGACAGCGAGCGTGGGTGGAGATGATGGTGATGGTGCTCAAACAAAGCCTCCTGTAACACCCACCTGTCAATCAAAGCATCCACACTCTTAAACATGGGGACTTACGGAGACTGACTCACTTCTGGAGCCAGCCTCAAGTGGACGTTTGAGGAACTGCAGTTTGTGGCACTTTGCATTGGATTTACTTCACACAAACGGAGGCTGAGTTGAACCCAGGTGTTAAAAGACAAATTCACATCTGGAAGCCGCTCAGTTCAACTTCTGAACTGTCTTAACCGTCCTGTATTTTCTCCAACGTGCACACAAAAGCTCTTCTCTGGGAGTCACAGTTTTAGTTCAGGCTGCTCTCAAACAGTCAGGTCCATGTAAACTACACCTCTGACTACAGTCCATCTCTCCAGTAAAGTGCATTAAATTGTTTTGAAATATGCATGCAGCAGCCTGAGGTCAGCTATAAGCTCCCTATGAATTATTGACATTCAGACGTAAACACACCGCGGGCTGCACCCTCCGTGACTCCCCGCGTTGACGTCAAGCCCGTCTGCTCTTAACCTTGAAGTCGAGCAGCGCAGTCGACGTGTAAATCTGTCACGTACACCACATCTGTGGGCGGTAGTCAAGTCACTATAGCGACTGATGATGTAATAACTTCCAGATTATGTCATAACTCGAGTGCGAATGAGCAAAAATGTGATCAAGTCCGACATTAAACTAGATTTTACATAAATTCTTTAGGTGTGAATGCTGTTATTCCACGTTATAAGGCCATAAGTAAGTGGACACCTCGACTTTTCTCATGAGCTCTTAATGAAGCAAAAATCACTTGGACTATAGTTTGCTTCCAGCTTTGTGTCGACAGTTTGTGTTTGTCCCCCGTGCACAGAGCCAGGACCATCACAAAATGGTTTTCCAAGTTTGGTGTGGAAGAATTTCACTGATCTACACGGAGCCGTGAACTCAGCCACATCCAACCAGAGTTCAATCTGGCAGCCAGTTCAGACGAGCCTTTACAAGGAAATGTTTATTCATCATAGTCGCATTTTAGTTTTTATAAATCAGATTTTCAGTCGACGGACGTCAAGATGTTCTCGTTTTTCTTTTCGCCTCTGAAGTGTTACTTGTTTAGCTGCTGTTCAACAATAAAGAACCGACGCTCAGTCCTGACAAATGTGCTACTATGATGCAGAAAGTTGGTGATTTGTGGGTCGGCTCGTTGATTAAAGGATTTCTCTGCAGGTCACACGGTGCACACTGGCTCGTGCAGTCTCATCAACGAAAACATGGCGTCATTGTTTTCATTATTAAAGATCTATTTTTAGCTCGGCTTTATCGTCGTTCCCGTAATAAAATAAACACTGTTGCCAACAGCCGACAGCGAGCCAAACCTCATCACATCATCACCAAACGTCAGTGTTCGGCTTCACTGGTGGCTGAATGGGATCAAATCCCTGCAGCCAGAACACAGAGTCCAGGCTGTCATATGGCAGGCTGTTGAGATGAGGGTGTCCACATACTTTTGGCCACATAATGCACAAATGTGCTCTGCATAAAACTGCAGCCTCAGAACAAAACTCAGCGACTCCGCTCTGCTAAATCACCTCCCCACAGCCAGGCTGAGCCTCCATGACCATATACAGTAAGAGAGAGACAGAGAGAGATGAAGAGTGAGTCAGTTAAAGAAAGAGAAGGAAGGAACAAGAAAGAAGGGACAGGAGGAAGAGTGACATTGATTAAAGGAAGCAGAGAAAGAAAGATAAAGAAAGAGAGAGAGAGAGAGCGTTGCATCTATCGAACACCTAAAAAGGAAACAGATGATTTTATTGTTTCGACACTGCAGAGAGCGAGAGAGCACAAAGAGTGTTTGATGAGAAGAAAAGCAGAAGAGGGAGAGAGGAAGAGACAGAAACATGACACAAGAGACGAGATCATTTTTACAAGGAGGATGAGACAGAGAGGCGTTCGAGTCTCCAGTTCATCACCTAAATCAGGAGAGTCGGTTCTGATTTCAGGAGGTCCGAGAGAGAAAAATGCTCCTCAGGTTCTGCAGCATGTTTAAGTCCCAAAACTCAATGACATGACGTTTCCGGCTCAGGGACCGGACTCGACCCGGTGACCTAGATACAGACCATCTATGCCCCGTGGGAAATGTGGTTCTGTTGTGAAAACACCTCACAGAACTGGTGTGTGATGGCGGCTCCTAATTATCTCAGATTGACTGTCATTATATCAAATTTAGTGACTTTAATTTCACAGAAATATCACGCTGGTGTAATAATTATCATCAGTCATCGTTAACGTTTCAGTGATTCGCCCGCTGCGTTTATGCAGAGTGAGCTTCAGTGACCAAATCACCAAAACTACAAAGATTTTTAAACTTTTTAGTCAGATTTAACGAAATAAAAAGTGTTTGTTAAAATCTAACAACACAGATTTTTTCATTATATGTTTTATTTAACATTAATTATGAAGAGTGACATCATTTGATCACTAAGATAATCAAGAGAGGAAGCCAAACACACACACACACACACACAGAGCTTCAAACACACATTAACACACAAGAGGAAACGCCCAAGGACTCCCCTGGGAATGAGGGCAATGAAAACACACACACACACACACACACACACACACACACACACACACACACACCCATCCTGCAGGATGTGTGTGCGCAGTTGGAGGCAGCAGCAGGTGTTTACAGTATCAACACGCTGAGTCAGGACTGAAACTCACCTCCACATCGAGCTTTCGTTTGTCACTATACATTTGAACTTTGCATTACATGGTTTTAAATTTCATCACCGTCAGGCGAAAAGCAGAAGAATGACGCAGTGTGTTCACGGTGTTCACCTTCACTGAGGAGGAAAACTGATGACTGAGGAGCTGAAAAACATGGAGGACATTTTGGAGTCATGACAGAGCTATGAGAGTTTTTTGTTTTTGGCCTCTTCTCGCCTGCTTGATGTGCAGCCGTGTCGGTTTTCCTCCCCTATTAAACATTTCCAACTCGTGGAGCAGCAAACAGAAAACCACGTCCCATCTGAGCGATACACAAAGTAACACAACGGAGCACATGACTGTGTTAAAATAACATTTCTCTCTCTGGCTTGTCATAAAAAATTCAGGAGTATATAACTCCTCGCGGCACATACCAATTATGTAATGTATGAAAGTTGGATTTCAAGACGTAGTTTCAATGATTAACGGCCATCCTGTGCACTTGTGGAAAAACAGAGCTAACCGCGCTGTGCTGTTTGAGCTCCAGTAAAACTGTTACACGTTCGATCTGAAGGCCCGGACGGAAAGTCCCCACCACGGTTTATGTTCGACCACATGAGACGGTCGAGGAAATGAATTTTTGTGAAACGCGTGGCTTCGTTAGCGCAGAAACGTGTTAATCCACAATAATCCTGATTAACTTGTTGATTATTTTTGTTTTAATGATCTGAATTAAGTAACTACTGTCCTAGTTAAAGCTGTTAAGTCAATATAGTGGAGTAAAAGTATTAAGTAACATAATATAGTGTAGAATTAAATACAAATACCTCAAAACTGTACTTAAGTACTCTCTGCAGCATCAGTCCTGGCAGAATTCCTAAATGCACTCACTCAGCGAAGCGGCCGTACCTCCACTTCAGGGTCCAAATCACTTTTATTTGACTCTGCTTTAACTTTGCTCGACGTACGTGCACAGACAGAAACATAAATAAAACCTCGGTGCTTTATTTTCTCATAACCGCACACAGTTTTGTGCATTATCGCTCGTGTACTAATGTAACCTCTGTTTCTCCTGAAGCAGCTGCACATCACACAGACGCACAGCGTATCATGTAACCACACTTCACGTCGGCTTAACGGCCAGTCAGCAGAGTTTCTCTCCAGCAGAGCATGACTCATCACATCATGGTATGTACACAGACATGATAAACAGTGAAACAACACACACACACACACACACACACACACACACACACACACAGGTGAACCAACTTTCAGGTCATGCCAAAGTCTCTAAATTTTGAATATACTCACACCTCCAAACAAACAAAGTGAAGCCAAAGAACTGTGACACCTTTCTCCAATTAGGCTAATTAGATCAAATAAATCACCACACACACACACACACACACACACACCTGAAAACACACTTCTACTCACCGAGCATGACGCTAACAGGCAGCAGGAATAAACGACTGACACAGCAGTCAAACTGAGCTTCATGCTCCTCACAGACGAGCCTCCGTCCTCGTCTGTGGACCTCCCCACTGCTCGGTGTGTGAAAACACCGGTTGCTTATTCCCCATTGGCAGAGGAACACACACACACACACACTCTCAATTAGCACGCACACACAAAGACAAGCAGCTTATTAGTTCCAAAGAAGAGCAGGTCAACCTCCTCTACTCAGACAAAGGGATGAAGGTGTCTGCTGACATTTAGCTACTGATGCTGCCTTTGTTGTTAACACACACACACACACACACACACACACATACACACACACTTTCCAGCCGTGGATTGGTTGGCAATTACGCATCACTTACTTTTTAGTCTAGGAAGGAACTACTTTTTCCCCCGAGCTCTGTGGGTGTGAATATAAACAACATGACCTCCCCCCACGTCTCCCCTCAGTTGGTTCAGTCCAACCTGCCTGCCCAAACACGCTGCTGGGCGACATCAGCAAAACAAACAAACTGGTTTGTTTGTCGGTCGACTTCACAGTGAGGTGAGAGAGGACACACACACACACACACACACACACACACACAACCCTTGGGGATGCCCTATACCCGTCTCTAGTGGTTACTATGGTGATAACTGCCAACAAAGGGGGGCAACATGGATGAAATTGATATTGCGATAACCTCAAACATGTTTATTGATATCTATTCAGATTTACACTCAGTTTAAGTTAGTTTATGAACCGAGGCGACTGATATGTGAATTTTACTCACTTCACACACACTTTAAGTGACAAAGATAGCTCCTGCTGCTGAAACGCGACACTTGTTGACTTTATTTAACCTGATTTGAGGCTGAGACGACTAAAAAACTAAAGAAATGCAGAAATATTTGCATCTAATTTGACTGCAAAGCAACGTTTCAACAGTCTAACAAAGCTGACGGACCTCATGGTGATGTTCTCAGTAACCCTTTGTAGGCTGGATGACAGATACAGACCAGAGCCTGCACACACTGACGCTTGATGATCCTCTGTGTAATTTGTGAGAACGTGCCGCCCTTACGGACGCCACCTTGTTTGCTTTTATGAAACGAGCGCCAACAGTTGTAACGGCTAACGTAGCCTCGAGCCTCGCTTCCTTCAAACTCGACACATCAGCAGATTGTTTTCAAACTCACAGTCCTCAGCTCCAACCGTCGATGACTCGAGTGACATCACTTAGTCTTTGTCATCTATTAATCCTGCATAACTTTAAGCCTTAATATAATGTGAACAGGTGAGTTGTATATAAATTCACCCTCAGTACAGTTGTCATGAACGGGGAAATTAGCTATAGAGACCAAAACTGTTTTTTGTACCAGGCTGTAAACATGTTTATTTCTGCTGTGAAGTTGGACATTTGAACATGGGGACTTATGGAGACTAACTCACGTCTGGAGCCAGCCTCAAGTGGACGTTAGAGGAACTGCAGCTTGTGGCACTTCAATGACAAAACTTTAACATTTAAAATGAATAATTTGCTAATAATTTGCACAAACAAAGTTCAGTTAGATCTACTGTATTCATGAACACTTTTCTGGGGAAAACAACAGTAAAAGAAAAGAGCGCCACCAACAGACCATCAAAAGAAAATCCACCACATCTGTTTGGCAGCTGATCGCTCTAAAGTTTAGAGCAGACACACCGGTGACGAACAAAGTACCAAAATGTCGCCCGGATCAAAGATCCTCTCTTTAACTGCTCAGCGACCACAAACCTCTTCACATCGCACTCAGATACGTCCTCTTTAAATTCCTTTCCACGCGGGGTTCCCTGTCATGCTGCTCGCTGTAACGACAATCATTCCCTGATGGTCAAACATGTGAAAATATTCCCACGCCTGAAATAGAAGCTGCAAGTCTGCCCGCATTCATCCTAAAACAGGAGACCGCCACATCTAATTAACCCGAGCGTCACACACACATACAGCCTGCTCCGAATGTCAAATAATTTACTGTTGAAGCTAAATAATGTGACCCAAACACAAACAGCCGAGCACGATAAAAACGTCATCGGGCAGCGAAACAGAGTGATTTCATTTCCTGCAGTTTGAAGAACAAACAGGCAGCGAGGGACCCGTGGAGGGCCGACAGAGACCGACAGTGTATCTGCGGTCCCCTGAGGACGTTTTCTGAGCTACATCAACCTGACCCACATGACCAGGGAAAGTCCCCCCCTCCTCCGTCTAAGCCCGTCGTCTTGTGATCTAAGCAGGCCGACTCGCAGCCGAGGATTTGGGGTCACGGGGTCATCTTTTCCCGGCAGATCGCCCAGGCTGAGTGTCATGTGTCCGTTACAGTAGATAACTGCACTGCTCGTCTACCGACACAATCAGAGAGAATCAAAAGTCCAAAGACTAAAAACTGATTTTGGTTTTGATCCTCACTTAACTGGACAAAGAAAAACTCCGTCCAACATTTAAACTTTTTAATATTTTAATTCATATTATGACATATTGCAGCTTGGAAAAGTTCTGTGAAAAACATGTAAACGAATGTTTCTTCGAAGAACGAACAGGAAAAAGCTTCCCGTATGGCGTCATCACGAAGAACCACGTCAGGTCCGGACTCTTTATTTTTAAAGAAGAGTTTCGTCTGCTGTGACGATTCTCAGAACAGATCAGCCGATTGACAGACAGTAAAGTAACAACATGTGGGAGTTTTATTCCAATCTAAAGTCAATATTCTTGAAACAACACGAGCGTGCAGAACAGAAAATGTTTTGAATGAACAGCGAGAGTCGATCCCCGCGAGTCGCCAACAGACCGGATCCTGCAGCCAGTACAAAATTTGCCTACAGGAGAGATTCTCAAAATAGAAACAGATAACCTTTGATGATACTCGATACTGCCGCGGCGCCTCTGAGCTGATATGCACACACACACATACACACACACCACACTTGCACCTGTGCAGGTAGAGCTGGCTGTCAGTCAGATGATATTTACCTCGAGGACTGACGTGGCGACAGTTAGACGTCAGACTTTGACCTCCATTTGGAGGGATGTGTTGAAAATAAAAATTTCTGATTTCGGGAACTAAAAATCAGAGCTTGTGGTTTTCTTTCTCTGAGGCAAACAACAAGAGATCCTCGATACGATTCACCTGCCACATTGTGGTGGCTCTGCTCCATGCGGTGTGTCAGCGGCGAGAGATTCAGAGTAATCACTTCCACCCTCTTGATCAAGCATTTCTCTCAACAAAAAGCTAAAAAGACACTGAACAAAAACTCCAATAAACCGGAGCCAAAACTTCACGCAACAGTTTCAATTAGAAACTGGCTGAAAAAACAACACAGGACGGCGCTGAGAAGACAAAAGACCTCCAGTTCACCCTCTGTTGAACCCATCGTGGAGTCTAAACCTCCTCAGTCACACTCTGTCAGCTTCTAATGGGCTGTAGACCCGTGCTGCTGCTGTAGGAGCTAGAGATGAGTGAAGGAGGAAAAACTGAGCACGAGTTAGGATGGATGAAGGAAACAAGTGATTACGGGGTCGACTGCTGCGGTCTCTACTGGCAAATTCATACAGCTAACGTTTATGACATTTACAGATGAATTTTAACACATTTGCATGAAGTTCCCCTCATCAGTGGTGGACAGTTAGCTGCTAAGATGATATTTTCTCCTTCCTAACCTGGCTGTTCCTCCATGCTGTTCTTTCCTCCGGCCTAAATGATGACGAATAATCCCCCAAATCCATCCTCAGCCATCTACGACCAACAAAGCAACCACTCGAAGGCTCTTTAGGTGAGAGAAGATTTAAGATATAAGCCAGTAGGAGCTGGCGTGTGAGAAAGCATGCACCCCATCACACTAAAGATCCGATAGAGATCACTTCAGTGCAGACCTCTGCCAGTCGATAACCTTCAAAGTGCTGCGTTATCAGGAGAGTCTGATGCATTTCACACGCCTTCAAACAAAAGCTGCTTTAGGGAGAATGAAAATGGGGGTTTAATGCCCTGTAAGACTATTGGCTTTAAACAGTGTGAGTGCGTGGACGTCTCATCAAACCCGGCTAAAAGCCACTTAGAGGGAACCCGCAGGAGCGACCGCGCACACTCACAAAAATAGATGCACACTTCCCAAAATGCACCATGTGTGAATGGAGCCCACACACTCTCATCTGGGTCATTTAAAGTAATACGACGCTGCCTACAAAGTCAGTGTGAGTTTCTACTGAAGGAGGTAAGAAGTTGGGTTTAACTTGCTTGATATGACGGTAACGTCTGCCAAGAAATCTGACTGCTTCTCTGTCTGCCAAAAAAAAAAAAACTTTGAACATATTTTCTAACAAAAAGGTTGTTTTTCTGCCGTGGGGCGGTTTGGCTCTTTGCCTGGAGAATATTTCACAATTTTCCTGTGAAATCTGGCAGAAGAGTGAGATGACTACCTGATCTATTTTGGACTGAATCTTGTTTTATTGATCTGGATTTGGGATCATGTGGCATTGATTGCTTTTTTTAGTTGGCTGTGTAACAAATGGAGAAATCACAAGATGCTGCTGAAAGCTCTGGAAAAAAACAGATGACAGATAACAGCACAATAAGACGGACTGATGATGGTGATATTTCCTGAAACGGTAGGATGTTTTGCTGCTGCTTGAACGCTCCATCTCAACCCAACGCGGTTCTTTTTTTCTCCCGTCAGGTCCTCCACAAATCACACATGTAGACCAGATGCATTTTTCATAATAATAAAGAGGGTTATCAGTAATAAAACTGCCGGATTTTAAGGAAGTAATCAAATTTGTTTGCAAGTAATCTTTGACAATGTAGCTGGAATTACTACCAAACCCCGGTAACTGACGCACTCCAACAATCTGACCTTGGATCATTTTCCCGCAGAGACAATCACAAACCGGTTTCAAACACCTGACACCTAATCAAAAGTTCCTTCCTGTATTGGCTGCAGAAAACACAGCAACCGCCGCCCAGCGTCCAAAACAGGAAACTACTTGACCTCAAACCTTCCAAAAGTCGCCAGTGATGCGCGAAAAACCAAACGGACTTTGCGTATTCTTAAAAATCCTGTTTGCAGGGCTCGACCTTAAACCGAGCTGACAGGAGTGATGTCTTTGTGTGTGACGTCAGTGTTGGCAGTGTTTCTTTCACTCTTTGGTGCTTCAGAGAGTTTGGCCTCGAGGTAAAGGACTGTCCAAAGATTTGGACAGTGGATGTGAAAGCCAAGCCTTCTCCGTCTTTGAGCAAAACACTTGATTGCTTTGGCAGACATGTTGAGTTGGCTGACGGACAGATGTGCATATGTATACTGTCTAACGGGGTGGATGTTCAGAAAATCCATCCCAAGCATAAATCAAGATTATTAAAGAGGAACAAAATAAAAATGGTTGAAACTGTACAATCCCGAACAGGCGCTACTAAATCAGACACCAATTAAAAAACACCAACAGGTACCAGCTCCTGTGCACCACATCCATCTTTCTAACTGCGTCCACAGGGCCAAAAGACAAGGCTTCCTCCTTAATTCAATTACATCCGCCAGCTGCAATCTGGAGAAACGGAGGAGGAGGAAGAGGAGGAGGAAGTGGTGACCCAGACTTTGGCTCTCGGTGTAGCTGACTGTGATCTCAGGGGGAGAACAGAGCGGCTGAGCAGCTGTGTTAGCCAGGAAATGTACAACACAGCACAGAGAGGCGCAGTGCAGCAGCTACAGACTCTCTCTCTCTCTCTCTCTCTCGTTGGGTATAATGAAGCTTGAGTTTGTGTTTTGTCCCTGTGGAAACAGGCGACAGAATTAAGAATTAGCCCGTTGAACCTCTGGCTGTGTTTTGTTTGGTTAGCACTCGGAAACATCACGTCATGTCTTAGGGAAGACGTGTCATACATCGTTACTTTGAGGATAAGTTAACACACACTAAACGGCGCGTGGGTGTGTGTGTTTTAAACTATTTAAAAACGTCTGGATTTCTGGATTATGAAATAATAATAATAATGATAATAATAATAATTTGGTATCCACTATATTTAAAGGTCCAGTGTGTAGGAAGCAGGGGGCTCTACTTACGAA
Organism: Protonibea diacanthus; assembly: GCA_028641955.1. Taxonomy (NCBI): domain Eukaryota; kingdom Metazoa; phylum Chordata; class Actinopteri; family Sciaenidae; genus Protonibea; species Protonibea diacanthus. The sequence goes on from CM053988.1 coordinate 23,393,693, forward strand.
AAATAATAATCATATTATGATTAGAAAATAAGAACTTAAATGTTTTGTTATGTTTAAATGAGACTTTATATCGACAGATGTTGCGGGTCCTCCTCGAAGGAGTCCGCCATCTTGAAACACTTCAGTACAGTAGCCCAGAACGGACAAACCAAACACCGACTCTAAATCTTTGTTTTCACGGCCATCATAGTTTTCCTTCATGCAAGCAAGCAGATGGTGAAATGAGATGGTTGCAATCACAGACTACACCGCCAGATGGTCCTTTAAAGAGGATTTTTGGCTTACAAAGAATAAAACAGCATGAACATCATCATTTTCTGAATACATTTTCTAGAAACATCCTCCAGGCCAAATCAAACTGTAGGCAGGCCAACTTTGTCTGAGAGCCCCACTTTGGGCAGCCTTTGCCTCGAGGGTAGAGGTCTTAATGTGTCTGATATTACGGACCCGATCCAGAAAAGATTAAATTCATTATTAAAAAAATAAAATAAATCCACAGTGTCAACATGAACAAACCGCCTGAAAACACTAGTACGGTGTCTTTTTTCCCCTTCAAACACATCATCTGTCTCAAAAAAAACATTTTTCCATGATGCGATGAGTCCACTTCCATTTGGACCCATCGCAACCTGGATCCAAACGTTGAACCCGGAGAGTATGAGTCTTCTGATGTGACCGAGTTGAAGTATGTCTGGTGCAAAATGTGCTGCGTGTTCAAGAAACCAAAGTTTATAAGTTCAAATATGAACAACTGCTCAGAGAGTTTAGGTTTGGAAACAGACTATTGAGTCTCTCAGCAGCTACCGTCCCTTAATGGAGTCTTTTAATAATAAACACAACGCCCCATTTGGCTCCGGCGGAGAAGCTCGGCGGCCACCGGCAAGACAAACGCTCGTGAATGTGTGAGCTATGCTGCAGGGCGTTGCTGCAAAAGAACATGTGTGCTCAGTTAGCGTCCGCTGGATAAATAAAGCTTCGATAAGTACAGGTTAAACCAATCATAAACCCTTTGGCCGAGGGGTTGTGTTAATGGTTAGAAAGCTGAGCTTTTTCTCTGATTATATCACTGTTTTAGTTTGGCTGTGAACTCTTCTGCTGGCCTTGCATTTAATCCCAGCAGATTATAGAGAGTACTGCACACACAGATGAGTACATAATCCAGTGGTTGTGTAAAACCATCACACGGCATTAAGCCTTTCACGCCCAGATCTCTGATATGACCGGCTTCTCTCGACTGCTCACTGGAAATAAAGTATCTCCAACCCCAGTTTCAGAGTGTAATCCAGCTGTGGTAAATGTGGACAGCTGTACATGTGTATTTGTCATGATTATATTACTTATGATCAAAAAGTAGCAAGTCGACAACTTTGCTAACAGATAACAGAAAAGAGAGAGAAGATAGTTTTCTCAGTTAACTTCCTCTTCATTCTCTTCTCCTCTGCCATTAAAGTCCATAAAGGCTGCTGAGGCTGATTACATTGTCCACTTGCCCAGCTCTGGTTCTAGCACGACACCGGCTCTGCTACCAGGGCCTGAGAACCTCCTCTTCTTCTTCTTCTTCTTCTTCTTCTTCTTCTTCTTCTTCTTCTTCTTCTTCTTCTTCTTCTTCTTCTTCTTCTTCTTCTTCCTGGTGGTCAAAAACACCTGTGGTACAAACACTAACTCCCCCGGGTGCTCTGAGCTCACAGTTCAAGCAGCCTGGCTAACAGACTGAGCTAACATGAGCTAACAGCAGCTACAGCTGTCAGCAGTTTACTTCACTGTCCATCATAAACTCTGTAAATCACAGAGAGTTGAGGTGGAGCAGCCGGAGGACATCAGAGGGAAAACCAGAAAACATTTTCTCCATAAAATATGATCCAGTTTCACCAAAATCAGTGAAATAGTTGGTGGTGTGTGACTTAGTGCCGTAAAGCGTTACGTACTTCTCCCGACCCGGAGCCCAAAGTTACATAGTGTGAGAACAGACGTACGAATGACAGAGACACCGTTCACCTGATCACAGGTCAGTGTGGATCAACAGGAGGTCACAGACGACAGTTTAGGAGAGAAGTTACATGATGTTTCTTTAATATTGACGTTTGGGTCTGATTGCCCGACAGAATTCAGGATGAACCAACAGTTTGTCACAGTTTGTCCATGCTACTAAGTTAAAACCAGGCTAAATTTAGCCTGTCAGCAGCACTTCAATTACTATATTTCACTGTGTACTCACACCAGAATTAAATATAATCATTTAAAAGCTGTTCAAATAACATTTAAATGTAGTCCTAGACGTTTTAAGTGTTCATTTTCTAACCAAATTAGCTTTTTTATGGCAAGAAACTCAAAGTCCACTTGGTTGTTTTTAAACCAGACTTCCTGAGGATGGAGTCCGCTTATTGTTCTCACTCATATATGATCCAGTTTAAAGTAAATGTCTGTCACCTTTTCAGTGTTAATTGAATTAAACTCTTATATTCTCCGCAGCTCAACTGCAAATCTCAAACATAGTCACAAGGCTGCAGTGTTTTCCATCTGCACCTTTACCTTCGTACTCCAAAGCACTGCCACAAACTGTGACTCGCCTGCTTGTCACCTCTCCTCACCGTCCCTGAACTTGCCAAAGCTTCGCTCGCATTTTATTCCAGTCGACAGACGGAGCCTGAGAAAGTCGACCGGCGCACCCTTCAACCCTCCCGGACCTAACGACTAGTGATGACTTTCTCTCTAAAATTTCCCGGCTCCTTTCTCGCCTGGCATGCTCTCTCTCTGTCGGAGAGCCGAGCAGAGGTAATTCCATGTGCTGCAGAGAGAGTCAGCTGCAGTGCTGCTTGGCAAGGCACTCGCGTTCCCCCCGGTGCTCCACCCAGCAGCCCCGAGCAGTCGGGGCCGAGAGGAAATACCAGCGTGTGCTGCTAAAACAATGTGGTTTTAATCTGAGAGGCCTTTAAAAAACTGCGACTCAGTTTCTCCTTCTGTCTCTCAGGAGCTTTCTCTTTGCTTTGTACAAGAAAACACTTTCACTCCTGAGGTTTAGTCAGCAGTGGATAGTTCAAAAACATCCCTCTTCCTCCTCTTTGCTCCTCTGTTTTTGATCATCACCTCCTTTATTTTTCCCTTTCTCGTCTCCCCTCCCTGCCTCTTCAGCTCTTTCTACAGTCGCCACGCGACAGTCGCTAATGGACTCCTGCACAGGATGAGCGCTGAAGTGTGGGAACACAGAAACTCCCTTAACCTTGATGCCGAGCTATTCACGCTTCAGGCCTCAAGACCCCGAATCAAACATGGCTGCAACCATTAATATTATAGACCACCGCACAAAGAAGAAGAAGAAGAAGAAGAAGAAGGCCTCACGTCAGGCTCGGAGAGGAGATCAAAGCCGACAGATGATTAAGAAAAACAACCCAAGGACGCATTAGACGTCTTCTCCTGTCAGTCCGGGATCAGTTTTTCTTGAATAATTGGACAACCCAGACGTCACACTGACCTTCCCGAAGACTTGGGAGACTTCTCAACTAGTGAACTTTGGTTTTTAAAAAAGAGTTTTCTTTTCCACTCCTCAACCGCAGTATAATGAGCGAGGGTGGTGGCAGAGTTCTCCGTCATTTTACGGCTGAAGAAGAAGCCGTCTGGGTGGAAGACTGTCTTTTTTCTTGTTTTAAAAATGTCATCTTCCATAAACAGAACTCACAATGACACCGAGGAAGGAGCGACTCAACTCTACCTACAGTGTGTTTCACTTCATACTGAGACAATGAAGAAAAATACTCTCAAAAGTTCGGAGCTGATTTACAGCCGCGTGGCAGCAGAAATGTGAAATCTGAAAGGGCGTAACAACTAAAACAGCCTGATGTGACCACAGGAACTGGGTGTGAAATAACAGCTCTGGTGTTTGAAAGTTGGCCAGCAGGGTGAAAAACATAAAATGATGAGATCTCGTCAAAGAAAAAGGTCGCGGGGTCGATTCTACAGCAGGCAAAGCGTCTTTCAGACTGTCCTTGAGCAAGAACGATGCAAGAAACTCAGCAAGTTTCTTTCCTCATCCTGAGAGCGGATCTGAACACGAGCATCTTCAATGTTTCTTCAGTATCAACGGAAAAAATGTCCTTGGCGGAGATTTGAGAATAGTGAAAACCAGACAGACTTTTATTTGATTAAGCAGTTTGAAACCACAATATTCAGTTAATGCTGCATAACTTTAAGCCTTAATATAATGTGAACAGGTGAGTTGTATATAAATTCACCCTCAGTACAGTTGTCATGAACGGGGAAATTAGCTACAGAGACCAAAACTGTTTTTTGTACCAGGCTGTAAACATGTTTATTTCTGCTGTTGGACATTTGAACATGGGGACTTATGGAGACTTCTGTTAAATCGTTGACACAAACTTCTACTATTTCATCATCAATCATTCGGTCTTCATGATAACTTGTCTTCATGTCACTCGAGAGCTTCACTCTCTTTATTTCTACGTGTTCTTTCGTATCATAAGTCATGTGGAACAAATTAGAGGAAGAACTTTAAATAGTCGAACATAGTTTGAATGTTTGAGGAGTTACGGCATTTAAAGTGGGACAAAATGAAGCTGGACGTCATCCTGCAACCCTGAATTCCTGAGACTGGATCCCGGCCATGATACAGGGAGCCTTAGTTATATCACACACACACACACACACAGACACACACAGCTGGTGCTTAACCACCTCTGGTGACCCCGATCGTTCCAACTGTACAGATTGAGTTTCCACAGCATCTGTGTCGGCCACATGTGTGTATCTAACATGGCTAATATGGCTAATCCCCGCGGCCCACAGACACACACACATGTCTACACACACACACACACACACACACACGCACACGCACACACACACACACTTTCAGACCACGGGTGGTTGTAGCTGCAGTGGTGGGTGGATATCAACAAACCAAATCCCTGTTTGACCCGCTAACACGGCAGCTGGTGACTGCAGACGCTCATCAAACTGTACAGTGCTTCAGCCAGCAGAGCTAAATATTTTATCATTTCTGTATTTACAGTATTTAATCAGTATTATTACACAAGAAAACTTCATATTTGACAATCACAGCCAGTCTGATATAAAACTAATGAAACCTAAAGCTGAAATGAGTCAATTAATCGTGAGTCAATCAGCAGAAAACAAACATTTATGTTGAATTTTTGGGTTCATTTTGCAACTATTTTCCACTTCTTACATAATAAATTAATCATAAATATAAAAAACATGACTGACTTGAAGTAACTATATAATCTGCTGGATTTAAGTCGCACTGAAGTTAAACCAGCAGACAGAGATGTTTCCAAATGTGTTCGACAGTTTGATGTTAGTAAAATGAATTTCTTTGGTTGGTACTCGGCCAAAAGAAGCGGTGGTAGAACTTGTATTGGGCTGTAAACAAACTAATCGTTAGCTGCTGCTTCTCTTTCCTGACAGGTTTCTTATAACCTGCACCATCTGCTTGTGTCTGCTAACGGCCAATATGTGCTCGAACCAGGTGGCTCAGCCGACACCTTCACCTGGATACAAGAAATTACCCACCAGAGACTCCAGACAGATAAAGAAGATGTGAAGATTTAGGGTGAGATGCTAGAAACGAAGAATATTTGGCTTTTTTGCTTGAAAACATGGCTTAACCATCGAGACCTCATAGCATCCAGGAGCACTCATTAATTTAAAATCATTCCCAAACACAGAAAATAAAGTTGTCAATAACCAGACCGGGAAATTCTGCATCATTACGTTGATATCTATGATGTTTTTTGGCACATTTCCACCCGTTTTCCTCTGTAAATCTAAATAATTCTCCTGACCCACTGTGAAGAGTGGAAAGAGATGAAAACATTGTGAGTTCATCATCACATCATCACCATCAGTAAACACGGGGACTCTCCGGCTCTCACTGCCCAGACAGAGGCTGTTTTTCTGGGGATGTTTCGCCGAAGAGTCAGCGGGGAGGACTGACCAGCTCACGGTGACTTTTCCACATATAAACTGGTCGTCTAAGCAGCTCATGGAGCTGTACTGCTGCTGTAATGTCATCATGAGTTACTGATGTTATAAATATATGAATATGGTCCCTCGGTCTTCATACGTTCTCGCCATTAAAGCACACTGAAGTGAACTGAGGTGAACCGAAAACACAATTTGCCTCTTTCTAAATATTTTGCTTCCCCAGCAGCAGACAGACAGACTCTGTCTCCACCTCACTGCTCATTTACATTTAGATGAGCCCATTAAGATCCATAAATGATCAACACCGCCACGACTACCCCCACTTCCTCCTCCACATCCTCCACCTCCTCCTCCTTTTCATAACCTTGTCATTCGTCTCAGTATTTAAAAAAAAAAAAAAAAAAGGTGAACATAATTTGGGGATTTGTCGTGGTGAAGGGAAATGAGAGGAGGTGGTGGAAAAACAAAAACCTCTCCTCCTCCTCCTCCTGTTGCCAGATGCTGTTTAAAAAAGCAGCAGCTGGAATTCCACCTCCATAAATGCCTCATCTCCCGCCTGCGTTTATGTGATTAGGGTTGAAAAAAACAAATAAAGTGCTAATAAAAATGGACAGGAGAAGGTGGAGAGGGTGGGTGACAAGGCAAAACATAAAAATCAGACAAAATGCTTGGAAATAAAAAACAACAACAAATGTTTTATGACAACCAAGAGTTGTATTGACATACTTGGACTCAGAAAAATACCACATAACATACGAGATGGACAGACAGTCTATCTCTGTGGATTCACCGTCAGGAGGAGAGACCTTTAAATAAAGACACAACAAATAAACTCAAAGACGCCAATCATACCAATAAGTCACAACAAGTTAATGGAAAAACACTTCAACATCTCCAAACCAGAGACAGAGACCTGCTCGACGTCAATAGATGCCAGCATCAGTTATCGTACCGCCTCACGTTCCACGGGAACTCCGACTCTCAGAGATCGATTAGCCTGCCATCTTTAATGAGGCACAAACCCCAGTCACATGGACGACCAGCATTCAAAGCTGGAAGCATGCGTTGTGGTGAATAGGCACGCTTTGTGTTATCTAGACTTTTGTGGGACAGACTGGAACAAACAGAGCTCTGTAAGATGGAAAATATTCTTTATTTTAATCCTGAAAAAGCCCAAAAGAAAACACTTAATCATGCTGTGTCTTCAGTGGAGTAAATGTCAGATTATCTTATCGACGTGTTGTTCTGCGTGTAAGTATTTTCACTCAGGAGATGATTAAAAACCACTTCAGGCTGCATGAGCGTACAAACTATTCCCGACACGATCGTCTCTTTATATCAACAGAAACAGAGAAAAAAAAAAGAAATTCTGCTCGATATTTGGCAGAAATCAACAAGAGGGAGAGAGAAGCACTGTGCACACGAGTTATAAGGACTGGCTTCCTCACAGGCAGGAAACAAGTGCTGGTTTGATGGGAGGAAAGGAGGCGTGAAGCCTGAAGGAGACCCCAGACGTGAAGCAGAAGACCCTGAGTCAGAAATAGAAAAGGAGAGTGGACGGTTACAGCCGACGATGTTTTATATAAAAGGAAGATATCAGCTCATCAAGTCAACTCATTGAGAGGAGCCGATGAAGCTCTGTGCCAAAAATCTAGAACTTTAAAGTTTAACTTTAATCAAGCGGTTATCCTGCCTGACTTTAAGAGGCAACATGATTCAATATTCTCTTTTTAAAAGTTAGATAACTTCCACAGGCGTGCGTAGGATCGCACTTCAACAACCTGAACTGGGAAACCAAGAATCTTTTTACACAACGTCCCACACCTGAGCAAGGCGTCCGTACAGTACAATATATTTCATGATTAAAACACAACCAAGTCAACACGAAAACCTGACATGAACTTCACCCAGACACAGAAATGTCGTGTAGCTTCAATGAAAAGCTGAACACTGACACATGATATGTAGTACGTGATACTGAGGGTAAGGTCATATGTTCAACCTTAAAGCTACCTGAGCGAATCAACAGGTAGTCCTCTGGTTTTGTTGTGTATCTAAAAAGGTTCAATGAAGCAGCAGCACGTATCAACATCAGTATCGAACACATTTACAGCTCGTTAAACAATTCCTGTTCCTGAGTTCAGTAATTAACAACATTGTTATAAATCACCATTTCCTCCTCGTGATGCCACATGTGAGGCGTGCACGGGGGAAGAGGAGGAACGAGGAGGAAGACGAGGGGAAACAGAGGAGGAGGAAGAGTGGCTCAGATTTCATTACATTCTCTACATGAGTAAAATGCCTGGGAGGCTCCTGCCTGTTTCCCATCATGCCCCATGCTGTGAGGGTGTGAGTGAGTGTGAGTGTGTGTGTTTGCGTACATGCACACACATTCTTTTTTTGCTCTCTCATACATAGAAGGGTACCTGTCAAAATTTGGTGTTTCTAAAATGGATTTATCCCGCAGGGTCGCTCGGGGCTGCTCCCATGAGCCACCACTGCACCCAGAGATGGAGAGACGAATAAAGAAATGAAAAAAAGGAGAGAGGAGGGGAGAGGCTGTGCAACACGTTAGGCAGATGTTTATTTTTCTGTTTTATTGTCCTGATAAACTGCTGCTATATCCAGGATCTTTTGGCAGCTCGGCTCATGTAACATTCATGCCAATAAACACTAATGAATTGAATTCGACTGAGAGGGAGGCGGCGAATGATGCAGCAAAAGATAGCGACACACACACACACACACACACTCACAAAAACTCACACACCGTGACAACTCCCCCACCCACCCACCTTAACAACTTGCCTCACAGCAGCTGGTCCATTTCATGCTCAGACAAAAAAATCGGACCGATCGATCAAGGCGAGAGGAAAAGAAGAGAGAGAGAGAGACAGAGAGAGAGAGAGAGCAGCAGTTATGATTTGTGATGCGTTCACCACAGCAACATGTTCCAGCCTCGTCTACCAAACCCAGACACATACTGATGAGCCGCGGCTGCAAACTGTTTCCATCTGGGAGAGACAAAAAAAAAAAAAAAAAAGAGAGATTTCTATAGCAAACAAACTGCAGAATGAAAGGCATCATCTTCATCGCCGCCGCAGTCTCAACAGGTGGTGTTTCGACTCTCCTCCATCAGGTGGAGAATTACTCGACACACTCTCAAACAGTCTCCCACCACAGCCAGGTTTTTTTATGTTTCTGTATTTGCTTTTTTGTTATTCAGGTGAAGTGATGGAAACCCGAACTGAAGGACAGGAGACTGATTTAGAAGTTTCCAAGCCTGGAAATGTGATCTTCTATCTGTTCTGAGTCAAAACAGAACCAGATTCAAGTATTCAGTCCGGTTCACGTTTCTGATCGACTTTCAACAGATTTACACCAAAACCCCAACTGGCATGAATCCTCACAGTTGCTCTGTTCTCCAAACCCCACCAGGAGCCAGTGATCACCTCCGGTGGTCAAAACTTCTTAAAAATGTTCAATTCACCACAAGACAAAACTGAACTGGACCATCTCAGCTCGACTCAAACCGGACGCTCTTCAAATCTCTAGTAGCTGGTTTTAAAACATAAAGCACGTCATGTTTCAACAGCCAATCAGCTTGTAGCAAATCATCAAATGTCAAAAAGTAAAAGAGGAAGATGTCTGAATGACACAAGCTTGAAAATTGTGTCCAACATAAAGCTCCCACAAATGGCTCATGAATATCTCGACTTGTCAATGCTAGAAAAGCAACTGCAGCAAATAACTCTCACTCTCACCTCATTTACACTTTAAGATGCCCAAATTATATCCAGCTAAAAGAAGCCTGAAAAGTCGGTGAGTACAGAGAGTCGCTTCTATGCAGACGATACATTGTTTTGTCTAGTTGTATTGGTGTCAGCGCGTTGGTCCATGTTGGTTTTATTTGACCATGATCTTTCCTGACCCTTAACCGACTATTTGTATCCGTGTATACTTAAATAAATAGTTTGACATTTTGAGAAACACACTGTGCTCCCTCTCTGAGAGTTAGGAGAAAGAGGTCGATACAACTTGTGTCTTAACCATTAAGGTTCAACAGTCTTGACACAGATTTGGACAAACAAATCGCTCTGAGAGGGAAACCAGAAAACACTCTCATTTATCGTTTCTTTGGAAGTCAGTAACAAAAAACCTTTTTGTTGTTTAGGTTGGATCTGAAGGCAGATTGAACCTTTCAATTTTCAAGGCCACGACTTGTACTTTTTTCCATTTTATGACAATGGATGTGTGCCGTGGCACTTCAGGGGCGATTTTACACCATTTTATGGGTCAAACATACCGAAGAGCACATCTTATTAGTGTCTCTATTATCTGTTCACTTTGGATGAGCTCTGACAATCAGTGCTTGGCAGTCTTAGCTGACATTGTTTCAGTACTAGGTGCCAAAAGTCGGTCTTGATCTCATTTACCTCTCTTGGCATTTCTCTGGGCATGCTGATTTTGGTTTTGTTGATCTACCCGTCTCTGAGATTTCTGTCTCCACGTCCATACAATGTTGGACAGCCACATTGTGTTTGTGATACTAACAGCATTAAGAAATGAGATTTGAAAAGTCCAACAGCAAGCAGCTTTTCTGTCCATAAACAACATCCACAAAACCCACCATGTTGTTTTCACTGGAGCTACAGTCGACAAAAGAAAATAGTCCCTCTGACAATGAGGTTTGTTGACCGAATTAAGACTCTGACATCTCGTCTCACAGTGCTGCCGAGTCGTCTTGTGTAATTTTCAATGCACTGAAAAGCACAACTGAAATCTCATTACCTCCATTGTGTTGAACCCTGATACATAAACTAGACTAGGCAAGATATCACCAACAAAAAATGGGAAAGTATGTCACCCTTCTGTTGCTTCTGATCACATGTAGCAGCTCTCCAAGGAAAGTTGTGTTTAGCGTCTGGTTTTGGTCCAAGCTTTTCACATCCAAACTGCCGTCAGTCACCGTTACACGTGAAGGATAAACAGTTAGATCCTGTTGTAACGGGACACTGGGGTTTATTTATTTAGCCCGCAGGCACAGGCAGGTGTGACGGGACACGCCTTCGAAGCGGCCCAGATTTACCTGGAAAACCAGTCGACCAATCACCTGCTGAGAGCGGTGCACTGTGTTCAGACTGTACACATCAACTGATGTCAACAGCACAATGAATACAGAGATATTTACAACTGAGACAACTTCTATCGTAAGAATTACTCACACTAATACCACAACGAGAGCCAGACCAGCAAACGCACTGATAAAAAAATGTGTTTTAAGACAGGAGCTGACTGTCCAAATATTATAAATAACTATTTTCAGTGCACACCGGCTCCATTTATTACACCACTCATACGAGCACTGCTGCACTACAATGTCATATACTTTGACCAGTAGTGAAATTACTCTTTATTTAGTATTTAACACATTTCAAAGCAGTAGTAACAAGTTGTTCAATCTGTTGTCTATCATCTGACAGTGTTTTAGCCTCTATGTGTCTTAGTGCTTCTGGTAGGCAGCAGATATCTGGAAAATGGATATTCGGGCTAAAACTTCCGCTGCAATCCGCAACTTGATTAGTTAGAATAAAGAGAAAGACACATTTTGACTAGTCTTTATGAACAGATAACTGTATATGAATGCTAATGATGACAGCCGTTGGCTTCAGACAATCTTGTTTTGCTCTCCACATGGTCGCTAACCTGCATGAAACCAAAGCTCTATCGTCCACGAATGGTCAATTCGGACTACAGACATAAACCAGAACCGATGCGAACATCTCGGTCCCTTGCCTTCAGATTCTGCATTCATATGCAGATATCTGTTTATAGGACTACATAAAAACATGAACACAAAGTGTACAAAGGTTTAAACCCAAAGACAGAAACAAAGACGATCACCGTGCTTCGACCTGTACCCATTACTACAGCTACCACTCCCTCCACTGAAAACACACAATCAGAGGCATAACAAGAGCAGGCTCATTGTCAGTGATATAAAGAGGACGCGGTGCTGAATGTAAATAGACTGAACTTTAACCCAGTTTTTCATTAGAGCTCACGGTTCACTGCTCAGCACTGCGACGACTTCAAATTAACAGAGACGAACTTAAATACTGTTTGTACATCAGACTGCCTGAAGACTTTAAAACAGAGCAGCATGCAGTAGTTTTTGTTACTAATTGGCAGAATGTGGTGGACTGTCAAGACTAAAAGAACGTGTTGTTTTGTGAGTCTTCAGCAGCCTTCACGAGCACGAGGACCCAGGTGTGTGTTCATGTATCTGTGTGTGTGTGTTACATATGTGTGAAAACAGGATGCTGGAAAAGGACAGAAGGGAACTGAGAAGCCGACCCAGTCAGGACACAGACATCCTGCATCCATGTGATGACATGTTAACACACAGAAACACACACACACACACACACTGACCTCAGTCCTCCACCCTCTGTCACTTAACTGGGATCTTAACTACTAGTCCAACAACTTTAACAATAGCCTACAATTCCCATAATTCCACTGGGAGATGTGGAATCACATTGCAGAGCAGCGGGGCGGCCTCTCATTTTACTCTGAAGAACCATAAAAACTTTATTTTGAAATCCTGCGGTTCAGACTGCAACAACAGGCCGAGCCGAGCATCAAATTAACATCAACTGCGTCTATTTTAGATTCGGCTGAATATTTTCACACACACACACACACACACACACACACACACACACACACACACACACACGGCTCCTAACCAGGTTATTGTTGTTGGTGTTTTTCTCACAGTGGTTTCTTTCTTCTTGTCGTCTTCATCAGATTTCTTCTTCTCTGGTTTCATGTTTCCTTCTTTTGTTTGTCTGCGCTGTCAGATTAATGTCTCTGGTCTTAAATTGAAATTTTATTCAGGGGTTTTGAAATTTTAGACGTTTGAGTGTTCAGTCGTACAATTAAATCTAAAAATAAAATGAATAGAAACAAAAGCGCACAAACACAAATATGCATTTGTTGTTAAACCCACTTCAGTTCAGATGAGTTCAGATTGTTTACTAAACTGACTCTTGTATTGCAGTTTATATTCCATTTACAAACAACAAATGATGCAGTAAAGTTTAAAAAGAGCGCTTACACGAAGCTGAATTTCTTTGAGGATGAAATCATGTTGAAGACGATGAGAAAGTTCAGTCCACTGGTTTAACCTTTAGTCTGACCCGGCTGCTGTGAACTCAATAACTGAAGAGACAAGCTGATGTTTTAGCGTGAACTTCAGCAGCAGTGTGGCACGCAGTGTCAAGACGGTGGCCTCTGAACAGGAAGTCTGCAGTCCATAAAGAAGAGTGTAAACTCCATTAAACAGTGTGTGGTGAGAGAGGGAGGGCTGTTAAAGGCAGGTTAGTAATGCAAACACACGAGTGTGTGAACTCGTGCTGAATCTTTAGAGTCAGCACAGGTGCAAACAAACAAAGTCAAAGATGGGATGTGAACAAAACAGGCAACATGAACAAACACTGATTGGTAAATGTCTCGGCATTACGTGATGGTGATCGACACAGCTCACCGCGCTTCCTTTAGACTCATCAAGAACTGTAAAGGTATGGGCTGGTTTAGCAACTCGCAGCCGCCCACACACAGGTATATTTTATATCTCGATGTCTGCAACTGAAGTTTCAATATGAAGATCACCTGATGCAACCTAAACTTACAGAGCTACAAATGCACGAGGTGAATATGTGTCTTTACGTTTGAGCTACAAGTCAAAAACACTGAACCAACCAAGACGATTCGACCGGCATCGAAAGCTAATGTATGGAACCATTTTGGCAAACAGGCCACAAAATCTGTAAGATGCCTCAATAAAATTTAAATATTTTGGCAACACAACCAACACGAGGAGCCACCAACCAGAGAACTAATCAACAGGCGATAGCAAAGTTTACACCCGACTCAGAAAGGGCGAAGCAACTCGCCAACGCCATTGCAGCTTTTATTGCCAAGGATAGGCATCCGCAATTTACAACTATGACAAGAACACACATTTGTAACACACACATAATTGCACACAAACGTGCTTAACCCAGCGCACACACATACACACAGTATTCCCTGTCCTGTTTAGCGAGGCCAGGAGGCTAAAAGAGCTGAGACAAGGAGATCCCAGCCGAGCTCAGCCTGAACAATCCATCAAAAAAAAACTTCCTCACCACTTCAGCAGATCCACAGCCATGCAGCACAAAGACAGGACATCACACATGAAGTCACGCGCTTCTGTTTCACTCCTCTGCACCGCTGCCACAGTCATATTTTGTCATGCTCATGTTACGCATGTGAAAACCCCGTTAGAGACCAATTTACAGTCACGAAATCGAGCTGTGTTAATTAGATTTCCTGTAATCTCTTTCCTCATTCAAACAAACCGAGTGCACGCTTTTAAAGAAATCAGATGACTGCAGAAAATGGGAAGTTACAGATCACTTTCCGGTGCCTGTCAGAGCACTGTTTTAGGTTTTTAGGTGTTTTTTTTTTCCACACATTTTTCTGCTGCTAATAAAGCGATTTGTTCTGTTTACTGACCTTAAATCTGCACAGTCAGCTCAATGTTATGACTTTTTTTTTGTGCAAAGCTTATTTCCCTGACAGAAAAACGATATTCTGGATTCAGTTGCACTGATTTTGACCCGAGAAGTGTGTGAAACCATTTCGGGTCCAAACATTTATAGTCCTTGAGGCACGGCGTATCAGTTCTTGAAAAGCAGTTGGTTTGGCATTACGACAGACGCGGTTGCATTCCCTGCCCTCTCAGCATGTCCGAAACCGGACCTCGAGGGGGTTTGACACCCTCCACCCCCCCCCCCGACAGTGGAGAGACACAACGAAGGCAAAGCGGTGTTCAGCTCGGTCAGCAGCTCCATGTCCAGCTCAGTGTTTGACGCAGGACTCGAGGGGAGTGAAGTGATCTGTGATGAAGGTACACCAGGAGAAAAGAGGAGGACTGTCTGCATTGTTCTCCTCAAATCTCTGTATTGTATTACATCTATCCATTTACACTCCCACTCCATCAAATCCCAACAGTCCTTAAACATGGGAACAGATGTGGTTGTTCTACTTGGAAGACGTCTACCAAGATGATACCTCGCACGCTAACAGCTGAAGAGTTATGGCTATGAAAGGAAAAGGAGAGTCCACTTTCCACCATTTATCTCAGGCTGATTGTTATAAATAGCCACGGCAGGAACACTTCTTTACAGCTGCAATCACACGCATGCAAACAAGGCTGAATTAACAAGTGGAAAGAGGCCTGATAAGACGACAACAGACGAGGCAGAGGTGAAGAACAGCACAATGCAAAGCGAGGTGGTATTTCCTCTGTTGAGTTACTTTCTACATCAGGAAACTTCAAAGTGTTTTATTTCGCTCATACCATGAGGAAAGAAAAACAAGGAAGGCTGTCCAAATGATGACAGAGAGGATTATCATAACTTCACATAACTAACTCCAACAGACGTGTTGGTTTTGTAGTATTTTTGGGGGCATGTTTGGTTTAGAAGAGGGAGATGACATGAAATAAAGAGGTGGGAATACAGCCGGGTGTATGAATGACACGTTTCTACTGAGTTACGATGGTGAGACAGTATAAACAGAGACAAAGTCTGCATCTGGAAGAGGATGGATGCGTCAGACAACACAGGACTTTCACCGTGTTTGCGTCCTGTGAGGACCAAAAGCAAACTTATTTTAACTTTTGTATGCAACTTATGTATCGCGATGTCTTTCAAAAGTAGTTTTGGTGTCTAACTAAGTACTGTTAGTGCCTAGCCAAATAGTTTTGGTTTCTAAAGAAGTAGTTTTGGTCAGAAAATCTAAATGTGTAGTTTCGGTGCCTAACCAAGTAGTTCTTGGGCTTAACCAAATAGTTTCAGTGCCTTGAAAAATATTTCCTGCACATCTAAAACTCTGAAAAACATAAAACTTGTTAATTTAAACACAAAATGTCCCTTTGTGGGATCGCATTCATACGTCATCCCACGATATCACGATGGAGAATAACATCAACAACATTGTCACAGGTGGGACTCAAAGTCTTAATCCTGATTGGGACCGTCCACAGAAACTGTTTAACACCTGCCAGCCAATCAGAATCAAACATCTTCCATCTGCCAGTGAGTATTATTAAAACTACATTTGACTGTTCAGCTTACAGATTCGCTAACATGGTGCTCTGGTCCATTTATGTGCAATATGTCAGTTTTGAAGAAGAGAAGCAGTCCTGGCCTCCAACACAATAAGATCACAAACATCTGGACTCTCACTGTAACTGCTAACAGAGCTCTGCTTAAAGCACACACAGTAATCTGTATTCTGCTGTGAATTACAGTAGCTGTAATAGTTCTCACTGCCTCTGAGAGACAGACACCATTTACAAACCAAGAGGCATATTGATATTACTCAACACTAATTCCCCGTCTGACACCAGAGAGAGTATCGATGCTTCAAACATCAGGGAGAGAGAGCCGAACAGAATCTGAGAGGCTTTTCAATGATCAGCATGTTTTGATGCACAAACTCAGAAAACTAAAGGGAACATGTTTGGACAGCGTTTTGACAAGAAGTCAATGATTCTCGGGAGTCTGAGACGCAGCAGGAATAAAATGAAAACACTTTCAGCCTCTGCGCGGTGTCCTCATCTGCCTTCACAGCTTAACAACATAGTTACCACCCTCTGCTCTTCCTCATCGACTCTAATTACTCTCTCTCATTTAACTGTTACATGATTAGGAGCTCATCCGGCGGACGAGGACGGCACCTCGGCAGAGCCGAAAACTCGTAATGAGTCTTGTAAAGTAAAAAAAATCACTCATATTCTGGAATAGGAAGCAGCTCCGTCTGAGTCTGAAGTCAGCTGGACAATTTATTTTTGTCCTGAATGAACTTTTCACCGCAGCCCACATCACGCAGATTTAAATATAACTCGCTAAACGGAGGGGAAAAAGAAAGACACTTCAGCCATGGGTATTAGTCACTATCGTGCACAAGACGATTAGTCTGTACTGAGATGGTGAGATGGTGTTAAGAGCAAGAGATGGGTGGTTTTCACTGTTTTCTGCTGACATCATGATCTGTTACTCAGTGTGTCATTTGAAAATCAGTGTGAAATGTTATTTTCATTGATGCGATGATAAATAATAAGGGACGTACTGTTACTCCGACTGCCAGGCGGTGATAATAAGAAGGAATATGACCACCGATGTAAACAAAAAGCAATTATATCTTCAGAGGACCGTTAAATCGTGTTTATTTCCCCTGCCTTCAGATAAAAAGAGAAACATGAACACGTTGTCATTTCAGAAGGTCTGTTTCTGCTGAACCAGCTCGGTTAGCGATCCTGCAAGTACAAAAAAACAAACAAAAGGTCAATAAGATGAGTTGAAGTTGATTTACTGTAAAAACAAACCCGCTGTTCTCATATCTCGACCTTCTTTCTCCTTCAGCTGCAGCAGCAGCAGCGTGATACGGCAGAAAGCAGCACAGATACCTGCTGCACCGCGATGGCCGGCTGTGGCTGTGGAGGAGGAGGAGGAAGGGGATGACGGGGAGATTAGCCTCGCTAGCTGCCGTTAGCAGCTAAATCTGTCCATCTAAAGCCGCCCGCCATCAGGAGGGAATGAAGCGGAACAGAAAATCAATTTGCGGCGGCTATGGCAAGGTCGTGCTGAGAAACCACCTGAAGGTTGAACTGTCCCTCCGTGCAGCGAGAGCCTTGTTAGCATGACTGAGTGTTTGGCAGCTGATGTGCAGTTTTTTTCTCTCATTAGCATTTTGTGCCTGTGGTTTGTGCTGTTTTTATAATGCTGGTTGTTTTACTATATGATACATGAATGCATTAACTAAATAACATAACTTTTAACTAAGTAGTTTTGGTGACCAAACAAGTTTTAACGGACGTTATGTCAGTCATGTTTTCATAAGTTTGGAATAACTAGCTTGGTCAAACGATAAAACATTAGCAAGCGTAGTAATAGCCTGTTAGCATGTCGTCTAATATCCACTGGCTTATCGTGTAGCAGCTACCTCGGTGACGTCTGGTGGACCCCAGGTGTGATCCTGAAACTGTGGCTCTCCAAGCTAAACTGTTAGCCTAGCTTATCTCTATCTGACAGCTGCTTATTTTTGTCCAGATAAGATGCCCCCGGCTTGCTGTCGGAGGAGGAGGAGGCCAGAGGTGGAGGTGTTATCACGGGGGGAGGACGCCTCCCTTTCAACGGGGGGAGCCAGACCTCCTTCTCCTGGCTGCTAATGCTCCATCACACCAGACAAGATTAGCAAGCACTGAGGCCAATAGAGATAACAGAGAGTGTTTGAGAGGGAAGACGGACAAAAGTATGTGGACACCTGAGCATCGCAGCGATAGTGACTTAGCGAACATGTAATTCAAACAGTGTGGGCATTGTGTGCAGCCTCCAGAGAACAAACCAGCAGTTTAAATGTTCAGAACACAACCAGACATCCGTCAGCCTCTCTGCCCTCGTCGTCAGGTTGAACTAATGTTGATCATAACAGCAACAACAACACAACCTGCTCCGGTGAAAGATGGATGGATAAAACCGTAGATGGAGGAGTCGGTCGGCGTGGTTTTCCCCTCAGCAGGTGGTCCCCCTGAGGAAATGTGATGACAGACTGACAGAAGAACTCCTGGTATGCTGATAATGCAGCGCCCTGCTTACTGCTGTGAAACACCGCCGCAAATCCTCGTCTGTCGTCCACCTCGAGGAACAGCTGTGCCTGTTTTCTAAAACTACAGCTCTGCCTTTTGAAAAAGGGTCTCAAACACTCGCCTGCAAACCTTTGTTCTGCGATCATTTAATTGTCGATGCAAGGACAGGCAACAGATTGATGCAACACAAAGAGCAAAGAGACAGAAATCTTTGGCCTGTTTATCCGCGCTGCTGACAGAGCTGAGATGCGACATCGAAGTCAACGTCACTGCAAACTGCAAAGCCATACGTGGACTTTCTCAGCACATTAAAACATTACACCAGATGGCTGCGACCAAAGAGGCACCAAGACTTTTCAACGACTTGGGAGTGAAAATGATCTGGCTGTATGAAAGCTAGCATGTATTAGGACAGCAAACTAGCACGTTAGCCTGACATGACTAAAAAGGTTTGGATGGACACGAAACGCTCCTGGTTGAATCATTAATGCAAAAGATTAAGTCAGACATTCTTGAAGCAACAGATCCAAGACAACATCGCTGAAATACTTTAATTTTACCGTTATATCAAGAGAATTAAGAGATGAAAGAAAACACTCGTATAAAGGATGCTTAGTTTTACCAACTTTTCTTCAATATTAGCCTTTTACATCTTCGAGTGGACCTTCTCTGTTTCCAAAGGATGAGTGGTGATAATGGATGGATGGATTGTTCACGTCCTTACTCCTCGATTATCGTTAAATCGGACAACTTGAAGTGACAAAGAAAAGAAAGAAAACATTGTATAAACGTATGAATAATAGTAATAATAGTTTTTGTTTTTTTGTCTTCGACCTTCCCAAAGCGAACCTTCTCTGTTTGAGTCCCCCGCGACCCTCCAACAATAAACGGTTACAGATAACGGATGGATGGATTGTACTAGCCGTTTTCCTTCCCTGCCTTTAGCGAAGCAAGCAACATGTAACAGGATACGTCGAAGAACAACTTGTAAAACTTTTCAAACGTCTTTTCATCGTACCTTCCTCAACGTGCTGTATATCTGTCAGTCTGTGCATGTGGACTTCAGCTCCTTCCTGCATCACCACCACCACCCGCCTCCATCAGAGTGTCCTACCCAGACGACCGGCCATCCTTTTCATCTCCATGAATCTTTCATGCTGTCTGAAACAGCACTAACATACGCTGGAACAAACCCGTCGACAGACAGACCCTTCCCCTCCTCCTGCTGTGGAAACGGGTTCATCTCCACACCGGGGACCTCTCACCACCCTCCACCCTCCACCCTCCGCCCTCCGCCCTCTCCCTCTCTCTCTGACAGCCTGACCTACTGTGTGTTTCCTCCTCTGTCTTCTGTGTCTCTACCTTCATCCCGCCGTCTCTTTCATCCTTTATTTGATCTCCAGAGTATTCTCTTTTCCCTCCTTCTCCGTCTGGCCTCAATATCTGACAGACACTGTCCACGCCCATCCAGACCACACACTGCCGAGCTCACAAACAAACCGCGGCAGCGCTGGTTATTTTATTTAAACACACATGCAAAATTCAAACAGAAACATGCAGAAATCCAAACATATTTTCACCTGGTTAAATGTATCTCTGATGTTTTCATCACATACACACACACCTTTCTTTTATATGCTGCTAGCTATTATTTTGCATTCATTTGCATATTTACTTGCAGACATTTGCAGAGTATTTTCAGCATTTATTAAAAATATTATTGCAGAAAAGCATAAAAAGTATAATTCCCAAGAACCTTCCTGTCTTTTATGGACAGATTTAGGCACCTGTCCTATATGCCATCATCGTGCATTTTATGCAAATTTAGGGATGGACTGATATCACTCAACAAGGTAAATATACCGATGTGTGGTCGAAGACGTGGTCGATGTTTATCTGTTGTAGCATCAATTTTGCGTTGGCCATCATCAGAACAGTTTAGTTCAGTCTAGCAGCCAAAGCCTGTTCTCTGTCCCCAGTTAATTCTCGGTAAACTGTCTACTGCTGATGCTATTTTCAATTAAAATGCCCCGTCTGAAATCAAACTGTATTTAAAGGTCACCACCAGTGAACTATGCAAAGTCCTAATGGCTCCAAAGTGCTTTTGTTTCCCGCGTCATGTGACTTTTAAGCAGCGATGAATGAGAAATAATCCCTAAATCTGACATCGCCTTCAGCAGTGACGCTAAAAATCTAAAGTAAGTGATCCGACGTGGCGCTGAACATGACCTCAAGAGCCAGAACTGCAACTGAGGAAGTGAACACTCACATTCGAATCAGGTGTCAGCTGAAATAAATCAGTCTGGACTGAACACACACACACACACACACACCAGAGAGACCTTTAAGACTTCTTATCTGCGACTGTCAGTTTGTGAAAGTGTGCGAGGCTGGAGGTCCATGTGTGTTTCCTAGCCGGCCTCCTGCAGTTTAAAGTACAGATACTAGACAGCTGTCTTCATCCTCACATTGAAGTTTTTAAATTCCTCATTCAAATCTGAATCTGAACATTTTGAAGCATTCACATTAATCGTATGTATCAGTTTACACTCGTGTACGACAAAGAAAAGTATAAAAATTTCAACATTTGAGAAGCTGAATTTCAATTTGAGAATCAGAAGCATCAACAAAGCGACATAATCACAATCTGTTTACGGTAAATGTCTTTAACAGAGTCAACATGCGATCCGTGCAATGATTCCTTCCATTTACCTCCTCGGTGAGCAGCTTGTTGTTAAAGATCTGTCCGTCAGCCCGCCGCCTCTCCCTGACTGACCTCCAGACTGTCTGAAGGGCTGCTGCTGTCTCTGCTGGTCGTCTGGCCTCAAGTCCTCAGACGCAGACTGTGTCACAAGAAAAACGCTCCCTAGAAACAACACAGTGCCTCCGTCTCTCTATAATTCAGGTGTATGAATTGGATCTGCTGCATTATTTAACCGTGGCACAGTTGCAGTGGCCCCGGTCTCCCCCGCTGATCCAAATCTGTCACTTCACCTCGCACTCCACTCAGGGTGACAGGGCCCTTCTGGCCGGATAGCACACACACACACACACACACACAGGCTGACATGTGCACACACACACACCTCATGCAGGAAATGTCCCTATGTGTCCGACTGCATAAAAAAACAACACAAAGATGCAGCCTGTGCAGTCATTTATGAGCACACAGGCAGAATGACCCACATACTATGTTAAATATAATATATGCACATATCATATAACTAATATAACTATAACACACACACACACACACACACACACACACACACACACACACACAGTATCCTCAGTGCTTTCGAGGACATTGTTCCACCTCCTGACAGGAGAAGTTATTTAAAAGCTCCATTAAAACATCAGCTGACCTGAGATCAGCGTTTAACGTTTAATGAGCAATTAAGCACACGCAGCCTGTATACGAGGTGTGTAAATCAGTGGAATAAACGTTGTCAACAATGCACATAAAAACACTAAATACCGGGAGCGAGACACCCAATCCTGGTGTAGAAAGAGACTGACAAACCTGAAGTTACGACATCGTCGTAAAGATTCTGAGCTTACTGACTGAAGTGGACAAAAACTGCTTCTGCTCTCAACAGTAGCAGTCTGAAATCTTCTAAAATTAATGACGCATGCTGCGTTTTCTTCACGCGCCGTCCAAGAAATGAAAAAGCAAACCGGCACAACAAGGGCGGACGCTGGTGTTAGTAGCCAATAGCGCTGAATGTGTGTGGTACCGAGATGGTTTTCTTGACGAGTTTAGCTCCTGCAACCCAGATTTTGTGCTGAAGGTGCTCTGGTCAAACTAGCCTCGGCCTGTCTTGGAGGGTACGTTCAATCCTGGATTAGTTCGTGCTCAACGGGAGGCCGCTGAGCAGACAGAGGGAATATTTTATCCATAAAATATGATCCAGTTTCACCCAAATATAAAGATAAAGTTGCGTTTTAGCACAGCAGTCAGTGAGGTCCAGAAACACGAACAATCGATGCTGCTTGGTGTTGCTAAAAGTTAAAGATGGGTTGATCATGCAACCTCCAACACAACCATAAAGTTGACTCAACATCTCTCTAAAGATCAGATGTAAGTTTATTTGTTACGTCTGAAGAAAACTGATGCAGTCTGACAATGTTTTAAGAATTTGTTTTTCTCATCTCGTCATTATTCTGATTGGACGTCTCAGTGGGGTGAAGTTGCTCTCGGGCTCTGACTGGAGTCTGCTGAGGTCACTAATCTGAAACAGGTGAAGCAAAACCAACCAGGGAAGCGATGAAGACGTCGATGAAGAACACGACCAAAAGTTGGTGTAGTGAGTAAAGACGAGCCTTCCTCTTACCTTTGACCTCCGAACTTTCAGTTCACTTAAGGTTAGTGTTTGTTTGCCAAAGAGTCTGGGGAACTCTGCTCTGTTAAAAGATGTTTCTTTCCTCTTCTTTCTTTTTGGACTTTGGCGTTTCCTGTGTTTTGGTTGGCCGATGGATCGTTTTTCCCCCTGACTCGCTTCTCTTTCGTTTCCTTTGGCATTCCTTCCTCTCCTATTTTTGTCTTTTTCAAACTCTCCCTGTTTGAATTCCCTCCCTTTCATTCTTTCGCCCTACATTTCTCACATTTTCTTAACCTTGTTCTCCCTCCTGTTGCACCTCTTTCCCTTTTTTCTTCTCATCTGTTTCCCCTTTTCGATGCCGCCCTTTCGTACCGTGTCCATTTATGGGCAGCGTGCTCAGAGCTGAATCTCCTTCAGGGAAAACCAACAGAGTCAACGTTTCCCTGGATTTAAGGTGGAATGGAGTCCTGCAGAGAGCAAAAGCTACAAATCACGTGTTGATAAAATGACAGCTACTAACACGTACAGTCAGAAACCCCACGAGAAGACGTTAAGAAGCCCTAACCCTTCAGTTTTCCAGACCACAAAGTGTTTGACATCTTAAATTTAGCTCCTGCAGTCTCAAACAAGCTCATGTGCTGTTCCTGTGATCTAAATGAATGACAAAAGTCCTTGCGGTGTCCTTGTGGTCTCACATGCACGCCACGTAATCACAAAGTCGCGCAGTTCAACCATGAACTTTTGTTGCATGAAGTCTCTCCACGTTTGCTGACTGTTGAGGCAAAATACCAAAAGAAATACTGCTCCAGTCATCCAGGCTGTTTTCTGATGAGACAACGTTCGCTCTCCTTTTGTCAGTGATGAAATATGTATGTGCTTCCCTGTTTTACTATGCATTGAAATATCTGACATTTGATTAAACTTGCAGAGAGGCGAGATAAAGTTCAACAATGGCCACCAAGGCTATACACCGGCTTTCCCCACCAGTCAGTCAGAACTGAAGATGCCTCTTGGATGAGAGGTGAAACTTAAATCTACAACCAAGTCCAGTTGCCCCAGATTTAAGTCTCCTCAAAGAAACATGACCTGGACGACTGACAACTTTCAACAGACATCTACAAATAAGCATCACACTGACTTTCTGGCACTTGGACTGTACGTTCGAGGTTTGGAAATAGAGATACAATCAGGTTACCTGTCTACAGGTGTGTTGAAAGAATTAGAACTTGACACCAACAAGACAATGAATCATTATCTTGAAATCTGAAGCGCAGCGACTTCCAAACTGCAGGAGTCGTTTTATTATAAGCGTAGCAGACGTTATCGTCATTGTCATCTGGCTGTAAGAAGTGAACCTCGACGACGCTAACACTCAGTCTGACACACAACGAGATGCAACACGTCCAAGTACTGAAGCATTAACACAATCAAAACTATTCATCTGCTCATAGCGTTGAAGAAGACTGCAACAGACGGACACGGAGAGAAAACTGACGTGATTTTAATTCATTGATTTCTGCCCTTTATGAAACTAGAAAAACAAAAGATGGGAGGGTGTATTGATCATACCACAGTCAAGTTAATAAGTTCACAACATTGCCTGCCTGAGGAAATGTATGGTGGTGGTTCGGCAACTCATGTCAACCTCAAGAGGCATCGCCAAAAACCTCCATCAACATTTGGATCTGTCAGAACAGCCATCCCACAACGTGCCCACTTAACCACACCTGTCATCAGAGAGCCTCAAGATTCAAGATTCAAAATTTAATTCCCATTTAAAGATCGCCAACAGGGCTGAGAGGTCTATTTGTAGGAGGTGGAGATGGTGATGGAGATTTCAGCAAGAGGACAGCAGCTCCTGGCCTATCATTTTTCAATGCAGTCTTCTTTATTCAGGTGTTTCCTGTTCTGGTGGATACTCTCGATCCCAGCGCGATAAAATTGCATCATAGCTTCCTGTGATATGGAAAATTTCAAACCTTTGCTGAGTTTTCTTCAGTGTTGACCCATTTTGAAGAAGATGATATTGTTACACCGAAGTATTTGTTGAAAACTTATGACAGAAGGTCAATAAGTCTCTTATTCATGTCCACCACTACTTTTGTTTTGATTTGGAAACCTTCAGCTCCAGTTGTTGGCTGCACATCAGTCCACCGGGGATGAAACCTCGTTTCTGTCCACTGTTTGCTATCGATAAACTGTTGATATACAGACAGAAGGCAGATCGAAGGGAAAAAACAACATAAAGTGTCTTTGTAAGGTGTTGGACCAACACGTGGCACCAAGACAGCTTCAATGCTGTCAACGCTGATTGTCGAGAGTGCTGTCTAACAAGTCAGCTGAACTGGAAATGATCGCACGGGGATATAAATAAATCTGTGAGACATAATTAAACTCAGTCAGAACAAACAGAAATAGATATTTTCCACAAATGCCTCCATCAGATAAGGCTACATACAAAGCACTAACATAACATATGGCTTCCTATCACGCACCCGTTAGGAGGCATGTGTTATGGACAACACACGATAAATAATGCAAGGTTTTTCCCACAAACATGTTTCCCAACATGTGGGTGTTTGTGCCTTGGGAATATTCCTGATATGTATCCCAACACGTGCACTACCTGCTTGTTAAATTGGCTTGAGGCGTTCTAACTGGAGGAGCAGGTACAAAGAAATTCAGCCATAAATACTTGGCAGTAATTGGCTAACTTTGCAGATGTCACTGTTTCCATTTGAGCCATTTGACTGATGCATTCTTCCATAACAATTTAAAACAGTCATGCAGGTAGGAAGGTTCTCAAGGGAACACCAGCTGTGAGGATCCACTGATGACGAGAAAAACTGAAAATCTACAGTGTGATCTAAACTAATTACAAATGTGTCAAATGTCAAATGATCCAAAATTTCACAATAAAAGCAAAAAGAAAAGTCCACAAAACAAAAACAGAACTAGAACAGAACAAGTACGAGTACTTTTACTTTTGATGCTAAGTTTGGGTGATGATCTCATTTCAATATTAGCTGCAGCTTCCTGTTGTCGTCCATCCACCATCACTGCACTAATGCGGCTCAAAGCGAAGCTGAATACACAAGGACCGCTTGTAATTAAGTCTAGTGTCTTGAGGCTCTTCTCACCTGCTGCCTCGCTAAGCACTGCTGACACTCACAGAGGCTGACCAATACTTCATTATGGCTTAAGTGAAAAAGAATCAATAGCAGCTAGCAGAGCAGTCAAGTCTGTACGGCCTCCGTCTGGCTTCTTTGTCAGGCATCAATCACAGACAGACGGAGAGACTCAGACAGAAGATCCGGAGGAGAAAAAAAAGAAAAGAAAAGCTGAACAGCAAAGCTGGAAAGAAAGAAAGAAAGCAAGTGCTGCAGAATGCTGATTGGAACGATGTGTGCCTGGCAGTTTTTGTGATGACATTAACAAAAGAGGAGTTTCTGCGAGATGAGATATCCAGCATGTGAAAAAGTGACGCCGGGCACTTAAACTGCCTGGATCCTCTATAGAGATTACATCATAAATCTATATCAGACATCAAAATATCACCTGTACTGCAGAAAAAAACATACAGAGGATCATGCTGATTAAAAAACATGCAGGGTTTCCCTCAAACTTACATAAAAACACAACAAAGTCATCGAAAGCAACTAAAAGTCTCTGGCAATCTTAATAAAACATTAATCAAGTTAATGACCCAATTTATTCTCATCCAATGGAGCTAATCAAAGAATTCAGGGTTGAGAAATCCGCCAAACTGAAGCAGATATTTGTCTTCCCTCTCACATATGAGCCCAGACAAACATTAATCTCTTACATTTGAACCCTGCAAGTGGCTGAAAGACTGACATCACTGAGTCAACAAGCCATATGTGAGTCTTCAAAGAGGAGAAAGGCAAACAGAAGCCGAGCACCTGGCTCTCCTTTTGTACTCGCAACAACTCAGCTCAGTTAATAGCTTCATTTTTCCTGCCTGCTTCCACGTAGCTGTAAGTTAAACAGCGAGCACGGACCTGTGAAATTTAAATTTCCTCACGAGGAAACTGGGTCACCGAAGCAGCCGTTAGTCATTTTGTATGTAAAGTTGGATGTAACAGGAGGATGGAGGGAAAACTATGAGCAAGGCTGGGAGTTGGACGCAGACATGTGCAACCAATATTTCCAACACAAAGCTCAGCATAACGATGAAGGGTCATGCTCGTATGCAAAACAGGTGTGGAATACACTGAGGCACCACGGACGTTTTTAAGTTATGTCAGGTATGTAACGTAACGTACGATCTCTTCCTAACCCTAACCAAGTGAGATCAACATTCACCATGCAAGCTTTACGCTGGTTTATATGTATCTAACACATTGTACCTCGACAGACTGATCCTGACTTTAACACTGTTTTAAAGTTATGTTTTAGCCTTACAGACCTCAGATTATGATGCTGTAACTAACTTTTATTTCCAGAGCCAAACATGATAAAAGACCAACTTAAAATATGTTCGTATTTCCAAAATAAAGGTATAAAAAAAATCGATGCATTAAGACATTAAAATAAGAAGTGCGGGCAGTGAACAAAGGCACCAAATGGGAGAAGTTTCCTCTTAAATTTGTTTGGCAAAAACCATTTAAGAGTGTATAAACGTAATTTTTGGGAGACTGGGTTTGATCATAAATCTGCAGTTCCACAGATTATGTGGTGCAGTAAAAAGACTTTTACAGGCCTGACAGATAAATGAAAGATTAAAATTGCATTAGGTGAGGAGTTATAAAGTCTTACACATTCATAAAAAAACATTTCCAAGTCTGCAGCAAAATTAAGACGACTGATCTTACACTTGAAAAGATAATGTCTCATGGTCTGACTGCTTTTGATTTATCTTATTCTTGCTGCTTCATGTGCATGCATGAAGGCTTTTCTGTGTCTGTGTTCTTTTTATTAAAGTACTTATTAATCTTCTTTATTTTGTGTGTTTAAAGGAAGCCTGATTCGCAGTGGACAGAGATGGAAATGAACTCCTGTTGAGTGCAGGAATGAGCATGTCACCGGGTTCAGATTGGGTTACAGCTGGTATTAAACCGCACTCCTGCAACTACACATCAAATAATATTTCCACCAGACTCTGGGAAAAGTCCTCGCAGACAACAGCCCAGACTCCCCGGGTATAAATGAAACAGACAATTACAAGGCTGACTGAAACTTTTCACCTGACAGGTGTTGAAGAAATCATCACTTCTTAGAAACATCCAAAAGTACTGATGACTCTTGAAAAAAGAGCTTATACACTGAGAATTGAGGCCAAATATCAAATTCTTCATTTTCAAGGCGGCGAGCAGCTCCCAGAGCCTCCGAACTCATCGAGTCGTGATGTGAAGTAACACAATCTAACCTCTTCACTTTCAAACATAATTACCTGAGCCGACACTGAGGCCTCAAGGGTTTTTTTATGTGTATGAGGCCCCCGCCACGCTTAAACCGTGTTAATCCAGATTAGCAGGTCAGAGTTTTTTCGTTCAGCGCGGACATTCACAGCGATGGAAATCCAATTAATGCAATACCTGGTTTCAGCCATGAAACCGTGCTCAAAGATTTGCTCCAAAAAGGTAAAGACGGATTATTTTGGTGGAGAACAAAGTGCATTAAATGTGTTTATAATAATATATGACTAATCCATTACTGGTTGCACATCTCCCTGTATTATATGTGAGCTCTTATGAGCTTTTAACCCCCCATTTACATCACATCAGACACAATGACTTCACCATTAAAGAGGGTTATTGTGAACATTCATAGGAAGCATTTTTATGACAGGTTGTTCAACCAAAATGAGATGAAGTTAGAGGAAAATAGCTCCTGATTTAAGACAGTGAATGTAATTTTATATCCTGATCATAGAACAGCACTTTTAAAAAGGTACATGACATAAAAAAAAAACCTCTGTAGAGGTTAAATAATTATTATAATGTCTCTTTTTGACATATCCATTGGATTAAATAGCTGAAAAGTCAGGATACTTCACCACACTGACCCAAAAATCCAGTAAAACCAACATTACCCGCCCCGCTAACTACGCTTCAAACATCTCAAGCAACCGTTCATACGACATAAGAGATATTAAAACCTGATTTTATATATCTTCATATCTCCCAACTGTATTGGGAGTTTGGGACTTCCCAAACATATTTAAAGTGTTATGAAAACTCTATATAAAGTAGAGAGCGATAAATCTGATTCTTTAAACTCCAATAAAAATCCAGTTTCAGTTAAGCTATAGTACGAACACATCGATATGATTCCTCTATCACATGGTTCCTTTTGTTAGCCACAAGTTAGCAGATGCCAGAAGGACATGGGCTTCAAAATATCAGAAACAAGAACCGGCTGCTCAGTTTATTTTTTTTTTAAAGCTGCTTTCATTGATTTTTTGGCCACAAGGGGGCAGAAAATCTCACATATCTACCACATATCTCCAGCTAATGCCATTTTTATGTCTAACTTGTTAGCAAACAACTTCTACTTCCCTATCCAGCTTCAGAGAGCGACATTATCTTCCCACTGGAGTCGTGTTTGTTTCCAACTGATGAATCTAAATCTAACATTCGCTTCCCTTTTGGATCTTGTTTAGTCTCCACCAACTCCTGAGAAAAAACACATCTGGCTTTTTGGCTGCTATAAATGGTCAACTTTCTCATTCTTTTAGCCAGCCTGGTGCCGAGGTGGCAGCAGCGTATAGTGAGCTTATCAGCTGTGAGTCTGAACTACAGAGACTAGAAAAAGCTGCAGGATTTATCACTACAGTGGATCTCTTTCAGATTAACAAGTCATTTGATTCAAAGTTAATGTAAAAATAATGTTTATTGATGTAACATTTTGTTAGGGGTTTTGTGCTGAGACTCTCAAGAGAGGCCATAAACCAGCTGACCCTCTGGTCCAAAAATGGCTATCCTGTAACGGAGAAAAGAAACATTCCTTAAATACTACAGTACACTTGGCACAATAATGCATCTCTCCAAAGATAGCCCTGCAGCGCTGCCTTGGAATCCACTCGGATTTCATTGAAAACAAACAGGAATGTTTCAGGCTGTTGGGATTATGTAAAAGAAAAAAATCAATGAAAAATCAAGTCAGATAAGAACGCACAGACGTCTCTCTGTGACATTGTTAACAAGGTGATGCCCTGTAGCGGCGGTAGCGGCTGAATAATTGCTCTTCGTGGAGATTTGTGGCCGTTAAACATCCCTAAGAGCGTCGACACATCAATCACGGCACCAGCTGAAGCAGCATTAATTAAAAATATGAATTTGAAGTAAATTATCACTGCTCTGGGTCATAACGTAACCCATATAGCGCACACTGAGGCCGCTAGAGAGGGAATTAACACTCAGCTAATTATGATACACTGATATGCATGTTTCCTGTGGCAGGGAGGGAAAAATCAACAAAGTGCACCCTGAAATATCCCTCGAGGTCCGCAAGCTTTACATGGTTATCTGAAATGGCCAGCAATGTTCTGATGTCAACAACAAAATGTTCTTCACTACACATTTCTCAAACCATTTACATTCTGGTAATTTGTTTTTTAACCCTGATTTAACACAAGTGTGCGCAGGCTAAGTGTGTAGATGTGTGCAGCAAATCATCTTGCCGTTATGAATTAGGGGGTTTCCAAGAAACGTGCATATTTAAAAGTCTTCATCTGAAATGCCACATGGGAATGGTTATGAAACAGACATATGATTATGGTGCAGAGACATTTTTCCATTTACTGTGGAGAATGACCCTGAGTGAACATGACAAACTAAGAATATCTCACAGTGAATAGGGCTCATTAAAAATACTTTCTTTACCCAAGAAATTTAAATTTGAAAACTTTATTTTTTCAAGGAGAGATGATGGTGCACGGTCTCTGGAAAGAGATGTTCATTCACACCAATTGTAGAAGGTGAAGACGAAACTCTCAGAGACGGACATCAGAAAATCAGGAAAGCCAAGGAGAGCGACTTTTCCCATCTAACTCTGAGAATTAAGGATTTATTTAAAAAAAATCAGCATTGGTGATTACAGGAAAGACTATCAAAGGCAATGTGGGTGGGTTTTTTCATTTGTTTCTCTCCAGTCTGAAATTTGTGTGGTAAAATAACTGGTTTTGTCATTGGAGTCTGGTGGTGCCCTGATACGCTGCTGTTGCTCTGGTGCAGCATCTAGTGGCAGTAAATTTCTTGCATGCATGACATTCTGCATCTTACTGTCTCATGAGTTTATTTCCTCTGAGACGTAATGTAACATAACATGTTCACACATGTCCCTAAGATCATTACACCCAGTGTAATCTTTGCAATTTGCAATCATAAAATAGATAAACAGACAAGCCTAATCACGTCTTTTTGGGCATACATACAAATACATTTTGACATTTTAGCAGTTTTCACCTGATATCAGAAATTCACATTATCTCAGACTCAAACTACAATGGTGTCATTCGGCCGCTGCTCATACCATAGATGGACAGCTAATTGTACCACATTATGACAAACAACCCATAATACTCTCAAAAATAATCAGCTTACACTGTAAAACAAGAGCTGGTAACTGTTTTATTTATAGACAACATATGTTGTCTCTATATGTCTGAGTTTAAATCATTATAGGTCAAATAATATATCAAGGAAAAATGATAAAGCCATCATGTGATAATAACAGCATAAAGCACACAGCAGGTAGGTTGTGGCTTTCTGCTTCATAGAAACAAACCCACACACACACACACACACACACACAAATACACACTCATTGGTCTCACCATGCCAACGGACAACTGGTCTTCTCTGCAGTGCACACATGGTCGGGTGCAGAAAGACGAGCATGTCAGCAGAAGGCGTGAACCGTGTGTCATTTCTTGTTTCGATGGCGAGCGTTGAACACAATCCTTCATGTTTTAAACTGGATCCTGCTCTGGCAAAAAACTCGACGACTAAACTGGTGCCAGGAATGAAACACAAAACCGGCTCACTGTCACTTAGAGCAAAAAGACCAGAGCTAATAAAGTCGCCCAACAAGTCAGGTGTGAAACACTCAAGTGCTTAGTTTTCATTTTGACTGGGAGGGAGACTTCCGGTCTTCCGGTGTGGTGGGATACTATTCATCTATTCTTAACCCTTTGGCACGTAATAGGACAGTTTATAATTAATCTGGATGTAATGTGATGCTAAGAGTAGCCTAGCAGAGATTTATTATATTATATTTAAAACTTTAAGATCCAAACAGGATTTAAAGTCGTTTACAAAGTTGCCGATTGAACCCCTGAGCTACATCAGCTCTCACCCAGTCACTGTGGAAGGAAGTGAACGAACAAGTGAAGAAGGACGGAGGATGCAAAGGAGGATGAAGGTGGGAAAAGGGATGTAGGGAAGTAATAATGGAAGGATAGGAAGGGAGGGAGGAAGTAAAGAGGGAGAAAGGAGGGTGAAGAAAGATGTAAAAGGGAAACAGAAGTGAGAGAATAAGGGAGGATGGAAGAAGATGGAAGTAATCTGGTCTGAACGAACTATAAAACCACAAACAGAAACGTGCAGTCTTCTCACTGTCCCTTTAGTAGAATAATCTCTCAGTTTGTGTCTTTGAAGTGGGTGAATATCTTGTTTTTTGGATTTAAACCCAGCCCGTGTTACTCAGGTCTTGGCTGCGAGATGTGTTGCTCCCCAAGGCTTCTGGGAGAACAGAGAGCCGGTTTCTGACGAGTTGCTGAGTCACATGTTTCGTTCTCTGCCAGCGTCCAGACCATCGCCAGAACCCCGCGGCTACAACACTGTGTTGGTCCAAAGAACAGTCAGGAGTCCTGTCCTCTAAATCCACCGAGTGTCTGTTTGTTCTTTTGAAAATCACAGCTTGGTGTCCCAGCTGAAGAGCTTGGCTCGGCCTAACCGGATAATTCTTGAACATGTCGGCGAGATCGGCCAACGAGGAAAGCAGGCGGTAAATCAGTCTGATGGTAAACCCGTTAAGTAGTCGACTGGTCAGTCAGGGCGACAACACAGTAGCTAAGTAGGCAAAGTTATTTTGGGTGTCCCTGAAGTGATGGTCCGGTTCCTTCTGTCAAATGTCAAAATTCGAAAGGTTTCTGCTCGCTTAAAGTCACATGACTCATCAGCTGTTTCAACACGGCTCTCATGAATCCATCCATGATGGCTCCACACAGATGTGATGTAACCTTCCTCACATTAACACATGAAACACAAACACAAACGTCTGATTTACTTCCTGTTTTCTGCATCGCCGTCATTTTGCTACACCCTCTTCTTACTGGACAATTAGCACCACCTACTGCTTATCTCATGAACTGACTATATTACCTAATATTTGCATAACCATAGCAGATGGAAACAGGCATTTAATCCCATTTACTTTTGCCAAATTACTCAAAATCTGTAAAAAATGACGCATCTGGATGGAAACGTGGCTAATGTTAGGTGTAAAAGTTTGGATGGACATGAAACTCTTTGTTGGTCCTTCAGTACAAAAGATGAGGAACTGTGTCAGGAAATGTTTGAAACATCAAATCAGTTTCATATTCTGGGTCAATTTTGGACGAGCTCTGCATGCCAAGCTGGTTCAGAACTTGGTTTGATGGTTCAGATTTGTTCCTCTGGTTGGAGCCGCGACTGTTTGTGAGAAGTGTCAATTTTTGTGTCAGAGCTAAAATATAATAACATATAATCTACGAGCAGCACGTGGACTTCATCCAGCAGCCACAGCTACAGGTGTCTGTGCTTTGGTCAGTCCGTCCATTAAACTCACAGATCAGCACGTAAAAACACACATTTAGTAATCGAAGTACTACTGAACCAGTCAAGTTGTGTTTAAACACAGGTAATCAAGGTATCTTAAACACACACACACACACACACACACACACACACACACTGCTCTCTCTCTGTAAAGTGCTGAGTTGAAGTGTGTGTGTGTGTGCTGATATCAGAGAGGAGGAATGCCTCTGCCATGTGGGATTACTGTGTCACCCTGACGCTTCTATTAATAACACAGCATTTAGTCTGTGTGTGTGTGTGTGTGTGTGTGTGTGTGTGTGTATCAGAAGCACACTTCTAACCACAAAGTTTGAATCACTGAATTGTCTGGGAGTTCTCATCGTCTCATCCTTCTTCAATAAATGCTGCCCACGTGCTGCTGAGCAAGGCGTAAACACAGACACACACACACACACACACATGGTCAGACAGCAGACAGAAAGTGTGTGTCTTTGAATTATTGTGTAAAAATGAACTACTGTAAGTGTGTGTCTGTGTGTGTATGTGTGTGTGTGTGCGTGTCTGTGTGTGTGTTGGTATACAGATTCTTTCCTCTTGACTGACTGTGTCAACAACTGCAATGTCTCACACACACACACACACACACACACACACACACACACACACACACACACACACACACACACACACACAGACACACACAGACACACACAGATGAGGAAGAGCGATGTGATCTGACTCACCTCTGCTCACACACTGCAAAGTCAGAACACTGCAGGTTCAATTCCCGCTGCAGTCAATGCGTCCTCAACCTCGAGCAAGGCACTAACAAACTGTGGAAGGAAGTGATGAAGGAAGGATGTAAGCACAAGGAAAGGAAGAAAGGAGAGACGTTAGAGGTGTGGAAGACAGGAGGTAGAAGGAGGACAGAGGATGCAAAGGAGGATGGAAGTGGGAATAAGGGATGTAGGGAAGTAAAAATGGAAGGATGGGAAGGAAGGGAAGTAAAGAGGGAGGAAGGAAGGTGAGGAAGTGAGGAAAGATGTAAAAGGGAAGCAGGAAGAAGGATTGGAATGAAGGAGCAAGGGTAGAACAAAGGAAGGTTATAAGGATAAGGAAAGAGAGAAGAGGGCAAGGAGGGAGGGAAGGAAAAAGGAAAGGCAGAGAGGTGAGTGAGGTAGCAAGGGAGTATTGAAGGAAGCAAAGCGGAATGTAACGAAATGTAAAAAGGGGGAAAAAAAGGATGAACAGTTTCCTTCCTTCCTTCCTTCCTTCCTTGTCTCCTCACTGAGTGAACCAGGTCGCTCTGCCACGACAAATGATCATTACAGCTCTCTAACAGCAGCAGCCCTCTCCATGCCAAAATGTCACGTCTGATTATACTGCACTGCCTTTAACGTGGCGTACCATAGTCACACACACACACACACACACACACACACACACACACTGACATTTCCAGTATCAGCTGAGTTGGTGGCAAGCAGCAGAGAACCGTAAATAGCCGTGAACGAGGGAAGGATTTGGCTGTTGCAGGAGTGTGAGAGGGGGTTAATCGCCTGCCCATTAATTAATAATGAAGATAATTAGCTGAGTGTGAAGACAAGTGGTGTGTGTGTGTGTGTGTGTGTGTGCGCGTGAGGGCAAAATAATAAACTATAATTAGAAAATGTGTGTGTCAGTGTGAATTCTGCCGTCTGTTCTTCATCGCGTCTCTCACCGTCTCGGCGGGCGACTCGTCGACTTGCAGCAGTTACAGTTGAGTAATCGTGCAGCAGTGTGTGTGCAGGGTTGTCGGTTTGAATCCCTGACTCAGTCTGTCATCATGAGGAACGTACGATCTCTCCACAAGAAGACGGAGGAGAGTGTGTGAGGTATTTTAACAGCTCCAAACTGAAAGACTCGCTTTAACGACAAACATTTGATTGTAAAAGATTTATTCAACAATAAAAGCTGAAACAATTAGTAAGTTTGACTGAAAATCTGGTTTACTGATGACCTCATACTCCTTTAACCAATCAAATCGCCTCTCTTCGGCTCATTTTTATGTATTATCACCTGCATGTGATAAAAGACACTTTAAATCCAGCCAGTGTGCCCTTGAGCACTGCAATTAACCCCTGCGGATCAACCGAACTGTTCAAATCTGCAATAAAAAAAGTTTAATTGTAAGTATTTAATGGAGCTGCAGAGCAAACTGTGTTTTTCTGGCATATTAGCCGCTGCTCATGCTCAGATTGTCTGGAAACAAATGAGGCTGGACGGGTTTCGTGTATCGGGGATTGAACCTGTGACCTCTTCCACGTGCGGTCCAGCTTCTCTAAGCTCGAAGCAATCCTACCATCCAAAACCGACCCCGGCGGATGAGGCTGGATGTCTGCCTGCACATGCAAAATGAATCCAGAGATCCGAGCGCTCACGTGCAGCCCAGCGAGGAGGATTTACATAGAAAACGTCTTAATGACGCCGTCTGTC
Organism: Protonibea diacanthus; assembly: GCA_028641955.1. Taxonomy (NCBI): domain Eukaryota; kingdom Metazoa; phylum Chordata; class Actinopteri; family Sciaenidae; genus Protonibea; species Protonibea diacanthus. Next base: position 23,429,914 of record CM053988.1, read on the forward strand.
AACCGTCAGCCCGAAGCTGCACAAAACAGAAGCTGTCAGCGTCGCTAATGCCGCAGCGAGACTTCCTTAACTGCAGATTCTCATTTTTCTGTCGCCTGCAGGGACGTCGTCTCGCTTTTCACCGTCACCTTGTTAGCCGCAGGTGACACGGGGATTTGTGTTTGAAAACGCTGCTGCTGCTGTTCAAATGTCGTCTCTGTCAGGAGAGGGAGATGAATGGAGAAGAAATGGACGAGTATAAATCCTGAAGCTGACGGACACTGAGCTGTGACCCCGGTGTTACCATGCGCTCATTTGACTTTTAAATCGCAGAGGGAGGCTGCGTCGACGCCGAGTTTACGCTAATGATGGAAGGCTGCTGGGTTTCCACCGAAGCGAAGTCAAAACGACTTCTTACTTAAGAAAATGTGAAGATTCACTTTTTACTTATTTTGAGACAAACAAATCATCCTGACAAAACCACTTTATTAGCTGTTATATCAACGATTGACAGGGCAGGGCAACAAATGTCCAGTTACGTTGTTATTAAAGTGAAGATATCTGTCAAACAAACGTGCAAATTGATTTTAATTGCACTGAGATTAAAAGAAATGTCATAAAAACGTCAACAGGCTTCATTTTAAAAGAGACTTTAAAATCTATTTGCTCTGTAGAATCGAGTTGAACAAGAACATCATGCAATGAGTTCCCACCTGTTGGATTCACCTGAAACCTGTTGCTCGGATCGCCTGCAGACCGGCAGCAGTTCACTGACTGAAAACAGATGTGCACTCACATCTGTCCGACCAGCTAATTAAGGACGGAGACAGCCTAACATCCACAGATGAATGTGACGTCTGAGTGTGATTCAGTTACTCTTCTGTTCCATTTCACATTCATCTGGGAGTCTCTCTCTCGTCCAAAACAAACTGTCTGATGAGCGAATGAGCCAGAAAAAGCCGACGATTGATGGTCGGCCCTCTCCACCACCTGATCTGAAGCCTCCATACTCACGAGACGTCTTACTAACCAACACACCCGGGAGCTGATTTATCACAAAGCTCCAGACAGATCTGAGACACTACATTGGTACACACGTTAACTTTTCAGTCACTCAGGTGTAGACTACGAAAGGAAGCACTGAAGGATGCAAAGGAGGAAGGATGTAGGTATGAGGAAAGGGAAGAAGAAGGGAGAAGTACGGATGAAAGGATGCAAAGGAGGATGGAGGCGAGGATGTAAAGGTAGGAGAAGGTGGAAAGGGATGTTAGGTGGGAGGTAAAGAAACAAGCAGCAAAGAAGGAGGGAAGGAAGACAGAAAGGAAGGACGGAAAGAAGCCAAGGATGGTGGGAAATAGGATGTAAGGAAGTAAGAATAAATGGAAAGGAAATACAAGAGGAAGAAGCGATCTGTTACACTAGATTCTCCAGTATTTTTATATTTCCAGGGTCACACTAACTTTTCACTTCACACCTCTGATGCAGAGATTAAAAATATACCCATGACCAAAAGTCAAAACAGATACAACTACGAGAAAGACTGAAAAATACTGAAATCTTCCTTTAAATAAAGTTTCCTTTGTCAGTTTTCATGAGTTACACTCATCCTGTCACTACAGTTCAGACCCGGGCTGCAACGATCATGAGTTTAGCCAATAAAGTCCGAGGTGACGTCCTGAAATGCACTGAAAACAATCGAATTATATTTATGATTTGGTTCAAACCTTCAATTTTGATTCGTTATAAATCTAAATATTTCTAAAGTTACGTTCAGACAGTAAAAAAGATTTATTACATCTTCTTGTTTCGTCCACAACTCAAATATATTCAGTTTTTCTGTCGTAGAGGAATAAGAAAACAGAAAATATTCATTACAGGAGCTGAAACCAGAGAATCTGGACAGTTTTTATATAATTAATGATTCGAATGATTCATCGATTATTAAAATATTTGGTCATTAATTTAATAGTTGACGTCTAATTGACTAATCATCGCAGCTCTAGTTCATACCTCATACCTCATGTTGACAGAGGAAGCGCTGGTCTTGGATCAGTATTTGGTCTTGGATCAGTATCTGGTCTTGGATCAGTATCTGGTCTTGGATCAGTATCTGGTCTTGGATCAGTATCTGGTCTTGGAACAGAGTTCAGGTGTTTGCAGAAAAAAAATTCTATTCTGCTAATGAACTCTGTGAAGTTCGGAGACTGTAGCAGCCAATTTGTTTAAACCGAGAGCAAACCCGAATGACAAATAGAGTCGGCGAGTGCATTTATGAGGAGGATGAAGATAAAGCTGGCAATAATGTTCTGCAGCAGAGGATGTAATGAGGGCTGGACGCTGGGTTGCTGTGGGAAACAGTGAAGAGGTGAGCGCTGTAAAGCTTTCAGCTTTTATGTTTCTGTACTGCCGAGGCACAAAACTCCAACTTTACAGCATTTCATGTATGTAAATGTTTGTTTATTTTCTTTTTTAATCATGTAGCTTCATAAAACAGTCAGTAAGCGTCTGTCTATTGCAGGGTTGTCGCTTTGATTCCTCATTTTAAAGCCTGTGTAATAAATGTAGGCAGACATGATCGATTAAGCGTCCACCAAATGTCAGAAATATTCCGTTTCAGTGTCGACACGCCTGCCTCACACTCGACCCAGCCTCTGTGCTGCGATTCGTCTAATTGCCCAGATTTACCGGGTCAACGATGCTGTTGACCGGCAGATCGGCGGAGAGCTGAAGTCCTCGACATCTTGACCCCACGAGAACAAACCAGACTACTCCTCTTTAAAAGGCAGCGCTGTGTGTGTGTGTGTGTGTGTGTGTGACCACTTCTGAGGATTTCAAATGAACGACGAATGAGATTTATCACATGAAGCTGTTTGTGAATATATCACACTATTAATACTGCATGAAGACACCGGACCATTTAAAATGCAAAACATATCCCGTTTGCCTTTTTTCTAACCAAACTAACCAACCCAAACCGACAAAGTCAATGAGTAACAGCCAATCAGAGGTAGAGTAGGACGGGTCTTGTGTGCTGTGCTGTGCTGCCACGGTGCGCCAACAAGTACCATTTTAGATCAGCGAAGAAGAGCTGATTTACGGCAGTGTACCGTGGTATCAGAACATCTCCATCGATTATACAGATCAATTCAAGTTCCTGTCCAGGTATATGAAGTATAATAAACATGAAGGAATGAAGGAGAGGAATCCATCAAAAATGCTACAGAAGGAAATACACAAACAGATACAAACAAGTTGGGATCTGAGGAAAAACTCTGAGTCGTGTATGCTGTCACTTTTCCTCTTTCCACCAACCAAAAGGCATTCTGGGAAATGCAGGAAAACAACAAACTAAAGCAGAAAAACAATAAAACAAGTGAGCTTTACTTCATGACAGCAAGAGATGATTTCTTTTCTGTCCATTGACATGTTTCAAACTTCACACTTTCCTTCATTTTCAGCCAGTACTGGACGTCTGCAAATCACGTCCAGTCAAAAAGCTTCATTATCTGAAGCGGCAGCCGTGAGAGTCTGGACCGGTTTCAGAAACAGACAAAAGACGAAGACAAAGGAGGCGATAGAAGAGCAGTTCTGGTAAATACTCAGGACAAAAGCTGGCGTTCATCCAGCCTACGGGACGAGCAGCGATTGGTAAATCACTCCTAATTGTAAAATTGAATCAAGAACTAACAAACCGTATTATGAGGTTAAAGACCTTGACAGCTCGAGTTAAACTGAGTCAGAAGAGACGCTGCCTGCGAAAAAAACAATCAGGGTTTGTCTGCTTGTTTCTGCTCGTGTTTGTCCCTGAAATTACAGAAAATTTAAAGTATTAAAGTTCTGCTTTTATATTTAAATCGTTCGTTTATTCATGCACAGCTGATTGGAAACTGTAAATCTGTCGTGGAAGCTTCACGAGATCAGCTGGGAGGAACATCCTGAAGCTCTCTACTTACTACAATAATAAAACCAAAGTTTCTCCAGCTCGTCTGTCCCTGCAGCCCGCCGGCTGTGTCCATCAACAGCCCCGAGTCTCTTTGCTGCTCACTGAAAGTCATTTTGAATCAGAGCATCAGCTGAGATCCTGAAATATAAATGAGCTCGCAACACATCCGACTCAAATCCAACCTGTGCTCCATGTCATGTCCTCTTAAATAATTGAGGTGAAACAATGCAGCCAAACAAGCAGAAAGTTTAACACCAATGACAGTTTAAAGATGTGAGAATATAAATGATGTAAAATGTAATGTGTGTAAAGTCTGTCTCTGATTACACTGGTTAAACAAAGACCTGGCACCATGCACCTGTGACTCAGGTGTGTATGATGATTCAGCATATACTCTGTTGGAAAACATTTGCCGTACAGAAACCTTTTGGGAGCTGCAGCGATTACTCGACCATTAAAGTCATTTTTCATAGCAAAGAATGGCAGAAATTTTTTTTTTTTTTTTTTTTTTTGTGTCTCAAATATGAAGATTTCCTGCTCTTCTCTGTTTTATATCCCGTTAAACTGAAACAAAACACGACATTTAAAGACATCTTGTTGGATTTTGAACTATAAAAGGTCAGAAAAAAGTTGTATTTACGGTAAAAAACTGTCAGCTGTGGATGGCAGAATAAATACAGCTTATATTACAGTAAAAGGACAGTACTGTTGATTTTATGTTTGAGGTCGTGGTTTTATTCCATAATTTATCGTATGAATACAATTTTTTTCCCATCAAAAGAAGTGTTTCGCCATTAAACATTACAGTGTTTTACTGTCATTTAAAATATTACTTCATTCTCTATAAATTCCTTTAAAATGCCATACTGTATGAATAAAGACACTGCCGTTAAATATGACAAACAACAAAACAACAACAACTTGTTTTTCTGGAAAAAAAAAACTGGCAGCTGTAGTGGACAGAATTTTACTGTAATAAATACGGTGTAACTTTTTCTTATACAGTAAAAGGATATTAGTACTGTTTTTCACACAACACATCAAATAAATGCCTTTTTGTCATAAAATCGCCATGAAATATCACAGTGTTTTACTGTAAAACTGAAAGTCCGGCATTTAAAATACTACTTTATAAATTCTGTATTAAAATGTCAAATAAAAACAGTTTTGAAACATGGCAGATCTTACGGTCTTTTACTATCTTGGTTCGGCAGTTTCGCCGTAAACATTTTTTTACATGCGTCACATCTCGATGATGAGAGTGCATTCACATATTTATGTAATTTTCTGCCTCGGGTAACAAACATGTCGACTTGAAGTGACGACAGAGACAAACCTGGTCAGAACAAACAGAAACCACAACATTGTAAATCAATAAAAACTCTTCATGATCATTAATATCCACAAAAGGACAATAACACAACCAAAACACACACACACTAACTAATAACTGCTATAGATGAAGATGATGGACGCTGGAAGGTTTAGTGTCTTCTACTATGTCTTCATCGTGACGTCTGTGCAGAACATTAAAGAAGCGTGGACTTGATACGAGACGCTCCTGCAGCAGCAGAGTGTGTTTAGTGTGTCAGAGGTCACAGAGGTCAGCTGGAGGGTCAACTCTCAGGAGACAGAGTCCATGTTAAACTGCCTAAAAAAAGACCAAAGAGCTCAACTATATAACTGGAGGAGGTGAGGCTGGGGTCACTCACACACACACACACACACACACACACACACACACACACACACACACACACACACACACATAAACATGACGTGGAAACACGCAACACGCTTGCACACATGAGAATATTTCATTGATTTCATTGATGGGAGTGTAAACACTGAAGAGATGATGATATTTCTTTTGTTGATTGACACAGGCTCTCACACACACACTCACACACACACACTTAACACACCGGAGTGTAACAGGTCACCTATATGAGGCGTCTGGAGGTCATGAGAAGCAGCAGAGTGGCGGCTAAATAAACCTCGGACAGCTGATCACACACATCTGTCTCCTTCTGGTCCCTCCAGAGTAAACTGATCATGTTGCACAGAAAGTCTCTTTACGAACATTTTCACTTCTTTGAACGACTAAACCAGCCGCTGCACGGCAGGAAACAATAATTCAAGACTCGTTGTGGACGTCTGCCTTCATGTTAGAGGTGAAATTAAGCCAACCTCAAAAATAACTGTGCTGCTTGTGTCCCACTTTCCACGAATGTGACGGCTGTTTACGACCAGGACCTGTGGCTGAAGAACCAAATTCTGATCTTGGTTCTTCCAGTCGAAACACAAGTAACGCTCCTAAAAAAACATTCCTGCAATGGCCACCAACAGATCAACCGTCAGACATTCAGAGAGACCAAAACTGGGACTGCGTTCCCGTAATCAAACTGAAGGACCGTTTGTGAGTCCTTACTGGATATCTGAAGTGAAAAATCAACTGACGATCTGTGTTTCCTCTCCCTGTGGTCACTGCAGTTCATACTGCGCCCCACATCAGTGTAAACACCTCATCCATGGCTGCCTTTAATAGGTTTAACCCTTATAAACTGATCTGTTTTACAAGGTCGGCGCTAAATAAAGCATCTGCAGTCTTGTTCTTGTGTTTCTGTTTCAGAGAAACTGTTCCGTTTACTGACATATACGACAAAGAAAAACATCAAATCTTTACGTTTGTGCAGATGGAAACAGTGAGTATTGATATTTATGCTGCAGGTCCATGATGCAGAGCAGTAAGGTGGGTTAAGGTGCAGGAGAAGCTCCTGTTGACCTTTACAGCAGTTTTCTTGGGTCAACACTGTAACTGCTGTGAATCCGAGCTGCCTTCAGCTGCCGTTCCCACTGTCGGACCACGCTACAGAGCCATATTTCAAGCCCACAGATGGAGGTTCATAAAAAAAAAAGTTCCTGTGGTCAAAAAAAAGGCGCCATTAGAGTCTTTACCAGATCAACAAACACCCACTGTGCCCCAAACAAACCATCAGAGCCAGACGAGCCCAGAGCCACCGCTCAAACGTTTGGTTAGACAGACTCGAAGCCCAGTTTGTTCAGTATGATGTGTGTGTGTGTATGTGTGTGTGTGTGTGTGTGTGTGTGTGGGATCTAGAACAATACACCATCAAACAACACACACACAGATACACACATACAAACACACACTACATAACACAATAGCCTGTTTCACATGATTTCAGCCAGACGCCCCTGAACAAACACATTAAATATGAATCAATATACAGAGGTACACTGTCCCAGTTACATTAATGAAACCAACTGTGTGTGTGTGTGTGTGTGTGTGTGTGTGTGTGTGTGTGTGTGTGTGTGTGTGTGTGTGTGTGTGTGTGTGTGTGTGTGCGTGTTCATGGTGACCTTCAGGCACAGCTGAGGGTCTGACTGCCAGCGCTGCTGTTCATATGACTGGAATGCATGACTGAATGCCATCCACAATGTGTGTGTGTGTGTGTGTGTGTGTGTGTGTGTGTGTGTGTGTTTAGGTGTCTCTTTAGCAGAATTAGCTGTAAAACTGTCATTCACGGTCTGAACAGGAGACGTCTGTTTGCATGTTTCTCAGTACATCAAGTTCAAAGTCTGTGTGTGTGTGTGTGTGTGTGTGTGTGTCTATCTGTAGTTTAGTGTGTTGATGAGGTAGCCATAGATACACACACACACGTACTCACTCAGAAGTACAAAGAGAGCTGTATTCACCCACCCCCAACACACACACACACACACACACACACACACACTCCAACTGTTGCTGGCCTTGTGATCTCATCTCATACTCCGTCATTTAGCTAATTCAGACTCAAAAACACAAAGAAAGAGCAAAGATGGACGTTTTTCTGACTGGTGTGAAGCTCTGAAGTCAAAGTTCTCTTCATTCCTCCACAGGAACACTGAAGCACAGGCTAACTTTAAGCATACCGGATACTTCAGTGAGTACACGTCTATGCAGTACGCTGATAGAAGTAGTAGTAGCAGTAGTCGTAGTAGTAGTAGTAGTAGTAGTAGTAGTAGTAGTAGTAGTAGTGTGCTAACGTTTCTTCTGCAACCAGGCAGAGCATTAGCGTCCAACATTTGATTGATAATTGATATTTATATACTCAAAATAGGAGGAGTGGGTATGTAAGTACGAGAATCACATCAAGGTCATGCAACAAAACTCCAATTAACAAAATAAAAGTACATATATACAAGGAAAATAATCATAAAAATGTGAGATGGATTACACTAACAGTTGAATGTTTTAGTCTACTGTCCTGTAGGTCAAGTTCAAGGAGGATTTATCAGGTCAAAACTTGAGATTTAAAGTGTTGATGGGTGTTCCAGTTGTCTAACTGTCTTTGTTGAGCCGTCTTTTTTTCTTGTGTTAACACAGAGGGTTTTTTTTTTTGTGAAATTGTGAGGCGTGTCTCCCCTGAGGGGCACGGGTGAGATGAAGGGGGAGGCGGAGACACCAGGTAAAGATAATAAAAGGACAGGTGCGTCAAAATATGCACTCCTTCTGAGTCATACGTCAAATCTGAACATGCAGACATGATTTACATTAGAGATTCATGTTATAGTGCAACGACAACAACAAGTATTAGTGTCACTGTGTAGTTATCACGACAGTAAACACCAAAAACGTCTCCTCAAAAACTAATGTCCCCCCTGAGCAGAGCCTGTCAACAGCCAATTACAGCAGTGGAGCTGCCCAGTGCTGAGCAGACAGTCATGGACAGTTTAGAAATAACTGAGTGCCAAGTCGACCTTTCTCGGATAAATAAAAGCTCAAAATGGACAGTTTTCGTGTAATCACTCAATCCTCCTCGACATAAAAGGAGCTGAGCTTTCAGTTTCATCACACCGTCTCACTACAGAAGATTTTTTATTCATACCCGGTGTGGCATTCAGCCACATTCAGACGGCGATAGAATTACACCGCTCGGAAAAAAAGACAATTACACCACATCAATGAGTGCGAGGAGCATCAGCCGCATTCAAAGCTTTTTTTTTTTCTCTCTCCGCGCTGCTCCTGAAAGGTCGTCCATCTCTGCGCCGCCTGAAATCAGACTCTCAAGGGCCGGACGGGGACGATGCGTGGTAATTCAGAAATAAAAGACGAAGGCTGGAAATAGACTCAATGGAGAGAAAAGGGATGGAGAGAGGAGGGCCGGAGACGAAAGACGAAATGATGACAAACCCACCCAGATTATACATGGATTTATATAGAGACTGCAAGATAAATACGCACACACTAAAAGCATTTTATAATAGTCCCATAAAGTTGCTTTAAATGTTTAATTAAAATGGATAGGTTTGTTAGAACTTGGGTCTGAGGTCAGAAACTGAAACTGGCTGCTGTAAACATCCATCACGGTTCACACACCTGTGACTCTGACTGTTATTGACATTTCAGGTGTGCTCACTCTGAGTTTAACATGCAGATTAAGTTGTTCGAACACGGTTTGTCTGAAACCTGTCTGACTGCCTCGTCAGTGGCGTTGTTTCCGTGTTCGCAGAGCTCAGCGATTCGTTTGAAGAGTACAAGGTTAACATTAAAATAACACAACTTAGTTAAAGATACAGGATTTAAATAAATGAGTGATTCCAAAATGCACATTTTGCACATAAGATGCATTTTTTTGTTTGTTTTTACAGGAAACATGTAAAAATGAGGAAGCCAACAGCCGTCTGCTTTATGCTTAGTTATCAGTTTCAGATGGGATAAAGTTGACACAAGCCGATGTTGCTGATGAAGTTTTGGACAGCTTACATTTGCGTCACTGTTATTCACCCGATACTTATTAATACAGTCTGTGTTTGACAGAAGCACAAAGGAATTTCATCCCGAACGGCACACGCAGACGTTTGTAGGAAACAGATAAAGGAATTAACACGTTCTGTGTGTCTGGCTGGAGGTGAACGGTTGTCCAGGTCACTTCCTCCCGCAGACTGAGGAGGAAAAGTGTCGGCGGTGGAAATATGGCGGAAACTCCCAACGTTTCACGCCAACAACATGTTTTAACACCTGCAAGGTTGAAGGAGTGCGAACCTCACCAGGACAAACGGGCCATAAATCATGATTATTACTGAGTTTTGTTGTTAGTTAAAGGTTCTCAAAAACAAGTTGTTTTACGGTAAAAGACCGTCAGCTGTGGTTGCCAGAACTTTACCGTAATAAATACAGTATATCTTTATATATTATTACAGTAAAATGATATTAGTACTGTTGGTTTCACATATATAATATTGCCGTTTTATTCTAATGTCTATAGATTTTACAGTAGAAAACTGCCAAATAATGACAGTAAAAAACTGTAAAATACATCATTATTTATACGCCATTTTTCAGGGTATTTATACAGAATAAAGTACTTTATGTTAGAGACATACAGTAAAACACCATAATATTTAATGACATATTTTACTGTCATGGTTTGGCAGTTTTTCACCGTAAAATCTACAGACGTTTTTCACAGTGTATTTATGAGAAATAATAAAGAAACATGCCTAACTTGACTACTTATTTACTTATCTTAGTGCCACTTATGAACGCACATGGGAACAATGACAGCTTCATCTTGCAGCCGCGTGAACAGGTGCGGTCAGACCGCCGACATACACTGCAACGATTGTTGTCTCAAGAAAACCAGTACAAGAAACACGTGAACAAAACCTCAAACCTCAAACTGAAACTAAAGTTTCTACTATAAATCAGATTAAAGGTGTAAAGATTTAAAAAGAGGATACAGTTTTTTTTTTAAGCCTAAAACAAAACCAGATACTCAGTACACTGACTTTCATGTGTTGGAGGGCGTCTTCTCAGAAATCAGTGATGAACTCTGCTTGGTTGTCTGACAGCAGAACATTTTGCATTCAGGCTGTTTTCAATTTTCTATCTGCTTCATATGTGTGTGAGCGCGACTGAGAGGGAGTTTTCTGTTTTTGGACACGGGGAATGTGTGTGTGCAACAAAGAATGTGTGTGTGTGTGTGTGGCTACACAACTGCAAATGCATGTGTGTGTTTTGCTCGAGGAGGAATGCTCTCTTTCTCTGATGACCAGTGACAGATGCCCTGCTCGAGGTGGGGCTAACATCTGTGTGTATATGTGTGTGTGTGTGCATTTGTTTGTATGTTGACATGCCCACAAGGAATTGTGGGATGCGTGGGAGCTGGAACACGGCTCATAAAAGTAGAAGTAGAAGAAGAAATGATGAGTAACGGAGTCTCTCTTCTTTTCTTCGTGTCAGTGCTGGAAACTGTTCAAAAGAAAGTGACGTATGTTGTTGTAAAGTGTTAAATAATCAACGTACTGACTCAGTGCAAGATTCAAAAGCTGACTCACGAAGAAGAAGAGGTTTAGAAACCGGGGCATGCTGACAGGGAACGGGTGTCATGCCAGAACCGGAGCCGGGCGATATATAAGTTAGTATCATGGATCACGTTAGCTGCTGAAGTTATTTGGTAAGCTATAGATAATACATCCACTTATAGTGGATGGTGGAGATGAGGGAGCAATGTGACCGGGCTCAGCAGCCTCTACGGACATAATGGCAGAGGAGAAGAGAGTGAAGAGGACGCTGACGGAGGAAGCTAAGAAGAGAAAAGGAGAGAGTGAGCGAGCAAGAAGCCGCCGGACAAGAGTAAATCTGGGACTGACTTTTAGTGGTTGGTGAGAGCTCGGTGAAATAAAAGGCTGAAAGACAGACGTCTGTTAGCTCATATACTTTTGAAAAATAAAGTTTCTAATGTACTTAAATGCTACTTTTTTACTGAGAGTACACAAAGAATCTACTGAGTGTCGAGTGTAACTGAAACACATTTCTTCAGCCCTCTGGAAATAATTCCTCACTTTCTTTGTCCTTCATGAACAAAAGCAGCTCTGTACATCTTCGGTTGACCACACAGAGTTTCTTTTATCGAGTCCGGTTTTGTCTTTAAAGGTACTTTCTGTGTGTTTTCGAGCTAAACCCATTTTTCCATCACAGAGGTAAACGTGGAGATGAGTGTGTGTTACTGCACGTGTGTGTTTGGAGTCCAGATCACATGACTGCATTCCTGACAGAGAGAGAGAGAGAGAGAGGAGGGAAGGAGAGAGGAGAGGAAAAGGAGGAGGATGGGAACAAAGGAGAGAAGACATAAAGGAGGTAGGAAATGAAAGAGGGGAGATGGGAAAGGATGAAAAGAAAGGAGGTGATAATGAAGGAACAGGAGAGAGGGAGGAGGGAAGAAGAGAAAAAGGAGACAAGGAGGTGAGGAGAGAGAAAAGAAGGAGGAGGTTAGGAATAGTAGAGAGCGAAGACGGGGGGGGTGGATAAAGGAGAGAAAGTTAAAAGACAAGAAAAGAGTTGACGAACTGACCAAACTTGTTTAACACTGTTTAGCAAAAATTAGAGGTAGATAGTTCAGACATCTCAGGTGTGAGAATTTGCTGTTTACAATCATTTTAAATTGAATATTTTGTGGTTTTGGACTGCTGCTACATCACCAGTTGTGATGGATATTTTTTTTCCAAGCTGCGTTTTCGTCCACAACAGAAGCTTTTTCATCACCGAGTGAGAGTCTGACGGCCTTGTAGGATCTTAATCAACCACCTGCTGACAGAGAATTTAAGGAGTTATCTTCTCCCTGCTGTCTGCCAACGGTTAAGTCGGCACAGTGAAGATCTGCCTGAGTAATGAAGCTGCGCATGTATGCATTAGCACCACATTTGCACTGATTTGTACAGTGCGACAAGGACATGTTAGTGCAGCACTGTGACAGTCCTGGAGGGGGGTAGATTTATCATGTACAGTTGTTGGTAGTGTTAGAGAGGAGGTCCTCTCTGAAGAGCTGGGTCTTTTTTGGATAAACGTGTATTAATGGATGCACAAGACATGTGTTGGACAGGGTATAATGTTTCTCACTTCCAGGTGATGAAACACTAATGAAAACATAGTTATGAAAAATGGAAAATAAACTGTTTTAATGGGTCAAAATCAAGCAACATTATTGTGGCATCACAAAACAACACACAAAATGTCTTCACAAATTCACTGCATGAAATTACATTTATGTGTTTGTCATTTCTTTCAGGTTTAGGTTTGTTTCAGTCCCCACAGCTTCAATTTGTTTCTGCAGATTTAAGAAAAGCTGTCACAGTGATGTGTTCCTCTCTCTGTTTAATCTGCTTTTCTTTTTTTTTTTTAAGTGTGTGGGCTCTTAATCAACCACCCGTTGTTGGAGAATTTCAAACAGGCTCTAACTGTTCTGCCGGCTGCTGAGCGTCGCAGATGACAGACGATCACATGGCTGCACCATTCAGCCCTGTACCGGCTGAATTTAAACTGGATTCACATTCGCCCGGAGTTCTGAAGAAGTGCAGCGTCACGGTCTGTCTGCTGACGTCAGCACGACAAACATGAATAAATATGGGGAAAAGTTCATGTTTGAAGTATATGTGGCACATCTGAGAGAACAGAGTGTCATCTGCAAAGAAAATCGCTTTAGGATGTCGCATCAATCAAATCCTGCAAGAGGGTTATAAAACGACCAGGAAATGAATCATATGTTGTTCAAATGATTAAACTGTAAAGGTAAATCGCCATCAGACACTTCAGCATCAGTAAATAAGTCATACATTATGATTTTCTGGATTAAATAAGTCACAGTATCCACGGGGACTCACTCATCACCCACGATTAATGAGCAGGCCTGAGCATCTTGTCTATAGGGAGATGACCTGACCTCAACAGAGAGGGAGGGGAGGGGGTGATCATGGGAACTGGAGTCCCATAGTGGCTGTAGAGAAGCCCCAGGGAGCTGTTAAGGTTTTTAGAGGAGTGGTGGGTCAACAAACGGTTAGTCTGTGAGCCTGCGGAGCGAGCGTGACAGTCATAAGATGTGTGTTCATGAGCGTTACTGCAGATAATGAGTCATTTCTGTAACAAACTCCGGGTAGGATGTGAAGTTTAGACAAACTTATTACCTACATTACCTAGTACCTAGTCAGTTTTTGTTTGATAATTAGAGATTTTCCTTGTTGTTATTTGTTGTATTTACTATTTATGGCAGACATGTAACATAATATCCAATTATGTTTTCATTCCTGTATAATCGTAAAGTCCTGCTGCTACTTTAGCATGAACTTTTTAATTTAATCATATTATCATAATAATGATAGTTGATGATGGTCTATTTCTGGTTTTATCTCATAATTAAAGTACTCATACTCACATCAATATAATAGAGGATAATTAGACATCAGGGTCAAGTGTTGAATATTCAAAAGTTCTTGGAGTTTCAGGTTGAATGTCTGCAACATTCATATTTAAGCACAAAATAAGACACCAAAGGCTCATAAATAAACTTTTAAGATTGGATTATTTTGTTACACACTCTGTTTGATTCTTAAATTAAAGAAATAAAGTGCACCTCATTTAAATATTGCTCAAAATGTGGACAATCTTCCATGATTATAAGACAAATATCTCTAAATATAGACCAACACTGCTTTTTATTGGAAATTATAGGATTTTTTTTTTTTTAAAGGAGGCACCGCTGCTATTCACGATGTGTCATCACATTTCTACCTCAGTCCCAACAGAGACGGTTGCTAGGCATCGCCACAATGTGTGTGTGTGTGCATTTATGTGAGTAGATTAAAAAATAATCCCATTGTTCTGACAGTGAATTGAGTGAAATGCACATATTCAGCTAAACAAACTGGCAGCTGAGTGTGTGTCTGTGTGTGTTTGTGTGAGTTGTTGTAAGAAGCCTGTAGAGCTGCCAGTGTTTCAAAGAACCTCATTTACCAGCAAACATTTCTGGGTTTGGACTCTGTTCAAAAATTCATTAGGAGGAAAATTAGCATAGTAAAGCCGGAGCTTTGACCGAGTTCTACCCTCCAAACCCGGAGGCGAACCAGCGAGCCGTGACGCTTCTAACAAACACACCGACTACAAATATCTCAATCGGGTGGCGAGAGAGTGCTGAAAGCAGCAATATTCAATGAGCTACTTCCTTGATGGACTTCATGGTTTGTATGTTAGTGCCTCCTCAGCAGCAAGACTGCACGGTTCAGTGACACAATACATGACTGTACAATACCGGGAAATACTATTATTTCTTTTTTTTAAGATTCCACAAGTTGGTTTTGAATAAAAATGCTGCAGTATGTCAAATTTACGGGGCTCTATTTACCGAATAATGCTCATAACTATGTTTTCATTAGTGTTTAATCACCTGAAAATAAGATTCTTTATGTTTTAGAACAAGATTTATGTATCTACAGATGCTGGAGGTCCTCTTCCACGGAGTCCACCATGTTGAACCGCCATGTTTTGTACAGTAGCCCACAAGGGACAAACCAAACACCGGCTCTCAATAGGGCCTTTCACGGTCACCATACCTTCTCCTTCACCCTAGGGAGCAGAGGGTGAGGCGAAGTGCGATGCAATCAACAACAATAACTTATTGACTCTGGAGACATCATGTGTTTAGAGAATTTATCTTTTTGATAATTGGGAAAATTAGCTATATTGTACCAGGCTGTAAACGTGTTTATTTCTGCTGTGAAGTTGGACACTTGAACATGGGGACTTATGGAGACTGACTCACTTCTGGAACCAGCCTCAAGTGGACGTTTGAGGAACTGCAGTTGTTGGCACTTGGCTTCACTTCACCTGCCAGAGGTTGCAGCTTGCATGAAACGCAGGAGATAATCACACAGGCCAACAACGGTGATCACCAACAATCTGCACCATCATTGTTGCTGGGAGCAAAGCTTTGTGGGAGATTTATTGACCAATGGCAGAACGGAAATTTAAATAAGATAAAGGAGGTCTGAGTTCAGATGACGAACAAAAGGCTGCGCCTCCTTTTCCAGTAATCAGCAACACTAATAACTGTGATTATTTCTTCAGCCCTCACTGTTTGGGCTCGCACACAAACACACACACTCTCTCACATGCTTTATTTTTTGAATTAACACACACTTTTCCACTTCACAGCAGAAACCACACTCTCACCTAAACTCGTTTATTCCCCAAACTGTCTCATTATCTTTCCTGTCACCGTGTGTCATCTTGATTTCCTCCCATACAGTTTGCACTCATTCATTTTGTCCTGACATCAACCTTCATGAATCGAGAAGAAAAAACTACATAAAAGACTGAGTCATGGCTGACTGTTTATTTTTGTCACGAGTTCAGCTAGAACGCCAAACTCTCTGCGCTGTATAGGCTGATGTATAAAACTGTTGTCCAGGCAGAAGAGGAACAAAAACAAGCTGACAGACAAAATCAAAAAGTTTGGCCTGAGGATGGTGCCAAAGGGTTTTATCCTGTGTACGGTGGCCATTTTAGGACAAACTCAGACTCAGCTTCACACATGGCTAAACTTTTATCACAACATTCAAGACTTCTGAGCAAGAGTCTGATTTAAGGAAAAAGGTGAAAGTGTTCAGTGATACTTTAAAACAGAACAGAATTTCGATGAATTTCACGCTGAATGCATCAGAAATCAGATTTCCTGATATTTTAGGAAACTTAATTGTCGTCTTTTTTAACAATTTCATCAAGTTTTGGTCACAGAAATAAATTAAATGCTGAGATACATCCAAACTGTATATGTTTTTTTCAAAATTAAGAAGACCATGTGACCCCCAGTTAAGGTCTGGCGACCTTTCGTGGTTGGAAATACAACATTGTCATCACTAGAGCTTCAGACCTCCATTACATCACCTCCTCTCAGAGTAAATCAGTTAGAGGTAATGGTTTTCACCTGGCGTCACCTCAACATCGAACCTTACAACAACAGTAACAATGATCCCTGCACATTCTAAGTGAAAGTTTAAGGTCATGTTGCCCGCCGCTGCTGAGCTGTATCATCCAATCAGAAGAAGCTGCTGGTTGCGTAACGGCAGTTTAATCCGCAGCGTTCTTGGAGATCAGCCGGTCTCAGTCAGGCATCGTCTCTGGACTCCATCCAATAAGAAGCGCTAACTGGGTTTCTAGACCAAGTCTTTGGCAACCAACTGCCAAGATCTGCCAAGAGTCAATCCCTCACCACGCCTGGCTTCTTCCTTTATGTCCTTCTTTTTGTTTTCTCTCATGTGTGCTAAATATTCTTTTAATGTTAGACGATTGTGTGCACATATCTGCGCAGCAACTTCACCTAATTTGAAATGACTGGCGGTGAACTGGCGGAGAGACGGAGGTTGAAAGGGCGAAAATTTTGGGAATCGACGAGAACGTGGGGGGTTGCCGAGGGTTGAGAGGGCGCACCTCGGCGGGGCTTCCTCTGGTCGGAAATGTCACCTCGGTGACCCTTGTCGACCTCTGTCACCTCGCTGTCTGGACTGGGCCCGAATTGAGGCAACATGTCACAAAGCCGACACGGGGATGACAAGAGGGGAGCGAGGGCACGTGGAGGAATCTCTGTCTTTATATATCTCCGTCCAAGTCTACACCTCTTTCTTACTGGAACGTCGATGCAAGTTATTTCTTTCGGCAATTTGTTGACTAAATGTCTAAATCCTGGTCATATTCTTCAACATCTCCGGGTAATTAGAGTGTTTTAAGGCGCTTTAATCAACAGACAAGCGTGCAACTGAACAGAAACAGGCCCATGACACTTATGTTACTGCTCTTTAGCCTCAACCATTGGCCATAATTTATGAGAGCTTTTACAAAATTGAGGAACTGGTCCTCAAAATTTGACCTTTCGGTTCAACTTGAAACAAAAGACGCAGCTCACACTCCCCCCTCCTCCCACCAGCTCCAATCTGTACATCCCATTATTGCCGTCGTGGATGTTTATGGCTAAAATGTAGGTCAGAGCGCACAATCGTGTCATCCAACGCTACGTCTGCCTTTACGATCACAACGTAAATGGACGGTGGACACAGAGGTGGTCAGTGGGGGTGTGCAGGAGGTTGTAAGAAAACCTCCCACATGCCATGTTTGCATCATTTCAACCCTGCCCACTCTCATCCCCCGTTCGCTTCTGTTCATTTGGTGGCCCCAAAACGAGGATTGAGACAGAAGGGCAGAACATACGGACCTCTCTGAGCCTGCAGCAGACACAGAGGGATTATGGGAGGTGCTTGTATCTGAACCAGAAAGAGGGAAAACAAAAAAAAGAGAGAGAGAGAGAGAGAGAGGACCACGGCCGGAGTTTGTCACCAAATGTCTGAAGGCTACTTGCACTTAAGGGAACGAAGTGTCAGGAAATCTGTTCAATCATTTTTATTGATTTTTCCTCCATAAAATTTCAAGTTTTTCAGCAGAATGATGCACTTTTATGTCTCCAAACGTCTCAAAAAATGACCAAGAAAATGCTCCAAGGAAACACTGTTTACTGCCATTTATAACTAACAAGGTCCTCTTGTGGCATGGGCAGCTCAAAAATGTGTTTCCACTCCAACAAGCTCATTATTCTGCACAAGGTAAAAAAAAAAAAACATAAACTAGTATTTATTTTCAAGCTGTATATCGTATTCTTATTTGTATACATCGACTTTCATCAAGTATTTATGGTTGAACGTTGAATGAAGTGACAACAAATTGAAAACTACCATCCCACGCCGGTTAGAGCAGCAGATGCCGTGTTCTTCCGTGGCCTCGGCAACAATGACAACATACAGTGGGGCTGATGATGACCTAATTCACGAGCCAACCTCCATCCCTAAAGGGCAAAGCGACAGTACACAGAACAATAAGACTCATACAGTCTGCACAGCTCCATGTCTAATGTGACTGGCAGCAAAATGTCACACAATGTGGGACTCATGACTGACCCGAATGTCGACAAAGTCACAGTAATCATCTGCCTTGAGACCAAGACTGATATGTTGAGATGTGGATATTACAGTTAAAGCGTCAGAAGGTTTGGCTCCAGGTCCCTGATTAAGTTTCACTGAATCTCTAATCTTATCCAGAGCATCTTCAAAACTGATCTGTCATCTGTTTTTGTCTCCAAAACACAAAACAAGCCGACCGGCTCCCTCAAATTTGGTTGATAAAGAGTTCGGGTAAAATTTCGGATCATCTAACATCCGACCTCTGTTCTTGTGCAGTTCTTTGTATCCAGAGATTTCAACACATATCCTGGTGAGTAAACTGTCAAAATATCTGACAAATAATATCTAAAACTGTTTTTCCTGACACACAACAATGGCTGTTATGTGTTAAAAGCAAAGGCAGGTACACGGTAACATCGTAAACTCTGGAAGAAGGTTGTGGGAGGACGGTCTGTGTTTTTGACACCAGAGTCCGAGATTACGTCCCGTCTCACCAAATATTATGTCTCACTCCAGATTATGATGGGTCTGATCACTGAAAACAATGTGAAGGTCTGTCTGAAGAAGGTACAGAACCTGGCCCACACATGCCAAGACAACAACCTCCTCCTGAACATCAGCACAACTGAAGAGATGATTGATGATGATGACTTTACTACAACCTGGACAGCTTTGAGTACTTTTGTATCCACGTCACAGAGGGCCTGACCTGGACGCTGCATACAGACTTTGTGGTGAAAAAGTCAAAACAGAGACTCAGACACTTCAGGAAATTCCAGGTATCCCCTCGAACAATGAGTAATTTCTACTCCTGCACCATCAAGAGTTTCCTGACAGGGGAACATCAGCGTCCGGTACGGGAACAAGACTCTGCACAGAGTGGTTCATTCAGCTGAACGTACAACAGGTGGTGATCTACCTCTTGTATGATTTTAGGTGACAATTAAACTTTTGGCCTTTGCATCCCACATACCGCATGCTAATTCTCCAAAAACCTTGTACAGTATCAATATATTTGAACATCTGTTCAACCATCGATTCTAAATGATTTCATCCTCCCATGAGTCCCACTATGATCCGGCTAAGGTATGGTCAGGTTTAGGCAACTAAAATGGTTGATAAGGGTTACAGAAAGATCAGGGTTATGGGTAAAAGCCAACATTAACTGATTTTATTGGAAAAAAAACCATCAGTCAAATGCCGGAAGAAATCAAAGTCTGTTATTTTAACCTATCTTCTCAATGACTCTGCTGCAGCTGACACCTTCATACTAATAAATTATAGATTTTTACATGGCATATCAGTAACATATGGTACAAGGGCGACAGGAAGTCACATCCAGCACCAAAGGGACAGTGTGGGACATGCAGAAAGCTCGATTGCAGCCCTGACTTCCATCCAAAGCCTCGGCGGCCATCTGCTCAGGAGTATTTTCCACACAGGTTGAAGAGGAGGAGGAGGGAGGATGGAGGGAGGGAAGAAGACTGGAGCGGTGAGGTTTCACTTCTTAAACGAGACGAAGCACTTTCGCAGACGTTCAGAGTTTTCTGCCGTCTCGATCACACACACCAACCCCGAGGCAATAAAGCGAAGCAGAGAGCCACAGCCTGCTGCGTCAGGAACATTAAATATTTAGTAAAAACTGGCTAGATTAAGATGTGATTTTTTTTTTTTTTCTGTGAAGAGATGGAGATAAAGGAGAGCCCGGGTTATAAATAATTAGAGCTTGGATTTCTAAATCTCTTGACAATCCAGAAAGAAAAAAAAAAGACACGGCTAAAAGGGAGAAAAAGAGTTTCCGTCACTGAGAAATCTGAGGAAACAGAAGAAAAGAAAAGGAAGAAAAAAATCTTCATCCCACAGCTGCTGGTTATGAATAGACAGAAAATAGAAAAATAAAAGACTATAAGAGTCACGTGGGGTTAATGAATGAGAGGAAGAGAGAGAAAAAGATGTGGGAGGATGGAGACAGGAAGAGAGGAAAAAGTGGGAGGAAAAACAGCGAGAAAAATACTGAAGAGAGAGAGAGAGAGCGTTGTTGAGAAAGAAAAGAGGTTTAATTGAGATGTAAAGGGTGGGTAGGTATCTGTGTTAAAGGCCACCGGAGAGAGCGACAGACCCATTACTGACCTTTGTAAAGGTCAACCATCGACGTCTCTCTTCATCTTCATCTTCAACCACCGCGCTTCAGCAGAAAAATCCAATCAAACCGAACCCCTTCTTAATGACATGGGGTACATCTCAAAGCTTCAGCTTCAGCTGATCACAGAAACTTCTAACTATGTTTCAGAAGAATAAGTTTGGAGTCATTAACCTTCACCGACCAAGCCGCTGTTTTTGATGAGTTGGGAGTGAGAATGTGCGGCCATGGGTGCTGCTACTTTTAGAGAAATCACATCATCTCTGTGACGATGGTGAACAAACTGAGTCTAAATAAGCATCTGTCTGATGAAAGTTTGGAATGAAAAGGGGTTTTTATTGCATGAAAACGTCGAGTGAGCGAGCAAACTTCAGGACTTCCTGAAAACTACAAAGTTTAAAATCGAGGTTCATTTTTTCATCTTTAGAGCAGCAGATGTGACAAAAAAACCTCAAATGTGCGCCTGGTGCCAAACCTCTGAATGAATTAAGTGAAATTAACAGCAATTGACTCATCAGCCTACTCAAAGTTCCACTTACTGGCTTTCTCGGAGCTTCGACATTCGAATATTTTTCCTTTCACTCTTAAATTTTTTCCTTCCTTGAAACAAAAATTACTTTGATTATATACTGTACATGTTGAGGGTTCTTTATGACTCTGCTGGTTCTTCAAAGCAGCTTTAAAAAAACCTATTATACAGCACGTCTTCATCCCAAAACCACTTTTGCATGGTTTTTGTCCAGCAGCATTATGTTCAGCACGCAAGCTTCCTCTTCTCCAGCGTGTGACCGGACCGCTAGCAGGTTAATCCTCTCATCTCTGCCTGGCAGCTCAGTACATCCTGGATTTAAACAAATGCCTCCTGTGTGTACGTACACCCTCCTGTATGTCTTACCCAGTGTCGCAGTCATCCTGCAAATTTACATCTCATTTAATTTAAATAACGTTCACGATTCGTCGTATCTGTTTATTCGATAACAATTCTATGTATAATGCCCAAGAAATTATGTAGAGCACTTATTTAAGGTTCGAGTAAGAAGTCACAGAACTCCCTTGGGAAATCTGCAAATCTAAGTTTGTGTTGCGATGTGCAAAGGTCACATTTATTGTGAACACTGAGTTGCTGCAACATGAATTGTTGGTGTCTCCTGGTGAATTTGGCACAAAGGTAATTCACGCTTTAGGTATTTTGAGGTAAATCCATCTCCAAAATTAGATTTTCACTTGTTGTTATTGTTCTTTCTTTCCTTCCTGCTTCAGGCTGTTCTTTGGCATCCTTCCTCAGTTTGTCCTGGCGTGTTAACACTTCTTTTGATCAACATTTCAGTTTAGTTTTAGTCCAAGTGTACCTGAACGTACTGTCTGAGTGCTGAACCTGAATGTTTCAAGTCCTATTGAAGGATTTGACTTAACTGTGTGGCTAAAACAGAGCCTGTCCTTAAATAAAGCGGTAAAAATAGCCTGTCTGAAAACGCTGGGAATTACAAACGGGCCTATCAGAATGTGTTTACATGTGCGGGAAGGCGTATAAACAGTGTGTTCGCTCCACAGCGTCCTCCTCGGTATGTTTGTTAAGTGTTTAAATGTTTTCTCTCAGTGGCAGCCAGAACCAAGGTGACCCGAGGTTCCCAATTCTCACTGAGCCGCGAATCCACCTTTGACCCGAAGACCTCAACGCCGCCTCAGGTTTCAGTTTACAGAGTTTGACTCTTCTTCTCGACTCGGTGCTTCTATTCCTGTCGGTTCCTGTCTCCGCCTGTCTGTGTTTCTATTTATTTGTCTACTTCTTTATTAGTCTTGTCTTTCATTCAGCTTAATACAGCAGAGAAGTGCATGCAGTATATAATGTGGGCCTACATGTGTGTCCTATAATGAAAGCTGATTCAAGGATGTTCATTTTGTTATACTTAGGACAAATCTGATTACAGGTTTGACTCTGTAGGAGAAACATGTTGACAAGCTGCTGAATTGCCTTCAATTTCCTAAATGTAATCACATTTTGCACAGTGTTTATCACATGTTTAAGTTGTTTAAAGGTGCATTTCACTGCGTTCTGAGATGTTATTTCATTATCCAGCTGGTATTAAATTACCTCTTGCAGAGCCGAGGCGAGTCAAAGCAAACTGAGCATCTAACAACATGAGAGAGAACACGGTTCATTTTTATATTATATTTAATTATTTAAAGCTGAAACTTACCACATTTATAACAATATTTTACATGAACTATTTAAAGAATAACTCAGTTGTCAGTATTAAGGATTATTTAGACCTAATTCTCGGCTCTACAGTATTGGTACACTTTGCCTCCAACCATTCTGATCAGTTAGCTTTGTACATGTTGTTTATGGTGTTTACTGTTCGTTTTTGTGTATAGCTTTTTTTATTTATTTTTATTTTAGTGTTATATAATGTGTGTTAGATTGGTTTCCCATAAGCCTTCAGTAACTCAGTTTGCCAACAGATTCGATCCTGGGAAAATACAGCTCACTGCTAATCCTGCCATCCACAAACAAACATCTGTGATCTGCCATACATGTTTGATTATCTATGAGTCATCTAAGACACTGAGGTGATCATCAAAATGATCAACAACACCATCAACAAACTGTAAATACTAATAATGATATACGAAGCTAACTGTGACGAGTGAAGTCATTAAGTTAAGGAAGGAGGCAAAGGATTAAATGGATAAATGTTGCAGACTTTGACACATTTAACTCTGATGACACTCATAAAAAGTACACAATCCATACCAGATAATTGGTAAAATCTTCCAGCTTGTTCTTTTTAGATAAAAACTTTGTATCTCCAAAATGTTCTTGTGTGCGTCACCTCTAAAAATCTTCACGTTCTGTCCTGTTTGTCAGCTTACATCGTCCATTTTTTAAAGGGAGACCGGGGTCGTCAAATTCCACTCTGAAGCTCAAAAATGTCCAGTGATCAGTTGATAAGACTACAGTGATTCACACACACACATTTTTTTTTTATTCTACCTGGCTGACACACTCGTCCTCCCACCAGCCTGCAGACTGTTTTGTCTGCGAGATATAAAAAAAAAAAAAGTGGATCCCGGCTGAACAACATGTTAATATCCCCGAAGCAGAGAGTGGGAGTGATTATCTGGATGAGACGCTATCAGACAGAAACACGGCCGCGGTAGATAAAATAAAAACACGCACACATTCAGCCAAACGCTTAGATAACGCTTGACAACGCTGGCCAAAAAAACAGACTCTCGTTCAGTGGAGCGATGCCACGGCGAGGCCAGAGGATGGCAGAGCATCTCGTAAGTGAGAGACCGGAGGTTTGATCTCTCTGCGGAGACAGCGAGCCTCCTGAGGTATCTGCTGGTATCGTAGATATCTCAAGATTAACATGTCGGCCAAATGTCAGTGCAGCGGCATAGTAAACATGGTGATGACTCACAGGCCAGGAATTCAAGGTATTTAGTTAAAACTGGGATATCTGTTTCAACATTTCAATGACAACACTGAAATGTGTAGCAAGAAACTGTTTAACACTGAAATACAGTCACTAAATGCCTAAAAAACTCACTTTTCAATGAACATTACAGCAGTTTAGCTTCTTTTTCTGTGTTCAGTAGACACTGGCTGGTTTCATCTCCATGAAAAGACTAAAACTGACACCCAGACAGAGCTGCACTCACCAACACTCGGTCCTCTTCTTGTTATTCTTTCTTTAAATTGAGCGTGTCTAACTTTGGACACCCAAGTCTACTTTAGAGGTAGCCGAACAGAAAACATCAGCACAAATCATTTTTGTAACTGTTTTGTCATGAGGCTGAGGGAAGGCACTGACAAGTTTCATCCAGAAAACGCTTGCTCGGTTTTGTTTCAGACGGTGCGATGTCAGTCAGGTTGGAGGAAGAAGAAACATTTTGTTGAGTGAGAGTTTGCCGTCTTGTTTGGACGTCAATAAAAAGCTCGATATCAGTTTCATCGGATGTGTTTAAGTTCCAGTGGGAAGTTGCTAGCCTCTGGAAAAATGGACGTACCCACAGGTAAGAGCCGTTGTGAAGCGTTGTGAGTGTATTGACGGCTCACAGCTAATCTAAAAATGGGTAAGACCAAAACTGTTTTTTGTACCAGGCTGTAAACATGTTTATTTCTGCTGTGAAGTTGGACATTTGAACATGGGGACTTATGGAGACTGACTCACTTCTGCAGCCAGCCTCAAGTGGACGTTTGAGGAACTGCAGTTTTTGGCACTTCCACTTTGGTTTCACTTCACAGCCACGGAGGTTGTCGCTCAGTTGTGCCTCATTAGCTTGCAAGCTAGCCACCAATGCATTAAAGAGACAGTTGGGTTTTGGCATCAGCCCTCCGTTTAGCCTGAAGCTACAACAGTGAAATCATCCTTGCTTGCTAGATCATCATCAGCATTAAAAGCAGGCAGTAATAACAAGGTTAAAGTCTCATCCGCGATGATAGATGCTGCACAACACTGCAGTGATCCCTACAAAGCCCTCTTAGCATGACATAATACTTCACAGTTCACGGCCCTCGTCATATTCAAAGTAGGCCAGCATTGTGTAACTTTGAAAGCATGTCTGTTATTGGCTTAAACCGAGTCAAACTCACTCTCACATAACAATCTGAGGTAATATTTGCCATTTGGTGGACGCTTTTATCCCAATCCTTCCTACAGTGTTCTCAGTGTGGGGATAAAGTCTTCTACTTTGGACAAAATACACACCAGGACTTAATAAGCACTTTCACAGTCTCACTTACTGCCTCGAAGCTCCCCCAGTTGCCAGGTTGTGTGAGAAAACAAACCAAAGGGGGGCCTGTGTAACATAAGACACCATTCACTCTCTTCCCAAAAAGTGTACAATGGCTTCATTTGAAGCAGCACAGAGAAGTCACATTGTTGCAGATTGCACAACAGAGCGAGGAGTAAGGAGGAGGAGGAGGAGGAGGAGGTCATTTGATGCTATTGACGAGCAAATTGGGAGGCGCGGGTGAGCTCCGGTTTGCAAAAGAGAATATGGAGAGCGTTTTTTTGTTTTTAGCCTGAAAGGAGCAAATGATGAAATCCCGTCCGAGACGTGAAGCGCGAGCTGAAAACTTTCACGAAGGAGGGAGGACGTCTGCGAATCATCCGTCTTCATCATGAGCCGGACTTAGACAATCACACCGACACCCTCCCCTCCTTCATATATACACATTTAGACAGGCCATGCGCACATTAACAGATGACGGGGGTGAAAAAGGTCGCCGCCCTCTTTATTTAAGGGTCAAAAGCTGCAGCGCTCCACAGAATAGCCGTCACTCAATTAACTTAAAGCTTTCTGTTCACATAAGTGCCTATTGTTGCTTGACTGTTTTCCCACCATGTTGTTTGTGAGTTAAGTTATTTGTATGGTAAGTGTTTTATGATAATACGGAAGCCAGGAAAATAATAAAAATGAGATATGAAACAGTTGATTTAGGAGGATTTCCTGCTACATATTTGACTTCTGGACTGTCTCTGACTGAATATTAACTAGTGGAATTAATTATTTTAAGTATTCAGGCTGCTGTAATCAGTTGCAACCTGAAGCTGAAGTCAAAACAGTGACTCATCTTTAAAAAAAACATCATTATTTTTCTTAAAGGTGTCAAATTTTGACTTGTCTTCTCATTATTTATACTTAGAGCCAACATTTTAATTATTAATCATCCTTTGTGTCAGATTTAGTGATCTCTGTTTACAGAATATCAGATTATATTTCGCATTTTTCGTGCTGCCATCGCAGTTTCTCCTTCACGCTCGGAAGAAGAGGGTGAGTTGAGGGGGTTGAAATCAGCAACCAGATACCACTAAAGCCTCCAAACTGGTGAGTCATTTTGATTTACTATCTCACATTTTAAACAGGCTGTGAGTGTCTAATTTTACTGCCATATATTGGCGTGCATACAGGTAAAACCATAAAGCAGAATACAGCAAACAAACAGCAGCTGATCATGTTCACTGTTACAGGGGTTGAACTTGTGACCTCTCAGTTACGAGACGTTTTTCCACCCTGTACGCCCCAAACTTTCTTATCACAGCACTGCTACTGTTCTTTAGGATTAAAGCTAAATTGTAAAAACTGGCAGCTTTTTTCCACATGAGCAGTTGGTGCAAAGTCATTTTCATGACTCCATAATCATCCAAAGACTGTTCCTCTCTCTGTTCATGTGTTGATTACACCAAGATAAATCCGCCCCCTGGTCATGGAGCCCAGCCAACAGCATAAAAATGCAAATTGGGTTCATTCTCTGTTCAACGGTAAAAAAAAAAAAGGTGCCTGTGCTTCTCTGCACGGTGAGATTTCAAGATTATAACCCTGAAATTACACAAAGACACTGATGGAAATGAGTCACGGTATTAAAACAGAAATGTCATTTGTTTATCCAAGTGCTAACAGCTTCTAGCACCACTGGCAAAAACATGAGCCCAGAAAGTCTGTCTATTCTTTAAAAATGAAATGACAGATTGAAAACAATTTTATGATCATCTGCTGAAGGAAAATCCAACATAAGTCAGAAATGTTTGGGATCGCTTCCTGGACTCAGAACGAGTTTGTTTGAGGTGCTCTTTGGATACAAAAATCAAGAGAAGTCCAAGACACTCTTATTTTTGAAGCATTAAAACTCCTTCACTGCATGTCAAATAATTCAAATTATCAACTATTAGTTATAAATATATAGTTTGTGGTCTTAAAAGTGCAGCATCGAGTTGTCTGATTTTCTCCTATAAAAAATCCTCTCCTATAAAACTGAGCAGTATAACAGCACAGAGTTAGAGACAGTGGTGAGATCAGCACCTGGCTGCCCCAGAAGGAAGTCACCAAACAATGTGAGGGAGGTGGGGGTGGTTTCTACTTGTCAAGTACAGAGGCAATTTTATTTACATATGTAAAAGACACCATCTGGAGTACTGTAAACCTCCAACGCCCCGCAGAGCCACACTTGGCTGCGCTCCAGACTCCCAACAGTCAGGTCCGGGGGTTGGATCCCATCGTTTAGAGGGGAAGCGACATGGTTTGTATACAAAGAGGGAGGCAGAGGTCAAAGTTCTCCAGCGGTTCCTCCTCCTCCTCCGTCACTTTGGGAAGAGGCTGCCAAAGCCCCCCCAGCCCTCCAACCGACGAGTACAGACGGAGTCTGAGCCAAGTGTCTCGTGGAGGTTGGACTTTTTTGGGCAGATGTAATGACATCAGCTTTAGGAGGACGTTTCAGGTAGCAACCGCCAATGCAAGAGAATGCATAGTTAGAGATTCTTGTAACTGAAGAAGGGAGTTGAACTTTCTTGCTTGAGTCACTGAATTATTATTGAGCACTGCTAATGACCTGCTAAAGTAGCTACCTGCTAATTAGCTGCTGCTGCTAATGGAATCTGTCATTAGCAGCCAACAGAACCGGGCTCGAGCACAGCCTCCGAGACCAACAGGAAACAACGTCACACTACTGAGGTGATTTACGGACTTTCCTTGTGGAAAGATTGCGAACCGCTCAACTGTTTGCCCAGTCAGCCGTGTAGCTAACTAAACCAACTCAGCCCCGCGATGTCGGGAGCCAAACCCGGCAAGAAAACCACCTCGGTAGGCTACAGAGTTCCCTGCCAGGCTGACCACTGCTGGTTTCGGAGGTTGTGTTCGATTAGGGGTTTGGCCATGTTCACTGGAAGGTAGACACTGACGCTAGATCACAAAGCGATGTTGGCTACTGTAAACGTCAATCAATATCCACGACAAGTTCTTCCCAATTTGTCTGTTTTGACAGGAAAATGAGGAAGTAAATGGCACTCTGGGACTTTAAACGACTACCGACGTCCATCCCTATTTGTCTTCTCCGGCCTATTGAATCATGCACGATCAGTTTAAATGCAGTTAATTTACATGCTGGTTAGTGGGGAAAGTATCTGTGTTTGAGCTGCGAGTGTGTTCTCCTGCAGGGACACGGAGTCAATTCCAAGATTCAGAAGTGTTACGAGTTTGAGGGGGGATGAGGCGCGGATATTTTATTGGTTTTTTTGTCCGTCTTCCAACATGGTGGCGTGTGTGTCATTACCACTCTCAAACTTTCCAGTTGCCGTGCAGATCGCTCCAGCTGTTTCAAGCCTCTTTGGCCTTCGAGACGATCCAAGCTTCTCTGGAAACAACCGGTATTGTTTTGGATGTTTAATTTTTGCAGATTTGAAGCCCGAACACACCATCGCATGACCTGTTACAATAGTCTTTTTATGTGCATTGTGCACAAGCGTGGTCTTGTTTTGGATGGTGGTCAAAGAAACGCTGTCCACGTAGTGCTGCAGCTAATCTGCCAGGCCAGCTTTTCCTGGAAGGCTTTCTCTGGATCTGCGCTGCTCAAAAGTTTATCACCCCGACATACCGAGAGACAACAAGCAAGCCAAAACCTCCAAACTGCCCGGCCCTCAGCTCCAGCAGGCCGTGGCATTGTTAACGTTCACAGCACAATGCTTCTCTTATCCGTCCCCTCTCCTCTCTTAAAGCCAACAACTTTCTAATCTCCAAAGTGGTTTAAACCAGTTTGGGGAATGTCTTTAAGGATGAGGGCAATTTTTAGGCAGATTCCAGGGATAAGAAGAAGAATCTCTCTCTTTTTATGTTGTGACACAGATGGAATTCATCACTTGTACTCTCTGTGCAGACTCCTCCTGTGACCTGCAGGCCCGAGTGTTGAAAACCTGCTTTAAGAATATTAAAACTAGCTTCAGGACGATAAAGTTCAGCCTGATCTTTGCACTGCGGCGGGTGATTCTTCTGTCAGTGCATTAAAGAGGCAATAAGTTCGGGTTTTACAAGCCAATAATTCAAAACAGATTATCTACAGCGAGGGGTGATGAAAGGGTCATGATCAATCTCCAATACCGCCTCTTCTCTGTGAAGCGTTTTGGCATCTTTCAGCTCATTATTTACTGTTTTGATCCTCTCACAGCGATCTCCAAAGAACGCGACCTGTCCAGCACCAAGTGGAACATCGCAGCTAACGTAAAAAAGTTGTATACAACAAAAACACCTAGCAAAGAACATATATATGACCTTCACTGACAAACTGTCTGGGGTATTTAAGGTGTTTTTGGGGGGTTTGCCAGTTCAATGCTCGACACTTTAAAAGTTTTGCTTCAGTTTTGAGTCAGAGAGACTCACAGCAGTCAAGTCCAAGTCAAGTTGTTATTTTTGCCTCAAGTCTGCTTTCTGACTATTAAAAGTGACTTTTCAGCTGGTAGTTTTGGTATTTTGGAGTGAAATATCTCCAACTTGACAATTTTTGAACTTCCTAGCTGTAGGATTGTCGGACAAAATAACAAAAACACCTGCAGTATCACGTTCTGTGACAAACTACAGCCTCCAAAACAATCACAACATTGTATCAACAGCTCACAGACTGAGGATTTATTGCAGGACTGTTGTTTCAGACTGAACCTAATAGTCCAGCTTTACAGGCATATTTTACTGTTTTTCCATTTACCTCGTGTTACTGTAGAGACTGTTTACACAAAGGGAGCAGAAAGTGTGTCAGGATCTTGCTCAAGGACACTTCGACAGGCTCCACTGGTTGTTTATTTAGCTTGCTAATTGCATAAAGTAACAAAACACCATCCGTGAGATCACAGGAATGATCTCTCCTGCTACGACCGAACCTGTTTTCATACCGCGACTCTATCAAAGACTTTTACATGAGCTACTCTGCAAAGAATGCCGGCTGGCAGCGGGTGAGTCACAGGGCAGCGGTGTTTGAAGAAGAGTGTTTCCACACAGTGAGATGTACAAGGCCGAGGAGGGTCCACATGAAAGACGAGCATACCTCTCTGACAGGAAAACTGCTTGACAAAGCTGCAGTGTTCACCTGCAGAGACCGACGTGTTCGACCAGGCAGAGGGGGGAGAAATGTCAAACACAGATCCTCTATTGACCCGCTGATGCTGTGAGGACGAGGTTTTGATTCGGTTTCCTTTAATTGCCCAAATGCTGGAAAACAAACCTCAGCGGAGAGAAGACTGCAGCACGAGTCGGCATCAAAGAAAGCCAGACGAGGACACGTAGCGCTAAAAGATGCAAAAAAATAACAAGTGAGGAGGATGAAATAAAACTGACAGAGAGAGAGAGACAGAGCGAACTCCAACAGTGCTGTTGCCAAGGCCGAAAAACAAAATTGGAATCCGGCAGCCTTCGGCCAACCACATCAATCACACCAGAGCGCCGTATCTCGTTCCTCTGCAGAGAATCTAATAAAGCTGTACTATTTAAACGGATTAAGTGCCTCATTGTCCGACTCGGTCTGACTGCTGTCTGTGGAAGCCCCCTCCCCTCGTCTGGTGGAGGAACTGTGTCACCCTTTGGGATCATTAATAGTGAGTATTGTTCTCGGAGGAGCTCCAGAGACAACAGTTGGCTTAAATATGATGCGTTTTGGACTCTTAACTTAAAAACAAGCAGCATCTGGTGCAGGAGCTGCTGGTAATTATCCTCAATCAGCAACACAGAGAGGAAAATATTCATCATCACAGCGTTCAGCCGGTCCAGGTTAAAAGGATCCGGAGGGGTCACAAGGTCAAAGCTGAACTCGTAAACTGAACTTTTACAAGCAGGACGGAGAGGAAACGCATCATCTAAGGCTCCGGTTCTCACACTGCGGTACATGAACTGCTTGTACCTGGAGGAACCTCTGAAATCAAATGAATTTAAATACATAATACTATCAAAATACTGCACTGGAATGCAACTGAAAACAAGTCGTTTAGTTTCAACGTCAGCACAGTGGGGAGTTTTACAGTAAAAAACTGGCAGCTGTGGTTGTCAGTAAAAAATACAGTATATATTACCTTTTCTAATATTACGGTAAAAGGACATTATTGTTGATTTGAGGTTTAAGGTTGACGTTTTATTCCATATTTTAAAATGTCTGTAGATTTTACACTGAAAAACTGCCAATACCGTAAAATCTACAGACAAATCTGCCAAACAACAGTAAACGGCCGTAAAATATGCCATTAAATATGACGGCAATTTCTATCATAAAATATGACTTTTCTCTGTATAAATTCTCTAAAAATGCTGTATAAATAAAAGTTTTGAATATAATTGTGTTTTACTGTATACATGGCATATTTTACTGTCATGGTTTGAAGTGATGATGGTGGTACTCGAAGAGCCGAATATTGTCTGAGTAAAAAGTTAGAGAAACACTGATCTGAGGTAAATATTTGTGGTGTGTGTGTGTTGTGTTTACCCGATCAGTTTCATTTATTTTCCCAGCAAGAGGGCAGAGGGGGGCTGTTCCTTTCCTTTCACCCCGACACCTCACTCTCTGAACCCTTCCCTCGCTGCACGCCGCCATCGACGACAGGCGGGAAGTGGCAAAGAGGGAAGAAAACAGGCAAAGAGAGAGAGAGAGAGGGGGCTGAAAGTGCCTGTCTGAGCGGCTTAATGATGCAATCTGCCAGAAACAACCCCCCTGTTCTCCCCCCGCCGCCTCCCAAAATCTCCCTCCACCTCCTCCTCCTCCTCCTCCTCCTCCTCCTGCCCGCTCCAGCGATGACATCACCTCCCTGAGAAGCAGCACCATGGCGGGGAACAGTTGCAGGGCTGCATGCGGTTGTTGGAAATTTTTTCCGACAGCAGTTACGTTACTTCAAGCTGTCACACCAGCGACAGAGCGGATTGTTTCCAAGATTAGTGACTTCATGTGTTGTAATTCTTTTAATTTTAGGAGAAAATGTTGGACCCAGCAATGAGAGCTGCATGTAAAGGAGCAGAAACCTAGTCTGATATATGTTTGTATTTATTCATGATGTAGAGTCACTGTAAACATGTCAAACACGTGAAAATTATTCATTCTCAGTCGTTTCTAATGTTGTTTTGGCTCAAAATCCAACCAGAGCTCCAAATAAACCCACATTTTATTTACCACAATGTTACACTGCAAAACAATTCCAATTAATCATGTGATTTTTTTTGTTATTTTCCTTAAAAAATTGACAAAAAGTTAATGTCAGTAAAAGGTTAAAATAAAAATTATTTGTATTTATTTAATATCTTAAAAACAAAAACTCCAAAGTCAGCATAGCTACCGGGTTTAAATATTCTCATTATGGCCGAGACACCAAGCGATGACCTCCGTGGCTCTTAACTGAAGCCAAAAACTGCAGTTCCTCTAACGTCCACTTGAGGCTGGCTCCAGAAGTGAGTCAGTCTCCATAAGTCCCCATGCTCAAATGTCCAACTTCACAGCAGAAATAAACATGTTTACAGCCTGGTACAAAAAACAGTTTTGGTCTCTGTAGCTAATTTCCCCGTTCATGACAACTGTACTGAGGGTGAATTTATATACAACTCACCTGTTCACATTATATTAAGGCTTAAAGTTATGCAGGATTAAGAGCGTGGCTTTGATTGACAGGTTACGACTGTGACATCCATGTTTTATACCGTCTATGGCAAAGTCTTGTCACTCTGTTGGTCTTGTCGTGCCACAAAACTACACAGTCTTCTTGTCAAAGAGTGACGTCTCGTTTCTGTACAAACAATCTTTGACCGTTACAGCTGATATCTGATGATTTCTGTCCTCTGAACCGACAAGAGATTGTTCAGAAATTCATCAGGGTCTTGGCTCAGGACATCTGGAACAAGGTCTAACATGAACCTGACAACTGGAAGCGAAAGCTCATTTCCAACCCAAAAAGACAAATCTATGAAGCCATTAGTCGATTGACTGAGTGAGAGAAAATCAGTCTGCAACTATTTTGATTATCATATAATAATCAAGCGTTTTTTTAAGCAAAATATCCAAAAATCAGCAGCCAGATCAATCGATAATGAAAATAATCAGTTAGCTGTAAAGAATGTTGAACCCGCTGCTACCACACACACTTACCTACTCACCATGTGTTTGGCATAACAAACTGTAGATATGCACGACTTGACATTTTGCCCACAAACGTCTCTCGCACACACAACGCCAAAAAATAAGCAGCCAAGAAAAAAAAAAAAAAAAAAAACCTCAATGGTGTAAAAAATAAATAAAATAAACACTCACAACTCGGCTGCAGTTACGCCACAGAACAGCTCACACAATCACCACAGTCTGGGAACTGTAAACTCAGCTCATTAATCGTTGATTCTGCAGGAAAAATACAACTTTTTATGATCAGCGGCCGCCTGCTGAAGCCAATTAGGTGATTGAAGGGCTTTAGCATCAGAAGCTGGCCTGCTGTATAAACCAGCTCTGAAATCTGACATTGATCGGACTGACACAGGAGGCTGAGCAAATGAAAATGCTGATTGAGGGGTCTTCTGATTGCTCTAATGGCAGATGGAGCGGCCGAAGCCCATTACGCCGAGCATCCAAAAGGGTTTTTCCCAAATCGCCTGAGCAAGCACAAATGCCATCTCCGCTCAGATCACGAGGAGGGAGAAGGATAAACGCCGAGGGTCCATGTCTAATCTCAGACTTGTTGAGAGGAGCGTTGAAATCTGAAAGGTTAAGTGCTTCTTTTTTTTTTTCAGATCGAGGTCTGCACCTCGTCAAGTTATTAGAAGTGAATGAAGCCAATACAACGCTGGCTTCTTTCATCTGTTGAAGTGATCATTTAGGTGATCCATGGGAGAGTTTTATGCTAATGAACATTTAAAATAAAGGTAGAGACAGATTATTACTGACGTTTTTACACAACATGAGAGGAAAAAAGGTTTATCGATCGAACTGATGTGAGAAGAATCTTCAAACTGTCTCTTTCAAAGTGTTTCCTAATTTATTTAACTGATTCTGTGCACAACACGGCTTGACACCGCCACTGGCGACCATTTCTTTGGCCTTCGGTTTCCATCAGTGGCAACAGGGACAGAAAACATCAAGACATGCACCCCAAAACTCATTTATTTTAAATATTTGTTGCATTAGCGACATTTAAATACTTCTGTTGCAGTCTGAACCGGAGCCAGACAACGATAATATCTCTGATTTTAAGTTCATTACTTAAACGGCAGGCTTGTTTTCAGTTTCAGCCAATAAAATCTGACGCCTGGTTTCCAGCCGTGCCACCACTTTTAAAAGTTGATGTTGCGTCCGGCATAAGAAATAAAAAATGTGTTTTATTTAAATACTAATGTTGTAAAGTGTCCTGTTAGCTGCTTACGACTACATTAAAGTGTGTTATAACATGTTTATTAATGTTCATATCCTGGTTATAAATGCTAAATACGGGGTCTTTAAGTAAAAACGTCGTCTGTCGATTCGGATGCTGATTCACCGTCAGGGTTCAACCGTTTATTCAAAACAAACAGCACAAGTCACACAGCTTTTGTTTTTGTCATTTATAATAAAAAATAAGTAAATAAATATGTTGATTTTATATGTCACTATTATTTATTTAGTTTCCTGACCGGACGTCAGCCTGTCCTCTGTCCGTCTGCTGAGAACCGACGACCTGAAGCGGGGCCTGAAACAAACGCCTGTCTCGACCCGCTGACATTTCCAGCCCTCAGATTTGTTGTGCTGCGAGGCTGACAGCGAGGGCAGATGAATATTTATGCTGCTGCCGCCTCCTGAGAGAAGCCGCTCGGCATCTCAGAGAGGATGACAGCTGATGGCAAACATCTACTGGACTGACTGCCGTGCATCGCCACACTTCTTACATCTCAAATCTCAGTTTTTTAAGCTTTATTGATCCATCACACGCTGAAAAATAAAATAATTTTTTAATCATTAAAGTCTGAAAGCAGCACGGTGCTTCATAAAGACAGAGACTGCTCAGGGACGAGGAAGCGAGCTGCATCAGGATGATTTGCATTCGACTGAAAAAGTGTTTGTGGACAAAGACGACATTGGCGCTCAGGGGACTCCGTACAGCTGCTGTTTGGTAAAGAAAACATAACTTTCATTTTGTTTTTCTTCCTTGAGTGGAAAGTTTGACATGTTCTGCCGTGTGCTGAGTGAGTTTTATGACCCTGTAAAAAAACAGAAGTGAGAAAAGAACTAATTTTCTCGTCTCCCTCCTGAAAAAAACGTTGGTACCCAGAGGAGGTTTTCAGCCCTCCACAGCTGTACGTCTGCTGTGTTTGTTCAGCTCGAGAGGCTGATATCACCACGCTGGATCTGAAGTGTTGCTCACCTCGGCCCCCCAACTGTTTTTTAACAACAGCCACGACTGCAATAAAGCGACAATTTCAGCAGATATTTCTCCGGCGGGAGTCAAGCAGGGACAGCAGCCGATTTTTACGTCAAGCGCCTGCACGTCTGGAGTCTTGAATCACCGTTCATATCGCTCACGGGAGCCAACAAAGAGACCAAATATGAATTTATGGCCCTCGCTGTGAGATAGGAGCTGTGTGCCGCTAAAGTAGAACAAGCCTCTCTCCATCCCCACAGGTCATAATCTCCCAGGAAAGGAGGAGAGAAAATAACATCTCTATGGCAACTGCCGGTCTAAAGGTGAGACGTTACGATTCAGGAGAAGACACGCTGTCCACGGGCTGCAGGACGGCGAGCACAGACACAAACGTATGCTTTCACCTGCAGTGACAGGACATCTTTAAATAAAACAGGAAAGTACTGATTGATCTATCTAGACTCTAACACCAGGAAATCAGCATCAACTATAAAGACAAATCCACTGAGGTCAAATATTTACCGTTTCTGCTGATAAAACTGGGGATGCACCGATCTGATATCTACCTGCAATACCTGGGCAGTAAATGTTCAGAGGGGTGGTGGTAAAACTTCAAGTTACAACACAACAGAGTTCATTGAACTGAGTAAACAAACAGAGGAGATATGAAGCAGCTAACTTTGAAGGAGATGAACTGACTGATTAGCTTGTGAAGCTATTGTTTTTTTAAGATTGTTGTACGGGTGCACGGTTATTAAATAAATAAAGCAATTCAGAACATTTCTATCTGTTTATTTGTTCTTAAAAAATAGGAAAGAAATGTTCATGCCAAGTCTGATGTTGGCTTGAACAAAAGAATGAGCCCGGTCTTTTCCAACAAACCGACATGTTCGTTTAACGCCTCATTGAACAGGTGAAACTGTACACTGAACTACAGCAGGTCGAAGGTGAAGCTGGAAGTTTGTGATGGATGTTTGATCATTTGTCTTTCACCTTCTTGTTTTCTCTTAAATAAATTCACGTCACCGTTTTCCCAGATTAACTCAACGTGAACACAGAAATGGCAAAACTATGAACCTACAACTAGAAACTGAAGAGTTCAGTCCTCCACCTGAGAGTCTCGTCTCATCTGCAGAGATCTAAACTCCAAACTGAAACATCACTGAGTCACAGGTAATCATTAAGTACTCATTCACAGTCAGTGTCACTGATAACGTGTGTGTGTGTTTTATACTACATACGTAATGTGTTACACGCTCCCGTCCAAAGGTCGGGCCACACCCGGTTTTGAACGCCAGACAACCAATAAAAGCCTCAGCAGGCATCACTTGTTGCCGTGGTGCCCACCTGTCGCCAGGTGACTTTTTTTTTCATCTGATGACCGAATATTTAATTAAGGAGATAAAACTCAACTGTTCTTACAGCTGATTATTATAATTATAACAAACATTCAGAAAAATGACCTCTTATCTGCGGTCGAGTCACAGCGGCAGCAGGTTTAGTAGAAGTTCCTCCTCCTGGAGGACCCGAGGCGTTCCCAGTCTAGATGGACTACGTAGTCCCTCCAGCAGGTTCTGGGTCTGCCCCGGGATCTCCTACCAGCTGGACGTGCCTTAACACCTAAATGGCCTGAGACTCTGACAAGACTCTGAGATACTTGAACTCCTTTGCTTGTGGCAACAACCAGCCCGGAGGCTGATGTCATGTCCACACTCTCCAACCCACTGATAGCAAACACCACAAAACAAATAAAACTAATTAGTTTTATCCCTTTAAAGCAAACTCGTCTACTATATGACAGTTTTTGTGCCCACAAAATATAAAAGGGTGTCATTTTTTTTTAGCCCATAACTCGTAAACGATTCAGTGAAATGTCAGCAGCTGAATACATTAATCTGTGGAGGCGAGGAGGCGAGGCGAGTTTGGCCTTTTATTAACAGCGAGAAATCCCAGAGTTCAGCTCAGTCAGAGAGGAAACTGACGTCTTTGTCAGCGGATGAAAAATTAATCAGGCTGTTTGTAAAGAATCGTTTATCTGAATGTTTCGAGGACTTTTTAGGAAAGACGAGAGAAGGGGAGATACATGTGACAGGTCGCAGTCAGTCCCATGGCCTGTACATTATAAGCATCAGTAGAGTGCAACTGATTCAATCAATCGATTTCTGTCACTGAAACCTGATTTGTCTGCAGGTTTTGAGTTGTTGGTTGTACAAAATAAGACATTTGAAGACTTAAACTTGGGATTGTTTAAAATATAATTTCATAAATTGTATGCAGCATGTTTTTTGATCTGAGCTCAGGTCTGCTGGAAACCAACTGAACCGAGATGACATAAGTTTGGCGAGATGCATTCTGGGAGCCGACCCCTAACAGATCTGAGAGAGTGCCCAAGATTAGATTCACATTTACAGCTATTTTCAGAGCAAAACGCCGCGTCCGCGAGCCAGAACAAGGCCGATAAATCATACACAGGCTCTGAAATGGATAATTATCAGAGGTTTGTGTTCTGCCGTGAACAGAAAGAGATCTTTGAGGAAAGAGAGAGGAGAGTGAGAGCTTTAAAATAACAGACTGTTGAAGCCTCACTGAGGAATCTTATGAAGACCAGATGTGAACGAAGGAAGGAGGAAAGAAGGAAATCTACAGTGTTACAAAAGAGGCGCTCAGTTTCAACATCCGTCCAACGGTGCACAAGATTTCATTTCATGACTGGACAACTGGATCGTATGAAATGTTTTCAGGTTACCCAGTATGTAGCTGCTGTTAGCTAATGTTAGCCCCGTCAGTTGACTATGGGAGTGTTGGTGTAGCACAAAGAGCGTTGGGAGTTTTCAGGCGTGAGAGTGTGGGAATCCTGGGCGAGCGGGCAACGTAACCATGCTGAGCGACTTCCACGTACATCGCTAAATGGCAGAGGCGAAGAGGCCGAAGAGGACATGGACGGAGGAAGCTAAGAAGAGAAACAAGAAGTAAATCTGGGACTGACTTTTAGTCAATACAATTAAATCTCATTGTTGCAACCAGGGGAGCTGCCCCTAAATGCAGGTTTAAGACACTTACACGTCAGCTTCATCCACTAATTATAGACTGTCAGTGTATAAAAATGATGCTTCCAACTTTTCCTGGATTTTTTTGGAGAACGAGCTGCAGAAACGAGCATCACCATCACAGACTGAAAGTCTAAATCAGGCATGTTTTTGATTGACAGGTGGCCTTACGGGAAAGAAAGGAACCAGGAAGCAAACTAATCTAAACTTACAACAAAAAGACAGCAGATACAACAACGCACAGACACTGCAGGTCAGGTGGGGTTAGCTGTGTGTGTGTGTGTGTGTGTGTGTGTGTGTGTGTGTGTAATCTGCAGTGTGTTGAGGTGGACAGCTTGTTATCTGGGCTGAACTGCAGAGCTTAATATTCAGCCAGCAGCCAGATTAGTTGAGGACAACCTGTCAGTCTGCAGCTGCAGGGAAACACACTGATGGAGAGACAGCAGTGTGTGTCGTCAGGGTGTGCTTCTATGATTGTGAGGACGGTTTTAGAAAGTGTGGACATCTTTGCTCAAAGAGCTGTCTCAGGGGTTAGAGTGAGGCTGAAGTTAGCGGACGTCCCCTTAAGGCTCGAAGGTCCTCACAATATGTTGGAAGTACGTAGTATGTTCCCACAGTAACATTACGGGGACTCGCCTCTGATCTGAGGACAAAAATCTGGTTCCCCCTGATTATTTTAACACCTATGATACAGACAGAAATAGTCAAGGTACGATAGCATGAAATATGTCAAAAAATGAAGGTTGCAGGTTGAACCACGTTGGTTTGTGGGGTCACATCGAGCCCAGAGCAAAAAAGCACAGAGCTTTGATGCCAATTTAAACTAGTGGCCAAACTGTGTAATGGCAGAAATAGCATCAATCACACGATGTGCAAAAGCTCCCTATAAGCTTACATTGTGAATGAAGGATCCATAAAATGTCACAGCCTCCAATTAATGACTTGTTTCACTGTCAAAGTTTGAGCTATTCAGTCCAATAACATTTGGAAAATCCAAAAATTGGCAGTGGAGCATTCAGACAGGACCGGACACTGCAGCAAAAACACAGGTTTTACCATTCATTCAAGGGGGAGGTAGTCTGGTTTGGCTACAACGGCGGTATCCTCCAAAAACGCACAAAGTTGAGATGGATCCAACTGTTTGACAGCCAATCAGATCGAGCAAACAGCTCCACAATCCACCCCGAAATGTCACTGAAACTTTGAGGCTATCCAGGAGGATTCATGGACTAAACGATGACACGCCTGATCGTGTCTGAATGTGGCCTAAAATAAAAGTTAGCAGCACAGCTGGTGGAAGTCCGCAGTCCGCTTGCTCTATCCAGAAACACACGTGGAAGATTTGAATCATTTCAACAATGCAAACAAACTTTTCTGACTTCGTGCTCCACTGAGCAGCTTCCATAAGCATAAACTGAGCTCCACCTGCAA
This sequence comes from Protonibea diacanthus, assembly GCA_028641955.1. Lineage (NCBI taxonomy): Eukaryota > Metazoa > Chordata > Actinopteri > Sciaenidae > Protonibea > Protonibea diacanthus. The sequence goes on from CM053988.1 coordinate 23,470,357, forward strand.
CAATGTACTCAGATCTCACTATACATCCTTTGATTACATAGAAAACACCAAATATAAGTATTTCAATGCATGTGAGACACTCTTGCGGTTGCTAAAGGGCATTCTGGGAATCATAGGATCTCACTAACTTGAGCAGAACCACTGAGGTGCCCTTGAGCAAGGCAGACAACCCCCTGACAGCTGCTTAAATGGAGCTGCTCAAGAGGCCAAAAGTTCAGAGTGAAGTGGAATGTATTTTGAGGAAACATTTGATCTTAAAATAACTCTTGGGATCCTCTGAGTATTTCCACCTGCAGAAGACGTCTTAGCATGAGCGTAGAGGAGTTAAACGCCTTGCTCGAGGGCTCCTCAGTAGAACACCTGGTCCCTGTGAAGCCGTAGTGACACCTGACTGTTGGTAATGTCATTTTATGCCAGCGTTTCCACTCCCCGCGGCGAGCGTTGGTGGTGAGCGGCGAGCAGCTCCGGAGGAGGATGGGATGGGATGATGCGTGGAAAATCGAAAAATTAGGTCAAAGTCTAGCGGGATGCTTTACATTCGCTGCTTTACGACGTCAGCTAAGCATGTAAATAATGCAACGAGGCATCTGACCCCGTTTCCCCCAGACTCACATGTTTACACTGCAACTCTGAGCTGGAGGTTTACATAAAAAAAAAAGAAAGATGAAAGGAATGTGTGTCACCTTTTTCCCATCCTACTTCCACCCACCAACCACCACCTCTCATTTTTCCTCTCAGCTCTCAGATCCCTCTGAAAGCTGCATTTGCAGCAGTGGAAACATTAAAATGCGATGTGTGCATTAGCAGTCAGCTGTTAAAATCGCTTCCCCTCTCTCTCTCTCTCTCTCTCTCTCTCTCTCTCTCTCTCTCTCTCTTTCTTTCTCCATACATGGCTGAGCTCCGCGAAGCCTCCAGACTCCATGAGAAACAGGGAAAACACTGCTCGCAGGGCAGCTGAAATATGACACTATGATACTCTCCAGGCTGAGAGTGAGTCTGCAGCAATGTGACATATCAATCTGAAAAAGAAGAAGAAGGAGGAGGAGGAGGAGGAGGAGGAGGGAGCTAATGAGAAAATCAATACCAAGGCTGCGTTACAGCGTCTTGCAAAAGAAGCCAATATATGCTCCGTGTGTTATGGAGAGAAAGCTGGAATATAATGGAAATCATTCATCCCCTCCAAAAAAAAAAAAAAAAAAAAAAGCTGCCTGGCTGCAGTGTGTCATGTGAAAACTGTGTCTGGTAACAGCTGCACGCTCTGTGCACATAATCTAAGCAGCATGCAGAGCTGTGCTGAACGGGATTTTCCAAAATGACAATGAGAGGACGGGAAAAAAACAAAAACTTCTTATTGACCAAGAGAAATCTCTGTAGTATTCTTATGATACTCACCACTGTGGGGGACGTTAACGTCCCTCTGCGGCTCAGTGTGGACTTTAAAGTGTGTCAACTGACGGACAAGACCTAAATATGCAACATAATATTCAGAAAATCTGTTTCTATCGGCGTAAACTGAATATTTTGGGTGTTTTGTTGGACTCAGGCAGCAAGGAATCAGAAAAATGCGACATTCCTCAGCTTCTAGCTTCATTTAAATATAAAAACTGGCAGCTTACATCATTGGGAAGTGATTATTTTGCATTTGCAGCTTGCAAAAAAAGCAATTTGAAGATGTTAAACTGACATGTGGACACTGACAAGCTCATCAATAGATGCCTTAATATAGGAAATAATCAACAGCTGCAGCCACCATCATGAGATTCCTGGAGTTTTGTAGTTTTGTTTGGTGCATAGTCGATTTTAGGGTTAGTGCATCATTCCTGTGATATTTGGGGTTGAGTAAAGACTCCATGTTGTGTGTTTATAGTTTATTTCTGTGGAATTGCATTTTAAATGGACTTTTCTGATGCCATGTCTACATGATGACATATCACAAGAATACTACAGTCCTCCCACAGCATGCTAAGTCTGTTTCCACTTCACTGCCACACCACCAAAACACCACCAGCACCACCAAAGCACCACATCCCCTGCATCCAAATCACAGCCAGATCAACCAAAGCAGTCATTATGGCAGCATGTGTGTGTGTGTGTGTGTGTGTGTGTGCATGTGTGTGTGTTTAATCAATGTGGACTTGAACTTGTGGCAGTTGGAGCTCAACACTTTCCCAGCTCGGAGCTCAAACTCAGCGACCCAAACAACCCCCGAAGAGCAGCAGCAGCAGCAGCAGTGAGAGCCGGGCAGAGCCGCCGGAGCTCAGCGGTGAAATTCAAGTACTCACCCTCGGATAACTCCAGCTCCAGCTCGGCCAGTTTGGCCCGTACCTCCGCAGGAAGCGGTACCGGGTCCCGGTCCGCCATTCCGTCGTTACAAACCGACTTAAATCTCTGTTTTTCCGCCTCTTTTTCTCTGTCTTCAGGCTTCTCCTCAGACACCCCCCCCCAAAAAATATCCAAAGTCAGGCAGACTGTGTCCGTGTGTCGCACTCTGTGTGCGGCTGCAGCGCTGTCAGCCTCCGCAAACCGACGGCAAGCCAGACAACACACGGTGCTCCTACTTCCTGTGGTTTTATTCTGAAAATAAAAGCCCAGACGCAATATTTTGTTTAATCATACAAATACAAACACATAGATTGAAAATGTTTGTTGGTTATACTTTTAACACAGTTGATGTTGACCAGTTAGTTTTGTGTTAGGCCTATTTATTTTATATATATGTATATATATATATATATATATATATATATATATATATATATATATATATATATATTTAGGAGTTACAGCTTGAAAAATAAGCAGAAAATTTACAAATGTTTTACACACAAAAGCAAATATCACATTTTTGTATAAAATATATCCATCATCTAACAAAACATTTTAAATGTATTTAAAGACCAATCGGTCAACTTGTAAAACTGCAATTCCTCACTCAACTGCTGCCGTGCTTTTATTTTGAAGGTACCGTAATCCAGCTTCCTTATGACGTTTGTTAATTGTGGCTGACTTCACGCACCTCGCAGGTAGAATATCCTGAGAAAACATCAATAACTGAACACACAGATGTTTTATTTACACACAGACAAAGTTATTGATTATTGATTTTCTGTTTGAGAGAAAACAATAAAACTGCTGCTGATTTTATTAATTAAATTGAAAAATAACCATAAGAGGGCGCCAGAGAACATCTATCTATCTATCTATCTATCTATCTATCTATCTATCTATCTATCTATCTATCTATCTATCTATCTATCTACATTATACAATGTGTCGGTCCAGTTTGCTTTGCAAGAAGGAAGCTGTCGATTCAGAAGAGACACCTTGTCAGTTCTGTGGTCAGGTGACACAAAAAATTGAGTTATTTGGCTTCATTGATGACAAATATGTTTCAATTATGTCCAGAATTTTATTTATTTTTATTATATGTTTAACAACAAATCATGCAAATCTGTGCAGACATCCAAAAGATTCAGTTTTATCAAATGAAACCTGCTGAAACTGCAACACTCTTCCTCTTTTGTGGTGAACTTTAAATTTAGACATGCAGCACTGATGTGGAATCATGTTTGTGTCCATTTGATGAGTTTAAGTCCTCGTTCTGCTCTCTTTTTGGGTCTCCACCAACTTGCTGCTAAATGCTCCATTATTATCACCGGCTAGTCCCTATCTGTGTTGGGTAGGTAGTGTACAGTAGTGTTTTTTATGTTTTACACTGAGCGTTGAGCATGGATCAAAACAATACCACAGACGATGTGAAGACTCACTGTGAAGCTCAGTAAAGCCAATGTATATAAATGATGCTGTGTGGAGCATTTTAACTTAACGTTGACTTATTCTCAAAGTGGTTTTAAACATTTTGGATTTTTTTCGTGCCACTTCTCGCTGCCTGGAGAGCGATAAAACATGTTAGAAGTGATTTTTCTGCTTCCACCAACAAGTTCAAGCTCAAGTTTAAACTGTTCAAATATTCAGCATGATGCACTTAAATCTGTTTTTCTTCCACTTGTGCTGTCGCCCGGCCTCGTCTTAGAATCTGTTTTCATCACTGCAGGGCATTTCATTAAAATCACCCTCATCATCGTCGTCTCAGCTTCTGGCGGTAACAGCCGTCCCATCATCATTACTTTCCCATTACTGACCCAGACGCTCCACGCTCAGACTTACTGCTGCAGGTCTGAGACTAAAGCTACAGCCTGATTCATTTAGAAATAACAGCAGCAGCGTCACAGATCTGCAAAGTTTAGATTTTTCTTTATTACTGACTCCTCAAGGTGGTGAAGTATTTGGACATGTAAGAGCACAAAAGTAACAGAACTTCAGGACAGCTCAAACAGGCCACCTGTAATGACACCCACCTGTCAATCAAAGCGTCCACGCTCTTAATCCTGCATAACTTTAAGCCTTAATATAATGTGAACAGGTGAGTTGTATATAAATTCACCCTCAGTACAGTTGTCATGAACAGGGAAATTAGCTATAGAGACCAAAACTGTTTTTTGTACCAGGCTGTAAACATGTTTATTTCTGCTGTGAAGTTGGACATTTGAACATGGGGACTTATGGAGACTGACTCACTTCTGGAACCAGCCTCAAGTGGACTTTAGAGGAACTGCAGTTGAATTTCACTTCACAAACATGGAAGTTATTTACATGTTTCAAATTGTGGGATTCAACATGTTTGCTGGACCAACATGCAGGACAAAGATAAATATTGCATCCAGTTAGACTTTCAAAATAAAGGTTAATGTTGTCTCACTTTAGTTGGGTTTGGCACAAAAACTACTTGGTCATGTTTAGGAAGAGATTGTAAGTTACCTGACCCATCCATCCACTCCAGCCTCTTTACACCTGACTTCAAAACCTTACGTCAGATAGTCACGTCCAGATACAATGCTACACTGTAGCGGTGGACAATCTGATGGTTATGTCAAGCTAGTGATCTAAAGCATTCACAGTTTACTTTACAGATGAATCACAACAGCAGCTGTTAGCTAACAGCAGCTACAGTTGGCAGCAGTTTACTTCACTGTCCATCAGGAAACTCTGTAAATCACAGATCATCATCATGAATTTGATGTAGATTGTGCCTCGTTAACATATTATCTGACCTGTGGGGGAACCGGAGAGAGTGTGTTTATGCTGTTAAACAAACCTTACATTATATTTATGTTTGTGTACTTTAAAGTTAACAAATGCATGAAAATAATGACACAACACAAACAAACTTTGGTAACCAATGAGTAGAAAATACACCATAAGAGTGTTAAAACGCTTAAAAATCAGGTAACAGATATACATACAACTCCATGTTTATCAGTGCCAAAAGCCAAAGTCAATATTTTTTTTTATAGAAGTTTAGAAGAAGAAGAATCACCACTGACCATGATGTTTGACACAATTAGAAGGTTTCTGATCATCTTTAAAATCCTGCTCTAAAACATGCAGACAACCTGAGCTGAGGAGCTTCTACCTCCACTACATCCCTGGTTATCAGGATGAAGGCGCCCTCTTGTGTCGTTCATCAGTTCTCACATTTCACTTGTTCACCTGCTGTGATGTTCACTGCAGGAAGACATGGAAAGACTTCACTGAGACTTTGGCAGCTTCAAACAACATCAGTAAAGACAGATTTAAATAAAGTCTGTTCAATTCAAGATTCAATAGATTTATTGTCATTTATAGGCACACAGCAATTAAATTCTTATTATACCGTCTCCCTTTACACACAACAACAATAAGAAAACAAAATACACAACACAATAAAATAAAATATATATTAAATATAGTTTAAAGTGCAGATCAGTTAAAAGTGAACACCTGAGTTAAAGGTTGAAAAATAAGGTGCTCCGTTCCTCACAGTAACAGTTAAAATGACATTACATTACAGTGTGATTGAATGAGTCTGGGGGATGCTGGTGAGAGTTGTACTGTTCAAGAGTGTGATGGCCTGATGGTGGGTGAAAGGTGTTTGAAAGTCTTTTCGTCCTGAACTTCAGACTCTTGTAGCGCCTCCCTGATGGCAGAAGTGTGAACGGACTGTGTTGTGGGTGTGTGTGGATGTTATGGCCTCTCCTGATGACCCTGGTGGTGTGGATGTCCTGCAGTGACTCTTGTTCAATGATTTCATGTACAGATTCACTTCATCCACACAATCAGTTTGTTTGAGCAGAATCTCAGCTATGTACAAGAAAACAATCAATCATCTCCTTATTGATTATGATCACAATGATTACAGTTTTATAACACCTCATTTGACACCAAAACCCAACATAGACCCAAATTACTAAATAAGTGGAAAGAAACAACACCATATATCAGTACAATTATTTAACAATCATTGAAATGACAGAGAAGATTAGTTTTTCATGAGAGAAATGTCAGTTCAGATAAACTAAAGTCATCATGAGCAGTGATAGCCTCCATGGCTAAACAGACACAGGAAGGAGCTCCACCTAAAGAAACTCAAACATTTACATTCAGTCATTTAGCTGACGCTGTTATCCAAAGTGATTTACAGAGAAGGAAACAATCAAGGTAAAGTGCGATGAAAAAGTGTTAGTGCAGTGTATATCATGTCCAGTTGTTGGTAGTGTTGTAGAGGAGGTCCTCTCTGAAGAGCCGGAGGTCTTCAGGAGGTTTGTGAAGGTAGAGAGGGACGCCCCTGATCTGGTAGGAACTGGTAGGAAAAACAACAGACGAGAACATATGCCTGTATAAGGGCGTTCAAGTAGGTAGGTGCAGTACCGGAGACAACTTTATAGGCAAGCATCAAGGATTTAAATTTAATGTGGACTGCAACAGGTGGCCAGTGGAGAACAATGAACGGCAGGGTAACATGTGACCTTTTGGGTTGGTTGTAGACCAGGTGAGCCGCTGCGTTCTGGATCATCTGAAGAGGTTTCACTGTGCAGGCTGGGAAGCCCGTCAGGAGAGCAGTACAGTAATCTAGTCTTGAGATGACCACAGCTTGTGTCCGGAGTTGAGTAGCACGTTGATCCAGGTAAGGCTGGGCAACTGGCAACTGGTCATCAATCACAACCCCTATGTTTTTCACCACCCTGGTGGGGCCAGACATAGGGAGTCAATTCTGAGATGTACACCTGGAGTTTTGGATAAAAATGGAAGCAGTCAGACCGGACGATAGTTCTCAACCTGTGCAGGGTTTCTTGAGTAGAGGTGTCACTCGAGTCGCTTTGAATGAGGTAGGAAAAGTGCCAGAGGTCAACGAAGCTTTTATCATGTGTGATGACTAGCATGATGGTTGGGCTAATGGACTGAAGTAGGTTTGTTGGTATAGGGTCCAATGAGCATTTAGTAGGACGGCTACATGTCAGCAGTTTGGATACCTCGCTCTCAGAGAGGGGTGTAAAGCCAGAAAATGAAGTGCCAGTAACTGTGTTACTAAAGTGCAGTAGCTGATTTGGTGCCACCCCACTGAGATATAGAGAGAAATGTAGAAGGACTGCTACAGGTCACAGTGTTAGGAGCTGGGTAGAGAGTGAGCTGGTCAGATAATTGGCTGCTGATTGCTGCCACTTTGCCAGTAAAATATGATGCAAAGGTATCAGCAGTAGGGTTGGTAGGAGGAGGAGGATGCAGAGGGTTGAGTAGTGAATTGAAGCTGAAGAAAAGTTTCTGGGTGTCAGTGACAGTGTTTTTTGTCGTTGTAAAAAGCAGTCTTTGCAGCACATAACTTAACCGTTAAATGACTTCTGTCTACTTCAGTTTACACAACTCTGCAGTGTCTCCATAAGAATAGTAAAACCGAAGTCCAGCATAGAGAGGCTGAGTGAACGTGGTCTGGACGCTGTGGAGGAGAGTCATGGTTTTAGAGATACTGTAGAAGGACAGAATACCTGCACTGTGATCCAGGTACACTCCAACTCTGGAGGACAGAGGACCTGAGACAGGAGTTTGGACACTGTTGTACCAAAATGTGTAACTGTTTTGGTCACATCTTAACGCCCAAGATTTGTCATTGAATCCAAATCCACATTCATTCGATTTCCCATCTCTGCTGATATTCTTGTATGCCACTGCTACAATAACTCCTCCTCCTCTCCACTCCACCTCCCAGTAACAACGTCCAGTCAGACTCTCTATACTCAGGGCCTGAAGCCATCCAGTGAATCTGTCTGGGTGACTAGAATAAGACTGTTGTTGTCTCATTAATGTTGCTTTTCTGTTCCCCTCAGATAATAACAGACACCCATCTGCTGTGTTTGGATCCAATGTGAGTTCACGTGAAAATTTGAAGAATGCAGCTCTGGTCTTGGGCTGTGGTTGTGGAAGTGAAACATTGACTTTAGTCACTGTCAGTGAGATGCTTTTCCTCTTTTCTCTCAGAGCGTCCTGTAGTTTATCTCTGAGCTCTGACACAGCTGCTGTCACATCCTCAAAGTACCTCAGAGGACGGATATTGATGTTGGATGAGTCTGTAGATTTGCTGAGTCGTGACAGTGAGGGGTAGTTTTGGAGAAACTTGTTGTGATCCTCTGTGTGTGAGAGTTCCTCCAGCTCAGCATCTTTCCTCTTCAGCTCAATGATCTCCTGCTCCAGCTTCTCCTGAAGCTCTTTGACTCGACTCACTTCAGTTTCCTGCTGGGATCTGACCTGCTGCTTCACATCAGACCTTCTTTTCTCCATGAGATGGATCAGCTCAGTGAAGATCTTCTCACTGTCGTCCACTGCTTTATCAGCAGAGCCATTGATAGCCTCCACCTCCTGTTGGAGCTCCTTCACATCTTTCTCTCTGTCCTGGATTCTCTGCTGGATGTTTTGTCGACTCACCTCGAGCTCTCTCTGCCTCTCAGTCCTTTCTGCTGCAGCTGAGACTGTGTCGTGGCCTTTATGTTCATCCACAGAGCAGAGATAACAGATACACTGCTGATCAGTACGGCAGAACATCTTCATCACCTCATCATGACGAGAGCAGATGTTCTCCTGGAGCTTCTTAGAGGGCTCCACCAGCTTGTGTTTCTCAAAGGCAGAGGATTCAAAGTGAGGCTGGAGGTGTTTCTCACAATACGAGATCAGACAGAACAAGCAGGACTTAACAGCTTTCAGTTTTGTCCCAGTGCAGACATCACAGGCCACATCTTCAGGTCCAGGATACCAGTCATCATCAGGAGTATCAGGAGCAGCTTGGAGTCCAGTCTTCTTCAGTTCCTCCACTAAATCTGCTAACATGGTGCTTTTCACCAGGACAGGCCTCGGTGTGAAGGTCTGCTTACACTGAGGGCAGCTGTAGATTTCATTCTCATCCTCTCCATCCCAATGAGTTTTAATACAGTTCATGCAATAGCTGTGTCCACAGGGAATAGTCCCCGGATCCTTCAGTAGATCCAGACAGATCGAACAAGAAATAGTTTCCCGGTCCAGCTGAGCTCCTTTCTGCGCCATTTCAGCTCTCTGTGACAACGACTGTCTGAGTTTGACTTCCCCAGAGTCTGCAGTGAACAGGGCCTGGCGTGTTGGTTACACCCATCTTCAAACTGGAGATCTGAAGGGGAGGGAACATGGAAATATGTGCACAGAGTGGAGCTCGCTGTGTTTGAGATCAGGAAGAAGAGGGAGGGGTTATCAAGCTTTGGTTCAGTCCAGGAAGAGGAGCGCTTTGAGAGAGACACTGTGTGTTAACACTTGTTTACAGTAGAGCTCATTGAAAAACACTGAACTAATTTAAATCTATGTAATATCACACTATGTCAGTTTGTTCAACACGAGTCACAGCCTGTAACACTGATGCTGCATTCAGGTCACATGGGAAAGATGGGAGAGAAGAGTTTCCACTTTACAAATATGATTCACATCATCACAAGTTAGTGTGACATTTTGTCCATCAGATTTGTATGAGACTCTGGAATGAAGACAAGAAGAAAAGACTTTGTTCATGTTTGTTTATTCATTCTGTAAACCTTCAGATTGTTCACACAGTAGCACAGTTTTGCTCCACCTAAAGAAACTCAAACATTTACAGAACAACCAGTGAGAAGATGTCAAAGTACCACCCACAAGGTTTGATACAATGGAGGAACAACAGACCCCCTCTTACCCCTGCAAGGGTGAAGAGGGGGTCCGTTGGGAGTTTGACCATCCTGTCTACATGTGCTTGTGGTCTTGGAAAAGGCTTATGACCATGTCACCGGGTGCTCCTGTGGGGAGTAAGGGGTACTGGGGTTGTTGGTACGAGCCATCCAGTCCTTGTACAACCAGACTAAGATTTGTGTCCATATATATGACACAAAGTCCGCCAGGGCTGCTGCTTGTCCCCGATCCTGTTTGTGATATTCATGGATCGGATCTCAAGGTGCAGCCAAGGTGAGGAGGGTGTCAGGTTTGAGAACCTTAATGATGGATCTCTGCTATTTGCAGATGATGTGGTCCTGTTGGCTTCATCAGACCATGGCCATCAGCACTCACTGGGGCGATTTGCAGCAAAGTGTGAAGCAGTTGGGATGAAAGTCAGCACCTCCAAGACTGAGACTGACATATGACCCAGTCACCTGCCAGCTCAGCTGCTCTCTGTTACTTGTTGACCTTAGTATAGGCAGTGAACCCTTGACTCTCATTCTTCAGATTATCAGTTGCTCAGTACAACCTTGTTAACATTTTCTCAGCTTGTTCTTGTTGGAATGACTGTCTGTCTTTTTTAACCACCTGTCTGCCTTTAAGTTTAACTTAAAGAAGGACTCATTACAGTTTTTGTACATATTCGCCAAATTAATATTAGTGTCAAAGTTCAAAGTACAACTAGTTTTATTGCACATTATCAACAGTAGATAACACACCCTGTCACCTGTATGAATGTACTCTGTGTTGAAAGTCTAACAACACTTCCCTCTCACTGCAGTAAGTGAACAAGAGCAGAAAGAAGAGAGATCTGTTTCCCATCAGAGCAAAGAGATTGTTTCTATTCAAGTGAAACTATTTGACATTCACTATAACCGAGAGGTGAAATGGAGCAGCAAAGAAATCAACTGGACCAAGAAAAATTCTGCTGTTCCATCTGTCTGGATCTACTGAAGGATCTGGTGACTATTCCCTGTGGACACAGCTACTGCATGAACTGTATTCAATCCCACTGGGATGGAGAGAATGAGGAGAGAATCTACAGTTGGGAGAAAACTGAAAGCCTTCAAGTCCTGTCTGGTCTGTCTGGTCTCTTACTGTGAGAAACACCTCCAGCCTCATCATGACGTGGCTCCATTAAAGAAACACAAACTGGTGGAGCCCTCCAAGAAGCTCCAGGAGAACATCTGCTCTCGTCATGATGAGGTGATGAAGATGTTCTGCCGTACTGATCAGCAGTGTATCTGTTATCTCTGCTCTGTGGATGAACATAAAGGCCACGACACAGTCTCAGCTACAGCAGAAAGGACCGAGAGGCAGAGAGAGCTCGAGGTGAGTCGACAAAACATCCAGCAGAGAATCCAGGACAGAGAGAAAGATGTGAAAGAGCTCCAACAGGAGGTGGAGGCTATCAATGGCTCTGCTGATAAAGCAATGAAGGACAGTGAGAAGATCTTCACTGACCTGATCCGTCTCATGGAGAAAAGAAGGTTTCAGGAGAAGCTGGAGCAGGAGATCACTGAGCTGAAGAAGAAAGACACTGAGCTGGAGGAAGTCTCACACACAGAGGATCACAACGAGTTTCTCCAAAACTACCCCTCACTGTCACGACTCAGCCAATCTACAGACTCATCCAGCATGTTTATCCGTCCTCTGAGGTACTTTGAGGATGTGACAGCTGCTGTGTCAGAGCTCAGAGATAAACTACAGCACACTCTGAGAGAGACATGGAAAAACATCTCACTGATAGTGACTGAAGCTGATGTTTTACTGTCACATTCACAAACAGAGCCCAAGACGAGAGCTGGATTATTAAAACATTCATGTGAACTCACACTGGATCCAAACACAGCAAACACACATCTGTCATTATCTGAAGAGAACAGAAAAGTAAAATTAATGAGACAACAACAGTCTTATTCTAGTCACCCAGACAGATTCATGACACGTTGGCAGGTCCTGAGTAGAGAGAGTCTGACTGGACGTTGTTACTGGGAGGTGGAGTGGAGAGGCAGAGCTGGAGTTTGTGTAGCAGTGGCATACAAGAATACCAGCAGAGATGGGAGCTCAGATGAATGTAGATTTGGATACAATGACAAATCTTGGGCGTTAAGATGTGACAACAACAGTTACACATTTTGGTACAACTGTGTCCAAACTCCTGTCTCAGGTCCTCGGTCCTCCAGAGTTGGAGTGTACCTGGATCACAGTGCAGGTATTCTGTCCTTCTACAGCGTCTCTGAAACCATGACTCTCCTCCACAGAGTCCAGACCACGTTCACTCAGCCTCTCTATGCTGGACTTCGGTTTTGGTCATCCTGGTCAATGCGAGACACTGCAGAGTTGTGTAAACTGAAATAGACAGAAGTCATTTAAGGGTTAAATTCTGTGTTTTGATTGTTGTGACATTTCTTCACCTGTCAATCAAACATTATGGGCGGTACTTTGTCCTCTTCTCATTGGTTGTTGTGTAAATGTTTGAGTTTCTTTAGGTGGAGCTCCTTCCTGTGTCTGTTTAGCCATGGAGGCTATCACTGCTCATGATAACTTTAGTTTATCTGAACTGCCATTTCTCTGCATGAAAATATAAACTTCTCTGTCATTTCAATGACTGTTAAATAATTGCACTGATATATGTTGTTGTTTCTTTCCACTTATTTAGTAATTTGGGTCTGTGTTGGGTTTTGGTGTTGAATGAGGTGTTGTAAAACTGTAATTATTGTGATCATAATCAATAAGGAGATGACTGATTGTTTTCCTGTACATAGCTGAGATTCTGGTCAAACAAACTGATTGTGTGTATGAAGTGAATCTGTACATGAAATCATTGAACAACAGTCATTGAACAGACTTTACTGATGGGATGTGTGAACAAAGTGAAGGTTTACAGAATGAATAAACAAACATGAACAAAGTCTTTTCTTCTTGTCTTCATTCCAGGGTATCACAGTGTGATATTACACATATTTAAATCTGTCTTTACAGATGTTGTTTGAAGCTGCCAAAGTCTCAGTGGGGTTTCTTTTTACCTCCTCGAAGTTGAAGTGATCAGTGTTTTTCAATGAGCTCTATTGTAAACAAGTGTTAACACACAGTATCTCTCTCAAACCGCTCCTCTTCCTGGACTGAACCAAAGCTTGATAACCCCTCCCTCTCCTTCCTGAGCTCAAACACAGCGAACTCCATTCTGTCCACATATTTCCATGTTCCCTCCCCTTCAGATCTCCAGTTTGAAGATGGGTGTAACCAACACGTCAGGCACCGCTCACTGCAGAGACACATGTTGTTTAGATCAGAGCTCAGACTAGTTTCATTTCTGAGGAAGTCAAACTCAGACAGTCGTTGTCACAGAGAGCTGAAATGGCGCAGAAAGGAGCTCAGCTGGGCCGGGAAACTATTTCTTGTTCGATCTGTCTGGATCTACTGAAGGATCCGGCGACTATTCCCTGTGGACACAGCTACTGCATGAACTGTATTCAAAACTTCTGGGATGGAGAGGATCAGAAGAAAATCTACAGCTGCCCTCAGTGTAGACAGACCTTCACACCGAGGCCTGTCCTGGTGAAAAGCACCATGTTAGCAGTTTTAGTGGAGGAACTGAAGAAGACTGGACTCCAAGCTGCCCCTGATGATGACTGGTATCCTGGACCTGAAGATGTGGCCTGTGATGTCTGCACTGGGAGAAAACTCAAAGCCTTCAAGTCCTGTCTGGTCTGTCTGGCCTCTTACTGTGAGAAACACCTCCAGCCTCACTTTGAATCACCTACATTTGTAAAACACAAGCTGGTGGAGCCCTCCAAGAAGCTCCAGGAGAACATCTGCTCTCGCCATGATGAGGTGATGAAGATGTTCTGTCGTACTGATCAGCAGTGTATCTGTTATCTCTGCTCTGTGGATGAACATAAAGGCCACGACACAGTGTCAGCTGCAGCAGAAAGGACTGAGAGGCAGAGAGAGCTCGAGGTGAGTCGACAAAACATCCAGCAGAGAATCCAGGACAGAGAGGAAGATGTGAAGGAGCTCCAACAGGAGGTGGAGGCTATCAATGGCTCTGCTGATAAAGCAGTGGAGAACAGTGAGAAGATCTTCACTGAGCTGATCCATCTCATGGAGAAAAGAAGGTCTGATGTGAAGCAGCAGGTCAGATCCCAGCAGGAAACTGAAGTGAGTCGAGTCAGAGATCTTCAGGAGAAGCTGGAGCAGGAGATCACTGAGCTGAAGAGGAAAGATGCTGAGCTGGAGAAACTCTTACACACGGAGGATCACAACGAGTTTCTCCAAAACTACCCCTCACTGTCACGACTCAGTGAATCTATAGACTCATCCAGCATGAATATCCGTCCTCTGAGGTACTTTGAGGATGTGACAGCTGCTGTGTCAGAGCTCAGAGATAAACTACAGGACGTTCTTAAAGAGGAATGGACAAACATCTCACTGACAGTGACTGAAGTTGATGTTTTACTGTCAAATTCACAACCAGAGCCCAAGACGAGGGCTGGATTATTAAAATATTCATGTGAACTCACACTGGATCCAAACACAGCAAACACATATCTGTTATTATCTGAGGAGAACAGAAAAGCAACATTAATGAGACAACAACAGTCTTATTCTAGTCACCCAGACAGATTCACCATAAAATTTCAGGTCCTGAGTAGAGAGAGTCTGACTGGACGTTGTTACTGGGAGGTGGAGTGGAGAGGAGATGGACTTATTGTAGCAGTCGCATACAAGGATATATGCAGAGCAGAGAGCTCAAATGAATGTAGATTTGGACACAATGACAAATCTTGGGCATTAGACTGTAACAAAGTCAGTTACTCATTTTGGTACAACAAAGTCCAAACTCCTGTCTCAGGTCCTCTGTCCTCCAGAGTTGGAGTGTACCTGGATCACAGTGCAGGTATTCTGTCCTTCTACAGCGTCTCTGAAACCATGACTCTCCTCCACAGAGTCCAGACCACGTTCACTCAGCCTCTCTATGCTGGACTTCGGTTTCACTATACTTTTGGAGACACTGCAGAGTTGTGTAAACTGAAATAGACAGAAGTCATTTAAGGGTTAAATTCTGTGTTTTGATTGTTTTGACATTGCTTCACCTGTCAGTCAAACATTATGGGTGCTACTTTGCCCTCTTCTCATTGGTTGTTGTGTAAATGTTTGAGTTTCTTTAGGTGGAGCTCCTTCCTGTGTCTGTTTAGCCATGGAGGCTATCACTGCTTATGATGACTTCAGTTTATCTGAACTGACATTTCTCTGCATGAAAATATAAACTTCTCTGTCATTTCAATGATTGTTAAATAATTGTACTGATATATGTTGTTGTTTCTTTCCACTTATTTAGTAATTTGGGTCTATGTTGGATTTTGGTGTCAAATAAGGTGTTATAAAACTGTAATTATTGTGATCAGAATCAATAAGGAGATGATTGATTGTTTTCCTGTACATAGTTGAGATTCTGGTCAAACAAACTGATTGTGTGTATGAAGTGAATCTGTACATGAAATCATTGAACAAGAGTCATTGAACAGACTTTACTGATGGGATGTGTGAACAAAGTGAAGGTTTACAGAATGAATAAACAAACATGAACAAAGTCTTTTCTTCTTGTCTTCATTCCATTTCTTCAGAGCATGGTTTAAACGTAAACATGTGACTGTCCATGCTGATCTTCTGTGAGGTTTTTATCATTCACAACCACCCGCTCAGAGCGTCACTGAGTTTCATTATTTTTATTGGGTGGAGCCGTGTCTCACAGTTTAAGCAGAGTAACCATGAAAGTGAGGAGTAGGGCTTGAGACCCAAATGCAGACTACAGAGGCAGAAGACAAGCTGACACTGAAACCAAGAAAACACACAGACTAAAGGACAACAAGACACACGTGAAACACACAATCAAACACACACACAGGAGGAGAGGTGAGAATTTCAAAATAAAACAGGAAACACAAGAAACCCAAAATCATGACATCATGGTTTAAATTAGTGACTAAACATAATGTATATTTGGTCTATATGTGAAGAATTTTGTAATATCTTGTCTACTGTGCAATCTGGTATAATTTTGGTCCGATTTACTTTTATTATGTTTTTTTGTATTTTATATGAATGTTTCATTTCTTCTTCTTCTATCTTATTAATTAGATTTTATTTTGCTTTGTACTTTCCCCTTCCTTCTACTGTTTGTGCTTATATTGTCAAACATATATGAAAAAGTAATGATGTGAAAGGTCTCTGATTTTTGAAATACCCTCAATAAAAATATTAATGGGAAAAGTATAGACAGATAAATAAATAAATAAATATTTGATTACAGCTATGAGGTGCTTTGTTTTATGTTGTTGGACACTTACTTTTTATAAATATTTACTCCCATTTAAAAAAAAAAAAAAGCCAATTCTGATTTTATTTTGAAAATCCAGTGTAGCGCAAGGCGGAAGCCGTGCCGTTAATACAGGAATTTGATGTGCTCTTTTCTGATTGGACGATCATACTTACGTTCACTGTAGCCAATCAATGAGCAGCTCGTTGATATATAAGCGCGGTGTCACAAACATTCAGTTGTATTCTGTCGAATAAATCGAAGATTAAAGATGTCTGGACGCGGAAAGGGAGCCGGTAAAGTTAGAGCAAAGGCTAAGACTCGTTCCTCTAGGGCTGGACTTCAGTTCCCCGTTGGTCGAGTCCACAGGCTGCTGAGAAAAGGCAACTATGCTGAGCGTGTCGGTGCCGGAGCTCCGGTGTACCTGGCGGCGGTGCTGGAGTATTTGACCGCTGAGATTCTGGAGCTGGCCGGGAACGCTGCCCGCGACAACAAGAAGACCAGGATCATCCCCCGCCACCTGCAGCTCGCCGTCCGCAACGACGAGGAGCTGAACAAGCTGCTGGGTGGAGTGACCATCGCTCAGGGTGGCGTGCTGCCCAACATCCAGGCCGTCCTGCTGCCCAAGAAGACCGAGAAAGTGGCTAAGAAGTGAAGACCCGGACCTGACGACCAAAACAAAGGCTCTTTTCAGAGCCACACACTCCTGAATAAAGAGCCAAGTCCTGACTTTTAATTTATGACTTAAGTACAGGCAATGCTACTACAAGAAGATGTATTTCAAATAATTAGAGTAAAATATTTAAACTAGCTTTCGTATTTCCAGTCATTTGCAACACGCGCCATTGTCTTGTGAACACCGCGCTGAAGTGTAAGGTTTTAGTATAACTGTATTTGAGTTTAGGCAGAAATTATGTCTGAGTATTTTGAGTTGGTTAGCCTTGAATATATAAGCAGCGTTCCGAGTCATATGAAGTCACGGTGACCTGTATAAAATGAATCTCTTTGAACACACACCAGCCTGTGTCACCCTCACACAGGCCTCATGTCAATTATTCACATGAGAAGAGTGAACCTCCTCACCACCTTCTACAGAGAGCAGCTGAACTGTCTGCTTTGGGGCCCGCAACGCTTCAGACTGGAAATGTGTACAGAGAGTGCTGACAGCACTTCCTGCCATCCACGACTCAGTCCATCACCAAAGACCCTTCCCACCCACACCATGGACGGTCCTCCTGCTGCTCTCTGGGAAGAGGCTCAGCAGCATCAAAGCTGAACAGCTTCATCCCCCAATAACCCTTCCCACATACACACACTGAGAACTATCTGCACTATTCAGTCTGTTCACACATCCTGCTAAGCTACTTTTTTAATTCAGTACCAGGTGCTTCATGTAACTTTTCAGATTTCCAAAGCAGACTTGTCGCCTTCTGTATTTTAAATATGCACACCATGTGTTTAATAGTTGTCTAATATTATCTGCTTGTTCATATAACCCATGTACTGTATTATGAAAGTGTAAAACGTGTGCACAGACATGATCCATGTTTCAGGACTTGTTGCTCTCAGTTCGTGTTCGTGGCTCTTAAAAGAGCCGTTGTGTTGTCACGTGTCTCGGTCAGTTTAAGCCCTCTCCCCGCGGATACGGCGAGCCAGCTGGATGTCCTTGGGCATGATGGTGACTCTCTTGGCGTGGATGGCGCACAGGTTGGTGTCCTCGAACAGGCCGACCAGGTAAGCCTCGCTGGCCTCCTGCAGAGCCATGACAGCGGAGCTCTGGAAGCGCAGGTCGGTCTTGAAGTCCTGAGCAATCTCCCTCACCAGGCGCTGGAAGGGCAGCTTACGGATCAGCAGCTCGGTGGACTTCTGGTAGCGGCGGATCTCTCTGAGAGCCACGGTACCGGGCCTGTAACGGTGAGGCTTCTTCACGCCGCCGGTGGCGGGTGCGCTTTTACGGGCAGCCTTGGTCGCCAGCTGCTTCCTGGGCGCTTTTCCTCCGGTGGACTTACGGGCGGTCTGCTTGGTCCTGGCCATGGTCGCTCTTCTGTCTTCTCTGTGTCCGTAGATCAAAGAATGAATGCCGTTTGACCCGCCAACTGCGGCTTATGAAGGAGCCGCCGGAGTGACGCCGGCGCTGATTGGTCCAGACTGAGAAGCACGCGCGTTGTAGCTCGTCACCTATTGGAGAAGACAATTCAAAATAACCGCTCTTTCATAGCGGGAGTTACCTACCAAAATAAGAGCACGTTTCAGAAATACTAACATTTAGATATTTCTTTAATAATTAAACTTTATATAATCACATGTATATATAATTTATCTTTTCTTCTTTAACTTGGTGTTGACTGTTTGATTATTTTGTTCTTTATTGATGAACTGTATGAATCATTTTTAATTTGTCATTATAAGGAACTTACTACGGAAGCCCTAAGCCGCCATACATACATTTCCTCTGTATTCTTGTGATAACGAGTTCATTTCATTCGTTCTGTTGAAATCTCTCAGCATAACGAAACTTTAGTTCATCACGATAATGACATAAATAACTTGAGAGCTCGACAAACAAATGAAATTAATCTGAGACGTGAGAAAATGGAGGAAATAAAAATGTATGAATGCATGGCTGCTTCCTTAACTTACATGTACAGTATATGTGTATATAAAATTGTAAGTTAAACGTGTAGATTTCATAAACAAACACATATGAAGGCAATATGACAGTTAAGTTTTGTGAAAAGTAAGATGCACATTATATAAACACAGTTTTTATTAATATAGCATAACAGAAGTTAATTTCATGCGTTTTCTCCAGATAGAGTAGATGAATGAGATTTGCTGGGCCTCAGATTTCCATCACACCATCTTGGTGTTATAAAAGGATAGTTTGGAGGGAAATTAATGGACTACTTAGGGCTTCCATATAGAAGTTAATTTAATCTTCTACAGGGGGAAACATTAATCTAAAGTCATATACAGATCAAAGAGACCATGTTGTGCAGAATTAAAGTTCACATCTATTAGAAGTTTATTGTGGTGATACTTCAAGTCTTGAACATTCACTTGGTCTGTTATACATTGAATAGAACATTTAGCTTAGTCTACTCAATGATAGTAAAGAGCCTGGACACTTCTTCCACTCTGACTACACAAAGAGACAAACAGTGCATGAACTAACAGGAACGAGAGCTCTTAGTCGAAGCTGTGTGTGGCTCTTAAAAGAGCCTTTGTGTTGTTGGTTGTCTGCGGGTTTACTTGGAGCTGGTGTACTTGGTCACGGCCTTGGTGCCCTCGGACACGGCGTGTTTAGCCAGCTCTCCGGGCAGCAGCAGGCGGACGGCGGTCTGGATCTCCCTGGAGGTGATGGTGGAGCGCTTGTTGTAGTGAGCCAGCCGGGAGGACTCACCGGCGATGCGCTCGAAGATGTCGCTCACGAAGGAGTTCATGATCAGCATGGCCTTGGAGGAGATACCGGTGTCGGGGTGGACCTGCTTCAGGACCTTGTACACGTAGATGGCGTAGCTCTCCTTCCTGGTCTTCCTCTTCTTCTTGCCGGTCTTGGTGGCCTTGGACACGGCTTTCTTCGAGCCTTTCTTGGGGGCTTTGGCGAGATCAGGCATCTTTTCTCAGACTGAGATTAGACAGTAACTGCTTCACTGCTGGACCGGCTCCTTTTGTATGGGCCGTATGCAAATTGGACTGTGCCGTTGCTCACAGGGGATTGGCTAAGATGTTGCGCTTGAGACTGAGCATGCGCCTTCGTGAAGAAAATATCAATTATATGTTGATTAATTAAATTAGTTCGCTTCTAATATCCAAGATAACAGCCAGATAAATAAATATAAACAACAAATATGTTATTATAATTTCTATATTATAATTTTTAATAAATAAAGTAAAACCTCCATGCATTTTTCATTTCTAAATATATTTTATGATATTTTCTTCAGTTTCCTGTTTTGTAATTCATATCTGTCGGCCTGTGTGTTCAGATTCAGGAGGATTTATTGGCAGAAATGGAATGTAGCATTCATAACTCTGTTTTCATTAGTGTATAATCACCTACAAGTAAGAACAGTTGCCTTTGTTTACCTCAGCATGAGCCTTTGTAATGTACAAATATCCACATATCTTGCCATGGAGTCCGACATCTTATCCCTACGGCAGCCCGGAGTTTCTCCCTCACGCTTTGAAGGAGGATGAGGTTGGTTGCAATCAGTAACTTCAACACACCGGCCCTTTAAAGCATTTAATGTTTCCTGCACATATTAAAGGTGCAGTGTGTGAGATTAGAGCCCTTTATTTTCAGAATAAGGCAAATATTGAATATAATATTCATAACTATGTTTTCATACATGTATAATCACCTGAAAATAACAATTTTTGTCTTTTTGTTACTTAAATTCTCCTTTTATATCTACAGAGGGAGCGGGTCCGCTTTCATGGAGGCTGCCGTGTTGAAACACTGTTTCTACAGTAGCCCAGAACAAACAAACTAAATACTGACTCTAAACAGAGTCCTTAAAGTGTTTCCTTCTCCTTTATACTAGGAAGGTGAGGGTGATGTGAGGACATGCAATGCAGCGATCAGTCCAGTAGATACAACTAAAATTCTACACACTGGACCTTTAAACTCAATTTGAACCTTTAGCTTGAAAAACATGACAAGAGGAATGATGAAGGGGATTAATAAGACATGAAGCTTGGA
The DNA here is from genome assembly GCA_028641955.1 of Protonibea diacanthus. NCBI lineage: Eukaryota > Metazoa > Chordata > Actinopteri > Sciaenidae > Protonibea > Protonibea diacanthus. The sequence continues at coordinate 23,491,458 of CM053988.1, forward strand.
GAATGTCTTATCTATTTAAATATGTAATCATCTATAAAGAGATTGTTTCTGCTGCTCATAAAAAGCCACAAAAACAAACAAAAAACACACAGTGGCTCCTCAACAGTGCCTAAATCTTTATTTTTCAGTAAGCTACATTTTTTTTCTCCAAATTAGACAGTTTTACATCATGACACAGAGTAACTTAAATTATCTATAGCTGACATGTACGCTTGATTCCAGTCTCGATGGAAGAATAGACCCCCCCCCCCCCAAAAAAAAAACAACAAAAAAAGAAGCCCTCTTGAACGCAACCTCCATTCCACATCTGTTAAAGGTGTCGTTAGGCAAAATTATCTGTCCAAACCCCAACAACGCGATGGAGTCATCGATTGTCCACAGCTGTTAGCGTAGCATGGTGAGTGTTAATGAAGTTAAACCACAGTGAGTTGATAAAGAGATTGAGTCTTGTTCCAGTCAGTTGGTGTGCATTCGTTATTATATCTTTAAAAATAAAAAAAAGAAACACAAGGAGAACGAAGAAGGGGGGGTGGGCGGGGGGCGTTCCATTTTTACGACAAGATGCAACCCTCGAGGAAAACAAACAAACGAACAATGGCACTGTCAAAATCAGGGCGAACAAACAGGAAGGAGGCGACTGAGAGCTGAGGCGACCGACAGGCTGATATGAGGTGTGACGCTCCATGTAGAAGTCCATGAGAAAATGGAGGCGCTCCTCCTTTCTGTGTTAATGCCGGCGATACAGGAGAAGGCGTGCAGAACTTTGCGGCCGTCTTTGCCGCCGAAAATGAGAGATCCCTTCAGGAAAAAAAAGTGGTACCATCCAGTCGCACTTCAGAGTCACCTTATCGCTGTCGGATTTCTGGGTGGTACGTTTTATTTTATTCCACACATGCACACATTCACAGTTCAGGGATGCCCAAAGTTTGTAATCAGCGTCTGTGTTCACGTCTCAAAAAGTTCTGGAGGTCAAAACATGCCTCGACCTCGACGGCGGTGGATCGACCGCAAAAGTTACAACGCACGGGAACCGCTCCTACAGTCAGTGGTGTCACATTGTGAGAAGTCTTTGATGGACTTTCAGTAACAAGAAAATCACATCTTAAAATAAAACACGAAAACTTAAAAAAAGAAAGAAACAAACAAAAAAAAGCCCGAGATGGCAAGCGCTCAGCTATGTACAGGTTAAACTGCCCAGTCGAGACAAAAGAACAACAGTTGTATAATGGCACAGTTATTGGTTTTCTTTGCCACATCAAAAATGCAGTCCACATGTGATCAAATGGTTTTAAACAGACACCTCAATCTGCGCATGTTAATGTACTTTATGTGCCAGAAAACTCGCTCTGAAACACACGTACAAATAAAACAAAAAAACTGAACTGTGATTCCAGTTGAGCCGAAGCTTTTCTCCCACACTCCCCCCAAAACAAACAAAATAAAACAAAAAAGCCTGAAATAAAAGTATTTGTACATTTATTTCTCAGGAGAGGAAGTCATGAAAGCTGAACAACATGAACAAGAAACCTTTGACAGATAAATCAGAAGGAAAAATAAGGGTTAAAGACACAACAACACTGAGCAGATTTCAACGATTTTTGGCTGAGTGGATGTCTCGTCGACACTCGGGTGGGAGAACTTTTACCTCGCAACGACAAACACAACATTTCACTTTATTTTCCCCAAACAAAAAAAATTTAAAAAACATCTTAAAGAAATGGTGGCGCCAAAATCTTGCCCGATAATCTCCCACCTCGAGTGCCGTGTGCTGTACAAGCTTCGCTGTGCTCCGGCTTTGATATCGTCCATCGGAGCCACGCGTCAGATCGCCTCGAAGCGCGGCGTGTATGAAGACAAAACCTGCACGTGTCCATCGGGCATCGCTCTTTTTAAAGCTGGAGGCTCGAGGAGGTGCAGCGTGTATCGAAAAAGGCAAGGTCACACCGACATCAGCGTGCCGATACGTCGCAGCAATACAGAGAGAAGTCCTGCCCGATTTTCTGCTTCGATTTTGTTCCTCTAGGCTTTCGGTTGTATTTTGTCAAAGATGTTTTCTTTTATCGGTTTGTAACACGAGTTTCAGTGGTTTTCTGTCCATAATAGAAACAAATCCTGAACATCATAAGTGTTTCCGAAAAAATAAAAGGACACTCAACACGAACTAGAGGAGAGAATCCCACCAATTAAACATCAGCGTAATTTAGATAGCCTTGCATACAAGGAAGGAACCCAACGCATTTCAATAAAGACAAACTCAAAATTTACTAGCATTTAACAACTACATCTCCCATAAGTCTTAACCATAAATACACTATCAAAGTTCACAATTGGGGATGGGAATCGGACCACAAAAACTTTTTAGTACCGACTGAACTGTCAAAAACTGAGTGCCAAAATTTACAAGACAAATGGACCCTACCTCTAGCTGTTGTATGCCAACAGAATTAGAGTTTTATCTTGTGTTAAGACTCTGAGTTAGACGTGAAGATTGACACCACTCGTGTGCATTTAGTACAGAGTTGGATGTGGTTAGCTTAGCTTAGCATAAAGACTGGAAGCTGGTAGAAACCGCTAGCCTGGCTCCACCCAAAGACATATTTACCAGCACCTCTAAAGCTCAATAATAAACATGCATCTTGTCATTTCTAATTAGTTAATGTAACATAACCAATTTGTGATTTTAGAGTTATGTGGTGGAACTATGACAACGTTTCTCAAAGATGTCAGTATATCAAAAAAAACCCATCAATTATCATTTTAATTTTTGTGTTTCAAGCAGACAAGATGCGTGTTCACGTGTTGGTTGATGCATTTTTAAAATGTAAGAGCACTAGGCTAACGGTTCCCCCCATTTCCTGTCTTTGTGCTAAGCTAGGCTAAAGACACCCGGACTCCAGCTTTATATAAAAGACATGACAGCGGTACTGAAAATATTTAACTACTCCTTCAGTGCTCACCCAGTCCAGTAAAATATTCTCATGTGTCTGTGACAGAAAAACACAAATTACATTTCAGCACAACCGATAAAAGAAACCCTCGATGACGAAACACATCGTCGCGCCAAGGTTTGTCTTAAAGAGGCAGAATTTCAGCTCTCTATTGTCCTATTACTAATATTATTTAACATTACATATTGTCTAGTCATGCTGTCCACCTCATGTGGACACAATGCAGTTTGATTATATACTGTTGAGTTGCATATGTATGAACATGTCATAATCATCACGGTATATATCGAGTATTAGTGTCACGGTCTACACGAGGCTACTTTCCCCCCTGAAATTATTACATTAATACTCTTTACTGTAGCTTTTAAGTTACATCTATTAATTTTCTTGGTATTATAACAGTAATATTTAAAGACGTCAAAAAATACCTTGCATCAGTGGCTGCTGCTGTTGCACGGTGATGACTAAAAATCAGCCATGTAGTGCTTCTTCTTTGTTTTGTTTTGCTAAACAGCGTCAGCGTTCAAACTTCGAGAACCTTGCCGCAAAAATAAGAAAAAAGTAACTATCTGGAAAAATGAAAAATTTCCAGTTTAACAGTAAAATAAAACCGAAGCCAGAGCTTTTAAAGAGGATGTCGGTGGACACGCAGCTTTGTGAGGTTTGTTAATAAGATGCTTGTCAGTACCACAGGCTTTTTTTTTCCCCAATTAGTGCACAGTGAGGAGGGGGAGGGCGGGGTTTAAGGACACACCTGTACACACCCAGGTGCAACCAACCAACCACACAGGTATGGAAAATGGAATGAAAGACAACAAAAACAAACAAAATTTACAATCAGACAACCTGCCCACGCTGCAGAGTGGAGCAGAATTCAAACGCCGCACACCCCAAAAAAACAAAAAACAACTAAAAATAATAATTAAAAAAAAAGTTAAAGAAAAAATATTTCCAAAAGCACGACATTAAGTTTTTTTTTGTTTTTTTTTTTTATATATCCTACATCCAGCTCGATAGCGACATTAATAGTTCAACAAGATCAATATATTTTTTATAATCATTTTAAGGTACCTCTTATATTTTTCTGAGTATTTACAACTGTACAAGCAAAGCACACACTTCAAAGTGCACAAATTTAATACAGTATTGACTAGTTTTGCATTTACAAGGTTTATATTTTTCCCCAAAAAAAAGTAAAAAGAAAAAACAACCTGAAACTATTAAACAAGAAACAAAAACAATCAAAATGATTCTTTTTCATACAGTTTTAAAAAAACAAAAAAAGGGATAAAGAAAGAAAAACGCTGCTAGATTTGAACTCTCTCCGTCTCTCCGGTAAGACTTGTGACGTCCGGTACGACTAAATATTTTCCACGTGTCACGCTTCGTTAACGTTTCGGGGATATTTTTCTTTTTTTTTCTGAAAAGAAATAAACTATGCTTGTCTTGTATAAAAGTTAAGGCAAAGTCATTTTTCAAGTTTAAATAAAATTCAAGTTTCTCAAACACTGGATGGAAATTATTTATTTTTTTTACATTTTGCGTATACGTAGAGACCTCGATGCATCTTTTTTTCTTCTTCTCCCTAAAATAAAAAACAAAAAAAAAGAGAAAACGATATTTCTCATGGAATAAACAGCATTGGTTTATAAATAAGTGGATATGGTGCATTTTCTCTTTTACCATTTCCACCAATGAGAAAAAAAAATAATTAGACCCATCCAAGTGCATCTCAGTCCTTCAAAAAAGAATTTTTTTTTTTTTTTAACAAACTCAAGATTTAGCGTCCAAATCAAAAGCAGCTATGAGCAGGAGTACAGGCTTTTGTTTTTTTTTTTTGTTGAATGCAGCTTTCCCTTCTCCAGATCCTGTTTTCTCTTAGTGGGATTACGCAGAATGCTTCTTGTTGCAGGAAGACATTGGCGAGACATGCGAGGTCCCACGTGGTGTAGGTTTGTGTATAGTACAGAGGGGGTTATTTAATATAAAGGTGTGTTTTGCATCTGAGGTGACAAAAAAAAAAAAAAAAAAAAAAAAAAAAAAAAACTGATTAACCCGAGCACACGGCCGATGATGAGCAGGGAGGGAAACTCACCTCAAGTCTGTTCGGTCCCAGAAAACAAACTTTTGACGGTTTTATCCAACAAAACTCAGCAACACAAGTCGCTTACATCTTTTAGAATACAGTAAAACATCCAAAAATCGGCTGGTTATCTGCCAAAGTGGCTGCTACAGTAGACAGACCTCCCAACCCGAAAGCTTAAATAAACAAAAGTCTGATCAACAGGTTTCCTCCCTGCGCCTAATTCTCGGTACTTCAATCCGATGAAGGATTCATGGCATGAAATGCCGCTCGATTACGTCTCGTTACGCCTGAATTTGTGTGGTCGCTAATCCGTATTAGCTCAAGGTGAGGAAAGGATGTTTTTCCTTTGACTCTGTGCTTTACATTGAACTCCTGTCAGGTGTAATTTATCCCAAAAAGAAGTAGAAAGACGGCCGTGTGCTCTGGTCAATCTTTTTTTTTTTTTTTTTAGAAGAAGAAACCAATGAGGGAGCGTGCCTACAAAAAACAACGTGAGGAAAGATGAACGTCTTCACCCTGAGGATGGATTTTACATGACAGTTTCAGACTCCCCGGATCGCGTTCCTGCTGTAAACCTGCCTGTTAACGTTTTGTTACATTTTTTAAAAGGATGTTTGGTTCAACAACGTTCACGTGCGCTCCCGACGGGAACCCCAACCAAATCTCTTCCACACTCCAACGTGGCGAACTACATTCCTGAAAAACAGAAAAAACAAACCTCACTCGTCATTTAGCCTTCATCGGTTTAGTTTTAGTAAAATATTCTGTACAACAATCGTCTCACTTTCCATACTCGTATTCAAGCAGTCGTTCAATCAAAATCCTCCTGATGCGAGAACAAGAGGCCAAAATCCAAAACCACCGCACGCCTACGCAAGAGCACCAACTCCTTCAGAACTAAACAAAAATTAATATCCACGACGAGCCGTCGAAAATATAACAAGCCGGACGACTCTGAACGTCCATCCTTCACTACAGTGTGTTCAACAAAAACAAAAAGCTTCAGCGGTCGCGTCTACAGAGATGATAAAGATGTTTGCAGGGTGGAAAACTTGTACTGAATTTGCATTTTTTTCCCTTTTTTTTGCTTCAGGTTTGCCCTCTTGAGTTTCGCGAAAACACTAACAGTGCAAATAAAGTTGTGTAGATTTAAAATCTATTTTTTTCTACATACAGTATCAGGTGAGCCGCAGCGAGAGATTCCAGGGTTTGACGTCTAGCACCATAATCTAGAAGAACGAACAAGAAAACGTGCCGCTGATTGACCGGTTTGAACGAGAATACGGCGTCTCTGTAACCAAACTACACGCTCAACTCTGAACTCTGTGTTTTTGTCCCCTGAGGAGTCGGGTTTTCTCAGCAGATATTCAGAACAAATGCGCCTCCTCCTTATGACAGTCCGTTAACCTGTCACGGTGGTAAACTGACGTGGGTTTTCCCGAGCATCTTGAGTGGTAGCTAGTGTTAATTTCCTCACAGTCATAATCTCGGCTCACCAGCGTTTTCCTCACCTCCGGTGCGAACCCGGCGTTTTATATCGTCACGACTGGATTCGTCAGCCCCCGCTCCATCGCCGTGCTTCTTCCTGCGATATCATGTGCCTGCTGATTATTATTCCACAGTTTTTTTTTTTTTTTTAAGGACATGAGGATAAAAAAAAAAAGGATAGCAAAAATACAACGCCAAGAAAGTCATTAAACGAGAAACTCCAACACCATAACCCAAATTATTTGGCCGACGTCAGGCGCCTTGATGCCGAATTTGTCTCTGTGCAAAGTTTTGGTGTCCCCGCGTGCCCTTCTTTGTCTGATGCCGGCACTGATCTCTCATCAGCCGGTAGACACAAGCTATGCGATATAGCCAGCAAAAAGTAAAAAAAAAAAACAAAACAAAAACAGCAGAGGGAGAAAACGCTGGAGGAGGAGGAGGAGACGCCCAGCGACGCTTACCAGCAGTAACTTTAACAATAGTCGACAAACAAAGCTGAAAAGTCATCTAGTGTAAATAAATCTGCAAAAAAAAAAAAGATGTAAACCAAAAGATCTCTGGAGTCTTGCTGCGATGAGATTTCGATGCCTTGCATATGGATGAGAATATGTATTTTTTTAAAAAAAAAACACACATCTGATGACCCATAATTAAGCTACATAAAGTTGCACAACGGTGCCACTCAACATGCAAACAAACCCCTGTCACTATGAGAGCCAAACACGCTGGAGTCTGACACTCTTTCCCATCATCCACTGGGGGGTGGGTGGGGTTGGTTTCCAACAATGCCCCTTGCTGCTTCGCACACAAGACTTAATTTTATTTGTTTGTTTTTTTTTTAAATCCCACAAGGCCATTTTTGGACAGAATGAATAAATTTCAGTGTTGTCTGCGTCGACGTACAGGCCGACACTACTACGTAATGCAAAAGGAGAAATAAAAGTGAAAATTAAAACAAAACAAAAAAAAAAATAAATAGAATAAAACGAATGAAACGGTGCTCTACATGCACAGTAAAGTGCTTTTTGTCTGCAAGCCCTGATCCAGAAAAGAAGGCGTCCTCTATGCTTGTTTGTGACTGGTGATTCTGGGATATAAGTATTGAGTAGCCCTGACTTATATTTCCTTTTATTTTATTTTTTTTAAACGCTTCTGTGGAGCGTAGTGGGGCGAGGCTGGAGGACACAGGGAGAGGAGGAGGGCAGGGAGCGTCGCCCTACTGTGGGGACTTGGGCGGAGTGTGGTGGGGATCTTTGCTGGGGTTTTTCCCTGGGTGTGGGGGCGGGGAGGCCCACCGCCCGGCCGGCCTTCGGCCGTCCCTCGGGGGTCTGCCCGGGGTGGCCGAGCCGGGTTTGGAGGAGGAAGAGGAGGAGGGGGGGTATGTCTCTCTGGCCTTGGCCTCCCCTGCCGGGATGGAGGCGTCAGGGCACTTCCTCTCCTCGCCTGCAGGGGCAGCGCAGGCTGGCTTGGCTTCCTTGGGGGTCGGTGGTTGCTGTAATGTCGGGGCGTCCTTCACCCGCTGGCAGATCTCAGCGTAGGAGGGTTTCCTCAGCTCCTGGAAGGAGAATGACGACGACAACAGAGTCATGAAATATTCTACACAACGCTCGCCTCTTCCTGCTGCACACGTTAATCTAAGTATGGTGATATTTCTATATTTCTATTCACCGTTTCTACTATTTTTAAGTACTCCAACTTTCTTTTGTCTTGTTGATGCTGTCAAATGTGAGTTATGTTCGACACACTGTTCTTCCCTCATCCACAACTCCCTCCGTTCATGTTGTAACCCACCTGGAAACTTTTTTAACCTCAATTTTTTCATGTTTTGTGTCAAAGTTACTAACGAGGACAACATGCTTTGAATTCGTCAGTCAGCACATATTGCTCACGGCCTACAACTAAAACTTTTGACCTGACAGCAGGATGTTTATCTAACCCACGTTAGGCGTGTTTCATTTGCTGCATCTTATATTTCACTTTATCTCACAAACCCTTTGGTGATTCCTGTTCACACCCACGTCTGTAGTCTCAGTCTTCTCTCTATCAACATGTTTCATCAGCTGCAGGTTTTAGCACTTTCAGCAGCACTGAAGCAGAAAACTTTCCTCCAGGAGCCTCAGGTTGGAGATAAGACAAACTTTCTTTGCAGTTGCTGCAAATGAATCTTTCAGACTGATATTTTTGTTCGTGCTGCGATCGATGCGTCTGTGATTGAGACGTCTGAGAGGCGCTGAGGAATAAGGAAGGAATCGATACTGACCGTGGCAGCTCCGTTGACTTGCACTGATTTGCTCGCAGTGGACAAAGTGCCGGGAACTCGCTCCACAGACAACTGCACCTCCTTCGTCTGCACCTCCTTCGGCTTCACCTCCCTGAAATGGACAGAAACAGAACAGGCGGATGTGTTTGGATGCAGGACGCGTACCGACAACATCACTGTACCTCGGGGACGCACGATACAGAAGCTGATTTTCTGAACTTCTTATCTTGTCCTGTTTGTTCTTTATTGGCTACTTTGCTGTTGTGATTGGCTGCTGTTTATCTGCAGTGATAACATACAGAGCCTCTTCCTTCCTGTTTTTATCCACATCATCTTCTCAACGTAAATCAGCTCACACACCTGTCACTCTACAACAGTGGACAGAAATCTACTTACAGACCCTGCGTTACATCTCAGATTCAACACTGTCAGTGTGGTTCTTACGCTGCTGCTGGGAGGGATGGAGCGGGACTGTGCAGCGGGCCGGCGGCTGGGGTCAGGGTTGGGGCTGAGGCTGAGGCTGGGGTCGGGGTGGTCGGCGAGGGCTGGAAGCTTGTGGGCATCGGGGAGGTGGAGGACCGAAGTGGCTCTTTGGGGCCCGCTGGAGAGAGAGCTCCTCCGGTACTGGACTCAGCACTTACATTCTGCAATGGAAACACACAAGCAGGAAGAGATCAGTACTTTTTTACTGCTACAGATAATCTCATCTACACGTGGTTAACCTGTGATTCCTCCACAGCTCTCCATGCGGCTTCACGCCCCATCAGGAGCGTTTCAGAAGCATCTTGGAAGCCAGACTTTGTTAACTTTCTCAGATTTGGTAATTTTTCCTTGATTTATGTGCTTCTACCACGAGTGAGTAGCTACGTAGTGACATAGAGTCTGCAGTGTTTTATTTTGAAATTTGACTGGATTCTTTGTGCCGTTTCTGTGTCTGACTTCCTGCCAGCTCGATCTGCTCTGTGCTGCTTGAAGCTTTGATACCGTTAGCTGTGTTGGCGTCAGTCCTTACCCGTTCCTTCGCGGTTCCGACGACTACGCTGCTGGCCAGCCGGTTGTCGAACACGTCATCCGTCTTGAGCTGGCCGGCCGCTCCGGGAAGGGGAGGGAAGCTGGAGAGACCGAGCTCGAAGCTCGGAGACGGGGGTTTGGGAGGAGGAGGCGGCGACTGAGGCGTCACTCTCTACATGATGGGAACAAACAGAGAGAGTGAGTGCAAGAAACCTTCAAAACACAAAGTCAGACTGGAGCAATGGTGAGAATGTTTCCTTTATATTACTGTGTATCCAAATCTATATCGCAGGATCTAAACACTGAAGACTGAAGGAAGACACCAAAGAAGTACTTACTGTAAACTTTTCGTCCCTCTTTTTCCTAGAAGCAGAAACATTTTTCCTTTAAGAAAGAGAACACTTCAATTTACAAACATCCATTCTGACTCAGACAATGACTTAACCTTACACAACGTACAAAATAATCTATTTTATATGATGTTAATCAGATTTAACGAGCAGCAGTTAACAGCTCATGTCCAGATCTGTTAACGCAGACGAGCAGCAGAGTTCATTCTCAAGGTCGTTTATTTCATGAAGCAGCTTCTAAATCTGAGTCTGACTCAGTTTACTCAGCAAAAGAGTGATAAGAAGTTTGATTTGATTTGTGTCCGATGGTTTGAGAGGAAGAGAGCACAATGGTTGAGCGACTTGGACAGTGAATGAGAGCGAGCGAGCGTGTGTCAAAGTGTCAACGTGAGTCAGTCCATCTAGATTTAAAGGCCCTACGGTTTGCTGTAGTTACTGATGTTCAGTGTGACTTTCAGCTGCTTTATTTGTCATACATGTTCAGACTATAACTGGGTAGTTATCTGTTCAACAGTGCTGCAAGCTTCAGAGCGGTGCCGTACCTTCCTCTGCCGATACCCAGAGAGTAGTCTGTGGTCGTGGGCTCGGTTACTCGCCCTGTGCCCACTGTGTCCCTGCGTGGGAAGGCGGAGGTGGAGGGTAACCTGGTTCTGGGCTGGCTGGTGGGGAGCCGTGTCGGCGGACTGCTGCGAACCCCGTTGAGTCTCTCACTGGGGAAGCTGGGAAAGAGGCCCGGGTTGTCCAGGAGCCCGGCGTTGCGGTCCGCTGTGGGGATGGTCGGCCTCAAGTGAGGTTTACTGTGATTCCTGCAGGAAACGGGAACACTTGACCTCAGAAATTCACTTCATTGTGAGACATTTTCACGCTCTTTTATTCCTCAGATCATGGTTAACAAACTGAAGCTTCATCGACGGCCGCTCGTTTTTTACCATCACCGCCATGAACACTGACCTGTTCCTGGGCGAGTAGTGTCTGACAGTAGCGAGGGGGGACGTCGCTGGTTTGAAACTGTGTGATGTGGTGAATCCATTGATGAACTGGTTGTTGTGAAACGGTGCAACCTGGTTGACAGAAAACCGATTCAGCAGCTGCATTAACAGGAAGTGAAAACAACACATTTAGGTAACAAAATGAGGTTTGCGGTGAGACCTGAGTGCACAAGGAAAAATGACTTTCATATTGAACAGACAAAGCGTATCGTTGTTTGCTAAATCTTACCAGTGTGGGGTCGATGAAGCTGTGTGTGGCGGACCAGGCCTGCGGCGTGATGAGGCTGTATAAGGGGAACTGCTGCTGGGGGCTGTAAACCTGCGGGATGTAGTAGGACGTGTAGCGCTGCTGAGCGTACGGGTTCACCTCCACCGGCCGGTAACCGTTCTTTGGCATGAAAGTGTTGATAGCGATTGCCTTCGCCTTTATCCTCGCCTGGGAGAGAGAGAGGGAGGCGGAACAGGGCGGGGAATTAGCCAGGAACAATTTTGTGGAGGCTCAGATGTGCTTGAATTTGGTTTGTAGATGTGAAACTGACTGCGACATTGTCCAATTGTCACAAACATTACATTTTCGGTGACATGAACAAAAGGATAATCGGGTCTTGGGTGAGTGCTCGTGTTTAACCGTGACGAGTACCTGCTCTGAGATACCGAAGCGGCGAGGCAGCTTCTCTCGCGTGCAGACGGAGGTTATCGTTTACACAGAGTGGACTGTGCGGTTGTTGAGTCAGAGTTAATGTTACGTAATGTAATGTAACCTACCTTAATAGGCTTCCCTTGGAAGGTCTTCACCTCCTCGCGCAGATACTGATATGCCTACGTCAAGAGAAAGTGGACAGCACGGCCTTAGGTTACAGAAACATGAATGACAACTTTGGTCTGAATACCAGATGAATGTTTAGGTCAAAATATTTACATAAATGTACCCACTGAAGTGCCTAAAAAACTACCCAGAGCATAAAACAGCACGTGACCATGAGTTTGTGGGACATTTTTTGTAGTTCTTCATCCATTTTGTGTGCAAACATGAACTATGGAGATCAGTGGTTTGCCTTTTTATGTGTTGTACTTCATGAGAGCCAGCTGTTAGCTCTAGGCAGCGTCAGAATAACTTAATTTATACTGAAGGCAGCAGCACAGAGTTAAAGAGAAGAAACAGCATCATGCCAACTATAACTGGTTGATGTTAAGCTGCCATATATCAGAAATGAGTGAATTTTTCCCCTTTAGCTACCTGAGCAGTATCAGGGCAGGCGTGTGTCTGGATGTCAGTTGACCAAAACTTTATTTGTATTTCTAAAAGCGCCTCATCCTCCTGGTCTGACAGAACAGGTGAGCGCTGTTTGTTACGTCCACTTTCCTGATCAAATAAGATTTAACATAACTCTGAAATATGCCCCATCGCACCATCTTCTGTCATCACTGTGACTTTAAGGAGAGCAACGAGTGACAGTGACTCGTGTCGTTACCTGCTGTGCGTCTGCTTCTGATTCAAAGGTGATGAACCAGTTGTCGTTGTAGGCAAATTCACAGTTGATGAACTTGGGTAGGTTGTCCCCTTTAAAAAGAGCCTCGACCTCCTGCAGAACAAAACCAGGAGAGGAACGTTAATTTAACGCTGAAACAACATTTCCTCAAATGTTGCTTGAAAACTGAACACAGATCTTTCCATTTCTTTTCAAACATGCAAAGTTAACAGTGGACTAACAAGTGACAATATGGCAACAGCAGAGCGCAGTTGTTGGCCGGGCCGCTCTGTGAAGCAATTTGTTCGCAGGAGAGCTACAAGGTCAATAAATAATTGTTGGAAATATAAATAATTTAGTCGGCTCTGAAAACTTGTGGATGATAAATCAGTTGGTGCAGAATACAGAAAAGTTTTTGACCTCGTCCTACGACTGTGACGTTACAGACGAGGACGAACACTTCAGTTTGGTTTGAAGTTACGTACACAGACGTGAAGATTCGACCCGTGCGTGGCGGAGGCTGCGTGGAAAATGTGTTAAACACCTGTAGCTGCAGTTTCCTGTTACTCTCAGCATCCGCAGATGAAATAAACACGAACATACAGCAGCACTGGACGTGACACGACGTGATACAACAGCTGTCAGCACACCACCAAACTGATTCGATAACACAGATCTGAGTCTGAATACCAGACGAATCAAACGTGAAAAGTCACGGCTTGCTTGCTCATCTTGATCTCTGGAGCATTTGCATAAATGTACCCATTGAAGTGTGTCATGGGCTGCTTAACTAACCCCACCTATAACATATAACAGTACCTGACCTTTAGCTTGTAGGACTTCTGTCCTACAAGCTGTAGGATTTCTGTGTTTTTAGTGTGCACAAACACGGACTGTGGAGGTCAGTGATTGTCATACTTCATGATACATGGGGTGACCCCAAAGACCAGAGATCCCTGCTGAAGTGAGGAGAAGGAGACGGGGATGCTAAGTGTCTGGAGTGGCCATGCCTGTTATCATGATGAACACAAGATCTCTCAATAATAAGATGGAGCAGCTAACGGCGCTAACCAGGCTACAGAGGGAGGATGGAGAGTGTAGCACCACAGAGACGTGGCTGAATGAACTCACTGAAAAAATAATAAAAAATAAAATGTGTCATCTTCGAGGCACGGCACGGCCAAAGGTATAAATAACAGATCTACCAATCAATGTGAACAGACCATGAAGTCAAACTCAGTCACACATCTTCAGCGCACATAAGTTATGCTTGTATTTAGGGCGTGAAAGAGTGTACTGCATCGGTGTCGTCTTTGTTGACACACGTGAAGTCTATAATTTAATTTTGTTTAATCAAGCATGAGAGCAACTTGATCTTTATAGCGACTGCTCCGTCTTGTACCAAGTGCTGAGACGTCTGGACTAAACATGAACTGGAGAATCTGCAGATTAATTCTGTATCCGATAAGGAATGATCCACTAAAGTCAGACAAGATACATGATCAATAAATCCTCGCCTTTTCTAGCTTTTGTTGAGGTCGCCATATTGGTCGAGGTTGCTGCCTGTGCGGTCACTCGACCATTAAATCTATATTTTTACTGAATATCATCGACGATCAACAGCTGATCGATCTGGGCGTCCCTAACACCGTGAACGTCCACTGACCTCTATGGGCGTGCTCTCAGGAACCTCTCTGAGGATCACGATGCAGCGGTTCTGATTGGGTCGCACCTTCTCCCCCTTCTCGTCCACTTGGACCAATGGCAGAGCTGCAGAACGACAGAATTTGAATTAAATGGACGTCCTGTAATCATAACGTTACTTACTTGATAACAAGTGTTAACCTGTGTGAGAAAGATTAAATAAACAATGCCTAACAGTGTAAAAAATATTGACTCTGCTCACAGCACTGAGCCATGAAATACAAGTGAGGCTTCAAACTAGATGAGATTAATCTAAGGAGTAATTTAAGTGTGCGTATAAATCAAACATGAGCAGTTAAGACTGCTGAAAGCACTTTTAATAACCTCTCCTGGGAAATCACCTCCAACCACATGCTGATAAACGTTCGCTCTGCCTGGCTCGTCCTCGTGAGCGTTCATACTTTACCCTGAAAGTCTCGATGCAGATTAAAAATCACAAAGGCGAACGAACATGTGACTCACATCGCAAAATGTCCACGATCAGCTCCATGTCAGTGCTGAGCTTCTTGACGTGGTCCAGGTTGGCCACCGTCACGATTGGCACGTATTGGTCGCTGTCCATCTGGGAGATGAGGTACATGTCACTGGCCAGATTCTCCCTGAGAGACAAAGGAGAAGAAGCAGAGGTGGTGTTAGTGACTCAGCTCAGGTGGCAATGTGTGTGGAGGTGAAATTTAACCTTTATTTACTCAGATACAGTCGAACACACTGATCCGGTTACCGCTAACAGAGTCACACCTGTCACCCGGCACATTTAACTAACTCTGTTCAGGTGGCACGTTTGGGATTGTTGCTCTTCTGGCCGCGAGTGAAACTCTCAGATACTTCAGTCTACAGCTGTTGCACACTTGGCTGATTTATTTATGCAACTGTGAGCTAAGTGGGTTCGTCAAAGGAAACGCAGCGTCACGGTTTCACTTTCTCTGAATATTTTCCTCATACAATCCGACGACGATCTGCTGGTCTCTCTGTCCTCGTGTCTGGTCACTGTCATTTGGGGTATTTCTACTGTGGTTCTGGTGAAGTTAGCCAACAGTCAGGCTTCAACTAATAATTATTTCAATAATCAGTTAATCTGTCAATCATTTTTTTGATTAATCGATTAGTTGTTTGGCCCATAAAACATCAGAAAATGATGGAAAATCTCAGCTTGATGTCCCCAAACAACTTGTTTTGTCACAGATGGCTGAAGAAACCAGAAAATATTCACATCGGTGAAGCTGAAATCAGAGAATTTGGACTATTTTTACTTGATCAATTATTAAAATTGTATTTAATTAGCTCGAGCTAACAGCACAGTAAACTGTACTTAATGACATGACTGAGTACAAAAGAAGAGTCAGACTTTGTTAGCCTAGCAGCTAAACCACCACCACAGAGGCATTCAGTCTGAGACCGCCTGCTGCCCACAGAGAGAGAGAACGTCCGACCACACGGGGAGCTGACGGCACAAACATACAACTGATTCTTAATAAAAGCACTTTAATGTAACCTCGTCTCCACTGGTCTTTATGAAACTTTAGCTTTATTATTATTTTGTAGTGCCAAATCACAGAAAGGAAAAAACTTTGGGATTTTCCAGAAGGGACTGTTTTCATTTTTTTTTCATTTCATTTATTTGTCGGTTTGAACAGCACTTCACCTCTTTTTGGTGTTTGTAATAAATAATGTTGCTTCCTGGGATGATCTGTTGTGCTGCTGAAGGCAGAGAGGATCAACAGTATTTCAGGAGGTAGAATAAAAACCAGAGGAGGAAGGAGGAGGAGGGAAATCCACTGAGTCATCCTCAATCCTCTCTTCTCGGGTCTTGGTGTTCTTTAATGATCACTTAAGAGTGGCCGTTTTTCTTGCTGCGGCTCAATTCAAGTGCTTTTTCCCATTAACGAGTGCGAAACAGCTGCTGAGCTATGAGAGAATTTTAGCATGTTTAGTGTTTTGCTGTAACTTGGAACAATTTGTGCTTTGGTCGCATATTTTACTCTCCTGTCGTGTGTCACACTGTTGGGGAAATGCTTACATATTATATTGACCATCCGAAGAAAAGTAATGCTAATTATGCACGACGACTGGTGAAAACACGGTAACTCGAGGTAAACTCACCGGGAAAGACAGAACTCCAAGGTCTTCTTCAGGTGCTCCCTCAAGCCCTCCTGGGGATTCTCTTGCTGGGGATCACTGCCTGTCGGCACACAAGCGGGGGGGAATGTTTTGGGTAAATTAAAGAGCGACTTGAGCCCGAGAGCAAAACACTCTACAAACCAACAAGGCTGAATAAACTGAATTTAAAGCGGGATGTGGGTGGAGAAGAGCGGAGACACGGAGCAAAGGATGAAGAAGCACTAAAGAAAAAGATGGTTTATTTACACACGAAACATGCAGCATGCTTGTTAGTAGTTAAAGAATCAACCAGTGTGAATCATGTTTGTATTTTAAGCTAAATACTGTTCCAAAATCCAGGATACCAACCTAAACAAATATGTTTATAAAATAATAACAGATTGGAGACAATCTTGGAATTAAAGCTTTAAACTGGATTTAAAAAATCTAACGTTCAAACTTGTTTGTTTTCTAGTTTTTCTGAAGTTTTTTTGAGACACGAACAACTCGTCGAGTGTTCTTGAATATTCCTCTAAGCACTCGACGTTGGTGGCTGTCGTCGTTGACAGTCGTTTCAGGTAGAGGGCATTTCAGAGATAAATGTCTTGTCATGGTGTGTGGTGTCTGGTGCTGGTCAACGAAACTTTAATGCCTCCATAAATAAAAGATAAAGACAACAAACAGCTCTTAAGCGGTCACACACCAGACGGTATATTCTGCTGCTAACAGCATGATGCAATTCTATTGCTATCACTAAGACTTAGGAGAAATATGGCCTGGCATTAGTCAGTAACAGATTATTCACTTGAACTACCACAAGTACATACAATCTACTACATAGTACAGTCAGTCAAGTGTTTAATTTAGTCATATTTTTAACATCCCATTGCATATTTCCGTCTTTTCATCAGTTTAAACACTCATTTAAAAGCCTAAAAACTCCAGCGGCCACATGTAAACATGTATCGGCCGGTGAAGACTTTAAAATCAAATATCAGTCTTGGACCAAAATGAAATTTTTGTCGATATGATAGGCCGATAAAATGTCGCTTTATTATGAGGACGCGACACGAGAATGTCTGCTGTGTGGAGGGGTTTATTGACGGGTCTGAAACCGATGATGATTGAAAGAAACCTCCAGAGAAAAGCACCTGTCAGCAGTGTGAGGATGTTAGCTCCGCTACAGGAGAGCTTATGTTCTCTGCAGTAAAACAGCATGTGCATGTATCGGAAATCAGCCAAACTGTGTCGGGAAGATCAGCAAACCTCCGGTATTGTGCATCCCTACTGCAAATCTACACATCTGTTTTAACCATGTGTCATCGCCCCCAGACATCGACCCAAACAACGCCCGGTATCGTCACACACTGGTCTGCAAACAAGCTCCGACAAACAGACGATCGTCGCTAACCAAGCCCACCTGTGCGCCCTGGCTGCCCAGGCTCGGGGTACTCTGTGTAGGCTGGCTCGGAGCACTCCAGGGTGACGGAGGAGGCCACGGGGGCCGGCTCGGCCAGCATTACTGGTACCGGTGGAGGCTCATCTGGGTCGGTTAGTAGGGGCTCCTTGTAAGCCTTGTCTTCACTGGCTTCATAGCCTGTGACAATCAACAAGGGGAGGCATAATCATTATTAAAAGGAAAATTTAAACTAAAAGTGGAGCCTCGTCTCCAAATGAACAAAGATTAACACGTTAATATGTGAAGGTATCTATGGCAGCTGACATGAACAGTATGTTTGTCCCTTTTCTGCTTTGTTATCCATCAGTAATTTTGTATTCAAACAATGTGAGCATCCTAAATAACAGATGAGAGCATGGTCAGCACAAAGAAATAAAAGGCTGGGTTAAAAACATCGAGGATGAGTGAGATCTGCACAATGACAGCTCAAATGATAAATGCAGCATGATGTATAGCACATTTCCACAGCACTGATTCATTCAGAGAGAAATCAGTAATGATCTGAGTTAATAATAAACAGAAACATTTTTATTAGCTCATATTTTCCAATTTGACTCGACTTTTTCTGTTTTTTCTGTCGCCGTTAGGCTGCTGTCGATGAAACTTGAAACCTCAGTTTAAATGTGAAACTTCTGTGAGGGATGATTCGAGTTTCACTGACTAACTTAACACCAATACAAAAAACACAAAGCTGACTAAAACCCGAACAGGCTGTTGAATCAGTGCTGCAGAATAAACATTTTTACAAGACAACAGGTTGACATCCACATTTACATCCATGTGAGTATTCGGTAATTAAAAGAGCTCCATTGGAAGCTCAACCGGTGAACAAACAAACAGAAAACAGGATGTAAAGGCCGCATTCAGACAGGATGAGGCGCTGTGGTAAATCTGTGCAGGGTTGTATGGTGACATGTCTGTTTGTGCTGAATGTAACCGCTGTGAACCAATCAGGAAGTCACTTTTTATAACGCTGATTAACCGGCTTCATCGAGGCCTCGCTATTATTATCATCTCGCTTGAAACCTTACGACTAAAAAAGTTACCATTACGAGCTCTGAAGTAGCAGCTAAAAAAGTCCCTTGAAGCAGCGTTTAAAGAGCTACGACTGTTCCCATAAAATGGGAGGTTTAACGTCGTCCTGCTAGATCATCACAGATTTATCTTCTGGAGAAACGGTGCTCAGGTGACGGGGTCACTAAATTGGGCTTAATTGATGCTTAACTGAAGTCAACTTAATGCTGACTCTTTCGTTGCTGTCATTCTGTTTTGTCATTGGTTAAGAAGGTGCAGAGGGATGTTTGGTTTTTCGTCAAGGAGGAGTTAAATTTTACGTTACGTCCTCCAGCTGTTGCTCCAGTCACCTCAAGAGTCGAACAGACAGATGTTTATTTGCCAAAAGTTAAAAATAAAACTCCATTTGCAGGTCCTGTTACTTCCCACAGATACACGTTTTATTTTCATCTTCATCTAACTACAGTGAGCGTTTAAAGAGGAGAAACGAGCCGCTGGTGATGCTGAGGAAAAGAAGTTTCCTTCCCTGATGGCAAATTCATGATAAGTCTGTCGTGCTACGTGAAAACTATATCGAGTCTCCCGTTTTCAGCGACACATTTTCCATAAATGTCCTCGCAGACGTCGGAGATGAAACAGGGCGGCACGTCAGTCAGACTCAAACGTAGACTAATCAATAATTTCTGTTTCGCCACCACATCCTTGTTGCCTCCGCGTCGGCTATACTTGGCCGGGCACATTAAAGTGAGTGATTACGGTCATTTGTGCAGAGAGGACAGTGACTGTGGTTGGAATATTCATAGCTCGTACTAAATTGAGTATGAATGATTTAAGAGGTGTCTCTGCATGACGGGAAAAGTGACACGAACGGACAGACGCAGGCTGCGGAGTGAAATAATGGTGAGCTGAGACCCGAGCGATGTTTCGACAAGCCAACGTCGTCGGTCATCACTGGATCATTGCAGATATCTTGTCTTGCCGTGTATGGTGTGTTGGCAGATGAGCAGTAAACAGGCTTTCTAACACTTCATCTCTTTTCTGACACTCGAGCTTCAAATGAGCCGTCTTATTCTGTTCAATGTTTCTAGATTAATTCACTAGATTAACACTGAAGACATCGAGACTGTGAAAGAACAAACATCTTCAAAGTAGCCACCTGTTTCTTCACAGAGAAGGTGAACACATTTTCAGTTTCTACATGTGTGGTTCCCACCCTGAACCATGGAGGAGGAGGTGCTTTGCTGACGATTTATTTAAAAATTCAAGGCCAGCATGGCTACCACAGCATTCTGCAGGAACATGCCATCCCATCTGGTTTGAGCTTAGTGGGACCATCGTTTGTTTTCCAACAGGACAATGACCCCAAACACACCTCCAGGCTCTGTATTTCGAGTGCTATCACCCGACCTAAACCCCAGCTGAGATGTTTTGGGAAGAGCTGGACCGCAGAGCGAAAGCAAAAGCGGCCAACAAGTGCTCAGCGTGCATGGGAACTCCTTCAAGACTGTTGGAAAACCATTTCACCTTCACGACGACCTCATGAAGCTAACTGAAGTTAAGAGTGTGCAAAGCTGTCATAGAAGTAGAAAGCAGAAAATATAAAACATATTCTAGTTTAACACTTTTTGTTTAATTCCATGTGTTTGTAGTTTTGATGTCTTCAGTGTTACTCTATAACGTAGAAAAAACATTGACTGAGGAGGTGTGTCCAAACATTTGACTGGTGCTGTTTGTTGGGGTTGTATACAAACTGTGATTTTATAGGATGTACTTTCAGAGTCTGAGCTGCACCCGACCCTTCGACTATCAGAGCTTCAAATCCAACTGACATTTCAGTAACTCAACTACAACTTCTTCAAGTTCCTGGTAAAGTGACCGCTGTACTAAAAATAAACAAGTCACTACAACTTAATATCATGCGTTGATATTTTAACAGTCTAAAAGCTCATGAATAGAAATTGACAGAGAACTTTTTCCCCATATGAAAGAATGTCTTCACGCTCCTTTTTTGACGAGAGGAAATATCAGATCACCTGATAACAATGAGCTATTCGCGTCAAAAAGGTCTCAAATACAACCAGTAAAGGGTTAATTAATGTAGACAGGACCAAACTGTGGGTAGGCGCAGTAGCAGTGTCCTGTGATTGGCTCTGATTGGCTCTGATTGGACTAAACTTGTCTGAGCTGTAGATTCTGTTTGACTGCAGTAACAACACAACAGAGATCGCTCCTTCTCTAAACACCTTAAATTCTGTTCAATTAACGTGACCTTCAGCCACTAGGAGGCCTCTCGCATGCTCTGCATAACTGACTACGATACACTGTGATTACAGCTCCCCCAGCTTATTACCACCGCTACTACTGCTGCTAAAACCACAGATGAACGATTTAATCTACAACCATGTGTGTTGATTATTCTGTGTGGTGCAGATTCAGCACATTTAACATTTTTATAACAGATCACAGACTCTAAGTATAGAAGTGTTTGGCATAATTTGTATCCCAAAAAAATCAGCGGCTGACCTTCTGGGCCAGGGTCGGCCGAACTATCGCAGCCTTCCTTCCATGGCTGCAGGGCAGCAGTTGTGGTGTCAGCACTCCCGCTGGGGTCCAGGCTAAACATGTGGTTGGCCCATGCTTTCGCATTGGGGTTGAGGTCTGAAACCTTGGCGGATTCCTGTGAACAGAACACAGAGACGTCAGCGTTAGCTGGGTTTACAGGGTTGCAACAGATTTTCATTGCATGACAACCGACTCAGAAACATTGACGATTAAAACATAGTTTCACAACACAAGAAGTTAGTCATCTGTCCTATATTTTGTGACAAAATATAAAACTTTATGACCCGAGTGTCTGCAGATGAACCAGGAAACCAGACAGCGGCCTGAATGGACACATTATGATTTAACAAGAAAGTGGGAAATTTTTATTATGACGTTTTTGTGACAGACATTACATTATTATTGCAAAACAAACTTTCAGTTATTGCAAAACTGCAAACTGACCCGAGTCACTTCCTCTCTTATTTCAATAACTTGCACTTTGACTTTGTTGCACCCAGAGATTTCGCAAGTAAATAAAAAGGTATACTAAGGTATAACAGTATAGGGGGTAACTGAGCACTGCGCCACGTGATCCAACAAGCAGGAATTTGTAACCAGATAAGACAAACAAGTCGACAACTTAAATTCATTTTTATTACGCCTCATCTGCCAGAGAGACTCCTCAGACCTACGACATCTGATAGCACCCGCTTCAAACAGCTGAGACCCGGGTACAAGCTGACGGGGTCCGGGCCCGTGAAGCCCTCCTGCCTGCTGGACATACTCACAGGATCAAAGCAGCAGTTCAGCATGCATGTCTCACAGGCAAACAGACTGTAACCCAGGGCCGTGGTCAGAGCCAGCGTTTCATTGAAGTCCTGAGACACAGCGGGCCAGGCACTTCCTGACGGTGGCGATATAAGGCTCCACTGCATCCAATCCATGATTAACACAGTACGTATCTCCACAGGCAGGCAGAGGACCCCCCCTCCCCCCATCAAACATTGTATGCCTTTAAAGCCATAACCAGGGCCCCTTCAAGTGAAGCCCCCACCACCACCATGCCTCTCAGAGTCGTCCCCATCGAATCACAGCCGCTGCCACGCTCCGTCTGGCCCCTCCGATCCGAGCTGCTGGGTCGATTCAACAAATCTGATGACAGCGCTGAGGCTCAGCTGCCCCCGGTGGGCTAGGCTGACGTTGCAGAAGCTGACTGGCTGGTCTCTCTCCTGTTAGGCAGCCGTCTCTGCTTTTGTTTTGTCGCCGTTGCACTGAGTCATTCTCTGGCAGGGAGCTGGAGCTGGAGCTGTGGAGGGAGCGTTGAGTCGCACACCTGATCTCAGACGAAGCCTGCCCCAGTGATCCACCACGTGCTAAATCAACCCTGAAGCAGCGCTCAAATTAAATCAGACCCCTTGAGGCTCGGTTTTAATAGATTATTCTGCTAACAAGCCGAGTTGCTGAGGCAAAAGAAAAGCCGGGAAACTGGTTTCTTATTCAAGGAGTCGAGTTAAATATAGAATTAGACAGTTTAGAGGAAATAAGGCTGACTGATGTGACGCAAGATGAGCAGCAGGGGACGTCGTTCCTGAGGTCGTATTTCACGAATGCTGCACTACGCTATCATTCGGGACGTGTCTGGCCAGACACACAAAGACACACACACACACGCTCATAATCCAGCCCTGCACAAATGTAAAACTCCCACTCCTGTCCCAGCTGGCTGCCATAGAAACTGTTGCTGACATCACCGGATGTGTACGTACCGTGCACCGCTTGACCTTTCTGACAATTTTAAAATGTTCAGAGGAGGAAAAGGTTAGCCGCTTCCCTGATTGAGGACGTATTTTTGGGAGGAGACGAGAGGATGTGATTCATCGCCGACCGCGGACAGAGACGAGTTATTGTCGGTGTCATCGGAGGGCAGCCAGTGTAGCGCTGAGTTTATTGCCCTGCCTCTCTCACGGAGGCGAACTTGCAGCCGGCAGACAGAGAGACAAGAGACAGCAGCCATGCAAGAGTCCTTCAGGGAGGGGAGAGGGAACACAAACAGCTGAATTTGGACTTATCTGTCTGCAGACCTGAGGCTCGTCTTCACGCTCTGACAGCTACAGAGCTGAGAGGGGACGGCAGACCACATGAGAGCTGAGCACTCAGGAGTCAAACACATCAACAGCTACAGTAAAAATGCCTCGTCCTGAGCACCGTTTCATGAACCATTAGTTCAATTTAGCATCAACAGAAGCAGCTCAAGGTGATGGAGTATTGCCAGTTCAGTTTCTCGAAATGTAAGATAGCATTCAATCCCAGTGTCTCACTAACAACAACTCCACCGGAGGACAAAAACATCAACCTACATCACATGTAAACAGACAGAATTAGATTTATTGTGACACATGCTCTACAAGACTAGCAGTGAGAGCATTCAGTTTATAGCCTTGTTCCATGCTGACTTATTAATGACTTCAAATTCCCCCTAGATACAGATATAATTAATTAATTAATTAATCTGAGCTTTGTCGGCAGGATTTGAAACACGAACATCTGTCTACAAAGCTAGCAAGACACCCGTCTGTATCCATGATTAAAGCAATGGGAAAACGTAAGTCATATTTCTTCAATCACAGCTGCCACAACTTCTGCGTTGACTGAAGATGGTGTCAGACGCGTCAGACCGGTTAAAGCCAAGTGAGGCTGGTTCCAGAAGTGAGTCAGTCTCCATAAGTCCCCATGTTCAAATGTCGAACGTCACAGCAGAAATAAACATGTTTACAGCCTGGTACAAAAAACAGTTTTGGTCTCTATAGCTAATTTCACCGTTCATGACAACTGTACTGAGGGTGAATTTATATACAACTCACCTGTTCACATTATATTAAGGCTTAAAGTTATGCAGGATTAAGAGCGTGGACGCTTTGATTGACAGGTGGGTGCGGTCACTGATGGTTTGTTTGAGCAACCAGGCTTCATTCAGCCCACCTCAATCTTTCACACCATCTGTGCGGTGAACGGTTACTTACACAGTAACTGTCGCTACATATCAGTTTAATCTGAGGTTAGCAGCTACACGAGGAGAAGTTCTGTTAACTGAGCGACATCTTCTGAGTCTTTACATTTCTACTTCCCTCATATTTTTTTGATAACTTCTGTATTCAAACACAAACAAAGCTTTAGGATCTGATCTCGAGCTCGCGTCGTCCTTTTTCCTCCACGGCTTCTTCTCCATAACCGATTTGATTTCACACGCAGGGATATAAATAGGTCACGTTCAGTTCCTGGTCTGTTTCTAACACATATGTGCGGGGCATATGGTGTCTCTGTGTGTATGCATGTGTGAATAAGGAATGAGGCGAGTTTGGTTACACAACATGGCTCGTGTCATGATGGTACCAGAAAGATTTGGGACTAAATTAGAACCGTATTTTAGAAATATTTTAGTTAAATGCTCTGATATTAATGATGTTCTACACGTCTAAAGTTTCACTTTGACTCCTTTGCTCCCAACATTTTATTTTCCAGTTAACATTCACTGCTTGGACATTTTCTCAAAGATTTTGGCCAAAATTATTTGACATTTTTCTTCAGATTCTGGCCCGTGTTCAGGGAGAAGTCTACCGACAGCAGCGGAGCCACATTGGGAAGTAACAAATCTTTAAATAAAATGTGCATTTACAAAGATAGCCGGGGTTGAACCACGACTTCTGTGCAGACTTCTTGTGCATTTTATGACTTTAAAAAAAGAATTTTCTACAATTTCTGAGACTTGGCTGACATCCTGAGCTGTGTGTGTTCAACCCTGGAAGTAGTATTTTGGTACTCTGACCGCTTTTCCCACCACTAATCCCAGCTTGTAATGAGACCTACAGCCTGAAGCATTAGCCCACCGGACTCCATCGGGTGGGTGCCAATCTTCTTTCCGATCTTGAGCGTGTGTAAATGACGGTGGAAAAAAAAAAAGACAGCAGGCTCTTTCCATTTCCTAATTTTGGAGCTCTCAGGGAACTTTTTCTTTGCCTGAAGGCCATCCGCTCACTCCTCACTTCCTTAGCTCCACATTCTTTCCTATTTGAAGAGGTTGATTGAAACCCATCAGGGAAACATGAGGACACATCCCTGTGCTTGTGTTCACTCTCTGAGTTCAGTTTGCAGCATTGAAGCAGCAGCCGCGCTTCACCACACTGAGTAAAATGCTAGAAACGGTGTTACGTATGACCAGGAGAGCTTTTCCTCTAAAGAACACAGAAAAGCATGATCTCTGATGATTGAAGGTGCCGGATCTGGTGCTGGAATCAACACTGCGACCCAAAGGGGGAGTGATCTGGAACCTCCTCGTGCCAAATACTGTGAAAGTATAACTGATTTCCAATCCAAACCGATAGCCTCGTGATGCCACCAGACACCACGCCGCAACTTACTAGAACTCACCAACCCCTTCAGTCTAACCAGACGGGTCTTTTCTTAGGAAAGAACCAAAAATTCAAACGACAGTTGGAGTTCCCATGAACCCAAGAGCAGAGTTCTGTTTGCTTCCTCATATTTATGCGTTTCCAGTTAAAACAGACAGATCGGGTCAGACACGCAGATGTTAATTGGTGTTTACAGTTGGCAGCCGCTGTGCAGCTAGCCTTATGATCAGGTGTCAACTTCTACCTTCCAGGGAACAACAACAACCCGACCCGGGTACGAACACGACAACATCCTCACATCTCGCAGCTGAGTCAGTTCGGTTAGCTACTTAGCAATCTTTCCATCACGAAAGGCCGAAAATCCCCTCAGCAGTGTGACGTTATTCCCCATTGGTTCTGCTGCTGAGCCCGGTTCTGTGGCCTGCTAACGGCAGATTCAGTTAGCAGCAGTTAATTAGAGAGACTTAGAGTGCAGGATGACATCATCAACAATATTTTATGGTTTACCAAGAAATAACAACCTTTAAAATAACAAACACCCAAAAATACCTTTAAAATGACTTCTGTGTCACTGTTGGGTCAGATATTTGTGTATCGGTGAGCAGACATACGTAAACATCAATTCTGACTTCATGGGGACTTGAAGTTGGCTCGTCACAACCAGAATTTACCAGCGTTTGGCTTGAGGCTGGTGTCCCACTGTCCCACTGTGCTGACCACATTTAGCCCCCCCGAGCGTCTTTGCATGAATGTCACATGTGCTACCATCAATCAAACCTGCAGGGGTGTGTAGAAACCTGGCACGATCATATGCTGTGCAGACTGTGCAAACAAACCGAGGAGTCTGTGAGGGACAACACGCAGGATTACCGACACGAGGAGGTCGGTGAGAAAAAACACAAAGCATCGTCACCTCAGCGCTTCCCTCGTTAAAGCTTTGGCACAGTCCCCGCGGGCCATAGCTGCTCTTTGGGTACTCAGAAGTAACATTATTCAGCCTGTCAGTGGGTCTAATTTCAAATATTTGTTTTAATTTCTCTTGCATGTCCAAAGCAAATATCTGTATGTGAATATACAGAGAAGGTGTCGGTGCTCTTGGTATACAACAGCCATTCAACACCCTTGGCACTACAGTTCCCAGCATGCTTTGGGTGACACAAACAGAAAGTATGATGTTGCCACAGAGTCTGTAAGCTCGCTGTGAGTGGCTTTTTCACATAAACGTCACACTTTTTAGTGAATGAGCCATAAAAAGTGACGCTGCATGTTCACACTGTAACCATGGATGTACTTTAGACACTGACAAAAGTGCTTGTGCTTCTACTTAAGATTTAAACAGTGACTTGTAATCTACAGTTATTTGCACTCTTGCCTCATGATGAACTGTTCTCACTCTCAGATAATCAGCCAATCATCGATCATGTAGTATATTTATTTACAAAAACATATTTGGGTGGGGGTTTCACTCACCACTGTGGCTGAGAACACGGAAACAACACAAATACGTCAATTAAATGAAATCTAATCTCGGTTCCTGTTTACGATCATACGCTCTCTCTCTGAACATGAAGTAATCAAATCAAACCCAACGATGCTTATACATCAACACAGGCTCGACAAACTCAAAATTTCCCCTCAGTGTCCCAAATTCTGCTTTAAACGGCCCAGACTTCACAAACACTCTCACAAATTAATAAATTAGAATTTGATAACTTTGTTTCAGTACCTCATATTACTTTATTGACTCACAGTGGAAGTTCCGCTAGTAGTTCCTGCATTTGTATGTGAATTAAAAACATGAAATCACTCTCCGTGAATCAGTTTCCATAGTTCTTTTAGTCCTTACTTGAGTTGCTGTTTCTTCTTTATTACTTCTTTATGTTTTTTTTATTTGTTTTGATTGGTAACATTTTTCTTCAGCCAAATAATCACAAACTCACTGCAGGGACAAATATTTGAAGTAAAACAAACCTACAGGAGGTACAGAAAAGTCTGAAGGGTCCAACAAGTGTCCAACACCAAATAATTAACCTTATATTGGCATGTACTGCATGATGCACACAGTAATAATACCTCTACTGTCACAGACCCTGTATGTTTGTGTCCTGGGTGTTGTGTTTACTGTCCTCGGGACAACAGGACATCCTTAGTTTCTACACCCTTCTCCAAACACTGGACTCCATCACATCTGTTCCTCCAGTGTCTAATAGTTAACTAGCCTTGCTTTGTCTCACACTCAGCAGGTGTGAGGAGAGAGGAAGCAGCTCTCAGCAATGTCAACTAAAATTGGTTGCTCCAAATGTAAGCGTCACTGAAGTGCCAATAATAAGTTAAAGCTCACCGTCGAAATGCAATACTGTGATTAAACAACAGTTACCAACTTAAATAATTTGCTGTTTCCATGGAGACACAGGGTCTGACCTAATACCTGGAAATCAATCAGTCATGGCAGTAGACTCCTGCATGTAATGGAAGCCAGTTTACTACTGTAGTCTGCATGTAGTTCAAGCCTTAGTCCATCTCTAGTCTAGAGTTTCCCAAACTGAATAAATGCCACACGTTGCTGTATTTGCAACTCAGCACACAGCTGATGGAGGATGATCCAAACATTTAATAACTCCAAAAAGTCAAGATGTGTTGAACAACGATCACAACATGTTTTCATCTAATGAAATATTCAGCTTCAGTCCATATTAGTCCACCTTTAGTCTTTAAAAACAACAATTTCTCTGTGCTCACTGAACTGTTTGAACACAAACGAGGTACACACACACCTGTATTAATGAGGTACACACCTGTATTAACGAGGTACACACACCTGTATTAACAAGACACATACACACTTGCATTAACGAGACACACACCTGTATTAACGAGGTACACACACATATTAACGAGGTACACACACCTGTATTAACGAGATGGTCTGACCACTCCATAAAGTCCAGGTGTATTACTTTATTAAAAGTTACTTCCAGTGGACTTATTCATATTTGTTTACATGTTGTATATTTTCAGGACATGGAGATGGAGGAGTGATATTTTTAGTGATGAGTCAGGTGTGATGTCATGCTGATTTGAGCATGTTCTACAGCTCTAGTTGACCAATCAGATTTTAACCATGTGGCCTCCCGTGTGTCCGTCAGCAGTTTGGATTTAATCAGCCACCAGTCAGGTATACTTCTGTTTCTGAATCATCACTTCTCACTGACAGCATACTGTTGTATTAAATCAGTCATTAACCAGTCAGTCAAAACAGTTCTCAGCAGGTACTTTTTTTAAACTTTACCTCGCCAGAAATATATCACCACATTTTCTACCGAAGCCTGCTTCTCTACAGCCTTGACCGATGATTGCAACAAGATATCGTTTGTTCTGTGTGATGGATGATGACAGGCAGAGCACTAAACTATGAGCTCAGAGTGAACGCAGGTCCTGATGCAGCCTTTCTAAAAATACTTTCCAAAATAATGGTCACGACAAACTTTACCATGTTCTTTCTCTATCGCCACGACTTGAGTTTAACTAATGGTTAATGTCTGATTAACACCCACGGTGACAGATTCCAGACACACCCACATCACACACTTCACGTGTTGTACATTTAGTCTCTGATGACGAGAGGCCACGGTAAAAATACAAAGTTATTACACCGTGGTTTATCTGGTGGGAGGTTGGAGATGGCCATGTGAGCCTTTTGTCCGGTCGTCTCCACAAATTCATAAAAACCTCCTGAAATACTGATCGAATCGAACCTGCATTTATCAGGGTTGATCATGGCTGTTAAGATGAAAGCGGCGGCAACCTGGCATGAATAAATGAACTGATGGTGCTAATGCAAAACACAGTGGAAAAGCAAGTACACCTGAACCGTAAAACTCAAGTCTGCGTCTGTGTAGATTGTTGGAGAAGTTGAGCTCAGAGAGTCAAAAGGGCCTTGAGAAGTGAGCTGGAAACTACAGCTAAAGAAATGTGTTTGAAACTAAAACAATTCAGCTGAAAAAAAGATACCTGGAAGAAAAGATTTGATCCAGATGTTTCGCTTATAATCGAGAGGATTTGCTGGCTAAATGAAAGACCTGTTGCAACCTTTGCCTTGCAGATTGTAGCGGTGCCTCCAGAGTTTTCCAGAGTTTTGTCTGGTAGCTGGTGTTAACTACTTCCAGTCCATAAATTTAAATGTTTCACCATCAATCTCAATAAAACCAAAGATGTGAAACAGTTTGCTACACACATGCACAGTTTCATACAACCTGAGATTACCTTGAGCAGCTACCCCCGTATTAAGCGGGAAACACACTAATAGAGGTGTAGACAAAGTGTTTGGAGGTAATTCTACGTCTGGGTTTTAACAGCACGATGAGCGGCACTGTGTGTTTTTCCACCGTCGTCGACGCTACAAGAGTCTTTCACATTTTTATTCAGCGTTCCTGTCAAGTCTTTTGTGAGTGCTGAAAGCGTAACTACATCAATCGATCAGTCTGTTCAGAGAAAATTAAGTTATTCAGGGTTCCCACACCTTAATAAACATGAAATTCAAGGACTTCTAAGAGCTCAGATTCAAGGACCCAACATGACTTAATGTGAGACGTGCTTGAAGGTTGTGAAACAATGATGCATCTGTTGGAGACAGACCAGACCGCAGCCTAGTTATTAATGTTAAAAATGATTTTAATTCCTATTCTTGCACAAAATACTTTCAATGAGCCTTTTAACTTTTAAAGCCTTGATTTTTTTCCTCCTAAATCTACTAACATTTCAGGATGTCAAGGACTCAAAGGATCCGTCATTATTAATCAAACAAAGCCATTTTGGCAGTCTAGGTTGTTCTTTTGGACAGTTGGTCAGACAAAACAAGCAATTTGAAGACATTGTCGTCTCTGAAATCAGTTTATAGATTTGTCAGGGAAATAACCGGCAGATATTATTAGCTTCGGCCTCAAAATAATCTACTATGAAGAAGATTGGTCAAATGCTGCTTTAAAGAGCCATAATTCAACTTGAGGGACGGCAGAGAATGAAAACAAACACACACGTTACAGATTATGTAAAAATAAAGAATGGAAACATAAAAAAAACTAAAAGTTTGGTGACAAATCAGCTCCTAAAAGACTAACGAGAGTAACTAAACATCGTATTCTGTCTGAAGAGGCCTCAGCTTAAGCTCCGGTTCGTTGGCATCGTCACATCCCAACCCGAAGGCATGAGAATCGGACTGCTGCTCTACTGAACCCGACATGCACCGCTCTGTTTTCAGGTGCCGACAAGGAAGAAAATGTGATGCCTGTGATCAATAGTGCCATCGCAGACGAAGATGAAAAGGGAGAAATAAAAACAGGTCATGGTTATTTAGTTACAAGAGTTGCTTCTTTTTGTGCCTCAAGTTTCTTTACAGAGCACTTCTCTATTATACATAATCAGTGTGGGAGATCAACTGCAGTCAAAAGCGGGCTGTGGCTGGTATGATGCTCTCTATCAATCAGCCCGTTTGGACGCCACTACGGGGAATCTAGGTGGTTGGACAGCGGCAAATGTTATGAGACTCCAGCTGGACGATCAACAACAAAAACATACTTTAGCCACGTTGATATCTGCAACATTTACTGCCCAAAAATTCACTGTTGGCTAGCAGTCATGCCAGTAAACAGTAAAAACTGAAACTGTGTCTAATATTTTAACACCAGCTAAATGCTACAAGATCTAACAAACTCATCAAAATTAATGTCCGGTTTGAAAACAGCAGTTCCTCTAACATCCACTTGAGGCTGGCTCCAGAAGTGAGTCAGTCGCAACTACTCACCTTTTCAAATTATATTAAGGCTTAAAGTTATGCAGAATTGAGTGTGGACGCTTTGATTGACAGGTGGGTGTCGTCACAGGTGGACCCAGGCTTCATCCGGTCGGCCTAAGGTCCACTGACGATCCACGTCTTTGCCTATTTTTAGATTAGCCGGAGGCACAAGAGGCAGCACTGCCAACATGGCGGCAGTCAGAGCCACAGATTTTGGGCTTCAAAACGGCTTTTCACAAACCTGTGGGTGACATCATGCATACACCATAAAACAACTGACTATACTAGTCAGTTATAGTACTACTGTACTACTACTAGAGCTGTGATAATGTCTCGATTCTTACGTTCTTACCTCAGCTGGACAGTAAAGTTGTCTTGCACTGAACTGTGGTCGAGCATGAAGCTAAAGTAGCTTTTATATGTTGGGAAATATGCTGAAAAGCACACTCAGTATTCATCTCTGGGCACATTTTGGATTTTATGAAAGCACCAACTGTCTGTGAGTAAAATCTGCCTCCCAGAAATTAATGACTTTGTCAAAAAGACGAATTTGAGGAACCTCGTTAGCCGTTTTCACCCCGAGCTAACGTCTGCAACAGCCAAGAACATCGGCCAAGAATCGAGGAGGCGCCGTCCAACTCGGAGAGAGAAGATGTACCGACGTGGGTCACACAGATAGTGGTGTTGAAAAGATGCAGCTACTGTTGTAGTCTGATGTCTGACCATCGTACATCAAGAATCATCGACACTCACGCCTCTAACGACTGTGAAATGACAAATGGTGTTGACAAAAGGAAAAAAGCTGGCATGAGTCAAACTGTGTGTTGAAGTTGCTGCAAACTGCTGCCAAGTTACATTGAAACTGAAGCCACAGCTAGCAAGCATGTGTGATCCCAACGGCCGACCAAACAAGACTCAAACGTTCTCCGGCTGCACGTTTCTGTCCAGACTCAAAGTCCGATTTACCGTTTGACTGTTTAATTTAGATTAGAATCTGAAGGCAACAACACCTGAGAAGAAAGCGTTTGTCTGGTTACAAAATACTAAATGTTGACGACTTGGCAAACAGCAATGAAGTCAACTTCAGAGAGAAAACTAGAAAATGTTTCCACCAATCTCTGAAGGGAAAGAAACATTTCCAACACGTGTTTAAAGTTAATTTAACCGGAGTGCTGCTGCATGACAATATATGCGGTCACACTGAGGTATCTAGATTTCAAACATCTCTGGGTTAATGAGGCTGCATTCAGACAGGATCCAGCGCTGCGGCGAAAACGCCACGTCATTTGAGTGGTGGAAGTCCGTTTTAGCCACCAAAAAATATTGCAGCATCTTGCGGTGGAGAAGTTGAGACAGACCCAACTCAGTTCAAACAGACAGGTCAAACATCCACAGTCAGCCTGAAATGTCTCTGAAACTGAGACTATCTAAACTCTGATACTGACCTGTTGAGAAATGGCTTTGTTTATTTCGTGAAGCAGCTTCTAAATCTGAGCCTGACTGACATGGACAGTGAATGAGAGTAAGGGAGCACGGGCCTCCATAAATCGGTTAATCAGCATAATTAAAAGTTATTTCCTGATTGTTTCACAGCAGTTACGCTCAGCACAAACAGACACACCTCTGCAATGATTCACCACAACGCCTGATCCTGTCTGAGTGCAGCCTTAGACCACGGTGTGGAACGCTGCAAAATCCTGAGGTTAGATGTGTTTTTTTGTACAATTAATTAGTTAATTAATCTTAATTTGTCGGGTATTTAACAGTAAAATGTAGTAGCAAAGCAGCAACTATTTTGATAACTGCTTAAGTAATTTCTAAGTGAGAAAATAAATGCCAAATAAATCAAAGATAACAAATAATCACAAATAATTTCAAGCTTTTTAATTTCAAGACATGTTTCTCTCTAATTATTTTAGCCATAAAGTGTTTATATATCAATATCAAAGCATAAAATGATGGGATTTTATCCATATTGTCCACCCTTCATAGAAAATCCAACACTACAAATATTTTGTGATTATTCTTGAATACGACGACCTCATGTGTCACTTTCAGACAACAAAAAAAGGTTTTTAATCTGATTTTTCTACAAGCTTAAAAAAAATGTTAAGTCCTGAGAGAAAAAGAAGGCCGGCTGGAAAACAAACGTGTGTCTGTGAATGTTCAACTCACCAAATGAGAGCTCTCTTTTGCCTCTTGTACTTGCTGCACCTGTGGTTCAGCTACAACTTTCGTGTCCTGGTCAGAAGTCATGAGCCGTCTGCTTCTTGGCTCCTCAGGGAGAAGTCTCTGTGTCACCAAGTAAGCTACGGGGGGGGCAGAGGGGACAAAACAAAGTTGTTAAGATTCGAGACCGGGTGTTTCTCACAGAACTGTGGCATAATATCAGCTGTTACATGTGTACGATGGAGAAAGGCCGGAGGGGCAGTGACCGAGAGTTACTCTCTAAAACAAAATGTGCTTTTTCACATTTGTTTTCAATCCCAGTTTGAATAAAAATAAAGTTTTTTCAGGAGTTAGAGAGGCTGAATTTATGTTCAAAATTAAGACAACACTCCAACCAATCGGCTGTCATCTCTCGCTGACTACACCTGCGAGCTACAGAGTGCGAGATGTGACAAAAAGGATCAATATCTGACAGCTGTTTGACATTGACTGTAAAGCAACTCGTACATTTGGCTCAACAGGTTTAACAGATTACAGAACTCAACTGGAACAAACAGCTTCAGACACTCACTTTGCAGTTATAAAACCACGACACTCAAATTCATTTTCATGTGGACACTGTCACCACGTGTCAGAAATATGCTGCACTTCCTGTTGCCTGAGGATCCTGGGTAAACCCATTTCTCGTAATAGAAAGTGAAAATAAAATTTCAGATTAAAAAGGGCAATAAACTAGTGAAGTAACTGTTTGTTTATGAAACTGCAGTTTTAAAATTTTGTATTTCACGTTTCATGAAAACAAACTCCGGGTTTGTTAAATCGCATTTTTAGCTGTAAAAAACAAAAGTAATGATTCATCGATTCATTCATGATGCAAAGCAAGAAATTAATATGTGACCGTTAAGGCTGAATGCCACCGGGCACGGATGTATCGCGGCCATTCTAGTCGATGTTTCAAACCCCGCCAGAACTGCCGTGGTCCGGTTCAGAAGCGGGACGTGGCCAAGAACAGCCGGCGCCAATCTGCACAGAGCAGCTCGAGCTGACAGGAAGTCAGACACAGAATTGACACAGAGAATCCGGTCGATTTTCAAAATAAAACACCCCGTGCAAACTGCCAGTTATTTAACTACGTAGCATATTTCTATATTTAGAACCTTAGTTAACAAAGTCTGGCAGGTAAAATGCTTCTGAAATGCTCCTGGTGGGGTTTGAAGTCGCAGCCGTGACATGACGGAGACGTGCCTGAAGGGGTTTCCGTCGTTAGACCTACTTTCTGATTAAAATCATCATTTGGTGTTTGTAAATTACAAAAACGGTCCATCAGAACTGTGCACAGTAGAGCTGAGCGATTATCTGACTGTAATAAAATAATCACCACCACAAGTCATTTTTTTTCTCTGGTTGAGTATTTCTGTGTTTTGAACCGTTGATCTGACAAAACAAGCAACCTAAAACTAAAGAAACAAGAGTGGTAGAATATGTAAGTGAGTGGAAGATTTTCTTCAGTCACCAGCCAGAAAATCAACAACAGTGATCAAAGTTAATTTATTCCACGGTGATTTGATTGATATTCAAGAACAAAACTGACTGCTAGTTGTTCCCGAGTACGGAGCGTGCAACAAGTGGCTGCAGGTTTAATTCGACATCACAATCAGATTCAGTTTCATTAATTTCCCGTCAATTGCTTTCAGGTGACTTTGGTTAACGTGACGAGCCCTCTGTACTAACGCACACTATTTTGTGCAGCAGCAGGCGACGAATGTTACAGTTTCTGACCTCAACGTGACACATTTAGAGAGAAAACGACCCCACAGAGCCCAAACATCAGTGCGAACACCTTCTTTTCCTGTCACCCGTTTGTAAAGCGGCGATAATCCACCCCAACAATCGAGTGCCTGTCTCGGACACGGGCCCTCGCTGTGTTTGCATACAAAGCAGAAAAAGAATGGCATGGCTGTAAAGCTGATGACCTTTGATCCACATACTGATTCCCATACACGCCATGAGCGTGTGCACACGATGAATGGGGCTAAACACAACCATCCATCAATTATCATCAGCTATCAAACCAGCTGTTGTGCGACTGGACTTTAAAACCTGACGTGTACACGCGACTTCTGTGTGTTTTTAAATCAGCCACAACATGGCACAGCACGTAACGTGAAAGTGAGTGTGTTAAATGTGTGTTTTGAGGTGGTTTTGTGGTAAACTCTGCTGCAAGTGGAGACACAGAAGGCTTCACTGTTCGCCCCAAAACAAGGCTGTTTTTCTCTTGATCCCAAACACAATAACAATCTAGAGAACGGTGACTTTAACCCCGAACGCAACGACACATTACACGCCTACCACGTTGTAATTTTAAACTGTTTGAGTCGACACTTTTCAGCTCGCTGTGCAGCGGCGCAGATGCAACTTTTGAATGCATAACTGTCCCGTAGAGTCCTTGATGTGTGTTGATGTGACACGGGGCAGAGGCCGATCACAAGACTCCTGACAACATTCAGCAGTGATACGTCCCATAAAAAGACCTCAGTAGGTCACAGTACATGTCATTTCCTATAAGGATGCAAGTGAGTCAATCATAACGTCTAGACAAGGCCTGAACCAAAACACACACTCCTCCTCCTCCCTGCAATGATCACAAGAGGTGATTTATAACCCAAATGGTGCTCTGTTGTTCCAGAATAAACCAGAGGTTCAGCCCCACCGGTGAAAAATGCAACAGGGAGGAGGGGAAAGAGTTTATTTTTAGTCGGCTGGTTGAGGATGGTCACCGCTTGACATCCAAACAAGCTTCACACGCGTTTGTTTGGCTCCAACTTTACCGGTCAAACACCGCAACTCCTCCAACTGGAGACGCAATGCAGGCAGTATTTGGTAGCTGCCACAGCCGAGAAGGACTGCTGCTGCCTCTGCACCTCACACATGCCATGCCCATGCCAAGGGCCATGCAACGGCGGTAGCGACACTCCCTCCTTCCCCGTCACCGGGCACCGTGTGCGGGCTTCGCGGACTGGAGGAGGAGGAGGAGGTGGAAAAAAATGGAGGTCGTGACAAACGCTAACGGGCCTGAACGTTTAATGTTTTAAAGTTGGCTAACAAAGTAGCAGCCGTGTCTAGTTGTAGCTGGCTTGCAGCAGCAGAAGCAGCATCCAATGAAAGATGGCGACCTCCGGCGTGATTTCGCGGATTCCCCCCCTCCCTCCCCAACCCAACCACCCCCATGCTAATATTTAGTTAGCACGCAAAGCTAACTTTAACCTGACACTACGGAGCTGTATTTGCTATTCTAATGTCCACTTTGACAAACAATAAAACAGTTTCTTACTCACCTGTCGACTCTCACTGCAACGGCAATGCAAATACTATGGTGGTGGTGGTGGCAGCTGAAGGTGGTGCCGGACTTGAGGCCTTGAATCGGCTTCCAGGCTAAATACGCAGGGTATTAGCAGCTAGCAGGTAGCAGCAGGCTATGTCGACAACAGTTGGGCTTACCGCTCTGAATCTCACCGCGAATTAGTCTTCTGATTTCAGTGGGGAAACAGCCACAACCAGTCACAACGACACCCCGCAAAAAAAAAAACACAACAAGGCTCCCCCCGCACGACCAGCACCGCAAGCTAGTTAGCAAGTGGCTAAGCTAGGTGGCTAGCTAGCTTAGCTTGCCTATCAACTTTGTGCTGTCGGTTCGGGCTCGGTAAAATCTGGCGCCGCGGAGCTAAATTATTCCCTCACGGTCCAACGGCAGGTTCTGCTGGAGGAGGAGGCGGAGAGGGGGCGGGAAAGTCCACAACAACAACAACAACCGAGAAACCCTTAAAAAAAACCCCGAGGAATAAACGGTTACTCGTCTCCAAAAAAGCTTCCGATCGATCAAACACTCGTTACAGCTAAAGATGAGAGAGAAGGGGGTGAGGAGGGAGGAGGTGAGGAGAGGAGGGGAGGGGAGGGGAGGGAGGGAGGCAGGAATGGAGAAGTCGCCGTTTCCTTTCCCTTTCGTGTGCAGCACGCAGATCGTCTATGTGTGTTTATGTAGTTTATGAAATCAGCTCTTAAAAAGTTTAAATTTATGGCTGGTTTAATTTTGGAGATCATGGTCAGAGTGACCTGATAACACAGTGACAACATCAGGACTGTAACCTACAACACGGCAGCCATACGTTAAAACTAACCTGAGATAGATCTAAATTTAAATATGTACAGAGAGATTAAATATTTGTAGCAAAAATAAACATTTACAGAGAAATTAAACATTTGCGTAGGATTTAAATATGTAAAGAGAAAAATAAAAAATGTGCAGAGGTATTAAAAATTTGCATATATAACTGTGTTAAGAATTTAACCTGTGCTTACAAATGGAAAAGTATATAAGTAGAAAGGGTGACCAGGCAACACAGTGACATCAGGATTGTAAACTTGAACTGGAACGCAATGTGTTTTGTTTGTTTTGTTTTGTTTTGTTTTGTTTTGTTTTGTTTTGTTTTGTTTTGTTTTGTTTTGTTTGTTTTTGTTTTGTTTATGTCTTTTATTAACATCCCTCCTGTAGAACATACAGTAACAATACAATTTAAAACTATGTGTACTTACATTACACGGGCACACATATTCACACATGCACATCCTCACCCCTTTGCACCAATGTAAGGTAGAATGCAAATGAAATAACTATTCCCCAATATCATTTACAATTTTCTTTTAGGTAAAGCCCACATTTCCATCCTCAATAATATTTATGTATGGTTTCCAGAGACTGACAAAGTCTTCTGCTTGCCTTTAGCAATGTAGGTTATGATGATATGATATAATGATGGTGCTTCTATACTCTTCCAGTACAGTGCAATCGCTCTCCTGGCTTGAAGAAATCCAAGAATTTAGTGTGTCTCAAGGTCTGTTTGAGATCTTTCGGTATATTCCAAGTAAACAGAGTCTGGCATTTAAAGGAATTTTGGTATTTAACATGTCTGACAAACATTCAGTAACATCTTTCCAAAAATGTTGGACCTGGAATACAATCTGTTTGTTTCCAAACTTTTCATGTGCATAAAGAGCTGGATCTGTACTCAAAGGGCATCATTTGGTGAGATGCAATCAGGTGGAGGGGGAAAACAATGAGGTACACTGAAAAATGTTTTTAGAGTGAAAAACTTCCAAACCATGACAGTAAAAGACCGTAAAATGTGCCATGAAGTAAGACTGTGTTTTAAAGTTTCCAGTTACGTTTAAAAACCTTTAATTAAATGGTATTTTAAAGGAATTTATACACAGTGAAGTCATATTTTATATTACTTTTTAATATATTATATTATTATATAATTATATTATGTAAAATTTTTAGACATTTACATATGGAATAAAAGTGCAACCTTATATGTGAAATCAACAAAAATAACATTGTTTTACCATAATATTAGAAAAAAGTTATACTGTATTTATTACGGTAAAAATAAATAAATAAATAAACTAGAGCTGCCATAAAAACAACGCTATTATTAGCCCTATTTTATGGCAAAACTTTTATTTATACGACATTTATACGGAATAAAGTCGTACTTATATTACAGACTGTTAATCATACAGTAAAACACTGTAATATGGCAGACATTTCATAGTATAACAGGTACAGGTGTGTGTAGTAACATTATAGGCAGGTGAAGTGAAGATGAGCCGCTCTCAGGTGTCAGAGTGACACCTCCTCGTGTTTGTCTCTCTCTGGTGCAGCACTGAACCCGGAGCTGTCACACACAGCTCGAGCTCCTCCCACCCCCTCCTCCTCCGTCACGCTCACAGCGGGGCCGTCCTGATTGGTCGAGACTGGCAGTTGGGGCGCACGCGGACTCACTCGTGATCAACGGGAGTGGGCGTGACTTAAAGCCACAAGCGGCGCGCTGATTGGCTATTCCTGGATCATCGCTGGACCACAACAAATATGGAGTCGATCCGGGTTACAACACAATAACACAAATTAACTAGTTTAATTAGAGACTTCTCTGTGTGTTTAAAGGAGAATTATGACAATTTTTAATACTTACATTAGTGCCATAACGACATAAACCAATAGTGAGTGATATATCTTTTGTCTTTTCCTCCATTGTTGTCCAAAAACTATTAAAACGACATCAGTGAGACACACTGTTGCTAGGTGACATGTCCCTTTATTAACATGAACACACACACACACATTGTAGTTTATTTTGGTTCAATCACACACACACACACACACACACACACACACACACACAACCCGTTCTGCTGCCTCCAAATAGAGCAACAAATGTGGATTAATCCACCGCTCAAAATAGTCCCCAAGAAATCCACTGTTTCTGAGTAATCTGAGTAATGTTTGCCACAGTGCGACACACACCATTTTAAGGGAACTTATACAAAATTAAGTAGTATTTTATATTACAGACTGTTAATTATACAGTAAAACGCCGTAATATTTTACTTTTAATCTTTTACTGTCATAAAATCTTCAGACATTTTAAAATATGGAATAAAACACCAACCTTATATAAGAAATCAACAGTACTAACATCCTATTACTGCAACAGTAGAAAAGGTTATACTGTGTTTATTATGGTAATATTCTGGCAACCACAACTGCCAGTTTTTTTACTGAAGAAACAATATAAGTAATATTTTATGGAGAAAAAAAGGGAATTTAATCAGAATTAAGTTGTATTTTATATTACAGACAGTAAAACACAGTACATTATTTAATGGCATATTTTACAAAACAAAAGATAACCAACTACAGCTTACTGTGGTGGGTTTTATTTCTAGAAAAGGACAAAAATATTCAGATACAAATGAAAACAGTAATGTTGTATTTATTGTCTCCATGCAGTGCCTGTATTCGGCCGTTAGGGGGCGCTGTGAGGAGAAACCCCCTCCGCGGTGTCTCCGGCGTCTCTTCCGGTCCTGACGGAACGTGGAGCTCTCCTTTCGTGCCGTCCGCGGACCTCAACGTGTCGCGACAAGATGGCACTTTATAACTTCAAGAAGATTATGGTGGTTCCCACCGCAAAGGTGAGTTTTTAATCCCCGTGTCGTAGCGTGTTTTAAACGGAGGCTGCTCTGTCGTGTGTCGGTGTCGTTACTCGGCTTCGAGAGACGTTAAAAGACGTTTAATAAAAACATGGTGGGGGAGGAAAACACGTGCTGAGCGGCCGCACAGAGACAGCAGCGGGCTCGTGTCCATAGCTACAAAGTTTATGTAGTTATGAGTTACAATATCTGTATATATCTAACCGTTCAGTCTGACAAGTGTTAACTAGCTCTTCTCTGGC
Source organism: Protonibea diacanthus (assembly GCA_028641955.1). NCBI lineage: Eukaryota > Metazoa > Chordata > Actinopteri > Sciaenidae > Protonibea > Protonibea diacanthus. The sequence goes on from CM053988.1 coordinate 23,532,535, forward strand.
CGGTAAATGTCCGCTGACAGTTGACATAAGCCCCGCATGTGTCCCGCACCAAACTCCGCTTAAAAATCTGTCATTTTAAATCACCTGTTTTTAACCTGTGAGCGAGTATTCACCGTTAAATCCAAACGTGAAGTCGCACATGCTAACACAGGCTGAACTCGTGCCTCTCACCTGTTACTCCAAGCAGCGTTTGTCCATTTAAACACCGTGAGGCAGCTGCGAGCGGCTGAACCGACACACCAATGCTGGGCTTTCTCTCTCAACAAAAAGAGCTGCTATGTGTATTAAATGTATGCCGAATTGACAAGAAGGCATGCATTACTTATTTACATATCACAACATGTTGTTTAAAGGCGTCCACATTTAGAGACAAGCGATTATATGTTAAAATGACAGATTTGTTAATGAGGTTTGGCAGAGCGCTCTTTGAAAACAGTTTACATGAGACTTTTTTATGTTTATTTGTCTTATGCAGGTTAACACAGGGTCAACAATGCAATGAAATGTGTTGAGGAGCCAGCTAAGCATTAAGAGCACAATAAATGTGGAACAAGACAACAAGAAGACAACAAGAAATAATCTTCTTCTTAGGAATAAACCTGCTGCGTGAACTGTCTGTAGCTGGTCAGAGTCAGCCTGCATTGCTGCTGAATTTTAATGTCATGCATTGTTGTTCTCTGCAGGATTTCATCGACATCACTTTATCCAAAACGCAAAGGAAGACGCCCACAGTGGTACACAAGCATTACCAGATCCACCGCATCCGACATTTTTACATGCGAAAGGTGAAGTTCACTCAGCAGAACTACCATGACCGCCTCACGCAGATCCTCACAGACTTCCCGAAGCTCGACGTAAGTCAAGATGCTCCGAAAAGACTCTCCTATAACCCGTGTTTGTATTTGATGTTTGTGAAATTTGACATTGTGTTGTTGTTTTTAGGACATCCACCCATTCTACGCCGATCTGATGAACGTGTTGTACGATAAAGACCATTATAAATTGGCTTTGGGACAGATAAACATCGCCAAGAATTTGATTGATAAGTACGTTTGTCTAAAATCTTCTATCCAGTGATCCTGAAAGAAATGTTCAAATCTGATGGACTAAACAGTATTTTATTTTTAACCCCTCAGCGTTGCCAAAGATTATGTGCGACTGATGAAGTACGGAGATTCTCTGTATCGGTGCAAACAGCTGAAGAGAGCCGCTCTGGGTCGTATGTGCACCATCCTGAAACGACAGAAGTCGAGTCTGGAGTATCTGGAACAAGGTAAAGGAGAGGAGACGATGTCTCCTGACTGAAATGCTGTTAGACGTTTGCAGAAAATAAAAATCTGTTTTGTTAGATCAGCGCGATCGACACTTTAATCTGTCTTTAATATGTGAAAATAATCTCTCAACAGTGCGTCAGCATCTGTCCCGTTTGCCGTCCATTGATCCAAACACGAGGACTCTGCTTCTGTGCGGTTACCCCAACGTCGGCAAGTCCAGTTTCATCAACAAGGTGAGCAGCTCTTTATAAGTTGGAGATGTTTTTGTCTGAAGTCTGATGGTGTTTCAGCCCCTCGACCTCCCCGTGTTTAATGCATTATGTAAATTATCTTCCTTGTCAGGTGACCAGAGCGGACGTCGATGTTCAGCCGTACGCTTTCACCACCAAGTCTCTGTTTGTGGGTCACATGGACTACAGATATCTCCGCTGGCAGGTAACAGCTGTTATTCTTTCCATGCATGTATGTTTGTTTGCTTCAGATGTGTTTGTATGACTAAGTAACTCGAGCTATGAGCCATGAGGTTAAAATACTTCCTGTCTGCTTTAAATATAAAGAGTTAACGTCAACATCAGATGTCCAGAGCCTTTAAAAATGATAATTTTACAAACTAAATTGTCTTAAATTAGACTGAATGAAGGTCGGTCCAGTATGGATCTATAATCCATGTATAACCCACACGTTTCCCTCGTGTGCAGGTGGTGGACACCCCCGGTATCCTGGACCACCCCCTGGAGGACAGGAACACCATCGAGATGCAGGCCATCACGGCTCTGGCTCATCTGCGAGCGGCAGTTCTTTACGTCATGGACGTATCAGAGCAGTGCGGTCACACTCTGCAGGAACAGCTGGAGCTCTTCAACAACATCAGACCGCTGTTCGCCAACAAGGTCAGACTTCAGTCACGTCACGTCTCTCTGAGGATGAATAAAAGATGAAAATCATTGGTTTGACAGTCTAATATGTTGGAGTGTAACGCTGGTGTCTCGCTCCCTGCAGCCTCTCATCGTCGTGGCCAACAAATGTGACGTGAAGAAGATCAACGAGCTGTCTGAGGAGAACCAGGTGAGTGATTTACAGATCACAACCTGCTTCAACTTTAAATGAACTGTTTTTTAGCTTTCTCAGTGTTGAAGGTTCGTCTCGACCTTGTCATCTTACACTCGTGTTGTTTTGCCGTCAGAAAATCTTTGCAGATCTCTCTGCTGAGGCAATCCCTGTCATTGAGACCAGCACTCTGACCGAGGAGGGAGTCATGCAAGTTAAAAATGAGGTGAGGCGCAGCAGACTTAACACTCACTCTGAACCCTGAACATTTGTAATTTGCTTGTTGTAGCTCACGGTCATGGTCTTGTGTTTGTCAGGCCTGCGACCGGCTCCTCGCCAACCGCGTGGAGACAAAGATGAAGGGCAAGAAGGTCCACGATGTTCTCAACCGTCTCCACCTGGCCATGCCCACCAAGAGAGATGAGAAGGTGAATATACTGAATTCAGTTTGAAATCTGTGGCATCCTCAGATTTGCTGTTCTTCTTTTTAACATTATTTCTTTTGTCATTTTCAGGAGAGGCCTCCGTTCATCCCTGAAGGAGCTCTGGCGCGCAAGAAGGCGATGGAGGTGGACCAACCCAAACGCAAACTGGTACGCCCGGTGTTCATAGAGTCAGCAGGGATGCAAAGGCTCCATATGGCTGTATAATAAAACACTGTCTTGTTCGTGTTGCAGGAGAGAGATCTGGAGATGGAGCTCGGCGATGACTACGTTCTGGACCTGCAGAGTAAGAAGAGTTTTCATTTCAACAATCAAGCCGTCGTTGTGGAGTGTCCGCGCTGCTCATGTTGCTTTTTGTTTGTTTTTAAAGAATACTGGGATCTGATGAACGAGGATGAGAAGCACGATAGGGTCCCCGAGGTGTGGGAGGGACACAACATTGCAGATTACATCGATCCTGACATCATGAAGGTGAGTCTCTGCAGTGGCAGCGTGTTCTCGTGTTTCCTGATCCAGATTTAAATAAAACCACAACTGGAGCCAGAGACTGTCTCGTAAACTCTGCAGCAGCTTCTACTAAACTATATTTTAGTGTTAAGTTGAGGAACATCTGTACAGACCATGTGTATTTGTCAGGACGCTGTGGACAAAGTAGAGACATGGAAAGGATCATTTTCATGAATGTGTCCGTCTTCTAAACATGTCGATCTCCTCTCTCACAGAAACTGGAGGAGCTGGAGAAGGAGGAGGAGCTGAAGGAGCGAGCCGGGGAGTACGACTCGGATGAAGAGAGTGAGGATGAGGAGATGCAGGAGATCCGAGTTCTGGCCAAACAGATCCGCGAGAAGAAGCAGCTCATGGTCCTGGAGTCAAAAGAGAAGGACATACACGGGCCTCGCATGCCCAGAACCACCACCAAGGTGAGGGGCGGCCGGACGCATGTCGTAATCATCAGTGGAGAAGTTTTATCATATCCCATTTTTCAAACTTTTGGAGCAACACCTGAGAAATGTTTGAAGTTTGCATTGAACCTCAGCAGTGATTGTTTATCTTTTGTAACACAGGTTTGCTTTTGACTAAAATTCACCTCTGATCACCCGACTGTGTGTGTGTGTGTGTGTGTGTGTGTGTGTCTGTGTGTGTTTGATTTGTGCAGGTTGAGAGAAAGAAGCTGGAGAAGGAGATGGGCGAGCTCGGTCTGGACATGAATGACAAGGATGATGTAAGTACTAAGTGTTTTAGCTCAGAACCTGCAGAAAACATTTGACTCTATAATATCATTGAATAATTAAATTAATCATGTGAACTATGATCTGCCTCATAAATATGTGAAAATATTGAGAAAGGTCTAAAACTTAAACAAACTGCTCTGTTAAGACAGTTATGACTTTAATATTAACATGAGTTATTATTATTTTTATTTTAGTGCTTTCAAGTGACATTGATCAGGGCGTCCATGCTGTTGAACTTCAAAATCTTAAAATATTGAAGTTTTTGAAGATGGATTTTGCCTTGAACATTTTTAAAAATGTTTTGTCTTTAAATCAAAACATCCCATAGAAAGATCATTTTCAGTTTTTCAGTAGTTGTTTCACCAGAATTTAATTCACAGAGTTTGATTTCTAATTTTGCTCAGTTCCATTTTGCCAGCATCTTATCACAACCTGAAAACATGACACAGTTGAGTCTTGAAACACCTTGAAAGACCTTGAAAGTCACAAAGTAATCACAGAAACACTCTTTTCTTCTTCTTCTGCTTTCAGAGTCACTACGCACAGCAGGCCCGACGGTCCCGAAGCATCGTTAAGAAACGCAAGCGTGAAACTTCGGCTCCTCCGACCTCCAAAACCCGAAGCCAGAGCGCCTCCCGCCCACCACGAGACCAGTCCGGCATACGGGATCCAAAGGTACAAGACGGTGTCTCAGCTTTGACTTTATTCACTAAAATGTGCTGCTGTTAAATAACTCTGTTCACCCTCTGGATTTATGGAGACGAGGTTTTCTGGAAAAGGGCAACATGAACTTTTTTTTTTTTTATTGCACAGCTGAGTCATGTTCTTTGTTTATTCCTCAGATGGCAAAGAAGGCGAAGAAGATGATGAAGAACTCCCAGAAAGGCATGAACCGCCAAGGCAAGAAGGGAGAGGCGGACAGACACGTGTTTGACCTCAAACCCAAACATCTCCTGGCCGGGAAGAGGAAGTCGGGCACCAACGATCGCAGATAAAACTGCTTTTTCTGGACTGTTGAGATCCGAACACTCTATTGGGGAAGATCATGTCTTCATTCTGTACATTTCCTCAGCAGTACAAAGAAGAACATTGAATATCTTTATCGAGGAAACTCTGGTCATTTAATGTTTCTGTGATGTGGGAGCATCATCCCTGAGGATGGTGGTGCCATAGAAAACTGTAGACCTGCTGGGGAAATGCACCAACACATTTAGATTATTGGTAATTATTATTATAATAATAGTGTCTTTTATTCGTCAGCTCTCCAGTTATTGCTCACAGAAGTAAAAAAGGACTGTGACTCACAAACTGTGAGTCATGTGATGGTTAACGTCTTATTTTGCTTCTGCAGTTGCCACGATCAAACTTGTCAAATATTATTCAGTTGTTAAACTGATTTGTACACACGAGTTTTTCTTCTCTCTTGGTAACAGCAGTCGAGTGAGCTTTCATGCCTTACATCCTGTGTGCGGCTCAGGAAATGCTGAGTTTACTTTGGATAAAGTGATGATGACTTCCTTTTGCAAGTCTCCCTTTGAGAGATTCATTAACAAGGGAGCTAAATAAATATACACCTGAACAAAACTGCAGTCTGAAATGAAATGTGTGCTTTTATCTTGAAGAAATTCACCTTGCTCTATCGTTCTGGTATATAATTTTATTATTGTTTACCGTTTGAGGTTGCACAGCCCCCCAACTGTTACATTTCTACGCACAGAGAGGGCGAACATATCAAACTCAATCTTAGCGTTTTTCCTGGCTTCCAGCCTGTGGTTCAGGAGGCAGGACAGGTCGTCGTGGTTCAATCCCCGGCTCAGAGTGTGCTCGTTGGCTTGCATGGGAGCCGGTGCTGTCAGTGTGTGAACGGCTGGATGACAGATGTAGTGTAAAAGCGCCTTGAGTGGTCAGAAGACTAGAAAAGCGCTATATAAAATAGAAGTTAACATATAGATAGATAGATAGATGATAGATAGATAGATGACTTTATTAATCCCTGAAGGGAAATTAGGTCGTCATAGCAGTCCGGTATATTTGAATACAATAAAATATATAAAATATTAAATATAAATAATTTTAATATGCCGAGATGTCATTTGTGTCTAAAAACATTTTAAAGTTAATTATTTTAGGTGCTGGAGTGTGTTAATACACAAGAAAAGTACAAACTAACTATAGGGTGTGATAACGATTTATTATGCTTTTATTGTGAAAAGCCGCGGGCCGGAATTGGCTTCGTTATCGCTCGTCACGTAGCGGACGGACGGACGGACGGAGCTCGTCAACTGTCAACACGGAGAAAATGATACAGAGGCCGACATTTCGTACGATATCCCGGGATAAAACTCTGTATTTGTAGACTTTCTGGTAAGTTCCAGTCTTTTGTTTTTGGGGGGAAGGCTGTCTCACCGTTAGCCTATTAGCACGCCAGCTAATGGGGGATAACGGGTTAGCCGCTTAGCTGTAACAAGGCTAACATTGTCTAGACTTGTCTAAACGCTCACTTACAACCAAAGTATTTAATTTAATTAGATTTCAGGGCGTTTTTACTCCAACACGGTGCACTAAAAATGTCTCTTTCATTGCCCTGACATCTTTAGGTCACAGCGACAGACAACAAGAGGGAAGTAACTCCCAGCTAAAGGTGTCTGACAGCTAATAAACAAGGCAGCTCCTTTATTCAGAGACATTAACGGGCAGACAGAGGCAGTAATGTCTTCATCGGTTACAGGCTGGCCAGAGGGAGCCGGCTTATGTCAACTCAAGGGCAAAGATTTGTGACAGCTGGAGCCAGGCTTAATGTTGTTGTGTCATTACTGTGATATGAGCATCAATAACAGCTCCCTCCTTCTGCTGAAGCCGAGGGCGTGTGTCAGGGTGAGCATGCTGTCAGAAACGGGTCGTTTTAAAGAGTTATTGTGGTACTTACATATGCAGTAATGCATCGTGACAAAGCTGACAGCCTGCAGGAACAATATGTCGGATATTTACTGTATTAAAGGTCCAGTGTGTGGAGATCTAACTGTGAACTTGCAGCTTGCAACCAAGTGAACACTCCTCACCTCATTCAGCAGCCCTTCCAAGCTAGTGGGGAAACCCTAAAATCGGGTATGAGACGTCAGAGAGACTCTTTCTACAGTTTGCGTTTGGTTTGTCCACTCTGGGCTACTGTAGAAACATGGCAGACTCCGTAAAAGAGTACCCGCTCCATCTGTAGATATAAAAAGCTCATTCCAAACATAAACATATAACAAATCTTAATTTCAGGTGATTATACACAAATTAAAAGTTAGTCTTGAGTAGTATATAACATATTTAGCCAATAAATTCCCCTAAATCTTACATACCGGACCTTTAACTCATAGAATGAACATGCTGTGTCATGCTGTACGTGCTTCCTGGCAAATTACAACAGTCGTTACGTTTGTACTCTTGAAATTTGCCATGCCGCACTCTGCCCTTACATGTCGATGTTCCGGTTTGCCAGATGTGAAACCACTGTGTGCCATGTCGGCAGTCCTGCCTCTTCTAAAAAATCTGTAGTTCAGGAACTGATGATAGTTTTAAAAGTCTTTCCAATTGTTCAATGGGAGACAGGTCTGGACTGCAGGCAGGCCCGTCTAATGCATGCACTCTTTTATTACGATGACACGATGTTGTAACACGTGCAGAATGTGTGTCTGCATGAAATAAGAAAAATCAGGACATCAGGACGGCGGCATATGTTGCTCCATAACTAGCATTAATGGTGCCTGTCTGGCCAATCTGGATGTGTCTGACGTGCAGAGATTTCTCTGATTCTCTGAATATTTGAATGATATTCTGGATGGTAGACGGTGAAAGTGGTGAACCTCGCCTAATCCACACAACTGAGCCTCTCGAGGACGCCCCTTTCACACCCAGTCACCAATGAATCTGTCTTTGAGCTATCTTGAGTGAAAACATTCATTTGTCTTCTGGTGTGCAGCAGAAAGTTTTCTGTTTTTAAAAACAGGAAAAGAAGATTCTGTTATTGTTGCTCACTTCTCAGTTTCGGTCCCAGTTATCCCACATGTTTGACCTTTAGGGACCCGCTGAGCACACACACCAACACTCTGTTTCACACTCAGTCATGCTGTCATTTCACACATGGAAGCTGCCAAGTCTAACACAGTCGCTGTATGTTTTCCATTGAGTGTAGCATCTCAACCAGGAATTGTTCTCATGGCTCTTTTCTTCTGGTTTTGTACTTTCAGTCTGTGTTTACGTCAGGATTTGAAGGAGGGATGCCGGTGGAGAGCGGGAGCAGCGCCGGCACCCGCCAGGGCAAGCAGAAGAGGAAGTCTCACAGCCTGTCGATCCGCCGGACCAACAGCACCGAGCAGGATCGCTCCGGCCTGCAGAGAGACATGCTGGAGGGACAGGTGACGAGCCGCTCATTCACACAGTGAAAATATTCAGAGAAACTCCCCTCGTCCCCGACCTGTCATCATCAGCCTGCTGCTGTCAGCACCCATAAGCACTCCAGTTGTAATCTTAAGCCAATTAGGTTTAAATGCATCCATTTAGAGGGCCCATAAAGCTTTATGTTGTTGCGTGTGTTAAGCGTGTCATAATTTAAAACAGATGGATCCAGAACAGACTCGGGCATTTGCATTTGCAAAGGAAGTTCTACAATGCTTCTCTTTTAGTTGCTTGACTATTTATAAATACACTTAATTTAATTTAAGTTTGTTTTTGCTGCCTTGTCAGTGTTTACGACTCCCTGAATGTGGAAGCTGAATTAGAGTTTTTCTGGGTTTTGGCTGGTTTCAAGCAGTTTTCTAACCAAACGTGGTGCCAGCATTGTAAATCCCTTCCTCATGACTTTTTTGTTTTTCACTCTGGTCCTTTTTGGCCCCAGTCCTCTGATAATCTGGAATCCCTCATGAGAATGGAGGTAAGTTTCAGGTGTTTAGCCCTCCACGTGTAACTCCCCAAATGGTTTCTAGAGCTAGCTTTACTCGTGTAGGTTTGGTGTAGTTTAGGTTTGATTAGTATTTAGAGGAGGTGAAAGTGATTTCTCTATTTCATATACAAATATCTTCCCCCGTTAAAATGTGATATTCTTGACTACATTTGGTATTTGATGCAGTTACATCCACACTGTCCTCTTACAAATAAACCAAGGTCACGTGACTCACAATGAGGTTGTTCATTAGACAGTTGAGCAACACGAAGCACTTATTGCACAGTTTTTTTTTACTGACTCAAGACCGTGCTTATGCGGTACATTCCTTCTCCCCCTCCGGTTTTAAAGTGAATCTTCATTTTGAGCATAACAACATGAGCAGAAAGTGAAATGTCTGCATCTTCAGCAAGTTTTTATGCTTTGTTGAGGAAGATAATTTGATGTTTTGATAAAAATAAAATGCAAAGTGCAATGGAAACAGGGCTTAGAATAAATTGTGACGTACGTACACGAAGCACGTGACTTGCATTTTCCAAATTTCCATAAAAAACTGGAGTAGCTGGAAAGAACCCACACAGAACAAGACTGGCTTCAAACCAGTAACCTTCTTGCTATGAGGTGACAGTGCCAACCACTGCACCACCATGTCTTTGTTGATCACTTCTTCTTCAATGGTTTAATTACATCTGAATGTAGCACCACCAACTGTTTACCTCACTGAGCTTTCGGGCTACATTTGGAAGCAGATGTGTCATTTCTATATTTATGTCCCATTATAAGTCATGATAACACTTCGACACCATTGTCACAGAGATCTTGGATATCTGCTTATGAAGGGATCAAGTTTTCTGTGTACGTTTGTCCGAGTAGTATTGATCAGTCGTGTTTGAGGCAGCTTTGGTTGCAGTCTGCATGGAGAGTAAATGCTGAAACACAATCTGACCTAAGAGTGATTTAGAGAAATGTGAGAATGTTTCTTTCTCGTCATTCTCAAGTTACTAATCGGACTGCAGAGGAAGTCTCGGCTTGTATATCCGTTATCTGTTTTCCGGATATCTGCTGGCTACACCTGAAGCCCAAAAAAACCCTGGCTGTTGCCCCCAGAGACTAAATCGTCATCAGACGATGGCTGATGGGTTTCAGGATTGATCTGGAAGTGGATCGGCTCCACACATGCTTTTAGAGTTTGATATCTTTATATTGTCACTGTATGTCAGGCCTTATGCAACATACAAATGTGTGTCATCATGTACCTCCCCCCCATGCTGCAGCCTTTATTCTCTCAACATCATCCCATGAATGCTGAAAATGAATGCTTGACTGATTTCTTTAGAAAATATAGCCACGAGCGGCAATTCAGCCCAAGCTAGAGTGCAGAGCATTATGCAGAGCTCACAGCACTCAGGTACAACGAAGGCAGTTTCATTATGATTGGGCAAATCTTTGAGAAGAGACCGACCACTTCCTGTTTGTGTGTTGACCACAGACTGTATCACAGCGCGACTGACTGCAATAAACTGTTTGTGTTTAAACTATTCACTCACTGTTGTAAATGCCAACTCAAAAGTGATTATATTTAGTGTTTAGTGTTTATTTTGAAATAGTTTAAACTGAAGGAATAGTAGTTGCAGTGTTTCATTAATAAGCTCACTTATTACTGCAGAGCCTCTCAATTACTCCAACTATAAAGGTGACTAAATATGAAAGTCATATTTTCTGTTTCAGCAACCAAAAACACTTTTTAAAGTCAGTGTTGAGCCCAAAATCAGCAACATGATGAATTTTCTTCCCATTTTCTCTTCACTGTTAAATAAAACATGTTATGTGGTGAAACATCGCACAGTGGAACATTTGAATTGATGTTTTGTGTTGACACCATCACATCCTCTGTGCTCTGTAACCTTTTCACTGATTCTTCTTCTCATTTTATCAACTCTTTCCTGTTTGAAAACACGAGTTTGCTCTGATTTCCTTCCTCAATGTTGTTAATGTAACAACAGTCTTCTTCTGTCATATCAAACGGGAAACTTGCATTGTGTGAAGGCTTTAATATACAGAACTGCATCATCAGCATAATATATAACTATGACTACATCTGTACACATACACAAAGGACTTTTGTTTTTCTTTGTCATAAATGACACTAAGTAGAGCGTATTTTGGGACACATTGTTGCACATTTTTCAGAGAAAAGTGTCGATTAATCGAGACACTAATTGGCAGACCAATTGCTAATTGCCCTGCATACACACCACAGCTAGTCCTCTACTCAGTATTTAACCTCACACAGCTCAGGCAGCGATAAACTCGTGTTTGTTTCATGTTCTTCTTCTCTTTCCCTGCAGGACTCCAAACTGCCTCTGTCTCTAAGGAGCAATCTGCTGGACCTGTTCAGTCAGATCGAGAGAGAGTTTGAAAACCTCTACATAGAAAACCTGGAATGTAAGTCGTCACAAAGGTTTTAACTGTGAAATCACTTGTTTGATTATGTTGGTCCAGTTTTTAGAGATTTCGAGTTTTCAGCTCAACAACTAACCTGTTCTGATCATAGCAGTGTTGATGGCAGGGAACAAAATATAACGCTCCACTGACATTTACCTTCATGATCAGTGTGCTTATTCTCATTGCTGTCAGTCTTTTAATATGTGACCTGTTTGCCTCTCAGTGCGCAGAGAAATCGAAACGCTGAACGATCGTTTGGCTGCAGAAGGACAAACTTTCGAAGGGGCAGATTTAGCCAAAGGAGCTCTGAAAACAAAAGGTGAGACACAACATGTTCGCTAACCTCTTTAGTGGTGGGCCGTAGCGGCCAGTAGTTCCTAATATGACCCCGATTGGTCCATAACCACGGTGTTCAGACACAAGCGCTGAGCTTGAAGCCTGGAAAGTTGGATTCTCGCGTGTTTTTGTGATCTTGCGAGTACATCTGCCTCGCTGGGTTAGGTTTGAACATTCTGTGCTCATTTCTGTGTTTTCATTAAATATTTATATCTGTCTTATTTCTGACAATCCACAGCAAGTCACAGCACCAGCCAGCTGTCACAAAAACTAAAGACGACCTACAAGGCTTCCACAAGCAAGGTAAATACTGTTTTATTTATTTAATGCATGTCCAAAGACAAAGGAATAATCATTGATCAATGTATAAATCATTGAAGTCTGCTTGCATACTGTAGGTGATATTTATTGGTTTAATCAAAGCATTGTTGAAGATGGTTTGAGAAAATGTTGATTTTCAATCCATAACTTGTGTCATGGAAGGTAAAAATACAAAATCTAAACAGGCTTAAATCAGCTTCATTGCTCGTCAGTGTTACCATCACATGTCCTTTGAATGTTAAAGAGAAGAACTGCTGTCTTTTTCCACCTTTTTGCTCGTAGCCGCGTTCAAACTCTTGCCATGCCAGAGTAGGTGGATCCCGCAACTTCAGCGTAACCAGTTGGGAGTTGTGGGGTGGAGACTCATGGGTAACTTGTTGATTTCTCCCCCTGTGTGTGCCAATATGCATGAACAGCCCAGCCAGGGGGTCGACACTCCCTCCCCAAGAGACTTGGTCATTCAAATGTAGGAGTTTGAGCTTTTCTATCAGTTTCTGTGTGAGATAAAAAACAAAAAACACAACTTTATTATCTCACTAACAGGCTTCTTTCAGTTGCACCTTCTCGTTTTTTAATTTTAGCCATTTGTCGGCATTCACATAATGGTACACTACAGAGACATCTCTAACATGAAGCAGTTGTTACCTCAAAATGCCTTTTGTGCCTTGATTAATGAAATACTCAAGGTGGAGGAGCATTTGTTGGCTGCTTTAGATCCTTGCTCAGTTAAGGCAGAGTGTGTGGTCTGCTGGAAAATGTTCAGCCATATCAGATTGTGCCTCAAAATCTCTTTTATATCTACATTTGGAACAGGCACAGTTCTGGCTAGCTATGTTGTGTTTTCTTAGTTTGAGAAGTGAGGGGTAAACGGGAGATAGTACACAATGTACCTTTAAATGACTCAAAATATAAATGTGACTAAAAAGGGGAAACCATATTTTGAGTTTTGGCAACAAAAAATAGTGCTGAGCCCTGATTGATAACTCATATAGCGATACATTGGGTCATACTGATCTTTTTCATAGAAACACATGTTGGATTTGGTCTATTATAGGGGTGGAAAATTCAGGGAATTTTCCAAGTTGGAAACTTTTCATGGGAATTAACAGGAATATATGGGAATAAATAAATAAATGTGAATAAACCAACAAAACTGAAAGTTGGCCCTTAACAGGGAACTTTAATATAGTTGGAGAAAATATATTTTAGCATAATCATGACTAAATTTCCATAAATTTCCACAATTCCCATGAAAAGTCTCCAATTTGGATTATTTCCCAACAAATTCCCCAGCTCATCCAGCAATTTTCCACCCATTCTTTCTTTAAGATTCAGCATGAACTGAGGGACATTTTACAGTTGAATAAATAAACTCTGGTGGACAAAGTCTCTAAATTACCTCAAACATCTTTGGTAACTTTTGCAATTGTTTTCTTAACTAAGGTAGATTTCACGTACTGTATATTGACTTAAAAATCCATCCTTAAATTCATTTATTGATCATAAAACAAGCAACATCTTGATGTGGCTATGGCAGACTGCACACCGAAGCTACAAACCATAGAGCATTAACTGCTGGGTGCGTTAGATTTACTCCTCAGCCAGTTACCTAAAGCTTATTTTGCGGTGCTTTTTCCTTAAACCTTCCAGCCCCTGTTGCTTTTTTCTTTTTTGTTTTGTTTTTAAGTGTTGCATCAAGTTCTGGATTCATCATCATTCAGACACACAAATCACCGATCACCCAGAGTCAGCTTTTAACTAAATTTAAACGCTGCATTACATGACAAACTTAGCCAAATCATGCTACACTGAACATAAACCCCACGCTGTTTTTACCTGCTAACGACCAGCAAACACCGGTTCCCACCATGCTTAGCAACGGTATTTGTCATCACGTCTTCAGTGTCGGTTTTATCTGTTTTATTTTGACCATAATTTATTGATTTCATATCGTTTTTAACAGAAGAGAAGAAGTGAAGGAAATGCTCTGTTCTGTGTGTAGATGAATGATTCTTTATGCTCTCCTGCTTCCTTTCAGTTGGAACTTATTTAGTGGTCTGTGTCCAAAACGAACCAAGAGTCCAGTTTGTATCATCCCCATCTTTAATGTAAACACCTTGACCAATTCTTGATACAACTGATATAATAACAACTGATCGATTTCTTCTGCCTCAGCGTAACTCAGTATTATTTCGCCCCCTCTTCCCCCACGTAGATTTCTCTTTCTTTATCGCGGTTTTGCATTTATAGTAATCCTGATATGATAAGTGCACTGATACTTAATGTGTCTGCATCTGTGTTGATACCAGATCTGGGTTGACTGGTCATTGATGGTGTTTGTTTCAAAGCACTCGGAGCATCAGGTTTCATGCCTAGCATGTGCTCAGACAGCTTAAAACAAATACCAATAAAGATTTATTTTTATTTTCATTTTGAGAAATCCTCTTGAAACCCAGGACTGATATGAATAACGCTGTTGTCAACCAAAGCTTCTTAGCCCTGGCATACTACAAGGACCCTGCTGAGCAACTCCTCAGTTCTGCTGACCCGCTTCCTCCCTCCATCGGACCAGGGTTCCTACACATCTTTGCAGAAGTCTGAACAATTCAAACTGGATCATTTCCAGGCCTTAAAATGTTTGTGAAGTGAGCAAAAAGTGTGAATTTTTAAGAGGCATGAACGTACCAGTGTGTCCTCAAAACTTTGATTTGATTTTCCTTTTAAAGTCACAAATTGGACCCCAAAATAAGTCACTGAAAAGTGTGAAAATGCTTGAACATGTCACTTGAACCGCTCGACAAAAACACGTAGACGTAGAGTGAAATGTGTAGGAACCCTGTGAGGTTCAGCACGTGGCGTGGCCCCGCGATTTCCTTCTGTGTTAACGCGAGTTTGATGTCGCTGTCAGATTGTGTCCAGCTTCAAAGCGACCACGTCCAGAGCGGTGTGCCAGCTGGTCAGGGAGTATGTCGGCCACAGAGACGGCATCTGGGACCTGAGCGTCACCAGGACGCAACCGGTGGTGCTCGGTACAGCATCTGCAGGTACTTCACTCGCTTCCTCCCTTTAACTTTCTTGTTTTTGTTTTTTTTTAGCCTCTAACACGTCTTATTATTCTGCTCTCTGCATCCTTATGTTGAACAATGATTTGTGTTTCTTCTTTTGTTAAATTAAATGTCAGAATATCTTTTTATTTTCAATCCACGCTGAGAAAACAGTTAATTTCACGCTGGATTTAACTTCAGATATTCATCAGACATGCAGCATAAACTTCTGTTGAATGCAGACAGTAGTAAAAAATGTTAAACTCTAAATAAATCGAATGTTTTTTTTCCTTCGTTAACGTGTCTGAGCAGACCACACTGCGATGCTGTGGAGCATCGAGACGGGAAAGTGCCTCCTCAAATACTTGGGCCATCAAGGATCAGGTAGAGATAGAAACGTATATTTATGAGAATAAATCGAATTAAATTCATTAATATTGAATATATCGAAATACAGTACTACATCCACAGTGTCTTTTTATGAAGTGATGTAATGCAGCTACGTCTCTGTCTCCACAGTCAACTCCATCAAGTTCCACCCCACTGAACAGATGGCTCTAACAGGTAACGATCCTGAGCTCAAACGTCCTGTAAAGTTCTCGGTGGTCGTGGCCACATCAGTGGTTTTTCTGTGTTTATTTACGGCAGCAGCTGCCGTGGTCGCTCAGCCATAAAAATAAAACCACAAAATAAAATCTGCAGATGTCCGTATATATATCAACTTGCACAAAGCTGTAAAACCTCTTGTGTTAAAATGAAGTTGTAAACATGTACAGCAACTAGGAGAGGTGTGAACACATCAACGTTTGACTCACTCTGCCCTGAAGATCTCGTCATTTGTCTTTTTGTCTGAACTCTGTCCTCCTCAGCCTCTGGAGACCAGACAGCGCACATCTGGAGATACATGGTCCAGCTGCCGACTCCACAGCCCGTCGCTGACATCAGCGTAAGCATCAACTGGTTGAGTTTTTTTTACGAGTTGTTTGGACGTTTATGGTTTCTTAAACTTCATCCCCTCGTCCCTCCCTCTCCTCCCGACATGCAGCAGACACCCTGCGAAGACGACGTGGACTTTTCAGACAAAGACGAGGCCGACGGCGAGGTCGAGGGTCCGAATGACTGTCCTTCTGTCCGTACGGCGGTCACGACTCTGCGCAGCCACCAGGGCGTGGTGATCGCTGCCGATTGGCTGGTGGGGGGCAAACAGGTTGTGACGGCTTCATGGGACCGAGCCGCCAACCTGTACGACGTGGAGACGTCAGAGCTCGTCCACTCACTCACAGGTAGGATAAAGAAATATTACAGCTGCCAACATCTCTAAAGCTGATTTATTTACATTTTTTATCCTGTTTGTTCATTTAACATGATCAGAAATGTAAAAATTTGTTGTTTTAAACAGAGTTTGATGGATCAACTGCACATCGATCGTCATATTTTCCATTACAGGAAAACTGAGCGTCTCTTCCGTTGCTGTTAGTGTTCAGTCATCGCTGGCTGTCCTCTCTGAAATGTTCCCTCAGGATTGTTCCGGTCATTGTCCCGGTCATGCCAATAATAATACAGGTTGTGCTATTTAAAGAGAGTAAACTGAGGCACTGTCACAGATGACAGACGAACCGACCGCCAACACACGAGAACTCAAACCCAAGTCGACCTACAAGCCGGGACCGGCTCTGAGGGGCTCACAGCCGCTGTCGACTCTGAGTTATCATTATGATTGAGTAAAAATGTGTGTGTGTGTGTGTGTGTTCAGGTCATGACCAGGAGCTGACCCACTGCTGCACACACCCCACCCAGCGTCTGGTGGTCACCTCGTCCAGAGACACCACCTTCAGGCTGTGGGACTTCAGAGACCCGTCCATCCACTCTGTCAACGTGTTCCAGGGACACACTGAGTCAGTCCGACACACTATAATAATATATATACTATATATATACTATATATATATATATATATACACACATATATATACATATATATATTGTGTTATTTAAGGAAATGTGTTTAGAAGAGACAAAATATCTTTATCAGAGTCTCGTTTAGTTGTTCCAGGCCACCCTCCTCCTTCATCCTCCTTCATCTTCATCTTCAGTCTAAACAATCCTGTTTTTTCCAGCACGGTGACGTCTGCCGTGTTCACGGTGGGAGACAACGTGGTGTCCGGGAGCGACGATCGAACCGTCAAAGTGTGGGACCTGAAGAACATGAGGTCGCCCATAGCAACCATCCGCACAGACTCCGCCGTCAACAGGTCTGTGAACAAACACACGAAAACACAGCACGCGTCTCCAGCGTGTGTTCATGTAGTGATGATGGACACCATGTATCGTTTACACAGCGAATAATCAGGTTTTTTGTGAAGTGATTATTAATGCACAGAATAAAACTGTAGTCAATAATCAATAATAGTTAAGTATTTAAGCCAAAATAACAAATATTTGCTGATTTTCAGATTCTTAAATGTGACAATTTGCTGTTTTTCTCTGTTTTTTATCATCATAGATTAAATATATTTTATACAATTAAATATTATTTTTCAATATTTTCTAACATTCAATCGACTAAATGATGAATTCAGAAGATATTCAGAAGATATTTGCAGCTTGTGTTGGATTGTTTATTTTATTTCTCTTGGGTGATTATGGTCATGATTCATGTTGGTCACTGTTGTCCGGTCCAGGATCAGCGTGTCGGTGAACCAGAGAATCATCGCTCTTCCTCACGACAATCGGCAGGTCCGGCTGTTCGACATGTCCGGGGTGCGACTGGCTCGACTCCCGCGAAGCAACAGACAGGTCAGTCGGTGCCTCTGATTGGCTCCTCACAGATCTTTGTTGAATATCATACTGCTGTCATGACCTCACGTGTCTGTGTCCTCAGTGTTGAACAGCTGCTGTGTTGTCTGTCGTGTTTCAGGGTCACCGGCGTATGGTGTGCTGCTCCGCCTGGTGTGAAGACAACACCTCCTGCAACCTGTTCACCTGCGGCTTCGACCGGCAAGCCATCGGCTGGAACATCAACATCCCCGCCCTGCTGCAGGAGAAATGACCTCCACCCCGTCCTGCTGTCACCTCACAGTGACGAAACTCCACCTAAAGTCTGTTGTGGGAGCATCAAACGCTCACATCCTGCAGGCTTAAAAAGGCGGCTTTAAAAAGTTTAGTTTGATGCTTCTTTTTGTCACGTGTCGTAACCGATCTCTCTCAACGAAAGGTAAAATTACAGACCTTTACCAGCCATCTTTTGAGTCTGCAGGAGGTCGGTGTTTGACACTTTGAAGCTCCCTGAGGTCTGACCTCCTCCAGACTGAGGGGCAGAGAAGAAAAAGGACTTGTGCTCGCTGTCTACTGAATCTGTCACGCTCTCTAACTCACCATGCCAATATGTTTTAAAAAGCACATAGACGTAACACGGGAGGTTCTTCATCGTCTTTGTTGACACCTAAAGAGCAGAACGCATTTTACTGAAGAGTTAGAACAAATCTAATCTGTGCCACTAACAGCAGATTTTAATGCTTTAAAGGAAAAATCCACTAGTTTTTTATCACGTTGGTGCTTTTCAGGAGTTCATCTGTGACTATTTACCTTCTGCTTTACTTAAACCTCCTGATTTCTATGATTGGCAGCTCAAGAAAGAAGCACACACGCTCTTTTCTTTTGATGTTTTCCGCTTCTGGTGACAAAACATAGTGTGTAAATTGCGTTTGGCTAGTTTGATGTTAAAAGTGGATTTTTTCCTCGTTGCTTAAAGGGTCTGTTCGGGTATTTTTGAAGTGGAGTCGTACGAGGTAGCTTTGCATTGTTGACAGCGGTCAGCACGAACCCGGTTTGAAGAAACAGACAGGGATCCTGGTACGGAAGCAGAACTGCTGTGGACAGGGTCAGCAGAAAAACAGATTTTAGCCACATTAAAAAAAAAATTGTATCTGTTTGTGTGTACACGCGAATATTTTCACTGCTTCACCTCGCTGTCAGACGGCCTTTTTTAACCGTGGAGTTGCTTGGTAGAAATGTGGTAGTTCTGCAGTTAGAGCCAAAGAAAAGGCCGTCTGACGGCAAGGTAAAGCGGTTAAGTGTACGCTTAAACGGTGATTTGTTTTTCTGCTCCATGCCTTCTTCTCCAAATGGGAAGTGCTGATCGTCGTTTACTGTAGGTAACACACTGACTATGCATCGCTGTGTCACACAACTCCACTCCAAAAAACCCGACCTCTCCCTTTAACATCTGTATTAAACATAGTGCACCTTTTTGTTTGGAAGAAAAACAGCAGTTGTTACTGCTTCTGTAAATATTCAACACAGTCAAAAGCCGGTGAGTTTCAGCTGGTAAGATTGTCTGCACGGCACGTGACACCTGAAGAGGCTTCATGGTCCTGGTCTGCAGTAAAAATGTGTGTGTGTGTGTGTGTGTGTGTGTAAAGTGGCTGAGTTAAACACTTCCTGTGCTGGCAGCGGTGCTGTGTTAGTACTAGAACAGTTTCTCTCCGGTCTGGATACGCATGTTGTTAGCTCTGAAAACAGTCGAGGTGTCGTACTTCATATCACGGTCCTGCATGGCTTTCAGACGGAACCTGCATCTTCACGTCCAGGCCTATAAATCCATGTATATATATCGACGTGTACTACGTGTACCGTAGTTTTCAGGTTTAACTAACATACATCCATCTTACAGAATATTAAAATATTCAGTAGAACCAAGCGAGCTTACACTTCTCTTATTCTGGTAACTGCTGGATAAATCAAAGTAAAGGAATCCTGTTTGAATGTCTGTGTTTGAAATGTTTGAGTTCTGTCTGAAAGCCATCCAGGATCGTGATGTGTATTAGACAGTCCTGTGTGAGAGCTGCTGAAGCTCCTTTTTCCTGGTCCCAGTGTTGTGGTTTCTCTCCACTGGATCCACACCAGCACTGACACTGGTGTGTGGAGTCTCTTCAGTTTGTCGGTGTTGTAAACTGAATCTCCTCTCTCATACGTCTGCTTCGTCTCCTGTGTGGAGACTTCAGTGTTTTGGGTGTTCTTTATTGACTGAAACGTCTCCAGTGTTGGTCTCAGTCGAAGGTTTTATCTCCTGTTACGACCTCCCACATGACCTTTAATGTGACTGGTCACTCTGCTCACGGTGTTGGTGTCTGGATTTTTGTTTCTGTAAAGCCATGAACCAGCCACTGTGTCTAGTAGACAAAAGAAAGTCGACTCCCTGCCACGCTGACAGTTTGTTAGAGGCTGATAAATGTGTAGACATACGGCACTCTGTTTTGTACCGTCTGAGACGTGTGTGCAGGGAGGAAAAGTGACTTCAGTGTTTGTGTGTGCGCAGATGAATTCTTTAGTTTCTAGGAGCAACACCTGTTGAAATGGTTGCTAGGCAGGGCTGGGTACCGAGACCGAGAAGGACTAGATTATACACTCAAAGCTCTTTTCACTGTAGACACTTTACTGGAACCTTTTTAGAAAATAAGGAACTTCAGCTGTGATTTGACCGAAGGAAGTCTAATTGTATATAAAGTCCCCGGTAGTACTTTACGATGCACCCAAGCCTCAAGTTTACTACAGCATACGGGAAGCAAGAGCTAGTTTTGACTAGTATCAGTATTCGGGAATTGTTTTGTGACGTTTACTGAAATTAAAGTATCGACTTTGACAAGTGAATAAGAGAAACAAAACTTTATTTGCTAATTGATTCAAGGATCTTGTGCACCAAAACAAGCAAATCAGCATTAAACAGTTGATTGTTGCCACTTTTTAAACACCTGCAGCATGTCTAAAGTATCCGTTGGCTCCATTTTTTGAGCTCAAACTTGCAGCGACTTATTCTGCCCAGTTTTTTCAAGATTTGTTGTGGCGCGATAAAATCTGACGTACTCCAGTAAGTCTACACTGTAATAAACTCTTGGTACTGAAGTGATCATTGGACCAAACTCCCACTAAGCCTGTAGAGTCCTTTAAAGTAGAGAAAGTGTGATGAGGGCTTTATATTAGTGTTTTGCGTAAAAATGAACTCAGCCATTGAATTAAATCTGACATATTTGGTAACTTAAGGCCAACATTTGCTCGGACGCCCAGCCCTGCCGTCGTACCAATACTTGACATGATTGTAAATGAGTTAATCGCAGTGCCCTTTAGTCATTAGTGTTGAAACACTGTTGGGGATTCTTGTTACGGTACTTAAAAAAAAAAAAACTAGTGAAATCTCTGAAGAGTGTCGTGATGCGTTTGCTGTCACCCTGCTTTGCTTTCCCACTGCCACTAAAATAACTCTGCCAAAGCTGCATTCAAGTAAATGGGAGAGGCTGTAATGATGTGTGTGTGTGTGTGTGTGTGTTTGAGATGATTTCACCACATCACAAGAACAAAGTCCGTGTGTCTGTTTGTGTGGTGATACAAATCAACGTCTAAAAAAAAAAAACGTGGTTAATGTTGTGATGACGGGCAGTTTGAGGTTTTTCCGGCTGCCGTTCAACCGTCGTACTTCCGTCGTACTCAGCGTGTGTGCAGTAACACGACAAACAAGCACAGTTCATTTCAGACTGATTGTTTCTGAGTCTAGCTTTAGATTTGTGAAGCTGGTTTGTAACAAAAAGTGTTCATTCAAACAAGTACAGTGTCATGATGAACATTTCTCCCTGCAGTGGGTGAAAAGCACATTTTCCTTTGGTGAATACCCACAGTTGTGTTTGGTAACACTTTACAGCTGCCTTTTTGCAGTGTATTAATGTATTTCTAATATTAAAAAGTAATTATAAACACCATGTTTGTTCAAAAAAAAGAATTTTGACAGGTGTATAAACAGCACAATTACATTTAAAGTCAAATAAATGTAGATTTTCACTAAAGTGATGACAGTACTTGCCAAAAGGCAAATGTAAAGTGTTGAACTCCATAACTTTTGTATCATATAAATTGTAATATATGAAAAAAGTAGCTGGTTTGGCTGTATAGTGTATTTCAGCTGCAGCAGTTTTATTAGCCTTTGTAACTTGATGACATGATCCTGCATTTACTTTGTTTTTATCTTGTGTAAATCTTTTTTTTCTTTTTGCTTCATGATGGATGATTTTAGTTTATCTGTCGAACGCTTTACATTCACATAAAACAAACTTTATTTTGTCATTTACACCAGGGATGGCAAAAAACGGTTTTGCAGTCTGATGCAAATTAATAATTAAAAGTAATAATAATAATAATAATTAAACAAGTCAGCTGCAGACTGAACTTTCCTAAAAACAAGTCTGTGGAGGTTCTCAGTCATCCAGCTTTTTGAGGAAAGTTCAATCTGAGGCAACTGGACTTCGCTGTAGATCTGTGAAGCCGTCTCAGCTCTCCTCTGAGAGGCTTCTTCAGTTTTGACTGACTCATGGGGAGATCTGAGTATTTAGCCTCAGCGGGATCGTAGAGTCAGCCATAGTTTCCACCTGGTTCATTAGTGCTCGTCATCGTTGTGACGACTGTCGTCAGGGTCGTCAAAGTCACCTGAGGTCCAGTGTGAACGATGGTCATTGGAGTCACACGAGTCCAGGTGGAGTTCAGGTGACCTGAACGACTGTCATTCACACCTGACCTCAGGACCCCGACGACAGTCGTCACAACAACGACCACTAACGAACTAGGTGGAAACTATGACTCACTTAACGATCCTGCTTAGGCTAAATACACGGATTTCCCCATCAGAGGAGCCTCTTCGATGAGAGGTGAAATGTCTTCATAGGTCAAGTAGAAGAAAATATCTTTCTTGCATGTATTTATTTATATTAGTTTTCAGGTGTTATATTTTCACTTTAGTCTGACTACCTGACAAAGTCCCTTCAAGGATTTGTTGCATTATTTTCTCTTTATTCAAGACAATTAATGTACTTTTCCTCAAATCCCCTCGATGAAACAAGTCGTCCCTGGTTTAACTGACAAAACGTGTTTGTGTGAATAAAATTTATAAGCTGTGTTTGTACGTGTGTGTGAGGATGTTTGATCTCTAGTTTATCCAATATTGTTTTCTCCCTTGTGGACAGTTTAAACAAATTTCACTGCACTGAGCCACTCTGCCGCCATGTCCATAACTCACCTGTTTTAACCGAGCGTTCACATCATAAACCAGATCACATCGTCACTGAGCATCGACCATCTCAAATCCACCGTCGTGAAGCCTTGTTAAACTGTGGCTCCTTGCTGTTAACAGTGTTTTGTGTGATCAAAGTGGTTGATGTGGAACAACAAACGCCACAGTTCAGTTCTCAGAAGAAATAAAAAAAAGATGAAAACCTGTTGGATCGACTTGACAGCAGTTTTGTGGATTGTAGCTGTGTGATAAGGAACAAGCATCAGCTTGTGGAATCAAAATAAACCACTTGTGCTGTTTGAACGTTTTCAGAGTTTTTTTTGGGTGTATGTTATTGTCTTTAAACTCAGTCAGCTGTACGCTACCTGCTGAGTTAATGATGAAAGAAACAAACGAAAATAACACAAATAAGAGGATTTATTCAGTGATAAAAATAGTCATGACCAATATAGACAACATCCATTCTGCATACCTAATCATAAAAGTTTACAGAGCATTCAAACCAGTGGCTTCCAATAGAAGTATTTTTTTACATTCCTTACCTCAGAAAACTTTTCTATAAGAAGAGACACTGACTTCATAAGAATAACACATTTTTATGGAAATAAAAGCCTTTGGGATATTTGTAACTAAATGAATTGTTTTAAGGGATAAAATGAGAAATCTAGTGGACAAAAATGAAGGAAAACAGTCAACAAAAACCTTTCAAAGAAAACCTCCACAACTTGTAATGCACACAATGTCCTGCTAGGTGGCAGCGCAGTCACAGTCCTGAGCCTCATATACACTCTGACACTGTTCACAAAGCAGGAGGGTGGAAAACTTAAACAGAATTCAACAGGCGAGACTAAGTTACATCAAATTATTCAAACACATTTTCCTAAAAACTAAACAAACAAAAAACTAAGAACTAAATTAAAACATGACTTTCAGTTTGCTCGTGAAGGAAACCAGAAGCTGCTGTTACCAATAAAACTGATTTTGCTTCAGGGTCCATCGATAAGTTGTATTAATCACATTCTGGGGGATATACATCTGCTCACACACTCACATTGTGGGGACTCACCTCCCATGCGGGGACAAACAGCTGGTCGTCTCAAGGTAAATTTTAAGGTTACTTGGTTTTTGGTTAAGTTTAGAGTACGGGTGGAGGGTAGGCATGTAGTGATTAAAGTCAGAGTTGATATAAGTGAGTGTGTGTGTGCTCCTGTATGAGTGTTTGTGGGGACCAATGTGAGATTTAGACCGTACAAGTGGGGACACTATCGGATAGTGAGGACATTTTGCCCTGACCTCACTTTAACAAAGGGTTCATTGAGGGTGTAGATCACTTATAAATATATAGATAAAAAACATACACACAAAATTAAATGGGATGAATGGAACTGTATTTTCTTTGGGTATATAAAGAACATTCATACTGGGGCAGCAAACACGACCCTTGACCCTACATTCACATTCACTACATCAACTCGAGAGTGTCTTCCAGTGTGTGAAATCTCCCTTTATCCTCATTTGGGCGCTTACAGAATTATTTAAAGATTGTTAGTAATCTCTATAAACAGATATCTGCACTGCTGAATATTTGGCAGCCTCCCGGTTTCAGTTTGTAGTCCAAGTAGTACTGACCAATCACATTTGAGCAGGATTTGTTTTGTGTTTTGGATCTAATTTGGATTTTCGAATACATTGAAGATCGCAGCTATAGCGTTACTGCATTATTAGTGCTTGACACAGCTCTAACTGTGCAGTTGATACTTTGTAGGTTAACAATTAACTTTAACAAGTCGAGTTTTTACTCAAACACTGTGTATTGCTTACAGAGCTGAATTTAGCAGCGTATAGACTACTTAAGCGAACGTTACACACTAAGAAGTCTACTCCAGCTTTTACTTAAATTTGATTTACTTTTCTGTACACGTTGTGGTTGTTTGCATAATAGATGTTTACTTGTGTGTCCTGTGTCTCTCTTCACAAAGTTAATAGATAAATGGTGGTGAAAGACCCGGACCTCTTATCTATCCAGTGTCACATCGCTTGTACCTCATCCACGATGTACTCACAAAGAAAACATACTCTAATCCTCCATATTCAGCCTTTTACACACTGACGTTGAAGTGTCCCAGTTCTGGAGGTTTTCTGAGCCACGTTCCCAGTCCTCCACCCTGCAGAGCGCCGGTAAACTGCTGCATCGCCCTTTGGTAGCGTCCGGCAGCCATCTTGGAACCAGAATACGTCCCTGAAGTGGATTCTGCACCGTTCAACTGAGAAGTTGAGACAGACAAAGATTTGCAATCATACTATAATAATTCACAAATAAATAATTGTGTTTAGTCATAGAATTTGAAATGTTGGTATGAACACCACTGACACTCCAGTGAGTGGTGCACTCATCCATTTGTGTTTAAAAAAGGTTCATGTGAGTTCTCAGCTAAAAATAACATTTGTCAGTCATGTGTTGGACTGTTCAGCTGCCTCAAAATGACACCTGTCCCATGAAAATGACACAGCGGACATTTTGACTTGTCAATGCAGGAAAACCACAGGTGTAACTAATAACATTAACCCTTAACGTTTCCCCGTAAACCACAGCAACGATTCAGCAGCTGGGACCTGGAACCGACTCTCTAAATGGTCATAATGTTATTGGTCACAGCTTTGTTTGACTAGTAAGAACATCAGCAATAGAGCTGTCTAAGGAAGTTCATCTGGCTAAAACAAAGCTCACTTTTATGTTGTAATGTGTTTAATTACTTAAAAAAATATATTGTATTGTTTTGGGGATGTTTAAGCTAAAGAATCTCAACTTAAAGGTCCATTTACCAGCTTTTTTCAACCACACAGCAAAGTCTTTCTAATTTAGCAGACTTGGCTTGATGGAAGACGTACTCATGTCTTTTAAAGGTAGCATTACCCCTTTATATACCATGAGGACTTTCGAGGTACTGTGTCCTCCAGTCTTTGTATCTCCGTCCTGTCTCCTTCTGTTTGTCTGCGTCGTGTCTTCCATCTGATATTTAGAGCAGCTTTTTCCTTACAATGAGTCCAGTTGCTTTTGTAAATAATTACGACTCTGTCTGCCTTCATCAAGTTTTAAACCGAGACCGTTTGGTCCGGCACAACCCACTCAGCATGCATATTTTAATTCACAGAGGAAATTAAACCCTGATTTTAAAAAGCATCGTTCTAATGTGGTGGTTTGGTCTGAGACAATGCTCTGAAACTTTTTAAGGAAGACTGATTGCTTCTGGGTAATAAAGTAGTTGTTAGACCTCAGGCAACGTCTTCTTGCTCGTTTTATTTTAATAAGCTAACCCCCAATGCTGATGCTACAATAATCAACTGTCACATCTCCTCCCTGGCTGAGCCTACTGGTGCGTCTCCAGACGAGGTTCAGTGTTTCCGGCCTTTGGCTGACCTGCTGCTGCAGCCTCTGCCAGCGGGTGAACATGGACCGCCTGCAGAGCCGTGACGGCGTCCTTGAGTCCTGCCTCCTTCCTGTGGAGGTGCTGATCTCCTCCAGGCCTCCGTCACCACAGCTCCAGTTCACGCTGACGTTCGGCGCCTTCCCTGCCGGCCGAACGTCGCTGCTGCTCAGACCTGTGAGGAACCCACAAGGAAGGGTTGAGAACAGTTACTGCGACGTGTTTTCTCACAACACATGAAGACACACAAATGTCCACTTGAGGCTGGCTGCAGAAGTGAGTCAGTCTCCATAAGTCCCCATGTTCAAATGTCCAACTTCACAGCAGAAATAAACATGTTTACAGTACAAAGAAAAACTTTGGGCCTACAGCTGAGCAGCAGCTGCTGTCGTCGGTATGGGAATGGCAGATGCTTGAC
Source organism: Protonibea diacanthus (assembly GCA_028641955.1). NCBI lineage: Eukaryota > Metazoa > Chordata > Actinopteri > Sciaenidae > Protonibea > Protonibea diacanthus. The sequence goes on from CM053988.1 coordinate 23,559,494, forward strand.
GGGCGCAAGGCGGCGTGCCATGGCCCGGCCCAGGTGACCCGTGTGGCTGAGCGTCCCCACTGTCAGACTGTGCAGGTAAACTGGCTCCACCAGATGAGACAGGAGTGCGCCCTGAAGGCCCACAACACTCCACCTGTTGAGACACGTTACCATGGCAGCTTAAGAGAAGATTTTCATTCAGGGTCCAAAGTGTGTGTTCACAGACATTTACCAAAATAAAAGCATGCTGATTGGTTGTTTGGCTTGTAACTTTAACTGAAGGTAAAACTTGCGACATGCTAAAATGTACATTCAGTAAAGTTGGTTTAGTTGGCAGGAAGTCATCTGCAAACAGTGATGCTGATTAGAAACTCACTTTGCCATCTTGTCAGTGCAAGACTTGGTGACGAGAAGTTTACCCGGCGCCGCACCGTCCCATTTCTGATTGGCTCTTCGCGCTGTGATAGGCAACGTCCCCTCGCCTCCGTCCACCTTCACCCTGAGGTGACAGTGGAACCTCCTGCTGGGATCTGACACAAGAAGAAGAAGAAGACTTACAACTATGACTCTCTACTGACAGTGTGGCTAAAAAGATTCGTCTGTCCACCATTTTGTTCCAGACTGAAACCCGAATCTCACGTTATCTCAGTTTCTCGTTGGATGTTTTAGATCGATGAAACATTTTCTGCACCAAGCTTCAACGTAGCTGCAGAAATGATATTATATATCTGATATAACAGATAATATTTTAACGACACTTTATTCATTCACCTACAAGAAGCAGAAACACAGACTAAGCTGCTTAATGAAGACAGAAGTAATGGTATTTATTAATTAATGTTTTCGTAGAGCTAAAGTGTTTCATGCTGGATTTTACCTTTAAAAATAAATGAACCTGTCTGAGGTTTGTGCAGCAGCTAAGAACGGAATATAAATAGCTGCAGAACAAATAGATATTACAGATATAACACTTCTACATACAAAACAACAAGCATCAGTGTCATCATCATGATCACCATCTAAATGTGTTCGTCTCACATGCGGCTGTGGTCTCGTACGGGCAGTTGAGTCGAGCGTCTCCACACGGCGACGAGCTGACATACATGTGAAAGAGGACGCCATCCTGCAGTCGGAAGATGCCACCGCCACCACCACCACCACTGCCACCGTCTTTATTTGGTATGAAGATGGATTGTTCCTCACAGTCTGCTGACTTACTTCAAAGAGGAAAGAAAACAACATCTGGCAAAAGACTGACATTTGCTTTGGTTATTTTGAGGTGTTGGGTTTGTGGTTGGGCCTGCTTCATGCCTACTGCCAATACTATTGATGCTATTATCATTATTATTACTACAATCAGTCATATTTCTACTGTAATCACAGTTGTAGTTATCATTACTAGTATTTTAGTTGTGCATCTTTGGTCGTTGCCAGTGTCCGTCCACCATGATCATGGTTTCTGTCTCTTAAAAGGAAGATCTTCCTTGCTATCGTCCAAGTACTTGCTCATGGTGGGAACTGCTGGGTCTCTGTAACTGAAGCTATTAGTTTCAGGAGCACACCTCATTGCAACACTGAAAATAGTCCCCAACAAATGCAAATACGTCCTCCAGTTTGAGAAACGATTGATTAAAACTACAGTGAGCAGCTGTTCCAGGAAGTTGCTGCAGCTGTATCAGTGGGTTCGGAGCTAAGACAGGATGTCAGGAAGTATTGAAAGACACATTAAACTGCTGGTTTAGTGTTTGTGGTACAGAATTATGCAAAGTAAGTGACTGTTTCAGGGTCGTGGCCGTGGATCATTACCAGAGCAGCAGCTCCAGCTGAGCATACAGGAATCGAACCAGCGCCCTCCGGCTGACGACTTCAGCGTGGCAGTCGGTGAGCGTACCGCCATGATCACTAACGTTGTCCGGGTCCAGACACTTAGTCCCCGTGGCCAGAGACACAACCTGGGCTGATCTGAGGTCAAACCCTAGAAAGGAAACGAAGGATGTGGGGAAAAGGCAGACAAATATCTACAACCGCTCAGATGACTGGCGACTTGTTGATGCAAATGATCGGCTCTCTGATGGAACGAGACATTCAACGGATGCCTAATTTGACTCTCAGAGCAGCAAAACAAGACATTTCCTCTTAACTCTCCTCCGCCTCGGCGTCCCGTCATATCGAGGACGTTAGCGGGCTGAGATGAGCTAATGAAAAGTGTATGACTGAACAATCACTCCAACGCCTCAAAAACAGGCTGCTGTGTTGCAATCTGGCACCATCAAAGATTCACAGGACGGTAAAGATGACTGTCTCCCCTCTGGATGTGCAGGGTCATTCAGGGTAACTGGTTAGTTTGAACTGCAGTGATACATTTTTATGTAAGAAGACGACTGTTTCAGAGGTGTGTGATCTTGTAGTTTGTGTTACTGTTGAACAGGATTACATTATACTGACAGGTATAAGCTGTTACCTTGTTTACATCAATGAATGAAGGCTGTGTCTCCTCCACTCACCTCGGGTCATTACGATCCCCGCCAGGACTTTGTGACGGGAGTGCGAGGTAGAGAAACAACTGTCCGTCAGCTCCGTGTATTTCTCTCTCACCAGGTGGAAAATGGACTCTGCGAAGAACTGCAGAAGAAGAAATGTAGAGACTCTGATGACTGTTTGGACTGTTTAGATCAGAAGTTTCCAAAGTCTGAAAGTTTTACTGATTATTTTTTTTACATATTGGCACATTGGTGTCATCAAAAGGAAGCCAAATTAGTTAAATAGCAGTTCCTGTCCATCTTAACCATTTTAACACAAAATGCCAAAGAGAGCAAAGACAATATTTTCCTCTATAAATCTTCTCTATTTACTAGAAACATTGACGGTATTGGATTTTTATTTTACACATGCATTGCATGAAAAGTTGTTAGGAGATATATATATACCTGAGGACATTGTGACTCCTGCTGTCTTGCTGTCCACACACACACAACAGCCACCAAGAACACAACTCTGCAGAGATGCACTAACAGCAGTGACATCTGCCTGGACAACGAGTACGAGCACGAGAATCTCTGACAGTCTGTCAATGATGTCCGAGTTTTCTCACTCGAAACTGTGCGGGGGAAGCGGTGTCACACTCCCGCTTGTCAAAATATGCCTAATTATATTTTTAGAGGACTGTCAGTCTTTTGGCAGACATCAGAAAATTAATAGTTAGTTGCTATTCGCAGCAAAGTTCAACAAAACGAAGCGAAAGAGGAGCGTCAAAACAAAACAACTGTTTGGAGACTTAATTGGAGGAAGACCGGAGACGCTTTTGACAAGATTCATATCCCCAGAGCTAAATGTTTTTTAACTTTTCTGACCATCACTCTCTTTTCTCAGTTTGGAGCAAGACGATTAAATGTTTGACAGTCTGCAAATGATTCATGTTTGATAAATGTGTATGATGTGTGGGTAAACCAGACTTCCACTTGAGCTTTAATTACATGAGGAATAAAGTTTGTGGGAGTGTGTGTGTCCAATGGTACCAACAGGGTGCTCATCACCAACAGTCTTAAACTTTATGCTTTGGATCCAACAACTCTCTACCAGCGTTATTTTAGTGTTAGACGAGCAAAGGAATGAGGCGAACACGAAGATTTCTCACTAAAATAAGAGCCGAATTAAACTAACTAACTCTAAACACTGTTAACTCACAGTCTGTCGTGTGTGAAGAGATTTTAGGACCTTTAAAATCCCAACATGTGCAATGTATGTAGAATTTCAACTCAAGAAATATGGACAGAACTTCAGTGTCTGTCTCTTAAGAGTCTCTTTGTGGCTCTCATTTTGTACGAGCAGGTGTTTCTTTGGAGCGAAACTCTCCTGCTTGACGTTTTCTGGATGACAGTGGCACAAGGTCGTGTGTAATGAGTGTGTTAAACAATTATCTGTCAGATTATTATGCTCTTCACACCGCCTTCTCGCTCCACCTCAATCTCCTTGGTCTGCTGCCGCTCCTCCTTCATCCCTAATGTGCTGTAATAATGTTCATTAATGCGTCACGCCGCCTGACAGACAGTTCATATTGAAGGGGAGATGATGCTAAATGATCAGTTGGGGGAGGCTGTGGATAAAAATCTAGACACAGAGGAGGAGGGGAGCTTCGGGAGACTGTTAAGTTTTGGTGTAAGAAAATCAACCTTTAGAGCATCACAGTGCTTTTCTATCCAAAATGTTACCTTTGCATCCTCATGTCTGTGGATACTCTCATCAAATCTGCCCCAGGGTTTAATAAAATATCTACATGTCTGTCTAAAGACTTTGCATATTTGGATGGCGGTGTGTTTCTGTATTAGTCGTGTTCAGTCACCCCCTTCAGCTCTGCGGAGTCGATCTTGGGAGACAAATCTTCTTGTATTCATAAAGCACGACAGCAAAAGACGCAGAGGACAATTCTCGGAGGCTGCGAGACATAATGACGTTGTTTAGATGCTACAGACGAGCGTACAGGACACCATCCAGCTCTAAGGCCTCAGGACATGATGGCCATGCTGATGTGCAGGGCTGCACTCCATTTGGTAGCATACGGCGCACCTCGGACCCATTTATCCAGACCATTTAGAAGACGGTCGAGAGCTTAAGAGATACAGGACGAATTCGGTGTCACCGCTTGAAGCTGATGTCTCAAAGTGAAGGGAAATGCGTCTCTAACAGTGACAGACATTTACTGATAAATGACTTCCACGCTACAAACAAAATGCTGAGCAGACATCTGGAAAAAACAGATTTCACCGCTTTGCATATGCATCCTGCAAGGGGGGCCAAAAGGACACAATACTAGCAATATTATGTATGCATGGATGTGTGTACTCAAGTACTCGATCTGAATGTGAGTATTAATTCAAGGTATAGAGTACTCCCATTTTTTATATAGCAAAACTGATAGATCTGTGCAGCCACACACTCGATTGTAGAATAGTCGCTGCCGGAGGGTTTGTTGTAAAGTCGGTGGCCCTCCCACACAAATGTTTCCCATGACAGCTATAGACAAAAGACATTTTATTAACTACATAATGTAATAAAACTGTCATTGTCACTGTCAACTGTCATTACTGCGTTAATCTAAATTTATGGATGTTATGGAAATCTTACAACAGCAAACACAAACAGACCCGGGATAGCATTGTCGATCTGCGATCAGTGCCATCAAGCAGACCAGCGTAACAGACAAGGACAGTAAACAAACAACATTTACATGAATGTGAAAGTTAGATTTTTATCTTGCAAGTACTCGAATATGGAAATAACCTGAAATGCCAGTCCTGAATAACTAGAGAGGTAAAAAAGCCAACAGAATATTTAAATGGAGTTACCAACGATGGAGAGAGAAACTTACGAGGTTCAACACTATAATGAGATATATGCTGTGTCGTGTTAACAGAAGACTGACCTACTCACCTGAGGTAGCTGATTTTTGGTTCTGCAGCCCTGGAGGCCCAACACCTTCCTCTCCGGTCCAAGATTGATGTTGTAAATGGACTGCAGGGCAGCTGCTGCTGCCTGGGCCTTTGCAAGCCTTTTGCTGTGACCACACCCTTCAAACACCCGCCCCTCCACCCTGACCACCATAACAAAACTCCTCATTGGCCTGCCGTGAACTCTTTCCGTCAGGCACATGTACCTGAGTCCTGGTCGCAGCTCACTGAGCAGCACCACCGGGCTGAGGCGCTCTAAAAGTGAGGTGCTAAGAGCTCGTCTTTTTGGGTTTGTTGAGGAGACCAAGTCCAGTGTGAGTCGGACGAGCCGCCTGTGGTTGTAAATGCTGGAGAAAACCTCATTTTTTGAGGTGTTGCAGTGCAGTAGATCGCAGTTTTCACGCAGCGATGGCTCAAACTCTTTGAGGAATCCGTCAGGGATGTCCAGTTTATCCGCTGTGAAATCTGTAGGAGTCCGGGTGAAGTTCCCCATCGTGGCATGGGCCTGGGAGGCGTTTGGGAACTGGATGAATGACCGGAGTGCCAGTTCTGCAGCCCTCATCTTAGCCTGCTTTTTTGTTGGTCCTCGGCCCTCAAAGTGGAAACCATTTACCTCCACGCCTACAGAAAACACCGGAGCATGCAGTGGACCAGTCTTTGACACGATCTCATACCGCAAACCGGGTCGTAACTCGTTCAACTGCACAAGTGCATTCTTTGGAGTGACAGCCCAGGCTGCTCTCTTACAAGTCAAATGGCTTTGGTAGAGCAGCCGCTCTTTTCCATCCATCAGCGGCTGCTTCCGTTTCAGAGCTTGTGGTCCGTGGACGGGGAAAGTTGTGCAAAATGTTGACGGATGATACTTTCGTAGCAGGTCACAGTCCATCTGGCTTTTATCATCCTGATTCTCTTTCACCTCCAAACTGCTTGTACCTGCCGACAGATTAAAAATCATAAAGGGAAACGTAACGTAAAGGACAAATGTGATTTGTTTCAGGCATAATCAGAATGTATATTGTAAGCAAGGACATGGAAGTTACAAGCCTGAGACTGTACAGAGGTGCCTCAGCTCTCAGTTTTCTGATGGACGGTAAAGTAAAATGCTGCCAACTGTAGCTGCTGTTAGCTCAGTTTGTTAGCCAGGCTACCCAGACTGTGAGCTCAGAGCAGTGGGAGGGCCTTGTTGATGTTTGGCTGTTAGCAATGTTGTCGACTCGCTAGTTTTTGATCATGAGTAATGTAATCAGAACAAATACTCGAGTACAGCTGAACCACAGTAACTCTGAAACTCAACATCTGTACGTAATATTGCTTTGCAGGTTAATATGCAGTGTTGGTTACTTGGTGTCTGTGGCGTCATGGTCATGGTAATAGAACATTTTCCAGTTTCACAGGCATAAAAAACACATTTTTTAGAGTGCATTCAATTACTTGAATTGTCTCCATCCTCAGCTGATGATGCTCCCGTATCCCAGTGTCTTATGGGAGTGATGAGGGTTGATAACATGTTGCTCCGTCCTGAAAAACAGCATAAATACATAAAATCATTGAGCATTTTGGTCCACAGCGCAACACAACATCGTATATATCACAAATGGAAAAACACAACATGTCACCTCTGTGTACTTATATGTAAAAAAACAACAACTCATCTGAGATATTTCTGTTCCAGTCACAGTCATGATCCTGCATATTTATACGACATAGCTACGACATTCACTCCCAACCATAAAAGTAATGAAATGGACTGAGGTAAACACATTTATGGCGATAGTGCAAATGTAGTGAGTGAGTCTGGGAGGGCCATTAGAGTTCCCACTGAATGGACGAAGTGAAAACAAACAGAAAGGCGGCTTATAGAGGCAGCCGGGGGTAATTGAAAGGCGTCGTGATAAGGAGCTGCGGTTTTTCAGGCGGGAAGCGTCGAGGGGCTTAAACCGGACGAGAGGCTTTGTCTTGTTAACCAGGTCACACAGTTTTTGAATCAAGCACAGTCGTTTTTTCATTAGATTTCAACAGATTTGGTGAGTGGTTGGAAGGTTTCACAAAAAACAGGTGTCCTCAGGGTGATAGCTGCTTTTCAATTAAGTGTATAGAAAATATACTTAGACAATAATGACATTCTGTCACACATAACCACGTTCCTCCAGGTGGTTTTCATCTTCACCTGCATCCTCCATCAGGTTTCTCCTGTTGTTCTGCGAAAAGTGCTACACTGGATGAAGGATTTCAAACATCTGTCCCCAGTTAATTACTCATGAAAATCAGTGGAAAATATTCACTATAAAATATAATTCAGGTGACTAATATTTGCCTAATTTTAAGTCTCCGAAACATAAATGTCTAACACCAGCTCAGTATTAGTTGACTGAATCAGGCCACTATTGAGGTGATATCAAGCGGAAACCTCCATCGCTATGAAGTGAAGTGCCAAAAACTGCAGTTCCTCAAATGTCCACTTGAGGCTGGCTCCAGAAGTGAGTCAGTCTCCATAAGTCCCCATGTTCAAATGTCCAACTTCACAGCAGAAATAAACATGTTTACAGCCCACCTCAGGTCCACTGACGATCCACGACTTTTAGATTATCCAGGAGCTTCATTCTTTATACCGTCATCTGGATGTATCCCGCCAGCACGGCTCAAGAGGAAGTCAACAGAAACAAAAAGACGGTATAGACACTTTTTTCCCATCTGAACTTTTATGTGCAGACCTCTACTCGCTGCTTCAACTTACTATATCTTCCACATCTTTTGATTTGGGGATGTGGCTTCAGGAAACTCCCTCTAACACTGTAATAGATCATCTGCTGATCCCTACTGGCCCCCCAAAGCAGTGACCCCATTCATCCCAATTTAGATTTATCTGGTGGCCTGCCACTGTTAAACAGCTTTTGTTCAGCAGAAGAATATACTCCGCATAGAAATATGGGCTGCAGTGGCAATTATATCTACCGTTGATGAAATATTAATGCCTCCGTGCTGCAAGTAACACATATGAATCAACATTAAAATAATGAGACATTTTAAGACAGTTTATTACTCACTGTTAAGGCCATAATTATCTGTAGGTACCGGCATGCTAGTTATAATTGTTTTCCGACATAAACACTGTCTTTGTGGGATAAAAATAAAATTTTTATTTTACTGTAAAGATACAGCAAAGGCAAAAATAGTTAAGATTCAAATATAACCAAGATTACATGTAGCATGAAGCTATAAAATGCATCAAATTAAATCAGTTGTACTCTAAAAACTGTCATCCTAACTACATAAAATATGCATGTTTTCCTGAATGTTTCGACTTCCCGGTGGCTAATTTTACAGCCTGTTTGGCCGATTCTTACCCCTGGTGATTCTGGAGGGCACTGCGATGCAAGCTAAAAGTCATTAGAATAATAAAGAGTGCACACTAAACTATTCTGCATTAACCTTGCACCTCGCAGTTATATTAGGCGTGTGATGCCATTAAGTGGTGGGCTGATATGAGCGAGAGCTGTGAGATGGGATGTGAACGTAATGATGTGAGTCTGGAGCTTCTGAAGGCAGCGGCAGGTGGAGGTTGGAGATGTTTTAATGACCTGCATCATCACGGCTAATGGGGGCCATTTATTTTGGGATGAAAAAGATAATAACTGTGTTTGTCTTTGCGTTATATCGGCTAAGCCTTCGTACCTTCCCACACTTTCTGTCATTTTCACTTTTTCATTCATCTCTCACTCTATTTCCCCCTCACACACACACCGGCTCATACCGAGGAGCACTTCATTAACTCACCCATTTGTGAACTGCAGTATTAGACCGTACACTTGGTTTAAGTAGAGGTTAACCAGGTTGCAACATGACAAATGATTTGCTTAATCGACCTGTAATGTTCACAGATCACAAATATTCAGTCTTCACAAGCTGATCTGCAAAATGGGTTTGTGAAGCAATTTAGAGATGGGATTGCTGTTTTGCAACACAGGTGATGTGAAGGTCTCTTCATTTTAAAAAATCAGAGTGCCGCGAATAGTTACTGTCTACATCTATCAGTCAGGTTGTCCATTATATACATACACCACCACAATTCTACACCTGCCATGGCTGTGAAGTGAAGCCGACATGGAAGTGCTGAAAACTGCAGTTCCTCAAACGTCCACTTGAAGCTGGCTCCAGAAAGGAGTCAGTCTCCATAAGCACCCATGTTAAAATGTCCAACTTCACTAGCATGTTTATGTTAAGTGTATAACAGGCTATAATATTTGAATGTCTAATTTGGATTGGGGGAGACAAATCCAATGTCTTAACCACTCGGCCGTCACAGCTACATTAATCACATTAATGACTTGTGTAAATGGCCACAGATCACATTGCGATCTGAGTACAGTCACAGCAGCCAGAGTACATTTGCATGTAGCTTTCAAAAGCAACAGACAAGCCCTTCATCTGACCACATGCAGCCACATTGCTTGAGAGAGTTTTAAGCGGGAAAGCACTGATTTAACACAGAGTTAGCTAGCCAGAGCTCATCTCAGAACATCTCTGTGAGTTTGAGCCTTCATTGGCCAACGCTTTAACCACTCACAAAACACACTGTTTCCCCTAAGTCGTCACATAGCAGAAAAAAATGCTGATATTGTTAAATCACAGGACAGTCACTTTGAATGAGAAGACTGCAATTTACCGGACGGGAGACAAAAGACAAAAGAACCGAGCAGAAATGAGAACAGGAAGCTTGCATGGCATCGTACTCTGCGGTGCTTGTGTTTATCAAACCTTAGAAGCGAAGTTTCTCCATCCAGTCGCTGTTAATGAACCTTATTTAATAGAATAATGAAATTAGGCATGGCAGGGGGGAAGCGAGAAGCACCCGCTCGCTGTCCAGTGTGTGTGTGTGGTCTGACAGCTGTGGATAATCTCATTTGCTAAGCGTAATTAATGGCAAGTGGTCTCATTTACTTGTAATTTGGACTGTCTTTCCTCAAGGGCAAAGAATTACGGAAACTTTTTGGAATAATTTCTCGAGTTACTGCCTCGATATTAGTCATGATCTTTGTAATAGTAGATGTTTCTTTCATCATTTTCTTATTTAATAAGATTTACTTGACTTTTTTGTTTATGACATTTACTTTCCTGGCATTGCTACGTGCCTGATTTCTGTCAGCAACAAGACTTGCTAATGATAAGCTAATGTATTTTGTTATTTGGAAACAACACTGAAAGGTATTTTTGCTAATTATAAATTTACAGGTATACCTACATCAAACAGCAATTACCCATGACAAGACACTGATGGCCCAACCTAGCCCAAGCAAATTTACAGCAACATTACAGCACTATGAGGCCACTGATCGGGGTTGGCTGAGAGGTTAGAGCAGACCTGGGCGAACTGTTCCACAAAGGGCCGGTGTGGCTGCAGGTTTTCTTTCCAACCAAGCAGCAGCACACCAGACTTGCCTCATTTAATCAACTGATCTCAGTCTTCAGACAGTTGATTGGACAAAGTGTGTGCTCTTGGTTGGTTGGAACAAAAACCTACAGTCACACCGGCCCTTTGTGGAACAGTTTGCCCAGGTCTGGGTTAGAGTGTGGCAGTCAAAGCACAATGTTGTTGCTGTGAAATCCAATGGGGTTTCTCCACACAGGTGGTGTGGTAGTCAAAAATCAACTCATGTTTACAAAGGCTGTGATGGCCGAGTGGTTAAGGCGTTGGACTTGAAATCCAATGGGGTTTCCCCGCGCAGGTTCAAACCCTGCTCACAGCGTTGCCTGGCAAAACGGCATTAGTTTAGTGATTCTGATAACAAATACATTCTGTGCAAGTCGAGATACCAAAAAGGGCTAATTAAGTATCATCCGTGAGTAACGCTGGCTCCCTTGCTTCCTGCTAATTGTCCCCTGACATCCTGGGGCCTGAGTGATCAAGGATCTCTCTGTCAGACTATTGTTTGACTGAAACTTTGTTGTCTGTTTACAGACTACTTACAGTAACGGCTTCCTGAGGGGTCGCAGCAACCACCAACTTGATGAAAGCTGTGATGGCTGAGTGGCTGTGAGGGCAAAAGGTACAGTTTGACATTGGTTGAGAGGGTGTGGCATTCAAAATGGAGACCAAGACAACAGAAGCTGTGATGGCCGAGTGGTTAAGGCGTTGGACTCGAAATCCAATGGGGTTTCCCCGCGCAGGTTCAAACCCTGCTCGCAGCGTTGACTGCCTAAATGGCTGGTTAAAGTTTAGTGTTTCTGACAACAAACAAGTTCTGTGCAAGTTGCAAGTAAGTATCATCCTTGAGTAACACTGGCTCCCTTAATTCCTGCTAATTGTCCCCTGACATTCTGGGCCCTGAGTAATCAAGGATCTCTCTGTCAGACAATTGTTTGACTGAAACTTTGTTGTCTCTTTACATACTACTTACAGTAATGGCTTCCTGAGAGGTTTTGGGTGTCACAGTCAAAACACGACTTAGCTTGGCAAAAGCTGTGATGGCCGAGTGGTTAAGGCGTTGGACTCGAAATCCAATGGGGTTTCCCCGCGCAGGTTCAAACCCTGCTCACAGCGTTAGAAGTTAAATTTAGTGCATCGAACACCAAACTTGGTGTAGTTTAGTGTTTCTGACAACAAACAAGTTCTGTGCAAGTTGATAACCAAGTAAGTATCATCCTTGAGTAAGTTTGGCTCCATTGCTTCCTGCTAATTGCCCCTTGACATTCTGGGGCCTGAGTGATTAAGGATCTGTCTCTTGGACAATCCTTTGACCAAAATTTCATTGTCTGTTTACAGACTACTCACAATAATGGCTTCCCAAGAGGTTGTGGTGTGGTAGTCAAAAAAGAACTCAGGCTTGTAAAGGCTGTGATGGCCGAGTGGTTAAGGCGTTGGACTTGAAATCCAATGGGGTTTCCCCACGCAGGTTCAAACCCTGCTCACAGCGTTGATTGGTTAAGTGGCAGGTTGAAGTTTAGTGATTCTGATAACAAATACATTCTGTGCAAGTCGAGATCCCAAAAAGGGCTAACCAAGTAAGTATCATCTTCGAGTAACACTGGCTCCCTTACTTTCTGCTAATTGTCCCCTGACATTCTGGGGCCTGAGTAATCGAGGATCTCTCTGTCAGACTATTGTTTGACTGAAACTTTGTTGTCTGTTTACAGACTACTTACAGTAATGGCTTCCTGAGAGGTTTGGGTGTCGCAGTCAAAATACAACTTAACTTGACAAAAGCTGTGATGGCCGAGTGGCTGTGAGGACGAAAGGTGCGTTTTGGCACTGAAATCCAATGGGGTTTCCCTGCGCAGGTTCAAACCCTGCTCACAGCGTTAGAGCGTTAGAAGTTAAATTTAGTGCGTCGAACACCAAACTTGGTGTTGTCTACCAAGCCACCTAAGAATTACCCAGTAATAACTGGTGGTGCTCGAAGTGCTAAAAACTGTAATTCCTCGATAGGCTGCAGAGGTGAATCTACCTCCATAAGCGCTCGTACTTTACAGCAGAAATAAACATGCTTACACCCCCGTTCAGGCACCCGCCGAGAATCCATGTCTTTGCCGACATTTAGATTAGATGGGAGGCGGAAGAAGCAGTACATTCAACATGACCTTTAAAGTGAATTGGTCCATACAATATGAGGACAAAGGGTGCATTTTGGCATTGGTTGGGAGGTTGTGGGATTCAAAATGGAGGGTGAAGAAGTACGCGCTGTGATGGCCGAGTGGTTAAGGCGTTGGACTTGAAATCCAATGGGGTTTCCCCGCGCAGGTTCAAACCCTGCTCACAGCGTTCACTGCCTAAATGTTTAGTGTTTCTGACAACAAACAAGTTCTGTTCTAGTTGATAACCAAGTAAGTATCATCCTTGAGTAAGATTGGCTCCATTGCTTCCTAATAATTGCCCCTTGACATTCTGGGGCCTGAGTGATCAAGGATCTGTCTCTTGGACGATCCTTTGACCAAAATTTCATTGTCTGTTTATAGACTACTCACAATAATGGCTTCCCGAGAGGTTGTGGTGTGGTAGTCAAAAAACAACTCATGCTTCGAAAGGCTGTGATGGCCGAGTGGTTAAGGCGTTGGACTTGAAATCCAATGGGGTTTCCCCGCGCAGGTTCAAACCCTGCTCACAGCGTTGACTGCCTAAAGAGCATGTTAAAGTTTAGTGTTTGATAACAAGTCGAGATACCAAAAAGGGCTAACCAAGTAAGTATCATCTTTGAGTAACACTGGCTCCCTTACTTCCTGCTAATTGTCCCCTGACATTCTGGGGCCTGACCTGAAGGGCCAGAAGGATCTCTCTGTCAGACTATTGTTTGACTGAAACTTTGTTGCCTGTTTACAGACTACTTACAGTAATGGCTTCCTGAGAGATTTGGGTGTCGCAGTCAAAATACAACTTAACTTGACAAAAGCTGTGATGGCCGAGTAGTTGTGAGGACAAAGGGTGCATTTTGACATTGGTTGAGAGGGTGTGGCATTCAAAATGGAGACCAAGGAGAAGGAAGCTGTGATGGCCGAGTGGTTAAGGCGTTGGACTCGAAATCCAATGGGGTTTCCCTGCGCAGGTTCAAGCCCTGCTCACAGCGCTTGCCCCCTAAGGGGCTGGTTAGAGTTTAATGTTTCTGACAACAGATAAGATCCAAAAAAGGGCTAACCAAGTAAGATCTAACACAAAATTTCTGAGCGAGTGGTTAAGGCGTTGGACTTGAAATCCAATGGGGTTTCCCCGCGCAGGTTCAAACTCTGCTCACAGCATTAAATGGTTAAATGACAACGAACAAGTTCTGTAACCAAGTAAGAAACCACGTAAAGAAAGACCTGAGCAGTGGAGCTGAGCCAAGATGTGACCTAATTCCATGTTGGAAGAAGAAAAGCTGCATAACATCAACTGTGGAGCTCACAAAGGATCTGAAATAATGTCGTCTCATCATAAAAAGCTGAATCTTCCCTCTCATCCTTTTTCATCTTTCATCTTTGAGACAACGTGCTCTGATAATGCCACACTTGGAGCTTTGATCACCTCTCTGTAGGTGTGTGGGCGGGATGAGAAAACAAATAGCTGACAGCACGTTCGAGTGAGCTGATGAACGCGTAAACATTTGCACATATTGCATAATGTTTACACCCTTTAATAAATATGCACATAAACACATGCTCTTACACCCACGCACAGAAAATCACAAGCCACAGAGAAAACTGTTTAACCCACACAAGTGAATGGAAATAACACTTGTTGCTTACAAATCACAATCACACTTAAATACCCAGTAAACATGTTTATAGAGGACAATGCTGTTCCATAATTTACTCAGTTTATGTCCACCAGATGAACGAAAGCCGAGTATTTATTCTCCTTTTTTGGTCTCCACCAATTCCTGAGAACAATATCCCTTTGTTTGCTGCTAAATCAGAGGTTTGGGTGCACGCCAGCCAGAATTCAATCAGTGACAAAGTAAGCTGTGATGGCCGAGAGGTTAAGGCGTTGGACTCGAAATCCAATGGGGTTTCCCCGCGCAGGTTCGAACCCTGCTCACAGCGATCGAAGAAGAAGCTTGACTTCACTTTATGTAATATGTAAGTACAAAATGTTGAGTGAAATCCCACTTCCACATCCCTGGACAGTGTGATATTGTTTAGTATGTCTGCTCTAATATATATGCTGATTCAGTTGTGAGAGGGAAGCGGTGAGACTTGGCGGGAAGTGAGGAGGTCTGAGAGCAAATCAAGGCAGACAGCGGCTCGAGTGAGACAACCTCCTCAACAACAAGAGTCGATGCTTGAGATAAGGAGAACCTGATTGTGGTGGAATGAAAAATGTGTTTGTATGCTGATGAGTGCTAGCAACATTTTCATTTGATCTTACCAGATAAAAAAAAGCAGTTTCTGAGCTGTGATGGCCGAGTGGTTAAGGCGTTGGACTTGAAATCCAATGGGGAATCCCCGCGCAGGTTCAAATCCTGCTCACAGCGAGGAAGATCTTTCTTTGTGTTCTCATTGTCCTGAATAAGATGCAACACACTCCAGCTCTGCTAGTGCAATCCTCCAACAGTCTGTTCAGAGGTTAATATAACAGAGGTTTGTCTTGGAAAACTGGTGAAGCACAACCTTTTTTTTCCAAATGGAGAGATTCCACCACATTTGCATGCTGCTCTGATGCATTCTTTGTCTTAATTTAATTGTTGCACTTAAGTGTTTGTGATTTTTTTTACCACAGATCTGCGTCAAACATCATTTTATTTCTTGCGCTGTGAGAAGAGACAGAAAGCTACAAAGCTTTTCAGCTAAGTCTAAATTTAGTTTCAGTGCAGCGACTCATCAAATCACACGGCGGCAAACAAAAGGCAGCCAAAGAGCTAAACGTCTGCTTTCAGATCAACAGACTGATGATCATTATTTGGAAATGAGTGATGAAATTATTGCCCAAAACATATGGTAATGTGCAACGAAATTGCAATGAGAGATAATAACAATGACAGCAATAATCTATGGCAGGCTGTTGCTCGCTGACAATGGCCTCGTTTCAACTTTTAATGCCCTCGCCTGCTGCTTCACTGTCACTTTATCAGTTTGAACGATTAGGGTTCATTTGTCTCTAATTGTCGACTGTTTGTGTTGCTTGTGAATCATTGTTGTTGTTGTTTTGTTTAGGCAGTAGAGTTCTGGGTAAAGCGATATGAGCAGTTAAATTTTATCTAACAGTCACCAACAAAATGCAGCTGCTGACAGGAAGTGGAAGAGTAAAAGAAGCATTACAAGACATCCATATAACCCGTCGCACTCAGAGTGTCCGTTCTATATTTCACCCTCAAGTCCTGAGGTTTGTTTTGTAGATAGATTAAGTTGTCACCAATAACCAGAACCAGAAATACATTATTATGTTGATAGATTGCGGCTGTTTTCTGAGGGACTATTCACCGAAGAGTCAGCAGAAAGGACTGACCGGTGGTGGCAACTTCTCCACTTTAATTCAAGATCTTTTCTCATATAAGTCATCACAGACACAACCTACTAAGACATTACTGTTATTTGTTATGACAATGTGAGTTTCATCAGTTTGACGTTCACACATCTGGTAAAACTCTAGGTGGAGGGCCAACACAGATATATTAAACTGTCAACTGAAGATGTTCTGATCTTGTTGTCTGTTGCTCCAGAAGATTCTTCCTATCATATATCAAATGTTTGGATTAGTTTAATCATGTTGTCCTTTCATGTGGTTTTCCTAAATCCGAGGTTTCACTTTCAGTGAAGCTTCTCTGATGACAAAAGTTCATGCATGTTTGTTGGTTTTGTTCAAATGCATTGTTTATGATTTTCAGAATCATTATTTACCTCCTGAGAGAGTGACATGTGGGTTTACTACACCACTACATTTATCTGCAAGCTCTAGTTACAAGTTACAAAACATATCATGTACTTATAAAGTATGATGCACTGCAGCTCTTCTCCCAGAGCTTTGTGTTGTGTCGTTTTAGGAAGGTACTGATGTTGTCTGGAAAGAAGCGCTGCCTTAAAGGCAAAAGTCAGGGAACAAATAATGTAGTAAACATCACAGATTGCATAGAAATATCCGTAACATGACTGCCTGTAGCCGGCATGATGAGCACTGATCTGGTTATTTTTAGGTAGGTAGCTGGGTATATACAAAATATTCACCACCTGCCTCCCAAACTCCCAAACTCCAACTTCCCCGGGCCTGTAAACCTCCTCTTCTTCTTCCCGATGGTCCAAAACGCCTGTGGTACGAAGACTAAGACTCCCCGGTGCACCATTCACCTGATTACAGGTCAGTGTAGCATCAACAGGATTTAACAGACGATAGTTTATCAGAGGAAAGTTACATGATATTGCTTTAACTTAGCGAATCTACAGATGTTGAAGGAGTATATACATCACGTCTGTTTCCAGTTTAGTTTATATCACAGATAAAAAAAAAAGGAGATCTACAGATTTCATGTTTTTTTTCCCCGGTGGGGATCAAAGCTCAAACCATGGCAGCGTTCGCAGCACTTCCCTTCACAGTGAGCTACAGACAAAATGGGACCCCTAACCCTTGCAGAGTTAGTACCACACTTTACCCGCTGAGCATCCCTGCAATTAAGTTAAATGGGCACACAAACCATATTGCTAATGTTTTCATGAAGCCAGAGCCCCAGAGAAGTGTTGGAGATTGCAGAATCCATCAGTGAAATTGTGCACTGACATGCCCCACTAAGTTTGACTGCACGATGGAGCTCACTTATCCAAAATGCATCCGATATACAGATATATCCAAACGTATGACGCGTCATCAAAGAGAACAGTGACAGACCCGTCGCAGACAGCAGCTGTTGGGGAATCATAATCCTCACTGAAAGCGGGACGATCAAATGTTTTTCTCCGACTGGATTTTACAGCCAACAAATGACAGTTTGTTAATTTGACTGAAAAGCCACCAGAAGGGGATTTTACAGCCAAATGGCAGTTTGTTTGTTTTTTTTTTTTTTTACAGAAGAGCCTGCAACAACTTCATCCTGTCGTCTGCACACAGAGGAAAAATCCTTATTAACGCAGTAATTTCATGATCTACCCAACAGACTTCCTAACAGAGAGAGAATTTTAGTCTTCCGTCTGCATCTGCAGCATTATGCCTCACATTTAAACAAAGCCATCCCGATGTTAAGACAAAGGCTAGCTTTTGGCAGTCACAGCAGGTCCACCTCCTGCAGACAGCGGAGAGCTGGTCAGAGCTGATGCTAGACAAAAAACACAAGCTAGCGAGAGCTAGAACAGGGTGTCCTGTTCATATAAGGCTTATTGCTGAGTGGGAACAGGTGGGGGCCTGCCTCCCAAACTCCAACTTGGGCCTGTAAACCTCCTCTTCTGATTCCCGGTGGTCCAAAACAAACAAACAAAAAAAAAAAGACACTTGCCTTCAGGGAGGAAGACTCCAGCTCTCCCTGGTTGCCTTCTCTTGTTGCTGACAGTGACAGTAAGACAGTAACTCAGAGTATGTGTCCACGTTAAGCCAGTTAAATCTATAAATGCATCTTTTCCTCTCAGTTTCTGCCCTCCATCCAAACTAAAACTGCATTTTTCTCCCTGAAAGTGGAGCTTTTCTGCGTTTCACTGTAAGCTGACAGCCACAAGCCGCCTCCAACTTTCTCTGTGATTGTTCATTTTAAATGTCAGTAAAGTTGAATACACCTGAATTTACGAAGACGGCGCCGCGACCATGAAATAATGATCTGGTCAGCCGGTCAGTCTGTGCTGCTCCTCACCAGACAATGCAGTTTTTTGTTATTTGCCAACTGAAAAGAAGGTGAAGGCCTTCAGGTTTTAATGTGGGCTTTAAAGTTTAGACGGATTAATGCAGGCGAAGCCTCAGATCAACAGAGAAGACTCAAGCATTGTTAATTTACTGTCATGATGACTTCGACATGAGTTCCCCTCCTGCTGTGCATTCGGAGAGCTCCACTGTAAACAGAGACGTCTGCCACCTTCTGTTTCTAAAATGACAGCTGGCATTAAAGCACAGCTCATTGTTGGATACAGTGGAAGCATTAGCTAAGTGCATTCTGACCCTAAAATAGTGGGATTTGAAGGGGGGCTACATTGAGTAATGATTTTCTGGAGGCAGGACACGCTTTCGCTCCAGCACGGATGTACAAAAAAGGCCAATAGGTCATTAATGAAAGTGGAATAGGCTTAGCGCACTTTGAATAACCATTGGACTTAATACAAAAAAAGCCATCATGGAGTAATCTGCAGCATTTACTGAGGATTAGCATGTGAAAAACAATGCTGGATTAATCCTAAAAGGCCGACCTGTTGCCCAGACGACTGTAATTATGATTACAAGAGCTCGCATCGTGATGAGACATTTGATTTATATGCATACATGTGCATGATACAGAGTCAAGTTGAGCCTCTGATCTACTTGTGTTTGGTCTTTGAACACGGTGGATGTGAAATGTTAAATAAATAAATTTATACTGACACTGTTGTGAATTCTTTTGTTTCCTCCAGGAGATTAAACAGGATGTTATCATTTATCTCTGGGAGCAAAAGTTTCTAAATAACTTTCTGTTTATAGACTTCAAGCAACTCTTTCACTGATTTTGGTGAAACTGGATCATATTTTATGGAGGTTTTCCCTCTGATGTCCAAATACAGATTTCCACACTCCAGTCTTTTGTCGGTCACTTCTGGCTCCAAAAAAACAAGATGGCAACATCTACAATGCCAGACTCGATGCTTCAGACCAATGTGTGACATCACAGTAGATTTACACTTGATACAGCCTCACAGATCTAAAATCAGAGGTCGTCGCCAAAGACCCAAAGAAAGATTTGAATGAGAAAAACTTTTATGCAGAGGTAAAAAGAAAAAAAACATAAACTTCCCTTGAATTTCAAGATCAGTAAAGTATCTGTCTATCTAAACATCATTCTTAAAATGAATAAACCAACACCAGGATGAAAAACAGAGATATCTCTTTTCACAAATTAACCCTTTAGGTTAACATTTAAATAGATTATTTCTCTCTCTGGGAATCAGTCCAACATTAAAACTATGAGTCAAACGCTCTGCCTACAGACGATACTTTAATTTCTGCCTCCACACTGTAAAGTACAAAAAGTCACTATAAACACACTCACGTCACTACAAAAATGCGACAAGAGGATTGTGATATATGTCTTACCTCGTTCAGGACACAGACGACATGCAGCTCTTCCTGAATGCACTCACTGTAAGTTATCAGCTATATCAGCCAAACTGTAAGCCTACATAACATTAAAGGTATATTATGCTGGACAGAAACCTGCAGGACATCATGAAGTCCCTGCAAAAGTCCACATTCATCTAAACATTAGTTCAGTGTCAGTATCACAGTGACAATCACGTAAACTTAACAAACATGCTTCACTAACCTTTGCCTTTGCACCTCCTCCTCCTCTTCCTCTTGGACTTTCCTTTCATATCTCGGTCTGACCTCTCCATATTTCTGCCATGCACTGGTGCCATTCAGGAGATTTCTTCTTCTTCTTCTTCTTGTTATTTTTCCAGTAGTTTGTCCTCTGCAGCTGCTTCTTCTTCTTCTTCACGTCTGAAGCAAAAAACGCTCAGAGAAGATTCAGAGTGCAGCTCTGCAGCGAGAAGCCCAGTACAGTGACTGACTCTTCCCCCCTGCTGCCGGCTTTAGGAGGCAGGCGACTGTTCAGCCTGTGACATCATGAGGAGAGGAAGAGCTTTGGTTCAGGCTGTGATTCAGCATCAGTAATATTCAACATCTAAATGTACAACATCATGTTACAGTCATTATTTTTTTCAGAGCAATCAACAGTCAATTTGAATGTCATAAAATTTTATGTAAAGTTTGTCTGTTTTTGTGCAAAAATGTGTAAATATCAGAGCCCAGTCATAAATTAATGGGAAATAACTCTTTGAATTTTTACAGTCGTTTTCTGTATTTTAGAAATTGTATACAAAACTCTGTGAAATTACAGACATTACCTGTAAATTAACAACCAAACTATTTTTAGGAATTTTGGCAATAATGACAAATTTCAGTTGTTGTACAGAAATATTACTGTATTATTTATACAGTATTTTTCTGCTTTCTTAAATGAGAGTTGGTCTACAAATACTTTTTACAGCCTTTCATTCAAGTTTTTTGAGTTTTACATAGCAGTTATTAAAATATGACTCTGGATCTGGATAAAATATGAAATAATTGAACTATTCAGTTAAATTCAGAACTAGCCAAACACATAAATAATGTACGGTATGTCTATGTTGTACATGTAGCAGTTATGAATGTTACACGCATGCAGTGATATGTTACTCTTACACACTTAAACATTAAAGCACTGAAATGTAGGTTAGAAAAATGCTCCAGCTGTCTTGTTTCTGTAGCAGCAGGAGACAAACTGAGCTTCTAGTCATGCAACACTTTTATCTTCTTTGTGTCTCCTGCTGGTCTGCAGGCAGCAAATGAAAAACAAATCAAGCAACGACATAAAGTCAAATACAGTACAAATGTTATACGCATTTCTTCTTTATGTACACATTTACTGTGAACAGAACTCAGTCAGAGTCATTGTGGTAGTCCTTTCTTCTACTACTATGGGTGATAAAATTTAAGGGACACATTACCAAAAACGGTCAGCCACTGTCAAACAAAAAACGTACAATTAAAAAGTAATTTGTCATTAACGGCATAAAAAAATGAATTAGGTGTATGTGAATGTAAACTTACACATTCATGTAAAACTAATAACATTTACCACAAAATTACAAAGGAATGTGTTAAATTGTTAGTATTAACATAAACATTTATATAATAAGCCACATATTTGTTGCAGATAATTGCTGTAATTTTACAGACATGTATATACAAAATAATGTATGAATAATAATGAAACTCTTCTGTCATAACACTTAAAATAACAGTTTGGTTGTTAATTTGTGTACACTTTTAAAAAACATAAAACTACTGTAAATATGTTTTTTCCATTAATTTACGAGTTTACAGTTTTCATTCTCGCCTCGTTTTGTCCCCAACAGAGACTCAAAACACCAACAATCTGCCACTTCTGATATAAAAGTCATTCAGATTTAAGTAGAAACTCGTTTGTATTTAAAATTCACAGATTCAACAAATCAGTCTTTGTTTTATTGGGGCAGAAAATAAAACAGCAGCAGCACAAGCTGTGTGTTAGAATATCATTTCTAATTATTTCAAATTGCCTGCGGTGGTCAGAATATATTTTTTCTTCTTTTTTGGCTACATCAGCTTCTTCATCTAACTCTCTCACTCTTTTTACAGACTCATGCTGAGCAGCCAAACTTAGTTTAAACCCACAGAACTTGATTTTAAACTCGTCGAGATCCAAAAGTTTCCAAATATGTAGAGCTGAACTACAGCAGAATGAGCAGAATATATGTCTGTGATGCTGTCAGATGAACAACCTTCATGATATTAAATGGGAAAAACTGGATTTTAACATCAATAATGAACCACAGAATACAACAAAGAAACAAGATGAGACGTTTTTATAAAGACCTGCTGCTCCAGTTAACTGTTCACCTCACTATTTTGCATCATAATGCCACTTTTGCATAATCTTCCCACTTCACCTTACTTTAATTAAGAGCAGCTACTTAATCCCTGCCAATCACCTTCCTCAAACTGATAATCTGAGTGACATCCAAACTTAGATGCTAATCGTTCCCAGTTTTGCCCCCCAACAACATTTCATTGTTGCTATCATCACATTTCATCGGTCACCCCTCCTCTCCGGCCTTTGCTGTGTTCCATTCCTCTTGGTTTGACTGACTCTCTCTTCAGCGGCTTAGAGATGCTGTACCTCTTTGTTTATCTCCAGG
Organism: Protonibea diacanthus; assembly: GCA_028641955.1. Classification (NCBI taxonomy): domain Eukaryota; kingdom Metazoa; phylum Chordata; class Actinopteri; family Sciaenidae; genus Protonibea; species Protonibea diacanthus. The sequence continues at coordinate 23,582,257 of CM053988.1, forward strand.
TGCCGAGCCTTGCTTGAACTTTGCTTGTAGTATTTCACCTCGGTGACTAAATCTGCACTGCTGCACTCTCGTACGATTATCCACAGTTTCTTATCACGTGGAAGGAAATCTGAGCACAGCAGAGTGAAAGGAAGCGAAGGCAGCTGTAACTCCTGTGGAGGATTATTCTGCTGCTGGAGACGTGAATTTGATTTAAAATCACGTACACGCGTGTGAGCAGGAGTACAAGATGAAAATACATGTAGATGTATAACAGTTAACAGTTGTTATGTGTTTTAGCACATTTTAAAGGTGCAGTGTGATTTGGGGCCTTTATTTTCAGAATAAGGCAGACATGGAATATAATATTCACCACTATGTGGCCTATGACTACAATCCTGATTCTAAAAACCTTGGGATGTTTTGTGATCTCGTCTTTGAACTGTATTTAAGTGACTGTAGGTCGAAATGAATTTGCAAGTTGGAGGTTTATGTTGCTCTAATTAGCTGCCTTACTCGACACTGTGAGAAGTTTTATCCTGAAGGCTACATAAGACCAGAGGCAAACTGACTAGTTGTGGTTGCCACATTTTAATACCCTTAAAACAACCATTCATTTTTCCAAAACTTTTTATTTAAAATAGTTTTATTTGTCTCTAATTGTCCAACTTTTCTGGAGTTTTAAGGCTCCTGAGGTCTCTGTGAAATAAAGAACATGAAACAGTAACAGTAGATTTGATGCCGAGTGGATGAAGGTGAGGTAACATTATGCGAGTGTGTGCACTCACTCTACCTGCAGAGAAATGTGCAGCTTTCTGATGTGTGCATCCATGTGATAGAAACAAAATATTATGGCAAAAATAATAACATGTCTATCATCTCCTCCTGCTGTTTTCCAGACATCTAAACTGTTAAGGTGAGATAAAGTGGATGTGAGACTTCAGCATCACGCAGACACAACAGAGAGGCTATTACAGCGTCTGATGAAAAAATAGATAGATTGTACTGTATTTCAGCCTGTGGCTAAGATCCCAGAGGGCAGAGAGAATGAAGTGCTCCTCAAAATGAGCTCAACATCCCAGCAAATAGGACACAGCAGCTTCCCTGCGCACTCCTGAGGCCAAACATTATACTGTACATTAGATCCATCTCACTGTTCCTCTGTAAAGAGCTGCCGCTGCTGCTGCAGCCTGCGGCCTCTCGCCAGCTTCTCCGGTCAGATTTGGCAGAGTCATCCGAACATTTGTGTGTCGTATTACAGAATTAACATATTTATGTTTCTCTGTCTTCATCTCTCTTATCTCAGTCCACACTTTCTTTGCCTGGTTAGATGTTGTGACATAGTGCAGCAGAAAGCATTGCGTGTGTTTAGGAGTCTAGCCCTGAAGCATTATGAATTCCACAGATGTGGTCTACATAGAAAATGTAAAAAGACATTAAAGTCAGAATAAATGTTCTGAGTTTGTCAGGGCAAAGAAGAAAGTGTTATTAAGCACCCAGCCAAATCTGAATGATTAAAAATATCTAATTTCATAAATAAGTTTATGAAATCAGGTGTCAAAATCAGGTAAAATTGAACTCTCAGCTCCAGGACTGTGGGGGCGTGTCCTCTGAAAGCGCTGAAGCCACGCCCACCCGTGGGAGCGGTTGAGCGGCCATTTTGAAGCGACTGAAACATGTCAGATGAATTCAGAAAATGTCATGACTAACTGTGAAACACTCTGAGCTGAGATGAATTCATCTCTGTCTCTCTGCTCAGGGTGGCCTCAGCGTGTCATCGAGCCGCCCTTTAAGGACCGCCCACAAAATCCTGAGACTGAAAACTGTTTGAACTCCACATTTCAGTGATATATTGTTCAAAGTCTTTTCACGAAACACTGTTTTACCATACAAATAACATATGAATATCATATAAAATTTTTTGTTAATTCTACAACATTTTGTTATTATGCAAAAACCTTTCCAGCCTCCTTCCATCAGGTTTCTGTTTACATATGTCTCTTTTTGTCTGTTTTAAGGCACCTACATGTTGCTTTCTGTAAAGTGTATTGAGTGTATTGTATTCTTGCTTTCCTTCCTCCTCTCCTTGTTGTATTCTTTAATTTCTTCCAGTCATTATGTGTGTGTGTGTGTGTGTGGATGAGGGGTGCGTTAGTTTTATTGTTTTTCGAGAGCGACGCAGTGAAGTCAGCCACCAGGTCACGCTCGAGTGAAGTGGCGGGGAGTTTCATTATGCTGTGAAATAACGATCACGCTGTGATTAAGTTGATTAGATTCAATGAATATTTGAAAGGCGAATCAAATTGCTGATTAAATATTTACTGTGGTGGTTTCCTTCCTGACAGACGGCGAGATCATATCACATCTCCCAAATGACTCACTCTGCTGTACGGGAGGGTCTTTGTGTCTTGGCACTACACTCCAACATCACAGAACTGTAATTATATGTTAATCAGGTTTAGTTTAATGAGGTTCATTTTAGTTAGGTAGTTGTTTACATGGGATCGTGTATCTATTGTGGTTTATAGTATGATAATGCAAATATTCCAGAAGTGAAAACACCAACAAATATTCTAGAGACATACTGTTAATGGATAATGGATATTTAATGAATCACTGCTGCAAGTGTTTGTGGAGAAGTACTCAGATACAACACAAAAATACAACAATGTAAAGATACTCCTGTGTAAGTATAATTCCAGCGTTCACTATCACACTTAAGAAGAAGTACAGGAGGATTAGCTGAATGTATTTAAAGTATTTAAAGGAAAATCTGAATACATGCACTGCTGTAAAAGCAGCATTTTACTACTTTATATATAGGAGTTTATTCAGGAGTTTATCATTTGGAATCATTTCATCATTTCTTTTGACTTTTATATAATATTTGCTTCTTTTTTACTTATTTGGACCAAAAACAATCATTTAACAACTGTTAGTTATCTAAGACATGATGCTGTTTTTGTGAGGGGTCACATGGTAAAAAGTTTATTTAATCCATGCAGCATACTTTAAAACCTTATCACATATTGTTTCATGTCTAATCTTAATTTGAAAAGTAAGTTGTTGCTCCAGCTGTCAAATTAATGTAGGGTGAATAAAATGTACAGCAGTATGGAGCAGACAGTATACAGTAGCAGAAAACTCGAGCCAGGTAGGCCACATTTAATATAAAATGTGTGTTCAGATTTGAATTATGGCTCCAGGAAAGAGAGTATGAACCCAAACTGCATCAATCAGTGCTAAACTTTTAAAGTACTGTCTATCTAAATATATAAAACTGAGCTCAAATACAGAACTTTAATAAATATGCTTATATAAATTAGTTGTATACATTTGAGGGCTATGGTTGGTTTAATCATTTGTTATCTGTTACTGAGCTGACCTTAAGGAGCTGCTTAAAGCTGCATTTAAGGAGACATGGATCACTGGCGGCTCCATGTGGCAGCAAGAGGTAACTGTGTGCGGTCATAAATGTATGGCTGTATGTCCCTCTCCATCAGTGCTTTTATATGTTTATGTCTTTATATTGTTTAGATATGTTTATTGGCCTTTATATTACTTACAAAGGTTACTGTCATGTGGAAAATTAAAAGTGTGAGGAAGAAGAAGTGAGGGAGCTAGCAGAAATCTGTTGTGCAGTTAAACTTTTATGACTGAATGCTTCTCTTTGTTAGTTTCTTATATCATTCTTTTATTCCACTTTTTAAAACACTAACTCAGTGTAAAAAGGACTTTGACTTAGTACACTGTCATGTTGTCACATTGTCAATATACCCAAATGATAAGTATGAAACACACTCTGATGATGTCAAGCCAACCTGCTTCCACGAATTGACCTCAGCATGTAAACCCCTCCTTCTCCACTCTGTCCACATATTACCTTGTTCCTCCCCCTCTGATCTACAGTTTGGTGGGTGTAACCAACAGCTGGTGACGTGCAAAACCTTGTGACAGAAACACATATTTAGATTGGAGCTCAGACTAGTTTCATTTCTGAGGAAGTCAAACTCAGACAGTTGTTGTCACAGAGAGCTGAAATGGCGCAGAAAGGAGCTCATCTGACTGAGGAAACTATTTGTTGTTCGATCTGTCTGGATCTACTGAAGGATCCGGTGACTATTCCCTGTGGACACAGCTACTGCATGAACTGTATTCAATCCCACTGGGATGGAGAGGATGAGAATGAAATCCACAGCTGCCCTCAGTGTAGGCAGACCTTCACACCGAGGCCTGTCCTGGTGAAAAACACCATGTTAGCAGTTTTAGTGGAGGAACTGAAGAAGACTGGACTCCAAGCTGCTGATGATTATCACTGCTATGCTGGACCTGAAGATGTGGCCTGTGATTTCTGCACTGGGAGAAAACTGAAAGCCTTCAAGTCCTGTCTGGTTTGTCTGGTCTCTTACTGTGAGAAACACCTTCAGCCTCACTTTGAATCCCCTGCCTTTGAAAAACACAAGCTGGTTGACCCCTCCACAAATCTGCAGGAGAAATTTTGCCCCCGTCATAATGAGGTGATGAAGATGTTTTGCCGTGCTGATCAGCAGTGTATCTGTTATCTCTGCCCGCAATGGATGAACATAAAGGCCGCGACACAGTCTCAACTGGTGGAACGGACTGAGGGCAGAGAGGCTCGAGAATGAGTCGACAAAAAATCCAGCAGAGAATCCAGGACAGAGAGAAAAGATGAAGGGCTCCAACAGGAGGTGGAGGCTATCAATGGCTCTGCTGATAAAAAGCAGTAGAGGACAGTGAGATCTTCACTGAGCTGATCCGATCTCATGAAGAAAGAAGGTCTGATGTGAAGCAGCAGGTCAGATCCCAACAGAAAACCAGTGGTCGAGTCAGATCTTCAGGAGAAGCTGGAGCAGGAATCACTGAGCTGAAGAGGAAAGAGCTGACGGAACAGCTCTCACACTGAGACCACAACCAATTTCTCCAAAACTACCCCTCACTGTCACGACTCTGAGTGAATCTACAGACTCATCAACATCATCCGTCTTCTGAGGTACTTTGCGAGATGTGACAGCAGCAGTAATCCCGCGACTCAGAGATAAACTACAGGACACTCTGAGAGCAATGGATAAACATCACTGACGGTGACTGAAGTTGATGTTTTATTGTCACATCTAGAGCCATGACCAGGAGATGGATTCTTAAAATATTTAAGTGAACTCACACTGGATCAACACAGCAAATACCGTCTGTTATTATCTGAAGATAACAGAAAAGTAACTTTCATGTTGACAAGAACAATGTTATCTAGTCATCCAAACAGATTCACTATATGTGGTCAGGTCCTGGTAGAGAAGAGTCTGACTGGGCGTTGTTACTGGGAGGTGGAGAAAGAGCGAGGAGGAGTTTCAGTGAAGTAGTAACATACAAAAAGACCAATAACACTGTAAATGAAAGATTTGGAATAATGATAAGTCTTGGTCATTTGGGTTTTACAAAAATGGATTACGATTTCACACATAACAAAGTCCAAACTCCTGTCTCAGGTCCTCGGTCCTCAGAGTTGGAGTGTACCTGGATCACAGTGCAGGTATTCTGTCCCTCTGGTATCTCTAAACCCATGACTCTCCTCCACAGAGTCAGACCCGCGTTCACTCCAGCCTCTCTATGCTGGACTTCGGCTTGATGGTCCCGTTGGAAACACTGCTGAGCTGTGTTGACTTTACAGTTCAACAGTTACAGAGTAGAAAAGGTGTGGGAGCATTTGCCACTTTGGTATCCTATGTTTGTCTTGCCATGGTGCCGGTCACTGCTAATGCTGTCTACACAATTATTAAGTTTTATTATTATTAACACATTGATCCTGTAGGTTGAAGATTCTATCAGGAAAAAATAAGTAAAATCTTAAAAATAAACTGGATGTAGTTTAATATCTTTACTGTATCAACTAATTAAATTGTTAACAACAGGAAAAAATTATGAAGAAGTCTAAACTGAAATAGCGTATCTTTATCATCCCTGAGAAAACATGACTAAAAAGTCATGAAATATGACATTTATATATTTTCAGTATTATAAGTTCAAAAAGTTAAATACTTTTCTTCACAGGTAATCCATTTCAGTGCACCCTTCCTCAAAAGATTTATTATTGACATACTGTTTATATGTTTAAAAAGGTATGTTTAAGGTGCATGCACATAGTGATTTAACAGTCAAGCTGAAGCTTACAGTATATTACTATTTAAATTGTAATTATTGTGTCAATGTAATCTTCTATCTGTCAGTTCTCCACTAGATGTCACTCTTTACATTTTTATTCCACTATCACTCCAGATGCCAATTTCCTGCCTTGCATTATACTACTGTCCACAGTTTGTAAGCACATTTGTCTCTTTGTCATGGTCTGGAGTAGAGGCTGTCATAGTGAGTCGACACCATGGTTTTGGAACAACATGTTCAACAGTTATAAATATGAAAATATACAAATATATTCACGTGTTTCCATACCTCGTTTGGGTGTCCACACACTTTTGTCATGTAGTGTGTGTCGGCATAATTGGCAGATATGCAAGCAAAACTGCAACTTTATGAATATTCTACAACGACTGCATATGAGTGTAATTTTTTTACATATAGACAGTTTATTAATGTGATGGAAGATGGTGTTTTTATTTAAATGATCTTAAATAATCTTTTTGAACTTTTTGGCATCATAGATGTTTGATTTGAATTATGAATATTACTTTTACTGCCTGATTTAAGGTATTACTTATAATTACAGTTCTTTCATGTTGTGTAGAATAATAATCTTCTCATTAGGCCTGATTTACGAGAAATGATCTGTGTCGAAATGTACAACATAAACTGTGTGAAGGATTTATTATAATTTAAAGATTTACTAATATAATAAAATTATAACACATAATATTGGTGATATAAAGGATGGCTGTTTATTAAGACAATTCTCCGCCTTTAGTAACATGATGACACTCTCAACATTAAGCTTTTATTTCAGAAGCGGTCGATCCACTAATCAAATAATCGTGGTCCGATCGGCTCCTTCAGTCTGCATGTCGAAGTGTCCTTGGGCAGATACTGATCCCCAAATTGCTCAGAAGGCCTGCGCCATGGTGTATGAATGGTTAGCTCTAAAAATTGATGAGCAGTTGGCAGCTTGATTTGAATTATGGCTCCAGAAAGAGAGTATGAACCCAAACGCTGCAGCAATTGGTGCTAAAGCTTATCCCCAAATACAGCAAACCCCAAACACAGCACTTCAATACATGTGCTTAAATAAGTTTCTTTTATATGACTGAGGGCTACGAATGGTTTTAATCATTTGTTATCTGTTACTGAGCTGATATGTGTGACTGCTTAAAGCTGCATTAAAGGAGACATGGATCACTGGCAGCTCCATGTGGCGAAAGCCAAAGAGGTAGCTGTGTGAGAAGCTCTTTAAAGTTATGCAGGCATTAGAGATGCAAACTACCAGACATATGCCGAATGATAGAAAGTATGAAACATATATATATATATATCCATCAGTGCCTTTATATGTGTTACTTACAAGGTTACTTGCTGATATATCAACTGCAAATCATGTGGAAAAATTAAAGTTACACTGAATGCTTCTCTTTGTTGGTTTCTAATAAACTTCTTTTTGTACGTTTTAAAACGCAACTCAGTGTAAGGACTTTGACTTAGTACACTGTCATGTTGTCACATTGTCCAATATGCCCAAATGATAAGTATGAAACACCTCTGATGATGTCAAACCAACCTGCCTTCCCACGAATTGACCACAACATGCAAACCCCTCCTTCTTTATTATAATCTCAAACACAGTGAGCTCCTCTGTCCACATATTACCTTGTTCCTCCCCTTCTGATCTACAGTTTGATGGGTGTAACCAACAGCTGAGTGGCGTGCAAAACCTTGTGACAAAACACATATTTGGAGACCGGGCTCAGACTGGTTTTCATTTCTGAGAAGTCAGAAACTCAGACAGTCGTCTGAGAGCTGAAATGGGCGAAAGGGCTCAGCTGGCTGAGGAAATTTCTTGTTGATCTGTCTGGATCTGACTGAAGGATCGGTGACTATTCACATGGACACCTTCTGCATGAACTGTATTCAATCCACTGGGATGGAGAGGATGAAGAAAAATCACAGCTGCCCTCTCAGTGTGAAGCAGACCTTCACACCGAGGCCTGTCCTGGTGAAAAACGCCATGTTAGCAGCTTTGGTGGAGGAACTGAAGAAGGGCTGGACTTAGAAAGCTGCTCTGATGACTCACTGCTTATGCTGGACCTGAAGATGTGGCCTGGATTTCTGCACTGGGAGAAAACTGAAAGCCTTCAAGTCCTGTCTGGTCTGTCTGGCCTGCATGTGTGATGCTCCTCCAGCCTCACTTTGAATCCTCTGCCTTTGAAATACACAAGCTGGTGGAGCCCTCCAAGAAGCTCAGGAGAACCTCTGCTCTCATCATGATGAGGTGATGAAGATGTTCTGCGTGCTGATCAGGAGTGTATCTGTTATCTGCCTGTGGATGAACATAAGGCCGCATTGCAGTCTCAGCTGCAGCTTGAAAGGACTGAGGAGGCAGAGAGCTCGGTGGTCGACAAAACATCAGCAGAGAGTCAGGACAGAAAGATGTGAAGGAGCTTCAACAGGAAATTGAAGGCTATCAAATGCTCTGCTGATAAAGCAGTGAGGGACAATGAGAGGATCTTCACTGAGCGATCAGATCTCATGGAAAAGGGTCTGATGTGAAGCAGCCAGGTCAGATCCCAGCAGAAAACTGAGAATTGAGTCGAGTCAAGATCTTCCAGAAGAAGCTGGAGCAAAGAGATCACTGAGCTGAAGGAAGAGCGGCGAGCTGGAGCAGCTCTCACACACAGAGGACCACAACCAGTTTCTCCAAAATTACTCTTTGCCTACGATCAAGCCCATTAATCTGAGGTACTTTAAGGATGTGACAACTGCTGTGTCACAGCTCAGAGATAAACTACAGGATGCTCTGAGAAAATGGACAAACATCACTGACAGTGACTGAAGTCGATGTTTTATTGTCACATCCAGAGCCAAAGACCGAAGCTGAGTTTTAAAATATTCACGTGAACTCACACACTGGATCAAACACAGCAAATACTACGTCTGTTATTATTTGAAGAGAACAGACAAGTAACTTTTCATGATGACTAAACAATGTTATCCTAGTCACCCAGACAGATTCACTGGATGGCTTCAGGTCCTAGTAGAGAGTCTGACTGGAGCGTTGTTACTGGGAGGTGGAGAAAGCGAGGAGGAGTTTCGGTAGTTGTAACATACAAAGACAATAACACTGTAAATAGAAAGATTTGGAGATAATGATAAGTCTTGGTCATTGGGTTTTACACCAAAAAGTGGATGCATTTCAAACATAACAATGTCACTCCTGTCTCAGTCCTCTGTCCTCAGGATTGGAGTGTACCTGGATCACAAGAGCAGGTATTCTGTCCTTCTACAGCGTCTCTAAAACCAACGTCTCCTCCACAGAGTCCAGACCACGTTCACTCAGCCTCTCTATGCTGGACTAATGCTTAATACCCGTTGAAACACTGCTGAGCTGTGTCAACAACAGTTAAACAGGTTACAGAATAGAAAAAGTGCAAGTAGTTGGCACTTTGGTCATTCTATGCATAGTGATTTAACAGTTGAGCTGAAGCTTATTTACTATTTAAGTAAGTTTGTAGTATTGTGTCAATGTTTAATCTTCTATCTTCTGTCAGTTCACACTCGATGTCACTCTTTACATTTTTATTCCACTATCACTCAGGTGAATTTACTGCCTTCGTATACTACCTGTCCACAGTTTGTAGACACCTTGGTCTCTTGCAGGTGGAGCTCTTTGTCATGAGTGGAGGCTGTCATAGCAACGGACGCCATGTTTTTGGAACAACATGTTCAACAATTATATATTCACGTGTTCCCATACCTCATTTGAGTGTCCACCGCTTTATTATGTAGTGTATCGGCATAATTGGCAGATAATAACGAAGCTGCAGCACATGAATATTCTCAAACTGCATATAGGTGTAATTTTTACATATAGACAGTTTGATAATGTGATGGAAGATGGTGTTTTATTTAAATTATCTTAAACAATCTTTCTAACTTTTGGCATCACATAGATGTTTGATTTGAATGAATGAATACTTTTACTGCCTGATTTGAGGAGTGTACTTATAATTACAGTTCTTTCATGTTGTGTAGAATAATAATAATAATCTTCTCATTAAGAACACGATTTACAAATGATCTATGTTGAAATGTACAACATAAGCGTGTGAAGGATTATTACTAATTTAAAAGATTTATTAATATAATAAGAGTATAATAATATTTAACTTGATATAAAGGATGGCTGTTTATTCAGAACTCAAATTCTCCCACCTTTCAGTAACTTGTGATAACACTCTCAACATTAAGCTTTGTTCAATGCAGTGTCAGAATCTAAAGTGAGTAGTGGTACGAGTCTTTTCATGTAGCTCCCTGCACTATAACTTTTTATTATTTCAGAGCGAGTCGTCCACTAATCAAATGATCGCGGTTCGATCAACTGCTCTCAGTCTGCATGTCAAAGTGATAAGCGGGCAGATACTGAACCCCCAAACTGCTCCCGAGCTGCGCCATCGTTGTAATGTGTATGAATGGTTAGCTCTAAAAAACTGATGAGCAGTTGGCACCTTGATTTGGTCATGCTCAAGAAAGAAAGTACGAACCCAAACTGCAGCAATCAGTGCTAAAAAGCTTTTAAAGTACTGTCTATCTAAATATATAAAACTGACTCAAATACAACACTTCCAATACATGTGCTTAAATAAGTTTCTTTCATACATTTAGCAGGGCTATGGTTGGTTTAATCATTTGCTATCTGTTACTGAGCTGACCTTAACAAGCACAGCACCATGCAATATATATATATATGCAAAGTGCATGTGAAATGGCCAAGTGAGCTTTTCATGTTTCAAAACTTCCTCTTTAATTTCATTGATGTATATGTGTTATACTGTATGAAAGTTTTAACAGAGTCCTGCACACTCCATCTGTTCAAAAGTTTCAGGAGATACATAACAAAACGTCACCCACAGTAGGTCAGGGTTGAGAGCAATCAGAGTTGCAGTTTATTAACTCTCTGTGCCCTTTCTGCATCTTTTACCCTCTCAGTTATAAAATGTATGGCTGTGAGTCCCTACTCCATCAGTGCCTTTATATGTTACTTACGAAGTTGCTTGTGATTATATCAGCTGCAAATCATGTGGAGAAAATTAAAGGGGGAAGTGAGGGCTAGCAGAAATCTGGTGTGCAGTTACTTTGTAATGATTGAATGCTTATCTTTGTTGGTTTCCTAATAACCTTCTTTTATTGCCTGGACTGACTTAGTACACTGTCATGTTGTCACATTGTCAATATAACAGAATGATAAGTAATGAAACACACCTGATGATGTCAAGCCAACCTGCTTCCTGGACTGAACAAAACTTGATAACCCCTCCCTCTTCTTCCTGATCTCCAAACACAGTGAACTCACTCTGTCCACATATTGCCTTTATTCCTCCCCTTCAGATCTCCAGTTTGAATGGGTGTAGCCAACACGATCAGGTCCAGATTCACTGCAGAGACACATGTTGTTTAGATCCAGAGCTCGGGCAGTTTCATTTCTGAGGAAGTCAAACTCAGACAGTCGTCTGAGAGAGCTGAAATGGCGCGAAAGGAGCTCTCTTCAACTGAGACACTGTTTCTTGTCGATCTGTCTGGATCTACCAAGGATTTGGTGACTATTCCCTGTGGACACAGCTACTGCATGAACTGTATTAAAACTCACTGGGATAGAGAAGATGAAGAAAATCCACAGCTGCCCTCAGTGTGAGCAGACCTTCACACGAGGCTGTCACAGTGAAAAACACCATGTTTGCAGATTTAGTGGAGGAACTGAAAGACTGGACTCCAAGCTGCTCCTGATGATCACTACTATGCTGGACCTGAAAGATGTGGCCTGTGATTTCTGCACTGGGAGAGAAAACTGAAAGCACCTTCAAGTCCTGTCTGGCCTGTCTGGTCTCTTACTGTGAGAAACACCTCCAGCTCATTATGATGTGGCTCCATTAAGAAAAACACAAGCCAGTGACCACTCCAAGAAGCTCCAGGAGAACATCTCTCGTCATGATGAAGTGAAGATGTTCTGCCGTGCTGATAAGCAGTGTCTGTTATCTCTGCTCTGTGGATGAACATAAAGGTCGACACGATCAACTACAGCAGAAAAGGACTGAGAGGCAGAAGAGAGCTCGAGGTGGTCGACAACATCCAGCAGAAGATCAGGACAGAGAAAGATGTGAAGGAGCTCCAGGTGGAGGCTATCAATGGCTCTGCTGATAAGCAGTAGAGGACAGTGAAGATTTTCACTGAGCTCATCCATCTCATGGAGAAAGAGGTCTGATGTGAAGCAGCAGGTCAGATCCCAGCAGGAAACTGAAGTGGAGTCGAATCAAAGATTTTCGGGAGAAGCTGGAGCAGGAGATCACTGAGCTGCGAAGGAAAAGGCGGCTGAGCTGGAGCAGCTCCACACACAAGGATCACCTGAGTTTCTCCAAAACTACCACTCCGCTGTCACGACTCAGCAAATCTACAGACTCATCAGCATCAATATCCAGTCCTCTGAGGTACTTTGAGGATGTGACAGCAGCTGTGTCAGAGCTCAGGGATTAACTACAAGGACACATTACAGAGGAGAAATGGACAAACATCACTGACAGTGACTGAAGTTGATGTTTTATTGTCACATCTAGAGCCCATGACCAGAGATGGATTCTTAAAATATTCCGCGTGAACTCACACTGGATCCAAACACAGCACACCGTCTGTTATTATCACAGAAGAGAACAGAAAAGTAACTTTCGTTGACAGAACAATGTTATCTAGTCATCAGACAGATTCACTAATTATCAGGTCCTGAGCACAGAGAGTCTGACTGGACGTTGTTACTGGGAGGTGGAGAAAGGCGCAGGAGGAGTTTCAGTAGTAGTAACATACAAAGAGCAATAACACTGTAATGAAACATTTGGAGATAATAGTCTTGGTCATTGGGTTTCTACAAAAGTCGTTACGATTTCAGACATAACAGTGTCCAAACTCCTGTCTCAGGGCCTCGGTCCTCCAGAGTTGGAGTGTACCTGGATCACAGTGCAGGTATTCTGTCCTTCTACAGCGTCTCTGAAACCATGACTCTCCTCCCACGGGGTCCAGACCCATTCAGTCGGCCTCTACAACGTAACAGTTTACGACTTATTGTCCGTTGAAACACTGCTGAAGCTGTGTTGACTTTACAGTTCAACGGTTACAGAGTAGAAAAGGTGCAGAGATGCGTTTGGCACTTTTGGTATCTATGTTGTCTTGCCATGAATTGCTGCTAATGCTGTCTACACAATTATTAAGTTTTATTATTATTAACACATTGATCCTACGGGTTGAAAGATTCTATCAGGAAAAATAAGTAAAATCTTAAATAAACTGGATGTAGTTTAATCTTTTACTGTATCAACTAATTAAATTGTTAACAACAGGAAAAAATGATGAAGAAATTCTAAACTGAAATAAGCGTATCTTTGTCATCCTGAGAAAACACCTGACTAAAAAGTCATGAAATATGACATTTATATATTTTCAGTATAAGTTCAAAAAGTTAAATACTTTTCTTCTGGAGTAATCCATTTCAGTGCTCCTTCCTCAGATTTATTGACATACTGTTTATATGTTTAAAGACATGTTTAAGGTGCGTGCATAGTGATTTTAACAGTCAAGCTGAAGCTTACGATGTATTACTATATAAATGGTTGTAATTATTGTGTCAATGTTTAATCTTCTATCTTCTGTCAGTTCTCCACTAGATGTCAGTCTTTATTTTTACATTCACTATCACTCAGTTGTAGACACATTTGTCTCTTTGTCATGGTCTGGAGTAGAGGCTGTCATAGCAGCAGATTGACATATGGTTTGGAACAACATGTTCAACAGTTATAAATATGAAAATATGCAAATATATTCACGTGTTTCCATACCTCGTTTGGGTGTCCACACACTTTTGTCATGTAGTGTGTGTTGACGCCAATTGGCAGATATGCAAACAGAAACTGCAGCACATGATATTCCGCAACGACCTGCATATGAGTGTAATGTTTATATAGACAGTTTGATAATGTGATGGAAGATGGTGTTTTATTTAAATGATCTTAAATAATCACGAACTTTTGGCATCACATAGATGTTTGATTTGAATTAATGAATATTACTTTTACTGCCTGATTTAAAAGGTAATACTTGTATAACACAGTCCATATGGTTATTTGTTTCATTTAATTGAAAGTTATTTTTCATGAGATGTTTAACTGTCCAGTTGATGGGTTACTGAAAAGTTGTATACTTTAAAGATTTTACATATGTATATGGTATATATGGTTCAAAATGAGCTTTCAGTGTTTATTGGAAGGTGTAATAATCATTTCTTTAAGATTAATGACCTTGGGTTTTTATTTCTTGGTTTGTAACTGAGATCACGAGATGTGAGAGAAAGAGAAAGCGCGAGAGAAGAGAGAGAGAGGGAGGCGAGAGAGGAAAAACTAGTGAAAGCGTGTTTTTGTGTGTGATTTTTGACTATTAGTTTGAATAACTGAGTTGTACTTCGTTTTAGAGGTGGGGGAGTTTGTTTGCACACTTGTGAGAAGAGTGGTGGGACATTTCACTGCTGCCTCAGTGTGTTTTTAAAAAGTCCGGCGAATCCAGCTGGCAGAGCGCTTCGTAGTTTTCCTGGAAGACTTCAGCATGCCGCCTCGCAGACGGTGCAGTCGGGAGGTTCGACAACGGTGGTGAACTCTTGCGACCGAGGTGCGGTGCGGTGCGGTGCCGGTGCTGTGCTGTTGCTGGCTGAGGCTTGGATCAGGTGGGCGCGGGAGGCTTTCACGACCGGAAGGTATTGGAAACGAATCTGTGTTTTCATCACAAGCTCCAACGTAAAGCGCCAACTATCTGTACAGCTTTCGCCTTCTGCTTCAACTTACGAAACCTGGCTCATATCATTTTTCTGATACGCATGTGTGAAACTTTATTTCTTCGTATACAAAGTTGAACTAATGCGCTGTGTTTGTGTTGTTTATTATGTGTGATGCCTGAGAAAATCCATATTTTACCCTAGTCTCATCTGAAGTGTGAATCATCGTTACCCTAGACAGATTAATTTCGAAGATGTATCTCCCACCATTTTGAAGCGTATTTTGTGAGTTAAAGACATATAGTACTCTGCATAACAGAACCCGATTGGTGGGAGGGTTACATACTTATAATTACAGTTCTTTTCATGTTGTGTAGAATAATATGTAATCTTCTCATTAGAGCCTGATTTACAAATGATCTATGTTGAAATGTACAACATAAACCATGTGAAAGGATTTATTATAATTTAAAAGATTTACTAATATAATAAAAATTATAACGTAATTTAACTTGATATAAAGGATGGCTGTTTATTAAGACAATTCTCCACTTTTTAGTAACAATGCCTCTCCAACATTAAGCTTTGTTCAAAGCAGTGTCAAGTCTAAATTTAATTAATTAATTTGGAGTCTTTTCATGTAGCTACCTGCACTGTAACTTTTTATTGTTTCAGGCGAGTGGGTCACTAATCAGATGATCGCGGTTCGATCCCCAGCTCCTCCAGTCTGCATGTCGAAGTGTCCTTGGGCAAGATACTGAACCCCAAACTGCTCCCGAAGGCTGCACCATCGTTGTGTTAATGTGTATGAATGGTTAGCTCTCAAAAACCGATGAGCAGTTGGCACCTTGATTTAATGAACTGAAGAGTATATATATATGCATAATGTGCATGTGAAATGGCCAAGCTTTTCATGTTCCAAAACTTCCTCTTTCATTGATGTATATGTGTGTTATACTGTATAGAAAGTTTTTAACAGAGTCCTGCACACTCCATCTGTTCAAGTTTCAGGAACACATAACAAAGTATGCCTTACAGCAGTAGGTCAGGGAGTTGAGGAGCAGCAAAGTTGCAGTTGTATGCTCTGTTGCCTTTCTGCATCTTTTACCCTCTCAGTTATAAATGTATGGCTGTATGTCCCTCTCCATCAGTGCCTTTATATATTACTTACAAAGGTTACTTGCTGATATATCAGCTACCAAATCATGTGGAGAATTTAAAGAAAGAGGGAAGTGGGAAGCCCAGCAAAAATCTGGTGTGCAGTTAACTTTAATGATTGAATGTATCTTTGTTGGTTTCTAATTACCTTAGTTTATTGCTAGGAAGTATATGTATACTTTTATTGACTTAGTACACTGTCATGTCACATTGTCAATATAACAGATAGTAAGTAATGAAACACTCTGATGATGTCAAGCTAACCTGCTTCCAGGAATTAACCAAAGCGATAACCCCTCCTTCTTTGTGCTGATCTTAACACAGTGAACTCCACTCTGTCCACATATTTCCTTGTCCCCCTTCCAGATCTGCAGGTTGATGGGTGTAACCAACAGTTGGTGAAGTGCAAAATCTTGTGACAGAAACACATATTTGGTGAACTCAAGACTGATTTCATTTCTGAGGAAGTCAAACTCAGACAGTGATTGTCACAGAGAGCTGAAATATATGGCGCAGAAAGGAGCTCAGCTGGCTGAGAAACTATTTGCTTGTTCATTCTGTCCTGGATCTACTGAAGGATCGGTGGCTATTCCCTGTGGACACAGCTACTGCACCAGACATTAAATCCACTGGGATGGAGAGGATGAGAAGAAAATCACAGCTGCCTCAGTGTAGGCAGACCTTCACACGAGGCCTGTCTGGTGAAAAACACCATGTTAGCAGCTTTAGTGGAGGAACTGAAAGACTGGACTTCAAGCTGCTCCTGCTGATCACTGCTATGCTGGACCTGTGTGTAATGGTGCTAGGGAGAAAACTGAAAGCTCTGAAGTCCTGTCTGATCTGTCTGGTCTCTTGCACAGCGTGAGAAACACCTTCAGCCTCATCATGATGTAGCTCCATTAAGGAAACACAAGCTGGTGCAGGCCACTCCAAGAATCTCAGGAGGAGAACATCTGCTCTCGTCATGATGAGGTGATGAAGATGTTTATTCTGCCGTGCTGATCAGCAGTGTCTGTTATCTCTGCCCTGTGGATGGAACATAAGGCCACGACACAGTCTCAGCTGAAGGACGAGAGGCAGAGAGAGGCTCGAGGTGGTCGACAAAGCATCCAGCAGAGAATCCAGGACAGAGAGAAAGATGTGAAGGAGCTCCAACGGGAGGGTGGAGGCTATCCGTGGCTCCTGCTGATAAAGCAGTGGAGGACAGTGAGAAAGATCTTCACTGAGCTGATCCATCTCATGGAAAGAAGGTCTGATGTGAAGCAGCTTGAGTCGAATCTAACAAAAAACTGAGTGAGTCGGTCAAGATCTTCCAGGAGAAGCTGGAGCAGGAGATCACTGAGCTGAAGAAAGAAAGGCGGCTGAGCTGAGAAGAAGCTCTCACACACAGAGGATCACAACAGTTTCTCCAAAACTACCCCTCACTGTCCGCGACTCAGCGAATCTACAGACTCATCAGCATCAATATCCATCCTCTGAAGGTACTTTGAGGATGTGACAGCTACTGTGTCAGAGCTCAGAGATAAACTACAGGACGTTCTTAGAGGAATGGACAAACATCTACGAGCAGTGACTGAAGTTGATGTTTTATTGTCACATCCAGAGCCAAAGACCAGAGCTGAGTTTCTAAAATATTCACGTGAACTCACACTGGATCCAAACACAGCAGACACGTCTGTTATTAGATGAAAGAGAACAGAAGTAACTTTAATGACAACAGAACAATGTTATTCTTGTCATCAGAAGCAGTTACTAATTTTAAGGTCCTGAGCACAGAAGTCTGACTGGGCGTTGTTACTGGGAGGTGGAGAAAGATTGAAGGAGAGGTTTCAGTAGCCGTAACATACAAAGACAATTACTTTCTAAATGAAAGATTTGGCGATAATCATGAGTCTTGGTCATTGGGTTTCTACAAAAAGTGGATATGTATTCCAGACAACAATGTCCACACTCCTGTCTCAGATCCTCGGTCCTCCAGAGTTGGAGTGTACCTGGATCACAGTGCAGGTATTCTGTCCTTCTACAGCGTCTCTGAAACCATGACTCTCCTCCACAGGTCGAACCACGTTCACTCAGCCTCTCTATGCTGGACTTACGACTTGATGGTATTGAAAAACACTGCTGAGCTGTGTCCAACAACAGTTAAGCGGTTGGAGTAGAAAAAGTGTGACGCACTTTCTATGTGTATATTTATCCTATGTTTGTCCTGCTATTAATGCTAGCTACAAATATTGTTAACTGAAATGAAATGTATCTTTATCATCCTGAAAAAGTAGTAAAAAGCAGTAAAAAGTGCGAGTAAAACTTTCAAAGCTGAACACATGTTTGTACTGTTCTTTCTATTATTGCTGAAAACTGATGCAGTTTAACTTTCATTTACGATGTGTCTTCTGACATTCTGGGTCTAAAATATGTAGTATACCTGTACTCCATTTAGTGCTCATTCTCAGATTTATTGACATAATTGAGGCTTTTATATGTTTATTTGTATCCACATAAAACAAATTCCCAGAGGACTGCATTCTTCCACTTCACGCCCAGCATTGCCAAATCGGACGCATGTTGTCTCAGCGGATGCAGAAAAACTAGTCCATGCATTTGTTACTTCTAGGCTGGACTATTGTAACTATTGTTATCCAGGCTGCTCAAATAAGTCTCTTAGGTCTTTGCAGCTAATATTCGGAATGCTGCTGCGTGTTCTGACAGGAACCAAGATCAGGAACATCTCTCCCATTTTGGCTTCCTTGCACTGGCTACCTGTTAAGTCTAGAATAAATTTAAATTCTTCTCCTTACATACAAAGCTCTTCATGGCCAGGCACCATGTTATCTAAAGAACTCATAGTACCTTACTGCCTCTGAACCTGCGCTCTCAGAATGCTGGGTCTCTTGTGGACCCCTATAGTTTCCAAAGTAGATTGGGAGCCAGAGCTTTCCTTTATCAAGCTCCTCTTCTGTGGAACAAACTACCATTCTGGGTTCAGGAGGCAGACACAGTCAACACCACTCAAGAGTAGACTGAAGACTTTCCTTTTTGGCGCATATAGTTAGGGCTGACTCAGGTCATCCTTTGGACCTGCTGCTTAAGGACTAGACTGCCGGGGACTCCCAGCGCTGCTGCTAATGCATCTGTGTCCCTCTAACTCTATCACAGGTTCCACTGCTACTGTAATCATTCTATCATTCATTTTAATTGTACAATATGTTTTGTGTTGATTTGCTCTGTACACGTGACATCCTTTGCACGTCTGTCCGTCCTGGGAGAGGGATCCCTCCTCTGTGGCTCTTCCTGAGGTTTCTTCCACCTTTTTCCCTGTTAAGGGTTTTTGTGGGCAAAGTTTTTCCTCTCGAACCAAGGGTCTAAGGACAGAGGGTGTCACTCCTTGTACAGATTGTAAAGCCCTCTGAGGCAAACTGTGTTTTGTGACTTTGGGCTATATGAATAAAATTGATTTGATGTTTAAAGTATGTTTAAGGAATTGCATGCATAGTGATTTAACGGCCGAGCTGTAGAAGTTTATATTACTATTTAAATTGTAGTATTGTGTCAGTTTAATCTTCTATCTTCTGTCAGTTGTCCACTAGATGGCACTCTTTTACATTTGTATTCCACTAGCCAGCAGTAGGTCAGGGTTGAGAGCAACTAAAGTTGCAGTTGTATGCTTTTCTGTTGCCTTTCTGCATCTTTTACCCTCTCAGTCATAAATGTTGTGGCTGTATGTCCCTCTCCATCAGTGCCTTTATATTACTTACAAGGGTTACTTGCTTTGATATATCGGCTGCAAATCATGTGGAGGGTAAAAAGGTAAGTGAGGAGCTAGCAGAAATCTGGTGTGCAGTTACACTTTAATGATTGAATGCTTATCTTTGTTGGTTTCTTATATCATTCTTTTATTGGCCGTTTTAAAACACTTTCATTTCTGAGAAGTGAAACTCAGACAGTTGTTGTCACAGAAAGCTGAGAAATTGCGCAGAAAGGAGCTCAGCTGGACAGGAAACTATTTCTTGTTCGATCTGTCTGTCTACTGAAGGATCGACTGTTCCTATTGGACACAGCTACTGCATGAACTGTATTCACAACTTCTGGGAATTTCACTGACTTAATTCTCACCTCTGCCTCCTTCCTCTATATGAACAACATCCTTTAAAAGATTATCCAAAAATGACCCAACTTTAGACTCATCAGGTCTCACTCCTTTTTATAAACAAGAAAAAATAGTTTAAACCTCTTGTCGGTATTACTGCTACTCATTTCCATCAGGACCTTTTAACAGCGGATTTATTTACATCAACTTTTTCATGTTTTAAATGGCCAGGTTTTAAATGCAAGCATGTTTTTTTAATATATGTTTGATGGCAGCTACATCTACACATATATGTGTGTTATATAGAAAGAGTCCTGCATGCTGCATCAGTCCTAGTTTCAGAACACATAACAAAATGTCACCCACAGTTGCAGTTTTATGCTTTCTGTTGCATTTCTGCATCTTTTACCCTCTAGGTCATAAATGTATGGCTGTATGTCCCTCTCCATCCAGTGCCTTTATATGCCTACTATGTTACTTGCAAATGTTTGTTGACAGTAGCTGCAAATTATAGCATTCTTTATTGACTGTTTTAGAAACACTGCTCAGTGTAAGGACTTTGACGTAGTACACTGCCATGTTGTCCCATTGACAATAGACTGGGATGATAAGTATGAAACACACCCTGATGATGTCAAGCTAACCTGCTTCCAGGAATTAACCACAGCATGTAAACCCCTCAACACATTGCAGATCTTTAACATGGTGAACTTGTTCTCCTCTTTGGATCTACAGTTTGATGGAACAACCAACAGGTGGTGATGTGCAAAACACTCTTGACAGAAACATATTTAGATCGGGCTCGAACTGGTTTTCATTTCTGAGGAAGTCAAACTCAGACAGTTGTTATCACAGAGAGAGCTGAAATGGCGCAGAAAGGAGCTCATCTGGCTGAGAAACTATTTCTTGTTTGATCTGTCTGGATCTACTGAAGGATCCAGTGACTATTCCTGTGGACACAGCTACTGCATGAGCTGTATTCAATCCCACTGGGATGGAAAGGATGAGAAAGAAAATCACAGCTGCCCTCAGTGTAGGCAGACCTTCACACCGAGGCCTGTCCTGGTGAAAAAACACCATCTGTTTTGCAGATTTAGTGGAGGAACTGAAGAAGACTGGACTCAAGCTGCTCACAATGCTCTTATGCTGGACCTGAAGATGTGGCCTGTGATTTCTGCACTGGGAGAAAACTGAAAGCCTTCAAGTCCTGTCTGGATGCTGTCTGGTCTCTTACTGTGAGAAACACCCTTCAACCTCATCATGATGTGGCTCCATTAAAAACACAAACTGGTGGAGCCCTCCAAGAAGCTCCAGGAGAGCATCTGCTCTACGCCATGATGAGGTGATGAAGATGTTCTGTACTGATCAGCAGTGTATCTGTTATCTGCTCTGTGGATGAACATAAAGGCCCACGACACACAGTCTCAGCTGCAGCAGAAAGGACTGAGAGGCAGAGAGAGCTCGAGGTGTGAGTCGACAAAAGCGTCCAGCAGAATCCAGGACAGAGAAAGATGTGAAGGAGCTCCAACAGAGGTGGGAGGCTATCCAATGGCTCTGCTGATAAAGCAGTGGACCGACAGTGAGAAGATATTCACTGAGCTGATCCGTCATGAAGGTCTGATGTGAGAAGCAGCAGGTCAGATCAGCAGGAAACTAGTGAGTCGAGTCCAAAGATCTTCAGGAGAAGTTGGAGCAAGGAGATCACTGAGCTGAAGAAAGAAGGCTGAGCTGAAGAAGCTCTCACACACAGAGGATCACAACCAGTTTCTCCAAACTACCTCACTGTCACGACTCAGTGAATCCACAGACTCATCAGCATCAATATCCGTCCTCTGAGGGTACTTTGAGGATGTGACAGCAGCTGTGTCAGAGCTCAGAGAGATAAACTACAGGACATTCTGAGGAGAAATGGACCAAACCTCTCACTGACGGGAGCTAAAGTTGATGTTTATTGTCACATCTAGAAGCCCATGACCAGAGATGGATTCTTAAAATATTCATTGAACTCACTGGATCAAACTGCTTTACCGTCTGTTATTATCTGAAGAGAACAGAAAAAGTAGCTTCCATGTTGACAGAACAATGTTATCTAGTCACCCAGACAGATTCACTAATTATCAGGTCTGAGCACAGAAGTCTGACTGGTTGCGTTGTTACTAGGTGGAGAAAGGAAAGGGAGGTTTCAGTAGTAGTAACATACAAAGGCAATAATACTGTAAATGAAAAATTTGGAGATAATGATAAGTCTTGGTCATTGAGGTTTTCTACAAAAAGTGAATTTGCGATTTCAGACATAACAGTGTCCAAACTCCTGTCTCAGGTCCTCAGTCCTCAGAGTTGGGTGTGCCTGGATCTGGTGCAGGCATTCTGTCGCTTCTACAGCGTCTCTGAAACCATGTTTCATCTCCACAGAGTCCAGACCGCGTTCACTCCAGCCTCTCTATGCTGGACTTACGGCTTAATTGTCCCGTTGGAAACACTGCTGAGCTGTGTCCAACAACAGTTAAACAGTTACAGAGATAGAAAAAGAATGCAGTGGTTGCTGATATTCTATGTAATTGATTTAACAGTCGAAGCTGAAACACAGTATATTACTATATAAATGGTTTGTAATTATTGTGTCAATGTTTAATCTTCTATATTCTGTCAGTTCTCCACTAGATGTCAGTCTTTACATTTTATTCCACTATCACTCAGGTAAATTTACTGCCTTCATATACTACCTGTCCAGTTTGTAAGGTACCTTTGTCTCTTTTTGAGGGTGAGCTCTTTGTCATGAGTGGAGGCTGTCATGGCAGCAGATTGGCGCCCATGGTTTTGGAACAACATGTTCAACAATCATATGTTTGTGTTCCCATATATTTGGTGTCCACACACTTTTGTCATGTGTTGACATAATTGGCAGATATGCCAAGCAGAAACTGCAGCACATGAATATTCCTACAGTGACTGCATATAGAGTGTTGCAGTATAGAGTATATATATATATAGAGAGAGAGAAGTATTTGATATAGAGTATAGAAGTGTTTGGTAATGTGATGGAAGATAATTGTTGTATTTAAATGATCTTAAATAATCTTTTGAACTTTTTGGCATCTGAAATGTTTGATTTGAATGAATAGATATTACTTTTACTGCCTGATTTAAGGTTCTTTCATGTTGTGTAGAATAATAATCTTCTCATTAGAGCCTGGACTACAAATGATCTATGCTGAAATATTTAACATAAACTGTGTGAAGGATTTACTCAATAAAATGTTCAATGCAGTATCAAGTCTAAATTTAATTAATTAATTTGGGGCTTTTAAGTCATATATCTCCCTGCACTGTAATTGTTAGTATTTTAATTTGTCATGTTCTGTTGGGTTTATCTCTCACATGATCAGGAAACATACTAGATAGATAGATAGATAGATAGATAGATAGTAAGATAGATAGATAGATAGATAGATAGATAGATGTAGATAGATAGATAGATAGATATAGATAGATAGATAGATAGTGACACGGGGTATGCTTTTATTCTGAAGTGTTTGGTCAAAACAGAATAATTTTCTGCACATCTTTAACATGGACGTTTATTTTTTTATTGTCGATTTTTCACCGCCGGTCCTCTGAAAACATGAGGCGTCTCTCGGACATGAAGCTTTAAAAACAACCGTGTCGTCGCCTCTCGTCGGTAGTGAAGTCACGTCGTTACTGTCGTTGTTTATTCATCGGTGAACGTTACCTCAGCGGTGCTAACTGCTAGCTGCGCTGATGTAACTGTTAACCGTTTAGCCGTCAAGTAAAGCAAACTTCAAAATAAAAGCCCTAGCTAAACGACAAACTCGATTTAAGAAAATAAAACCGCCAGTTAGCGAATCTTTTACAAATAAACCCAGCCTCTAAGAGAAAACACATTTTTGAAAACTTCTAATGTTTGTCTATTAGTAAACTGCACATATTATTATTATTATTGTTTTTATTTTTAATAGGCAAACGTTGAGAAATCGTAGTCCTCCACCTAGCTAACGTTAAAGCTAGCTACATAACCAGTTAATCAAATGTTAACTCATATATATATATAAATATAAATAAATAAACAAATATATATATATATATGACTCTACAACAATAATAAAAAATATATAGATAAATAATACAATTCAGAGACAGTTTCTCTGCATATTTGTGTGCGTTTATTTGTCGAGCAGGGTTATATTTTAATATACTTTAATAGTCTCTACCCTAACATAGATTTACAAATAGAGAATTACAAATAGAGATAAAAAGCTATATATAATTAAATTAAGCTGTAGAAAAAGAATGACAGTGTTCACAGTATTGAGTCAAATGAAAATATAGATTGCTTATTTGAAAGATTTTTACTTCATATTAGGTGATTCAGTTTTGTGTTTTGGTTTGGTAACATTAAAAAATATTTTTGGGCTGATATTTGTAAACGCGTAACATTTTGCGCTTTTATTTTGAAGGGCTGTGTTACTGTTTCCGTGTCCGTATCGCAGCATCTTGACGCAGCTGTTTTGAAAACAGCGAGCAGCTGAGCACTGCGGTGTTTCTGGGCAGCATCACCACAGACTGACTGACTGCTCGGACTTCTCTCGTTTCACACTCGGCTTTCCTCGACGACTCTTCTCCTCTTTCTGTTTTTTTTATATCAATTTATTTCTCACACATCTCCAGGGATTTTCTACAGAAACATAATCACTCAATGACAGCCTCTCTCGCCCGGTGGGAGGACAGCTGGTGCGGGGACAACATCGGGAGGGGAGGAGGGGGGGGTGATGCCCTTGACTTGGAGAGGAGGAGTTAGGAGGAGGAGAGGGGTGGTGGTGGTCGGGGGTGCTGGCAGCACCATCATCTAATGCACCGAGATAGAAGTGGCATTTTAACTGTGTGATTTTCGTTGGCAGGGGGTGTCAGGGATGCGGCGCATGCTCTGCAAGTTCATTTCATCCCTCCTGCCAGCCGAGCAGCAACAGCAACAGCAGCGTCCTGCTGAGAGGAAGCCATCGAGTGGAAATGTTGTGCATCTGCAGGGAGCCCTGGCCCTGGAGCTCCGCTGGTCAAGCTGAGGAGGCCTGAGCGAGTCTCTGAGCTCCGGATTAGATGTTCGCTGAAGGCAAATGTGCACGACAAGATAAACAAACCCAGAGGCTGCCCTGCCTGCGCTGCAGATAAGCAGAAGCTGTGAGTCTACCCTCTCTTTGGTTGACATTTTTTGGGCCTCTTTGTGTGCCAGACTGTATTTGTGGGAGTAGATGTTCCTATTAATAATAAATGTAATGGGCAGCAGCCCCTGAACTGTGAATGTAGGCTTGGATCTGGGGTGGCTCATTCTTCTATAACTCCTAAAGAAAGGTGGGTTTGACTGGAAATGATGGCCGACCACGAGGAAGCAGAGTTGTCCGAGTCCCTTCAGAAGGAGGACGGGTTTTCCAGCGAGCAGGAGGAGTCTGGCACAAACTTCAAATCTAAAAGTTTGCCTGTTTTAAATGAAGAGGCGCCTCAAGAGGAAACCTTGCTGGCTAGTTCTGTGCGGATGTCCATAACAGCAGAAGAGAGCGCAGAGTTTATCCAACTCCCGGCCAAGACAGAGTCCTTTCAGGCAGAGTCCCCGACGAGAACAAACTACCAGCCCAAACCGGGGAAGTCGGCGCTGAACAGGCCGAGCTCGTACATGGAGAACACAGAGATCCGCAGGAGTAAAAACATGGCGAGGAGGAAGCCCCCGGGGTTTTTCGCTTCCAGGCTAGCTCAGATCCGTCTGCCCAGCAGGAAGTACCTGGGCCTCATCTTACAGGACTCTCGCTGTTTCCTGTTCTGCATGTGCTACCTGACGTTCATCCAGTCGCTCATGGTGTCAGGCTACCTCAGCAGCGTCATCACCACCATAGAGAAGAGGTACAGTCTGAGGAGCTCCGAATCCGGCCTCCTCGTCAGCTGTTTCGACATCGGGAGCCTCCTAGTGGTCGTCTTTATCAGCTACTTTGGTGGACGGGGCCAGAGGCCTCGTTGGCTGGCGGTTGGCGGGGTGTTCATCGCCGTGGGCGCAGCACTCTTCTCCTTACCTCACTTCATCTCGCCGGCCTACCAGATCCAGGAGGTCAACTCGTCCTCCGGCAACATGGGCCTGTGCATGAACAGCAACGCCAGCAGCAGGGACCGCGTTGACATCACATCCTGTCCCAGAGACCAGGAGGGCAACGAGCACAACCTGTACGTGGCGCTGTTCGTCATCGCTCAGATCCTGGTGGGGATGGGATCAACGCCCATCTACACACTGGGACCCACCTACCTGGACGACAACGTCAAGAAGGAGAATGCCTCTCTGTATCTAGGTAAGAGTTTGTGGATGTGAGATGTGATGTGACCTCTGCAGCAGCTGATGTCATCGAGTAGTCATTGCTACCTCATTCAAATATGACTCGGTGACATCAGCCTGGCTTGGGTAGCATTGACTTTGTGTTCTCTGTTGTCTTGTTGGAATCAGTCGACGTTCACATCCAGCATCCAAAGAACGACCCCAGAATACAATGTTCATATTGGTAAACGCTGACAGTTACGGTTCCTCAGGTTCAGAAAGCCCAGCAGAACTGAAGTAAATATATGTTCAGGTATTCTCTAGGGAAGAGCGGTCACCAGCCTTTTGTGGTTCCACCTCACTTAAGTTTTAAACCAAGCAAGAACTTAAAGAAACTTTAAAAAATCCAAGTCATGCGAGCAAATGCAAGAAACGAGAGCTTCCACAACGTGTTGGACTGAAAATATCCGCCAACCCAACCAGGTGTGTTGGTACCATCAAGCCAGAAACACACAAACAGAGAAATGACTCAGCAGACCACAGATCAACCATGGGTGCAGAATATGGCATAATTTAAATATAATGTTAGCTATGCTGACTAATGCTAATGCCAACTAGGCTGTACTACTAGAAAGGAAGGTGTGAGGAGACTACATCGTTAGATGGCACTCAATCCAACACTGGTCCTTTAAGACCATTAATTTGCATCGCACTTTATTTCATTTGCATAAACTATGGATGTTGTGTCAGTTATGACAGATAAGGTGGATGGAGAATTGTCAAATAACCAATAACTACTACTACTACTACTACTACTACTGCTGCTGCTGCTGCTACTACAGGCACATCATATGTTTAAAGTAAAGTTCTACAAAGGGAAGAGAATTATTTGAACAAACTATTCAAATATTTAAAAGATCAAACTAAATATGAACACATTTATCCAGAGATCTCGACATGCAGCATGCGTGGGAATGAATCACAAATTAATACAGTCATTTTTTAGTAATGAAGTCACTCAGATGGTCTTAAAAGTTGCTGTATCTAGCAATAAAGTTGCAGATTAATTTTCTGTTGATCGGACATAGTTCTTATGTCTGATATTGAAGCAAACTTTTAGCAGTCCAGTCTGATGTAACAGGAGGTGTGTGATATTTACAGATGATCTTAAAGTTGAATATCAAACATTAAATATTAAAAAGACAATAAACATCACTGGATAACTTCAGATAAAACTACAAACATCACACATTTGCGACTAACTAAGTGGCCAAAAGTATGCAAACCCATAATGTGATTGCTGAGCACGTCACTCAAAAACTATGAGCCTTAATCTGCTGCTGTAACAGCCCCTGGTCTTAGCGAAAGGCTTTTCACCAGATGTTGAACCTGGCTGCAGGGATTTGCTCCCTCTCAGTCACAAGAGCATTAGTGAGGTCCATGCCACGCCGATGCTCTGCGCAGGCCGGTCAGGTTCCTCCACACCAAACTGGCCAAGCCATTTCATGATGGACCTGGCTTTGCACACGGGGGCATTGTCATAATCAAACACAGACTAAGTTTGAAGCATGCTTGTGTCTAAAATATGATTATCTGCAGCCCAAAGCTACACTAATCAGGCTCTGTGAGTGGCTGTAGATAATGTACGTCTGCGCGTATATTTAGCATTTGGCTGCTGTGTGAAGTTCAGCATCTCGTCAGCAGGAAGTTGAAAACAACAATCGAGTTCCTGCGGTGCCCGTATTTGCCGCCACCATGGCCTACATGTCAGATTCTTGCTCCAGATTGTTCCGTGGCCAAATCAACTGCGCGACCTTCAAAATGCTCCCCAGTTCCCGTTCCCTTTCACATGCTTCCCCAGAAGTTCTCGCCCCAGTGGACTCAAACAAGGTAAAGCCTAATTAAACCAACAAATGAGAGCTGGGTTATGAAAGAGAGTAGGGCAGGCGGAGGGACGAGGGGAAGGTCTTATGTGCATTCCTGCCGTCGGGGGGTGGAAAAAGTAGAAGTCCCACAGACGCTCGGCTCTGATCCGAGCCTTTTTCTTATTAAAACAACCAGAGTAGCAAAGATAGAGAGACGCTTTGATCAGTGGAGCAGCTGGTTGGTGCTACGATGTCACCTGCTGGAGAGTGAAATCTGACTGGACACTTTACAGGTTATACAAGTTTAAAAATGTACCCCCTTTGGCTGCAACTCCAAGCCCAAATTTCAAGGCAAAAACAACAACTTCTCATATACAGTACACTCTATAGGCAAACCTTCAAGAACATCACTCCTGTATGTCACATAAAAAGAATCTGGACCTGGAATAGTGTTGGGGAAGTGAAATTTCTAAAAGTTAAGTAGCCAGAGTGGTGCAATTAATCCAGTGGCTTGCCAAACGCTGTTTAGTATTTGTGGAACAGCCAGGCAGTGGTACTGGATTACCTGCGGGGCTCTGGGAAGCATGGACGAGAGCCAAAAATGATTTTAACAACTTCTTAATCATAAGAAAGCTCAAGAAAAAAATACAAAAAATCCGGCTGTAGTTTTCTTCTTCATAACGTCCGACTGTCGTCCTGAATTAAAGGAGCAGTTCCTCAGATTTTACTCATCATGGTTAGTACGACCTGGCGGAAACAGTTGTGTGACATCTTCTGCGGCTGTGCACGAGCTTTAACAAGCCTGACAAATGAACCCTGATGATGATGGTGATGATGGTGATGGGGCATCAGTTTGATATCTCAGCCTTTGTTGCTTTTTTATGACCCATTTTAGACTCAATGATTAACAGACTTTGGCTTTTATCAAAGCATCTCTAAACAGTTTTTCTTCTTATTTTCCTGCACTGACAATGTATTGTGGAGGAATTTTAACATCTAATCTGTATGAATAGAAACTTTAATTAAGCTCAGCCAGTAAAAATGGTCTTTAGTTGTTGTTGTTGTTGGCCATAACTCTTTCTGCTCCACCAGCCACTTTGGCAAGCGACCAAAAAAGTGTTTGTCTGGCAAGACCCACTTGACCAGTAAACTTTGGTATTCAGTTGCTTTGGTGACTGCTGAATGAAGACGTTTGTTCGCTGGCCTTAACAGTTTACGGTCAGCAACGGCAGAGCAGAAACATGCTGGTGTGGTCGGTTAATTTAATGGCAGCTGACAGCTTCTCCAGTCACTGGAATGAGGACACCGTCCATTTAAAAAAACATCACAGTTCAGTCCAGTATCCTGAAAAGACAAACCAGTAAAGTCCAGCTGGCTCCAGATATGACTGTCTCCCACTCTTTTGTCTGAAATGTACAGTGTGTCTGATATTGACCATGAAGTGTGCATAAAGGGCTGACTGTTACAGATAGGCCTCTTATGCTACTTAGCCTACTTAGGTTATTATGTTAGAGGCAGAACATGAGATGAGCGGAGACAGATGATGTCTTGTAAATCTGCAGCTGTACTGTGGATTCAGCAGGAACGCCATCCAGATAGACTACTGCCGTATTCATTTAGGCTGATGCTTTATCACTGCAGACACTTTTAAAACACGGATTGATCAAGTACTCGCAAAAGCAGCAGCAGAATTTCCTGGCACGGCTGAACTCAGACTGAAATCAATGTTCAGCATTTGTCTGGTTAATCCCTCGTCAGATCAAAGGTGTCTCCTGGTTTATCTCGGCTGCTAATGGAGATAAATGGCCAAGTGGGATGCAGATTTAAACTTTGGTTTCTAGTGAATCTTGAGTCAGATGGCCATGCCCGCCGGGAGCGAGGCCAGCCAGCCCAGCAGTAACACAACGCAACATATTCTGTTTGGACAGCGGGTCAAAGATGGTGTCTGTTCCTGGTTAGTTGTTATTAAACTGGGATTCCAACAAGACCTGATCTGCTGCTCCACCCCTCTGATTTCAGTCTTTCCACCAGATTTTGGAACCTTGCTGCAGGACTTTTCTCCCGTTCAGCCTCAGTGAGGGCCAACTCTGATGTTGGATGATAAGATCTGGCATGCAGTCAATGTTCCAGTTCATCGTAAAGGCTAAATTCCGCCGGACATGGATGTGACGTGTTCTAGTCAATGTTTCAGAAGCGTCCCAGAAGCAACTCTCGGCTCGGCTCTGCCGTGAATACGCAGCTGTTCTATTTTTTAACAGACACCGCGAGCAGCCCACGTTGAGCTGGACAGAAGTCAGACATAGAAAGGCACAGACAATCCTGTCAATTTTCAAAATAAAACATCCTGTGCAAACTTCCGATCCCCACATCCAAAAAAAACCCCAAAATCTTTACATATTTCAAAGCACATAAACCAACTGAGGTGGATCGCAGATACTGGTATTGAAAAGATGCAGCTTATAGATGATTTTGGTGCTTAATCTGGCCTAATTTTTGGCCTTACTATGATGTTTTGTGCCGGTATGGGTTCAGCACACTTGCTGTCTCCTGTAGAACAAACATTCTGGTCCATTTTGGCCCTGCTGCTTTGCTTTGCTTTGCGTTAGCCTACATATGAGATCATGCCCAAAGGCGTAACAGACATCCATTAGAATAATTCAGCACAATATTGCTTTGTAACCCCAATAAGAGACGCTCTGTTTGGCTCCCATGCCGCGGTGCTGCCACTTGAAATATTAATGTGCCAGCTCAGAGACGCAATATGGTCCTCACCGAGTTTAACAGAGCCAGTTTGTGTTTGGCATGCTTTGCCATGTTACAGAGCTGCTCGTCATGTGACCTCGGATCTGTGTTTTTTGTCAGTTAATGGACGACTGTGGGTTGTCATCCATGTTCCATGAGTTGTGTCTTTAGTACTGTGTAAATTTCATCAGCATCTCTGTCGATATATTTGATGGATTTTGGTGTTTTTCTGGTTCCAGCATAGGAAGATGACTTACCTGATCTAAATCCTGCGTACAAAGCTCTGATTGGTTGGTTGTTGGTTGGTTCCACAGCAGTGAAGAGCTCTGAAACAAGAGTGTTTAGATTCTCAAATCTAAAGCTGCCATGTGGTGTGTGTGGCTGCACTGTGCAACATCATAGATCATGAGAAACAATGTTTCAATGCCTTGAAAAACAGTGAACCACTTTCTACTTCATTATCAATAAATCAATCGTCTAAATTGAGAAAAACTCAATCGATAAAACAGTTAATGAACAATAAATCTAAAATCAAAACCATCTGCTAATCCTTTGCGCCGTAGAACCAAATCTCACAGGTCAGAGATTGCAAACGGAGCACTCACACTGTCATAAATGGACACTGAAGAGCTTCAGATGTTCTCTAGAGCCTCGTGTCCACTCTCGTGCTCCAAACCACACAGCAGCGAAACGTCATGAGGTTTGGTTATCATGTTTCCTGGTTTATCAGGGAACCGCTCGTGCTCACGAGCATCGATCGAGCCGTGGTCGGCCAAAGGAGGGGAAGAGCGTGAATGGAAACGTCTTTACGGCTTTTATCAGCCAGTGTGATAGACAAAATGCTGAACAGTTAAACCAGGGCAGAGTTAGTGGTTCAGCACCTGCTGGGTCACTAACAGCATGATGCACTCATGGCAGGCACTTTGGATAAAAACATTTACCGAATGGTATAATTTTTAATAACTACTTTTCTTTTTGGATGCTGATCTGAAATTTTATTTTCTAAACAGCTGAAAGTTGCATGAAGTGCAGAAACAGTTGTTTGATTAATAGATTAATCAGTCTACATGGATTCATCAACAATAATTTCAATAACTGATTATTTATATATATCGAGGCTTTCCATTGATGTCTCCCAACTAAGATAGACTCATTCATACATTGTCGGCAATGGCTGCCGTACAAGATGCAAACCGCTCCAAGGTGCTGCAGCCTTTGGGAGCAATTTGCTGTTCAGTGTCTTGCTCGAGGACGCTTCAACATGCAGATTGAGGAGCCGGGGATCGAACCACCAATCGGCTCCTGCAGTCAGACGTCCTGATGGTTTGTGTCTCTACTGTAGTGTCATAGGTTTGCTGCTGGTTCAGGCTTATGTAGATCAGTAACATAATAACATCAATAGTGTTTTTTTTTTTTTTTATCATTTTGACCTTTAATATGTTTCCTGTTGTGTTTCAGAGGAAGTCAAATATCATCTCATTTCTGTACTTTCGCTTTGCAGAGAGTGAGAAACTGTCAGGCTAACCCACAAAGCTCAAACTGAAATGAAACCAGTAGGTGAGCTGAAACAGACGCTGTGTTCTGTCCTCGTGCGGTCCGTCCTTCTGTCTGTGTCACTCAGACACTGTAGAAAGAAAATGAACCACATCATGCCATTTAACAAGTCGTGAACATTTGTGAGCTTTTCAGGGTTGGTTAATGATGATGATTCAGGATATCCCGACGTTTGCCTCTTCGATTCCGACTCTTCTTTTTCAAAAATCTGCTTCTTGTGTGTCGCTTCCTTTCTGGGATTGTGATGCCAAATCTCTTTACTCACTCGTCGTTTTTATTACCTGTGAATGTTAAGCTGTAGATTGACGTGTTGTGTTGTCCAGCACTGACTATCAGCAGCATGTTAAACTCAGGATCAGCAGCATGAAGCCTGTTCACAGAGTTCATGGAGGCAGGGAGTTCTGACGTCGGCGCTGGCAGCCCGTTGGGAAGTTGTAATGAGGTGGTGCTGTGTCAGCAGGTTGCTGTGACAACGCCGTCCCCCACCTCATAACATTTCATTGTGTCCTCTCCCCTCTTTCATCTCCCCACGGTCCAGCCCGGCCCAGCCTGGCCTCAGCTGTGTCCGTCCAACCGTCGGTCGGTCTGTCTCCTCAAACACTGCGTCACATGGCTCCTCTCTCCAGGACGAAGAAATGCAGCTTCAGTCAGAAATAAACTAATTTATCAGCTGACAAAATCAAGTCAGGAGCTCCGATCCTGATTTATGTTTTTGATTTATGTGAAATGGATCGAGAGCGTACAAGCTCTTTGCTTGTTGATTGAGGCTCACGGTAATTTCAAAATTACATTTTACATTTTGTTTTTGCGGGCAGTTACACACTCACAGAGCTTTTTCCTCTAATTTACAGCTGCCATCAATCTCTCTTTTTACAGGCTGTGTTATGATGTGTGTCGCTGGCGGCCCGGCAGGTTCAGACTCATGTAATCAGGACTGTAGAGTGCCGGACTGCAGATGGTTTTTGTCAGTGAAGCACCTGAGTGGGCTCTGTGCACACTCAGTGTGTGATGGTGATCAATCAACACCTTGGCAGCAGTAGAGTGCCCATAATCACAGTTAAGAACCTCGCTGAGCGTATTATAACATATTAGAGTATTACAATCCATTCAATGCATTATTATAATAAAAGGTTGCCTCTCCGTTATGTGCACAGATAACTGAGTATAACTGTTAATTAGCTATCTGCTCACTAGCAGAGCTGGTGTTGCAGCTGACTCACAGCGCAGTTCAGACTGTGTCTTAAACCAGATCTGACCAGATCAGACTGCTCGGCTGAGTCTGCCCGTTGTATAACAGACGACATACCGTATTAAAAGGCACACTTAACTTCAGCAGTGATCAGGATACATTACATGTCTGGTCGCTATGTCAGATGGTGGTTCTGCTGTAACTCGACCACGACACGTGTTAAACCTGACCAACATTAGCTTTGAGAGACGATGTCAACAATCATGGTGTCAGAAGTGTCACAGGGTGTGTTCCTCATGTCCAGTCTACTCCGTCATTTAGTTTTGGTGTTTGTTTTTTATTTTTTCATTTTTTGGGTAATGCATCACATGACCGCCGTGATCGCGTTGACATGTCTGATGTTTCAACACGCACAGACGATGTATCCGGTCATTTTTTTTTTTCAAAAATAAAACATCTTTCAGACTCTAATAATGCGGTACGTGGCCCGGTGGTTGGGGAACGCTGTTGTAGAGGGCAGCAAATAAGGTCAAAACATCCTGACTGTTCTGTCTGAGGTGTTTCATGAAGCATCCATGCACAAGGTTTCCTGGTGGAGGTAAACACAAACTCCTGACCCCGTCTGATCAACCATTGATGAAAGTCCAGCTTGCTGTAGTGAAGATATTCTTCTCTCACAGTTAAAGAGAGATAAGTTTGTTTTTTTTTTTGTCCCACATATTTTTCATTTCTGGATCATATACCGTTTATGCAAGTTTCCAGGGAAAGAAGCCTAACACAGGCTGCAGACAGTATCAGGCCTCAGGCTGCAGATTGGTGGATTTACTGGATAAATGGGAGGAAGTCGTGGCCCGCTTTCGGTAAACAGGTTGAAAATGCAGAGCGGAGATCGACGGGGACGAAGAGGCTGAAAATCAGTTTACTTTGACACCAAAAGAAGATTTGCCTGCATCAGCACATCCTCCATCGCTTTCGACTTCCTCCTCTCATCCTGTCCTGTTTCTCTTATCATCGCTTTCTCTTTTTATTTGATAGTTCTTCGTCTCATCTCTCTTTCTTTTCATTCTTTGTACTTGTTTTTTCTTCCTCTTGTTCCGCTTGTCTCTTCTACTCCGTCTCTTTCACTCGGGTCCACAGACGGTATCAAACCGGACGTCGTCTCCGTGACGTCACCCACAGGTTTCCGAGGAGCCGTTCTAGTTATACCACAGAAGTTTGTTGCTTGCTCTCGTCATGCTGTGTGCATCGACTTCGATTTGCAGCCTACCCATGACAGCGTTACCCAGTAGGCGATGTGAGGGTGGATGCCGTCCCTCTTCTCTCCACCCCCTTGCAGAGAGAGTGCAGAGACAGAAGTGGTTGTTTAGTTGAATATGTTCTGTACGTCTGCCTGACTCATCGAACGTTTATCTGACTGAAGTTTGAAGTTAGAATTTGAATTATCAGCAGCTGAACTGTGTATTGATACATGCATGGCGCTGTCAGTCATACTGAAGTAGCAGCAGATTAATTTGTAATTTCTGTCTCGCTCCACCGATCGTTTCATTCTGGATCAATAATATCGCTTCTATAAATCCTCTTTTCTATTCTCCACCTTCATGATTAACGATAAGTAGCAAACATAGAGGCTCATAGAGACACACTGCTGCTTGGAATATTCCTCTAATATTTTTATGATCATTTAGTAGCATCTGTGGAGCTCCACAGAGATGTTTGAGTGCTATGATGTATTAGAGTAACTGTTGCTTGATTAATTATTTTTAATTATATTTGCATAAAGGTATTTGATTAAAACACATTCAGACCTCTTTTTGTCATAATTTGAGATATTTGCAACAAGCAAGTTTTTTTTTTATTTAACAAAAGAAGCACAATACACAATTTATTTTCCTGAAATTTACTTCAAACATTTTTCCGTCTCTCGTCGTCGGCCATTTTTCTCACTCTCTCTCCGGCCTCTCACATGTCATCGTTGCCCAGCAGTCTGTTCGTGTTTTTTTTTTATCCGCCTGCCGATGGTCGGCATCACGTTGCATAACACAGGCAGTCCGCCAGCCGAGGGTTTTCCCTCTTCTCCTGCTAGATAAGGGATTAATCCTCGATGCCGCTGGCTGGGTCCCCTTGGAAAAGCCCAAGCTCTCAATCCCGACGCTGTTATCATCCCGAGCTCTGGCTATCTCAGTCAGATGATGTAATAATCGAGTGGAGAGTCGTGATGGAGAGAAAATCTGAAAATATGCGTCTGTGAAGATGAATAACTGCAATAAACACACTGATGCTGACATGTGGAATATTTTAGAGTTTTCACATCACATGTATTTATCAGGTCGAATCAGCCTTCAGCGTCACAAATGTGCAGATTTACTGCATTTATTTCAATGTAAATTTCATATTTTTGAGGTTTGATTAGACATGAGCCAGGGAAAAAGTTAAATTTTATTCTTTTGTTATATTTTATAAGGAATGAATCATTAAAATAATCATCAAATGAAAAGACGATGAAAAAAAAGTCGATAAAATAGATCATGTGATGTAATTTGGGGGGATTTTAACCTCGCTCGCTCTCAACTTGTCATCTTATTGTTGAACGTTGGTGATTGAACTAATTGTTGTTGGTGATTGTCCTTGAAACGGCGGCCGACATGAACCCAGAGCTCCCAGTTTGTTCCCAGGACAGTTAGATAACGTTCGGTCTGGTCCAGTGCCTGGTCCAGCTTTGAGTTTTTAAGTCACGCCACCAGATTCCTGTGTTTACTTTCAACTTTGGCCAAAGACTTTAAGATGTTAATTCCCTCTAATTGGAGAAATCTTATTCTCAAGCCTCGAGCAAGCCCCTTATTACACGGTCATATGATCTGCACACATGACCCCCCACACACATGGCCTTTTGTACCCCGCTCTTAATGCTAGATTAGTTCGATTCAAAGCGTTGCATAAGGGTTAAAGTTAGGCACCGAGTTTGGATCATTCCCATATAGTAGTTCTGATCAGACGGTCAGAGATGGTCCCGGGGAGTGACACAGGGACGACACAGCTGGTTTAAAATGTCTCTTTCTTCATGCCCTGTGTGTGTTTTCCTGATAACTTTTCAACAATAAAAAGTGAGTAAAAGTTTGGAGCAAAAAGTCAGACTGAAGAGTTTGAGCTGTGAAAGTGGGTCAAGCGGCCATGCTGGCAGGTAACTGGCAGTTATTCTGAGTCTACCCTGACCAATCAGGTGACAGACAAAGTAGCTTTAGAGCTTAGTATAAATAAAATATTGTAATAAAGGAAAAAAGTCCCTTATAGTCCAGATTACAGACAAATATGACCAACTCTGCAGCCTTTTTGCCTGTTTTAGCTCATATTTTTGGTGTAAATGCACATTAACTTCACAGCGTCAGTGTTTCCAGCAGCAGACGGCTCTGTGCAAACACACAGTCAGAGTTGGTGGAGACCAAACCAGAGCTAACAGCAGAGTGCGTTTATCAAGCAGACAATAACACGACTCCAGAGATGAATCCCATGTTGCTCTTTGTGTCTGCTGGATGTGAAACAAGGCGACTGTTGCACTATGCAGACAGTAATATGTGGTGTAGACTTGTTTTAATGTTTTTATGCCCCCTAGTGGCCAAAAAAAAGCCTGTGCGTTATTCTCATCTTCTTTTTGCTCCTCTCCTCAGCCATCATGTACGTGATGGGAGCACTGGGTCCAGCGGCCGGTTACCTGCTGGGAGGAGTCCTCATCGGCTTTTACGTGGACCCTAAGACTGTCGTCAACATCGATCAGAGCGACCCACGCTTCATCGGAAACTGGTGAGGACAATCAGGCTGTATAATACCTTCACATGTGTATGACACCAGTACTTTAGTTTGGACATGATGATGATATTCTTTATTTGCTTCACTGGCATCACTGAGCCACGCTGGGTGACACGTTCCTTCATCACCATGAACACACACTCTGTGCTTTATCTTGACTCGATGCCACAACAAATGTGCTACTTCCTCTCATTGGAGTAACGTCTGTTCAAACCAGTGTCAAAGTCAGAAAGTACTGATAGACGGAGACACGTTGAGGGATTTGTCGACAGAAGCAAAAGCTAAAAATTTTCATTTTGGTCAGCACTGCGGCTGCATACTGAGCTTTGATTAAAGGTCCAGTGTGTAGGATTTAGTGGCATCTAGTGGTGTAGTTGATGACTGCTAGAGTGTGTTTAGTTTAGTTTGTCCGTTCTGGGCTACTGTAGAAATATGTCAGTTGAACATAGAGACCTGCGGTGTCTGTAGAGATAAAAGTCTCATTCTAAGGTAACAAACACAAAGATTCTTATTTTCAGGTGATTAAACACTGATGAAAACAGAGTTATGAAGATTATATTCCACTCCTGCCATATTCTGTAAATAGAGCCCTCATAATTCCGACACACTGGATCTTTAAAAAATAAAATTGGATTATTATTTTCCCGTTGTGTGTCTTAATACATCCTGGGCTAATCTAACATGAACAGAGACGTTACTCTCTCTGTAATGCTGCTCCTGCTCATTTCTGTGCTAAAAGAAGAGCGATAGAGCGACTCAAGAGGAGATAACTGCAATCAATAAAAACAGTCGTCCACATTTGGAGTTATACTCTCAGCCGGAAGCTTCGCAGGCCGAACTGCAGCATCGCATTACATACGATGCATGTTTGCTCTTTGGGTGAAGTTTTTTGTGATCTTTCATCCATCTGTAAATCTGTTTGAGATGCAGTTAGTCATCTATTTACAGCTCTCTGTGATGCCGTCCTCGAGCTGACAGCATAACCAGTGACTCACTATCTAACAGCCACGGGCGTCCTACATGAATTATAGGTGATGATAGCAGGAAGAAGACGGATGAGTGTACCAGTGAATTTGCACAAGTCTGACTCTAATTCATTTATTTATTACGTGCACAATAATGAGGCACGCAGATAAACTGATGCCGACTCCAGACTGATCTTTGATAGAGCGCAGATTAAAGTGTCTCCTCTGTGACTGACTCAGCTGAGTTCACCTGTGTATCACGGATGTGTTCTCCCTCCCTCGTCTGTGCAGGTGGAGCGGCTTCCTGCTGTGCGCCGTGGCCATGCTGCTCGTCATCTTCCCCATGTTCACCTTCCCCAAGAAGCTGCCGCCCCGACACAAGAAGAAG
Source organism: Protonibea diacanthus (assembly GCA_028641955.1). Lineage (NCBI taxonomy): Eukaryota > Metazoa > Chordata > Actinopteri > Sciaenidae > Protonibea > Protonibea diacanthus. Next base: position 23,621,266 of record CM053988.1, read on the forward strand.
AAGAGGAGGAAAAAGCTGAGCCTGGACGACATGTCCAGCGATGACGACGTCCTCAAGGAGAAGAGCAACAACAACAAGAGCCAGACGGTCACCTCGTCCATGGGCTTCGGGAAGGACATCAAAGGTACCAGATAACACTGGCTGATGATGATGTATAGATGAAGTAGAACTGCCATGATTAGACGATTCATTGATTAATCTGGAGCCATTTTAATGATTAATTGCTGAAAAATGCCAAAATTGTCGAGTTCAGCCTCTCCAGTGTGATTATTTGTTGGTTTCCTGAGTCCTGTACACTAAACTGGAAACTATCAGTATATAACAATCATCAGGTTAAACGATTATGAAACAATATGTTTATTTCCTTTGACCAACGTGTGATTTAAATATAATTATCTCAGCTGTCAATGAGATGTTTGCTTCTCTTCTTTCAGACCTGCCCAAAGCAGCAGTGAGGATCCTCAGCAACGTGACCTTCCTGTTCGTCAGCCTGTCCTACACGGCAGAGAGCGCCATAGTCACGGCGTTCATCACCTTCATCCCAAAGTTCATTGAGTCTCAGTTTGGCATCCCGGCCTCCAGCGCCAGCATCTACACCGGTGAGCATCTTTGTCGGGAATAAACCGACGTCTTACACGTGATTCCTGCGCTTACTGCTCTCTTTAAACTCTCAGATTTGGGAGGGCATTGAGACAAAACTGTCCTCCTCCTCCTCCTCCTCCTCCTTCTCTGAACTGCCCTTTAATATCTCTGCAGCAGCACAGACAGGATGCAGACAGACCAGAATATTCAGACAAACACCCAGGACTTTAATTTCAGCCTGTTCAGTGCTGCTCTGCTCTGCTCGGCTGGTTTTATCTCGGAGCAGAGCAGGAGAGGCTGTCTGCCCAGAGCTGCAAGCCAACACGCATTAATAATAAAGAAACTGCTGGTCTTCAAATGAAAGGGGCACCTGGGACACAGAGCACTGAGTGCAGCACACACACACACACACACACAGTCCCACACTTTAGCATACGCATGCTTAAACAGGCATACAGGCAAGATGGCACATAAAACATTTTAACATGCTAACTGTGAGCTTTACTTGCTAACGTTGGCGCGCTAACTACATCCAGTAGTTAATAACCTGCAGTTAGCACACTAACATGCTGTTGTTGGTGTGGGTACTTCCTTTAGCTGAAGCTGACTGATGGATGATGCAGAGCTTCAGGACGGGTTAGGTTGTCCGAGCTCGATGGAAATCAGAAGCGTTTCTGTCTGTATGGCCACACTGAGAGGGACAGAGACACGATATCATTAAAACAGCGTCTCTCTTATTCTTACACTCAGGTGTTCACACAAAAAGTGCCACAAATAGTTGTGTGAAGAAAGCTAAGGGGAGAGTGTGAGAGTCAACTGGGTCAACCCTGGTTTCTTTCTCACCTCCGTCAGCCTGTGAAGTCACAGCCTGAAGCGGGTGTGAATGTTTCGTGAAGATACAGAAGTTGTAAGCCCTAAACGCTTTACGAAGCTGTTTGATGCTGACGGAGGACACTGACGAGCTGCGATGTCGTGAAGCAGCCATCATACCGAGGATAGAATAAAAAAAACGTCACTTTTAACTATTTTTTAACTCCTTTCTGTGTTATATAAGTTAAATGGCCAAATGAAGAGGAGTGTAGCGTTGTGTCAAAGAAATCCTGAGTTGGTGAAGAGCGTATCTGGAAGATAGAGAGCCACTCAGAGGCGCCTCGCCGCAGATAAGTCAAGAACCTGAGAGGAATGTTTCGCTCCTAACGGACGCCCTCTTTTAGCGATGAAGGTTATTTTGGTATTCTGTAGCCGCTGATAACAAAAGTGTTTCCACATTTGGAGGTTCATGTGGCGCCTTTGCTTTTCTCTTTAGGTTTGATTGACGTGTTTGCAGATACACAGACGCTAAAATAACATATATCTGTGTTATTTCACTATCACAACAAAGAATTGTTTATTATTCTTATGTGCTGTCATCCAGCTTGTTTTCCTCTGTATGAAACATAAACACTTCTCACAAGTTTAAATTCAAAATAAGTCTCTAACTCTCACCTTTTTAAAAAAAATGGTTCTGATTGCTGGCGTCAAAGGTGCAGCACATCATTAGTCACACCTGCAGGTACAGTGAGTCATCTGAACTTTCCACACAGAGAGCAGCTCTGTTCCTGATGGCTGAACTTTTCAAACACACTGAACAAACAAATTCATTTTATCCAACTTAATCTCCATTTTTGGAAATCGTGCAGTCACTCCGTCATCAGTTCGTCCATCCCGGAAGACTTCATCTGAAATGTTTTAGCATCGCGTTGCATAACCGTCTCAGTCGTAGGTGGAGTGGGCTGATTTAAACTCATACTCATACATATTTTCATATTTTACCAACCTCTAACAGGTGAAATCAAAATATTCCTTGGACTGTAGCTTACAGGACCCCAGTTTGGTATCCACTGCTGGGTCTCTGTGGGGTCCTCCGTGATGTCCCTCCTTGTGATGAGGAGCTGTTATGAAGCTCAGTGTTTTGGTGTTGGTTGCCACCATGTTGACATTCGGCAGAGACGTGGATCATCAGCTAACCTGAGACGGGCTGAATGAAGCCGTCTGTCCACGCTCTTCATCCTGCATAACTTTGACTCCCCACGTTTAAATGAACATGATCGACTGATATTGATGTTCAAAATGTGCGCTTTGCTTATAGCCGCCTCCAGGGCTGTCAGTATCGATGTGGCTTTATTTTTGGGCAGCTTTTATTGTGCTGCGTGCACGACCTGCAGCGGCAGGAAATGTCCTGGATGTTGCGGCTGCAGTCTCGAGTTAAAGAGGTAGAAGAGTAATTCAACAACAGAGTGGATGGGTGAAATATAAATCATGTCTTCAGGTGAAGGTGAAGAGCTAGTCCATCAAAACAGTCTTCATCTGTTTGTAAGTTTGGGATTTAGAGAAAAGTGTTTGACTAGATGGTGTGTTAATAATATCAGTGAGACAGGACTGATAATGGTCTCAGAGACTGGTTGCAAAGCTGCACAAGACATTATCTAACACCTACTGAGAGGCACTTACTCTGCCTGGGCTCCACCACCTTCAGGGGCCACCCACACTAAAAAAAAATGTGCTGTCATGGAAATGCAAGGCTGCCTGGAGGAGGCTGCAACAGACCGCAGTTTATAGCTGATTCAGTCTGTTAAAGTGGAACTTCTTTAGAGGGGAGACTGCTCGGCTGTTGGGTTTTCTGCGGCTCTGTCCAAATGATAGACTAGCACCATCATTAAACTGTGTATTAGTTCATGTATGTCTTCTAATATGTGCCCACCCCCCAGGTGTGATCATCGTGCCCAGCGCCGGCGTGGGCATCGTCCTGGGCGGCTACATCATCAAGAAGCTGAAGCTGGGAGCTCGCGAGTCGGCCAAGCTGGCCATGATCTGCAGCGGAGTCTCCCTCCTCTGCTTCTCCACGCTGTTCATCGTGGGCTGCGAGAGCATCAACCTGGGAGGGATCAACATCCCCTACACCACCGGGTGAGGAGGGGAAACCGGGAGGGTGGAGGGGAGCGGGTGGGCTGTCACGCATCGCTGCTGACGAGGAAGAACGACGGCACTGCGGAGTGGATGCTGTCTGTTCTGTGTCTAATCTAAACTGAACACACACACCGTGTGTCGGTTTCCACAGCGATGTGATCGTGTAGGACGCACTCAGAGCATCAAGGAGAGAAGCAAGGTAGAGAACAAGCAGACAGAAGTAAAAGATGCACACACTGAAGACACCCACAGAGAGAAACAGTGAATTATGAAAGAGGCTGAAGGACCTTGGTGACCACTGTAGCGTCATCTCCACACATTAATAGTCTGTTTCTCCCACTCCTTTTCTTTTGTCTCATTCTCCGTCTGTCGTTACCTGATGGACGTCCTCTCTCAAACTCTTTAATATAAAAGGTCCTGAAGTGCTGTGGACAGGGTCCACCTGTCCCAAAGGCCCACCTCAAAAAAAACTCAATATATATTCACGTGTATGCTGTATTAAAGGACCACTCACCCTCCTGTTCCAAATATGAGACACTATGGTGGCCACTGTTTGCACAATTCTGTGCTACCGTAGAAACACGGCGGACTCGTGACTCAGACGCGTGGTCTCATTCTAAGGTAACAAAAACATAACGGTTCTTATTTTCAGGTGATTACACGCTGATTAAAACATGTTATGTAAATGAAGCCCCCTAAATCTGACACAAGGGACCTTTAACCAACATTTTCCCTGCTTCCTTTCTGCCGTCAGACAGTAGACCGAGTCTAGTTTCAGTCTGATCTCTCAGCGTGAGACGCCGATTCAATGATTAGCGCCAAAGAAAAAAGGCTGTCTGACATCTGACGGCGAGGTTAAACACCGTCTACTGTGATAAATACCTCACAGTGCACCGCATAGTTTCACGTTGGTCATCACGTGCATCATCAAAATATTAAAAAATTGATAAATATTTCCACTAACAATCGTTTTTATTATATGTTCTTCAGCAAAATGTGAAAAATGCCACAAATAATACTGAAGAAGACGCCGTAGACTGCGGGAACAGTTACTGTGTCGGTGTCATGTATTTATATTTTGGGTCGAGACAGAAAAAGCAAATAAACCATCAGCTACAATAAAACGATCACATGTTGGCATTAAAGCATCGGAGCAGCTTTCACTGTCATAATCAAAGTCTGCTGTCTGACAGTCTGGCTGATACAAAGACAGAAGTGCCCATCTGTGATTATTTTGAATGGTCACTGATATTTATTATTTATTATTTATTTAATTTTCATCTCTGACGTGGGGTCGCTCCTCTCTCGGGTCTCGTTGTGATTCCCGCAGTAAACAGGGTCTCTGAAAGCTTTCACTTAAATCACACACAGCCGTTTGCTGACTACGTTTTTGGCCTCTCTCGTATTAAATCATTTCCCCTGCGTGATGGAGGTAGTTTTTGTTTTTTTTTATCACCCCATCTGTGGCCGATGTCGGGGAGGAAGCGCGTGTTCAGATTGGTGCAGGATAACGAGGCAGTGAACGGAGGCGTTTTCTTTTGGACGCAGCGTCCCTGAGAGCGATTACATGGCAACCATGGAAAATGTCCAAGGACAGCTTGGAAGAGAGGATCTTTGGCTGACCGCCCTCTTTTATTCTCTCTCTCTCTCTCGTGTTTCTCCCTCTTGTCTTTTATATTTTCCTCCATCAGTCTGTCTGTGTGTGTGTGTTCCCTCCTCTTCCCTCTCTTCGTCTTCAGTTCTAGTTAATGTTCTTTTTGTTCTTTCAGTATCCTCTTTGTCTAAAATCTTTTATCCCGTCTCTCATCCATCGACCTTTCTCCATCATCCTCTTTTCCCTTCCTCTAATCTCTCCTCATCATCGTCCCTCTTCTGTCCACCTTCATCCATCACTTTACTTTCCGTTTCCGACTCTTCTTTATCGCGTCTCATCTTCACTCGTTTCCTCTTTTATTGACCGTCTTCCATTAAGAACATTTATTTCTCTAATATTGTAGATAAACTTGTGTTTCAGCCGGGCAGTGTTGGTCGCTCGCTTGGTCTGCTTGTGCATTTGAAGTAGTAAACAAGTGAGGTCGTCCACTTGAGGCTGGCTCCAGCAGTGAGTCAGTCTCCATAAGTCCCCATGTTCAAATGTCCAACTTCACAGCAGAAATAAACATGTTTACAGCCTGGTACAAAAAACAGTTTTGGTCTCTATAGCTAATTTCCCCGTTCATGACAACTGTACTGAGGGTGAATTTATATACAACTCACCTGTTCACATTATATTAAGGCTTAAAGTTATGCAGGATTAAGAGCGTGGACGCTTCAAACATGGTAAAAGAAATAAAATTCAGAATCTAAAGAGCTGCTGTGAATTTCCTCTCTCCAGGCCGACTCTCACCATGACCCAGAGGAACCTGACCGGAGGTTGTAATGTGAACTGCGGTTGTAAAATCCACGAGTACGCTCCGGTCTGCGGCTCCGATGGCATCACGTACTTTAACCCCTGCCTGGCCGGCTGCAGCAGCGTGGCCAATGACAGCACCGGGGTAAGAGACATGGACAAGCTAATGCAGTCACACCTGTGATCAGTAATTAAAAACTTAAACTCAGGTAAAATTAAAGTCACAAAGTCTTCTTGATGAACCTCCGCACGTCTCTTAACTTCCCTCCAGATCCGTAACTACTCTGACTGCGCCTGCGTCCAGAGCCGGCAGGTCATCACGCCGTCGTCCAGCGGTCAGGGCAGCAACCAGCTGCAGCTCGTCATCGTCAAGACCTACCTGAACGAGAACGGCTACGCCGTGTCGGGGAAGTGCGACCGCACCTGCAGCACCCTCATCCCCTTCCTCATCTTCCTCTTCATCGTCACGCTCATCACCGCCTGCGCTCAGCCCTCCGCCATCATCGTCACCCTCAGGTACGGACTATAAAACTTTTTCCTAATTACCTGTAGATTCTTGTTTGGGAGGTGTGGATTTTCCTCTTGTCGAATGCTGGTCCACATCAAGAACAAAAACAATGACATCTTTCTGCCGAATGTTGAGCAGAGAAACAAGAAGAAAAAAACAGAAGGAAATTCTTGAAAGACGAGACGAGTTGTCTTTTTTTGAAAACACGTTTTATTTAAACTTTGGTACAAAAATAATGTACGTCACAATATCATTCGTGAAATCACTCTGACTCTGTCGTGGAGTCCACCATGAGGTTTAAAATCATATTTTCAGTTATTGTTGTCGTTGGTGTGGACGGGCCTTCATACATGATAACATATTTTTACAGTTAAAGGCCTGACCTGTGTGCTTTTTGTGTGTTGCAGGTCTGTAGCGGAGCAGGAGAGGCCGTTCGCTCTGGGAATGCAGTTTGTTCTCCTCAGGACTCTCGGTGAGTAGAAAATCAAACGACTTATTTTATTTTCACTAGATCTGCCTGAATTAAACGGTAGAATATGAGCAGTCAGTCGAGTCGTACGCAGGACGAGAGCGTCAGCTAAACGCATCGATCGTAAACGCGGTGCACATTCTGTAACTGCTGAGCAATCAGCTGATTTAGCGCTAGGAAACAAGCTGTTGTCTGTTTAATGCCTCAACATCACTGCACTCCTGAACGAGGACGTCAGTTGGATTTGATGTGCGCGACGTTCACAAAGCTGCTGTCAGTATGAATCAGTCAGAAAACTGAAGAGGCAGGCGGCGTGGAGTTTGATAGACATTAACCAAGCAGGGAGGGCAAGGGCAAGTTTGCATCATGGGAAATGTAGTATCCAGTGTTTTCCTCTCCTCACTTCCTCTCTTCTGCACTCAGCTTACATCCCGACACCCATCTACTTTGGCGCCGTCATCGACACCACCTGCATGTTGTGGCAGCAGGACTGCGGCGTCCACGGCTCCTGCTGGGAGTACGACGTCACCTCCCTGCGCTTCGTCTACTTCGGCCTCGCCGCCAGCCTCAAGTTCCTCGGCTTCCTCTTCATCTTTCTCACCTGGTACTCCATCAAGTACAAGGAGGAGCGGGTGGAGCGCTGGCTCAAGCGCCACCTGTCGCCCGTCGACACCGTGGGCAGCCTTGTCTGCCACCCGGGCGGCCACAAGGGCCACGCCCGCACACGCTCCTGCCCCGTCAACATCCCCCGAACCGACCCCAACGCTTTGCCCGCCAACGCCCCGCTGCGCGCCGGCGCCTTGAACCGTGGCGTCAGCACCCAGAGTTGCCCCGGCAACGAGCTTAAAGCAATAACTCCTCCCCCTCCGGCCACGCCGACGCCTGCAGCGGCGTCTCCGCCGCCTGCGCCGTCCCGTTCGCTGGAACACGTCTCAGTCCGAGTCTGAGATCCAGAAGGGGGGGTGGGCGATGAGGCAGGTCTCACCCACTGACGTGTTTTATTTTGAAATCAGCTGGAATTCAGCCGCTGTCGAAAGCACCAATCATCACGTGGAGGTCCTGCTCTCATCTCATAACTCTTGTTGGCTGGCAAAACACTCAAAGAACGTCCAGAGCTGTATGTTCGACGACCGACCAGCCTCCGACTCAAAAAATCTGCTTGGTTGGTGAAAACGTTCAAAGCCGGCCCGGTGTTTTCTTTGTGATCCAGCAGCCGCTGCAGCGAGCAGACAAAAGGCTGAGCTTCAACACTTTGGATGGAGGAGAGTTCATCGCTCATAAAAAAAACACCCACCTGCCCTCCCCCCCTCACCTCACCTCGGCAATATGTGCCTTCTGCCACCACGGTCCTCACCTGTACAGTACACGCTGACACATCGTCCCTCAGACAGACTGTGGTCGCCCTGTAGGAGTCACCTGAACAGATACCTCAGCTTCGCCAATCCTACGGCTTTCCCTTCACGTCACGTCTGCGTGCTGCTTCTTCTTCATTCGTGTTTTTGTTTCTTCGCCGTCACGCAAGTGTTTTTGTTTTTTTTTCCCGGACACGGCATATCAGCGCTCTCACAAGGAGAAAGAAAAAACAAAACAACAAAAAAAAAAAAACACCCTATGGAAATGTGACACACTACAATTAAGTGTTAAGAACTGGAAACCGATGGCATGGTGCTATGTGAAAAAAAAAACAATGTTTAGTGTCCACTTTTTGTTTATTTGTTCTTTTTGGACGTTTTTAGGGGTGAAAAACGTTTTGAAAGAACCCAAGTGGACGACAGGTCACTGGGCTAAGCAGCTTGGCACGCACAGAACGCATTCCTGTCCGATGCGAGGCCTTTTGTCGCTCCCCTGACACAATGACACGTAGTATTACCGCTGGAAGTCGGATTGTTTTGGCTTTCGCGGGCTCCATACAATGCATCCATACATCCGAGCCGTTTCCCTCCTGACCGGCACCCTGATAAGTGGTTTAACCCTGAAAAGAGCTGGATCAGCATTTTTCTTTCTCCTGACCGCATTACTCGGTTGGACGAGTCACCGGGTTCCTCCACGTCTGGAAGGTTTTTCCAAGGTTGGACTTGGGGGTGAAGGCGATCTCTGATAAACTTGACAAACTGTATTTCTGAGTATTTAACAGGCTCATCGAGAGATACAGCCAATCATTTACAAACAGCAACACTGAAACACGTAGGCAGAAGTAGTCGACCGTCACGTAGAGGTCATAGTATAATCGTCTGTTCTTTGTCAGCTCCAGAGATGAAAGCTGCTGTTGAATTTTTTTTGGGGTGGGGGTGAATCCTGGGTGGAAAGTTAGTTTCTCACCCCGGCATCATGTTGGATTAATTGTTAAACAGTAGTCCCAATGATTTATGGGTAAATGACCTTAATGCCTGAAAGAATTTTTTTCTTTCCGCCACATGCCAAGACCGGCCGACAGTTTGCATCCATGCAAGTTCAAGTGTGGAGAAGCAAAAAGAAGGCGACAAATTTAGAAATGTAACAAAATCACTGGTAATGTACAAAATGATGCAGCTAATGATTGTTTCTCTGCTGATTATCTGAAAGTGAATCTGAGTGATCAAAGAAAGGTTCAAAAAATAAGTGTAAAAAAAAAAAAAGACGCCCGTCACAGTTTAAGTAAGTGTGACGTCTTGAAATGTCCAAAATCCCTGAATGTTCCGTTTTCAGTGAGGTGGAACAGAAAAACAGCAACATTTAAGAAGCTTCATAGATCGATCATCAAAAAACGTTTCTGTCACTTGACTTAATCGCTGATCATCTCAGCTCAGATCAGTTCCTCACTAATTAAAGCAGTTAAAAAAATTGTGCCGCAGTCACTTTAATGACCTCCCATCCGTCTTTGCTCAGCAGCTGGTGGCGTTTAGCTTCAGTCATGTCACAGCAGCAGCTGGACAAACTGATGAAGATCGTGAGATGTGACTGAAAGGTCCGACGTGACATCGTCAACTCCGAGGTCGTAAACGAAGCTCGAGTCCTGTCGCTGCTTTACGATCGAGAAATGACTTCAAACTGGTCGACTTGTCCAAATTATCTCAACAAATCCTGGCAGATTTTCTTTCACACCAAAGGTGAAACCTAAAGAAAACAAGAAAACAGGGAGAAATTGAACTTTAATTTTTCATTAGCGACAGTTCAGCCACATTTTTAATTATCTTAATTCTAAAATTAGTTAGCTGGTAAAATAGTGAAAGTTTGAGATTTAGCAGCACGTGGAAGCAAAATGAGTTTTATAACAAACTGAAACTCTTAATTGTGAAACTGAACCGCTGCTGAAGACTTGATGTGGAAATGAGCACTTTGAAAATCTGTTCACCTCTTTGAAACGTGCAAAGCTCACTTGATGTTCCGGAAACGTTAGTTGGATGTTTGGCGTCTCAATGAGACTTCGACCTTTAATTTGACGTAATTAAATTAGCTTTTTTATAACTGCATGTTTGAACATTAAAAATTCTCCAGCGGTTCGATTTCACAGTTTGAACAAACAAGAATCGGATCATTAAGGCGGTGATTTTCTTCCACTGTGGCTGAGGCGAGAAATTTTTTGATAATCTATGAATTCATGTGACATTTTAAAGGGTTGGTCCAAGGCATTTCTGAGCTGTGAGAACTGGAGTAACACAGTACGCATCTTACACCTTAAAGCCGTTTTATTTCTCATGACGGGCAGTGTTACAGCAGTGTGTGTCAATCCCTCCTTTTCCTCCTGCGTTAAGCTTCAGACCTCAATGAAGACACCGTGTGTGGGTTCAGTGTATACGTACAGCGCACACACACACACACACACACACACACACACACACACACACACACAGGATGCAGTAGACACAAGCTGTCCTCTGAGGACACCTGCTGACTCGATATGGAACAGCATGAGAGAAAGAGGACAGAAAGATGTTTAACGTGCTGCTTCACACGCAGTCAGTGTTTTTACATTTGAGACTCACCATCAGTTAATCTGCTGATTATTTTATGGATTAATGGTTGATAGTCGTGTCGTTTTTGGCGGTTCATTAACGTTTCAGCTGTAGCTCAAACTGGAAAACCCAGCAGGTCATCAGTGAGCATCGGATTTTGTGGCGTCTACGACAAACTATGGCGGCTGTTAAAACACGCGGAGGACGCAGAAGCCGTCATCGAGACAGTTTTTATGCAGAAACACAACGATTCAACACTTTGTGCTAGTCTCACTCTAAACTAATCAAAACATGGGTTGTTATTTTCAGGCAATTAAACACTAATGAAAACAGCGTTATGAATATTATATTCCATTTCTAACCATGTTCAGTAAACAGCTGTTGAATAAACACTAAATAATCCTCATAGCTGCTTAAATGTACATTATAAATGTTCATAAATATTTTCACACTTTTAACACTAACAATGATTCATTATTGATTCATCTGTTATTTTCTGAAAAATATTTAATTTATCACACAACATGAAAAAACGATTGATCATTAAAATGGATCAAATTTAAATCAGATAACGGCCTGCTCGATTCAACTCAGCTCGCCGTGCGTGTTTCTACACGATGATAAAGATCAGACTCCTGATTTACTGATTTAGTTTGCAAATGATCCGATCAGTAAATAAGAGTCTGACCGAGCGTTCGACAGTCTCATTGTGGATTAATTGGACGTCTCCAACTGTTCATGTCTGCGCTAATTTCATGTTACGTCTTACAAACTAGATGTTTGTTGTGTTTTACAAGACATTTTCTGTCTTTGTGATCGTCACATGACCTGCCGGGTTTCAGACTTCAGACAGTTCACGAGTCTCAAATGTAAAAAAAAAACTGGAGCCGATGTTTTGATAGTGAATTTTTTAAAGAGGATAAAGAAATCAAGAGTTGTTGTTTTTTGTCGTATCCAGATGAACTTTGAAGGAAAGAGGAGAATAAACGTAATAACCGCTCTGACAGTCGAAGAGAAAAATCTGAGGGACACAAAAACCTTTTCGATAAATGAAATGTAGTCGTGATCATCCTCCACCTGCCAGAAAGCAGCGAAGAAGAAAACTTGACGCACGGTTTCAAACACGCAACATTCCATTTTCACGTGAAACGAGAACGAATCACAACAACGAAGTCCAAGTGTGGCTCTGAGACGTTCATCCACCCACGCTCTGTTTCTCTGTGCCTACATCACCTTTAACCTGCTGTCTCACTTCAGCTGACGGAGTTTCAAATCACACGACGGCGCTGAGAGGATGAAATGTCGAGACCACCTCCCCGATACAGCAAAGTCTCAGAAATGCAGCTGTAGCTTCTTCTGATTACAGGAGCTGAAGTCTCTCAGCTCAAAGCCTTCACTGAAGGCGACACAAATGTAAAGTTCCATTTTGAAATAATGGCTAAAACACTAACTCACTGTAGTTTTAGGAGGAGAAAGAAACATCAGGCTTTGATTCAGATGTTATTAGGACTCATTCATTGTTGGTTTTAGGGAATTTGTTGGCAAAAAAGAAAAACCTAGAACACAGATGATCTTTAGGTCTCGATCTATGGCCTCATTTAGTGATGAAAAGCAAGAAAGCTTGTCTCAGTATGAGTTTAAGTCCCAGATCCAGCCTCTCAGGCCACCTGTGATACTGCAGCAGTGTGTTAAGCTCGGCTAGCCATGTCCCGAGTGCTGCTCCATGATTAACACACATCATATATCTTATGCTCAGAAATTCCTTTAAAACGCCAAAATAATGCTTATATCACGTCGTTACGTCATTCTGTGTCTCAGAAATAGTTTTTCTCGCTAAATTAAGCAGAAAATTTGGACATTTTGTATCTTTAAACATGTTTAAAGACAAAATTATCCTGAAACTCACTCGACTTTAAAGTATTTTAGCCGTGCAGAACGAGACAAAGCATCTAAAAACTGTAGACATGAGATTTCAATTTAAAATGCAGGGTGGTCTCAGTGTTTTGTCCTCACGCTGTCCTCTGATTTGTGGACTACAGCTCCAGGATTTCACAGCGTCACTACTTTTCTTTCCTCCTCCTCTCCTCCTTTCACCTCCTCTCTGGGACGAGGGAGCCGTTTTACCTCTGTGTGTCGTGCAGTGTTGTATAACGTGGCATCATTTCCAGACTGTGACTACAGACAAAGACAAACTGGATCTGTACGAGCTCATTCAGGCAGATTGTAGGTTAGAATATTCTGAGTTTACTTTCTTCTTTTTTTAAAAATCAGTATTGTATTTATTTCAAAATAAAAGTGTTTTTGACTGACTGAGCGGCGACACCGATGAGGCAAAATGTAGATTTGTGGACACACTGTTTACAAATGCCTTGGATACTTGACTTCTGTCAATTAAAATGTGAAAAAATAATAAAACAGTATTACAGAAACTTTTGGTTTGTGGGTTTAATTCTGCGTTTAAAGGTTTCCACTGAACCACTACAGAGAACCTGGTGTTAAAATAACATCCACATCCATCAGCCAATCACAGCTGACTCTGCCAGCTCATCACATAGAGACAAACAACCAATCACACTCACATTGACACCTACGGACAATTTAGAGTCACTGATTAACCTGCATGTCTCTGCACTGTGGGAGGACACATATTATATTATATTATATTATATGAAATCACCGGTTCTACGGCCTGTGCTGCTGTAATTTAACGGAGGTGGTACTTGGAGATCCAGATCATTTCTGAGGGTGAAAAACTCTTTGACTAACAGTAAAAACTGAGATGAGATGGATATTAAAAATATCCAAATATTCAAAGTCTCTTATTGGCAAAAAAAAGATGAATACAGCTGGAATTAATTAAATATGTACGAGCCGAATATCAAGCATGGAAGTGATGACTTCATAATTTCTTGGTTGATTTATTTAAGCAATATTACACCGGAGGGTGTTTAACGTCATTATTAGTTAAAGCTCACCCTCGAGTGTAATATTACGATTATACAACAACAACTACTTAAATAAAATATATAATCCAAAGATTTTCATATTTGCTCTCAAGATAAACATTTCTTTGCTCGCGTTTCTGTTTTGATCTCCACACGGGGCCTGACTAACATCTGGAAAACAATCAGCCACAGCAGCAGACTCCTGTATGTAATGTAACACAGTTCACTACTCCAGCAAGTAGTCCGAGCCTTAGTAACGACCTAGCAACGGAGAAACTTTCTAGTCCCGTCAGAGCTCATGGAGATCGTGGAGTTTCCCAGACTGAATAAATAGCGCACATATAAACACCGAACTGCTTTGTTAGTTCAGTCTTGTACTGACTCAGATATCTGCTGACAAAGATTTTTCCATGGACAAAACTCTGTGAAGTTCAGCGACTCACCTGCACAGGTGTTGGAGGATGATCCAAACATTTCAGTAAGTCCACAGCGTTGTAAAGTCAAAATGTGTCGAACAAAGATGGATGGATTCAAAATGTACAACATGTTTTTATCTAACGGAATATTCCTCTTCAGTTCACATTAGTCCACCTTTAGTCTGCAAAAATATTTTCTCTGAGCTCACTGAACTGTTTGATCTCTGACGTGCTGCACACAAACGAGGCGCACACCCGTGTGAACGAGGCGCACACACCTGTGTGAACGAGGCGCACACCTGTGTGAACGAGGCGCTCTAACACCTCCGTAACACAGAATATTCATTAAAGAAAGCTGAAATCGTAAATTCAGATGTATTACTTTATTAAAGTACTTCCGATGTATGTATTTGTTTACATGTTCTATATTTTCAGGACGTGACAATATGGAGATGGCGGAGTGATATTTTTAGTGACGAGAATGTTCTAGTTGACCAATCAGATTGCTCGGTCGGACCTACTTGTTGTATAATTAATATTGAACTCTTTGGGCCTCCGTATTTGAGGAGAAATCTGAATAAAACACGAAATAAAATAATAATTAAAAAAAAAAAAAAGACAAGAGCAGAAGATTTCACATTTTAATGATTCTATTTTACAGACAAGCTTTTCATAAAAACAAAACCACCGGGCTCGCAGGGCATGCATGACGATATGTACATGTATGTTTCAACTTTATTTGACAGCAGCTTTTTTTAAAAGTTTTCAGTTCATACAGTGCGGCCTGACCTTCATGTTTAATGCAGACTTATGGCTCATTTATGTTTTAAAGTGAAATAATACTTCCAGAAGCAGACGCTACTCGATCCAATAATCCGTGCAAGAAGTTTGGCTGCTTTTAAAGACCTAGACGTAGTCAGTACTACTCACATGGTCCATAAGCTCAATACTGGCCAAATATATCCTTCATTTCCTTTACAGTGACTTCAACCCCGAGCATGAGGATCGATTTATTAAAAAGTAAACATGACGACATTCAAAGAGACCAAATTAACTGTCTGTCTTTGTCCTGTGGTCTGATTCTGAAGTAGATTTAGAAGTTTAGTCTCGGGACACAAAGTGCAATTTTGTGTATAAACATCCGTTAATGAGTTAATTCTCCTCCCTTAAATGTGCAGAAAAAAAAATCAACGACGAGTCGCGATCCTGACGTCGCTTTTCAAGCAGCTCTACTTTTTGTCCGGTCCCAGTGTACATGCAGAAGACTGACATCAGAAAACTGAGGTGTGCATTCGTGGGTTTAAATATACAAAAACTTAAAAACTAAAATGGCAGAATGTGTAAGGCAGAATTTTTTTCCCCCTCAGTAGCACGACAGGAGCAGGAGAAACACTTCACCACCTCCAGAGGTGGAGATCCTGAAGAGGACAGACAAGAGCAGAGTCATGATTCAGGTCAGAGCGTAGCTGCATGATGAATATACGAGATGTTAAGAGGCGCTGTTACCTGTTAAGTCACCTGCTGAATGAGCCCTTTTTCTGGATCATGTTTATCATCCAGTTCTTCATCAGAGTCTGAACACGAGAGACAAACAGATCAGTGTGAAACGAGTTTATTCATTCTTAAAGGAGCAGTGTGAGTGTGTGGGATTTAGAGACATCCAGCGGTGTACGTGTGGACTGCAACTGCTTAGTCCTTTCCTAACCACTTCTCCTTGACCTTGATGGAAAACATCACGAGGTCATAAGGAAAGATGTGAAGGAGAGGTGATAAGGAGTCAGGAAAAGACGACACTCTTAAACTAGTGGACTCTGTGAAAGAGAAGCTTTAGAGTGTTCTCCAAATTATTCCATCAGTGTTGAAAAATCGAACTAAACAGACAAACAGCAATCGTACATGGACACTGTGAGTTTGAGTGAGGAGCAGGAATTCTCAAAGGTGGATGCACCGATCCAACTTCAATCAGTTCCTCTGTTCATGCATCACTCCATCGCCTTATAATCAGTTTTTATTGGTTGTCATCCGTCGTCATTTTCAGTGTTTTTTGTGGAGTTTTAGTCTCATCTTTGTCACGATGAATCAACTTAACGCTGGAGCAGCTTTGTGAAAAGCTTCATGCCACGAGAGGCAAATGTAAAAGTCTGAGTTAGATAAACAAAGTGTTTCTTTAAACTCGACAGTCTGAACCTGTCATCTGTCATCTGTCATCGCCCTGAGCGAAGAGGTGAGTGTGAGATGTTTTGGATGTCAGTACGAGTCGACCGACCTGCCACAGACTCCGGCGGAGAGTAGAACTGTCCGTCAGATAAAGGACCCGGACCCATAAGAGGAGCTCGCTCTGTGGCGTCCATGATGGACAGATATCCTGAAACACAAAGAAGGAGGATTCATCAGCTGTGAGAGCAGCAGAACGACTACGTACATGAAAAACAGTACCAACGAAGGACGGTACTACAGCAGACTCTGACCATGTCATCAAAATGTCGCTGGTTCAAGTCCAAACTGGGACCTTTATGTCATCATTTCCTGTCACCTTTTTGACTGTCAAAATAAAATAAAAGGGCAAAATGCCTCAAAACATTTTTAAAAAATAAAAGTTTCTGGCTCGACTCACTGTTTTCATCTTCGTTCTCCTGAGGCAGAACCTTGAAGTCAAGCAGCCATGTTTCTATCCAGGCCAGCACGAAGGAGACGATGGGCAGCAGGTACCCGAAGGCCCCCTGAGAGAGCAGCTACACACACACACACACACACACACACACACACACACACACATATTTCCAATAAAATAAGGATAAACGTCCGGTTTGTTGGTTTATCTTTGAGCTCTCA
This sequence comes from Protonibea diacanthus, assembly GCA_028641955.1. Classification (NCBI taxonomy): domain Eukaryota; kingdom Metazoa; phylum Chordata; class Actinopteri; family Sciaenidae; genus Protonibea; species Protonibea diacanthus. The sequence continues at coordinate 23,638,285 of CM053988.1, forward strand.
CGGTCTCCTCACAGAACATCTCCTCACTCAAAGAATGAGTGTAGTTCTGATGATGAACAGCAGGTGGAGTCTGACCTCCTGACCTCACATTATATCGATCACATGACTCTTACCTTTGATAAAATGACTTTAACAATCAAGAACGCACAGCTGACGGCAGTGGTGATCTGTGCAAACAGAGGAAACACAGATTAGACGCCGATACTGCAGAGAAATACAGAAACACCGCAGACTTCTCTGGACCAGAACACCTGAGACAGAAAGAGGACTGAAGAGTCCACGTTTCAGACTGGTGTCGTATCCTGTGATGCATGCTGGAGGATTTTAAACTGAAGCAAAAACCTGAATGAATGATTGAGTGGAGAAACATTGAATGTAGATGCTTCCAGTCACATGCTGTGGCCTTCACAGTCACCAGATCTCAACCCAGCTGAACAAATGTGTGGATTTGGGACCAAACACCAAATGAGGGAACATCTTAAGAAGAATGACCTGAAGATAAGAAGATCACTGAAGCTGTTCTGGAGGCTCGTGTATGTTTGCAGCTTGCCTGTTTGTACATCCGCTTAAAATGAAAATGATGACGACATTTGACAAACAGAAAAACTGCATGAGCAAAGAGGAACAAACAAAACCTCAAAAAACAACATGACAGGATGTTTGATACCAACACCTCCAGCCTCAAAAGATAACCGTTAACTTGAATAAGCTCGTCTGTCTCGAGAGAGAGGAAGAGGAAGTGGACAGAATGTGCTTCACACACTTTAGATTTACTGTTGTGCCGTTAGCTGTTTCTGTTATTTTGTCCACCCCGTTGATGAGCACTGTAAACCTCTTTGTCACCGCATCGTAAATTAGCCTGTGACTTATTAAAAACACACATGCACTTTGCAGAAATGTACCGAGATGAACGTTTGTTTCATCATCATGTATACCACATGATGAGCTCCGACATGTCGTCAAACGTTGTAAAGGTGAAACTTTATGGCAGCATTCAAATTAATAATTAACCCGTCAGTTTAACTGTTGAACGGGAATATTCTGATAATGTGAATGACTTTATATTGTTGTTTTGGTTTAGTTTGTTGAATGTTTTCATCATTTAAATGTCATTTTAAAGTCCATCTCATCTCAACGAGTGGCAGATCTACACCCGACAGATATGATCGCTCATTTACATGCAGGTAAACGACAACAAGCATCAAAGACTCAGCTGTTTGTGTAATTACTTTCACTACATATAAAGTTATAATAAGTTTCTGTGGCCAGCAGCACCCTCAGCTTATACAGATAAAGAAATAGCGTCAGATGATGTCCTAACAGAAGGACACTCACCGCGATGGCCCACCAGTGACGGAGCTTACAGACGGCATACGCCAGGATGAGAGTGGCGAACCTGAAAACAGCCAGGAGCTGACGGAGGAGAGACGGAGGAAGAAGTGAGCAGTAACAGGAAGGTGATCAGATATCATAATGTGTTCTTTAAGTTAAAAACTTACAAATATGTCGAAGAAGGAGTCGCGGTAGTTGTAGTGCAGGACTTCGATATCCAGCTGCTTCTCGATGCCACCGTTCAACTGTCCAACACAAACAGACAAACAGCTGATGAAGATCTTTTTAAAATGTGAATCTCTGTTTATCATTTTCACTCATGCTTTAAAAGCAAGAACCTGAAGTGAAGTGACCGAGGATGTCACTGTTTCAGTAAGGTAGGTGCCGTTAAAGACGGCTCAGGCCTCAGGTCCACCCGTGATCCACGTCTTTGCCGAGAGGCGGCAAAGGCAGAGGACCGCGGACACACGGCAGCAGCCAGAGCATACTGAAGCTCGAAAACCTGTGGGGGACGTCACGCATACGCCGTACATCCGTTATACTGTCAGTGTCGTTTTCAAAGGCTGACGCTGATCAGTACAGAGTACCGTAACACGTCACAGTCAGAGAGGACGCTGGGGAAATCTCCAAAAAGGAAGGGAAGCTTTGAGCACATATTTCAGTTCCTGTCCGGCAGGTTTACAGGCTCAAAGAGAATCACACGGTTCAGTGAGGGGAATGAAAACAAATTTACTGTCCGAGCAGAGTCAGTGAAATGTCCTTCCAAACACTCCTATACAAATAGTGTGTGTGTGTGTGTGTGTGTCAGTGTACACACATCATGTGTTGAAACTGGATTTTTTTGTGTGCTGCAGTAAAATCACTTCCTTATTCAGAGTTTTAAAGCTTCGAAGCCTCAAGCCTTAAAGCCTCGATTCACTTCTCCAGCAGCACCTGACCGCTCTCTGTCCGGCCTTGACACAATTCAAGAGCAGGAAGTCGTTAGCGTGTGTACAGCTGCAGGTATATGAGTCATATGAGGGGCAGTGATAACTCAGGATGAATGAGGTCAGCTGATATCATCTCCTGACACACCGCGTGTACACTGCTCGTTAATGTTTGATTAATGTTGGACAGAACTGTGTCATCTCTGCTGTTAGACGAGTCAAATAAATCCAAACTCATGAAGTCCAGAATACAAGAGTCACTGCGGTGAATCAGAAACAACCTGACTGTAGCAAATGTTGAACTTCTGAACTTCTCTATATCTATTTTTAGACAAGCAGAGTTCTTATACTGTGTGAACAAAACTCATTTTGGGAATAAAAATATTTTTTTTAACTTTTCTTTTGGGCTTAAATGACTTGACTCTTTTGTTTTTAGTCGTGCCGACACAGCTGCTATAGGGAGGTGACCTCCGGCTGGCTGCAGAAGTGAGTCAGTCTCCATAATGTTCAAATGTCCAACTTCACAGCAGAAATAAACATGTTTACAGCCTGGTACAAAAAACAGTTTTGGTCTCTATAGCTAATTTCCCCGTTCATGACAACTGTACTGAGGGTGAATTTATATACAACTCACCTGTTCACATTATATTAAGGCTTAAAGTTATGCAGGATTAAGAGCGTGGATGCTTTGATTGACAGGTGGGTGTTACAGATGGTTTGTTTGAGCAACCAGGCGTCATTCAGCCCGCCTCAGGTAAACAAGCCAGGTCTTTGCCCATTTACAGATCAGCCGTGAGGCGGCAGAGGCAGGACTGCAAAGATGGTGGCGGCCAGAGCCGCCACACTGAGCTTCACAGTTTGGTAACAGGAAGTGACACACATCCACAAACATGTCTTACATTAAGCTCTATGATCCAGAGCAAGGTGATGAACAAGAGGTCAAAGGTGACGAAGAGGCAGAAGGTCCTCCTCACGTCCGAGATGCACTTCTTCTCCCCGGCTTCGTACGACTCCACCCTGGCGCAGATGGGCGTGGTGTTGATGGACGCCAAGCCCCTGGCGGTCAGCCGTGAATCGGCGCTGCTGCTGCATCGGCTCTCCATCCCGTCCTCTGAGCAGGGCCAGCCCCGCCCACCGGTCAACAGATGGTGGACTCAGGTGGAGTCAGTGGAGGCGGGTCATCGGAGCAGGAAGTGGACTCACACTGTGGAGCTGAACGTCATCACTGCATCTGCAAAAAAAAGAACAATTCCAAATCTATCAATATTCTTTTAATAATATTTATTATTATTTCCCAGTCTGCAGAGAAATGTGTCGAGGCCTTTTGCATTAACACTATAATGAGGTCAAAGATCTGAACTACAGTGAAAGTCATGTCTATGCAAATGAGCCCTCAGAGAACAGACAGGCGGGAAGACAAAGCAGCAGGAAATACAATACAAGCTTTTACCCAGCAGTCACCTGAGAGAGGCTGATGGGAGCACAGGTCTGACTGGTTTGAGCGGGACAGGAACTTTAAAAAGGTCTGACGACAACCTGAACCTCCTTCCACGTTTAGTTTGACTGTGATTACGTTTGATTTTAAACTGATTTATATTTGGCTGAAATTAGTGTGTAAACATTTCAGACTCCAGCCTGCACTAAGCTGTTAACCTTTCTTTACCGCTCTTATTAGCAGAGTAGCACACAAAACATTCAGCTTCTCATTCTTCACCTTCACCAGGTAAAATACTAAATCCCTCTTTTAATCGTCCTCCATCACTTCGATCAAGTAGACTGATAAATATATTTTAATATTTGATATTTTGAATCACCAAAACAATATTAAAGGTCCCTGATTTTTAAAGTTTGTTATTAAAGAATGACGACCACGATCCGCACCAGGCGATGCGTTGGATCACTCCAACAACTACTGATCTGTGCATGCTTCACTTATAATGACACATTTTACCGGCTCCTCCGAGTCACACGTTGCACTTCCATGTGACAGTTTCCATAATATTCAGATTTATTTATGCTTTCACCACAAACTCAACATAAAACTTAGTTGATTGCTGCTCACAGATTCTCGATTTCACTGAAACACTTTGTGTAACTGTGCACAAGAATCTAAGACCAACGTGGATTTGTGGATATCAAAGATATGACATTAAAATAACCTACAGTTCATCTGATCACGTGTCTGAAAGTTCAAGTTAGAGGAACATAATCATTCATCTCTGGTGATGTTTGTGTCCACATGATGAGTGTCAGTCTGGTAGGTAGATGTTCCTCCAGCTTGACTAGTGGTGAACTCAAATAAAACACAAAATAACCTGAGTGGTCCATGTTAAAGAGCACACACACACACACACACCTGTTGGTTTGCCTTCTTCCAGGTATGAATACAACAACAACAACAGACCTGAAAATGTTATTAGATTTCATGGACGTTCTTCCTGTTTACGCGTCTGTATTAGAGAAAAATAAGTCACAGAGGAGAGGAAACCTTCTCGAGTATGTTTAGATGTGCATTCATGAAACATAATTTCCTGGACAGGTCCAACTGTGTGACTCTCTCCCACGTCTTCAACTAGAAATACAGCCCAAATATCAGCCCATCGAGTGTGGATGCTAATGAGCTGCACGGAGCTTTGTCTCTGCACCAACGTCAAGTTACTGATGACAAACTGCAGCAGGAAACGCAAACTGCCACACACACACACACACACACACACACACACACACACACACACACACACACACACAGAGTACAGTCTGAGGCGGACAGGAGCTGCAGGAAGGCAGAGCTGAGTCGTTCCACTAATCAGATGATCGGTGGTTCGATCCCCGGCTCCTCCAGTCTGCATGCTGAGGTGTCCTTGAGGAAAGACACTGAACCTCACATGGACAAAAGAGTCAGCTACATGACTACATGTAAAAATGTAGAGGAGGCCAACAATAACAACCGCAGCAGCACTGTAGCCTCTGTAGCTTCTGTAGCTTCTGTAGCTTCTGTAGCCTCTGTAGCCTGTATCTGAGCTGTTTAACACACACACAGGAGAGATACACACTCATCTGCTGTCCAATGAAGCCACAACTTAACAGACATACACTCAGCTGATGCCTTAATTAAACAGGTGTTGTTTACCTGCTTCGCTCAGCTCGTTTGACAGCTAACTAGCTAGTTAGTTAGCATGTACATTAAAGCGCGGGTTTTTCTTTACCGCCTCCGTGACGTCCCTTACCGTTTAAACTCCTTCAGCCGTGTTAATGTTCGGGCTCGGGCCTCGGGTCGGTTTCACCTGTCGTCAGTTTGTTTTCAGCCTCACAGCAGCAGCAGCAGACGAGTCATCTGTTTCCTCTTCGTCTGGTCGAGCAGCGCGGAGGATGGCGGAAGACGAAAAAAACTGGAAAAACTGACGCGAAGGATTCTGGGATATGAAGTCTGTGGCTGCCTGACGGGACTCACTGCTGTCAGGATGATGCACATGAGGTCCGCCTGGCGGCCAGATGTTTAAGACGCATACGACATATATTATAAAACATTTTTAATTAAAATGTAAAATCATTAATGGGATTAAAAATCTAACAATAGCATTAAAATAATTGTATATTTATATGGAACCAGCCTGTGTGATACTTTTGTGTCTTATACAGGTGCATCTCAAAACACATCGTCTAAAACTTTATTTATTTCAATAATTCAATTCAAAAAGTGAAGCTCATATATTATACAGATTCATTACACACAGAGTGAAATATTTCAAGTGTGTGAACTCTCACTCTGTTACATGTCATATACTTGCACTACAGCGCTTTAGAAAATATTGTGTATATTTTTATATTGTTTGTATTTTAATACTTTTTTATATTTTTTAATTAATGTTATTCTGCGCCAACTAAACCAAGTCAAATTCCTTGTAAGTGTGAACTTTACTTGTCAATTAAATTCTGATTCCAATTTAATAAAAATGTGTATATATTTTGATTGCTACTTCTTTACTACACCTGGAATATTGTAATTCTCTGTTTAGGACACAATCAGTGGGCAGTGGAAGAATGTAATTTTTTTATTTATTAAATTTCTTATTTTAATGCTACTTTTTAATTTTTTTAATAAAAGTTGAAACATCTACTGAGGCAGCTGGATATTTTCTCCTGTTTGCTATTGGATGGTGTTTGTTCCGTAATGATTCATTCGCTCATTTATGATCAGCGCTATGATGTTAGGTGATGATTGTTCTCTTTAATGATTATAATTACAGTGGTTACAGTTTCTGTTCACATTTCCTTATAACATCAGAGGATTACAGTGTGACAGAATAAATGTGTCCATGATGACGTGAAAAGCCTGGTGTATTTCTCCTCTAGGAAATAAAAACAAACATATAAATTAATAACTAAAAACCTTTTCACAACCATCCTTCAGATTTGTTTAGCTCTACAAATACTTTTAAAAAATACAAATACAGTAATGCAGATTCAATAAGGAGCTCCACCACCAAGAAACTGAAACATTTACACAACAACCAATGAGAAGACGGCAAAGTACCGCCCATAATGTTTGACTGACAGGTGAAGAAATGTCAAAACAATCAAAACACAGAATTTAACCCTTAAATGACTTTTTTTTTCTATTTCAGTTTACACAACTCTGCAGTGTCATAGACGTAATAAATCCAAAGTCCAGCATAGGGAGGCTGAGTGAACGTGGTCTGGACTCTGTGGAGGAGAGTCATGGTTTTAGAGACGCTGTAGAAGGACAGAATACCTGCTCTGTGATCCAGGTACACTCCAACTCTGGAGGACCGAGGACCTGAGACAGGAGTGCGGACACTGTTGTGACAAAAATTATAATACTTTGTGTTACAATATAACGCCCAAGACTTGTCATTGAATCCAAATTTACATTGATTCGGGTCCCCCTCTCTGCTGGTATTCTTGTATGCGACTGCAACACAAACTCCTCCTTCACTCCACTCCACCTCCCAGTAACAACGTCCAGTGAGACTCTCTGTGCTCAGGACCTGGCAACATGAAGTGAATCTGTCTGGGTGACTAGAATAAGACTGTTGATCTCTCATTACTGTTGCTTTTCTGTTCCCCTCAGATAATAACAGGCGTGAGTTTGCTGTGTTTGGATCCAGTGTGATTTCACGTGAATATTTTAAGAATCCAGCTCTTGCCTTTGGCTCTAGTTGTGAATTTGACAGTGAAACATCGACTTTACTCACTGTCAGTGAGATGTTTTTTCTTTTTCTTCTCTCTCTCAGAGTGTCCTGTAGTTTATCTCTGAGCTCTGACACAGCTGCTGTCACATCCTCAAAGTACCTCAGAGGACGGATATTGATGCTGGATGAGTCTGTAGATTCACTGAGTCGTGAAAGTGAGGGGTAGTTTTGTAAGAACTCAGTGTGATCGTCTGTGTGTGAGAGCTGCTCCAGCTCAGCGTCTTTCTTCTTCAGCTCAGTGATCTCCTGCTCCAGCTTCTCCTGAAGATCTTTGACTCGACTCACTTCAGTTTCCTGCTGGGATCTGACCTGCTGCTTCACATCAGACCTTCTTTTCTCTATGAGACGGATCAGCTCAGTGAAGATCTTCTCACTGTCCTCCACTGCTTTATCAGCAGAGCCATTGGTAGCCCCTCCACCTCCTGTTGAAGCTCCTTCATCTTTCTCTCTGTCCTGGATTCTCTGCTGGATGTTTTGTCGACTCACCTCAGGCTCTCTGCTTCTCAGTCCTTTCTGCAGCTGAGACTGTGTCGTGGCCTTTATGTTCATCCACCAGGAGCAGAGATAACAGATGCACTGCTGATCGATGCGACAGAACATCTTCATCCTCATCATGGCGAACCAGATGTTCTCTGGAGCTTCTTGGAGAACAGTTGTGTTTCTCAAAGGCAGAGGATTCAAGGGTGAGCTGAAAGTGTTCTCACAGTAAGAGACAGACAGACCAGACAGGACTTGAAGGCTTTCAGTTTTCTCCAGTGCAGACATCACAGGCCACATCTTCAGGTCCAGCATAGCAGTGATAATCATCAGCAGCAGAGTCCAGTCTTCTTCCAGTTCCTCCCACTAAATCTGCTAACATGGTGTTTTTCACCGGACCAGGCCTCGGTGTGAAGGTCTTAACACCACATAGGGCAGCTGTGACCACTATTTCATCCTCTCCATTCAATGAGTTTCAGTACACAGTTCATGCAGTAGCTGTGTCACAGGAATAGTCACCGGATCCTTCAGTAGATCCAGACAGATGGAACAGCAGAATTTAGGTTGGTCCAGCCGATTCCTTTGCAGCTCCATTTCACCTCTCGGTTATAATGTCCTATCTTCTTAAGGGAAAACAAATCTTTTTCTCATCTGCTGTGCTGACCTTCTACATTCAGTGAGGATTATTAGCTCATGTTTACACCATCTTTATACCTATTCATCTGTAGAGAGGAGGAACAAATAAATATCTTGATAGGGTGGAGTTCACGGTAATCAAGAGGAGGAAAGAAGAAATGGTTTTCAGGCTTTACTGCGTCCACAAGTGTAAGCCTCTCTGTAGTCACAGGGTGTGTTATCTGTCAACCTAGTACACGCGGTAAGAACTGCTGGACTTGTAACTGTATTTTCAGTAAGTTATTGTAGCATTATTCTCCAAAAGAAAAGAGCGTGGGGCTTCCTCCCACCCCTGTGCATCATGCACTTTCCAGCCTCCAGCTCAGGAGATCTCTCCAGTTTCTCTTCCCAAGATTAATAGCGCTGGTTGTCAATCCAGTGAGCAGGACCCCTACACACGTTAAATATATATGACTTAATTAATATGAAAACAGGAATGCCCTCCTTTAGATCGACCCATAAACCAGGTCTCATTTCCCACTTCGATTATGTCGATTCAGTTTTCTTGATGATACAAATGATACATGATCAGCTGTATTCATATGTCATCATAAATGGTTCAACCTGGTAATTACTGAAGTTATACCTGACTGGTGCTCGTTCATTTTCGACAAATAAGTTCAAACAAGATTCAGGAGTTTGTTAGCTTAAACCAGCCACAGAATCAGCATAAGCAGTGAATCATGTTTAACCTGCTGAGCTATTTCTCTGGGCACGGAATCTGGTGATGTTGCTCAGATTATTATGTATTATGTGTGAGATTAATCAAGAGGCATAAATGTTTCCTAGTTTGAATTGTGTTTTTTTTTTTAAAGTTTCACATGTGAGAGGTCAAGCTATTTTTAATGATAATGCATCAGTCACAGGATCAAGTTTCTAATCAACTAAATCCTGCTCCTAAAACATGCAGACAACCTGAGCTGAGGAGCTTCTACCTCACTACATCCTGGTTATCAGGATGAAGCGCCCTCTTGTGTCGTTCATCAGTTCTCACATTTCACTTGTTCACCTGCTGTGATGTTCACTGCAGGAAGACATGGAAAGACTTCACTGAGACTTTGGCAGCTTCAAACAACATCAGTAGGAGCAGATTTAAATCTATGTAATATCACACTATGTCAGTTTGTTCAACAGGAGTCACAGTACACACAAAGTAAATACAGTTTCATAATGTGTCTTAATAACTCATTTATCGTTGAATACAACATTTTGGTCCACCTAAAAAGTAACTCAAACATTTACAGAGCAACCAATGAAAAGAGGTCAAGGTACTGCCCATAATGTTTGATTGACAGGTGAAGAAATGTCACAACAGATACTAACCCCACAGAATTTAACCTAGTGACTTCTGTCTAATTGAGTCTACACAACTCTGCAGTGTCTCCAAAGACCAGGATAACGAAGTCCAGCATAGAGGCTGGTGAACTTGGTCTGGACTTTGTGGAGGAGAGTCATGGTTTTAGAGAGCTATAGAAGGACAGAGTACCTGCACTGTGATCCAGGTACCTCCAACTCTGGGACGAGACCTGAGACAGGAGTTTATGGACTTTGTTGTACCAAAATGAGTAACTTGACTTTGTTACAGTCCAACATCAAGATTTGTCATTGTATCCAAATTTACATTCATTTTGAGCTCCCTGCTCTGCTGATATTCTTGTATCACGACTGCTGTGCTCCTCCTCCCTCTCCTCCACCTCAGTAACAGCGTCCAGTCAGACTCTCTATACTGGGACCTGAAGCCATCCAGTGAATCTGTCAAGGTGACTAGAATAAGACTGTTGTTAGGTCATGAATGTTGTTTTTCTGTTCCTCAGATAATAGCAGCAATGAATTTGTTGTGTTTGGATCAGTGTTGATTTCACGCGAATATCTTAATAATCAGCTCTAGTCTTGGGCTCTAGTTGTGATTTGACATTGTATCAACTTTAGTCACTGTCAGTGGATGTTTGTCCATTTCTCTCTAAGAACTCCTGTAGTTTATCTCTGAGCTCTGACACAGCTGCTGTCACATCCTCAAGTACCTCAGAGGACGGACATTAATGATAGATGAGTCTGTGACTGAAAGCTGGAGTTTGACAGTGAGTGGTACTTTTCTAAGCTTCGTTGTAATCTCTGTGTTTGAGAGCTGTGTCAGCTGAGCGTCTGCTTCAGCTCAGTGATCTCCTGCTCCAGCCTCCTGAAGATCTTTGACTGACTCAGCCAGTTTCCTGCTGGGATCTGACCTGCTGGCTACATCAGACCCTTCTTTGCGAGACTGGTGGCTCAGTGAAGATCACCTGCTGTCCTCCACTGCTTTATCAGCAGGCGATTATTGTACACACTCCTGTTGAAGCTCCTTCAAAAATGCTTTCTCTCTGTCATGATTCTTTGCTGGATGTTGCGCACCTCGACTTCTCTCTGCAGCCTCTGAGAATTTCTGCAGCTGGGGCTGTGTTGGCCTTTGTGTTCATCCACAGGGCAGAATCTTTGCTACTGTGATGCGGCAGAGACGTCTTCATGCCTCATCATGAGAGCAGATGTTCTCCTGGGAGATTCTTGGAGGGCTCCACCAGCTTGTGTTTCTCAAGGCAGAGTTAGTGAGCTGAAGGTGTTTCTCTCACAGTAAGAGGCCAACCAGACCAGACAGGACTTGAAGGCTTTCAGTTTTCTCCCAGTACAGACATCACAGGCCACATCTTCAGGTCCAGCATAGCATTGATCATCGGAGCAGCAGATCAGTCTTTGTCCAGTTCTCACTAAAACTGCTAACATGTTGTTTTTCACCAGGACGAGCCCCTTAAATTAATGAAGGTCTGTCTACACTGAGAACGCTGGATTTTCCTATTATCCATTAGATCCCAGTAGGTTTTAATACAGTTCATGCAGTAGCTGTGTCCACAGGAATAGTCACCGGATCCTTCAGTAGATCAGACAGATTGAACAAGAAATAGTGCCTCAGCCAGCTGAGCTCCTTATGCGCCATTTCAGCTCTCATTTTGTGGCTTGCGCGCCGATAACCGGTTGACCTCTATCAGAAATGAAACAGTCAGTCAGTCTGAGCTCCGATCTAAACAACATGTGTCTCTGCAGTGAACGGGCTGACGTGTTGGTTACCATCTTCAAACTGAGTCTGAAGGGGAGGGTTTCAAGGAAATACTGAAACGGAGGAGCTGCTGTGTTGGTCGGAAGAAAGAGGAGGGTTATCAGCTTTGGTTCAGTCCCGGGAGGAGGGCGAGAGCTACTGTGTTTGTTGTTCAGGCAGGCCAGAAGCGCGTGCAGCACAGTGATCTGATGCGTCTTCTTGAAGCACCGATCCTAACATGTTGCACACCAGTGGCCAGGGATAAAGTCTGTCTTATCTTTGCTGTTTTGTGGTCAAAAGTTATTCCAGCTCTAATGTCTGCTCTGTGAGTCTGTTAATTTGAAATGAATCTGAAGGTCTGGATGTTCACATACACACAGGAGGTTTAGTGAAGGATGCACCTTCATACGATATCTTTGTGTTTACTTCATTCTGGATCGTCATTGGTGTTTCAGAGGTGACTCTGGGTGGTACCATCGATTCTCTTGACTCTGACTGGTCGATAAGAGGTGCTTCGTGTAAATCTGACGTAAGTTGCCGAGATATTGATCCGCGTAATGCCTCAGTGAGTTTCACCTTTGCGCTTGAATGCGCAGAGCGCGCAGCGTTCAGACAACTGATCATCTGAAGAATGAGTCAATACTGTCTATAATGGTCAACGAGTAATGGGGAGCAGCGGGCTGGCAGGTGACTGGGTCATGTGTCGTGGTGGTGTTATTTCTCAGGCGGTGTCGTGCCTGTTTACGAGCTACACTATTGTGTATAATGTATGAACTCATTGTGTACAGAGGCTGTAGGTCTGTGCTGTGTGCTTTGTGTTGAGGAGAGGCAAAACACAAAACCACATGTGACATAAAGTTGAACTTGTGCTTGAATTTTTCTGACAGCTGTAGTTTTAAAATTGAGATTTTACATGAAATTAACATGTTGCTTTGAGAAAGATGAATCCACTGGTTTCTAAGCTGTTGAAAACAGTTGGGCTTCTCATGTGTTTCAGAATGTCCATGAGTTGTTTTAAAGAAGTTACAAACAGAGATTCACTCTCAAAGCCTCTCTGGCCTTTACAGCTAAAGGCAGACCCTAACAAGATGCCACTATAACACATGAATGTGCCATCACCACAGCCTACATGACACATTTCTGATCTGCTTCCTTTAATCTACATGCTGATGAGATACACCGACATGCACAAAGTGAGCTGAGGGCTTAACCTCACTGCATCTTCAGTTATCAGAACGGCTGGCCTCTTGTTGCTTTGCTGTGAAGTTACTGCATGAACATGTAAAAAGACTTCACTGGACGGCAACCTCGCATATCAAACGTAGAAAATTCAGTAAAGTCAGTCACTGCGTGGCCGCCCAGTATGCTGTCTCAGTTTGAGTCATTACCGTGGTTAAGTGACGACTGAGAAAAACTTCTCTGGAACCTTATACATTTATTGTGTGTGTGTGAGACTTAAAAATCAGATGAACATGTTGTCTTTCTGAAGTTGATTCTGATTTAACTGAATGCAACATTTCATATTAATATTTTTGGTTGTTAAATTACTCCTAAAGATTCTGTGCTGGAAAGATTGGAGTAACTTTACCTGTGATGGTGCAATAAGTCAATCACAGTTGTCAGGTTCCTTCACGCTCAGCTTGACCAAAATCCAATTTCTGACTACATCTTTCCAGCTTTTTTTAAGACTGTGTAATAAATCCTCTTTACTGACTGAGTGCACAGATGAATTCTCTGCTCATTTCTCCATAATGGCTTGTTTAAATGAGAAAGTTGAGACCAGCTAACAATGCTGTTCTATAAACATGAACACTGAACTGCACAAGCAAGGACTGCCTCAGTTATATACTCTCATATTAGTTTCACACTTTGTCCATCAGCTTTGTGTGAAGAAAAGACTTCATCTGTGAAAAGAAGCTTTTATTCATCATTTAAACCTTCAGTTAGCGTCTGCTCAATGATTTCATGTACAGATTCATACATTACACACAATCAGTTTGTTTGACCAAGAATTATCAGCAATGTACAAAGAAAACAATCAATCATCTCCTTATTGATTATGATTGTGATAATTGAAGTTTAATGATACCTCATTTGTAGATTGATAAAATGGAAAGAAAATGCATGTAAATATAATGCTAAATTTCTTCACTAATTACAAAGTGATGAGAACAAATATCTATGATAAAGTAAACTGATGTTTTTTCTATCATGCTGGAAAGAAACAACATACAAATACATCAATGGAAATGTTCAACAAGATTTAAATCACAGAGAAGTTCATATTTTCATTGAAATGGTAGGACATTTACAGAACAACAAATGAAGATGTCCAAGTACCACCAATTTAACCAGCTGTCCCTGAAATGACTTCTGTCTATTTGAGTTTACACAACTCAACACTGCCTCTGCCAAAGGCCAAAGTCAGCATAGAAGCTGGTAGGCGTGGTCTGGACTCTGTGGAGGAGAGTCATGGTTTCCAGAGGCTGTGGACAGATACCTGCACTGTGATCAGGTACACTCCAACTCTGGAGGACTGAGGACCTGAGACGGAGTTTGGACACTGTTGTGCAAAAACTTTTGCATAATTATTTCACATCTTAAAGCCCAAGACTTGTCATTAGAAATCCAAATCTACTTTCATCAGACCAGTCTCTGCTGATATTCTTGTATGCAACTGCTATATAACCTCTCCTCCTCCACTCCCAGTAACAACGTCCAGTCAGACTCTTTTTGCTCAGGACTTGAGACCTGCAGCTCTGGCTCTGGAAGTGCAAGTGAAGCATCGGCTTCAGTGCTGTCAGTGAGATGTTTTGTGATTGCTCTCTCAGGCGTCCTGTAGTTTATCTCTGAGCTCTGGCTTAGCTGCTGTCACATCCTCAAAGTACCTCAGAGGACGGATATTGATGCTGGATGAGTCTGTAGATTGGCTGGTCGTGACGGTGAGTGGTAGTTGTGTGAAACTGGTGATCCTCTGTGTGTGAGTTCCTTCAGCTCAGCATCTTTCCTCTTCAGCTCAGTGATCTCCTGTAGCTTCTCCTGAAGCTCTTTGACTCGACTCACTTCAGTTTCCTGCAGGATCCAGCCTGCTGTTTCACATCAGGCCTTCTTTTCTCTATGAGACAGATCAGCTCAGTGAGAATCTTCTCACTGTCCTCTCACTGCTTTATCAGCAGGAGCCACTGATGGCCTCCACCTCTGTTGGAGCTCCTTCATCTTTCTCTCTGTCCTGGATTCTCTGCTGGATGTTTTGTGCGACTCACCTCAGGCTCTCTCTGCCTCTCCTTTCTGCTGCAGCTGAGACTGTGTCGTGGCCTTTATGTTCATCCACAGAGCAGAGATAGCAGATACACTGCTGATCGATGCAGCCAGAACATCTTCATCACCTCATCATGACGAGGACAGATGTTGTCTGAACTTCTTGGAGGCTCACCAGCTTGTGTTTCTTTAATGGAGCTACATCATAATGAGGCTGAGGTGTTTCTCATTAGACAGACCAGACTGGACTTGAAGGCTTTCAGTTTTCTCCCAGTGCAGAAATCACAGGCCACATCTTGGGTCCAACACGTGGTCATCAGGAGCAGCTTGAGTCAGTCTTCTTCAGTTCCTCCACTAAAGCTGCTAACATGGTGCTTTTCACCCAGGACAGGCCCTCGGTGTGAAGGTCTGCCTACACTGAGAGGCAGCTGTGGATTTTCTTCTCATCCTCTCCATCCCAGAAGTTTTGAATACAGTTCATGCAGTAGCTGTGTCCACAGGAATAGTCACCGGATCTTCAGTGGGTGAACCAGATCGAACGAAATTAGTTTCCTCCAGCCAGCTGAGCTCTTTCTGCGCCATTTCAGCTCTCTGTGACAACGACTGTCTGAGTTTACTTCCTCAGAAATGAAACTAGTCTGAGCTCTGATGCAAACTAACATCTCTGCGTGAACAGGGCCTGACATTTGGTTACACCCATCTTCCAAACTGGAGATCTGAGGGAGAGGAACATGGAAATATGGACAGAGTGGAGCTCGCTGTGTTTGAGATCAGGAAGAAGGAGGGGGTTATCAAGCTTTAGTTCAGTCAGGAAGAGGAGCGCTTTGAGAGAGACACTGAAGGTGTTAACACTTGTTTACAATAGAGCTCATTGAAAAGAAACACTGATCCACTTCAACTTTGAGGGTAAAGAAACCCCACTGAGACTTTAGCGGCTTTAAACAACATCTGTAGAGACAGATTTAAATATGTGTAATATCACACTGTGATACCTGGAATAAAGACAAGAAGAAAGACTTTGTTCATGTTTGTACATTCATTCTGTAAACCTTCACTTTGTTCACACATCCCATCAGTAAAATGTTCAGTGACTCTTGTTCAATGATTTCATGTACAAAAGATTCCTTCATACACACAATCAGTTTGTTTGAGCAAAATCTCAATATGTACAGAAAACAATGAAACAAGTTTTATAACACCTCATTTGTCACCAGTTTGAATTAAAAATGATACTATGTGGTGTCTGGCAAATAAGCGTAACTGTAGATTGCTTCACACCATTTCAAAGTCACAATAACAAAATATCTTTGATAAAGAAGGTTGGATGTTTTATCTTGCCCAAGACACATGAAGTGGAAGAGAAAAGCCACAAATATCAACAATCACTGAAAATGACAGAAAAGTTTATATTTTCATGCAGAAATGTCAGTTCAGGTAAACTGAAGTCATCATGAACAGTGATAGCCTCCCATGGCTAAACAGACGCACAGGAGAGCTCCACCTAAAGAAACTCAAACATTTACACAACAACCAATGAGAGGGCAAAGCACCGCCCATAATGTTTGATTGACAGGTGAAGAAATGTAAAACAATCAAAACACAAGGTTAAACCACTGTCCCTTTCAAAGTAAAAGACTGGACAGTTTAATATGTGTTGAAACAGAAATGTATCACGATTGAAAATAAAAGCTGCAGGTGGGTTTTCGTCTGTGGTTCGTTCTAAATGACTTCTGTCTATTTAAGTTTACAGAACTGACAGTGAGTCAACAGGACATCGGCAGAAGTCCAGCATAGAGAGGCTGAGTGAGCCGTCTGGACTCTGTGGAGCAGAGTCATGCTCTCAGACATGCTGTAGAAGGACAGAACACCTGCACTGTGATCCAGGTACACTCCAACTCTGGAAGTCAGGACTGAGACAGTGTAGTCATTGTTCTGTGCAAAATGTGCTTAACTGTCTTGGTTACATGTTAGTGACCAGTTTGTCAGTGGGCCCAAAACTACCTCTGATCGTGTTGTCGGGTTCTCCTAATATTCCTGTGAACAACAGCTACACAACCTCCTCCCGCCTCTCCACTCCACCTCCCAGTAACAACGTCAGTCAGACTCTCTGTGCTCAAGACTGATACCATCCAGTGAATCTGTCTCTGTGTTTGAAATAAGACTGTTGTTTGCTCATTACTGTTGCTCTTGTGCTCGCCTCGGATAATAACAGATATGTATATGTGTGTGAATCCAGTGTGAGTTTACGTGCATATTTAGAACCCAGCTCATGGTCTTTGGCTCTAGTTGTGACAGTAAAACATCGAAGCTCAGTCACTGTCAGTGAGATGTTTGTCATTGGTCCCCTCAGAGTGTCCTGGAGTTTATCTCTGAGCTCCTGACACAGCTGCTGTCACATCCTCAAAGTACCTCGGAGGGCGGATATTGATGCTGGATGAGTCTGTGGATACAACGCGGGAGTAGTGACAATGAGGGGGTAGTTTTTGGAGCTTGTTGTGATCCTCTGTGTGTGAGAGTTCCTCCAGCTCAGCGTCTTTCCTCTTCAGCTCAGTGATCTCCTGCTCCAGCTTCTCCTGAAGCTCTTTGACTTGACTTACTTCAGTTTCCTGCTGGGATCTGACCTGCTGTTTCACATCGGGCCTTCTTTCTCCATGAGACGGATCAGCTCAGTGAAGATCTTCTCACTGTCCTCACTGCTTTATCAGCAGAGCCATTGATAGCCTCCACACTCCTGTTGGAGCTCCATCATAACTTTCTCTGTCTGGATTCTCTGCTGGATGTTTTGTCGACTCACCTCAGGCTCTCTCTGCCTCTCAGTCCTTTCTGCTGCAGCTGAGACTGTCGTAGACCTTTTATGTTCATCCACAGAGCAGAGATAACAGATACACAACAGTCAGTGCAGCAGAACATCTTCCATCCTCATCATGAGCAGATGTTCTCCTGGAGCTTCTTGGAGGGCTTCACCAACATGTGTTTCTCAAAGGCAGAGGATTCAAAGTGAGGCTGGAGGTGTTTCTCGCAGTAAGAGACCAGACAGACCAATTGGGATTCGAAGGCTTTTCAGTTTTTCTCCCAGTGCAGACATCACAGGCCACATCTTCAGGTCCAGCATAGCAGTGATCATCAGGGCAGCTTGAGTCAGTCTCTTCAGTTCCTCCACTAAATCTGCTAACATGTGTTTCACCAGGACAGGCCTGCAGTGTGAAGGTCTGCTTACACTGAGGCAGCTGTACATTTCTTCTCATCCTCTCCATCCCAGAGTTGTGAATACAGTTCATGCAGTAGCTGTGTCCACAGGGAATAGTCACGGATCCTTCAGTAGATCCAGACAGATTGAACAGAAATAGTTTCCCGGTCCAGCTGAGTTCCTTTCTGCCATTTCAGCTTTCTGTGACGACTGTCTGAGTTTCACTTGCCTCAGAAATGAAACTAGTCTGAGCTCCAATCCTAAACAACATGTGTCTCTGCAGTGAACAGGGCCTGACATGTTGGTTACACCCATCTTCAAACTGGAGATCTGAAGGAGGGAACATGGAAATATGTGGACAGTGGAGCTCGCTGTGTTTGAGATCAGGAAGAAGAGGGAGGGTTATGTAAGCTTTGGTTCAGTCCAGAAGAGGCCTTTGAGAGAGATACTGTGTGCGCTTGTTTTACAATGAGTTCATTGAAAAACACTGAACTGATTTAAATCTATGTAATGTCACACTATGGCCAGTTTGTTCAACAGGAGTCACAGCCTGTATTTTGATGCATTCAGGTCACATGGGAAAGATGGGAGAGAAAGAGTTTCACTTTACAAATATGATTCCACATCATCACATGTTAGTGTATTTGTCCATCAGCTTTGTATGAGACCTGGAATGAGAAGACAAGAAGAAAGACTTTGTTCATGTTTGTTTATTCATTCTGTAAACCTTCACTTTGTTCACACATCCCATCAATGGAAGTCTGTTCAGTGACTCTTGTTCAATGATTGCATGTACAGTTCACTTCATCCACACAATCAGTTTGTTTTGACCAGAGATCTCAGCTATGTACAAGAAAACAATCAGTCATCTCACTTATTGATTATGATCACAATAATTACAGTTTTATAACACCTCATTGTACCAAAACCAACATAGACCCAAATTACTAAATAGGTGGAAAGAACCAACACCATATATCAGTGCAATTATTTAACAGTCATTGGAAATGACAGAAGTTTATATTTTTCATGCAGAAATGTCAGTTCAGATAAACTAAAGTCATCATGAGCAGTGATAGCCTCCATGGCTAAACAGACACAGGAAGGAACTCCACCTAAAGAAACTCAAACATTTACACAACAACCAATGAGAAGAGGGCAAAGTACACCCATAATGTTTGACTGACAGGTGGAGCAATGTCTAATCAAAACACAAATTTAACCCTGAAGTGACTTCTGTCTGTTCCAGTTTACAACTCTGCAGTGTCTCCATAAGAATAGTAAAACGAAGTCCAGCATAGAGAGGCTGAGGTGAACTTAGTCTGGACTTTGTGGAGGAGAGTCATGGTTCAGAGATGCTGTAGAAGGACAGAATACCTGCACTGTGATCAGGTACCTCAACTCTGGAGGACAGAGGACCTGAGACAGGAGTTTGGACATTGTTATTCCAAAATGTGTAACTGTTATTGTTACAGTCTAACATCCAAGATTTGTCATTGTATCCAAATTCAACCTGCTTGAATTCCCTGCTCTACTCATATTCTGGTATGCCACTGCTCACAAAAACTCCATCTCTCCTCCACTCCACACTCCCAGTAACAGCATCCAGTCAGACTCTCTACCCAGGACCTGAAAATTTACAGTGGATCTGTCTGGATGACTAGAATAAGACTGCTGTTGTCTCGTGTGTTGCTTTCTGTTCCCCTCAGATAATAAAAGATATGTGTTTGCTGTGTTTGGATCCAGTGTGATTCATTGAATATTTAAAAATCCAGCTCTATAGTCTTGGAGGCTCTAGTTGTGAATGTGACAGTAAAACATCAACTTCCAGTCAATGTCAGTGAGATGTTTGTCCATTTCTCTCTCAGAGTGTCCTGGTTTATCTCTGAATCTATTTTAGCTGCTGTCACATCACTCAAAGTACCTCAGAGGACCCGGATATTGATGCTGGATGAGTCTGTAGATTTGCCAGTCGTGACAGTGAGGGAGTAGTTTTGAGAGACTTGTTGTGATCCTCTGTGGTTGAGAGCTTCTTCAGCTCAGCATCTTTCCTCTTCAGCTCAGTGATCCTGCTCAGCTTCTCCTAAGCTCTTGACTCGACTCACTTCAGTTTCCTGCTGGGATCCCTGACCTGCTGCTTCATCAGACCTTCTTTTCTCCATGAAACTGATCAGGTCAGTGAAGATCTTCTCACTGTCCTTCACTGCTTTATCAGCAGAGCCATTGATAATACCTCCTGTTGGGCTCCTTCACATCTTTCTCTGTCTGGATTCTCTGCTGGATGTTTGTCGACTCACCTCCCGAGCTCTCTCACCTCTCAGTCCTTTCTGCTGCAGCTGAGACTGTGTCATGGCCTTTATGTTCATCCACAAGGCAGAGATAACACAGATACACTGCTGATCAGTCTGGCAGAACATGCTTCATCACCTCATCATGACGAGAACAGATGTTCTCCTGGGCTTCTTGGAGGGCTCCACCAGCAGTGTTTCTCAAAGGCAGAGGTTAAAGTGAGGCTAGAGTGTTTCTCTACAGTAGAACCAGACAGACCAGACAGGACTTGAAGGCTTTCAGTTTTCTCCCAGTGCAGAAATCACAGGCCCACATCTTCCAGGTCCAGCATAACCCAGTGATCATCTGGGGAGCAGCTTGGAGTCCAGTCTTCTTCAGTTCACTCCACTAAAACTGCTAACATGGTGCTTTTCATCAGGACAGGCCTGCGATTGTGAGTCTGTCTACACTGAAGAGGCAGCTGTAGATTTTCTTCCTCATCCTCTGTCCCAGAAGTTTTGAATACAGTTCATGCAATAGCTGTGTCCACAGGGAATAATTTTGGATCCTTCAGTAGATCCAGACAGATTGACAAAGAAATAGTTTCCCGGTCAGCTGAGCTCCTTTCTGCGCCATTTAGCTCTCTGTGACAACGACTGTCTGTTTGACTTCCCCAGAAATGAAACTAGTCTGAGCTCCTGATCTAAACAGCATGTGTATCTGCAGTGAGCGAGACTGTTGGTTACACCCATCTTCAAACTGGAGATCTGAAGGGAGGGACAAAGGAAATATGGACAGAGTGGAGCTCGCTGTGTTTGAGATCAGGAAGGAGAGGAGGCTATCAAGCTTTAGTTCAGTCCAGGAAGAGGAGCGCTTTGGGGAACACTGTGTGTTAGCAGCATTTACAATAGAGCTAACTGAAAAACACTGAACTGATCGTCTATGTAATATCACTATGTCCAGTTTGTTCCAACACGAGAGTCACTGCCTGTAATGCTTTGATGCATTCTGGGTCATATGGGAAAGATGGGGAGAAGAAGTTTCCACTTTACAAATATAATTCCATGTCACATGTTAGTGTGACATTTTGTCCATCAGCTTTGTATGAGCCCTGGAATGAAGACAAGAAGAAAAAGACTTTGCTCATTTGTTTATTCATTCTGTAAACCTTCATTTGTTCACATCCCATCAGTAAAGTCTGTTCAATGACTCTTGTTCAATGATTTCATGTACAGATTCACTTCATCCCACACCATCAGTTTGTTTGACCAGAATCTCAGCTATATTATAGAAAACAATCCAGTCATCTCATATTGATTAAAATCATAATTAGGATTTTATAACACTATATAGCGCTTCATTTTGTACATCAATTACAACAACACTTAATCTCCCAAACATATAAATGTAAATGTCATGATAGATTACACTACAAAATTGGCCAGGAACAAAATATCTAAGATGAAATGTGATATTTTCTCTCATACAGTGGAAACGAACAAGCATTACAAATACATAAAACATACAACAAATACAACAAAAATATCCAACTGACATTGAAATGACAGAAGTTTATATTTTCATGCAGAAATGTCAGTTCAGATAACAAAGTCATCATGAGCAGTGATAGCCTCCATGGCTAAACAGACACAGGAAGGAGCTCCACTAAAGAAACTCAAACATTTACACAACAACCAATGAAAGGGCCAATGCCGCCCATAATGTTTGATTGTTGAGGAAATGTCACAACAATCAAAACACAGAATTTAACCTGAAATGACTTCTGTCTATTTCGGTTACACAACTCTGCAGTGTCTCAAGAATATAGTAAAACCAGTCCAGCATGAGAGGCTGAGTGAGCGTGTAGTCTGGACTCTGTGGAGGAGAGTCATGGTTTCAGAGATGCTGTGAAGGACAGAATACCTGCACTGTGATCCAGGTACACTCCAACTCTGGAGGACCGGGGACCTGAGACAGGAGTTTGGATACTGTTTTGCAAAATGCATAATTGTTTTGGTTACAGTCCTAACATCAAGATTTGTCATTGTGTCCAAATTCGGCCTCATCCGACACCCTGCTCTGCTGATATTCCTGTGTCACGACTGCTACACAAGCTCCTTTCCCTCTCCTCCACCTCCCAGTAACAACGTCAGTCAGACTCTCTACTCAGGACCTGACATCGTTGAGTGAATCTGTCTGGGTGATAGAAGATAAGACTGTTGTTCTCTCATTGCTGTTGCTGTTGTGTTCTCTTCAGATAATAACAGCTTTGTGTTTGCTGTGTTTGGATCCAGTGTGACTTCACGTGCATATTTTAAGAACCCAGCTCTTGTCTTGGGCTCTGGTTGTAGATTTGACAGTAAACATCAACTTCCAGTCACTGTCAGTGAGATGTTTGTCATTTCTCTCTCAGGGTGTCCTGGAGTTTATCTCTGAGCTCTGACTTGCAGCTGCTGTCACATCCTCAAAGTACCTCAGAGGACGGATATTGATGCTGGATGAGTCTGTAGATTCACTGAGTCGTGACAGTGAGTGATAGTTTTGAGAAACTTGTTGTAGTCCTCTATGTGTGAGCTTCTTCAGCTCAGCGTCTTTCTTCTTCAGCTCAATGATCTCTGCTCCAGCTTCTCCTGAAGCTCTTTGAGCTTCGACTCACTTCAGTTTCCTGGGATCTGACCTGCTGCTTCACATCAGGGCCTTCTTTCTCTATAGAGACGGATCAGCTCAGTGAAAGATCTTCTGCTGTCCTCCTCTTGCTCTGGCCAGGAGCCATTGTTAGCCTCCACCTCCTGTTGGAGCTCCTTCATCTTTCTCTCTGTCCTGGATTCTCTGCTGGATGTTTTGTGCGACTCACCTCGAGCTCTCTCTGCCTCATTCCTTTGCTGCAAACTGGAGACTGTGTCCATAGCCTTTATGTTCATCCACAGGGCAGAGATAACAGATACACTGCTTTGATCAGTACGGCAGAACATCTTCATCACCTCATCGTAGCGAACAGATGTTCTCCTGGGCTATTGGAGGGCTCCACCAGCTTGTGTTCTTTAACTGAGATATATCGTAGTGAGGCTGGAAGGTGTTTCTCACAGTAAAGAGTGACAGACCAGACGGGACTTGAAGGCTTTGAGTTTTCTCCCAGTGCAGAAATCACAGGCCCATCTTCCAGGTCCAGCATAGCAGTGATCATCAAGGCAGCAGAGTCAGTCTTCTTCAGTTCCTCACTAAAACTGCTAACATGGTGTTTCACCAGGACAGGCCTTGCGATGTGAAGGTCTGTCTACACTGAGAGCAGCTGTGGATTTTCTTCTCATCCTCTTGATCCCAGAAGACATGGGCCACATTTCATGCAGTAGCTGTGTCCACGGGAATAGTCACGGATCCTTCAGTAGATCAGACAGATTGAACAAACCAGTTTCGGTCAGCTGAACTCCCCTTTCTGCCATTTCTCCTCTCTCTGTAGTGCGGCTTTGTCTAGTTTCACTTCCTCAGAAATGAAACTAGACTGAGCTCTGATCTAAACAACATGTGTCTCTGCAGTGAGCGGTGCCTGACGTGTTGGTTACACCATCTTCAAACTGGAGATCTGAAGGAGGTATGGAAATATGTGGACAGAGTGGAGCTTGCTGTGTTTGAGATCAGAGAAGAGGAGGCTATCAAGCTGGTTCAGTCCAGGAAGAGGAGCGCTTTGAGAGAGACACTGAGTGTTAACACTTGTTTACAATAGAGCTCATTGAAAAACACTGAACTGATTTACATCTATGTAATATCATTATGTCGGATTTAATTCAACGATCACAGCCTGTAACACTGATGCTGCATTCAGGTCACATGGGAAAGATGGGAGAAAGTTTCACTCTACAAATATGATTCCACATCATCACATGTTAGTGTGACATTTTTGTCCATCAGCTTTGTATGAGACCCTGGAATGAAGACAGAAAGAAAAGACTTTGTTCATGTTATTTATTCATTCTGTAAACCTTCAACTTTGTTCCACATCCCCATCACTAGTGGACACATAATCTGTCATTGTGACTAATTTATAGGTTGAATACAACATGTGGTCAATGTGAGAAACTCAAACATTTACAGAACAATCAATGAGACAATGTCAACATACCGCCCATAATGTTTGACTGACAGGTGAAGGCATATACAGCAATAAGAACCTAACAACAGAGTCAGGGGAGGAGGTGGAGAAGACTAGTCTAGTTTTTCTCTCAGACCATATAAAATAGTTAATGATATTATTGATAATAATCACAAAATTACTGTTTTATAATGTATGTGATTGGTACATATGGAATTACAACAACTAATCTGCAAAATCTGATACATTTATTTACAAAATAAATGAGAACAAAAATAAATGATAAAGGAAGGACGGTGCTTTCTCTCTTTAGACTCATGCAACGGAAAAGAAACAACATTGTTGTTAACAGTTTTGTATTTTTACAAAAGAAGTAACATTTTGAATGGAAAAGTATTTCTATACTTTGGTATTGCTGCTTGTCTTTACTTGTGTCTAACAGTTACACAACTCAGCGGTGTCTCCAAGATAATTAGTACAAGTCCAGCATAGAGAGGCTGAGTGAACTTGGTCTGGACTCTGGAGGAGGAATCATGGTTTAGAGGCGGCTGTAGAGGACAGAATACCTGCTGTGATCCAGAATACCTCCAACTCTGGAGGACAGAGGACCTGAGGCAAGGGAAGTTTGGACTTTGTTTGTAGACAAAAGAATAAATGTTTTCATTATAATTCATTGCCCAAGATTTGGCCATTATATCAAATTTACATTCATTTGAGCTCCTGCTCTGCTGATATTCTGTATCACGACTGCTATAAACTCCTTTCCCTCTGCACTCCACCTCCCAGTAACAACGTCAGTCAGACTCTCTCTACTCAGGACCTGACAACATGCTTAGTGAATCTGTCGTGCGAGAATAAGACTGGTTGATTAACTTTGCTGTTGCTTTTCCTGTTCCCCTCAAGATAATGACATTTTTGTATGCTGTGTTTTGGATCCAGTGTGAGTTCCGTGAATATTTTAGGAACTTCCGGATTTGGTCTTGATCTCTAATGGTGACAATAAAACATCGGCATCAGTCACTGTCAATGAGATGTTTGTCCATTTCTCCTCAGAAGGTTCTTTTAGTTTTATCTCTAGCTCTGATACAACTGTTGTCACATCCTCAAAGTACCTCAGAGGACGGATATTGATGCTGGATGAGTCTGTAGATTTGCTGAGTCGTGACAGTGAGTGGTAGGTTTGGAGAAACTCGTTGTGATCCTGTGTGTGTGAGAGTTCCTTCAACTCAGCGTCTTTTCTTCTTCAGCTCAGTGATCTCCTGCTTGACTTCTCCTGAAGATCTTTGACTCGACTCACTTCAGTTTCCTGGGATCTGACCTGCTGTTTCACATCAGACCTTCTTTTCTCCATCAGGACAGATCAGCTCAGTGAAAATCTTCTCACTGTCCTCCACTGCTTTATCGTAGAGCCATTGATAGCCTCCACCTCCTGTTGGAGCTCCTTCATCTTTCTCTCTCTGTCCTGGATTCTCTGCTGGATGTTTTGTGGACTCACCTCGACTCTCTCTCTCAGTCCTTTCTGCGCTGAGACTGTGTGATGACCTTTATGTTCATCCACAGAGCAGAGATAGATAGGCTTCTAGCACAAATCAGATGCGGCAGAACATCTTATCACCTCATCATAGCGAACAGATGTTCTCCTGGAGCTTCTTGGAGGCTCCACCAGCTTGTGTTTTCTTTAATGGAGCCACATCATAATGAGAGGCTGAAGGTGTTTCTCACAGTAGAGGCCAGACAGACCAGACAGGACTTGAAGGCTTTCAGTTTTTCTCCCAGTGCAGAAATCACAGGCCACATCTTCCAGGTCCAAGCATAGCCAGTGATCATCAAGGAGCAGCAGGTCCAGTCTTCTTCAGTTCCTCCACTAAAGCTGCTAACATGGTGTTTCACCAGGACAGGCCTCGGTGTGAAAGTCTGTCTACACTGAGAGCAGCTGTGGATTTTCTTCTCACCCTCCATCCCAGAAGTTTTGAATACAGTTCATGCAGTAGCTGTGTCCACAGGAATAGTCACCGGATCCTTCAGTAGATCCAGACAGATCGAACAAAGAAATAATTTCCCGGTCCAGCTAGGCTCCTTTCTCATCATTTTCAGCTCTCTGTGACACGACTGTCTGAGTTTGACTTCCTCAGAAATTAAGCTAGTCTGAGCTCTGATCTAAACAACATGTGTCTCTGCAGTGGTGATTGCCTGACGTGTTGGTTACCTCATCTTCAAACTGGAGATCTGAAGGGGAGGGAACATGGAAATATGTGGACAGGTGGGCTAAGCTGTGTATGAGATCAGGAAGAAGAGGGAGGGTTATCAAGCTTTGGTTCAGTCAGGAAGAGGGCGGCACAGAGAGAGACACTGTGTGTTAACACTTGTTTACAATAGAGCTCATTGAAAAACACTGATCACTTCAACTTTGAGAAGGTAAAATCAAGTTTCTTGACTAAATTTAATCAAACTTTTATTGATCACAATAATTCAAACACAACACACAAGCATAGAGACATGAATCACTGCTGTAAGGTGATAAAATTCCAATAATGTAACAAATTATTATTATTTTTAGTACTTCTTTGTGATGTCTAAATAAATGTAGAGTGTGTCTGACTGTGGCGTCGCTCATACATTTATTATTGACATACGTGCTGGAACTAATACAAAGTTAGTCAAAGAGCCGGAGAAGCAGGGTTTGCCAAGCAACCAGAGGTCAGCTGCAATCCAGAGCAATTAACTGCAGCTGTGCTCTGTCTGTGTGTGAGTGACTGCTGAGAGACACAGAAAATCTCAAAATTAACCCCCTCCAACTAGTGGCCACTTATGCTAAATGGTAAATTCGTATCAAAAAGCCCCAAATGACTGTGAGCATCTCATCTTGTCGACCATGTGAATGCGAATTTCAGTGTCAAGTTTAAAAAAAGTGACCTGGGAGAGAAAGAACAGGTGCCCGTGTTCCTTTGGAAATTTCTCACTCTCCAGTTTACATTTAGATGGGGCTGTTGGTAGGTGATCCTGGCATCAGTGCATCTGCCACCAAAACTATAAGTCTGACAGCTTCAGCAGTGATATGTGCATAGCCTAGAATTTTCCTCACGTTTCTATGTATGAATTATTTCTGTAGATTGACATTTGTATGTGAGAGCCGTTTGCAAATGTATTTTTTTTTTTTTACAAATGTTTCTCTCCTTCTCCACTCTAGCAATGATGTTGCCCACTCTAGCTCTGGAACATTCTACCAATACACACCTATTGTAAATGTTGGTGTAGTTTTTGGTGATTTTTGGCAAAACTGTTTGGTGAAACACTTAGAAAATCACAGCTTGCTATTATATTTGTTCACAAACATACTATTGGCAACAATATTGGTAGCTGGAGGCAGAAATTTATATTAGTGAAAAATACATCATGCAGGTTAAATTAACAAACACAAGATATACAAAATCAATCGATCTGTTTGCTTCATTTACCAAAAAACAAAGGGTGAAATCCTTGTGACCAACTATGATTACCCCACCTTGTATTTTTATTATAATTCTTACTGTAATAGCCTAAACACTATTCATAACTACATTACATCTTGAGAGACCTTAACCTCTATTATATCCCTGGTTATCGGATGAAAGGCGCCACTTATTGTCATTCATCAGTTATCAGATGTGAAACTGAATGCAGCATTTCATGTGGACATTATCATCATCATCCAGCTTTTCATCTTAGGCAACTGTAGGAAGCCTTTCCTTGTACAAAAGCACTTTGAAACGCCTTCATTACATGTGGCTGGATTACTGTAGCATACTATCTTAGGTCCACTGGCTGCCTGTGCATTTTGAGTCCATTTCAAGATTCTCTTATTTGTTTTTAAATCTTTAAATGGTCTCGCCCAGCTTACCTCTGAGCTGCTCCATCCATATACTCCCAGTGCCTCAGGTCAGCTGATCAGCTGCTCCTGGAGGTACCAAAGGCCTTGGAAGCTTTCAGAGGATGGCAGCACTTTCCACTGCCAGTCCTGGAATGACCTGCCTCTACACATTAGTTAACCCCTTCCCTGTCCATTTTTAAAATGCATCTTAAGACCCATTTTTATTCTTTTGGCTTTTAACCCAGCACCCAGGACCCTGTTTCTGTTTTATTATTATTTTTAATACTGTTTATGGTTGTATTGGTTTATATTTTTTTCTTATGTTTATATCTTATATTTCATGTTTTATTTCATGTATAGCACTTTTGTGTCAGCCACGGCTGGCTATCTAAAGTATTTTAATAAATTAGTTAGTTAGTGTTGTTAATCATTAGTTTCCCTAAGTTGTCACTTTACTATGACAGTGCAGCAATCAGTCTAATCATGTGTTTCAGATCATGATTTTCTTGCAAGTGGGTGTAGATGTTTCTTCCACCTGTGATATTGGTTGATGTTGATTTCATCTCCACTTGAACATCAATGGGACAATAAATAAAACAACTACATGATATCTGTCGTCAGGACTCAACAAAACTTCATCATATCTAAAAGTTCATCTAATTAATACTTTATTAATAAGCCTGTGTAATAAATCTTTATTGACAAAGTTCTACTCTCATGTTAGTGTGACATTTTGTCCATCAGCTTTGTATGAGACCCTGGAATGAAGACAAGCAGAAAGACTTTGCTCATTGTTTATTCATTCTGTAAACCTTCAGTTTGTTCACACATGCCATCAATGAAAGTCCTGTTCAATGACTCTTGTTCAATGATTTCATGTACAGATTCACGTCATCCACACAATCAGTTTGTCATTGAATCTCAGCTATGTACAAGAAAACAATCGATCATCTCCTTATTGATTATAATCATGATAATTACAGTTTTATAAAAAGGTGCCATTGTATTTCATTTGTACATGAATACAACATTTGGTCCACCTAGAAGAAAGTCAAACGTTTGCAGAACCACCAATGAAAGATGTCCAAATACAGCCCATAATGTTTGATTGACAGGTGAAGAAATGTCACAACAATCAGAGCCTTACAGAGTCAAAATAAAAAGTGCAGAAGTCTAGTGTCTAGTTTTTCTCTCTCAGACCATGAAATCATTTGTTTTTGACCAAATAAAACTTTGCTAACTCAGCTTTAACCCACAGCCCCTCAAATGACTTCTGCCTACTTGAGTTTACAGAACTCTGCAGTGTCTACATAACAGAGGTCAAGACCAAGTCCAGCATAGAGAGGCCGAGTGAACTTGGTCTGGACTCTGTGGAGAAGAGTCATCGTTCAGAGAGCGCTGTAGAAAGGACAAAATACCTGCACTGTGATCCAGTACACTCAATTCTGGAGGACCCGATGATCTGTAATGAGGAACTTTCACATTGTTGTGCCAAAATTGTAACTGTTTTGGTAGCAATTCAAAGCCCAAGATTTGTTCATCAAATCCACATTTATTTGATTCCCCACTCTGCTGATATTCTTGCTTATGAAACTGCAACATAACCTCCTCCACCTCTGCACTCCACCTCCCAGTAACGCGTCCTGTCAGACTCTCTTCACTCAGGACCTGAGACCAAGAGTGAATCTATCTGCAGTGACTAGAATAAGACTGTGGTTGACTCATTACTGTCACTTTTCTGTTCCCCTCAGATAATATGAGTCTGTGTGTGCTGTGTTGGATCAGTGTGATTTCACATGCATATTTAGAATCAGCTCTGTCTTTGGCTCTGGTTGTAGATTTGACAGCAGAACATCCCTCCATCAGTGAGATTGTCCGATTTCTCACTCAGAAGGTTCTTTGGATTATCTCTGAGCTCTGACAGTAGCTGTCATCCTCAAAGTACCTCAGAGGGCGGATATTGATGCTGGATGAGTCTGTAGATTCACTGAGTTGTGACAGTGATGGGTGGTTTAGAAGTAGGAACTCTGTGTGATCCTCTGTGTCTGAGCTTAGCTGGCGTCTTTCTTCTTCAGCTCAGTGATCACTCCTGCTCCAGCTTCTCCTGAAGATCTTTATTTCGACTACTTCAGTTTCCTGCTGGGATCTGACCTGCTGCTTCACATCAGACCTTCTTTTCTCCATGAGATGGATCAGCTCAGTGAAGATCTTCTCACTGTCCTCCACTGCTTTATCAGCGGAAAGCGATTATAACTCCACCTCCTGTTGGAGCTCCTTTTTTATCTTTCTCTCTGTCCTGGATTCTCTGCTGGATGTTCTGTCGACTCTCGAGCTCTCTCCTGCTTCTCAATCCTTTCTGCTGCAGCTGACACTGTTTCATTCTGCTGATCAGTAAAACAGAACATCTTCATCACCTCATCTTGCGAAACAGATGTTCTCCTGGAGCTTCTTGGAGGCTCCACCAGCTTGTGTTTCTGAAGGCAGAAGGATTCAAAAGTGAGGCTGGAGGTGTTTCTCACAGTAAGAGACCAGACAGACCAGACAGGACTTGAAGGCTTTCAGTTTCTCCCAGTGCAGACATCTGAGCCACATCTTCAGGTCCAGCATAGCAATGCTCAGGAGGAGCAGCTTGGAGTCCAGTCTTCTTCAGTTCCTCCACTAAATCTGCTAACATGGTGTTTTTCACTAGGACAGGCCTCGGTATGAAGGTCTGTCTACACTGAGGAACAGCTGTGGATTGTCTATTATCCATTAGATCCCAATGGGATTTGTACAGTTCATGCAGTAGCTGTGTCCACAGGAATAGTCACCGGATCCTTCAGTAGATCGGGCAGATTGAACAAGAGAAGGTTTCAAGGTCCAGCTGAACTCCTTCATGCATTATTCAGCTCTCTGTGACGACAGCTTTTTTGACTTTTACTTTCTTAAAACTCAAAATATTTTGAGCTCTGATCTAAACAGCACGTGTTTTTGCAGTGAATGAGGTCTGTCAGCTCTTCGTCATCAGCACATGTCATGCGCCTGCCTTCAGACTGTAGGTCTGAAGAGAAGCTCTGAAATATAAGTTGAGTGCTGAGCTTGCTTTATTCCATTTAGAAACACACAACTGCAATATTATTACAAACTCTTGCCATTGCCAAGCCAGTGTTTTCCCCATGAACCTTTGTGTACACAAAGAAGCAATACGTCAATGTCAACACCACATTGGACCCAGGGGACCAGAACAGCTACATTCTTCTGGATAAACTATATGGAAGGTGGTAGTAGTGCAAACTGAACTCCTAAACTGCTCCCAGGACACAGCTTTGTGTAGCTGCCCAACCCTCCACATATAGATGTCTGTAACCTCTTTATGAATATGTAAATACATGTAAAACAAACAAACAAACAGAATTTCCCTTATGGGATCAATAAAATTAATCTATATTCTATTATCAATATTCTATAAATACAATCGGGTATAGTATGAATATATCAGACTATCCTCGTAAAATAATAATAATAGATATATAAAATCAAACAGTAAGTATGTTATGACACAGACATTACAGCCAAACAAAGCCTTTTTCTACTCCATGGATGACAAAAACTTTAGTGGTGTATAAATATGACTCACTGAGACATCTGTTGAGAAGCATCGCGTTACGTTGTTTTTAAATCCAGAATAGCCGAAGCTACGCGGTGTTTCGGTGTAATGAGCGACAAATGTAGCTTCTGGTGACCGTCAGCGCGGCACAACACGGTAAGTAGATGCAGACATGCGAGCGAGACACAGATCAGGAGAAGCCTTTTTCTTTTTCATCGTAATGTTGATGAAAGAACGATTCACGATGCCCTCTTTGTGTATTTCTGTTCGTAACTATCACAACCAACCGTTGGGCTAACGTCGCCAAGTTAAACACGGTCGCTCGTTGCCAAACACCGTTGTCTTCGTCTACCTATGTAGCCAGTGACTGCATTATAGAGCCTGAAATAAACATCGACAGACCGTGACCCTGAAGAGGATAAGCCAGTTTACAGATATAATGGATGATAAACCTTACGACAACGTTTTGACAACGTTTAAACACTTTTAATGGCCAACAAGCGACTTACCTCTGTAGCGCGAATATACAGGAAGCGACTTCAAATCTCTTCTTCTGTTGCTGTGTAATGTGAGCTCCAGGAAGAGCGCCGAGCTTTATAACGCCGATCCGCATAGCGGCCAAACCGTGTAATTACAGCAACGGCGACTCGTCCAACTGACAACAAGGACCTTTTCTCCGCCATAAACGGCGAACATTGAAAAGAAGCGGCTGTAAAAATGTGGAACACATGCGGAAAATATGTGTAATAACAAAGATCATATACCAAGATATCCCACACTTTATGAACCGTCTCTGGTGGCCAACATGGCCGGAAGTTGAACCTTTTTGGCTTCATGCGCCTCACCACTGCCACCATCTGGCCTGGAGTGGCACTCATGTTTAATGGCATTTTATTTTATTATGCTTTAATGTCACCTTTGCTCATTTTACGACCATACTTTTATTTTCATCTTAAGCGGGCCCCAATATGTGCAGAAAACCATGTGGTGTCAGGCAGTCCTGAAACCACTGACAGGATTTATCATCAAACCCAGTATCACCTGAGCTCCGTGGGGAACTGGCATGATCAACAGTGTCAAGGATTTGTTAAATCAACAAACACAAACTGATACAATATCATTTATAACCAACAACAGTACTATGTTAGCTCTTAAATCACCCTTGTATTGGGACCCCATGTGCAGATTTCCAAACCTGAGAGTTGAGAGAGATCAGAGGATTTGTTCATTTAAAATGGGGCATACAGCTTTAAAAATTCAGCCTGTAGTTTGCAATCGATTGCTTGCAGGGCTTCCTGGACGACAGAGGAGTGGCCTGAGCTGAAGGCTTACTATCAAGAGCTGATGATCCAGAGTACACCACATCAAACTGATTCCAGCAAAATGTGTGTTGCAAAGCTGGCAGTCATGAAATATAACAAAAGGTTTTATAGGTATGGATTGCATTTTTATTATGCATATTATTTCATCAACCCACATTCTTAACAAAAACTGCTTTAACCTCCAATACATCCCTGATTATCAGGATGACTCTGTGCTGTGCATCAGTTTTCAGATTCCAGTTGTTAACATCAAAATGGCCATCAACTGTTTGTAATAAGAAACACATCTTATAAACCTCAAACAGATCACTGCATGTCTGAGAAAACACACCTGAACCTCAAAGAAACTATAAACTGTAATTTTTATTTCTTCAAAAAAAGTTTAGTTTGGGGAAACAGGACTGTTTGTAGATCTGTGAAGACGTTTCGCCTCTCATCTAAGAAGCTTCTTCAGTTCTGACTGACTGGTGCTGAGTCTGAGCGTTTTTACTAGGACAGCTTGTAGATCCGCCCGTTGTTCCACTTAGTTCGTTAGTGCATATTAGAAAAATTTAGGAGGATCTTTAACAAACATAGAATCCCAGTGTTCTTCAGAGCCAGCAGACAGCTGCTTAGACAGAAACTGGTACACCCTAAAGACCCTACACCTGACACCCAGAGAGCAATCTGGTGTACTGGTGCCAATTCATCGAGACTAGCCTCTGCAGTTTTCATACATCTTAAAGACAAAGGACACTCCTTTAATGACAATGATGTTTGCATGTTGGACAGGGAAGACGTGGTTCGGAAGAGGAGTGAAGGAGGCTATCTATGTAAAAGTACAGAAACCTCAGAGAAGCCTCAGACACCACTTATCCCCCACCTACAGTACAATTCTGTCCTTTCATCACTCCCCAAGAGACTGAACAGCACTTCACACTTAGCCTCAGGTGATTCTAACGACCATCCGCCACACCCGAGCCCAGGTGACCTGAACGCCTGTCGTTCACACCAGAGCTCAGGTGACCACCAACGACTCTGATGACAGTCGTCACACAACAATGAGCACTAACGAACTAAGTGGAAGAATGTACGGATCTACGAGCTTTCCTAAACACACAGACCCCACCACCAGTCAGTCAGAGCTGAAGAAGCTGAGAACCTTCACAGAATTATAAACTGTAAAGAAATCTGTGATTTTGACTTCATATTATTGTGTCCACCTCTGTTAAGGAGGCACTTCATTTGTGCGATGGATTAACATGTAGTCCGATTGCTTCACTGAAAGCCAGCTAGCTGTATTATAATCACTTGGTTGCGATGAAGAGCAACAACACACGTACAGTAACACTTTAAGACATTTTTTAGCATGAAGCTAAACTCCCAATACTACTTGGTACTAGGGCTAATTAGTCCTGAATAGTTTTATTAAATTAGCAGCAAATTAACAAACAATTCAGTAAGAACTAGATAAAGACTGCGTCCGAAATCACTCCCTTTTAATATATTCACCCGTTATTTAGGTGACGAGTACACGAGGGAGTGATTTTCAGGCTCAGCAGTAAGTATGTAAGGTCAAAGGTGAGGGCTGCCGAGGCCTCAGCAGTGGAACTCAGACATCCTCTCAGGCCGAGCTGATTGACATGTGCTGGGCGGGGTGAAGACGTTGGGGTCGCTGATGCCCAGCTGGAGGTTGAAGAAGCGGGTGGAGGTGGTGACGCTGCTGTTCCTGGTGTAGGTCTCCTGCACTGGGTAGCAGTCCTTCAGGGTGTAAACGCCCACCCAGGTCTCGTCTGGTGGAGAGAAGACATTATGGCTGCTGTTCATGGCTTTTTGTCCACACTTGTTACATTAAGGAGCGGACTTACGTTGGCGTGCCGGCTTCCTGTCTGACCACTCCTGAATCTCCACGTTGTCGCCCGGGCCTCCGATGAAGTACTGATCCTCAAAGGTGGAGTTGTCCGGGATGTCGAAGGGATCCCAGGCCTCCGTCAGAACGATCTTTGAGCAGTCCTTGGTCTTCTGGTCAATCTGGAACATCACCATGCTCTGGTACAAGTAGATGTACTCAAAGAACCTGGAGCAGACAGAAAGAGTTTAGAGCTGGATTCATTGATTCTTCAGCCACAGCACAATGAGTTGTTTTGGTGAATACGTTGGCAAACGTCAGGGGTGTCCACATACTTTTGGTAATATGTGGCAATTCTGGCAGCCACATCTCAAACTAAACAAACCAAAGTCGATCAGCAGGCTTTGTCCTTGTTTACCGGCCAGAGAATATTTCTCAACCTGAAGACGTTCAGCCCGGGCAGACACTGAATGTTGGTTTGTTCTTGCAACACTGCTGCAGTTTAAAAAAGGGCAGCTAACGCAGGGCTATTACAACTCAGGGAGTTCTTTATAAGAGGGAACATGTGACAAACCTTTATAATTAAAAATATTATTATTATTATCATATTATATATGACTTTTATGCAATTAACTCTTATTTTAATGTTTCCAATAAGATATTTAGATTGTGTATCACTGTATATCACTGCAGGAATAATAATAATAGATATATTAAATCTATTTCTCCCTGTTTCAAATCACAGATGAACAGTGTGATGATGAAAGCTCAGTTCAGACAACAGCAGCACAGGTCTCACTTCTGACACGGGGTGTGTTTCTTGTTCTGCTGCAGGACTCGGATCCTCTGGTTCAGGCCGTCATAGGAGACAGCGGCTCGGCTGTTCCTCCCGGTGCTGTGGTCGTACAGCACCCACCTGCCCTCCCACTGCAGCGGGGCGATGCAGGGCCTGGTCGCCGGCGAGGCATCCAGTCTGGGGAGGTCGAGAACAGACGCGGCGGCGGCGGCCAGAAACGCCAACAACAGTCGGTGCATCGCTCCTGTGGAGTCCCGTTAACGGATTCTGTTATTGTTATTGATAGGGGACCGCACCTGCTGCTGACAAGCTGGCTACAGTTAGGCATAAAAAGACTTCCGTTCATGGTTTTCAAAATAAAAGCTTCTGCAAGCATATGCATTTATACTGTTTATTTTGGTGACCACAGGTCACTTTGTATCTATGGCAACATGCAAAGAGATGTTATATATTTTAAAATGTAATTTATTTACTGTTTAGCACAAGCTTTTAGTGTCTCCTTAAATATATAAAACGTGCTGGTATGTACCGATAATTAATTAATAAAAAGGACAGAAACAGGACACCGATTCGCTGAATGTGATCACATGACTGTGCCTTAAAGGAGCACATCCTCGTTAGTATAGTGGACAGTATCTCCGCCTGTCACGCGGAAGACCGGGGTTCGATTCCCCGACGGGGAGTGATTCATGTTTTCTGTTATCGTGCACTTCATGCGGTCAAAAACAAACAAACAAACAAAAAAACTCACAACTTTCAATGAATTTTACTCAAAAGAACAAATGGAGGAAGTATTTCTAGTTTCTAGATTTTTACTTAGATTGATCAAAATGATCATGGATAATCATAAATAATAACTTCCTCGCGATACCACCGTTACAGAAGGGACAATGAAAGCCAATTCATTAATTAATCTCATGAAATACACTAAACTATAAACTAACAATAATGATATAACCCAACACATACACAGCCCTCTGATTCGCTGAATGTGATCACATGACTGTCCCCTGAAGGAGCACATCCTCGTTAGTATAGTGGACAGTATCTCCGCCTGTCACGCGGAAGACCGGGGTTCGATTCCCCGACGGGGAGTGATACATGTTTTTTTATTATTTTTTTTTTTTTATCGTACCATATTTTCTATGATGTGGATTTGTACAAATATTTCACTCCTTTTAATGTAAATATAAAAGAAAATATTTTTTAAACTGTTATAATATTTAATAACCTTTGGTCTGTAGCTGTTTCTGAAGCCTGTAAATCAGTACCGCCACATCTGGGCGAGGCGGGAAGAAGAAAGAAGGGCAGAAAGAAGAATCACAAGCAGAAAGAAATAAAATGTTTTAAATGTATTTATTTCTAAATTTTAAGCAATTAGTTGTTAAAAAAAAAAAACTGAGACTTATTTAGAATGTAACATAAAATATACTGTATAATATACTATTATTATTATTATTATTATATACTGTTATTAACAATAACATTACCATCAGTACTATTACCATCATCTTGCCACTGCACCTTATCTACCTATTTGTGTCCCTGTCCCATTCTGTTTTATTTTTATTTTTTCTACCTCAGTATTTTATTCTATCGTATTTTTATTGTATTCATAACATAAAATAAAAAGTTTCTCTGTGGTAAAGTGTAAAATAAAAATTTAAAAAGGCAGAACAGCTGCAACGTAATTTAATGGCTTTAATGTGGCTTTTATTTTTGAAATCTCAACAGGAAGCCAAGCACACAAGACATGCACACTTTTATTTTGAAATTTCCTCTGACATGGACGCGCTGCGTCATGACGTCAGGAGAACAGACGTCACAGTGTGTGGCTCGACGTGACGTGATGACGCCTCTTCGTTAGCCAACATGGCGAGGAAACAACGTGGGGAAGACGCTCGGTCGTCGAGTTTGGAGGAAGAGACCGATGAACTGAGCTTAACGCTCCCGTCCAGCGACGATGAAGCGCCCGAAGAGGTGACGTTCGAGGACTCGAAGGTTGAAGCTCTGCGGAGCATGAAACAGGCGCTGGACACGGCCAGAAGGTGAGCCGACCGAACCGCGTCCAGCCGAACTCCGTCCAAAACAACGTGAATTTAAGAGTTTGAATCCACCATGATGAGTTATATCTCACATATTCTGTGTTAATGAGGGTCGGCGTCACATCTCATAACATCTCATTCACCCTCATGGAGGTCAGGAGGCAGAGCGGGTCGTCCACTGATCAGATGATCGGTGGTTCGATCCCCGGCTCCTCCAGTCTGCATGTCGAAGATACTGAACCCCAAAATGCTCCCTGAAGTTGGATAAAAAGCGTCAGAAATGACTAAAATCTAATAATTCACTGTGTCTCCAAACTCTGATTTTACATCGTGTCAGATGTCACAGTTGAGGCCTGTAAGTTTGCTTGTGCGCATATTTAATAAATGTTAAATGGAGTTTAGTGTGTGTTCTTTTGTTTGACATCAAACCAGGACTGCAGGCACGTAAAGGAACATTTAATGTGTTTCTGAGTGAAGCTGAAGACGCGTTTGTTTGTGTGTTTCAGAGAAAAGGAGCTGCAGAAAGAGAAGAGACGGAAGAGACAGGAGTTATTCCAGGAACAGAAGGTAGGTGTGTGTGTGTGTGTGTGTGTGTGTGTGTGTCATTCCTAAATGTTTAAAGGTCCAGTGTGTAGAATTTGGTTGCATTGCAGTCTCCTCACATCACCTCACCTTCCTTGAGTGATCGTGCATCACTGCAGGCCTTGGCTCCACGTTGAATTCAACGCGGCTGTTCTTATTTTTGACGGACGCAGCGAGCAGCCCGCGTCAAGGAAGCCAGACACAGAAACAGCATAGAGAATCTGATGGATTTTCAAAATAAAATACCCCCGTGCAAACTGCAGGAAGCACATAAACCAGGAAAATGATCAAATCTGAGCAAGTAAACAAAGTCTGGAGGGAGAAACGCTTCTGAAACGCTCCCGGTGGAGTTTGAAGTTGCGTGCAGGAAAACAGCCAAATCTTACACACCGGACCTTTAAGGAACTATTTAAATAGATAAAGCTGACATCAAACAGTGATTTGTGCACATGTTGGAGTTCATACGTTTGTTTTGTTCCTCACAGAAGAGAAAACTGTTACCGGCTGACGTGTTGGAGGAAATCAACGCGTCTCCTTCAAAGTAAGTTTACCGCTCTGACTCTGTCGTATCAAACATGTTCTCCTCCGTCTCTGCTCAGTGAACACTTTGTTCTTTTTTTGTTGCAGGAAGCAGAAACAGTCCGAGGATGAAGGTAAAGAAACGACTCTTTAAACATTCAGCTGATGTTTTTTAACGGAGAATAAGTTTCAGTGTGACTCGTGTTTTCTCTCCAGCAGCTGAAGAGACGGGCGAGGAGAAGAGCAAGAAGAAAAAGAAGAGGAGTGGGAAAGGAGCGCATACCCGAAAGTACGTAAACACACAGTGTGTCCATAATTCAGAATATTAAACGTGTACCGGCTGCTGACCTCAAGTCGTCTCAATCCGTTCTTGTTCATCAGCCTGAAGGGAAACTACACGGTGACGACGCTGAAGGATCGATCGTCGACGTCCTTCCAGCAGCAGACGGCTGAAGAATTCATCCAGTCCAGACTGTACGGAGCGGGAAGCTGCAGGACTACGAGTAAGGAGGCAATCTGCTGTTTTATTGAGAAAATCTAATGAGTGAACTCGCAGGCTACACTCTGTGGCAGAAGTCTGTAAAGACGATGATCTGTCTCAATTTGAGCTTTGCTACAGTGACGTCCCGTCTCGTCCCGCTGAGGCGTCTCTCTCTCCTGGGACTCTTCTGCGGAGACGGCGGCAACAATCGCAGCTTTCGGTCTGACTCACAGCTCGTCGTCCGTCTGAACGTTTTTACATTTATGTTCTTCTGCTTTCAGGTAACGAGCTGCTCTCCCTCGAGAACAAGAGGGCGAGAAATAAAAGTGCAGCGGTGCAGTTTGTCAAGAAAGAATGGGGTGAGTTCAGTACCGAACCGTGGGCGCTGTTCACGTTCAATGAAATCAGCTGATCTCATCATGATGGGAGTGCTGTGTTAATCACTCGTCTTCTTGTCTGATCCTCCAGCCTGTAAAGAAAAAGCCAAAGCAGAGAAGCTGAAGAAGAGATGGATCCACAAGCAGCAGATTCCCCCCTGCTGAGCTGCCAAACCTCGATGGAAAACCTTGACCCGAGGCCGGCGGGCCTTCGCAGCACAAACTGCTTCTTCTGCACCCTGAACTTAAATCAAGGCCGACCGTCACAGGCGTGAAGGAAGGCGTCATTTAGGGTTCAGGCCAGGAACATGGCAGCAGCTTGAATCACCAGGGTTCAATCACATGATAGAAACTTCCAGCACAATGTGCAGCTGAATGGACGTGTGACGTTACATGAAATTAAAAACCCACAGATGGACTTCACAGAACCTGAACAGTGATGTTTATAGACCCGGAGGATGTTGACCCGTGTGTTTCTCTCTGAGTCAGATGATCTTTTGTTTTTTCTGTAAATGACTTAATAAACTCGTATTTTATAAAAACAGACTGAAGCCTTCTGCTTCAAACATACGGCTGCCAAACTGACCTGCAGTGAAGTTTTATTTTAGATTCATTTCCTGTTCTTGCAGGAAAAAATCTGTAAAATTTGACGTGAAATTTGAGCACGACTTCGTTCTTACAGAACCAGTTTGTGGGATTTGGTGTCATCTCGTGGTGTAGTCGCCGATTGCAGCCCCTCACCTCACCCTCTACTTTCTGTTGTGAAGGACGAAATATTGGAGGCCGTGAAAAACACGTCGAGAGCCAGTCAAGGAAATCTCTTCTGACTGTTGGTTAGTCAACAAACATTTTTAAGACATTGAACATTTTAGATTTAATAATCAGGAAACAAACAGTCCTTTCCCTATTTGAAACATTTTATCACGCTTCAGTTTGAAATATCTGGACGTCTGTTGTTAATTTAATACTAAGACGTCAATAGATAAACATTTTGAGCCAGTGATTCTTTGACGTTTTATAGATTTATGGATTGTCCCTTCAAAACCTCTCAAATCTTCAGTTACAAACCACGTACATTTCACAATAAAAGCCCAAATTAAAACTTTGTGACCTTTTAAATTGATCGTGTGGCCTGTTCAGTGATTAAACTGCAGCACAGAAATGTAAAACAAGTCTGTCCACCAGAGAGGACGGTGAAGTCTGTTTTTAAAAAAAACAAAACAGATATAGGGCGAATTCTAAATTTAATTAAAGTATATATGTCTGCAGAGGCGGCCTCGAGCTTTCATTTGAAGACTTGTACGTGAATCAATACTTTAAGGTCGTTAGTTGTAGCTTGCTCTGTCTCAGCTGGACTTCTCAGGATTATCTGACACGTCTTTCAGGATTAAACTGGTCACAGACTGAATCGTTTTGGAAATCAGGACAAAAGCGGTCGGAGGCGGGAGACAAACTTCAGCTCCAGGCGTCATGCAGCATCCAGACAAGTGCCATCATCATTTGTCATTTTTAATATAAATCTTTTCACCCTCACACAAATTGCACTTTTTTTTTTCTCCAAACGGACACACAGTCAGCAGTGGACAACTTACTGGTTGACATCTTCCTTATACACCGTGAACTGGCTAAAAGGAGAAACAAAAAGAATAAAATAAGAGACATCTAACTTGATCTTACCACCACTTTACTATGGCATGCATAGGTTTCAGACCTTACTCAGAAAGAGACAACAGACACTTTGTCTAAGAAGTTTTCTAAACGATGCCGTGACTGCTTGCGATCCAAAAAGAAAAAGAAACCAAAAAGAAACAAACCAAAGGTTACAGAAAAGCTCGGTTCCACCGTGAGGAGAAAAGTCAACTCCAGACCCCTGGGGAGGAAAAAAAAAGGATGGATGTCGTGTCTAGCGAAAGCCTCGGCGATTTCCTGTTTCTCTGCGAGTGGCGAGCACGAAACACACACAGGCTTCAAAACACACAGCTGCGATGTCGCCTTCCTAAAAGTATTTGGTTCTTTATTTTGTAAATGTGGTAGCCACAGTGCAGTTGACAATACTGAATGTTTTTATTTTATTTTCCCTGTCGATGCTTCGAGAGGCCAGAGGAGAAGGAACAAAACATGGTGGCAGTAGAGGAAGCTCGCCTCTTGAGGGATGATGGGTAAAACGTGCAGACTGCGAGGGCTTTTCAAACCTGAACGTGACGTAGCAGCTTTAGAGACGAGAACTAGACCAGCGGAGTCGAGGTTGACTGAAGCT
This sequence comes from Protonibea diacanthus, assembly GCA_028641955.1. Lineage (NCBI taxonomy): Eukaryota > Metazoa > Chordata > Actinopteri > Sciaenidae > Protonibea > Protonibea diacanthus. The sequence goes on from CM053988.1 coordinate 23,680,409, forward strand.
AACGTCTGAGCTGCTTCCAGGTTAATTATTAAACTAAGTTCACTTTGGCATCCTGACATTAAAATTCTCGATTGCAGTAGACGCCGTTTGATTTGCCGTGTTTGACTTGTAACAACCTAAAAGAAGAAATCAAAGTTTGACTTATTTTTTCCTCCTTCATCTCTGTAGGCAGCCTCAAAAATATTTAATATTCTCGCTTCAACACCAACGCAGTCAGTTCAACAGTTTGGGGTCGACATTGTTGGCAGCTTCTTCGTCCAGCGGTTCCCAAAGCGGGCACAGAGACACGCGGAGGTACCGTAAAGACGGGCCGAGTGCGCCTCCAGATTTCTTCCCACTTTCTCAAACTACATTTGCACACATGCAGTTATGCTGGTAACAACGGCTCATTTAAAAATCACTGAAAGCTCATTGGCTTACGGCTTTTCACGAAACAAGAATCACTATTGAGGGGTGTGATGTGGTTTAACGATGAAAAAAAGTCTCTCTGCGACTGTGAACGAGTTACTTTGTCGTTCTGAGACTCCAGAGCTTCAACTAACTGAACAGCAAAATGATTCTTCATGAGCGTCGACTGATGTAAAACGGCTGAAATTATTTACGGCTGATAACCGACACTGGTCGGAAAAAAATCTCAACGTTTACAGGCCGTAGCGTTTTGATATTTTCCAGTCAGTAATGCACCAAGGAGGTGAGACGGGATGTACTCAGAGGCTTCCACAAACAGTCCAAAAATACTTGCAGGGTCACTACCTTTCCTTACAGACTGAGTAGGATTTAATTTTAAAAAATCAGACGCAGAGCTCGTTTAGAGGTCGCCGTGCTTGTTTTTTTCCTGGTCCGAGTTCAAGTCTGAAAAGCCCGTCGCTGTGCTGCTTAAAACAAAAAAAAAAAAAGTTCACCTGTAATCGAGGCCCGGGGTCGCTCAGCTGCTCGGTTGGTCGGACCTTCCTATTCTAAACCGAGGAGGAGGAACAAAGGGACATTTTGGCTCCTGAGTTCTTTGTGTGTTAAGGATTAGCATAGACATCAATACGAAAATAAAGATTAACAATGTTTGCATCAAACCTGCTGTGCAGCTGGAGGGGGGTGGTAACAGGTAAAAATCGGGTCAGAGATTGTCGCGGGGTTCCTACGCAGGCTTCAACTGGACTTTGTCCACGAGTGTTTGAAGCTTCTTTCCCGGTTAAATTGGCAAATTCAGCTCGGCTGCGGTGAAGACGTTACGTCACGGCAAAGTACCACGGTGTGTGAAATTTTCTGCACTTTTGCTTCCAGGTTCTTAAAGACCTGGAGACGGTCAAACAACACGTCGGCGTTCCGCCTGCGTGGGAACCCCGGAGTCAACAAACAGGAACATAAAAACTCGTACAGACTAGGAACAACCAGCACGCTTCAGGAGTCGCTGGTGTCGGTACAAAGCATTAAAGGATTGGGTTTTTTTTTTTTCAATGATTTCCTTTCATTTGATAACTAAATATCTCACTCTATTGATATAATTCCATTTTGTTAAATTCATATATAAACGTTAACATGTACACACGCTCGTCACTGGTAATCGGTGGAATCGGGACCTTTATTATAATAAGTTGGTGGAACTTGCTCTTGCTGGCGCTCAACAAATATACTGTGAATGCAAGTAACAATAATTAATATAATGATAATTAGAATAATAATAATCATCGTCGTCGTCTGCACCGTGCCTTGTAAACCTGGAAAAACTAAAAACAAAACAAGAGCTCGGTGACCACCCCGCCCCGCCCCGTCCCCCCACGCCGCCCGTGAAAAACAAAAGAAAAGGTTAAAAACAGGGAACGTTGAGTCGAGACTCTCTCCGGCTTCCTCGAAGTCCCGAGTCCACATGCGTCACACAAATCTCCGCCGATGTCCTGAAAGTGAGTGGAGGGAGGGCTGGGTGGAGGTGGAGGTGGGGGAGCGCAGGTCAGGGTGGTGCAGGGTGGGTGGGGGAGGTTAGGCAGTCCCTAATGGAGCCTTGCGTTGGCCAGAGTTCGAGCAACTCGGCAAGCCTCGGTGGAGGTTTTCAATCCTGTTTTCAGCGTCAGCCTGTCGCCTGTTCGCTTGTTTGTGTGTGTGTGTCTGTGTGTGTGGACGTGTCTGCCTGTAAGCCAGGTTTACAGGGACCATGGCGGCCACTCGTCTGTTTTTTTTTTTTCTTATTTATAATTTGACCGGGGCTTTTTTTTTTTTCTTCATCAGTCTGTCTGCCCCGGTTTGTTGCCCCCCTCCCCGGATATACGGGGGCATCTGGGTATCTGCAGCGAGTCCACACGAGTTCGGCTCTCCGAGTATTTTCAAGTCGGCTACTCTTGGCTGGCGTCCCCCGCCGTCAGTCAGAATGATGCAGACACAGCCTCCGAGGGCTGAAGTGGAGGGTTTTGCGAGGCCAGCCAAGGTGGAGGCGTAGTTTCATATTTACGATGGAAAGGGAGGTGGTGTGTATGTGTGTGTGTGTGTTTTAAATGTATGTGGTGTGTGTTGGCAATCTAAAGATCTGCCCAGAAACGAGTCCTGATCCTCGCTGGTGTTCGTGCCGATCCGTAAAAAGCAGAACAAGAAGCGAGTGAGGTGGTTTGAACTTTCTACTACTTGTTATCGTGCAGAGGAGCGTCTCCTCAGCTAATGTGACTACACTGATGGAGGAGGAGGAGGAGGGAGGAGACATTTCTGGACAGGTCCTCAGAGAGAGTGTGTGTGTGTGTGTGTGTGTGTGTGTGTGTGTGTGTGTGTGTGTGTGTGTGTACAGGGCTAGTGCAGGTAATCGTCCACAGAGGCGAAGGCGCAGGAGCCGCTGCCAGTTCGTGCCATGATGGCGAGGCACTGGGCGGCCTGACCCACGGCCTGAGCCAGAGGGGGCTGCTTGGGCAGGTTGTGAGTCTCTGGAGAGAAAACAGGAAGAAGGAGACGAGCGACGTCAGGACTGCAGACAGCGCGTTACATGTGACATACACAGCTGCATAAGACGTCAGTAAAATCACAACTGCTTGACGGATTCAGGCGGGAGCGTGGACAGCTGACCTACCTAATATTGCACTGTTGAGAGTGGAGCAGACCGGCTCTCTCTGAATGGCGTCCAGCTGGTAGCCGACTGGGCTGTTCCACGGGTCCGAGTAGGCCAGCAGGCTGAATGCATCCTGCAGACAACAGATACGGATCACGCCGCCGCACACTGCTGCGTGTTCTTTATGTTTGTGTCCAGGAAACTGAACTTTGAAACAAATAATTCTTAAATTTCAGCAGCAGTTCAGGAGTGATGAGGAAAGTAAAGCTAAACATAAAAGTACAGCGAGGAGTCGGCAGGGAGGACCGACGGAGTCACGTCGTTACTACATTACTGTTTGCTAGAACAATGCAGGTTGCTCGAAGTTTCATCACCGTCAGTAAACAGAAGGACTTAACCAGCTCTCACTGCGCAGACAGAGGCTGTTTATTGGGGGGCGATTCACTGAAGAGTCGACAGGGAGGAAAGAAAATATTTACAACAGTTTGAGAGCCGTTTGATTTTTCCAAATAAATCCATTTAAAGTTCCACATGCCACATAGTTGGTATCAGATTAAAGAGGAAGTTGTTTTTGTGTTGTGTTAAAGTTTGTTGACTGAAAATTCTCCTGGTGTTTGGAAGGTTCAACAAAACTTTTGGAATGAGCTTGTTAGTAAAGTTAACAGTAAATGCTGCAATGAATCTTGTCTTGTCACAAACAGAGGCAGATGAACTTTGCCCTCAAAGGTTTACATTCCTGTGTTACCTTCAGCATCTTCTTGTTGGCCGAGTTCTTGCCACACTCGCGGCGGAGGTGTTCGCTCATGCTCTGGAGCTCCCTGCCGAAATGGATCATTCTCTCGATGGCCGCCTGGCTCCCGCCGCACAGCTGCCTCTTGGACTGAGCTGACTCCACCTCTGCGGAGCCATGGCCAGGTCGAGAAACGGAGAAATGTTTTTAATGTAGGCTGAATGTAACGGTACGTTTACAGCACGGGAACGCGTACAGAGCAACAATAAACTTCAAAAAGGGAAAATTTACACAGGAAGAATACTCACAGTCGCTCACCAAAGGTTCATCGTGGAATTCTTACAGCCACTAAAAAGTAAGCGGGGCATTAAAGAGGTCACACACACCTCCACACACACACTGTACCCACCCATGTCTGCGTCACAGTCGTCAGGCTCGGTGGTGTGTTTGGAGCTGCCGTTGAGGAAACCATTGGAGGACGATTCTGTCACTCCGTTGGTGAAGTGGTCAACTTCCATGTCCACATCGCTACTGAGGACAGAGAGAGAGAGACAGTCAGTGTGTGTGTGGACGGCTCACAGGAAGTTGCGATGAATGCTGGACTGTCTAAGCACCATGGCGCCCTCCGAGGGGCTGACTGCATACCAACTACTCTGTCACACCTGTAAGCACACACACCTGACGTCACTGTGAACTGACACCTACAGTGCACTTCTACATCACTGCAGGGAGGCGGAGGTGAAATTTAAATCAGAATATATTCAGACAAATAAAGTAAAATAACAAATTCTTGTTGAATTTACAGCATTTTTTGTGGATTTAAACTAGTTACGTTAACGTGGAATCGGGTTTCTCCGTCTGGTCATGTGGTACCAACCCCTACGATGAGCAACAAACCCAGTTTTAAAGCGTCGCCTCGGCTTTCTCAGTACCTGGTTATGGGCTGTTGGCTGCGGCTCCCGTTGAGGCTAATGTCAGACGCTGGGAGGGTGGAGCCAGAGCCCGGGGGGCAGGGCTTGTGACTGTGAGGGGAGGAGCTGTGGCTCTTATTAGACGTCACACCGTTACAGCAGTTGCTGTCGAACCCTAAAAAAAAAAAAAAAAAAAAATGAATGAAAAAACTGTTGTCAGTGGATGTAACATGGAGCAGTGTTCACACTCAGGAGGAGCTGGACCGTACCTGGGAGGTAGGGCTGGGAGCTGCTGGCTTTGTGGCTGGGGCTGCTGAAGGGCCGGGGGGAGCCGGGGTAACTGTCCTGAGACTTTGGGCTGCGACCTCCGAGACACCTCACCTCACTGTCCGTCCCGTTCACCATCTCTATGAACTGTCTCACCCTGAGGACGCAGGGAAGGGAGGGAGGACAGACAGAAGAGCATGAAAGGAAGAAAATGTGATTTCTGGGTGAAGAACATTTTGATGCAGCTTTGCTCTTACTTGAGCATGAAGAGAAGGTCTGGGTTCCTCTCCAGGAGGTTGGGGTAAAGCTGCTGGGTGGTCTCGATGGCCTCGCCCATTCTACCTGACAACACCAGCTTCTGGATCTCTGCAAACAGAAGAACAGAACACTCGCACCGTGTTCTTCCAGTCGTGATGTTTGTCCTGGTACAATCTGTTTTTCAGGTTCATCATTTATAACTTTAACATCTTCATCTTTTAATTGTGCTGATCTTTGCAGCTGCAGATCACAGAGTGTATTACCTGTGCAGCAGACATATGTACGCATGACTTTGAATGTCAGATCTAAAATTAAAAAGGTGCTCCGACTCCAACCCGGTCTCCATTTTTAACCCGGCACCATCAGCTTTATTTAGACTCACTCTGTCGGTTTTTGATGGAGGCCAGCTCCTCGTGCACGGCCTGGTCTGTGGATTTGGCAAAGGCTTCGGCCGTGGCGCAATAGCTGTGATGCACCAGGTAGGAAGCCACCATCCTGATGAGACAAGAAAAAAAAAAACACAAACCACGCTCAGCGATTGGACACAGCGGCAGGAGAAATCACACAGGCTGAAAAGATAAGAGCTTCATTCAGTAACCGAACAAAGTCTTCATCAGATTTGTGACTCAACGTCACATTAACTCGTCAATTAAGGATTTTATTTTACCCGAGCGTTGGCGATTGTTGGAATTCTCTCCATTCTCCATTTCTAAAAGCTGCAGCAGTGTCTGCAGAGACAGATTTGTGATCAGAGGCCTCGGCTTTGCCGACTCGTCCCCTGTTACTCTACAAAGTCATCAGCGCTTCCCATCCATCAATCTGACGTGAGCTTAAAAACTTCCTGTTTTCAATCCCGGGCCGCGAGGCGACTTTCCCGGATAAAAAAAAAAAGGCAACGGTCTGTCTCCACTCCACCCCACCCTCGACCCCCAAATCCACCATCAAATGGAGATTAAATCCATTCAGGACAAGTAATCATAGCAACGGAGATCTAATCCCATCGGGGCATGGCATGAAGAGAAACAGAGTGCCACAGCTTTTACTTCTGGATCACGGCTCCTGCTCCCTGATGGGGAAAGTGATCCATCTGGGCCTTGATCCTCAACACGTCAGCAGTCATTTGCCATCACCTACAGTATCTTTTAATACACTCAACCAACAGAACATGAACACAAAATAAATACAGCTAACCTCCCGTCAGCTCAGACTAACGGATGAACTCAGAGCTTAATTCTGTGTTACGTCCTTCAACAAAAACTATTTATCATGCGAACAGACGACTGAAGTGAACACAGTTTCACTCAGCAGCGTGCTGCATGTTGTGGAGTTACACGTCATATGCTCCTCATTTATAAAACAGGATCCTCCACTGCCCGAAAACACCTTCAGAGATTCATTTAGCTGCTTGACCTGTCACGTCTCCGTCCATACTGTTAGCCAGCGTTACACATTTATGGACTAAATTCATCAACATTATTCACATCTGAGCAGCTGGAACAAACTAAAATCGTTTGTGGCAGTAGTTCGACGAGGCAGAATAAAGTCACTGAACATATTTTTACTGCTAAACCTGCGATAGACAGAAAACCTGTAACCATGACAACTTCCCACGTCAAAGATGGACGCTTACAAGACATCAAAACTTTAAAAAGCACAATGAAGAAGAGACTAAACCTCTAAGACTGAAATATTTTCTACTACTACAAGACTTCCGTTGACTAAAACTAGCAACAACGATAATGAAATGACTAAAATGTGACTGAACTTAAAATCTAAACTTACTTCTGGATCATGGACTGCCACTCGCCCTCGCGCTCTCCGATGGGGAAGCGGTCGATCTGGGCCTGAATCTTTGTCCTCCACTCGCGCATGTAGTCCTCGATGTCGAACACGAAGGGGTGCTGGCCGAAGTTTGCGTCCACCACTTCCCCCGGAGTCTGGAGGCCGACGGTCGGGTACAAGTTGGGCTGCGGAGGAGAGAAAGAGATTAGAGAGTAAAGAATTAGGATGATAGAGGAAATGGAGTTTGGGAATTTATCTGGAAGATAAATCAAAACAGGAAACAATGAGAGGAAAAACAGGAAAAAGGAAAATCTCAGGAAATAAGCTTTTGTCTAAAATTACCCCTTAAAACTCGATTAAACTAGTCGACAAATGATTCTACTATCAAGGTGCAGCAGCGGGCTGACGGGGCTCAAACTCAAGACTTAGACTGAACAGACTGACCAGAATTCATCCATGAGAACCCGTGACAGCGACTCTGACCGTCTCCAACTTCCCAAACTACTGGTCGGTGTATCAAAACAAGCTACAATGTGTGTTCACGGTAGCGAAGGAACATGTCAGCGACGGTGTGACTCATTGACAAGTTTATGGACAACAATGGAGCTCTACGGCACAGAGGAAGACGCCCAAGACACACAGGTTGCTTTTGGTCTTTTCAAATATACAATACTGCCAGCGTTAACCTCTTTAAAAAAAAAAAAAAAGGTTACAGGCATCATCTGGCAACTACACAGCAGCCACGAGAGAACAAGGACCTGCCCGGATCTGAGCAGTGACACAAAAAAATGTGACGCTGTGCGAGTTAATGAGATGCAGCCGATGCCTCGGGGGTTAAAGCGCATCGGTGTCTTATTCCTACGAACGGCGGCTCTCCCTGATGACATCTGTGATGACAGGATGAGGAGATAAACAGGAACGAGGTGAGGAAGCTTGTACGGGGAGATTGTTTCTAAAATTCCTGCCAATCTAATCACAGCCTTGATTTGATCAGGAGGTGGTGACTGACAAGAGGCGTTCAACAACAACTGTGTGTGTGTGAGAGAGAGACTGTCCTCAACATTTAAAATCAAAAGGTTTGACAATGAGAGACTAGATTAAGGTTTATGGAATAAATGAAGTCTTTCAAGTAAGAAGAACAGTAGTGTGTGTGTGTGTGTGTGTGTGTGTGTGTGTTAGAGTTGCCTTTGTCATGGTCCAATAACCACAAAGGTCAGCTGTGCTGAGGTGACGCACTTCACTGCACAGCTCTGGAGGAACATGAATGTCTGGCTCACGGCCAAGCCTGTTTTGCTGCTCAATGGATTATTGTTGTGGCTAAGACTCTTATTCCAAACGGCCGGCCCCATTTTCATTTGTTACCGAGCAAGAAGGTGGAAGAAGAAGAAGAAGAAGAAGAAGAAGAAGAAACAAACACACAAAAAGCCTCGATGCGGTTGATGCATGCATGAATCCTGTTTTTTTTCTGAATTAATGTGTGTTCGGTGTGGGAGTCGTTCACATAACGGGAGTGAGACTCGCCTGATGATGAGCCACGACAGAACAAGTGATGTCCTGTTCAACCTTTAATTATTATTTAATATCTTATTTTGTCACATTTTATTCATATTTAAACCTACAATAGTTTTCCTGACACTCTGGGGGCTCCAGTGACAACGTCCTGCGGTGGTGGAGCTCATTAAAGGGAACTTTTTTCATCATGCAAATCTCGTGTTATTCCACTGTGTGACGCCCGCCCTACTCTGCCTCTGATTGGTCAAGAAGTTTTAAAAAAAAAAAAAAAAAAAAAAAAAAGACAGCCTCTGATTTGTTGACAGACTCAACTCAAGGCATCATGGGATTGACACAGACGGCTCTAACAACAACAACAGTTGACAAAGAATGATGAATAATCACAGACGGCTGGCTGACCAGTCTGACGAAGCCGAACATGTGACATATTTTTGACACCTCCTCTTCAGAGAGGAACGCAACTGAAAACCTGGCGACGGTGTTAGTATGCCGACCGGGGGTCACGTGTGTTTTTGTGCCTCCTGGGCCAGATGCCGTCATACGTGTGTGGACCAGACCTCAACTGTTCACGCACACGCCGTAATCAAATCTGTCATTCTGAACAGAACACCCCAAACGGCTGTAACTATTACTTTACAACGTCTTAAATCAGGTGGCAGCGCTCCCATGAATGTGTCCAGACTCGTCTCTCCCTGTGTTCATCGACATCTGAAGTTTCCAGCCTTGAATCTATTTCACACGACGTAAACATTTTGACTGCAGCAGACATTCTGCTGGAATCAAACATTGGTTTCTATAAACAGCCTCTCGTCCTGCAGTTCTGATTAATCGTGGAAAACTAAAGGAAATGTGAGTACTTACTGGTAGGTCTGTGAAGGCGATACCTGCAGAGAGAAGAGAGAAAGTGTCAGGATGAGGGAGAATAGTCCTTTCTATGTCTACACATACAGTGTGTTTACAGGTACAGAGGTAATCTGATTACTATCATCTTTCTGCATGAACGTGATTTCTTAAATGTCGTGTAAACGAGAAAGATCATTTCTTTTATCTGGGTCAGATGAACCTGCTTCTCGTGGCTCGATTAAACTCGAAGCTGAAGGTTGAATTTGAACGGTGCAGAGGAATGAAAGGAAAGACTGTGACGAGGCACAGAGTAATCGACCTAATGTCAGCAGATGATTTGTAGCGACTTCTTCATTTGTCACTGGAACTTCAGCTGAAGTCAGTTTGGTCGACAGAGACGAGGAAACGTGACGGCAGACCAGCTCATGTAAATTTAGGCTCAGCAGTAACCAGGTTACTGCAGCGCATGTAAACAAATTATCTGGTTTCCTGTGCTAACTTTCTCGTTCCTGTGCACGTCCTGAACCTTTTTAGTCTGGAATTTATTCTTTTGAGGCACCTTGAAAAAGCATCACATATTTAAAAGTCCACCTGCAAACACATTCAGTCGTCTCTTTTCAGCGCGTTAACATGTTTTTTTAAAAAGGGCTTTTGGGGAAATGTTTCTTTTTGTTTCAGCCGGCTGCAGGGAAGTGTCTGTGTTTGACTGACAGCAGGCTGCAGGCTGAGAGAGAAGTAAACAAACTTTCAGTGTAGCTACGAGCTGAAGGCAGACAGCGTGTCGTTAGTGGGCAACAACGGCATCTAAAACGGACCGAAGCGGTAATTGCAGGTGAGTTTACGTGCTGTATAATGTGCTGCAGCTGAACAGCTAATTAAGACAAGCAGACGTTAGCGGTGCTCTTTTCCCTGCTGAACGTTTCTGAGCCGGGCTGCTGTCGGCTCGGTGCTGCCCGAGGTTCATTCAACTTTTTTAAAGAGTAAAATTCAAACACACCCAAATCATCACAACTAAAGTTGTTACTAAATGTTCAGTTCTTTTACACCAACAGCAATTAATGCACAATATATTGTTACTCTTTTTGGATTGGATGTTTTGATCCTGACTATTATAGGAGAGGAATACTAAAGAAGTGCAAATATCTCACCAGGAAGAATATTTTAATATCGTCCTTAAAATGTGGATTTGTCCATTTAAACCGCTGACAGTACAAAGAATGGACAGCGTATCCGTGATGTCACCCACGCGTTTTTAAAGAGCCATCGTGAAGCTCAAAAATACGTTGCTCTGGCTGCCGCCATGTTGGCAGTGCTGCCTCTGACACCTCCCGAGCTAATATTAAAAAAAACACTGGCCCCAACGCCAAACAAGCCACCTGTAACCACACCCACCTGTCAATCAAAGCGTCCACGCTCTTAATCCTGCATAACTTTAAGCCTTAATATAATGTGAACAGGTGAGTTGTATATAAATTCACCCTCAGTACAGTTGTCATGAACGGGGAAATTAGCTATAGAGACCAAAACTGTTTTTTGTACCAGGCTGTAAACATGTTTATTTCTGCTGTGAAGTTGGACATTTGAACATGGGGACTTATGGAGACTGACTCACTTCTGCAGCCAGCCTCAAGTGGACGACAAGAGGAACTGCAGTTTTTGGTACTTTCACAATAGTTTCACAGCCACAGAGGTTGTCGCTTGTTTTATTAAAGATATTGCAAAATTATGGAAAGATTATGTGGATGAAACACCAGATTATATATGTGAAGCAGTTTACAAACCCTGGCTGCTTTAGACTAGATCTGATTGGCTGCATGAAAATAAGTTCTCCAAACAGCTTTCCGATGAATTATTGCAAAAATCGGTGACATGAAACAAAATAATATAAAACACAAGACAAGTGACAGCTGCCCTCTGACGCACCCGTCACATGAATACACTTCCACAGGGTCAACACAGAGAGACTCTTACCTAGGCTGTGGCCATTCTTTGTGTAGAAGCAGGTGTTGTTGATGAGGTTAACACAGCAGCCAATCACGTCGCCGGTTGTAAACGTGGGTCCGTAGGGTTGCCCGGTGCCAGACGAGCAGAAGGAGTGGCCGTCGTCTCCGTGGTAACCGTATGAGTGCTTGTCCCAACCTGAGGGATGTGAAGTGTCAGAATAAGGAGCGCTGTGCAGGCAGCGAAAAGGTGTAATAACACAACAGATGGTTCATGCTAAGACAACATGACACGCACACACACACACACACACACACACACACACACACACACACACACACACACACACACACACACACACACACACACACACACACACACACACACACACAACACACAATACTTTGGGGTAAAATGTGAAACACTGCAAACAGACTCAAGTCAGAAAATCCAGCTTTGGGTTTTAGATTCTTTCATTGTCGTGTTTGGGTAACAGAAACTCTGCAACAAGACGCCGTCAACCGCGAAGGCTGCTGAAGCAGAAACCTGCAGGAGTTCAACGCCTTGCTCAGGAACACTTCAACGCGGCAGGATGGGCACTCTGGGAACCGAGCCTAAGAAATCCAGCTGGTTTTACTACGACTGCAGGAGGACACTTCCACTATTTAGCCGTTCCAGAGAGCTTTCATAGTGCTCCCTGACCAAGACTTTTAGCATTTTGACCTCAATTTTCTTCTTTGACTACCGATTTAAAGACCGACAGACTACAATGCTTGTTTTTAATTCTTCATTGAATCTCAAGGTAAAAGTAAATTTGACTTGTGAGCACAAAATTAAACAATTCCAAACCAAGACTAGAATGAGTGACAGGATGCTGTGAGTTAGTGCTGAGCTGCAGAGGTAATCCTGCCGTGGCCACATTCATCACTGGGAGCGAGCAGAGTCTGGCATCACTTCCTCGCAATTAGTGAATTTTCATTAGCATCTATCCGTCAGCTGGGACTCTGCAGTTTGCTCTGGGCCTCCTGTTATCTCTGTACTTAGAGACGGGAGCTGCAGGGCGGGTCCGGTTCTCAGAGCAGTGACGGGGTGTCGAGGCTCCTGTTTGGCCTGATAACCTCTGAGGGAGCGCAGAGCGACACATGTACTTATTATAACAGCAACGTCATGGTGTCAGGACAGGCTGGCTGTTTGCAGTCTTTAAATAAATATATTTCCCAACATGTCGACATTTTGTGCATAATTAGACAACCAGTCGATTAAACGCCGCTAGTCAAAACCACAAATACTAGTCCGTTAGCTTATTTAATAACAGTTCAGACAGCATGACGACATCGTCAGGAATGACCTGGACCACCGTGCTCCGTACGACACGACCTCGCTGTCCGAGCTGCCGACTGACGGGTGATGATGATCCCTAAAAGCTTAAACATCATCGCTGACATAACGTTCACGTCACAAAGTGAATCCAGCCAGCAGTGGAAATACATAATAAAAACAAATCAAGTATGAAGTTAAAGCACAAAAATCAAACTAGCACGGGAGCAAGTTTCATTCACGGCGTCGTCCAGCACGAAGATATCGCCCATATTTCCTATTTCAGTCACGTCCCAACACGTTTACTGACATTTTAAGCTGATGATGTAACAAACTATCCTCGTGTCAAATAAGTGTAACAAGTTATACCGGGGTGTGTAACCCGTGAAACCTTTTAGACCTTTCTTTTAGACTAGTCTGCAAATCTAAAATCTAAATTTCCGTTAAAGTAAACTAATTGTTTAGTCTGCCATTTCAGTCGGACTTAGTTCAACATTTATGCCTCGAGTTCCCAAAGGTGCAGTATGCTGTGAGGTGTTTCCTCCAGGTGTATGTATCAGGTAAAGTAATTCGTCTGTTGAATAAGTTACTTTTCTCCAACAATGACATCAAACTCATCGAAATGAACATTCACTCTCGCTCAGTCACACCTACACCCGGTGCATCCAAGGCCAATCTCTTAGCAGACAATAAGTTCACAGACAAAATGACACCCACACAAATGCAGAACAGAAAAGATCTCAGCTATAATATACAGACGGTGACGTACGCCAACAGGCAGACTCTTCTCACCACACCCAAACGCAGTGGCAACAAACACTGAGACGAAACAAACGCACACCAAGTGTCATCTTACCAGGGAGTCTGTTCATGTTTACACCCTGAGCTGAGAGGCCGATGCCCATGTACCTGTGGAACACAGAGAGACTTCATTTGGACAGGTGAAGAAGAGACTGGAGAGTCAGTGACCTGACATCAAACTCATCAACAGGTGGCATGCTAAAGTTAGCACATTGTTAGCATTCAGTTTTGTTAATGCTTGACGCTGTGGCGCGTGGTCGGTGTGAGCTGCCACGTTGTGTTTTCTTCAGGCAAAAATATGAACGCTCCACAAAATATTTTGTCTGTGGACGCCTGCGCCATGTTGTCAAGCTCCAAGTTAGTAACAAGACCAGACGGATGAGTTGCATGTGAGTGTTGGTCTGACAGACTAAAGCCAAGCTACTAGTGTGTCTGAAAATGTTTGGTAACACTTTATCTGGATGCCTGAAGACTTTAAAGAGCATTTGTAAGATTTCAGCAGCTAACTAGTGGAGATCCAGACATTTGCTGATATAACCCCAGCGCTTGTGAAGTCAAGCTAAAAACTGCAGTTCCTCTAACGTCCACTTGAGGCTGGCTCCAGAAGTGAGTCAGTCTCCATAAGTCCCCATGTTCAAATGGCCAACTTCACAGCAGAAATAAACATGTTTACAGCCTGGTACAAAAACGATCCAAATAAAGTGTTGTCAGATGTTTTAATATTTAATTAAAGTGAATAAGGGACAGGGACAATCAAAGTAGTCAGACTTCTTGGCTCGAGGAGGGTCAACTGGTTGAAAACATCCAGTGAAGTCATGTGACCGGTAGCTTTTACTCTGTTAATTGAGCCCTTTAATGACTGAAGTCTCAATTTAGGATTACAAATTGGCCTCTGGCCCCGTGAAGGATTTTAATCATGCTTCCACCTCATTAGACTTTTCTGTGTGATGCAGTCTCCTGATATGAATTTATATTAAAAAAAAAAAAAAAAACTCATTTGCTATACAGCGTATGTATTGAATAAACTCGACTAATGACTCCATCATAATGCATAACCAGACGCTTCACAATGATTTACAGTTTATGGTCCGTCAGAATAAATCAGCATTCACACGGGAGTGCCCAGACTAATTAAATACAGTCAGGACCGTGCGTGCATTTAGATTAGATATTGATAACGGTGCAATAAGGCAGCATGATCAAAAGACATGTTATAAGAAGAGGACTGTAATCTCCTGATTTCTCATCAGACACACAAAAACGTGTAAATCTGAACTTCTTACGGGAGATAAACTAAACTGCTGCAGTTCATAACAACCGTTATACAGACAGCTGTGATGTTTCTGATCTGGTTAAACTGATGTCTCATACAACATGCAGCTACAATGAGGGTCACACTGCTGCAGGGTTACAGAGTATATAAATCCAGATTAGACTAGTCCATTGTTACCAAATTAAGCTCTGAGCAGCTCGTGTGAAGAAAAGTATGACAACCAGCGTACAGGCATCTTATTAGACTTGATGAGTTTGTAAACCATGAAATGAATTAATAATATCTGAATGTTCACACACCAAACACGCTGAAGAAAAGTCTCCATTTTGTTTTGTGGTGCATTAAAAACATTTTAACCTCACTGGGCTGACGTGGATCATCGGCGGACCCTGTCAATCAAAGCGTCCACGCTCTTAATCCTGCATAACTTTAAGCCTTAATTTAATGTGAACAGGTGAGTTGTATATAAATTCACCCTCAGTACAGTTGTCATGAACGGGGAAATTAGCTATAGAGACCAAAACTGTTTTTTGTACCAGGCTGTAAACATGTTTATTTCTGCTGTGAAGTTGGACATTTGAACATGGGGACTTATGGAGACTGACTCACTTCTGGAGCCAGCCTCAAGTGGACGTTTGAGGAACTGCAGTTTGTGGCACGTCTACACTGGCTTCGTTTCTCAGCCATGGAGGTGGCCGCTTGTTTCAACCGTTAAAAACCAAAAATCTAAAAATAAATGTAAGTGTTGTAAATGGAGCGCTGTGGTCTTCGGTCTGTGTCCTTACCCATCTCGGCCTTTGCTGATGATCTTCACCTCAAAGTAGTAGACCCCGCAGGCTGCTGGGATGGGGTGGGTGGCCCGCACAGACGCTGCATCTTTCGGGGTTTTTCCATGACCTTCGGGAGAAAGCAAAAACACAGACGTGAGAGCAAATACAAAAGGTTAACTGGATTAATTAAAAAGGTTTCATCTTTCAGTGCCCATTTTGATTCACTTTAATTCAGATGTAGATTTTTAGCACGACTGGCTGCAGAGAGGATTAAACCCACAACCCTTAGGTTAACGTTAAACATGCCGTCAATTTGCCCTCACTGAAAGAGTACAACCCTGAGTCACTGTCAAATAAAGCTGCAACACTTAATTAACTGATTAGTTGTGGAATAATCAACTATTTTGATTATCCCTTCTCACATGAATACTTGCTGGTTTCTTTGGTCGTCTTTGTGAGGACAAAATAAGACGCTTGAGGACAATTAATCCAGAAAATGGTCAACAGATTAATTGCTAATAAAACTAATTGTATTGTCACATTGGATCAGGAGATAGGTGAGGCTGCTGCAGAGACTCTATACTATAAAAAGGTTTTACAAGATGCTGTGGTATGACAGAAAACAGCCTGAGGGTAAATTAGTCATTGTTCCAGTTTGTTTTCAGGTAAATTTATATTAGTAGTACTTTCTTTGGGTCTAATAGTTGTATTTTAGGTTCTAAACATGATTTCTTGTTTGGTTTTTAAAAAGGTATTCAAGTGAAATCAAACAAAACAGACGTTCAGCTTCATAAGAGGCGAAAAGTCAGCTTTGGCATTCCAACACAAATGATGCCGTTTTACTAGAGGACATTTTTCTGAATCGCCTTGAGGTAAGAGATGCGTCAGAGGTTGTAAAAATTATTACCATAACATCTCTGGAGCTCCTGTGTAGCAGCTCATCCGGTTAGTCTGCAAAGCTAACATTAACTCGAGCAGCTACAGTGCAGTCAACAACACGAGGGGTCAGATATGTTTACTCTGTCAGGTGTTACTGAGCGGCAGATTGTTGTCTGAATGTCACAAATACACTGAGTATGTGTAAGTAGACACGGATATATTATCTAAATGTGATCTCAGTCTGTCAGTTTGTTCTCTGGAAAAAAAGATTTAAGGTAAGTTTACTCAGAAGTTGATGAAGAACTTGGAAAAGACCTCAACAACAAATGACTGCATCATTTTATCTGATTGTTTTCACGTAGAAACAAGTTATGTTTGTGATTATGACAGATAAAAATGAATGTTTGTTGTTTAATACTGTGCAAACCATGACACAGACGTGGAGGTTAATCTACAATTTAAATCTCAACTCAGGGATTTAAGAGAAACATTCAGATAGCTGAAACCTAAATTACTATTAGATCTAAATTATTTTACCAGCTGTTCACATCACACAAATCATGTTCAAGCATATTCTCAACCTTGAAAACCAACAACAGGTAAAAATAAACATTTTTCAAACTTTGAACTCTGTCAGCTGCAATACTGGTCCAAAAAAAAGAATCTAATTAAGTTTCTTATCAGATATTTTCCAGTTTAACTGTTTAAATGAAAGACTTCACCGTCCATCAGGACTCCAAGAAGCTGCTTTACTTTGTGATCCGGATGATATCGTTTAGGAAAACCCAGAATTTCCTTCAAATCTATAAAATAAAGAGTTCACACACACACACACGCACACACACACACACACACACGCTGAAATAAAACTTTTCACCTCCATCTTAAATTTGTTCTTCTGACAAAATGGTCGACAGACGACGGCGACACCGTTCAGGTGAGGTAAACTCAACAACACAATCACACACAGAGGCTGCTGGTACATTATCATTTCATACATTAATAAACAACCTTCATAAATGCGTCCACAAACCTGCATTCACCCGACAGAGAAACCAAGAGAGCATCGAACCCTCACTTTGATGTCAGCAGACATCTGACATTTCTGCTTAATTAAAGATCAGACGATGATTAACCAGCATTCAAAATATCTGAAGACTCATTTTGGGTCTCAAACTCGAACCTGGGATTAACAGATGCCATGTTGTTTAATCTGAAATGTTCATAATAATAATCCTTATTCCTAGTCTCCCCTCGCTTTAATGACACGCTGTTTGTCCTAAGATATTACACAGATTACTCCCTTTAAGACACGTTCTGTGGAAATATGAACTATGTCACCGCGTTCACCCTGCAGATGATTACTTTATATTACAGACAGTCATGGTATTGTCAGAAGAATGTCTCAAATGAACCACTGATGTGACTCAATTATTTATTTCATTATTTATTAATCTGCTGATAATTTTGCCGAATTGTTTGGTCAAGAAAATGTTTGTTGCAATTTACCAAAGCACAGCTGTTTGTTGTTTTGACCGACACTCCTAAACCCGAAGTTACACAGGTCATCGTCATCATTATTATTATTGTTATTGTTATTATAGAAGACTAAACCAGCAAATATTTGCAGTATTTCAATGATGTGAGTGAGTCATGTTTTATTAAATTAGGTGCAGATTAGTCAATTAATCATTTCAGCTCTCTCCTTATTATTAAATTATAGCAGGCCTCGGTTTTTGGTCGCAAGTTATATTTAGATTATCTAAAAATAATAAAAGATCCTGTTTGTACAATCGTAGGTGATAACAGATTCAGAGACGTGATTTTGGTCAATATATCAGACGTCTGACGTGACACGGCCTGGTTAATAATGTATAGCATGGTGTTTTCAGTTGAGCACAGCTGTGCACGCGCGCGCACACACACACACACACACACACACACACAGTGTTCAGAGTGTGTGACCTCGGTGGAGGCGTTTCACGTGAAAGTTTGCAGCGTTTTTGAATGCTAAAGTTGCAAAACAGCTGCAAAATGCATACCTGCTTTGAAGGGATTCAGGTGAATTTGTTGAACGGTACAGAACATTCTAGTTGTAACAAGAAAGAGTGTGTGTGTGTGTGTGTGTGTGTGGAGGGCCGGTCAGACCCAGAACAGTAGAAGAACACACCCAGGAAGCACAGTTATACCTTTTTTTCTTGTAGGCCTGCACCAAAAAAATCCTCTTTGCTTAGCAACTAGTCAACCTGAATGTCAGACAAGACACTTGATATTGAACCTTGAGCACCACCAATGAGCCACCAACACCTTTTGTCCTGTCATCAATAACTACTTCACTGGGAGGCTCATCATTTCTTCAGAGGGGAGATTAAAGCTAATCATGACATACGACACTGTGTGTTTCCTGTCATTTAATTACCTAATAATGCTACATTAGCCTACCGTGGAGGAGGGGGAGGCTGTCTAGCCTCTTTTTCCCCATTTTGACTCACGTTAGACGGCCTGAATGTGACTAGAAGTACTTTGACTAAAAGGATGCACCTCCATTTACGTGCATTTTGTTATATTTCGGACGATAGCTTGACAGATCGTCCGTCATGGTGACACTTCATAACGCTGACAAACTGGTTAACAGCGTAGCAAACCGGGTGGGGGGAAGCTAACCAGCTTGTAGGTCAGTTTTTTGGCTGTGGGTACACCTCGCCAGCTGGTCGGGTTTGCAAGATGTCCTCTTGTCTTGTTGTTGATGATGAAGCTACTTAGCCTAGCCTACTTTGTTTTTAGCCACAACGGCAGCTGGCTTTAGCTAAGCTAAGGTAAGCTAACGCTAGCGAACCTAGCCTTCGAAGTGGCTAAACTTGTGTGTGTCGTACCTTTATAGTGCACACGGAGGTTGTTCTGAGAGAGCCCGATGTAGCTGAACTTGTCCTTCGGGCTCCAGGAGCGTGGGAGCGGGGTCTCGTTTTCGTTAACGGCTGGATAGAGCCGTCGGAGCCGCTGGTTGAGCTCCTTTTCCTGCTCGTTCAAAGCGGAGTCTCCGTGGACGACAACCGACATTAGAAACCCGCAACCCGACGACTGTCCAGACATGGCAACGACACGAGTTTTTTAAAGTCGATCCGGCTTGAGAGCCACTCGTGTCGGTCAAGTTTTTAAAGAGGGGAAGGGTTTAGCTTAGCAAAGCGAGCTAGCAGGCTACGCTAACTGGCTTCGCTTGTCGTTGAGAGGCAGCCAGAGCTGGTTAGCCGAGTGGAGCTAACCTGGCTAACCGATGTTTAGCTTCGGCCAGCGAAGGCAAAAGCGAGCCGCTGAAATGGCTCAGGTTGACATTAGCCGACACAAAGCCACAAATAGAGCCGCTGTGAGAGGAGCTGTCCGCCGCGCAGAAGCAGAGGAAAGTGATTCAAAGATGAGAAGGTCGTTGTCAGGCGCACAGTGACAACTAACGGCTAAGACGGCATCGACAAAGTATAATGAGCTCAGCTAGCCTCGATCTTTTGTTTGTTGTCGGAGCGTTATCCGCAGATCTGATTGGCTGAGAGCGGCCCCACTCACTTCCTATGGGAATGTGAAATACATACACAGAATGAACTGTGTGGACGTACAGTGTGTGTTAAAACAGGACAAGGACTAACCCCTCACTGGGTTTACACGGCAGACACAGTCAGTGAGTCATCACCAGCATCATCAGTATTCTGCATACATCACCCATTCTTAAGTACTATCATTGTTGTTGTTGTTGTTGTTATTGTTGTTATCATAGTGTCCTTTGTATTTCTATCATCCAGACCTCTATCTGTGGGTACATTTATTCAATGTGCACTTAATTCTATTTTAATACATAAGGATGAGCAACTTGTTGTACAATATATAGTATCACCTACTTCACCTGCAATAGTGATATACAGCATGCATGATGCTGTCTTCCAGTGGATAAAACATAATAAAGTGCCCAATAGGGTGCCCTTCTAGTGGAGAAAACATAACAAATGTCCTCTAGGGTGACCTTCCAGGTGAAAAAACATGATACAGTGCCCTGCCAGTGGAGAAAACCTGATAAAATGTTCTCTTGGGTGTTCTTCCAGGGAAAAAACTTGATGAAACTACATCTAGGGTGCCCTACCAGTGGAGAAAACATAATAAAGTACCCTAGGGTGCCCTACCAGTGGAGAAAATGTGATATAGTGCCCTCTAGTGGCGACCTTCTACTGGAGAAAACATGATATAGGGCCCTTCCTGAGGAGAAAACCTGATAAAATTGACCTCTTGGGTGCTTTTCCAGTGGAGAAAACATCATAAAGTGACCTCTAGGGTGCCCTTCGGGTGGAGAAAACATATCATAGTGCTCTCTAGTCCAGTCTTGCCTCTAGTTTGTTATGTTTTCTCCAGTCGTACCTTTCCAATGGAGAAAATGCAATGCAGTGCCATAGACCACCCTACATGCTAAAAAATCAGTTTATATTAAAGAGGTGTAGTAGTTATACTTTAAGCCACATCATAAAAACAGTTGTAGTCTAAAGCAGGGACTAGAACTGTTTCACCATGGATGCATCATGACTTTCAGTGTGTTGGTGTCCCACTGCATACAGCTGGTTTTCATCCACCATTCACACAAACTGAAATTAGGGCCTTTGTGACCCCTGATGGTGTCGGGCTTTGGGGCAGTTGGTAATCCGGCCTTGCTCATTAGGCAAAACGCAGAAAAAAACAGCATTATGTTGTTTGTTTCCAGAAGTTCTGATCCGAATTATGGGCAGACTGAACAGTCTTGTGTTTGTTGTTTCTTTTTTGCGGCCTGTGAAAGTCCCTCACACCAACATGTGGGAATGCTCATTGCATCACTAAAAAGGAATCTGAAATGATGTTACACTCCCTGTAGGGAAGCACTTGCACAGATTCAGATTCAGAGTCTCCTGGAAAACACTAATGGTTGAAGGCCTGGACTGTATATCACCAGCAAAGACGTGTGTTGTTGAAGGAGAACAGGGACAAACTGTTCTGGAACAGATCCTCAATGTTTGTTTTATATCCTACTTGGATGACAGGTCTGGTGCAGTTTAACAGCATCATGACAGTGATGGAACAAATACTTAAAAATAACAGCCTAATAGTACTGCAGTACAAGTGAAAGACCTGGATTCAAAACCAGGAACTAATTGGTGAAAAGTACTAAAGTACTGCAGTTAAGTACAGATTTGAGGAATTTGCACTTTACTTGAGTATTTCTATTTTGTGCACCTAAGTACATCTATATCTATACAACTACATTTATTTGACAGTTACATATTTACTTCTCAACATAGTATAAAGTAGTTCCTCTTCAAACATCTGCAACAGTAAAATTCTGCTTACACGTGATGCATCAATCTGATAATTACAGGGGCCATTTTCTTTTAGTACTTTTACCTTTTAGTGCAGTTTGTTTGTAGTTTGTCAGAGTTAGGGGGCTCTATTTACAGAACATGGTATAGTATGGCTTGGATCAGCCTTTTATATCTACAGAAGCAGGCGCAGGTCCTCTTTTATGGAGTCCACCATGTTGAACCGCCATGTTTCTACAGTAGCCCGGAATGGGCAAACTAAACTACTACTACTGGCTTTAGATAGAACACACTAGGAAGGAGAAGGTGAGGCGACGGCAACTTCTAATTGACTATTTTTACATTCATATGTTTATACTTTTACTCAATAGCTTTTTTTTTAAATTTACACTTAAGTACTCAGGTATCTTACTGCGTTTCGATCTATATGTTACTCTACAAAGTCTGGCATCGTTTTTACTGCTACAAAAATCTAGAAAAATAGAAGTGAAAGAAATTAAAAGAATAAAAGTTTGTAAAAAGAAAAGACAATGACAGCGACTTTAAAGGAGCCCTGTGGAGTTTCTGATCATCCAACAATGAAGCAATGTTTGTTTGTTTGCACAAGGCAATACACATCCATGCCCCCAATTATTTCACCAGTTAACAGTTATTGGTGAGAACTTAGCACTGTGCCAACAGAGACAAATGTAAAAATCTGCTTTGCAAATATGAGAAATGAAATGCACGTGTTGTAATGTGTTTGTTAAACCTCAAAGACATTGTGCTCTGACAAACACTGAATGTAACCTGGACAAGAAAACTCCACATGGCGTCTTTAAGTTACACCTGAACATTCATGTAATATTGAGGCCAACATCTCATTCTGAAGTCTTTATTATTTCAGTTTGAATTGTACTTACATGGTACATATTTCAACAGTTATTTGTGCCCAACTCAGTTTCTACATAATAATTATTAATACATACACAAAGCAGAGAGAGCAAGAGAAATCTGGGGGGTCTTTTTGCCCCAGACTCCACAAAAGGTTTTTTCTAGCCCTGCAGTTCAGACAGATTGAAGGAAGTCGTAACAGCAGCACGACACTGTCGTTTGAATTTCAAATTCTTTGTGTAAACACTCCTGTATCACCCTCTGACTCCACGATGTGAGAGAATCTGGTGAAGCAGAGCAGGATCATCAGCCGTTCTGTGTCATCAGACCTTTTTCCTGTCAAACACAGACTGGATATTAACTAGTCTGTGCAGGACGGCCCATAAAGAAGTGGGGGAGAGCTGTCACAGCACCCTCTGGTGGGTCAGGCTCGACCAGACAGCAGTGTAGACTGAACTGAGTCTGCTTTAATTAACTTTCAAGTTCTGAGTTCTATTTGTTTTAATCAGAACTAAGAGGATTAATCATATCACACACATCCAACACTGGCTAGAGACATATAAATAAAAGCTTTACAGTAGAAAACTGAAAGTTGTCCATTTGATTTAGACTTGAACATGAAACCCCCCCCAAAAAACAAAAATATATATTAATTAAGAAGTAATAATAATCTGCCAAAGCTGAATCAAATTGATTGTGTGCAATGTTTGCCATAGGAGGCCATTTTTTCTCATCCTCACAACCGGCAGGAGTCCACAAAGACGTGATCCCTCACTGGCTTCCCACCTCCTCACAACTAAGACTCATTTTTGAACGTGTGTCTCCAGGTGAATATAGTTTTACTTTTCCTGGGATCACCATGGCAATGCACATCAAGACAAGACACCCCTATCCTACTGTTCATGCTGAACTTTCAGGACTTTGTTGCATTTATGGCTGTGACACAGTCTAAAACAGATTACATCCACAGGTGAAGAGACTGAGATTAGTAACACATTAAATACCGTCAGGCTTCTCACTGCAACAGCAGGCTATTATTCATAATGTTTAGCGGATTCTACCAGAATTGGCATTAAAGTTTGAGCTAAATCTAAAACTTAGAGCTCTAATTGTTAATTAGTTCACTATGAAACTGAACAAAGCTCATTAACATAATAATTAAAAAACCCAAACCGTGGGCTCCGTTTGTAATGTGTACAGAATGTTCTTGCTTCCTTCTTCAATAAAAAAAAGTGTGTTCACATGGTCAGTTACACAGTAACATCTCCATTAGTGAATTCTAGAGATCCATTGTCAAGCATATTCAGAACAAACCATTGCCCTTTCATCTGGTCCCCATTACGGTGGCATGCAGTCCCACAGTTCATGGCAGATACACTGGCAGAATCCATAGACCATGATCATGATGAGGCTGGCAGGAACCAGGCTCACCAGCAACACCCCGACAGTTGTCCTCTGCATGATGAGCAGGTAGACCCCCATGGGCAGCGAGCTGAAGTACAGCAGCCCCAGCAACCACACCAGAGCCCGGGCCGAGATCTGGCACAGCAGGGCTGCACAGTTCCACACCGTCCACCTCTGCGTGACGGACGCCATGGAGTCCAGGCTGGATGAGCGGTACCCGAGGTTTGATGCATGAAAACCACGTGGCTGGTGGTGGTAATCTTGGGTGGATGCAGGCACCGGTGGAGGCTCCATGATGGTAATGACCACAAAGTTAGGGGAGCCTCGGATGGAGGAATAGGTGGTGGAGGAAGAAGAAGCAGAGGAGGAATAGGAAGAAGGGGATGTCACAGATGCATTGCTGCCCATCAGCGAGCCCAGGCGCCTGGGGCTGAGGAGCAGCTCTGTGGTCGCCTCTTGGTGGAAGTGGAGGTTCCTCTTATTCCTGCTTTTGAGGGCCAGCGCTGCCACCAGGTTGCAGTCATCTGGCAGGCTGCTCACCGCCTCCCCTGGCAGTCTGGTAATGTAGCGGCAGAACGGGCACACGGCAGAGTTGGGAGGCGACTCACCCAGGTCCAGGATCTTAGCAAGGCATTTGGCACACAGACGGTGGCAGCACTCGAGCACCTTTGGCCTGCGACTTCCTAGGTTGTACGCACAGTAGCAGATCTTACACTCCAGCTCCTCTATGCTCAGTAAATCCATGTGGCCACCATCACCACCTCCACCTCCACCATTCTCAGTGTTTTGCAGCTCAATCATCACCCTCCCCTTCCACTAAGGCGTTTTCCTGCCTCAAGATCAACAGAAAAATCCAACCGAATGCTCAGGTCCAGGCTCAGCACCGAGGGGCATGGCAAGTTTCCCATAGATGGAGATGGTGACAAAGGTCCACTCCACTGACGGCCTGGGGTTCATTGTGGTTCCTGCTGTGTGTGTGTGTGTGTGTGTGTGTGTGTGTGTGTGTGTGTGTGTGTGAAAGAGAGATTTGGGAGTTGATGTGGGAAGTCCCTCCAGTCCTGGCCTCTCTGAGCGGTTAACGTAACGGTGCTTCGTTTGGGGCAAAAAAAGCTTTTGATGGGCCGCAATGAAAAAGGAGAGAGAGAAAGTGAGTGAGAGAGAGAGAGAGAGAGAGAGAGGGTGAGAGATAACTGTTAACACAGCATTAGAAGAGAACAAACAGAGGCGAAGGGACAACAAAGCAAAGCCTGTACAAACCAGGGCTGGAATTTTCGAGCCTGATCTTTTGTTGCTCAGTGAAATTCAGTCCAATTAGTAGCTCACACACACACACATATACAAGCACACACACACACAAGCACACACACACAATGTGTGTGTGCATGTGCATAAAAAATGAATGTGTGTCTGCAAACTTGTACAGATTGTGTGCACAAGTGCTTGCAATAAATGAGTGTGTATTTGTGTCTGTCTTTGTATGTATGTGTGCAAGTGTGTGTGTGTGAGTTGTCTGTGAGTGAATGCATGCATAAAAACATATGAATGACTCAGTGTAACAGTGTGTAACAGTGTGTAACAGTGTTACAGTGTTCAGTGTTCTCTGCTCAGTATTTCTTCATAAAACAATTACCTCTGCAGCTAAACACATTTCACGGTCTCTGCTTTCTTGTAATCTATTTTACATTATGGGACTTCCATGGACGCCATTTTCATGTAGACTGTCCGAGCTAATCGTTGTTTCCTCAAACATTATTTATGTTTTGGAAATTTGTTGCCTCCAGTTTCAGAGTGTAAGAGAGTGTGTTCATCTGTACTCGAGTATTTGCTCTAATTACAGCTAATATTACTGACTAGTCCAACAGTTCCCAACAGTCCACTGTCCAACAGTCCAACTGAGCCCAGTTACATTCCCCACTTGCATGGCTCCAGTTCTGGCACGACACTGGCACTGCTCTCCATCAGTGTTCCCCATGTACCACACCTGAAAACTTCCTCCCCTGAGTGGTCCAAAGCTCCTGTGCTACTAGAGTAAACACCAACACACTTCCAGTGCTCTTAGCACCCAGTCCTGGGCAGTATGACTGAGCTAACATGAGCTAACAGCAGCTAAAGCTGTCAGCAGTTTACTTCACTGTCCATCATAAACTCTGTAAATCACAGAGAGTTGAGGCGGAGCAGCCGGAGGACATCAGAGGGAAAACCAGAAAACATTTTCTCCATAAAATATGATCCAGTTTCACCAAAATCAGTGAAATAGTTGGTGGTGTGTGACTTAAGCTGACTTGAAGATTGTGGTTTGATGAATGAAAATAACTTCTAATTTGCAACTTCATTCTTAAGCTTGAAAAAATAGTAACTGACGTGAAGTGAATGAGCAGCCACAGCAGTGGAAAGTGGAGCAGGTCATTGTTGGAGATCACAGTTTGGCACGGAGCTCGGATCTGATCTTGATTTGGGTCCAGAACAGTGCAGGCGGCAGCGTGAAATGGGTCAACGTCTCTTTGTGGTTCTCAGTTTCCCCGCGTTACACCCAAAGATGGGTTCATTCTGACTCTGTCATGTGTGGCCCAGTCTGCCGTCTGTCTTACAGCGTCTCCCACACACACACACAGAGCACATTCATCCTGCTGGTGGAATAAATCACAATCAGAGTTAGAAACTGAGCTTGTTCTGTTGTTTCTGTGAGTGCAGGTGTTCACTGTGAGACAACTGGGCTGCTTTCATGCAGCAAAGTGAACTGAATTTAGCTAAACAGCAGATTTGTGACCGCAGTTATGCAGCTGTCCGACCAAACTTGTCAAAATGTGAACACAGCATTCGTCACTGCTCTGGCCCGATACACACTGTGTGTGCATCCTGTGTGTTGTGTGATGAATCAGGTGCAAACACTAACCAGCAGTTTATCAGTTTACAGTTTTCATCTGATAAATGTACATCAGATATTTGCTGTCTGGTTTGGTCTCCATAAAGTCCATAAAGTAACTATTTAGCTTCAGGCATCATTTAATGTCAGAAATCTTTATTACATGTACAGTATGTACGATCATTTTCTTCTTTACATATTTATTAATGTGATTTTAATCATTACAGTATAACTCAAACAAATGACGTCACACTCCAGTAAATGCACACACACACACACACACACACACACACACACACACACCTTACGTCAATGACCTGAACCACAACAAAACAAGCAGCAGCTGAGAGACTGCGTCAATTCAGAGAGACTGAACTGAATCAGACAGGAAGTGTGGCGATTTTGTCTTTCACAATAAAAGACATTAAAAGAAAGAAACATACTCTGAAAATTGAATACTTTGCCCTCCATGTATATACTTTCCTGCCATGGGGGTCAGCTGAACGTGACAAAACAAAAAAGGTTTCTGAAGAGCTGTTGTGAAGCTCAGTGTGGCGGCTCTGGTCGCCTCCATCTTGGCTCCATCCCGGCTAATCTAAAATATGTCAAAGAGGTGGAGCTGAATGAAACCTGGTTACTGAAACTAGA
Organism: Protonibea diacanthus; assembly: GCA_028641955.1. Taxonomy (NCBI): domain Eukaryota; kingdom Metazoa; phylum Chordata; class Actinopteri; family Sciaenidae; genus Protonibea; species Protonibea diacanthus. Next base: position 23,707,821 of record CM053988.1, read on the forward strand.
CCCCTGTGACCACACCCACCTGTCAATCAAAGCGTCCACGCTCTTAATCCTGCATAACTTTAAGCCTTAATATAATGTGAACAGGTGAGTTGTATATAAATTCACCCTCAGTACAGTTGTCATGAACGGGGAAATTAGCTATAGAGACCAAAACAGTTTTTGGTACCAGGCTGTAAACTTAATGTTATATGTGTGTGTATGTGAGCAGATAACAAACAGTCACAGTTCTAGCACCGAACGCTATGACTTTTATTTTGAAAAACCCAGCATCTACTATCATACACCATCCGGTTAACTTGACACCGAGCTCTGCTGGAGGAGCTGAGCGGCAGAGCGGAGAGGGGGCCCCGGTCGTTTTCCAATGCTGGGGAGCCGGGAAACAGGAACCGCGGGCGGCGAGGAGGCGGCGGCGGCGGCGGCTGCGGCGGCCGGGTCGTCGGAGCCGCTGAGCCGGCCACACCGCGGGAAGGAGACGCCGCCCGGCCGCGCAGGGTGTCGTCTCACCGGCCTTGTCAACTGGAGGCAGAGACCGTGCAGGACTTCAGCCCTGTTTGCTGCAGCCAACACCATACTGTGGTAGGCATCATGACGCAGGGATATCAGACAGAGTCCCAGGCGGATAAATGAGCTCCTGTTAATTACAGGGACGAGAAGAATGAACTCAAACATCATACTCATATTTCTATGGCTTGAATGAAGTGAAGATATCTCATGTTTTTTATTTAAATCAGATTTTCCTTCAGAATTATTCTACTTTAATAATATTTTTAAGGTCAAACAACGACTGTTTGGTACTTTTATATCCACTAATATTGAACAAAGTGTTTCAATCTTTATATCTTATAAAAAGTCTGAGGTTTGTAAAGAGTTTGCACTGTTTATCCTGTTTTCTAATTTTCTTACAGTTTCTTGTATTAATTAAATGAAGTCTAATATTCTAATGTTTATATTCAGGGCCGTGAACAGGATTTCCTTCATCCAGAGTGGCCCTAACATGATGATTTGATGATTGAATCGTACATTCTGCAGCCGATTCTTTAGTTTTATCAAAAAAGGCATCACTGAAACAGTTACAATGGGAATTTAATTATTATAAATAACTACACATCTGTGGTAGGGCCATAAAATCAGCTCAGTACTCAAAGGAGTTAATAAATCAGCATAAAGTCAGAATTATTTGGATTTTTTAAAATGTTATAAATGTAGTTGATTATACTTTCTGTGCATTTTATTTCTCCACACTGCTACGATTACAGTTACAGAGAAATATTTGCTTTATTGAATGTTTCCTGTGTTTCTAAATTCCCATCATCAACTCATTCTGCATCATTCCAGATTATAAAATGTCTGTTCCAGTATTACCAAAGTACTTCACAGTACTTTGCTTCAACACAGTACTCATTAGAACCAGACTGATTCTGGATATTTGGGGTCAGATCAGAAACACAAAGCCGCTCACAGATCCAACATGACGCTGTCTGATAGACGTGTAACCTTTGTTTTGTTCCTCTTCAGGTTCGTGGCCTTCAGCTCTCTGCGAGCTTACAGCCTCCTGGCCGTCGTGCTGGCTCTGCTGGTCGTCACGGTGACCGCCAGAGATGTTGCTCGGTCCAGATCAACAGGTAAGACAGAAAACACCTTCTTCTAATCGTCTCAGAGTGTAACAGTGTTATCTGTTTCTGTTACTGTGATGATGATTATCTTCTATCTAATCGAATGCAAAGACACATACACTGATCAAACATAGCTATGCCGTACTCTTTAAACATACACACACACACACACTGGACCTCAACAATCTTAACATAAAACAACAAAGACTCACAAGATGGCAGAAGAGTACTTAACTTTAAAAAAATACCGGGATCGCCGTACATCCTGCTTCTCATTTCAATTTTCACCCATAAGACAACAGAAGACGGTCATAAAAGAAGTTTGACTGGTCAAGAGACACGATCAGACAGGTTCAAAACAACCACATACCCTATTTAACTATGTCCTTTTTATGTTAGCAGTGTTGATATTGAAAGAATATATCTGCTCATACTTCGATAATCAATTAATCAGTTATGACAATAATCTCTCGCTGGCATCATCGCAGTGGCAGCAGTTTATTCAAGCTGCTGGACGTCAGATGATTTCACCCTGATGGTGACTCGTTAGCCTGATGAGTCAGGACGAGGAGAGGATGAGGCACAGATGGTCCCTCATCAGCCTGACCGTTGCTCACTATTACTCCACTATTACGTCAGTGACGTTTGCATCTAATCGGAATATTACTCTTAATATTGGTCCAGGTGTTTCCAGTAGTTACAGTAGTTCAGATGAACATCAGGAAACGTGTCAGTGATCTTGAAGATTACAGAGCTGAAAGCTGAATTCTGCTGACATTTCACTGTATTTTGAATAAATAAATAAATAATGATGTATGATATAAGAGAGCTGAGCTGTTGCACTCACAGTTTGCATGTAGCTGTAATCTTCAGCATCTCTCCATGAGACCATTTCCTCTACTGCGTTTTGTCCATTTTGTCCTTCAGGCTGATTAAATACGTCTACGGCCTCCTGTCCACATACTTCTGTCCGGGCGCTTGTAGTTAACACTGCAGCATATAATAATATAGCAGACAGCTGTGTGTTTTCAGTTTACCGTCTAAAAACATGATATAAACATGTAATACGTCTTTTATTATCTGTGTTATTGGTCATTTTACTCATTAGTATTGTGTTTTCCAGTGTGACCTCAGTGATGATTAATAATAGATTTCTTCTTTTCCACAGGAGCTCACTTATGGCGCAGCATGACTGCAAGGTAAGACACTGAAGTGCATCCGAAGTGGATGTTTGTTTGTGTGTGTGCATGTGCGTGTTTGGCAGAGTTTTACTTCTAGAAACATCCGAGTACTTAAAGGTCCAGTGTGTCAGATTAAAGTAGTAAATTATTATTTACTAGAATGAGACTTTTCTCAGTCCTCCATGTTGAACCGCCAAGTTTCTCCTGAAGCCCAGAACGGACAAACTAAACACTGGATCTAGAGGGGGACTTTTACATTTTTTATGACCACTGTAGTTTCTCCTTCATGTTAGAAAGGAGAGGGTGAAATGTTGAAGATTGAACGGACACGAAACTCTCTTGGCTGAGTTGTTGTTCTCTGATCAGGTTTGTTCAGGTTTCAGGCTGGATGCACAGGTGTGTTGGACATACATCCTTTCTGAGAGGACACTCGTCCTAAATCTGCACTGGACTGTCGAGAAGCTGCAGCCCTGTAGAGCTGATTGGTCACACATGACTGTCTAATCTAATCCTCTCCGAGACCGAACCATGTGACGGCTCAAACACTAGAACGTTACAGTTTGAAGTCACAGATCACATACTCACCTTGTGATGCACGAAAGATCAGTCGAGTAACCACGATGACGAACACGCCGAGTATTAGGGACACTGTAGGGAAAAAGTATTGCACGAATAATAAGATGCACCTCTGCTAAACCAATCATTAAAACACAGTTTAAGTACTCTTTGCCCTTTCGACGAGCTGAAAGTTTGTAACTTGACTTGACCAGCTGACTTTTCTACGAGCTGACTGGCTGTTGGAACAGGTGACGTGCCTTACGTTGTAAAACCAGCCACTGGAGATTTAACAAGCTGAGTCACAAGTAACAGCGTCAGCCAGTCTTGAGTCGAGCTGAGATGGGCTAGTTTGGTTTCATGTCGTTGTAAATTTTGGTCTGGACTGGGCTTTGGTCTTCCTTGAATCCTTGAACTCTCTTCTCTTAGAAACAGTCTGAAAACCTGCTTACTGGAAGTGTGTTTAATTTGATCTGTGCACCTACATTCACTCTGATGGCAGAGGAATCTTTTAACTACACATAAACCTGCTCACAATTTGAAGTTACCATGGTAATAATTTTGCTAATTTCTGACCCATTTGGCCGACTTAGTCTGGTTTGTCCAAGTGCTGGAGGTGGAGGCGATGGGAGGGGGTGAGTCACACTGGTAACCTGGTTCACACAAGTGATTGTGAATGTGTGTGTGTGTGTGTGTGTGTGTGTGTTACTCGATGCCGCTGCCAGCTCCGAAGGCTCGCTGGGATTCAGCAGAGGTGACAGGGATTTGAGGGCGCCAGGCTGGATGCAACACATCTGAGTTATGTAGCTGATAGTCGGGTGAGTTCAGGTCAGGGGCGAGCCACAGAGTGTTTGGATATAAAGACATGCAAACCCTGCCTGAGCTGGGTTTCCATCTCACATTAATAACAGTAAAAGCAGAGACAGAAAGACCGAATGCAGTGTGGAAAACCTCGCCTGTCGATGAAGTCTTCATGGAGGGAAGACGAACACTCACAGATGTGGATGTCATTGGTAAAAATGAATTGACTCTAAGTCACCGATAGGTGTGAATGTGAGGGTGAATGGTTGTTTGTCAGCCCTGTGATGGCCACTTGTCTCCTAACCTGGGATCTGCTCCAACCCCCCACAACCCTGCAAAGGATAAGTGGTTATAGATAATGGACGGATGGATGGACGGATATCTAATGCCAAGATTAACTATTCCAATTCAAACTCCATTTACAAGCTTTTCTGGAGTTTTCAGATAGTTCATGTTTGTCCAGTTGTCGATATGTTAACGGTATTTTTGCCCACTTTCAATGATTGATCCATTCCAATGCAATTATTATGCCATGAAGTTGACTTTTATGATGATGTGAAGTGTCCAGATTGTAAAAACAGACAAAAGAAGCACGTAACAAAGAAAAATGGCCAAATCTGAGCAAATGAACAAAGTCTGGTGGGTAAAACACTCTGAAACCTCTGAAATGATCCCAATGTTTCAAACTCTGCAACGTCACAGAGACGTACAAAGTGTTTGTTGACTCTGTCATGGAGATGTTTCAAGGTTCCCTGCAGAGTTTTAGACCTTTTACAGTCGTATGTACACAAATGTGTCTACGTGTGATACAAAGTTCTGCAAATGGTTTATCCCTTCATCTGTTCCACTGATCAGCAGGTGGTGGTAAAACTCCAAGAAATGCAGCAGTGCAGCAGTAAAGACAGGGAAGAAGAAGACTGATAGGACAAAAACATGGATGCTGAATTTTCAATATTTGCAAGAGTTATTCGACGAAGGAAAAAGATTCAGTGCATTTGTTAGAACTCAGAAACACACAGTGTGTTTTGATATGAACATAACTTTTGTTTGTGTGCCAAGAAAATTCCACAGTGCACCTTTAATTCGGTTATATGTTTTACCCTGAGATGAAAGTTAACGATGGTGATGTTCTGGTGGACGGTTTTTAATATTGTGACCCCTCATCTGTGTATATGGGAATAACAGTAAAGTAGAAACACCTCTCGGTGTGACGTAGTCCAGTAAAAACACCACCTCTAACTGTGACACATTTCTGATAAGCTTTGTAAAAATAGATGTTATGGCAGTACAAGTGTACCAAATAAAGTGGACAAAAGGATAAAAGTCCCTGATGATATTCAAAGCGGGGACGTTGTGGTTTACGTGGCGTCACAGTGGCCACAAAGTTCTTAAAGTGTCCTGCATGTTTTTATTTCTTGCACCGAAGAAACAGTGTTTGATTTATTACACTTTCCTTCTGTCCTCGTTCGCATTTCTACCTCTAAATATCTCTGTTTACCTTCTGCCTTCCTCTCTGTCTCTGTGTCTGTGACATTTGGTCAGCAGGGTGGGATTGTCACCTGCTGTTGTCCATCAGAGGTGTCTTGTGGGTAATTGTACCGGCTCTGGAGCAAGTCTCGGGGCAAAAGGCTTGTGGGAGATTAGCTGCTGACCCAAAATGCGAGCTGACAGCTGGGATGTTTGAACCAACAGCGTCCTTCCCTGATGTGACTCTGTCTGTGTCTGCGTGCAGTAAACATAGTCTAAAACTTATATATAGATATATATGTAGTTAGTTTGTTTTTTTATTTCTGTGTCATGACAAATATCTGGCCCATTTTACGTGGGATCATGCTCCTCCGTCAACGTCCTCTTTGGTCTCTTCTCCTCTACCATTATATCCATAGAGGCTGCTAAGAACGGTCACAGTACCTGCTTGCCTAACTCCAGTTCTGGCACGACACTGGCACTGCTCTCTATCAGTATTCTGCATGTACCAGGCAGCGGTCACCCAGCGGTCCAAAGCTCCTTTGATACCAGTGTAAACACCAACACACACCTAGTGCTCTGAGCGCCCAGTCCTGGGCAGTATGACTAAGCTAACATGAGCTAACAGCAGCTACAGCTGTCAGCAGTTTACTTCACTGTCCATCATAAACTCTGTAAATCACAGAGAGTTGAGGCGGAGCAGCCGGAGGACATCAGAGGGAAAACCAGAAAACATTTTCTCCATAAAATATGATCCAGTTTCACCAAAATCAGTGAAATAGTTGGTGGTGTGTGACTTAGTGCCGTAAAGCGTTACGTACTTCTCCCGACCCGGAGCCCAAAGTTACATAGTGTGAGAACAGACGTACGAATGACAGAGACACCGTTCACCTGATCACAGGTCAGTGTGGATCAACAGGAGGTCACAGATGAGAGTTTATGTTATTTTATTTTATACTTTATGTATTAAGTTACACGATAGAGGTGGCTGACTGGAAAACAGTAATTTCATCCTGCTGAACTTATTTCCTTCTGGAAGGAAACAACAAAAAGTAAACCAACATCTTTAACCGTGAAGATGAAAAGTCACATCATTCTTACGTGACGTGTCTTTAAATGGATTTTGTTTTTGTGGCTCGCTGTGCTGCTGTTTGTTCCCACAACACAAAGTGTCTTAAGAGTTATGAAACCTGAGCGTGTGTGTGTGTGTGTGTGTGTGTGTGTGTGTGACTCAGCTGTTTCTCCACTGACAGAACTGATTCAGGAGGTGTGACAGGAAGCAGTCGAGCCAATCAGATTGCTTCACACAGAGGGGGGTGTGCTTCAAAGCGAACCTTCTGACTGGACGGAGGCCGATTGGTAGGAAACAAAACAACAAACCAGCCACGAGTGTTTCATCACAGTCAAATGATGCGATCGAGTCATTTATTATTGAAAAATCACACATTTGTTTGCCCGTGTTGAAGTCTGGTTGACCAAGTGAGAACTAAAATTCTTAAATATTTAAGTCTTAAAGTTTTCAATCTTCTTATGCTAACCTTCATTACCATAAATACTATAAAACACAGCCTACAACGACAATCTGATCTCGTGGTAATCCTCTATTCTAGATCAGTTTACCTTCTTGTTTTACCACAGCATCTCTAATATCCTGTGCACTGGACGTTGTTTATCATAAAACTAACTGTGGAGCATCCGAACAAGAAGTTTGCACAACTTCCAAGAAACTGTACGCGTGTGTAGTGCTGTCCACCATCGTGGAGCAGTTATGATGCAAAAACTGCGAAAACAAAAAGTGTTTTTTCAGATTCTCATAAATCTAAAGCTGAAATGTGTCATGACAACATGAATCAAAATGTTTCCCAATTTAATTTTAGTGCAGCCGTGTTAATGCACAGACAGTTATTTTTTAAATATAGTTATGTTTGTAGGACTCAGATATATTATTATTATTATATAAGAAGTGATTTTTGAAGTGAAACATGTCTCTCAATCATATAAAACTTAATATAAGTAAGCAGTCTCATCTTGTTTGACAGTTATAAATGTACTGATGTGATTTTTTGTTGGCAATTTTCTTATTTCAATTCTAGGAATTGTGTTTATTCAGTTTCTTTCTGGGAGTTAGATGTGAATCGACACCAGTCAAACAGGCCACCTGTAATGACACCCACCTGTCAATCAAAGCGTCCTCGCTCTTAATCCTGCATAACTTTAAGCCTTAATATAATGTGAACAGGTGAGTTGTATATAAATTCACCCTCAGTACAGTTGTCATGAACGGGGAAATTAGCTATAGAGACCAAAACAGTTTTTTGTACCAGGCTGTAAACATGTTTATTTCTGCTGTGAAGTTGGACATTTGAACATGGGGACTTATGGAGATTGAGTCAGTCTTAAGTGGACGTTAGAGGAACTGGCTTCACTTCATTGCCACCAAGATTGCCGCTTGGATTACCCGAAGTGAAACGTCAAATTGTCAAGGAATGTGATACAGTGTCTTGATTAGCGAGCTTTAGAGGTCTCCAGCCTGTAGGTGGATTTTGTCACCTTTGCACAGAGCCAGGTTAGCGGTTTGTTATTAGTCTTTTAGCTTCTCTTAACTTTCACCAAAGTGTCAAACTTTACCTTCAAATAAACATCCATCGCCTCTGAAACACTGTCATCAACACACAAACAACAGTGAGTCAGTCACACGTGTCCGCTCTCATCTGCCTGTCCATGCCATGTCACTGACACAAGCAGAGGCATGTTTGGGAGGTTGATGGTGTTGGAGTTGGTGGTGGTGGTGGTGAAGGGTGTTGCTGTTTCTACCCCCACTTACCCCATCCCTCTGTCCTCCTGATGGCTGCCAGTTGGAATGTAGTGTGACCGGGTTATTTTTAGACAAGGCCGCTTGAAATACTCCAAGCCGGGGCTTCATTGAGGATAAACACAAGCTGCTCTCGCGCCGTGTGGCACGTAGAAACCTCAAAGTTTGCCTCAACCCTGAGTTTGTCCAAAGACTGCTTCTAACTGTCTCTCGTTTCCTGCAAGAAGAATCACTTTGACTATCTTTGTTTGACTGCCTTTAATACTGTCGTCAAATCTTGTGAAGGTACCCGAAGCTCTTGAGATGTCTCCTGAAGATCGTGGGGCAGGATTGAGGTATTGTGTGTATTTTGTGTGTGTGTGTGTGTGTGTGTGTGTGTGTTCAAGAGTTTCTTTTGTGTCTTTAAAGAATCCAAATCACAGGAAAATATATATACTCTTACCAGACTGATAGTTTGGGTTTTATTTGTCTAGGTTTGGAGATACATGCCACCAAAACATTAGAAGTAAATGGAAATTTATGGACTTGAATATTTGATAAATGCTGTAGAAACACATCCCAGTTACTTCTGGTGACTTTTAACAGAATAAATACATCTGAAAAGAGAAATGTTTCGTTTTTAGCAGTTTGGGTGAACTGAACCTTTAAGGCTTTTGGGAAACTACAATCTTGTTCCTGTTTGCCTTGAGCAATCTGTGTTTAATGTACACTTGATTCATGATAAGGGAAGTTGGCACGATTCACACATTTTTTTTTTTGCATTTAACTCTTGAAGAGATCAACAGCACGGCGTGGATCCACTTGGAAAGTAGTACACATCATCGTTCCTCATCCGTCCGTAACATATATAACTTGTAGCTTTTGGCTCCACGTCTTGGGCAGACACATGCAGATGGGCCTTTGTGAAAGTAAAAACCCGACTGGCAGTTTGCGCTTTCTCACTCCATTAATGTCAGCTTCCTATAAATGTAAACAGGTATTAGTTGCATCAGTCCGGGTTTCTGCTGATATATACCCACAGACAGGTGGGTAAACATACAACAACAACACTCTGCCTCCCTTCCTTCCTTCCCAATCACAAGTGGGATGTTTTTGCCGCTGTTCTTCACATTGTTTGTCTTGCACTATTTTTAAAGCGCCGTCACTGGGGCTCGTTAGAGGCTCAGACATGCCGCTCCCTGTGTTGTTTTTTGAGATTACTGATTGGGTAAAAAGTGATATCTGCCTGACAGCTGCTCATGCGGTGCCGCCGCCCTCCTCCCACGCCTGTAGTCCTCTGACGTGTTTGTTGTCATGCTCTCTGTTGAAAGTTGGGCATTTTCTTCTGTTGGAGTGATGACTGAAGTCTTGAGACTGACACACTGGTGGATGGTGGTGGTCTGGAACATGATCTAGTCGCTTCCCATCGTAGTGGTCATGGAGTACAGACAGCATGTGACAGGAGGGCTAAAGAATGACGGATGCATGCAACCCATGATAGTTCTTCTCAAGTTGTGCAAATCCTTCTGGACTAAAATGAGCAAGGTGAGATTCAGTGAAAAGTCTCTGAGGACTGAGTCAGTCAGAGAGACAGATGGGTAAATAAATGTGTTGATGATGACGGCGCCTTCTAATGCATACCAATGCTGTCCGCCTACATCATGGTGACCAGACGTCCATGTTTGTCCGGGATTGTCCTGGTTTGTCCGGGATTGTCCTGGTTTCAAACTGGGTGTCCCAAGTGCCAACAGATATCTGTAAACTGACTAAAATGCCCCGGTTTTCAACATTCATCACTACCAAATTGTCCTCATTTGAAAATATGATCACCCTGGTCTGCTGAGGTAGTGACCTTATTCCGATACAGCCAATCAAATCTTGCATAAAGCAGTAACATCAGTGATTACACTGAGCCAGACAGAAGCCTGCTAAACAAACACAAGAGCCACAGACACATTAGCTTTACTGCTAAAGTCTCTTTCTTTTTATTTTTATTGCAGGTTGTTGTCGAATAGAATCCACAATGGTACAATTTAAAGTCTCTTTCTTACTTACAAACATGAATGAACATCTTGTCTGCAACCTTAGCTTGCTGAACGAGCCATCATTCATCATTTACCACTGCTAATGTCAGTTTTCAGGCTCGTAACTCATATTGTGGTTAAAAGTTCCAGTTCTATCTTTCATTTTGAATAAGATGCAACTTATTCAATTTTGACTTTGGACTAATTTAAAAGTTGTTATGATGTTTATCTGCGAATATAACAAGGTGGACGTAATTTTAAATGGGCTTCTCTCATTTCTGAACGTCGCCAAACATCCACCCATGCCACTGAACCCCGTCACCTCCAAGAAAAGAGTTTGTCTCCACGTTTGTGGAAACTGCTCTTCCACATTCCAGGTAAAATGTGATATGGTGAAGCTTGACAGCACTTTATCCAGGAAGACTTGCTTCTCTTTCCAAGGAGACGTCTGTCTTTCGTGGAACAGAGAAAGGCCTCTCCATGTCTGTCCCTTACTGCTTTTCTTGCTTCATGGTATCACTGTCACATGTTCGACCCATCATGTTTACCTAGAAATCAGCCTGGGGGTCATGTGCCTGGAAGTCGAGAGGGGAGTTGACCTTTCGTCATAAGGGTTATGTGAGACCCCTATGACGAGAGTGTTTGGGTCAGGTGGGAGGGGTGGTGGGTGTATATGAGATACTGGAGCTTCTCGTGGCCCCTCATGGTTGTTCCTTACAGCCTAGCAAGTACGTAATTAGGGTGGAGGAAGGTTTGTGTAGAGTTTTAGGGGGAAGGAAGGTGGAAAAGGTGAAAAGAAGGACTTTAGGTGGTTTAGTTTTTCTCCTTCAGCAAGACACTGGGTCTTCAGAACCAGTACAAATTGTACAAGTGGATTGAAGCTAGTCGCCAGTTCCAAATGTAATTTTTACTCATTATATTATTACTCATTATTTTTTCATTAGGATAGAAATATTCAGTCCACCAATCTGATGGATACATTCATAATCCCCAGAGTATAGATTGCAATGACTGTGATAATTTGATTTTTCTTGTAATGCCAATGTCACTTATCCAATGAAATATTTCAACATCTACTTGATCAACTGCCACGAAATCTAATAAATTTATGGTTCCCAGACTATGTGCTTTGGTGATTTGGTGAAATGTGTCAGCCCTGTTGAATGGATTGCCATGCAGGCCACTGATTTACACACACATTGCATTGAAAGGTCTGTTAACGAGGTCATTGGGAGTTCTGCTGCATATGTGGAAAAGCTGCAGAGGGACTTGTATCTGATCAGAATCTGATAAATTACCTCAAGTTATGTCACTTGTTAGACAAAAATAACATTTAAATATGCTTTTCCTACACATCATCATATCAGAGATTGACCCTGACATGTTAACCCCCATCAAGTAATTTTTAACATAACCTCAATTGTTGGCAAATAACACAACAGCTGTGTGTGTGGAGGAAAACTGACCAGAGGAAAGGGTTGCTTAGCAGGATTTCCATCAATTACCACCTGCCAACAGATGCTAATTTGCGTTGATTACTTCGAATGCCAAAACTTTCCCTTATGGGCTGCCAGCAAGAGGGATAATTGTGCAATATGATCTTTTCCTGGAAATCTAAGTAATGCAGTTGTTCCACGGTCAGTTCTGCACCATGCACATTGAATTCTATGTTAGGTGGCGCACGTACAGGCTTGGTTATCTCGCCCCAATAACTTTGGTAACTTGATGGTTGTAACTGGATGGCTGTTGAACCACTAGACCTAATGTGCAAGGATCTTACAAGCAGCTTGTAAAAATTGACCTGCTCAACTGCCTTGTTAAAATCGTTTAGAGTTTCTATCCTGTACCACCGATGTCAAATCAGTCACATAACTGTGTTACAGGGAATGGCTGCTGAGCCAATAAGCAAACATGAGCCAGGAAACCAGAATCTGTCAAACAGTTTGCAGGATCTTTAAGGTCAGGATGGAAGTGATGAGGTGTCCAGAGAGGTAAAGGGCTGGTTGGTGGTGGCAAAAATGAGGTTAGGACGAGGCAGAATTCAAAAAACACACTAGCGAGATGGAACGATTTGGCAGAGCCCGGAAGGTGGAGTCAGTCTTTTATCCTTTGCGTACCTGCACTTGTACTTGTTCTCATGGAATCACACTCAACTTTTGCATCTACAATGTGCAAACACTCCCTTTACGACCACATCTCTTCCAATTAGCAGAGGAACCTCACAGCTGTGTTAAACTGGCGGGAACCTGCTTAGCTGTTGTAGTAACCAGATCTCCATGGAGATTTCACACAAGCCAGTTTAAAGTTTCCAGGACAGCTGCTTGGTTTCCATCCTCTTATTGGACTTAAATTTCATACATTGTCATTTAATCTGGTGAAAACTGTGGAGGCAGGCCACCGTTACACTTACTACTGTCAGTTTGATTTATTTGGTCCAAACCACAGTGAAAATTTTTGGACATTTTGTATGCTTCAACAGGTTTCAACTTGTCAAAAAAGGCTGAAACGGAATAAACCCATTGGGTTACAGCTTGTTCAGCTAGCTACGAGAGGAAATAGGACTTTAGCTGCCCTGCACTCTATTTATTTCAACACACATGACCTACACACATGTGCCTTTAATAGCTGTCTTATGTGAAGTGAGCACGAGGGTGGATAGTAGAGCTGATTTTTTTTTGGGAACCCTCGAGGTGGCGGAGGGGAAAGTTTCATACCTCACCAGGTGGCCCGGAATTCCCAGCAGTACCACAACATGGAAAGCACTTTCACATTCCTGTTCCCATCTGCCACCTGTCTATTTAGTCATCTGGCCAGTTTTATTGTAGGCCTCTTAATTTAGACTATGACATTTGCATTGGACGGGCTTTCTTTTTTGGACTTAATTTTATCAATGACCCTCAACCAATAGAATTCAAAGCCTGAAAATAAACCTCTCGATCCCTTTCAAGTCAAATGTTGATACTATTTTTATTGCAGGGTGACTGCATATTGTATCAGTAATTACATGGTGACCATAAACACATACCAACAAGTCAAGTCACTTTATTTGTAAAGCACATTTAACAATAACACAAGTGCCAGCAGTTTCAGGTCATCTGATCCCAGAGTGCTGGAAGAGACTACAAAGAGAAACCAAAGCAACTTTTCAAACAACTTTTCCATGATATGGGAAAGACTTTTTGGAGATGGTCTGTTGCCTCTCCTGCCCGCTGCTTGTAGTTACATATGCATTTTGTGATTTAATGCACACCTTTTAACAGCTTTAATTAAAAAACAGTAACAGTGACTTCACCCACAAGCTCTGCACCTTCAGAGCAGTTTGAACTGCTTGTAAAGCTCAGTGGTGGTTCAGATGCAGAAGTGGTGATAGAACAGGAGATGCTAATGAGCGACAGGTAATCTACATTTTATACACTGTAAACTACTAGCATACAAGTTGTGGAAGTAGTTTTTGGGGTTTGGCAGTAAAGCAGAGTGTCATCAGCATAAAAGTGGATGTAGGACTGCAATTAATGATGATAACTGTTAAATGATTGATGTTAAATGATTTTCATAATTTGCTAATAAAGGCATTACTTTTTTGATTTTGTCTTGTCTACAAAGTCACAAAGAAATAGTTTAAAACAAGTTACCAGTGCCCGATCTGATGTTTAGGTGACTAAAACTACACGAGGTTCTTCATCTTTCAACAAATCCAATGTCGCGTGTCTGACACTCTGTATACCCAACCATCCACCTGATCTCCATTTGAGACCATTAGTGGCAGCATACACTGTCAACGGTGAGTTATCCCTAACATAACTAACATTGCTTCTGCCTGATTTATCTTGTAGCTGGGAGATCATCGACTCAGGCCAGGATAGCCGGTCTGGAACTGGACTTCAGCTCAGCGACTCCCTCAAACTCTTCCTCCAGGAGACGTCAGCTTTCAAACAGCAAAACCCAGGCAAGGTGAGGCAGCGGACGACCTCGGGCTAACCTTAACTGTTCACTGAGTCACCACAAAGAAGTGGAGTGGTTGTCAGTGGTTGTACATTTTAAAGGAATAGTTCAACATTTGCTATTGCAAATCAGTATACATTTATCATCTTTGTGTTTGTTTTTACTTTCTCTTCTAGTTTTGCCTGCTGGTTTGCAGTTTGTGCACCTTCTTTGCTGTCTTAGGACGCTACATTCCAGGGATTGTTATCTCATATATTCTAGGTGAGTTTGCACATGCTAAAGACAGCTTAATCTAATCTTAATCACTATGCTCATTTTCAGATACCTAGAATTGTTTTACAGATATCTGAATCCCTGTTAGCATTCCCCCTGTGCCTCAGCCCTGTAAACCTTGGTGGTCCAAACCTCCTGTGGTACAAACACTAACACTCCCCCAGGTGCCCTGGGCTCACAGTCTGTGCAGCCCAGCTAACAAACTGAGCTAATGTTAGCTAACTGCAGCTACAGTTGTCAGGAGTTTACTTCACTGTCCATCAGGAACCTCTTCTTACTCACACCAAAATCAGTGAAATAGTTGGTGGTGTGTTGATGAGCCAATTGTTTCTGCATATAAAGTTAGAATGACTTTTTTTGTGTGTGTTTTTATGCCCAGTGATGAATTTTCAGATCTTCTTTTCCGTGTTTTTCCCTCTCTTGAACTTTCTCTGCAGTGCTTGGCGTTTTCCTGTGGCCTCTGATTTCATCTCGCGAGGTCGGTTTGTGGCTGGAGCCAGTTCTGCAGAAACTGGACTTTGGCATCGGGGAGTTCCTTCGGAAAATCAAAGAGAACCATGGTAACTATGTCAAGATGTTTTGCGTCGAAACAGTTCTGTCCTCCAAACAAATCGGAAATGTACAACATTTGAAATGGCAGAGTTGAAAGCTTTCATGAACTGGATAAAGATGCAACATTAGCAATACTATCATTACGGATACTTCAACGTAGAGACGTTGTAAACTTACAGCTTGTCTGTTTGTTTCTTCCTTTCAGAGAGGAGGATCATGCAGGCTCAGACTGAGAAAGAGGGCATCGAGTCGGACCTTTCTTCCATGTTTCCCAAGGTTGGCTGATCATCTCATCTTGATCTAATTGTTGCCTGACAGGGTCCAATTAAAGCTAATTGAAGTTTAGCACACATGATCCATATCAGCATCAAGATGCTTTTAAAATGTTGCTCTGCAAGCCAAACACCTGGTTACAGATTACATTCACTGAGTGTGCTTCCCGTCAAGAGTCTTAAGAGCAGATCATTTATATCATCATTGCATGAATAAAGCGGATGTAATGCAAAGTCACAAGCAGGCCTGGACTCAAGTCAGATTTGAGTCCACCTACTAACTCTCAGCTGTTAGCCACATCTTACAACGTTCCATCAGTGGATTGGAGCTTGTTCTTGGAACCAATTGGCCGTTAGAAAACAGCCAATGTTTTGGAGCTCCTGGTGCATCCTGCAGATAACCATAACAGATAATGGACATCTGGGCCAAGACTTCCTTTGCAGTCCGATTAGTAACCTGGGATAAGTGAGGACGACTAGAAACAAACACGTTTTGCCTGCCTGCTCTCCCACACGGACTGTTAATCTGCATGCAACCAATGCCCTTCTCTCACATGATTGGTCAATACTACTCTGATTACAAATGGAAAAGAAGAGTGTGACGTGCACATGTGCTTTAAATTTCTTTAGTTCTGCACCTGAAAGTCTGACCTCTCCATGTGTTTCCCTCCTACAGCTCGACTCCACGGCGTGTAAGGAAATGTCTGTATCCGACACAGAGGTGTCTGACGTGACGTGGACGGACAACGGTACTTTCAACCTGTCAGAAGGACACACGCCACAAACTGAGAACTCAGAAGGTACATCTGTCAGCTGCACACAAGAAACAGAAATATCTCCATGTCCACTGTAAATAAATCTGAAGATGATGATCATCATCAATTAATTTAATGAAATAATCAAAACACTATAGGTGACATTGCGGTTGACACAATGCAGATTGCATCATAGAATGCAGTACAATGAAAACTGAGGGATTACAGATAAATTACCATAAATATCTGATGGATTATATTTGAATGGAGCATTTTAACATAATTTAATAGTACAAAATATTAAATAATTTTAAAGTTTTTTAAAGTTGTTTCCACACAGTAAATATTCATATGGAAATATTAGTAACAATACAGTTATTATTCTTACTGTCAGTTTTTCAAAATTAGATTTCCCTGCCAAAAACCTGCAAATCACTACATGCAGAATCATTCTGGATTTGGCATTCAGTGGCACACTACGTGCCTGCAATGCATGAATCATCCACCAGAGGGTAGAAGACCTGTCAGGTTGCATACAGCAGATGTCCTAGGAAAGTATTGATCATTACTGTGTCTCAATTCGGATACTTCTGTGAGTACACGTCTATGTAGTACACCTGCATTTTAGAAGGGTAGTGTTGTCTCAATTTGGAATATATGAAATATATGAAATACCAAATATTAGGACTTGAAAGAAGTTACATACTGTGAACATGTCGTGGTCACTGTTCATCAGACTCTTGCAGTTTTACAATATTTCCATTGTTTTTACCTGACAGACCTCGACAGAGAAGAAGCCTTCACTGGCGGTCTTCCAGAATTCCCCTCACTTGACAATGGCACAACGACCAATGGTGACGATGACGATGACCTCAGCCTCGGTCTTCCCTCGCCTCCACCTCACCACGGGCAGCCAATCAAATCCAAGCATACATCCTCCTCTCCTTACAAAGACCAATCCACCGACAAAGCCCTCGAATTAGTCAACCAGATGGCAGGCGACTTCATCGCCGCCGCCGTCACAGCCGCCATCCAGGAGAGAATAGAGGCGGCGGTCGGCCCGACAGCGCTGAGCGTAGCCTCAGAGCGGTCGAGGCTCACAGAGTCCACCAGGCTGCTGGAGCTGGCCGAGGAGTCGGACAGCGAGGTGGAGGACTTTGAGCTGCTGGACCAGTCGGAGCTGGAGCAACTGGAGGGGGAGCTGGGGCTCGGAGAGGAGAAGGTCCAGGCCAAAGAGGAGGAGAAGGCTAAGAGTGACAAGCCCGCCTCTTCTGGATTCTTCTCCAAACTTCTGAGACGCCAGTGATTGATGAAAAGTTCGGTCAGTTCGGTGGGGGGAGGAGGACGACGAATTACACAGGACATGTGTAGGGGAGCACAGTTGGGGGTTGTTTCCATTTATCTTTTTTCCTGTAGAGCTAACATTAAAACTTCAATATTGAGGTGGAAGTAATGTCACTTTAATCAGAATCATCTAAGCCTAATGCCGAGATCAGAACACACGATATCAAACCAGATAAAGGCCCGACTCTGAGGGTGCTTTGGCCCGTACAATGTGCACGTCACTGCATATTTATTTATTTATCTTTTAACATTTATTTAATCTATTGTCGTGCGCCCCATAGAGTTTTTGGCCATACTACGCAGCAGCCGATTAGCCTAGTGGTCATGTTACAAGTCTTATATTAACATTTAGATATAAATACGGGTAATGATGTGGAGCTTTCAGGTGCATGGTGGGTCTGCAAAACTGGAATCAGCAGGACTCTGGTTAGAAGATGAAAAATGTCCTCCTATTTTGCAAATTTGTTAATATTTTTAATAAGATTTATTGTTTTTCACTGCTTCAGGCGTGTAGCTGTAGCAGTCAGTCAATCACAGTGCATTAAATCACAGTGATAATTTAATGCAGATATCATTTGACCCCATTAGTCTCGATACCACTCGGTGCTGCAGTCAGTACCTTAAAGATGTCGAGTACTGACATCCTGACATGCCCTATACTATGATACTATGAAATACAAACATATCGTGTAGTCTGATCCCGGCATAAAAGGTTGTTGATGGAGAACTAAGGTCCTACTTTTGGTTTTAATGAATTGCTGTGGTTATATTTGTCTTTTCAAAGCACCTTCTGTCACTTATCACTAAAACACCGAATCGTTCAACCTTATGAAGAAAATACAAACTTGTATTTAAAAAATAAAAACAGGACTTAAACATTCCCAAAACAGACTTTTCCCCCTCATTGTTATGTAAGCCTGAATTCATCCCAGAATTGCATTGAAAAGTCCGGTAACTGCAGCAATGTGCACATCTGACCTGCAACCTGAGCTGTTTTTGGGGTAAAGTCGTTGTGTTGTAAGTGACTGACTGCCTTTAGTTTCAAACACAACGCTCACAACACACCTAACATTCGCCTCACTGCTGAATTGATTCAACCAACTACATTACCCAGAATTCCAGGCATCAAATCAAATGACAATCACTCAGCGATGAAAACACCTTTAATGTTCAACATACAACTACTGTTTGACTGTGAGGATTAAACAGTAGGTAACCTTTTTTGTTATTTTTTATTATTTCCTTTTTTAATTTTATATGTTTTTTTTTCTTCTTGAAATATTTATGTTGTCGTGACTTTTATTTTATTACAACATGCAGCAGGTCTCAAAATACTATGCATGGAAATCTCATTTTGAGACATAAATATATTAAAACATTAAAACATTTTACTTCCAGTGCATCGAGCCCATGAACTTAAGAGAAAACTTACTTTACTGCATTTGGATCATCCTCTAAAAAGTCAAATTTTGATTTTTCATAGGTCATTGTTGTCAGTTATCAGACTCGTAGTGTGCCGACTGGTTCAGCTTTAACTAAAAGGTGAAATCAAACTTCACTGAATATTTTTCAGAGAAATGTCTCCAAACAAAAACAAACCACTGCAAAATAAATTTAAATAAAATGCTGCATACTTACACATTTAGTCAAATCTGAAGAACTCAGACCTTCTTTTAGGGACCTTTTTTTCTAACTAAGTGATAAATATAAAGGAGATAGAGGTCTGGTCTACGGCGGATGAGGAGATATGTGAACACCTCTGAGTGTCCAAACTGAAACAGTTGATGGGAATCTTTGTTACTTGCTCTTTTTTAGTAATACACCACCTCACCAGTAGGGTTGCTAAGGGGCGGAAGCTTTCCAGTAAATTTTCAGAAACTTTCCACGAGAAGTTAGCTGGGGAATTTTTGGAAATATTCCAAATCAGAAACTCCATGGGGAATGATGTAAATTTAACTGTAAATTTGGGGTAACTCAAACAAACTGTATCACATCCAAACAAATCTAAACATGCAAAATAAAACAATTAAAAACATTTCAACAGATTTATTTGTAGTAGAACTTTATAAAGTTTGAATTATTTTATTGAACAATATTATGCAGTCCACAAGCTTAAATGTGTGTCTTCAACAGTCTCTGTGTGTTCTGGGCTCTAAAGTGTGGTCCAGGTACAGAAATCACCTGTGCAGGTAGGGGGCGTGGCCTCGATAGCCCTGCAGTAAGCAGTGTGCTATGTGCATGTGACTGAGGAACAGCAAATATTCAAGTGTACCTGCATGAAATCTGGTTGTTTTAGTCAAGATTATGATAAAATATATTTTCCCCAACTATATTTAATTTCACTGTTAAAGGCCAACGATCAATTTTGTAAATTCCCAGCTTATTCCCGTTAATTCCCATGGAAAGTTTCCAACTTGGAAAATTCCCAGAATTTTGCAACCCTGCTCAGCAGTATTCCTGCTGTCTTTTACCATGAATTAATTGATGTAAACACAGTCATTGCATGGCTGGAATCTCATATTCAATGGCAGGACAAGGTGAAAATAGAAGTTAATTCAACCCACCATTGCTCACTGTCACAAGCTAAAATAATGTAAACAGAGGTTGCAGAGGTGCCATCAACAGTTAAAACCTGACGTGGAAGTACAAATCACAACCTATGACGTACCTCTAAGCCTTACGGTTGTGCCACCTGATAACAGGCCTTGACTGATTGACTGCCATGGTAGCCCATTGGTTCGAGCTCTGACCATGAATCGCCACATCCCGTGTTCGTGTCCTGGCCCGGGGAGCTTTGATGCGGAGACAGCTAGACTCGGCCCGATCCTAAATGTGGTTGGTACCCGAACAAAGAGAACACTGGAAACAACATGACACTCTGCCGTAGAGTGAGCGGACAAAACAAAAAGGTTTTCTCCAGTGATGACTACACGATCAGAACTCCAGTCCTGCGGCTATAGTGCTGGATTCTATTAGATCAGGTTAGACTGAATATAAATGGGCCCTGGTCCTGACTCTGGTCACGTCTCAGCTAGTAGGAACCAAGTGAGCCCAGGAAGACCTGTTGATCTCACAGCATAGGATGATCCAGTGAAGTAAAAAGAAGTTTTAGTGCACTGAAAGTAAAATGTTACAAGGCAGCGTATTTCCATTTACACCTTAATTGTTGCACCTACGAAGGATAGTCTGCTGTCTGTCTGCTCAGTCTGTCGTGAATTCACCGAACACCGATTCAATGACTGAACTGTTTCTTTAACACGCCTTGTACATTAAAAGACACTGTTTTTATAACAAAGACACACAGCAATGTATAATGTATCCTCTTGAATTAATCATGTAATGCCTTGTATTAGCATAACTCTAAAGATAATAATAGAAACATTTGTTTATCAGTGCCTAAGAGGACTTTGTAGTGGCTGCAGTTCATTTCTAGCTCACATGTGATAACTGTATAAAACAAAGAAATGTTCCAACCTCTGAATAATTGTTCAGAAAGGTGTAGGCTTAACTAAATAAAACACTTTTTAAATATTTAGTAAACTGATAAAAATAAATCATGTTTCTCATTTTTTTTCCCGGTTGTGTCATGGTGGCTTCCATGCAGTACGCTGTACGTTGGTGGGTCAGAACCAAACTGCATAAACATAATGTACTTTTATGTATTTAAACTAAAGAATGTCAATAAAATGTTGTAACGCAGTCTGTAGTTTCATGATTTAACCGTTGTATGATGATGTAGCTGTTGTATTCCTCATGTTCACACAGTCACATTGTGGGGACATGGCTACCATTTGGGGACACAATCCCTAAGTCCCCATAATGTAGATTGCTAAACATATGTGTTTGTGTTAAATTGTTCTGCCTCTTTACACTTTACTCCACCTGCCAGTTGTAGCATTTTAGATTAAGATTTATAAAAAAAAAAAAAATGTGATCAACATCAATATCTTATAAGAAAAAACAACCCAGCAATATATAAAGTAGTGAAGTAGTTGACCACATTAAAAGTCTACCTACGCGTAATAAAACATAAGTAAGGCATCACTGCCAGTCAAAAGTTTGAACGCTTCATCATTCAGTGTTTTTTTCCACATCAAAACTTGTAGTTGTTTAGTTGTTTGGAGCTTCAGGAACTTGTGGCCAAATGTAACGGTCAGTACCACGTCTTCAATAATGACCTGAAAGATCGTTCTCAGGTCACAGAGCTGCTGAACAAGATCAGATATATAACAGGGAAGAACGGAGGAAGCCATTACACCACTGAAATGTTCCAGAGAGCAGAGAAGGCGATTGAAGAGGAGAAAGAACGAATCCTGAAGGAGAAAGAAGAGGAAATGTGCACTGTTTTGAGTTTATTGTTTGGCATGATCTGTACTGATAGTTCACGGTGTTATTAACTGGGCGAGTGGACCACTAAATGTTCAGAAGTGTCGCACATTGCCAAGAGCAAAGATATCAAAATGTTATATGATTGTTTAATAAATCTGATCTCAACTAAATCTGAATTTTTCAAGTCTATCTTAATACAATACTCTCATTCCATATGTTATTAAAAGTTATCTAACTGGCTTTACGCCTCACATGTTCATGTAACATCATGTTGTGAGCATAGATGAGGAACTAAAATTTAAAGGGCCAGCTACACTCACATGCCATTTTGGAGAACTGGGAGCGGTGTACAGGGAAACAAACACAAGGTATTTATTTCTAATGCTGAAGCAGTCTGTCTAACTTGAGTTTGGAAAAACACTGAGACAAATTTCTGTCCTGACCTTTTTTTGCAAACCCTTCATACATAATAATAATATAATTAATATGCAATGAATAATACTTATTGACATAACAACAAGTTGTTTGTAAGGAGGAGCCATCAGACCACGAGACAGAAAGTAAATCTACATTTCCCTTCATTCTGTTTGATAAGACAGGTCAGGAATTTATGCTTAAATAAAAGAAAAGACTATTAATTCCCATTTAGATTATAATTAGAATAATCCATTAAACATCCCTCTGTAGCAGAGTTTCAGAAATAGTGTTCAATGCACTTTGATGTCAGCAGTGTTTTATAGGCGTGGTTTGTTGCCTGATGTCTTTATATCAGGAGCTGTTGTTGCAGACAGACTTCACTTCACTTCTTCAGATCAGCAGCAGACCAGCTCTTCTCTCCAGAACCAACTATGACCAGTAAATCTGCCACAAACAGTAAGTCAATGAACTGCATTCATAATGTTGTAACTTCTATATAAAATATTTATTCATAGACGACAGCTTGTCACAGCTCAAAGTATTGAAGCAGTCTCATCAGTTCTAAAGCCGACAGTGCTTTAATGGAAAAACAACTTTTCTCAAATTCAGAGTATTTTTATGAGTTTATACTCAGTATTGCAGTACACAGGGAGATCTGTTATTCAGGCTGCTCTCATTAATATGAATGACACGGATAAAATAATAGAAACACCATCGTCAGTGTAATACAATACAATTCAATAACCCCACAAAGTGTCTCAGACATGACCATAGATGAATCAACAATCAAACTGAACTTTGATGAAGGGAGGATTTACTGCAGGACTGTTGTATTAGACTGCATCAGTGTTAACTGGGTGTATCTAATGAACTGTCAGCTACATTTCTATACTTCTGTCCAAAGTTTCCATCAGCATGTTTGAGCACATAAAGTCTATTTAAACAGACACATGACATTGCTTATTCTTGATTTGAGATCATTTTCATGAGGTTACATGTTTATCCTTAATTCCATAAGAACAACATGATTTATTTGTAAAGGATCAGAGCTCTGTGAGTGCCCTGACCCTTTCTTTAAAACACTAACTAGGTTTTTCAAATCCCAACAGCCCAATAATCATAGTTACTCATATTATATTTGACAATCTGATGAATACCTAAAGTGATCTGACATTTTTTTCATCCCATCAGAACCGACCAGATTCAATAATGAGGTGATCAGGATTGTGTTGGTGGGGAAGACTGGAGTTGGAAAGAGCGCCACAGGAAACACCATTCTGGGAAAAGAGAGCTTTAAATCAAAGTTCTCCCCCAAATCTTTGACCAAAAACAGTGCTAAGGCCTACGGTGAGGTGGATGGACAAAAGGTTGCTGTCATCGACACTCCAGGTCTGTTTGACACCAGCACTGATGAACAGACAACAGCTAAAAATGTTACCCAGTGCATTTCTTATGCTTCTCCTGGACCTCACATCTTCCTGGTTGTCATCAGACTGGGAAGATTCACAGAAGAAGAGAGGAACACAGTTCAGATGATTCAGAAAATCTTTGGAGAGGAATCAGACAAATACAGCATGGTTCTCTTTACCCATGGTGACCTGCTCAAAGGGGACCCTATTGAGGAGTTCTTGGCAGAAAGTGAGGAGCTTCAGGAACTTGTGGCTAAATGTAACGGTCAGTACCACGTCTTCAATAATGACCTGAAAGATCATTCTCAGGTCACAGAGCTGCTGAGCAAGATCAGATATATAACAGGGAAGAACGGAGGAAGCCATTACACCACTGAAATGTTCCAGAGAGCAGAGAAGGCGATTGAAGAGGAGAAAGAACGAATCCTGAAAGAGAAAGAAGAGGAAATGCGCAAAGAGAGGGAGGAACAGGAGAAGAAAATAAAGGAAAAGTACGAGGAAGAAATGAAGAAAGAGAAGGCTGACATGGAGAGGCAGAAGGAGCTGATGGCACAGCGTGAACGAGAGATGGAGGAGAAAAACAAAAAAATGAAAGAAGAGCAGGAAAGAAAGGCTAGAGAGGAAGCTGAGAACAGTGCACTGACAAGCTCTTGGTGTCCCATTCTGTAATGAAACCTTTTTCTGACTTTCTAATGCAGACTGTTCTGTCTCATTGTATATATTGATTATTATTATTATTATTATTATTATTATTATTATTATTATTATTGTGTGGTTTAATCTGTAATAATGACAGACAGTTCATGGGTTTTAATAACTGTGAGTTGACCACTAAATGTTATCTTGTGAAGTTTTTTTCATTATTCAAATCTTGGGTTGACAGAGGGTGTTGAATCTTGAACAGATGGTAAAGTGGTTTCTGATTTTGGGTTAAAAGAATAATAATAAAAAAAATGCCTTGACTTGATTCTATACAGTAAATTACACATTTAAAATGATCATTTGTTCTGTATGTTATTCACTCTTCAAATCAAACATCACAAAGGAAATCCGTCTTTGACTTCGTGTCTTCTTAAAATATTGCATGTGATTTAATAAACTAAGAATTGTGTCAATAGGATGATGTAAATGTTCTTTGGTGCCCAGATTGTCAAATATGCTGAGAGGTGATCATGAAATAAAGCTTATAATACATGAGCCATGCTTTATTTATTCTGAGGTTGAGTCTGTTCGCCTTTATTTTGTTTTATGCCACCGCAGAAGGTTATACACTAATAAAATCAATTCATAATCATAATCATAAATATTAAATGCCCCATAAATGTAACACACTGCTCTGGTTTGGACGGTGGAGTGTGAGAGGCCTGGTAAACCGGAAGCAGTAGGTGGCGGTAATGCGCCAACTGACAAAAAAACACACGAAGAAGAAGAAGAAGAAGGCAGGCAGCCACCCTCGTGTGTGAAGTGTGGTTTGTTGTGACACTTTATTAATAATAAAGAGATTAAACAGGTTTATTGGAGGTGTCAGCTCGCTGAAAAGTAAGTAAACATCAGACACCCGTCGTCTGTTGTAACGTCTTCCTGTCTGTGTTAGCTTTTAGCTGTTATTAGCAGATGTTTACACTGAAGTGTGTGAGCCGTGGATAGCTGGCTGCTAGCCCGGGTTAGCATAGCCTGCCTCAGACCGGCACAGCACACTTCGGGTTTATTTAGTTCTACTTTAATGTTGTACTCGTTAAGTTACGGTTAATAACGTTATGTACCGCTTTCTACCTGTTTTATTACGGCTAACGGCTGTGTAGCCACATGTGCTAGGCTAACCAGCTAACCAACTGTCTTACATGAGCTCAGCTAACTTAAATGATTTAAGTTTATAAACGTTATTATTCTTTATGTGAACACAAACCTCCTCACAGTCCAGTGTGTTTGGTAACGGTACACCTCGCTGTGACAAATTTCTATGTGTATCTATTATTATTATTATTATTATTATTATTATTATTATTATTATGCCGGCTAGCTAATACTGTCATTGTAATACTGTCATAATAAACAATCCTGCTGTTGTTTCTTATTTTTTTCATGGATAGATTAAAAACAGACTCTATGTGACTGCAAATGTTAATTATTCGATTTAGAAGGAAACTTTTTAATCGTTTCTGTCACTTTATAAGCAAAACTGTCAGATATTTGCAGCCTTAGCCTCATTAAAGGTAGTAAACTGAATTTCTGGACAGTATGGACTAAATAAAAACAATGGGGAGAATCATATTGAACTTTTTATGACGGACATCTCCTCTGACCTCTGTGCAGGACTAACTGAGGAAATCTGCAGTGGAAGCAGTAATGAAAGTTGCAGTTTAACATGAAATAAAATAGTCTGAACTTGCTGGGAATTAACTGTAAATTGAGGGTAATTTAAACAAACTGCATCGTGTCCAAACATAAATCTAAACATGTAGTTTTGTCATAAGCAGACATGTAAAATAAAACAATTAAACATTTCAACAGATTTATTTGTAAGTCAAACTTTATCAACTTTATTTATTCCCGCTAATTCCCATGGAAAGTTTCCAACTTTCCTGGATTTTGCAACCCTAGTTTCAGAGGCCGCCGTATGTTGACTTCTCCTTCTTGCCTTCAGGTTGCCATGGCCTCCTACACCTGCATCAGCTGCCGAGTGGCGTTCGCAGACGGCGAGGTGCAGCGGGCGCACTACAAAACCGACTGGCACCGTTACAACCTGAAGCGCAAGGTGGCCGACATGCCGCCGGTCACCGCCGAGAACTTTCAGGAGCGTAAAAACAGCGAGTAAACAACACAAGGTATTTATTTCTAATGCTGAAGCAGTCTGTCTAACTTGAGTTTGGAAAAACAATGAGACAAATTTCTGTCCTGACTTTTTTTTTTCAAACCCTTCACAATTAGCCACAGCCACGGCTCACTGTGGCTGATCCGTCATGTCCCATTATCATCTGCAATGTCCCAGAATGACCAATAATTAACATATTTGAAGGAAGATTTCTGTCAGATTTCTGTCACATACATATATTTATGTCTGAAGAGAATATATGTGTGTGAAAGGAGAATATATGTGTGTGTGTGTGTGTGAGAGGGCCAGAGTGGATAAGGTCGTGAACATCCCCTCATACTTTGTCAAAGTGTTTCTGTTACAGGAAGCCTGTTCACCCCTCCCATTCTGTATGTACAATATCCACAAAGCGTTCGGCCTGAAATTCAAACAAACTGTTTCCGTTAACAGTAAAGCCTGTTCACCCCTCCCATCAGCATTTAAAAGAAATGCCACCAGTTCTGTAAACTGATGACTGGTGGCCCTCTGAACTATGTTTTCTTGTTTGGCTGCCTATCAGCCAAAGACACTTTGATTTCTGCGTGAATAAAAGTTACAGTACTGCATCATACTGTTGCTTTATTTAACCATGAGTTCACATGTTCATGCACACCATGCTGTGAATTGATACTTGAACTGAACTACAGTTCAAATACTGTATTCATTTATGTATTTTGTGGTTGATATATGCCATTAAACTGTGTTACAGTGATTAATACAGCAGTAATACATTTTTTTTAATTGAGTGTGCCTGAAAGCTCACACTATATGTTATCCACCGCCCTTCTTCTTCTTATTATTATTATTAATAATAATTATTATTAAACACCAAAAAACACACCAAAAAATGAATGGGTGTGTATTACAAGAATGTTCGAGAGCTAGAGTGCGTGATGTCATCGCTAGAGTGGAGAGAGAGAGAAAAATTCATCGAAAAATAAATTTGTAAACTGCGATTACGGCTGCAAATGTCAAGCCACAGAAATCAGTCATAGCTAGAAACATAGGAAAATTTGTTGTCTCACTCATATTCACTGTCATAAAGCTGTCAGATGTATAGTTTTGGGGGGAGACGCAAAGATGTGGCAGCAACACCCATCTCCTGCCCAATGTGCTCCCATGTTAATTTGAGAGGAGAACTTTCCAGAAGAGCAGGGAGTACATGCTCTTTACCTGATGACCCCGGCCAAAGTTTGCACAATTTTTGCCTGAAAATTGGCAAGGAACTGGTCGACAGGACAAGGAAGCCAACGGTCATTCCGTTTTTTGGTTTGCGGCACACCTTATAGGCTGTTTTTGGCCACCTTCGAGGGGCTTCATTCAGAGACTTTCTGTGTCTCTCAGTGAGATACAGAGTGCATGTGCACACCTGCAAGTAATTACTCTGACCTGCAGCTGACCCTGGTTGCTTGGCAACCTCAAGCCTGCCTTTGACTAACTTTGTTGAAGTCTCTGTATGATATCAATGACTATCAAGACTACATTTTTAATGTCGGCCATTTTATCCTTCTCTCTCTCTCTCTCTCTCTCTCTCTCTCTCTCTCTCTATACAAAGACGAAGCACACATAAATACACAACACACACAGACGAGATAAAAGTCTTTCAAAATAAGAGTACCTTCAAAATAAAAGACTTTGTAAAACTCTCTCATTAACAGACACAAGACCACACACACGCGCAAAAACACAAGACAAAAGTCTTTCAAAATAAGAGTCCCTTCAAAATAAGAGCCCATTAAAAAGGCAATGATGACACAGCTTGTTGTATTAATTCTGAATTTACTGAGCAGTGTCAATAATATTGCATGGGGGCGACGGGGCCAGAGTCAGGCACACTCAAAATTTCTTTAGAATTTTTTCTAGTTCCATAGTAATTACCTCCGTAAGGCATAATCTCATTATGCATTTGTGTGTCTGTCCACAGTCCACTGTGTGAGTAACGTGCCCAAAGCTGACAATGTGTTGCAGATCATCAAATACGTTCAATACTAAACTAAATCTTCAGCCTGCATTGGTCTATGAATGTGGGTGATTCTTATTGTGTCTAAACAATATATGAAGAGCTTCTCTTTCAGTTCATGAAATCCCTGTAGCCGCAGCAGCTTCTCCTGTCCCGGAGAAGTGCCGCGTCAGAGCGCAGTGCCATTACGCACGGCCGTTCACTGTGTTTTACCTTCATTACATCACCTGAAAACTATATCAAGCTAACCACACAGACCTACATACAGACCTCTACACACAGCTGAGTGTTCTGTTAATAGTTCTGCTTTTTTATGAAGGAGACGCCCTGTTACCAGGGCTCACCACAGCTGCACTGAGATATAGAATATGATCTATATCATTATATGCACTCTGTTCAGAGCTCTCATAGTTTAAAATAAAGCCTAGCTATTCTTACATCTTGTGTCTTGGGTCCTTTTTAGATTGTACACGGGCTGTTGTGGGGCACTCCTGTGAGGTTGAAGGCATGCTGAGGTTGGCCTGATAAACAGCTGCCTGACCTGTTGTTGGTCTGCCACGATTAGAAAGGGAGCGAACGGTATTGGGCAGGGGTTCCATTATTATCTGCAATGTCCCAGAATGACCAATAATTAACATATTTGAAGGAAGATTTCTGTCAGTTCAAGACATTATCCATTCTGGCCCTCTCACATACATATATTTATGTCTGAAGAGAATATGTGTGTGTGTGTGTGTGTGTGTGTGAGGGCCAGAGTGGATAATGTCGTGAACGTCCCCTCATACTTTGTCCAAGTGTTTCTGTTACAGGAAGCCTGTTCACCCCTCCCATTCTGTATGTACAATATCCACAAAGCGTTCAGCCTGAAATTGAAACAGGAAGTGTTTTAATTTAAAAGAACTGGGGTCATTTCCTGGAAATGCTGACTGGAGGGATGAACAGGGTTCGCTGGCTGCATCTTGTGTGGGTGTGGTTTGTTGCCTGATGTCTTTATATCAGGAGCTGTTGTTGCAGACGGACTTCACTTCACTTCACTTCACTTCACTTCACTTCTTCAGATCAGCAGCAGACCAGCTCTTCTCTCCAGAACCAACTATGGCCAGCAAATATGCCACAAACAGTAAGTCAATGAACTGCATTCATAATGTTGTAACTTGTATATAAAATATTTAGTGAGTCTTAGAATGTGTAGGGTGACGCAAAATCCAATCTTATGAATATCTAAAGTGATAAATATTTGTTCATTTTTTTCACCCCATCAGAACCGATCAGATTCAATAATGAGGTGATCAGGATTGTGTTGGTGGGGAAGACTGGAGCTGGAAAGAGCGCCACAGCAAACACCATTCTGGGAAAAGAGAGCTTTTTATCAAAGTTCTCCTTTAAATCTTTGACCAAACACTGTGGTAAGGCCTACGGTGAGGTGGATGGACAAAAGATTGCTGTCATCGACACTCCAGGTCTGTTTGACACCAGCACTGATGAACAGACAACCACTAAGGACATTGTCCAGTGCATTTCTTATGCTTCTCCTGGACCTCACATCTTCCTGGTCGTCATCAAACTAGACAGATTCACAGAAGAAGAGAAGAAGACGGTTCAGAAGATTCAGAAAATCTTC
The DNA here is from genome assembly GCA_028641955.1 of Protonibea diacanthus. NCBI lineage: Eukaryota > Metazoa > Chordata > Actinopteri > Sciaenidae > Protonibea > Protonibea diacanthus. The sequence goes on from CM053988.1 coordinate 23,737,978, forward strand.
GGAGAGGAATCACACAAATACAGCATGGTTCTCTTTACCCATGGTGACCTGCTCAAAGGGGAACCTATTGATAACTTCTTGGCACAAAGTGAGGAGCTTCAGGAACTTGTGGCCAGATGTAACGGTCAGTACCACGTCTTCAATAATGACCTGAAAGATCGTTCTCAGGTCACAGAGCTGCTGAACAAGATCAGATATATAACAGGGAAGAACGGAGGAAGCCATTACACCACTGAAATGTTCCAAACAGCAGAGAAGGCGATTGAAGAGGAGAAAGAACGAATCCTGAGAGAGAAAGAAGAGGAAATGCGCAAAGAGAGGGAGGAACAGGAGAAGAAAATAAAGGAAAAGTACGAGGAAGAAATGAAGAAAGTGAAGGCTGACATGGAGAGGCAGAAGGAGCTGATGGCACAGCGTGAACGAGAGATGGAGGAGAAAAACAAAAAAATGAAAGAAGAGCAGGAAAGAAAGGCTAGAGAGGAAGCTGAGAGGAGTCCTTCCATACTTAAAATCATAGATACAGTTTTAGCAGCTATTCTTCCACATTGTGCAAAGCCTATCATCGATGTCCTGACCTCTCTGTTACCTAATCAGAAAAAGAATTAACAAGGTTTTGGAAAGGACTTTTCACCTTTCTAATGCAAACTGTTGTGTCTCATTGTATGTATACAAAATCCCTTTTCAGTGGTGTGTGACAGTGTATGGGTTTATGTAGATGTGTATGTGTGTGTTCTCTACTTATATATTCATTTATAACAGTTATTGTTCATTATTGTGTCTGATTGTAAGAAAAACAATGACTTAATGAATAACTGATCAGATTTCAATGTTTGATATTTGTCTTCCAAAACAGCTGCCATCTCAGGAGCTTCTTATTGAGAATGCATCATTGAAATGTCCTTTATTTGAAATTAAATGCATTTTGATGGATGATATATTCAGTTCAGACCTTTCTCACCCACAGTGTGTGGTACAGACATCTACGTGTCTCCTAAAATACAAACAGACACAGTGTATGTACGTCTGTTAAGTATTCTAACTTTAAATTCAATAAGTCAATAAAGATCAGGCTGTGTGGTTCAATCAGAAACCTGCATTCATTTGACTCACACTTTTATCTGAAGCAACTTGCAGAGTCCAATAAATGATGTGTAACTCTGGTGACATGAAAAATGTGTGATCCTTACCATTGACCTTTTGTTTATGTTTTTGACATTGTGTATATTTTGGATTCTGTTGACTTGCAGAGGATTAATACCAGCATGAGTTCCTGTTGCTTTATGTTCTCCGGTTGTCAGCAATAAGTTTCCTTTGTAAAAACAACAGCTTACTGCAGCTATTTGATTTTATTCAGCATGTTTTCCTGTTAAAATCATTTTTTGTTTGAGCCAAATGGACAGACAGTGTTAACTGTTGTACTGATGGTAAAGTCATTTGTGACTCTGAGTTAAATAAATAAAGAATGGACGTGGCACAGACATTTAAAAAGGTTTGTAAATTCTTCATGTTTTCATTCTTTAATGGTCTTAAAGGAAAAGGCAGAGCTTCTTTTAGGGATTCTACACTGACAACAGTTTACCTTGAAGATCGAATAATTTGTTCTGAGCAAAGACAAAACGTTTCATGGAGGAGGCACAGTACTGTGACTTATTTTAAAAATCTAAATGATTATTATTAGTTATGTTATATATATTATCATTATAATTATTATTCATTATATTTACTAAGTATGACACAGTGATGATACCGTTGTAGTTAGGCTTGTTTCTACAGTCATCAAGCTGCTGTTTCGCTTGCTTAAAACCAGCTTGGATGATTTTACAGTAGTTAAGTAATCATGAAATAAAGCTGATAAATGATGGCTGACATTATTCAAAGTTTGAGTCTAAACTTTTGTTGTAACTCATTATTTCACTGCAGTGTCAGACAGAAGCAGGTGGAGTCATAAAAACAGATATGGTCGTAGTTAAATAACCAAAGTTATTTATTTTTTACACTCGAGCTTGCTTCTTTTCATTTTATGTAACTGCAGCACATAAACTGTTCCCCTGTTGTCACCAAGCTGCCCTCATGCATGGACACAGACGTTACACAACAGCCCCCTCCACTGGTCAGAACATAACTGTAATCTGTAAAAACTTGTGATCAGGTGAACGCTGTCTCTGTCATCCTGTTAGAGAAGAACGTAACGCTTTACTTTTATTTATTCAAAAGAATTACCAGAGTTGATCATAATTGTATTTAAGCTGTACACTTATTTCTTATTTTGAATACGTTGCTGTATTTTTCAAAATTCAAGAAAATTTCACTTTCAGATTTTATGTTTTCGAGTACAAACCCTTTGACCCTGATCTAGCTCCGTGTGAGTATCCATGGTGCTGTAGTCTGTAGTCAGATTTAATAGCAGAGTTTGTGCTGCCGCATACTTTGTCAAAGTGTTTCCGTAAACAGGAAAATGTTTCTCATAACATCAAACCCGGCTCAGCCCTCCCATCAGCATTCACAGGAAATGATACCAGTTCTTAAATTGTGTAAATTGTAAAATGTAATGTTTAAACAACTTCAAGACAGAAATGAGCGAACTACACCTGCATGAATACTGGAGCTTATAGAAGCCAGATTTTCATATTCCCTTTTTTAGGGAATATGAAATATGAGTGACACTTTGCTTTAGCCATACATTAAATTGTCCTTAACTCCTTTGTTGAGATGTGATCTTGTTTTTTGTTATTAATAATAATAATAATAAAAAGAAGAAGAACATGAACAATAACAATAATAATAATACCACTGATAAACATCTGACTGGCACTACACTAAAATCATTCACTTCTTCCAGGTTTGTAGAGGAGACCGTTGGTACAAAGGTTCAGTTCTGAAGAAGGTTTAATAGCATCATTTAATCCTCTTGTGTTAGGCTCACCACCGACTCGTTTTTAGGTTTTAAATGCATAGAAGTACCTCATAGATTTATTTATTCATTCAAGGCTTTCTGACTTTGTCGGGAACCTTTATTTAAAGAAAATAAAACCAAAAATTTCAATTGAACTAAATCATAAAATGCTCTGGTGAAAATTATGACCTTTGTGTTGTTAGGGTCAGTTATAATATCAGATCATAAAACACACACTTTCAGGTAACTAACGCTGTCAGCTAACAGCCCACTGACAGCCAGCTCCTCTCATAACCCCGTGAGCTTTAGTTAGGGGCTTCTAAAGATGGACATGTCCAGATATGTAAGGCATGCATAAGACCAATTCACTTCAGAGTCTGGATCATATCTTTATTGAAAATAGGGCAGAGGACACAGAGCAGCATTGCATCCCATCAGAACCGATCAGATTCAATAATGAGGTGATCAGGATTGTGTTGGTGGGGAAGACTGGAGCTGGAAAGAGCGCCACAGCAAACACCATTCTGGGAAAAGAGAGCTTTTTATCAAAGTTCTCCTTTAAATCTTTGACCAAACACTGTGCTAAGGCCTACGGTGAGGTGGATGGACAAAAGGTTGCTGTCATCGACACTCCAGGTGTGTTTGACACCAGCACTGATGAACAGACAACAGCTAAAAATATTATTTCCTATAAGAGAAGAATGGAGGAACTGTTATATTTATAATCAATATTAAACAACGTCCAGCAATACAATGCATGCCAATGAGCCGCACAAGTTACACTCACAACTCGCTCAGCCTTTGGAGGAATACCAAGATCTTGAGTCGCAGTACAGCCTGCACTCTGTAAAGGATTGAAAAAAGTACCTGATTGTAAGAAGCAAACACTTCAAGAGTTTGTGCTGCCACCTCTGAAATGTCTGTCTGAGCACGGCTCACTGTGGCTGATCCGTCATGTCCCATTATCATCTGCAATGTCCCAGAATGACCAATAATTAACATATTTGAAGGAAGATTTCTGTCAGATTTCTGTCACATACATATATTTATGTCTGAAGAGAATATATGTGTGTGAAAGGAGAATATATGTGTGTGTGTGTGTGTGAGAGGGCCAGAGTGGATAAGGTCGTGAACATCCCCTCATACTTTGTCAAAGTGTTTCTGTTACAGGAAGCCTGTTCACCCCTCCCATTCTGTATGTACAATATCCACAAAGCGTTCGGCCTGAAATTCAAACAAACTGTTTCCGTTAACAGTAAAGCCTGTTCACCCCTCCCATCAGCATTTAAAAGAAATGCCACCAGTTCTGTAAACTGATGACTGGTGGCCCTCTGAACTATGTTTTCTTGTTTGGCTGCCTATCAGCCAAAGACACTTTGATTTCTGCGTGAATAAAAGTTACAGTACTGCATCATACTGTTGCTTTATTTAACCATGAGTTCACATGTTCATGCACACCATGCTGTGAATTGATACTTGAACTGAACTACAGTTCAAATACTGTATTCATTTATGTATTTTGTGGTTGATATATGCCATTAAACTGTGTTACAGTGATTAATACAGCAGTAATACATTTTTTTTAATTGAGTGTGCCTGAAAGCTCACACTATATGTTATCCACCGCCCTTCTTCTTCTTATTATTATTATTAATAATAATTATTATTAAACACCAAAAAACACACCAAAAAATGAATGGGTGTGTATTACAAGAATGTTCGAGAGCTAGAGTGCGTGATGTCATCGCTAGAGTGGAGAGAGAGAGAAAAATTCATCGAAAAATAAATTTGTAAACTGCGATTACGGCTGCAAATGTCAAGCCACAGAAATCAGTCATAGCTAGAAACATAGGAAAATTTGTTGTCTCACTCATATTCACTGTCATAAAGCTGTCAGATGTATAGTTTTGGGGGGAGACGCAAAGATGTGGCAGCAACACCCATCTCCTGCCCAATGTGCTCCCATGTTAATTTGAGAGGAGAACTTTCCAGAAGAGCAGGGAGTACATGCTCTTTACCTGATGACCCCGGCCAAAGTTTGCACAATTTTTGCCTGAAAATTGGCAAGGAACTGGTCGACAGGACAAGGAAGCCAACGGTCATTCCGTTTTTTGGTTTGCGGCACACCTTATAGGCTGTTTTTGGCCACCTTCGAGGGGCTTCATTCAGAGACTTTCTGTGTCTCTCAGTGAGATACAGAGTGCATGTGCACACCTGCAAGTAATTACTCTGACCTGCAGCTGACCCTGGTTGCTTGGCAACCTCAAGCCTGCCTTTGACTAACTTTGTTGAAGTCTCTGTATGATATCAATGACTATCAAGACTACATTTTTAATGTCGGCCATTTTATCCTTCTCTCTCTCTCTCTCTCTCTCTCTCTCTCTCTCTCTCTATACAAAGACGAAGCACACATAAATACACAACACACACAGACGAGATAAAAGTCTTTCAAAATAAGAGTACCTTCAAAATAAAAGACTTTGTAAAACTCTCTCATTAACAGACACAAGACCACACACACGCGCAAAAACACAAGACAAAAGTCTTTCAAAATAAGAGTCCCTTCAAAATAAGAGCCCATTAAAAAGGCAATGATGACACAGCTTGTTGTATTAATTCTGAATTTACTGAGCAGTGTCAATAATATTGCATGGGGGCGACGGGGCCAGAGTCAGGCACACTCAAAATTTCTTTAGAATTTTTTCTAGTTCCATAGTAATTACCTCCGTAAGGCATAATCTCATTATGCATTTGTGTGTCTGTCCACAGTCCACTGTGTGAGTAACGTGCCCAAAGCTGACAATGTGTTGCAGATCATCAAATACGTTCAATACTAAACTAAATCTTCAGCCTGCATTGGTCTATGAATGTGGGTGATTCTTATTGTGTCTAAACAATATATGAAGAGCTTCTCTTTCAGTTCATGAAATCCCTGTAGCCGCAGCAGCTTCTCCTGTCCCGGAGAAGTGCCGCGTCAGAGCGCAGTGCCATTACGCACGGCCGTTCACTGTGTTTTACCTTCATTACATCACCTGAAAACTATATCAAGCTAACCACACAGACCTACATACAGACCTCTACACACAGCTGAGTGTTCTGTTAATAGTTCTGCTTTTTTATGAAGGAGACGCCCTGTTACCAGGGCTCACCACAGCTGCACTGAGATATAGAATATGATCTATATCATTATATGCACTCTGTTCAGAGCTCTCATAGTTTAAAATAAAGCCTAGCTATTCTTACATCTTGTGTCTTGGGTCCTTTTTAGATTGTACACGGGCTGTTGTGGGGCACTCCTGTGAGGTTGAAGGCATGCTGAGGTTGGCCTGATAAACAGCTGCCTGACCTGTTGTTGGTCTGCCACGATTAGAAAGGGAGCGAACGGTATTGGGCAGGGGTTCCATTATTATCTGCAATGTCCCAGAATGACCAATAATTAACATATTTGAAGGAAGATTTCTGTCAGTTCAAGACATTATCCATTCTGGCCCTCTCACATACATATATTTATGTCTGAAGAGAATATGTGTGTGTGTGTGTGTGTGTGTGTGAGGGCCAGAGTGGATAATGTCGTGAACGTCCCCTCATACTTTGTCCAAGTGTTTCTGTTACAGGAAGCCTGTTCACCCCTCCCATTCTGTATGTACAATATCCACAAAGCGTTCAGCCTGAAATTGAAACAGGAAGTGTTTTAATTTAAAAGAACTGGGGTCATTTCCTGGAAATGCTGACTGGAGGGATGAACAGGGTTCGCTGGCTGCATCTTGTGTGGGTGTGGTTTGTTGCCTGATGTCTTTATATCAGGAGCTGTTGTTGCAGACGGACTTCACTTCACTTCACTTCACTTCACTTCACTTCTTCAGATCAGCAGCAGACCAGCTCTTCTCTCCAGAACCAACTATGGCCAGCAAATATGCCACAAACAGTAAGTCAATGAACTGCATTCATAATGTTGTAACTTGTATATAAAATATTTAGTGAGTCTTAGAATGTGTAGGGTGACGCAAAATCCAATCTTATGAATATCTAAAGTGATAAATATTTGTTCATTTTTTTCACCCCATCAGAACCGATCAGATTCAATAATGAGGTGATCAGGATTGTGTTGGTGGGGAAGACTGGAGCTGGAAAGAGCGCCACAGCAAACACCATTCTGGGAAAAGAGAGCTTTTTATCAAAGTTCTCCTTTAAATCTTTGACCAAACACTGTGGTAAGGCCTACGGTGAGGTGGATGGACAAAAGATTGCTGTCATCGACACTCCAGGTCTGTTTGACACCAGCACTGATGAACAGACAACCACTAAGGACATTGTCCAGTGCATTTCTTATGCTTCTCCTGGACCTCACATCTTCCTGGTCGTCATCAAACTAGACAGATTCACAGAAGAAGAGAAGAAGACGGTTCAGAAGATTCAGAAAATCTTCGGAGAGGAATCACACAAATACAGCATGGTTCTCTTTACCCATGGTGACCTGCTCAAAGGGGAACCTATTGATAACTTCTTGGCACAAAGTGAGGAGCTTCAGGAACTTGTGGCCAGATGTAACGGTCAGTACCACGTCTTCAATAATGACCTGAAAGATCGTTCTCAGGTCACAGAGCTGCTGAACAAGATCAGATATATAACAGGGAAGAACGGAGGAAGCCATTACACCACTGAAATGTTCCAAACAGCAGAGAAGGCGATTGAAGAGGAGAAAGAACGAATCCTGAGAGAGAAAGAAGAGGAAATGCGCAAAGAGAGGGAGGAACAGGAGAAGAAAATAAAGGAAAAGTACGAGGAAGAAATGAAGAAAGTGAAGGCTGACATGGAGAGGCAGAAGGAGCTGATGGCACAGCGTGAACGAGAGATGGAGGAGAAAAACAAAAAAATGAAAGAAGAGCAGGAAAGAAAGGCTAGAGAGGAAGCTGAGAGGAGTCCTTCCATACTTAAAATCATAGATACAGTTTTAGCAGCTATTCTTCCACATTGTGCAAAGCCTATCATCGATGTCCTGACCTCTCTGTTACCTAATCAGAAAAAGAATTAACAAGGTTTTGGAAAGGACTTTTCACCTTTCTAATGCAAACTGTTGTGTCTCATTGTATGTATACAAAATCCCTTTTCAGTGGTGTGTGACAGTGTATGGGTTTATGTAGATGTGTATGTGTGTGTTCTCTACTTATATATTCATTTATAACAGTTATTGTTCATTATTGTGTCTGATTGTAAGAAAAACAATGACTTAATGAATAACTGATCAGATTTCAATGTTTGATATTTGTCTTCCAAAACAGCTGCCATCTCAGGAGCTTCTTATTGAGAATGCATCATTGAAATGTCCTTTATTTGAAATTAAATGCATTTTGATGGATGATATATTCAGTTCAGACCTTTCTCACCCACAGTGTGTGGTACAGACATCTACGTGTCTCCTAAAATACAAACAGACACAGTGTATGTACGTCTGTTAAGTATTCTAACTTTAAATTCAATAAGTCAATAAAGATCAGGCTGTGTGGTTCAATCAGAAACCTGCATTCATTTGACTCACACTTTTATCTGAAGCAACTTGCAGAGTCCAATAAATGATGTGTAACTCTGGTGACATGAAAAATGTGTGATCCTTACCATTGACCTTTTGTTTATGTTTTTGACATTGTGTATATTTTGGATTCTGTTGACTTGCAGAGGATTAATACCAGCATGAGTTCCTGTTGCTTTATGTTCTCCGGTTGTCAGCAATAAGTTTCCTTTGTAAAAACAACAGCTTACTGCAGCTATTTGATTTTATTCAGCATGTTTTCCTGTTAAAATCATTTTTTGTTTGAGCCAAATGGACAGACAGTGTTAACTGTTGTACTGATGGTAAAGTCATTTGTGACTCTGAGTTAAATAAATAAAGAATGGACGTGGCACAGACATTTAAAAAGGTTTGTAAATTCTTCATGTTTTCATTCTTTAATGGTCTTAAAGGAAAAGGCAGAGCTTCTTTTAGGGATTCTACACTGACAACAGTTTACCTTGAAGATCGAATAATTTGTTCTGAGCAAAGACAAAACGTTTCATGGAGGAGGCACAGTACTGTGACTTATTTTAAAAATCTAAATGATTATTATTAGTTATGTTATATATATTATCATTATAATTATTATTCATTATATTTACTAAGTATGACACAGTGATGATACCGTTGTAGTTAGGCTTGTTTCTACAGTCATCAAGCTGCTGTTTCGCTTGCTTAAAACCAGCTTGGATGATTTTACAGTAGTTAAGTAATCATGAAATAAAGCTGATAAATGATGGCTGACATTATTCAAAGTTTGAGTCTAAACTTTTGTTGTAACTCATTATTTCACTGCAGTGTCAGACAGAAGCAGGTGGAGTCATAAAAACAGATATGGTCGTAGTTAAATAACCAAAGTTATTTATTTTTTACACTCGAGCTTGCTTCTTTTCATTTTATGTAACTGCAGCACATAAACTGTTCCCCTGTTGTCACCAAGCTGCCCTCATGCATGGACACAGACGTTACACAACAGCCCCCTCCACTGGTCAGAACATAACTGTAATCTGTAAAAACTTGTGATCAGGTGAACGCTGTCTCTGTCATCCTGTTAGAGAAGAACGTAACGCTTTACTTTTATTTATTCAAAAGAATTACCAGAGTTGATCATAATTGTATTTAAGCTGTACACTTATTTCTTATTTTGAATACGTTGCTGTATTTTTCAAAATTCAAGAAAATTTCACTTTCAGATTTTATGTTTTCGAGTACAAACCCTTTGACCCTGATCTAGCTCCGTGTGAGTATCCATGGTGCTGTAGTCTGTAGTCAGATTTAATAGCAGAGTTTGTGCTGCCGCATACTTTGTCAAAGTGTTTCCGTAAACAGGAAAATGTTTCTCATAACATCAAACCCGGCTCAGCCCTCCCATCAGCATTCACAGGAAATGATACCAGTTCTTAAATTGTGTAAATTGTAAAATGTAATGTTTAAACAACTTCAAGACAGAAATGAGCGAACTACACCTGCATGAATACTGGAGCTTATAGAAGCCAGATTTTCATATTCCCTTTTTTAGGGAATATGAAATATGAGTGACACTTTGCTTTAGCCATACATTAAATTGTCCTTAACTCCTTTGTTGAGATGTGATCTTGTTTTTTGTTATTAATAATAATAATAATAAAAAGAAGAAGAACATGAACAATAACAATAATAATAATACCACTGATAAACATCTGACTGGCACTACACTAAAATCATTCACTTCTTCCAGGTTTGTAGAGGAGACCGTTGGTACAAAGGTTCAGTTCTGAAGAAGGTTTAATAGCATCATTTAATCCTCTTGTGTTAGGCTCACCACCGACTCGTTTTTAGGTTTTAAATGCATAGAAGTACCTCATAGATTTATTTATTCATTCAAGGCTTTCTGACTTTGTCGGGAACCTTTATTTAAAGAAAATAAAACCAAAAATTTCAATTGAACTAAATCATAAAATGCTCTGGTGAAAATTATGACCTTTGTGTTGTTAGGGTCAGTTATAATATCAGATCATAAAACACACACTTTCAGGTAACTAACGCTGTCAGCTAACAGCCCACTGACAGCCAGCTCCTCTCATAACCCCGTGAGCTTTAGTTAGGGGCTTCTAAAGATGGACATGTCCAGATATGTAAGGCATGCATAAGACCAATTCACTTCAGAGTCTGGATCATATCTTTATTGAAAATAGGGCAGAGGACACAGAGCAGCATTGCATCCCATCAGAACCGATCAGATTCAATAATGAGGTGATCAGGATTGTGTTGGTGGGGAAGACTGGAGCTGGAAAGAGCGCCACAGCAAACACCATTCTGGGAAAAGAGAGCTTTTTATCAAAGTTCTCCTTTAAATCTTTGACCAAACACTGTGCTAAGGCCTACGGTGAGGTGGATGGACAAAAGGTTGCTGTCATCGACACTCCAGGTGTGTTTGACACCAGCACTGATGAACAGACAACAGCTAAAAATATTATTTCCTATAAGAGAAGAATGGAGGAACTGTTATATTTATAATCAATATTAAACAACGTCCAGCAATACAATGCATGCCAATGAGCCGCACAAGTTACACTCACAACTCGCTCAGCCTTTGGAGGAATACCAAGATCTTGAGTCGCAGTACAGCCTGCACTCTGTAAAGGATTGAAAAAAGTACCTGATTGTAAGAAGCAAACACTTCAAGAGTTTGTGCTGCCACCTCTGAAATGTCTGTCTGAGCACGGCTCACTGTGGCTGATCCGTCATGTCCCATTATCATCTGCAATGTCCCAGAATGACCAATAATTAACATATTTGAAGGAAGATTTCTGTCAGATTTCTGTCACATACATATATTTATGTCTGAAGAGAATATATGTGTGTGAAAGGAGAATATATGTGTGTGTGTGTGTGTGAGAGGGCCAGAGTGGATAAGGTCGTGAACATCCCCTCATACTTTGTCAAAGTGTTTCTGTTACAGGAAGCCTGTTCACCCCTCCCATTCTGTATGTACAATATCCACAAAGCGTTCGGCCTGAAATTCAAACAAACTGTTTCCGTTAACAGTAAAGCCTGTTCACCCCTCCCATCAGCATTTAAAAGAAATGCCACCAGTTCTGTAAACTGATGACTGGTGGCCCTCTGAACTATGTTTTCTTGTTTGGCTGCCTATCAGCCAAAGACACTTTGATTTCTGCGTGAATAAAAGTTACAGTACTGCATCATACTGTTGCTTTATTTAACCATGAGTTCACATGTTCATGCACACCATGCTGTGAATTGATACTTGAACTGAACTACAGTTCAAATACTGTATTCATTTATGTATTTTGTGGTTGATATATGCCATTAAACTGTGTTACAGTGATTAATACAGCAGTAATACATTTTTTTTAATTGAGTGTGCCTGAAAGCTCACACTATATGTTATCCACCGCCCTTCTTCTTCTTATTATTATTATTAATAATAATTATTATTAAACACCAAAAAACACACCAAAAAATGAATGGGTGTGTATTACAAGAATGTTCGAGAGCTAGAGTGCGTGATGTCATCGCTAGAGTGGAGAGAGAGAGAAAAATTCATCGAAAAATAAATTTGTAAACTGCGATTACGGCTGCAAATGTCAAGCCACAGAAATCAGTCATAGCTAGAAACATAGGAAAATTTGTTGTCTCACTCATATTCACTGTCATAAAGCTGTCAGATGTATAGTTTTGGGGGGAGACGCAAAGATGTGGCAGCAACACCCATCTCCTGCCCAATGTGCTCCCATGTTAATTTGAGAGGAGAACTTTCCAGAAGAGCAGGGAGTACATGCTCTTTACCTGATGACCCCGGCCAAAGTTTGCACAATTTTTGCCTGAAAATTGGCAAGGAACTGGTCGACAGGACAAGGAAGCCAACGGTCATTCCGTTTTTTGGTTTGCGGCACACCTTATAGGCTGTTTTTGGCCACCTTCGAGGGGCTTCATTCAGAGACTTTCTGTGTCTCTCAGTGAGATACAGAGTGCATGTGCACACCTGCAAGTAATTACTCTGACCTGCAGCTGACCCTGGTTGCTTGGCAACCTCAAGCCTGCCTTTGACTAACTTTGTTGAAGTCTCTGTATGATATCAATGACTATCAAGACTACATTTTTAATGTCGGCCATTTTATCCTTCTCTCTCTCTCTCTCTCTCTCTCTCTCTCTCTCTCTCTATACAAAGACGAAGCACACATAAATACACAACACACACAGACGAGATAAAAGTCTTTCAAAATAAGAGTACCTTCAAAATAAAAGACTTTGTAAAACTCTCTCATTAACAGACACAAGACCACACACACGCGCAAAAACACAAGACAAAAGTCTTTCAAAATAAGAGTCCCTTCAAAATAAGAGCCCATTAAAAAGGCAATGATGACACAGCTTGTTGTATTAATTCTGAATTTACTGAGCAGTGTCAATAATATTGCATGGGGGCGACGGGGCCAGAGTCAGGCACACTCAAAATTTCTTTAGAATTTTTTCTAGTTCCATAGTAATTACCTCCGTAAGGCATAATCTCATTATGCATTTGTGTGTCTGTCCACAGTCCACTGTGTGAGTAACGTGCCCAAAGCTGACAATGTGTTGCAGATCATCAAATACGTTCAATACTAAACTAAATCTTCAGCCTGCATTGGTCTATGAATGTGGGTGATTCTTATTGTGTCTAAACAATATATGAAGAGCTTCTCTTTCAGTTCATGAAATCCCTGTAGCCGCAGCAGCTTCTCCTGTCCCGGAGAAGTGCCGCGTCAGAGCGCAGTGCCATTACGCACGGCCGTTCACTGTGTTTTACCTTCATTACATCACCTGAAAACTATATCAAGCTAACCACACAGACCTACATACAGACCTCTACACACAGCTGAGTGTTCTGTTAATAGTTCTGCTTTTTTATGAAGGAGACGCCCTGTTACCAGGGCTCACCACAGCTGCACTGAGATATAGAATATGATCTATATCATTATATGCACTCTGTTCAGAGCTCTCATAGTTTAAAATAAAGCCTAGCTATTCTTACATCTTGTGTCTTGGGTCCTTTTTAGATTGTACACGGGCTGTTGTGGGGCACTCCTGTGAGGTTGAAGGCATGCTGAGGTTGGCCTGATAAACAGCTGCCTGACCTGTTGTTGGTCTGCCACGATTAGAAAGGGAGCGAACGGTATTGGGCAGGGGTTCCATTATTATCTGCAATGTCCCAGAATGACCAATAATTAACATATTTGAAGGAAGATTTCTGTCAGTTCAAGACATTATCCATTCTGGCCCTCTCACATACATATATTTATGTCTGAAGAGAATATGTGTGTGTGTGTGTGTGTGTGTGTGAGGGCCAGAGTGGATAATGTCGTGAACGTCCCCTCATACTTTGTCCAAGTGTTTCTGTTACAGGAAGCCTGTTCACCCCTCCCATTCTGTATGTACAATATCCACAAAGCGTTCAGCCTGAAATTGAAACAGGAAGTGTTTTAATTTAAAAGAACTGGGGTCATTTCCTGGAAATGCTGACTGGAGGGATGAACAGGGTTCGCTGGCTGCATCTTGTGTGGGTGTGGTTTGTTGCCTGATGTCTTTATATCAGGAGCTGTTGTTGCAGACGGACTTCACTTCACTTCACTTCACTTCACTTCACTTCTTCAGATCAGCAGCAGACCAGCTCTTCTCTCCAGAACCAACTATGGCCAGCAAATATGCCACAAACAGTAAGTCAATGAACTGCATTCATAATGTTGTAACTTGTATATAAAATATTTAGTGAGTCTTAGAATGTGTAGGGTGACGCAAAATCCAATCTTATGAATATCTAAAGTGATAAATATTTGTTCATTTTTTTCACCCCATCAGAACCGATCAGATTCAATAATGAGGTGATCAGGATTGTGTTGGTGGGGAAGACTGGAGCTGGAAAGAGCGCCACAGCAAACACCATTCTGGGAAAAGAGAGCTTTTTATCAAAGTTCTCCTTTAAATCTTTGACCAAACACTGTGGTAAGGCCTACGGTGAGGTGGATGGACAAAAGATTGCTGTCATCGACACTCCAGGTCTGTTTGACACCAGCACTGATGAACAGACAACCACTAAGGACATTGTCCAGTGCATTTCTTATGCTTCTCCTGGACCTCACATCTTCCTGGTCGTCATCAAACTAGACAGATTCACAGAAGAAGAGAAGAAGACGGTTCAGAAGATTCAGAAAATCTTCGGAGAGGAATCACACAAATACAGCATGGTTCTCTTTACCCATGGTGACCTGCTCAAAGGGGAACCTATTGATAACTTCTTGGCACAAAGTGAGGAGCTTCAGGAACTTGTGGCCAGATGTAACGGTCAGTACCACGTCTTCAATAATGACCTGAAAGATCGTTCTCAGGTCACAGAGCTGCTGAACAAGATCAGATATATAACAGGGAAGAACGGAGGAAGCCATTACACCACTGAAATGTTCCAAACAGCAGAGAAGGCGATTGAAGAGGAGAAAGAACGAATCCTGAGAGAGAAAGAAGAGGAAATGCGCAAAGAGAGGGAGGAACAGGAGAAGAAAATAAAGGAAAAGTACGAGGAAGAAATGAAGAAAGTGAAGGCTGACATGGAGAGGCAGAAGGAGCTGATGGCACAGCGTGAACGAGAGATGGAGGAGAAAAACAAAAAAATGAAAGAAGAGCAGGAAAGAAAGGCTAGAGAGGAAGCTGAGAGGAGTCCTTCCATACTTAAAATCATAGATACAGTTTTAGCAGCTATTCTTCCACATTGTGCAAAGCCTATCATCGATGTCCTGACCTCTCTGTTACCTAATCAGAAAAAGAATTAACAAGGTTTTGGAAAGGACTTTTCACCTTTCTAATGCAAACTGTTGTGTCTCATTGTATGTATACAAAATCCCTTTTCAGTGGTGTGTGACAGTGTATGGGTTTATGTAGATGTGTATGTGTGTGTTCTCTACTTATATATTCATTTATAACAGTTATTGTTCATTATTGTGTCTGATTGTAAGAAAAACAATGACTTAATGAATAACTGATCAGATTTCAATGTTTGATATTTGTCTTCCAAAACAGCTGCCATCTCAGGAGCTTCTTATTGAGAATGCATCATTGAAATGTCCTTTATTTGAAATTAAATGCATTTTGATGGATGATATATTCAGTTCAGACCTTTCTCACCCACAGTGTGTGGTACAGACATCTACGTGTCTCCTAAAATACAAACAGACACAGTGTATGTACGTCTGTTAAGTATTCTAACTTTAAATTCAATAAGTCAATAAAGATCAGGCTGTGTGGTTCAATCAGAAACCTGCATTCATTTGACTCACACTTTTATCTGAAGCAACTTGCAGAGTCCAATAAATGATGTGTAACTCTGGTGACATGAAAAATGTGTGATCCTTACCATTGACCTTTTGTTTATGTTTTTGACATTGTGTATATTTTGGATTCTGTTGACTTGCAGAGGATTAATACCAGCATGAGTTCCTGTTGCTTTATGTTCTCCGGTTGTCAGCAATAAGTTTCCTTTGTAAAAACAACAGCTTACTGCAGCTATTTGATTTTATTCAGCATGTTTTCCTGTTAAAATCATTTTTTGTTTGAGCCAAATGGACAGACAGTGTTAACTGTTGTACTGATGGTAAAGTCATTTGTGACTCTGAGTTAAATAAATAAAGAATGGACGTGGCACAGACATTTAAAAAGGTTTGTAAATTCTTCATGTTTTCATTCTTTAATGGTCTTAAAGGAAAAGGCAGAGCTTCTTTTAGGGATTCTACACTGACAACAGTTTACCTTGAAGATCGAATAATTTGTTCTGAGCAAAGACAAAACGTTTCATGGAGGAGGCACAGTACTGTGACTTATTTTAAAAATCTAAATGATTATTATTAGTTATGTTATATATATTATCATTATAATTATTATTCATTATATTTACTAAGTATGACACAGTGATGATACCGTTGTAGTTAGGCTTGTTTCTACAGTCATCAAGCTGCTGTTTCGCTTGCTTAAAACCAGCTTGGATGATTTTACAGTAGTTAAGTAATCATGAAATAAAGCTGATAAATGATGGCTGACATTATTCAAAGTTTGAGTCTAAACTTTTGTTGTAACTCATTATTTCACTGCAGTGTCAGACAGAAGCAGGTGGAGTCATAAAAACAGATATGGTCGTAGTTAAATAACCAAAGTTATTTATTTTTTACACTCGAGCTTGCTTCTTTTCATTTTATGTAACTGCAGCACATAAACTGTTCCCCTGTTGTCACCAAGCTGCCCTCATGCATGGACACAGACGTTACACAACAGCCCCCTCCACTGGTCAGAACATAACTGTAATCTGTAAAAACTTGTGATCAGGTGAACGCTGTCTCTGTCATCCTGTTAGAGAAGAACGTAACGCTTTACTTTTATTTATTCAAAAGAATTACCAGAGTTGATCATAATTGTATTTAAGCTGTACACTTATTTCTTATTTTGAATACGTTGCTGTATTTTTCAAAATTCAAGAAAATTTCACTTTCAGATTTTATGTTTTCGAGTACAAACCCTTTGACCCTGATCTAGCTCCGTGTGAGTATCCATGGTGCTGTAGTCTGTAGTCAGATTTAATAGCAGAGTTTGTGCTGCCGCATACTTTGTCAAAGTGTTTCCGTAAACAGGAAAATGTTTCTCATAACATCAAACCCGGCTCAGCCCTCCCATCAGCATTCACAGGAAATGATACCAGTTCTTAAATTGTGTAAATTGTAAAATGTAATGTTTAAACAACTTCAAGACAGAAATGAGCGAACTACACCTGCATGAATACTGGAGCTTATAGAAGCCAGATTTTCATATTCCCTTTTTTAGGGAATATGAAATATGAGTGACACTTTGCTTTAGCCATACATTAAATTGTCCTTAACTCCTTTGTTGAGATGTGATCTTGTTTTTTGTTATTAATAATAATAATAATAAAAAGAAGAAGAACATGAACAATAACAATAATAATAATACCACTGATAAACATCTGACTGGCACTACACTAAAATCATTCACTTCTTCCAGGTTTGTAGAGGAGACCGTTGGTACAAAGGTTCAGTTCTGAAGAAGGTTTAATAGCATCATTTAATCCTCTTGTGTTAGGCTCACCACCGACTCGTTTTTAGGTTTTAAATGCATAGAAGTACCTCATAGATTTATTTATTCATTCAAGGCTTTCTGACTTTGTCGGGAACCTTTATTTAAAGAAAATAAAACCAAAAATTTCAATTGAACTAAATCATAAAATGCTCTGGTGAAAATTATGACCTTTGTGTTGTTAGGGTCAGTTATAATATCAGATCATAAAACACACACTTTCAGGTAACTAACGCTGTCAGCTAACAGCCCACTGACAGCCAGCTCCTCTCATAACCCCGTGAGCTTTAGTTAGGGGCTTCTAAAGATGGACATGTCCAGATATGTAAGGCATGCATAAGACCAATTCACTTCAGAGTCTGGATCATATCTTTATTGAAAATAGGGCAGAGGACACAGAGCAGCATTGCATCCCATCAGAACCGATCAGATTCAATAATGAGGTGATCAGGATTGTGTTGGTGGGGAAGACTGGAGCTGGAAAGAGCGCCACAGCAAACACCATTCTGGGAAAAGAGAGCTTTTTATCAAAGTTCTCCTTTAAATCTTTGACCAAACACTGTGCTAAGGCCTACGGTGAGGTGGATGGACAAAAGGTTGCTGTCATCGACACTCCAGGTGTGTTTGACACCAGCACTGATGAACAGACAACAGCTAAAAATATTATTTCCTATAAGAGAAGAATGGAGGAACTGTTATATTTATAATCAATATTAAACAACGTCCAGCAATACAATGCATGCCAATGAGCCGCACAAGTTACACTCACAACTCGCTCAGCCTTTGGAGGAATACCAAGATCTTGAGTCGCAGTACAGCCTGCACTCTGTAAAGGATTGAAAAAAGTACCTGATTGTAAGAAGCAAACACTTCAAGAGTTTGTGCTGCCACCTCTGAAATGTCTGTCTGAGCACGGCTCACTGTGGCTGATCCGTCATGTCCCATTATCATCTGCAATGTCCCAGAATGACCAATAATTAACATATTTGAAGGAAGATTTCTGTCAGATTTCTGTCACATACATATATTTATGTCTGAAGAGAATATATGTGTGTGAAAGGAGAATATATGTGTGTGTGTGTGTGTGAGAGGGCCAGAGTGGATAAGGTCGTGAACATCCCCTCATACTTTGTCAAAGTGTTTCTGTTACAGGAAGCCTGTTCACCCCTCCCATTCTGTATGTACAATATCCACAAAGCGTTCGGCCTGAAATTCAAACAAACTGTTTCCGTTAACAGTAAAGCCTGTTCACCCCTCCCATCAGCATTTAAAAGAAATGCCACCAGTTCTGTAAACTGATGACTGGTGGCCCTCTGAACTATGTTTTCTTGTTTGGCTGCCTATCAGCCAAAGACACTTTGATTTCTGCGTGAATAAAAGTTACAGTACTGCATCATACTGTTGCTTTATTTAACCATGAGTTCACATGTTCATGCACACCATGCTGTGAATTGATACTTGAACTGAACTACAGTTCAAATACTGTATTCATTTATGTATTTTGTGGTTGATATATGCCATTAAACTGTGTTACAGTGATTAATACAGCAGTAATACATTTTTTTTAATTGAGTGTGCCTGAAAGCTCACACTATATGTTATCCACCGCCCTTCTTCTTCTTATTATTATTATTAATAATAATTATTATTAAACACCAAAAAACACACCAAAAAATGAATGGGTGTGTATTACAAGAATGTTCGAGAGCTAGAGTGCGTGATGTCATCGCTAGAGTGGAGAGAGAGAGAAAAATTCATCGAAAAATAAATTTGTAAACTGCGATTACGGCTGCAAATGTCAAGCCACAGAAATCAGTCATAGCTAGAAACATAGGAAAATTTGTTGTCTCACTCATATTCACTGTCATAAAGCTGTCAGATGTATAGTTTTGGGGGGAGACGCAAAGATGTGGCAGCAACACCCATCTCCTGCCCAATGTGCTCCCATGTTAATTTGAGAGGAGAACTTTCCAGAAGAGCAGGGAGTACATGCTCTTTACCTGATGACCCCGGCCAAAGTTTGCACAATTTTTGCCTGAAAATTGGCAAGGAACTGGTCGACAGGACAAGGAAGCCAACGGTCATTCCGTTTTTTGGTTTGCGGCACACCTTATAGGCTGTTTTTGGCCACCTTCGAGGGGCTTCATTCAGAGACTTTCTGTGTCTCTCAGTGAGATACAGAGTGCATGTGCACACCTGCAAGTAATTACTCTGACCTGCAGCTGACCCTGGTTGCTTGGCAACCTCAAGCCTGCCTTTGACTAACTTTGTTGAAGTCTCTGTATGATATCAATGACTATCAAGACTACATTTTTAATGTCGGCCATTTTATCCTTCTCTCTCTCTCTCTCTCTCTCTCTCTCTCTCTCTCTCTATACAAAGACGAAGCACACATAAATACACAACACACACAGACGAGATAAAAGTCTTTCAAAATAAGAGTACCTTCAAAATAAAAGACTTTGTAAAACTCTCTCATTAACAGACACAAGACCACACACACGCGCAAAAACACAAGACAAAAGTCTTTCAAAATAAGAGTCCCTTCAAAATAAGAGCCCATTAAAAAGGCAATGATGACACAGCTTGTTGTATTAATTCTGAATTTACTGAGCAGTGTCAATAATATTGCATGGGGGCGACGGGGCCAGAGTCAGGCACACTCAAAATTTCTTTAGAATTTTTTCTAGTTCCATAGTAATTACCTCCGTAAGGCATAATCTCATTATGCATTTGTGTGTCTGTCCACAGTCCACTGTGTGAGTAACGTGCCCAAAGCTGACAATGTGTTGCAGATCATCAAATACGTTCAATACTAAACTAAATCTTCAGCCTGCATTGGTCTATGAATGTGGGTGATTCTTATTGTGTCTAAACAATATATGAAGAGCTTCTCTTTCAGTTCATGAAATCCCTGTAGCCGCAGCAGCTTCTCCTGTCCCGGAGAAGTGCCGCGTCAGAGCGCAGTGCCATTACGCACGGCCGTTCACTGTGTTTTACCTTCATTACATCACCTGAAAACTATATCAAGCTAACCACACAGACCTACATACAGACCTCTACACACAGCTGAGTGTTCTGTTAATAGTTCTGCTTTTTTATGAAGGAGACGCCCTGTTACCAGGGCTCACCACAGCTGCACTGAGATATAGAATATGATCTATATCATTATATGCACTCTGTTCAGAGCTCTCATAGTTTAAAATAAAGCCTAGCTATTCTTACATCTTGTGTCTTGGGTCCTTTTTAGATTGTACACGGGCTGTTGTGGGGCACTCCTGTGAGGTTGAAGGCATGCTGAGGTTGGCCTGATAAACAGCTGCCTGACCTGTTGTTGGTCTGCCACGATTAGAAAGGGAGCGAACGGTATTGGGCAGGGGTTCCATTATTATCTGCAATGTCCCAGAATGACCAATAATTAACATATTTGAAGGAAGATTTCTGTCAGTTCAAGACATTATCCATTCTGGCCCTCTCACATACATATATTTATGTCTGAAGAGAATATGTGTGTGTGTGTGTGTGTGTGTGTGAGGGCCAGAGTGGATAATGTCGTGAACGTCCCCTCATACTTTGTCCAAGTGTTTCTGTTACAGGAAGCCTGTTCACCCCTCCCATTCTGTATGTACAATATCCACAAAGCGTTCAGCCTGAAATTGAAACAGGAAGTGTTTTAATTTAAAAGAACTGGGGTCATTTCCTGGAAATGCTGACTGGAGGGATGAACAGGGTTCGCTGGCTGCATCTTGTGTGGGTGTGGTTTGTTGCCTGATGTCTTTATATCAGGAGCTGTTGTTGCAGACGGACTTCACTTCACTTCACTTCACTTCACTTCACTTCTTCAGATCAGCAGCAGACCAGCTCTTCTCTCCAGAACCAACTATGGCCAGCAAATATGCCACAAACAGTAAGTCAATGAACTGCATTCATAATGTTGTAACTTGTATATAAAATATTTAGTGAGTCTTAGAATGTGTAGGGTGACGCAAAATCCAATCTTATGAATATCTAAAGTGATAAATATTTGTTCATTTTTTTCACCCCATCAGAACCGATCAGATTCAATAATGAGGTGATCAGGATTGTGTTGGTGGGGAAGACTGGAGCTGGAAAGAGCGCCACAGCAAACACCATTCTGGGAAAAGAGAGCTTTTTATCAAAGTTCTCCTTTAAATCTTTGACCAAACACTGTGGTAAGGCCTACGGTGAGGTGGATGGACAAAAGATTGCTGTCATCGACACTCCAGGTCTGTTTGACACCAGCACTGATGAACAGACAACCACTAAGGACATTGTCCAGTGCATTTCTTATGCTTCTCCTGGACCTCACATCTTCCTGGTCGTCATCAAACTAGACAGATTCACAGAAGAAGAGAAGAAGACGGTTCAGAAGATTCAGAAAATCTTCGGAGAGGAATCACACAAATACAGCATGGTTCTCTTTACCCATGGTGACCTGCTCAAAGGGGAACCTATTGATAACTTCTTGGCACAAAGTGAGGAGCTTCAGGAACTTGTGGCCAGATGTAACGGTCAGTACCACGTCTTCAATAATGACCTGAAAGATCGTTCTCAGGTCACAGAGCTGCTGAACAAGATCAGATATATAACAGGGAAGAACGGAGGAAGCCATTACACCACTGAAATGTTCCAAACAGCAGAGAAGGCGATTGAAGAGGAGAAAGAACGAATCCTGAGAGAGAAAGAAGAGGAAATGCGCAAAGAGAGGGAGGAACAGGAGAAGAAAATAAAGGAAAAGTACGAGGAAGAAATGAAGAAAGTGAAGGCTGACATGGAGAGGCAGAAGGAGCTGATGGCACAGCGTGAACGAGAGATGGAGGAGAAAAACAAAAAAATGAAAGAAGAGCAGGAAAGAAAGGCTAGAGAGGAAGCTGAGAACAGTGCACTGACAAGCTCTTGGTGTCCCATTCTGTAATGAAACCTTTTTCTGACTTTCTAATGCAGACTGTTCTGTCTCATTGTATATATTGATTATTATTATTATTATTATTATTATTATTATTATTATTATTGTGTGGTTTAATCTGTAATAATGACAGACAGTTCATGGGTTTTAATAACTGTGAGTTGACCACTAAATGTTATCTTGTGAAGTTTTTTTCATTATTCAAATCTTGGGTTGACAGAGGGTGTTGAATCTTGAACAGATGGTAAAGTGGTTTCTGATTTTGGGTTAAAAGAATAATAATAAAAAAAATGCCTTGACTTGATTCTATACAGTAAATTACACATTTAAAATGATCATTTGTTCTGTATGTTATTCACTCTTCAAATCAAACATCACAAAGGAAATCCGTCTTTGACTTCGTGTCTTCTTAAAATATTGCATGTGATTTAATAAACTAAGAATTGTGTCAATAGGATGATGTAAATGTTCTTTGGTGCCCAGATTGTCAAATATGCTGAGAGGTGATCATGAAATAAAGCTTATAATACATGAGCCATGCTTTATTTATTCTGAGGTTGAGTCTGTTCGCCTTTATTTTGTTTTATGCCACTGCAGAAGGTTATACACTAATAAAATCAATTCATAATCATAATCATAAATATTAAATGCCCCATAAATGTAACACACTGCTCTGGTTTGGACGGTGGAGTGTGAGAGGCCTGGTAAACCGGAAGCAGTAGGTGGCGGTAATGCGCCAACTGACAAAAAAACACACGAAGAAGAAGAAGAAGAAGAAGGCAGCCACCCTCGTGTGTGAAGTGTGGTTTGTTGTGACACTTTATTAATAATAAAGAGATTAAACAGGTTTATTGGAGGTGTCAGCTCGCTGAAAAGTAAGTAAACATCAGACACCCGTCGTCTGTTGTAACGTCTTCCTGTCTGTGTTAGCTTTTAGCTGTTATTAGCAGATGTTTACACTGAAGTGTGTGAGCCGTGGATAGCTGGCTGCTAGCCCGGGTTAGCATAGCCTGCCTCAGACCGGCACAGCACACTTCGGGTTTATTTAGTTCTACTTTAATGTTGTACTCGTTAAGTTACGGTTAATAACGTTATGTACCGCTTTCTACCTGTTTTATTACGGCTAACGACTGTGTAGCCACATGTGCTAGGCTAACCAGCTAACCAACTGTCTTACATGAGCTCAGCTAACTTAAATGATTTAAGTTTATAAACGTTATTATTCTTTATGTGAACACAAACCTCCTCACAGTCCAGTGTGTTTGGTAACGGTACACCTCGCTGTGACAAATTTCTATGTGTATCTATTATTATTATTATTATTATTATTATTATTATTATTATGCCGGCTAGCTAATACTGTCATTGTAATACTGTCATAATAAACAATCCTGCTGTTGTTTCTTATTTTTTTCATGGATAGATTAAAAACAGACTCTATGTGACTGCAAATGTTAATTATTCGATTTAGAAGGAAACTTTTTAATCGTTTCTGTCACTTTATAAGCAAAACTGTCAGATATTTGCAGCCTTAGCCTCATTAAAGGTAGTAAACTGAATTTCTGGACAGTATGGACTAAATAAAAACAATGGGGAGAATCATATTGAACTTTTTATGACGGACATCTCCTCTGACCTCTGTGCAGGACTAACTGAGGAAATCTGCAGTGGAAGCAGTAATGAAAGTTGCAGTTTAACATGAAATAAAATAGTCTGAACTTGCTGGGAATTAACTGTAAATTGAGGGTAATTTAAACAAACTGCATCGTGTCCAAACATAAATCTAAACATGTAGTTTTGTCATAAGCAGACATGTAAAATAAAACAATTAAACATTTCAACAGATTTATTTGTAAGTCAAACTTTATCAACTTTATTTATTCCCGCTAATTCCCATGGAAAGTTTCCAACTTTCCTGGATTTTGCAACCCTAGTTTCAGAGGCCGCTGTATGTTGACTTCTCCTTCTTGCCTTCAGGTTGCCATGGCCTCCTACACCTGCATCAGCTGCCGAGTGGCGTTCGCAGACGGCGAGGTGCAGCGGGCGCACTACAAAACCGACTGGCACCGTTACAACCTGAAGCGCAAGGTGGCCGACATGCCGCCGGTCACCGCCGAGAACTTTCAGGAGCGCGTCCTGGCACAGCGGGCGGCCGCCGAACAACAGCTGAGCGACGCGGCGGCCACCGAGGGCTGCGCCATCTGCAGCAAGAAGTTCTCCAGCGCCAACGCCTACCAGAACCACCTGCAGTCCCACAAACACCAGCAGGCAGAGAAGCAGGCTCTGCTAGCCGCCCAGAGGAAAGTGGAGAAGCTGAACGAGAAGAACCTGGAGAAGGGGCTCGGCGACGAGAAGGTGGACCACGACGCGAGGAACGAGGCCCTGCAGCAGGCCCTGAAGGAGCAGCACAGGTCGAGCCCGGCCAGCCAGGGGAAGGCGCAGAGG
The DNA here is from genome assembly GCA_028641955.1 of Protonibea diacanthus. Classification (NCBI taxonomy): domain Eukaryota; kingdom Metazoa; phylum Chordata; class Actinopteri; family Sciaenidae; genus Protonibea; species Protonibea diacanthus. The sequence continues at coordinate 23,762,899 of CM053988.1, forward strand.
ACGGAGAAGCTGGAGAAGCTGGAGAAACCTCCCAGGATGATGTGGCTGGAGGAGCAGGCCAAGAGGCGAGAGAGAGAAGAAGGAGCCACAGCGGGGGAAGGTAAGGAGGAGACGTCACTGAATAAACTTTCTATTGTGACCTTTTATTTACAACTCCTAAGAGGAGCTGAGCGATACGGATGGAATTAAATTCTGTTGAGCACAACAAACTGTGTTCCACTGTACTGTCAGGAAATATCCTGAAAACCAGCACAATGTTTGTGTGTTCGTCTGTCCCAGCCTGCAGCACTTTGCCTCGAGCCCATTGTTCCTACTGAAGATGTACATTTTTTAAAAAAAATGACTATATGTGCAGTTGTGTGGGGACTATTTTCAGCAGTGGATTAATCCACATTTGTTACTGTTGTAACAACAAATGTACAGTTATTACTGTTGGTTTTGGTGTTTTTATGGGATTTATTGATTTTTAAGGAGGCTTTTATTAAAAAACTGAAACACAAACTCCAATAACTCAGTTTGAAGTTCTGTTAAATAATAATGATAATAAAACATGATTTAATTATTGCCCTAGTTGTACCAAGTTCTTTCTGTGATTCTCTGTAACATTATTTCTTTTTACGCATCCTTGAAAACCTGGAAGGATGATTAATATGACCAGAAATAATAGAAAATAGAAGAGAATAGATACTTCCCTCGAGGGGAAATTATTTTTTCAGGCTTATAGACATCCAAATGCAGAGAGATGGTGGCATGAACAGCAGCTACACATGGGAGCAGTTTGGGATTTGGTGCCTTGCTCAAGGTGAGCTGGCACCTCACCAGTCTGCCCCTCGCTCCATGACATGATGTGTCATAGTAAAAGTTTGTTTGGTTTTAAGATAAAATATATTTAAATGTTTAAAGATAATTTTATAAGTACTCTGTGTCGAAAAGTAACACCATGTTGTAATAAAAATCTTGCAGAGGATTGGGAGGACGTCGAGGAGGAAGATGACGACGATGAAATGGAGGAGGAGGAGGAAGAGGAGACGATGGACCATGAGGAAGGAGACTCTGCAGCTCAGTCGGATCCTCAACCAGCCGCTCTGCCGGGCTCCATCCCCGTCACCGACTGCCTGTTCTGCTCCCACCACTCCAAGTCGCTCATGAAGAACGTCGCCCACATGACCAAAGTGCACAGCTTCTTCATCCCCGATGTGGAGTTCCTCGTCGACCTCAAGGGCCTCATCCGCTACCTCGGTGAGTCTGAGGTGTAAATGCGAGGAGAGACGATCTTCTCGGGGTGTCCTGATCATCTGCCATAAAATCTGTGGACCGAGCTTCTGTGTGTCTGAAAAGTGATGCAGTGCATTTTTTACAAATGTCCAGCAGGGGGCGACTCCACTTCTCAGTTGATTTATGACCTCAGTGATCAGTTTAATCAAGAGTTCATGGTCTCAGTCTCTAGTTTCTCTAGTCTTCTTCCACTCAGCATTATGTTTTATTATGTTCCATTTAGTAAATGACGTCTAACTTAGAGTCAAATAGACGATAAAGTGGTAGCTGTGTGCTTTAGGGCTTCCTTGTGATTGACAAGTCTGTCAAACTAGGCACAGTTGATCATATCTCCCACGGGTCCTTGAAATCCTTGAAAGTTTCTGAATTTGAGGTGGAAAATGGACGTCAGCAGACGTGGGTCATTGAAAGTGAATTTAAATATTTTGTGCAACAATAGAAATTGAAGTTATTTTGACGTCTTTCTATTATTAGTCAAAAATTCTCTTGAACTTTGATACATGCCTGTTGTGTCCTTGAATTTGAGGGAATTGGGGCTGGAAAGTCATTGAATTTAAAGTTTACGACGATGTGGGAATCAAGCCTCTTTCTCACCTCAAACTTTAAAATGGTAATCCACAACGAGCGGGTGACGTCACGGTGGGTTTGCACTCGACCCTGATCCTGAACCGAGTCCTTTTTATTAATGACTTCTCTCACATAATTATATTTACTTAACCTGAGTTGTCACTCGCTGCTCCTGTCATGAGTGAAAGATGTTTTTTGTTCTTGTGTTACAGGAGAGAAGGTCGGCGCCGGGAACGTTTGCTTGTGGTGTAACGAGAAGGGACGCTCGTTCTACTCGGCAGAAGCAGTGCAGAGTCACATGACCGACAAGAGCCACTGTAAACTCTTCACAGACGGCGACGCCGCTCTCGAGTTTGCAGACTTCTACGACTTCAGGTAATAAAGTCAGTTAAAGTAGTTATTCTGCTGATGCAGTTTTTTATTGCTAACAGATGAACAGGTTGTAAAATCCAGACCCTCGGGCTGATCTGACTGCTAAACTTGTCGACTGGCTGTTACGAGGCGGACGAATACATGCAGCTGGCCCTCAGCTTGTTACCGCCTCCTTCACGTATTCGAGCGTCTAAAGGCAACAGGAAGGCGTTTATTCTGAATCTTCATCCTTCTGATTCACACGTTTTCTTTGTTTGCTGCCAAACAGGAGCAGCTACCCAGACAGGAAGGAGGGAGAGGACGCAGAGATGGATGAAGAGGAGCTGCCTGATGACAAGAGCCTGGAGTACGACGACGAAACGCTGGAGCTGACGCTTCCTTCAGGTGAACATGAGTTTTTGTAACCAGCTAAAGTCATGAAAAGTCAAATCATTTGGCTGAAAGCAGAAATGCCGATCGTTCTCTGCTTCCTGCCCCTGTAATGTGACGGTTTGCCGCTCAGGAAGAGAGAAAACTCTTCCGAGATGTTTCTCATTCACGTCACAGTTTATGCTTATCGTGTTCATCCTTTTTTTTTTTTCTCCAGGCGCTAAGATCGGCCACCGCTCCCTCATGAGGTACTACAAACAGCGGTTCGGAGCTCAGAGAGCGGTGGTTCTGACCCACAACAAGAACGCCGTTGGCAGAGTCCTCCGGCAGTACAAAGCTCTGGGCTGGGGAGGAGACGGAGGTAAGATTGGAGCGGGGCAGCAAAACATGAGTATAGATAGAAAGAAGCAAATGAAATGATCAAGTACAGTATGTGAAGCAGAGGAGGAAGTCAAACTCTTCTTTATTCTATGAAGATGATCAAAAAGTCTTTTCCGTCATTAAAATGCAAATTTATTCTCCCTGAATTCATTTTGAAGTATCAGCGGAGTACAGGTTATTCAGTCGGGTGTAGTAATTCATATTCTGTTTCCCCTTCACTGAAAGATGAGGCAGCTGTCATGTAAAGCTTGGAAACCTCGGTAACGTTGAGTTTTTATCAGTGATTCAGCTCCACAAGAAGATGAGACAGAAACATTTTTATCTGTGCTTCAAACCGTTCAGTTATGGGCGCTAAAAAATGACCCCTGGATCGTTTATGTGCATATAAATGCTCAGCATATAAAAAGGTCAGCTGATGCTAACGGCCCTTTTACAAAGCGATTTAAAAGTTGACACAGTCTGCTGCCCTGATCTTGGACAGCTCGTTCCACAGTTTAGAAGCTCTGACTGCGAACGCTCTGTCACCTTTGTGGAGATGTTTGGCCTGTGGGACGAGCAGGAATGAAGCGTCTGAGGATGTTAGGGAGCGAGAGGGGACAAAGGTCGACTCAGTAACTCGGTGCGGGGCCTCACGGGGCTTTAAAAGTCGTCAGTGTGATCACGTTTCATGTTGCAGACGAGTTCTTTTTTGCAGACAAATTTTTAAAAAGTGAGAAAAGTGGGACTGAACCAGAGTTTATGTTTATCTAAGCTGAGGTAAAGAAAGGGTTAAAAGAGTTTGGGACTCTCTTCGTTCTCATCTTTTGGCTCTCGAGTTTGTTTTCTGTGTTTTCAGCATTTGTGTGACCTAACGTTCAGTTCTGTGTTGTGGAAATAAGGATGAGGAATACTTAAGTGATAGAAAACTTCAACTCTGCTGAGGAAAGTTTCTTTTTTGTGTGTATTTTCCATCCTGACCTGAGTGAGTGACATGGAAAGAGCGCCCCCTTGTGTTTGCTTTTCAGTATCACTGTAAGAAGAAACATCATGACACGCTGTGTGCTTCTCTCTCTCTCATAGGCAACAGCTTCCATCAGAAACAGAGAGACATGCAGTATGTACAGATGATGAAGTCAAAGTGGATGCTGAAGATGGGCATGAGCCACAACGCCACCAAGCAGAAGCACTTCAGAGCCCAGGTCATGTTCTAAACTCGGACCGGAGGGAACTGAGCGCACTGCGAAATGTGACGCGGACTGTTTTAAGATCCAGTAAGACTCTGAGCGCAAAACTCAAATGGCAGCCAGTCGGTTCCTCGTGTAGCGGCAGGAAGAACGTGTCGGTCCCATTTCGTTGATTCGAGGTTCGTTAACTGCAGAACTGACGGAAATCAACCAAGTTTCTTTGAGTTCTCGTACGAGGAATCCACATTTCCAACTTTCAGACGTCTGTCATGCTGCTTCAACTGTGTGGAGAGTCTAGGTCCACCTTAAGTCAGCTTGAAATTGACTCACGATCGGACTTAAGGTGGAAGTTCTGCCGTCTCATCCCATTCACGAGATGAAGTGCATGAATCACATTTGTAAAATCATTTTGAAACTGTTTGGATCAATATTAGAGAGGTGGATTGAATATTTTGAAGTCTAATCAGTTACATAACACACTATTATTATTATTGTAGACCAATGGCAGGATTCCATCTTTATGATTTAATGTGCTCGTAATACAACCAACCAAATAAATGTTTGATATTTATTGGGTACACGGCAGTCTTCTCTCCAGCTTCGTTTTCAGGTGGAAGAAAGCAGAAATGTCCAAACTTCAGACACCCTGCTCTTCTTCACAGTGAGTACTCTGTTACTTCTGCTTCTGGAGTACCTTTAATTTCCCCTTTAACGGGTAAACGTTTGACTTTTCCCAAACAGAACGATCTGGGCTCGTCTTCGTCGCTGTAGTTCGTTTCAGGTGCGTCAGACTTATCAATGACTCTGAGCGCCTCATGGTGCAGATGATGTCATCGAAAGCTGATCGGGCTTCAGCAGGATGCTGACCCACCACACACACACACACACACACACACACACACACCGCCCCTTTAATGAGCTCAGTTACTCCATTTGTTTGTGGTCCTCCACTTTATCTTTGGCAGGCTCTCTCCACTTCCTTTTGCAGGCCGGGAGAGTGTTTGCGGCGCGATGGTTTCAGGGGTTTAGGGCACTCTGCCCGTACTGTACGCCACTGTTTGACAGAGTCTACAGGAAAACACAGAGAGGGGGGAGGGGGGGCGTGCAGACAGGCCGACGGCGAGAAGGAGACTAATTGATCAGGACGACTTGGGAGAGAAACAGGGCAGATGGCTGAGAGGCATTAGCACTGTGCGAGTCGAGGGAGGAGACGATTCTTTTAACTAGAGTGACGGTTTGATCGTTTTAGACACAAACAGCTGATTTATTTCACTTGTCTTCAAATCTGCTGCAGTTCAAGTTGATTTAGCTCAACGTCAAATTAAACTGAAGTCATCTAGAAGACTAAACTCTGCCAGTCAGCGGCAGCTCCTCTTTTTTAATTCAAAGGAAGCCGGTGAAAGTGTTTGTTTCATTTCAGCTGCTGGAAACTCGCCTGATTGGACTGATTTTAAGTGATTAGATCACAGCTGTGCTTCGTCCTGATTGGCTCCCTTTCTCTGTTTCCTGAAGTTGATCCAAAATTATCATGGAAAAATTATTTTTAGGCACGCTCGCTCGCTCGCGCCGTTTGGATGGCCGTCTGTTGGGCCACCACTTTGGTCCAGACTGAAATATCTTCAGCTATTGGATGATTTTGACTTTGTGCAGACATTATTGGTGATTTTTTTCCTTTATCATTAGCTCAGACTTTTATTTTGTCAATACACTGATTTAAGACCAAATAACACATTTTAGCATGCTAAACTAAGACATTAAACATAAAAAACAAGCGACTATGAAGTGAAACCAATGCCGGTGTGCCATAACTGCAGTTCCTCTTGTCGTCCACTTGAGGCTGGCTCCAGAAGTGAGTCAGTCTCCATAAGTCCCCATGTTCAAATGTCCAACTTCACAGCAGAAATAAACATGTTTACAGCCTGGTACAAAAAACAGTTTTGGTCTCTGTAGCTAATTTCCCCGTTCATGACAACTGTACTGAGGGTGAATTTATATACAACTCACCTACACAAAATTGAAATACAACTAACATCAACATCAACAACAGCAGTTGTCCCATTTCCAGACTTAAACCAGTTTTTTTTGTCGACTCACCAAGCTAGCCGTTTGTCAGGAGACTTCACCTTTAATGGTAAATTAGTGATTTCCTAGAACTGTATACGTCAGTCATAAGACAAAGAAGAACAACTTTACGGTTGCCAGGTTGTGAAATAAATCTATGGCTGGTGTTTTTTGACGTTTTGACCTTTTGGCTCTTTAATTCATCAGGACGTGTCGACCTCTGTGTTGACCTCCGGTGCTGCGGAGCGTGACCAGAAGTTAACATTTACAACAGCTGACTTTGATGAATTATTATTTTAAAAAAACATTTTATAAAGTTTTGTCAGTCAGATGTCAGAAGGCAGCGACAGATAGATCAGGCTGCTTGTTTTATTGGACCAACAGAAAATACTCAGTTTTTCTTTAATCACTTATCAAAATAGTTGCTCGATTGTCTTTTATCAATAATTTTATTAAGCAAACAGGATTCTTCACAGCCTGGCAGCACAGCGTTGTTCTTACTGATGGCTTCAAACTGATGTATGAAGCATGCAGCTTGTTAACCCCTGATGAAGGGTGACTTGCTAAAATTCTTCTCTTCCAAATTAAATTTGATTTAATTGACGTTAACCTGAATTCCCATAATAGAGCTCTTTTAAAATATGTATTAGATGAACGGGCGCCACGCTATCGGACGGAAGGTGAAATCCAAAAGTAAATCCAGAGACGGTCCATCTCGCCGGTCCACACCCCTCCCGAACAAAACATGTTTTAGAGGCAGTTTCACCCGGCCCTGCCTGCTCTCAGCACGATCCCGGTCTCCCTCCTCCGAGCCCTCGAGGGACCTGGTATTGATCGGTGCCTCGTAGGTAGTGATTGGACATGAGTGGATAATTTCCTTTGCTGCATTAGAGTCCATTACTGGCCCGCTCCCCGGAAAGCGATAGACATCCTCAAAAAAAAAAAAAAAGGGTAGATTCTTCTTGGAAAAGCAGTCTCCTCCGACAAATGATTCGCCGGCTGAGGCTCCTCGCACTTTATTATCAGCTCCATATGGAGGCTGATCATAAGACAACAGCAGAGCAAAGGAGGCCATGGCAATAATTAAAATCTAAAGGTGGGTAACACTTTATAAACTTCAATAAATGGTTTGTAACATATGATCATTGACCATACAGAAAACAGTTGTACTAATGCTGTATATTAATAAACACAAATGTCCTCAGAGCTGCTCATAACTACACCGATTTGACCTCTAAGCGCCAACAATGGGCACGTGAGCATCAGAACTGGACCACAGAGCATTGGAAGAAGGTGTCTTGGTCTTATGAAGCAGGTGCCCTGCTTACCTGGAGAACACGTGACACCAGGATGCACTGCAGGAAGAAGGCATGCAGGTGAAGGTGGTGTGATGCTTTGGGAAATGTTGGGTGCTGCCATTCATGTGGATGTTACATTGACATCTAGCTAAGCATTGCTGCAGCCAGTGTCCACTCTTTGATGGAAATGGCATTCCCTCCCCTCTTTCAGCAGGATGAACGTGGTTCAGTGGTTCAGGAGTTGTTTGAAGAACACAACGAGTTCAAGGTGTTGGCTCGGCCTCCAGTTTCCCTCGAGCGTCAGTGGGATGTGCTGCACAAACCAAGTCTGATCCGCGGAGGCCGAGTACCACACCGCACCTTCATAGGTGGAGTGGAGTCCATGCCTCGATGGGTCAGAGCTGGAACACTGGCAGGTGGTCGTCATGTTGTGATCGGTGTATGTTAGAAGCAACAAAGTCCTCAGAAGCTGCTTGGCAGCGTTGTGTTACTTTGATTTGCAGCCAGCTTAGCTTGCTTATTGGATGCAGGCATCAGGAAGTTTGCACGCAATGCATCCTGGTACATGTAGGCACTGCTGGCATGGAGAACTTGGCTTTCTCTGTCAATACAGCATGCAGTGAAGGATTCATTGCTTCGATTGACTACAGTTAACTTTAACACTGAATGGACAGCCACGTTAAACATGGCACATTCATCTTAATCTGCACTGATATCCATTCAGAGAACTTCAGTTCATCGTGCGTCACCACTCGGTCGGATAGCAGGTCTGGGCTTTTCTCAGGGAACCGCAGGAGTGTTTGTTATGCTGGGAAAACCATTACTCATTCACGCCGTCGAGGGATTTAAACTGGCAACGTTCCCATCATAATCATCCTGGTTCCTCTGGTATCTTTGTGACTTTTCACGCGAGACTCGTTTAGGAACTGTTTTTCATACTTTGCTGGATTTTTGGTCCGTCCCATCCGACGTTGTGAAGTTCAGTTGAAGGTGCTTGTTCTGATATTAAACTTGATGATCTCTGTGTAAAACATTTAAAACCAGCTTATCTTAATCTTAATGTTGCATCTCTGCTTTACTAACCTGTAATGAAAAGCTAATAAAAACAGCACACTTTATTTTAAAAACTACAGAGCTGTTGCTGCCCAATAATGCCCATTAATAAAGTTTTGATTGTATATTTCGTCATTTTAATTTACAAATATATCTGCGTTGAATCAGGATATTAACTGTTAATGAAGCTGTTTGTTTGGTGGCAGCTCCCCGGAGCCTCACTGCTGCCTGCATGAACCACATTTAGAAAACCACCGGTGACAGCTCTGGCTTTAGTTGATCAACTCGTCGTTCGGTTGTTCGATTGGTTGTGATCCTGTCGTGATCTTCTTCTCGTCATCTTGTTGATTTGTGAAACGTTTCCAATGACCTTTGGCTCGGGGTTGGCGAGGAGTCCTGTAGGAACCCTACGGCCCGCCTCAGGGACTCAACAACCACCATCAGGAGTCTCCTTAAAAGAACCACTGGCCCTTCATCCAGGACTCTGATGATCCCTCAACAAGCCTGAGAACCCTCTGACCTACACCAGATGAATAAAATCACAAGCTTCAGCAGCTCCGTCATGTACAGTCTGAGGAGCCACCACCTTTTGATGGCATCTGCCCAGCAGGTGACCCCTTTAACACGGGGAGGGTGGTGCTGTGGGTCGCCACATCTCTCCACACCAAGCATTGACAGACTGCTGCTGTGAGTGTGATGCAGCTCGTCTCTCTGTGCAGGAGGAGGAGAAGGAGTGCGTGCACGGGTCTGGAAGTTATCTCCTCCATCATATTAATGGGATAATAATGTGATTGATTGGTCATCTCCCCGAGGGGGGAAATGGTCCTTTCTGCTTCCTGAGAGTGCAAGACTCATCAGACAGCTTACAGCTGACTCGGGAAGGATTCTTGTTCAGGAGCTCCACACAGACCAGGAGGGGGTTCAGCCCGGGTTTTACCCCGTTTGGAAGACGCTCTGGTCTCCTTTTACCCCGCCGCTGCTGTGCAGCTCTCAGCTCGCTCGGTGGGGGGATTAAAGAGGAGGAGGAGGAGGAGGAAGAGGAAGAGGAAGGGGAATCACGGCGCTTCAGGACGGCTGAGTCCCGTTGCGATGCATGGAGGCTGCTTGGAAATGCTCCCCGGGTCTCCGGAGCGCATGAGGCGGTTCCAACCGCAGCACCGGGGAGATCCGGCCGCTGATCCGCAGCTCCACGGAGCTACCGCACCATAGGTTCGGCTTACAGGAGCGCGACTCTGTTCGGTAAATCCACCGGAGCCGGAGGCACAGCCACCGACAGCCCCTGAAGGCTGCATCACATCTGCGTCGCAGTGTCGGTGGATGCTGTGTGAGCCTGTCGGTTGGCATCTATGCAATTTAGTCTCGACTTTTCATTTTATTATGAGTACAGAGGAGGGAGAGGCGGGCTCAGCCTGCGGGGAGGCGAGGGGAGGCACTGCCATCACCCACTGCCACACCTGGGATGAAGGCGAGCCGCACGGCTCCCAAGGACGTCCGCACCCCGATGATGAAGAAGAAGGAGGCGAGGCAGAGCAGGGTGAGGAGGGAGAGGAGGAGGAGGAGGAGGAAGGAGATGAGGGAGACGGCTGCCGGGAGGGCCGGAGCTGCGGGGGGAACACCGCGGGGAATATCTCCTCCAGTGAGGATGGAGCTGTCGGGGGCAGATCGTGCAAGGCGCAGGCGATGCATTCAAACTGCAGCAGCGAGACCTGCATCCCCACGCCGAGCTGCCGGATCTGCTTCCAGGGCGCAGAGCAGGTAAACACAGGTCTGAGATCAGATGTAATGTGCTGCGTTTATCAGTGATGAAAGCTGATTTTTCCATGAAGGTGAGCTCCTCACAATACTGCACCCTGATTGGCTGACAGCAGCAACTATGTCTAATTAAAGTGAGGTAAACCAACAACTTCACACGCCTGATTGGACGGATTAAAGTGGCAGAGCCAATCAGGGAGCAGCGTCGGAAACATCTGTGATGATACAGATGTTACACTGGAACAACGCAACACCTTCACTGCTGCACACATCAGCATTTTCTAAAATAAGGCGGTGGAAAGTTTCTGGTTAAATTTCCAGAAACTTTCTGTGCGAAGTTAAGCTGGGGAATTTTGGAAATATTCCAAATCAGAAACTCCATGGGAATTATGTAAATTTATCAGACATCTATGCAGCATAATACAAAGAAACATTTCAACAGATTTATTTTAAGTAGAACTTTGTCAAGTTTGAATTATTTTATTGAACAATATTATGCAGTCCACCAGCTTACATGTGTGTCTTCAACAGTCTCTGTGTGCTCTGGGCTCTAAAGCGTGGTCCAGGTACAGAAATCACCTGTGCAGGTAGGGGGCGTGGCCTCAATAGACCTGCAGTAAGCAGTGTGCTATGTGCCTGTGATAGCAGATATTTGCATGAAATCTGGTTGTTGTAGTCAAGATTATGCTAGAATATAGTTTCCCCAACTATATTTAAGTTCACTGTTAAAGGGCCAACCTTCAATTTTGTAAATTCCCAGTTTATTCCCATTAATTCCCATGGAAAGTTTCCAACTTTTAAAATTCCCAGAATTTTCTTGCAATCCAAAAAGTGAAGCTTGAGAAGCCTTCAGGGTTCCTCGGAGGCTCCCAGCCTAACGAGGGACAGTTGAGTTACCTGTGCTGAAAAGTAACTAAGTACATTTACTCCTCTGCTACATTTCTGAGAAACAGCTTCTAAACTTAATAAATGCTGAAGTGAAATGCTCCTTACGCAGTAACACATCAGTAATAATCTACCAGCATCTTGATGTTCTTAGGTTCAGTCTGTTGCTGTAAATGGGGAAGTTTGATGTAGCTATTTTCAGCTAACGCTCTCACGTAAACATGAACGGCAAACGTGTCAACTGTCGGTACTCTTTTGGTGCAGAAGCACGGCCGGTCTCAGGAAACTGTTTCTAAACATAATGCCTCATCAACACCTCGGACTGAGCCAGAGGGAGTGTGACCAGCAGTCACATGACACTTCCTCCATGGCCACAGTACTGTCTCATCGGTTGCACGACATCATGTTTTTATAACATGATGTCAGGAGCTGCTAGTATTTGATCTCAAACCTCTAAAGTTATAAATGTAGAGTTGTATGCACTCTCCTCATTTCGCTTGTGAGATCTCCAAACCTCGCTTTTGCGACCACTGGCTCACAGTAATAACTACGAGGAAAAGATAAAGTCCATGTTGCCACAGCTAAAATGAGACTTCAGCACCAAGAGCAAAGCTTCAGGAGTTCCATGAACTAGATCTGCATTTAAAATGTTCACATCGGCTCACAGGGAGTGAAACACCAGAGGCTGGTGTCACAAAGACAGAGCTGGACTAACTATATATATCTAAGATCATGCATAAGATATATGACAAAATGAATGCTGCTAGGCTCTGTCAAAGAGTGTGCAGCACATTCTGAGAAACTTTGAAGTTATTTAAAGATCCTGTGTGTAAGATTTATTGGCAACAATGGAATACAGTATTTATTAGTATGTTTTATCAGTATTTATTGTTGTAGTGTTTCCGTTGTCTTAAAATGAGCCCTTACAGTAAGAGTCTGCCATGTTGAACCGCTCTTTTCTTACAGGAGCCCAGAACAGACAAACTAAACACTGATCTAGTTTGGCCTTTTGCTTTTAATGTCAATTTCACAGCCAGAGTTTTTCTTTACATGCTTGGAAGGACAGGGTGAGGCGTGGGACAGTATTCATTTGGTTGCAATCTGCGACTGAGAGTAAACACATTGTATTATCAAAAGTATCCAGCCCTGCGTAGAGTCACTTAAAGTTAAGGTCTTCCCAGAGATGACTTACATTAGTCAGCTGTCCAATCAATACACAGTGAAACAAACTGCGTCACATCCATCCAAGTGGGTGACTGAATAATCTATGTATGATAAATATCATCACCAAGCGACCAGTCAGTCTAACTGTCTGCACGTCTTCCTGGTTGATGGACAGATGTGGACCAGCAGGGACAAATGAACACTCGTCCGCCCGTCTCTGAAATCGGACACTCCGCAGGCCTATTTGGGTCGTGACAGCGAGCCTCGATGAGGGACGATTCATCCTCGCCAGAGCTTAAGGGAAAGAGAGGAGTCAGGGCAGTAAATGCCTAAGTGAATATCCTGTCTTCTGAACGTGGGCTATAGCCTATTAGCAGAGCTAATCTAATAGCTCTGCCTCCGGGTCCAGACTGATATTTGATTTTGATACAAGGCCGCAGGCCGGGAAAGCTCACCAGTTATCAAGAAGATTGCAAAACAGAAATTTGACACTTTTAATATTCACATCATGGAGTGAGAACGAGATGTTATTTAACACCAGAAACGACAACGTCCTTCAAGAAACCGCTGCTCGATTCACAAAACTGCCCAAGAAAATGATCATAGACGAACCCGACAGTTCGTTCTTAACTTTGGAAGCTCAACTCAAGGTCCCCTTACAGACTTTGTCTGCAGCTTTCTACCGTAGACTCAGTTGTCATGAGACTAGAAATCTGTTCCGGACTACTTCATCTACGTTTGTTTCAAACTTATGCTGAAAGTTGTTGCCAACAAGGACGAGGGGTCCTAAAAAGGTTTACTTACTAAAGCTTTCAGTTGCATCTCACGGCCCTCACCAGTGCACAGAGCTTGCAGTGCAGTTGAAAGCTCCCAAAAAACCTCGTAAGTGTCTGTTGATTGTCAAAGTGAAGATCTATAATCTTAACTCAAGGTCCACTTATTGCCTTTTTTTTTCTCCATAGCTTTAAACTGCATTACAAACTCTATGTGCTGATGAAGACTGTGGGATGAGTGAAAGCTCTGGAAAACAGAGCTTATAAGTGGACCTTGAGTAAAGATTGGCATGTCAATTATTTCACCTGTAACCTTCAGTCAAGATTACAAGACACAGGGCACAATATTACGTTTTTATTGGGGTGAGCTGGTGGTCTAGTGGTTCTGGACATGTAACTGCACCGTTACAAGTTCGATTCCTGGTCAGGAACCTTTGGTGTGTGTTACCATCCCCCCTCTTTCTCCCTGTTTCCTGTCTCTCTGTACGACCATGAAGACATCTGTGGATGTTATTATTCAGTTGTTGACCTTGCAGACTCCGGTGCACTGGTCTTCATAGTACTCAAATAAGTGTAATATTTTAACCAAATGTCCCCTCAGGGACTTCAGAGTCGTATTAAACTCGTCCTTGATGTTGGTTTTATCAATCACGGCCTCAGTGGACAGCTGACCCACATCAGTTCATTCAAGCGGAAGCCTCCGAGGTCCTTTTAAACCCACAAGGTTAATATGACATGATGAAAAACGAGCTCTCTGACCACTGACCTTAATATACTATTAATATGCCACTCACAGCCCAGCCGGCAGGTCAAAGCTACAGTAATGGCTGCTCGAGGAATGCCTCGAGGAAGAAGAAAACATCAGAACAAATAGATACGGCTGTAATGATTAATGTCATGCTGCATCCTGCCGTTAATATCCAGCCAGTGTTGCAGCTTTGAGAAATGATCATTGATCTGAGCGATGCTGGTAAAGCCCTCTGGTGAACAAGTGGTGTATTTTCTTTGATGTACGAGCTGCTGGGAGAAAACAGGGATTTCTAGATGATGGGGAAAGTTGACACGTAGACCTCGAAAGTGGATGGAAGATTAATTATCGGGGAGACGGTTCAAATATCGACCTAAAAGAAGATAGTTTCTTTCTATTCCTGAGATGATTCTGAGGTTTAATCCGTCACAGGTGTTACAGGGAGTTGTCAAAACCTGAGAAACACCAGACAAGATATGAGTCTGTGATCTGCTGCTTCTGTCTTACATCGTTCAATGATAGCAGAGGGAAATCTTCTTCGTAGCTGTTCCAGTGATGAAAGGGGCAGAAATCTGCTTCCTCTGTGCTGAATGTTGAAGCCCGGACAGAGTTTCAATTCCTCCAAACCAGTTCAGCATCATGTCTGCTTTAGTTTGTCTGCTCATAGATATTTGTGAAGTATTTCAAGTTTTAGAGTCTCCATGGCAACATGCCGATGTTACATTACTTAAGATGTTTCCAACAACGTTCAAACTAATTTTATTCAGTTATCGTTGCGTTTCCTTTCTTGCCTCTATTTGCTGTAACGTCCACGTAAACACGGGATACGTCACAAACATGACTAAACCCTAAGGCAGTCGTTTAATGATGAAGACAACAACTCCCATGATCCCACGCAAGGACGTGGCAGAAACTAGATACTGTGCCTTCAAGCAGATACTGTTTTCTTTTTAAACCAATCATAATTAAGCATGTTAGCATGATAGCAATAAATGTGAAGTGTAGCTGAGGCTGACGACAGATTCGTGTCACTGAGAATAGTTCGTGTGCCAGGTTTTAATGGAAGCCAATGGCTGACCTCTAACTGGGATGAGCTTAAATGTGGGTGTAGATGATGGATGTACTTTGTCTGTTTTGAATACATTCTGTCTTTGTAATATTAAGATCGGCACATGAAATGTTAAGAAAACGTTGTAGGAACACTTAACAACCTGAAGCTCTCTTGTGAAGTGCTTGGTATATTTGGGATACAACATAAAAATAGATTCAATAGATCCGTCGTTTTAAGGTGTGATGTGTTGGGATGGTTTGCTTGTAGCTGCATCCGGATGGAAACCGCTTTCTGGGCTGGGCATCGGGTCATCTTTGCTGTAGTTAAGTGTTGGAAAGAGGTCCAGACTCTGACTTTTGACCTCCAACAAGGGTTGCTGTATCATAGCCGACAACTACAGATGATCATTCATGCTTTAATCATATCGTCTCGACCTTAGCAAGCTGTCTTTAGTTGACCAGGTCCAGAAGAACAACTCGTATCACACCCGTCTGATCTGCTTTACATCGACTTCCCATCGAGTTCAGGAAAGGGAAGCCTTTAAAAATCAGATCAGGACCTGTTTATTCAAACTGGCCTTTGTCTGTTTTCAGTTTTTAAAAACTTGCACCTGTACTCGCTCTGTGAAAGGTGCTGCGCTAAATAAACTTAGAAATCTCAGCAGCTGACCATCTTTCCAGTCTGTAACTGTGATTTAATCTCCGCTCATATTTGACCTTTGCCCTCTCTCCGGGTCTCCAGGGCGAGCTGCTGAACCCGTGCCGGTGTGACGGCTCGGTGCGTTACACGCACCAGCACTGCCTGCTGAAGTGGATCAGCGAGCGAGGCTGCTGGACCTGCGAGCTCTGCTGCTACCGCTTCCACGTCATCGCCATCAACATGAAGAGACCGTGGCAGGTAAAGAACGTCTGAACGTCCTGTTTTTTTTTTTACACTCCTGCTTTGACCTCAAATTTCATGGGCAAGTTCTCATCGTCTGAACTTTTTATCAGTAACACATTGGCCACATCATGAATGTTTTTATGTGACAGAAGTATTAAACAGATTAAATGTGCAGCCCCAACCGGACGCCATCATACGTCTGTGGCTACCAAAGCCATCACAAAAAGATGGAGTCTGGAATGAAGCCTGCTGTTTCACTTGTTTGGTTGATTTTGATGGTTTCCAGTTGGGTTGTTGGAGAATGGAGCTGACTGTAACGATCCTCCGCCTGCTTTATTTTACTGCAGTGCTGTAAACTGTTAGAACTGTTGATGAAATGAAAAGACGACAGACAGTCGCTGCTAATGCTCATCTGCAGACTACATGATGACTAAACGATGCCGGATGAAGATGGAGGATTACATGATGATCTGAGAACTCATGAATATCGTCGAAACAGCCTTTTCAGATTTGACACCAAACTGCAGCCATTATATTCTTTTTTTTTTGTTTTTTTACTGCTCTGTGCAGCCATAAACCTTTGAGGTTACAGCTTCCTCCCGCCGAGCGTGCTCTCTAAATTATTATAGAGGCATTAACAAGAGATTGTTTTTACAATCTCGGATGCATCAACCCACCAGTTAGATTTATGCTGAGAAATAATCACAGCTTCTCTTGGTGGAGGAAAAACAGCCACACACAGCTGAATTTGTAAAAGCAAGTTTCTCTGGCAGACCGACAGCGAATAAACCACCTGCGTCTGTCAGAGCGCTTCAAGCTAAATGTCTCACTGAACAGTGCGCCTCCTCTGTCATGATGTGATTTGTTCATCTTCTTGACCCGTTAAAAGCTTCAGTTTTTACATATATTAATGACTCATCACTCAAACTGCAGAAGTGTACAGATCTGTAAAGACTGCACATTCTGACCTTTCAAAGAGGTAACGAGAAGAGGCGTTAGAAAAGTACAGTATCCAAACTCTTAGTCCATTTTGCAGCGTGGCCTCGCTGCTTCAACCACAATGATGAAGCAGAATAGCAGCTGAATTTGAGCTGAAATAATAATGCCGTGCATTAGTGAACATTGTCTGGCCCCCCAGTTATATTACGGAGCTCTTAACTCCCTGCGCTGTGTCGTAACCTGATTCCTCCAGCCTCCCGTTGCTAGTTGTCCCTGAGTCAAGGCTGGTGACTAAGGATGACTGGGCTTTTGTCATCCGGGGCCTTTAGCTCTGGAAATCTGCCGGAGATCGGGCGTGTCAGTAAATCACCTGTTTTTAAATCAGCTGAGAATCTTTTGGAAAACGTGTTGACATGCAGGTAAAAGCTTTTTAATATAAAGAGTATTGGCCAAAACATGTGAGCAAGTTACCATGTTGACCACACTGCAGCTAAGTGGTACCATGGCTGTAGATTGCATAGTTGGAAGTGGCTCTAATCAACATTGATTACCGATATAGTGATTTACTACCGGACGCTGCAGTTCCCCGCAGGCCCGAGGAGCTTTAGAGCTCTTCAGCTCGTTGTTTTGGTTCACTCTCACGGCTCTCGTAGCAGCGCAGCGCAGACAGACCCGACATCAGACTCAGTCAGACCTAATAAACAGGACTCCTATTAAATGATGATAATGTTTCTCTGTAGCTGCTGGATAAGAAAAGAATTGACATCATATTAACCTTAAATGTGATGATGCGTGAGTTCACAGCTGGTTTCCTCAAAAACTTTGCAGGTTTTAGATTTGACCGCCTTCTAATAAGGCACGCCCCATGAAGGGACGGTTAGGGGGTTAAATGGGTTAAATCGTTATTAAAGCCTCGTACATCAGTTATAAGTCATTAATTATAAATTCTTTTGGGTTGCCAGGTTACAAAATATCTCTAGTTTGAGTTTATCCTCCTCCGCCATCGCAGACTGCAGTCTTGTTGACAGGAAGTGTAACAAACCGGAGGTGTGGGGCTTTAAAAGATGTGCAGCATTATTATGTTTTACAAATGTACAAATGTGGAGTGCTTTTTCAAAGAAGCGCACCTAAAATAATTTAATAAGGAGTTTATTGTCAAGAAAACACAGAAATAATGATGGTGTTTCTTTTTGTAGCTTGAGGCGAGCGCTGACTGTGAACCTGCCGAGTGTGTGTGTGTGTGTGTGTGTGTGTGTGTGTGTTTCCTCCTCGGGTCTCTCTGCTGTCAGCTTGGAGCGTCAGGATTCCTTCAGTCCTCGTCTCCTCCAAAGCTGAACACACAGAGACTCCTGAGGCTTAAAATATCTGCATTCTGGATTGTTTCGAACGTTCATGCCTTTTGCAGATCTGTTGGCTCCAGATGGGACTTGAGTCACTGGCAGACTGAACAAACACTCACAGAGCTTTCTCCTCTGAAACACCGTGCAGCTTCACAATCGTCCGTTTCTCGTTCTCGTCTTTATATTCTGTTTTCTTCTCCTCCAATCTTCTATTTGTAGATTCCTCTTGTTATACGTTTGGCTCTGGTGCACACTTTTGTTCTCCCCACAGGTTTTTCCGCCTCTCGTCCTCCTGTTTTACATCCTTCATGGCCTTTTTCCACTTCCTCTTGGCCTCCTTCATCTCCTTTTTAGATATTTTGTCCTGCTTGTAGCACGAATGCAGCGCGGCTTTAAAGTGTCTGTTCATGACTTTGTATTGCCGCCTTCTGACGTGACTCGTCCTCATCAGGTTGATGTGGTTTTCCAGACAGGTGACAATCTGTCCGGTCAGTCTGGTGGCTGCCTGTTGGACGGTAGAGCGGACAGAGTTTTCATGAGTTTCAGAGTTTCATGTTTGTTTTTCTGAATCTTAAAACCTTTCTTGGCCATGCAGAGAAGCTGCAAACACAGCTGCCCGTTAACCAGCTAGTTTCTAACTTTGTCTGCTGTTCGGTGCGGAAACAGTAAATTTTTAGGAACAATGAGCTGAAAGACACTAAAACTCCCTGTGTGTTCATTACAAATCATCTTTTTGTGGCTCGTTACGTGTGTTTCGTACATTTCGTATCCGGCAAGTGGCACTGCTCAGCAGTTTCCTCCAGTTGAGGGACGAGCGGCCCCTCGAGGTTTGTGCCTTCACAGACGGACATAAAGAGATCATACAGATTTAACCATTTACACAAACTATCAACGGATCAAAACATCACTAATCAACAACTATTGTTTGATTGTTAGTAATATATCTGCACTGACTTCATTGAATCTACCAGAGTTACTGCACCTGCAGCAGATGCAACCAACATGACTATTGAAGTGTAGAGTGATTGCATGTTTACCGTCTGCCTGAAGGTCAGGTTGTCCATGCGTAGATCTCTCTTCTCTTGGGACATTGTCATCTTCCAAATCTTAAAGGACTGAGTCCTGATGAAGAGGCAGCTCTGCTCAGTTGTTTTGCTCATTTGGTCATCTTCTAGAATTCACAAGTTCCACTGAGTGTCTCTGGTTCTGTTCCAGCTGATGAATGTGATTCCTTTGTGAGATCACAGAGGAACTAACCTGTCACCAACGTCAACAAAAACAAAACTTTTTTTAATTATGGAACCTCTGAAAATACATGAGGAAAAAAAACTAATGAGCAGAACTGACATTTACAGGTGTGCCATGTCTTCTTCTGGTTCCAGAAGTGAGTCTCCATAAGGCCCCATGTTAAAAACTTCACAGCAGAAATAAACATGTTTACAGCCTGGTACAAAAAACAGTTTTGGTCTCTGTAGCTAATTTCCCCGTTCATGACAACTGTACTGAGGGTGAATTTATATACAACTCACCTGTTCACATTATATTAAGGCTTAAAGTTATGCAGGATTAAGAGCGGGTTCCTCCCAGTCAAGTCAACGTGTCCTTGAGCAAGACGCTGATGTCGGTGTGTACATGTGTCACCCGACAGCCTCTGCCACCAGTGTATGAATGAGTCCATATGGTCGGTAGAAAGACACTATGTAAATTCAAGTTTAATATTTCTGTTGGGTCGTCTCTAACAGCTTCTTCTGCAGGTTATCACACATACAGCATACTTTCATGCATACAGTTAATGGAGAACACACAGAGGGAATGCATGACAGTGTCATCAGAATGACTATTGAATATGTTCCTAATGCATCCATGATGATATGGATTACTATGCTATGGACTGCTCACGAGTAACGGTAGTGATTTTTAACATTTATAGGACACTGATGCTACATTATTCATGTGTGAGCTCCATGAGCTCATATAAATATATATATACCTCATATATATTTTATTCTGATCATTACTATTAATAATAATGGTAGTGGTGTTACTGCAGAGAAGCCAGTGCAGACTGGTGAGGAAACGATGGCGACGAAAGACAAAAATAGTTTCTTCAAATTCAGTTTTAGTTTTTTTTTGACAGCAGCAAAGAAAAATGGAACTGGACTCTACCGAGAACAACGCGACCTGTCAGAGCTGCTCAGTGTCGGATGATCTGATGTGCGCCTGTGGAGTACAGCAGATACATTGTTCAGCACAGCTGGTTTTTCACATTTTATTCAGTTCATAACAATAACAGAGCAGAACAGCTGATGAACTGAACAATTAATCCAAACTGTGACGAATTTTGAGCAGATTATTTAGAGAGTGAAGGCTCTGTGAGTTTACTTTACAACTTTATGCAAACTGGATCAGATTTTATTCACATCATATTTGCTGCTTTCCCCTCTGACGTCGTCCGGCTGCTCTGCTTCAGCTCTCTGTGATTCACACAGCTCATGATGGCCGTGTAGCTAACTGAAGTGACTCAGGTGCTGCCTCTCTTCTCTGCGTACAGTGGCAGTCCATCACCATCACCCTGGTGGAGAAGGTGCAGATCATCGCGGTGTTCCTGGGCTCTCTCTTCCTGGTGGCCAGCATCTCGTGGCTGCTGTGGTCAGCTCTCAGCCCGCAGGCCGTCTGGCAGCGCCGTGACGTCCTCTTTCAGATTTGCTACGGCATGTACGGCTTCATGGACCTGGTCTGCGTAGGTGAGTGTTTCCCTTTGGGATCAATTATACAAGAAATATTTTGTTGTTTGGTGTCATTTATCTGTTGCTGCAGCTAATAGGCCGAATATATAACGCAACCTTACACGGAGATATTTCCAGAGGTTACAGCAGTGTGTAAATTATCAGTAATGTCGAGCTCAGAATCAACCAGACAAGTAAAGATCTGACTGTCAGTATCCAGTCATGTTCATGAGGCTTTTTTTGACAAATTGTTACTTTGAGGTTGGAGCTAACAAAGTATTTGTACTTCATTACTTGTACTCAGATATTTGTACTTCATTTGACCTTTTATTTTTACCCTCCTACATTTTTACAAAAATGTCAGTCAAACATGTTCTGAACGTCGTTTTTTAAGCAGATTAACGGACATTTATTCACATCTGACATCAGATATAATAATATTCACAGTGAGTCTAAAAATATGTCTGTCGTGTTCGTGTGTTCAGATTGGACAGAGTGACTCAGCGGAAAAGGAGTGCAAGACATTCATGCTCTATTTCAGATCTGTGGACCCTCTGTTCCATTTTAAAATAAAAAGTTCATCTGTTTCTACATAAATCTGGAAAAATCCAGTCAAAAAATAAACTGCTTCACGAGAGAGGTGAATTTTTCTTTGAGACTTGTTGAGATCAAATTTGTTGACAGTGAAGGAGTGTTTTAAGAATGTTTAGCCTCTTAATGTGACCTTTGGTAACGGAGAAGTAGCTGAGTTTTCCCTTCGTTTTTCCCTCGACCTGTGAGCCTGAGCTCAGCCTTAAAGGTCATCTCAGGGTTTGAGCACTGAGTCATACATGCAGTTTTATTGTGGAATTGTTAAAGATGTTCTTTTTGTCTTTGCGTCAGGCTTGATCGTCCACGAGGGGGCAGCCGTCTACAACGTCTTCATGCGTTGGCGTGCCGTCAACCTCCACTGGGACGTTCAGAGCTACGACAAGGCAAAGGACATGGAGGAGACTAGCACCGGCCATTCCTCACTGTCCCCCAGGACGCTATGGTTACCTCTGGTCACCTTCGGGCCCAACGGTCCCTTACACCCCACTCAGCTGGGGCCACAGCCATGGACCTGCCTCTGTTTGGCCCCTTTCTGCCCCGGCCTGTTGCCCCGAAACAACCTCAGCCAGGACAGTGACTCAGGAGAGGTGGTCATCCGTGTAACATCAGTGTAACACCAGGCGGTATTTATGCAGGAACAAAACATCTGATGGTTTACACTGTGTGGAAACAACCTGAGCTTCTCTGGGCGCTTTATAGTATTCACCAACCTGATGAGTGGAGTTTTTTTTTTTGCTGGTTTTCCTGTTTTTGAATGTTTTTGTAATGAGTTAGAAATGTTAGTGTGCTCTGAGGCCGGTCCTCAAAAACAATCCCAACAGTTAGACTGACTCGTGTGTGGTGGTGTTGTGTTTTATTCTCAGCGTAGACAGAAATATGAAGCACATTCACCTCCATCCTTTCTTTGTGCAGCGTGCTGGTTTAGGGCTGCAGAGTTGGCTGCACCAGGTCAATATGGTGCTAAAGTCCCTTGAATTTTGAGTCATGTGACTGAAATTCTGTAAAATAACTTGGCATGTTTCTTCCATCTACGAGTTGGTTATTACAGAAGAAGCCACATGGATAAATGCAGCAGAAGGGCTGATGTGTACCGTGACAGAATATCTTCAGACGTTCTGATGTGTAACTGCACATTTGTAGCATGGTTCCTAGAAAGAACTATACATTTTGAACACAGAGACCAAGTTCAACTGGTACACCTCCAGAGTCCAATAATAAAAATCTAAATAATGACTGAAAATCAGCCTGATGAGGTTGAGGTAATAATCGGTACACATCAGAAAACAAACGCTGGACGGCTGTAAGATGAGACAAACGTAACGTTCTAGGTGCAAACACTTTTATTCATCAAACCCGGACTTTGCCGAGGTGTGTTCAGACTCGACGCGAAGGGAATTTCTCGCACATTAACAGGAACGTAGCACAAAAACCCTGTACAGAGGCAACAACATGAGCCCACAGAAATCAGCTAACGAGGATAAACGTTACCTCAGTCTGATCTGTCGGGCACTGTGGCCTGCTCAACAAAAATCCTCTTCGTGTTCGGTCTGAGCGCGCCGTTAGCATCTCATCAGGCTTCTGTTTCTAGATTTACTTTGTCCGTCATTGCTTGCTGTGCTCGGAGCAGCATTGTAGTACTTGAGATCGGACCATCAGCCTCGAGTCTTGTCTTGTCCCAGACAAAGAGGACTCAAGACCACAGCTGCAGGGGTTTGACTAAACTGCCTGTGCATTGTCTGATTTATTGGTTAACATTGGTTAGCAAATTTCCTGATTCAAGTGCAACCGATACGACTGCAAGAGTTCAATGAAACACGGCACGTTAAAACTTTTATTAAATAAGTGTAAAGGATGTTAGCAAGTCTTTACGGTTTGGTCTTGACGCCTCGGGCTCTTGGTCTTGGTCAAGACTTGGTCTTTGTTTATGTGGTCTTCACTACAACACTGACTCAGAGCGTAACATAGTAACACGTTACTGTTAGCACGTAAACATGCTACAATGTTAACGCCGGGTTATTCTGGGCTGAGAACTGTACTGAAAGAGTTTGTACAGCTTTTGGGTTTCAGGGTGGATCTACGTGGAGAGCTTTGTATCTTTATCACTGTGTTTCTTTGGGATAAACCTGCTTTATGTTTTGTACAAATAAATCTTACCTTTTAGAAGACCAGATCTTTCCTAGCAAAGCGTTTGGCGGACGGTGGATGCAGGATTCAGCGATTGCAAATGAGCACAAGAATAAAAACCTGACGAGGTTTTAGTTTTACACGACGACGCGGGCGGCAAATATGGATGTTTTTTTTTTATGTAATTCTATCCTCAGATGATTTGTGCCGGTATAAATACAGCTGTTAAAAATGTGGTTTTGATCTGTCTGTATGCCGTTCTGTTGAGCTTCCAGGAGCCCTGTGGTGTTTGATGGATGGTTTGGGGCTCTGTTCTCGACCTGGGTCATTTTGGGTCGTTTGATTATTTTTGGTGCCTTAGGAGGCTGGGTGACGACGTCCTGATTGCGCAGCACAGAAATGACTTGAATGTGACTTTTGCTGTTGGCTGTATTTCTATTTCTTTTGAATGTAACATGGATGTAATGTATAAAGAATATTTATATACACAGAGAGCAGCGTGGGTTATTTGTCTGGAGTCAAATTGAAACTGCACTGAACATCTTTGAGTGTCTTCGAGCAGAGGTCGTCCACTGAACCTGTCCACATGGTCAGATG
Source organism: Protonibea diacanthus (assembly GCA_028641955.1). Taxonomy (NCBI): domain Eukaryota; kingdom Metazoa; phylum Chordata; class Actinopteri; family Sciaenidae; genus Protonibea; species Protonibea diacanthus. The sequence continues at coordinate 23,787,010 of CM053988.1, forward strand.
TCCACTGGACAAACTCCAGCAGAATATTCCAACACCGGAAGTTTTAATGCATCAAATCAAGAAATGCTGTTAAAGCAACATTATGTAAGTTTTCTACCATGAAGTAACAAATTCAAAATCCTGTTGATCCACGCTGACCTGTGATCAGGTGAACGGTGTCTCTGTCATTCGTACGTCTGTTCTCACACTATGTAACTTTGGGCTCCGGGTCGGGAGAAGTACGTAACGCTTTACGGCACTAAGTCACACACCACCAACCAGCACAGAGGCCACAAACACAAGCTTGGAGCACATTTGTGATGTTAACCAGCTGCTACGTCTATGTCTGCTGTGTTGTTGATCTTGTTTGATGTTTGGCCGTGTTCCAACTCTTGCAGATGGTTGGTGGCAATGAGCAAGGAGCAAGGTCTGTGTCCTGTCTGTCTGTCTGCTTCCTGTCTGTCTGTCTGTGTCCTGTCTGTCTATCTGTCTCTGTGTCCTGTCTGTCTGTCTGTCTGTGTCCTGTCTGTCTCTCTGTGTCCTGTCTGTCTCTCTGCGTCCTGTCTGTCTCTCTGCAGTGCACCGATGTGAGTGGTGGTTTGAAGATGCCCAAGCATACACGCAGGAGGACCCGTAGATTCACCGTCAGTTGCCAACGAAGGAGAGTCACCAGACGCAGACGCTGGGCAATAAACAACCACGTAGCACAAGTCTGTCTGTCTGTCTGTCTGTCTGTCTGTCTGTCTGACTGTCTGTCTGTCTGTCTGTCTGTCTGTCTGTCTGTCTGACTGACTGACTGACTGACTGACTGATTTGTGGTGTAGGTCAGCAGCTGCCGTGACGATCTGTTTTCCATCCTGTCTACGCTCTCTGTTCAAATGTATCTTACACATTCAAATATTCTTCTGTGAACTTTTGCACACTCCTGCAAGAATCTCTGAGAGTCTGTGATAGGCAGGCTGTGAGCCAATCAGGATACATTCCCAGCTGAAGCCCTGCCCCCCCCTCCTCACTGACGGACACACACACACACACACCTGGAAAACGTTTGCCTGTTAAGAGGTGTATCCTCGGCTCAGTCTGGAGGCCTGGTCCAGTGTGTCAAAGTGTGTAAGTTCATCTCCTGAGTGTGTTTAAAGCTGACCGTGTTTGAAGACTCTTTATTATTAACCCGTGTGCCTTTGTTCTACAGACACACCTGGCCGGGCTGGTTTTCAGGTAGCCATTGCCTTGAATGTGCTTGCTGAGATAGCAGAGCTGCTGAACGCTGCACTGAGGTAGATGACCAACACTAATGATGACAGTGCTTCTGTTCATGTTTTTGTAGGCTGGCAGCAGACAGACTCTCGTGGCTTTGCTGTGTTCAGTGTTCACAGTGTTGAGGTGCTGGCCTGTGTCATGGTGCTGTCAGTATTCTTCAGGTAATCCCCTGTGATGTCTGGTGTCCAAATATCTGTGTGTGTGTATATTTGGCATTTTCCGTACACTTCATGGCCGCCGTAGTTTCTCCTTCATGTCTGTAAGTGGAGTTGTGATCACAGACAGACAGACACAGGTTAGTGTATGGCCTTTATTTATACTTGCCTGTCCGCTGATGTCTGTCAGTCAGTCAGTCAGTCAGTCAGTCTTGTGCTACATGGTTGTTTATTGCCCAGCGTTGCGTCTGGTGACTCTCCTTCGTTGGCGACTGACGGTGGACCTACAGGTCCTCCTGCGCCAAAGACATCTGGGCATTTTCAAACCACTACAAACTTTTTAGGATGTCACTGATGATGCCATAGGTCACATGACCTCACCAGTGGGGGTGGGGCTAACTCAAACGAGTGCTTGATAGATGCTCTCTGTCCCTGCCGAGGGGAGGAGAGTCGCCAGGCGCAGACGCTGGGCAATAAACAACCATGTAGCACAAGCACCACAATGTTACAGTTCACTTTAGTTCAGCACATAGAACAGGTTCACTGAGGCTCTTTTCCTTTAACATCTGGAGGTAATTTCACTCAGTCTGAAACCTTCCTGAGACCAACACACTCGTGACATCAGTGAGGATATAAATAGGAGCTGTTACATGCAAGAATTCTTATATTAATGAGATCATTTCTTTTCCAGGTTGAGTCCGCCGCCATCACGACAAAGACCCAGAGAAGCTCAGAAAAACAGCTGAACAGACCGAACAGGTGAGTGCTCACACGATAACTCTCTTCAGCGTGTTAAATTATTGTAAACTAAGGGAAAAAAACGTGACAGTGAACGCACCTTCAGACCAAATATGTAACCATTTATTGTTAGAATCATCCTTTCAATACATAACACAGCTAATACAGATTAAAAAAACAACAAGAGAACAGTATTGTGTCGGAGTTGGATGGTTGCGTCGAGAAAAATACAGCAAGATTTTATTTTGAGAAAATCGTCATGTGGTCATCAGGAGAAAAAATATAGAAGGCAAAGACTTACAGTATAAAATGTACAGCCACATGATTATATATAATATATATAACATTGCACATTATACCAAAAAACAGGAACCACACATGAAAAACAAATTAAGTGTACACAATATACAACAAACAAGGCACTGTGGAAGAAACCTGCACACGCGTCTTTGGATGGATCTGCCGCCCGCGGAGCTCCGGTGAAATGTTGTAGGAATGTTACACTGCAAACCGTCCAACCGAGGAAGTCATCCAAACTAAAAAAAACTACTTCTAATGTTTCAGTCACTGCCGTCTGGGGCATTACGTAACGCTCTGAAGCCTCGTAGCACGCAGTAACTGCTGCATCTCGAGGGTGTGAGGACAGAATCTGGCTTCCTGTCGTGTTTTGTAGCTTTGGTAAGTGCTTTGCAGAGAAGAACAGAAACACCTGTGGTCTAAATGTGAAGAACAGAAGATTAGCTGTCTCACAGTGTGAAGGTTTTTCTTTAGTGTAGCTCCCAGTGAGGAGGTGATAGCTGGCTTCAAGCCTCTGCAGGTTGCATGTTCTCTGGTTCTTGAAATCTCTATTAAACGTGTGTGTACTTTTCTGTATAGTTCAGTTGCTGGTGACAAACAGTTTATGGACAAAATAAGCAGGAATATTTGAATTTTGATGGGGTGCATTGATTTGTCTACCACAGAGCAGTCCAGCGTAAATGTTTCTCATCCTACAGACTCCACGACGTTTAGTTATCTGGAAAATGGAACCAGTTCTGATCCAGAAACTCTCCTGGTTCCCACACGGGGATCCAGTTTCTTTCATTTTCTCATCGCGGGTCTTATTTTTGCAGCCATATCAGCTTAATCACTTTAAATATGACTGAATTCATCTTGTTGTTGTAGCGACTAGGGTTGCGAAATTCTGGGAATTTTCAAAGTTGGAAACTTTCCATGGGAATAAACTGGGAATTTACAAAATTGGAGGTTGGCCCTTTAACAGGGAACTAAATGTAGTTGTGGAAAATATATTTTAGCATAAGCTTGACTAAAACAACCAGATTTCATGCAGGTACACTTGAATATATCTGCTCATAGCACGCTGCTTACTGCAGGGCTATTGAGGCCACGCCCCCTACCTGCACAGGTGATTTCTGTACCTGGACCACAGTTTAGAGCCCAGCGCACACAGAGACTGTTGGAGACACACATGTGAGCTTGTGGACTGCATAATATTGTTCAATAAAATAATTCAAACTTGATAAAGTTCTACTTACAAACAAATCTGTTAAATGTTTTTTAATTGTTTTATTTTGCATGTTTAGATTTATGTTTGGATCTGATGCAGTCTGTTTAAATTATCCACAATTTACTGTTAGTTCACATAAATTCACATGGAGTTTTTGATTTGGAATATTCCCAAAATTCCTGAGCTTAACCTTCCATGGAAAGTTTCTGGAACGTTTCCAGTTGCCCCCTTGCAGCGACAGATCGCACGCCGGCTGCACTGCGCGGCCTCGTGTTCGACAGTTTAACTGGCTCTCAGTTAGTTTTGCAGTGTGTTGACTTGGGCAGCGAGTGTGAGGCAGATGTGGAGGCTTCTACAGAAAACTGTGCAGATGTTTTAACGAGAAAAATCTGATTTCAGTTTCTCTAGATTAGCTCGGATGACTTGCACAGCCGGACGGGTTCTGCAGTGTACGTACATCGTTGGTAGTTAAAGGGAACGTGCGAGCACCTTTCAGATTGTGGTTACACAGGAACGAGAGTGGCATCGATAAGACAAAGTCTGACTTGAGTTCGTCCTGCTTTAGTTTGAACAGGCACTTGTGAGACCTTCAGCAAATCAACGAGTCGCAAACCTGAAATGTTCGAGACGAGCACAGTTGCATATTTACAGTTCCTGCTTGAGAAGGTCGAGTCCCAGAGTTTTTCAGAGCAGAGGAAAAGGATTGTAAGCTTTAAGTCGATCTTCTGCTTCTTCTTCTTTACATTCGGACGTGTAGACACACCTCTTTTAAAAAGTCTCATTCACTCACACACGCAGGCAGCCACACAAACAAAAAACCTCAGTAACAAAGAGCCCATCCTGAAACAGCCGTCCTCGTTAGCTTTAGGAAGAGATGAACGGTTTTATTCCAGAACAAAGACACATCCGCACGTTGACCTGACGGGGAAAGGTTGTTCAACCTTCAGCTGCGTTTCTTTGGTCGGAGCCTTCAGGTGACGTCCTGATAGGTTGTTGCTGTCGTGTCGTTTTGTCGTCTAATCTTTGAGTAACGACATCTTTCCATTTCTTCTTATCGACGCTGGGAGATTATTCAACACAACATTGTGTTATTGTAGATTTTTTTTCACTGTATAAACTTTGATATTTCTCTGACGCTGGTCACAAAAACTTAAATTCATTTCATGACTCCAGTATTTGAGTTTTGAAACGCTCTTCTGATGTTTCTAGTTTCTTTCTTCTTCCTGGCAGAGCTGCAACAGTCAGTCGATGTTCAATATTTTTACAGTCAGTTCATCGATTTGGATCTTAATTTTTTAAAGTCAAAATTCTCAGATTTTAGTTTTCTTTTAGGTTGTGGACAAAATAAGATATTTGAGGAGGTCATGTCGGCTTTGGTCGACATCTTTTTCCATTTTCTGGACCAGACATACATATGTATGTGTATATGTATATATGTGGATCACAGCTGGAAGTTGTTCTTCTTGGTGAACGGTTTGGCGGTCATCAGATTCTTCCAGCTTGAAATGATTCCTGACTGTGTTTCTGTTAAAGTTCTGGTTGATCAGGTGCGGATGTTTTCATGTTTTGGAATAAAACCAGTCAAAAAAATAATAATAATAATAATTTGAGCTAGTTAACTTTAAGAGCATCGTGGTTTGTCTCCAGCATTCAGTCAGTTTTGACATGTCAAAATGTACGAGCTGCTCTCTCCAGAGCGCCGAGGACGGGGCGTCCTTGCGTGGCCGGCCGGCGGCGGCCGCCACTCTCGACCCTCAGCGGCACTCCGGCACGTGGCCGTAAGTTCAAAGGTTCAAAGTTCACCAGGCGCTGCACTGGCTGCCGTGGCTGCTGACGGACTGGCAGTTGCTGTAGCGCTTCTTGACGATCATGCTGATGTACGCCTTCATGAGCTTGGCGATGTCCATGACCTGCAGGGCAGAGGACGACGAGTCAGAGACGGTTCATGATGTTTCATTGTGTGTGTGTGAGGGTGTATTCGAGCGTCGTACGAACCATGTGCGTTTCAAAGACCAGCTCTCGGCCCTCCACGGCGATCTTGTAGGAGTTGGGCAGCGGAGCTCCGAAGGAGAGAATCTGCTCGTACGGGAAAACCTCCAGAGGCCACAGCTCGCCTCGTTTGTACACCGATATCGCTTCCCGGCTCACGCCAAGCCACAGCTCGGAGGGGAACGCTCCGTCCCGGCACTAGATGGTGAGCAGAAATGACATTTTACTGGACTGATTCGTGCCTGTAATTCTTTCTTCTTGTGTTTGAATATAGAATTTTACGTTACCTCGACGTTGAACAGCGTGGATCCGTATCCCTGCCACTCCTTCACCAAAGTCATGTATTTGACCATGGCCTGCTCCTGGTTCATCCCCTGCAGTTTCTTCCACTTGTCAATCACGCTGGTCCTTACGGCCGCCGCCTCCTCCCTCATCCACGCCTCCAGGCTGTTCTCCTCCTCCAGCTTCTGCCGGCTGAGCGAGCCGCTCCTGAAGCTCCGCCTCAGCGTTCCCTCCAGGAAGCTCGAGCGTTTCCTCTCCGCCGTCCCCGAACGCTCGGCCACCGAGCCGGTGCCCGGAGCGAACGTCTTGGCCGAGTTCTGCACCCGGGCACGCAGTCGCACCATGGGAAACACCTGGGACATCTCAGGGAAGCTGGCCTGGGAGCTGTGATCGCCCAGGAGGTACTGAAGCCTCAGTGCAGCCAGGAACTGGAGAGTCTCCTCGGGGGCCGGATACTGACCACGGATGACGGCTTCATGGGCCTGTAGAGGGAATGATGAAGACAGATTCATGAACAGCCGCCTCAGGAAGATATTAAAGTATCTGACAACTCCAAGACGAGTCGTCGTGATTGGTCGGTTCAAATTGTCTCACCTGTTCAAACATGAAGGCGAACTCCACGCTGTCTTTGGGAACATTGTCCGTGTCCAAGAAGCAGTAGAGCTTGAAGTAAAACTTCCAGCCGGTGTTGTGTTCGTCTGCGCTGGCTGAAAGCCTGAAGACCAGAGGGTGAGTTAATGAAGACGTGAAAACACACACACACACTAACACAACACAACACACACACACACACACACAGCGACGCTTACTTTTCAAACTTGGCGAGCACGTCGGCGACCACTGTGCGGCTCTCGATGGCTTTCTCCGTGGTGTCGTTGTGTTCAAACAGAGCAAACATGTTCCTGCTGTCCTCCATGGCCAGACCGCGAATCAGCTTCTCCACCACCTGAGACACACACACACACACACACAGACACACACACACAATTTTTAGAGGCTCATCTGATAATTCAGTTGAATTTTCCCAAAATGTGCAAATCAGATGAGATCAAACTATTTACATATAAAGAATTGACTTTTTTTTTAGTGTTAACTCTACTAATTTACGTTGTTAAAAAAACATCACGTCACATTTTGAAGTTCTATTTTAGTTTCGCTGGTTTGAATTTGTTTGGTTTGGTTTTGTTGGTTTGAAGGTTAGTAACAGATTAAAAAAAAACATTTAATATTTTTGAAAACGTTCTTAGTTTACAGAATCTTTGTGCTGTGAAGCATCAAATCAAAACTAATTTTGCAGTTTCACTGCACTCTTGCACTTCCTAAAACACATTGTACATATATTTATATTTTTTACTTGTTATGCACAAATAACACCAAGATAGACTGCTTGTATGTGAAAATCTACTTTTGAACATTTGAGTTGTCGTTTAGCTAAATATGAGGTTCAGTATTAGTTAATTAAATATGAGCTTTCATCACGTGTGCACATGTACGTTATGTTTTTAACTGAGTTTGATGGAAACTTCTCTGCACTTTTTCTTTAAAACACGACAGTCTACTCACAGAATAAGTAAAAAAAAAGAAGAATCTGACTGAGCACTCTCAAACTGAAGGTGTGGGCAGTGAGTCAGAGGAAAAATAAAAATGTGTTTGTCATCCCGCCCTCAGCATTAGCAGCTTTACTCCCAGCGGCCCGTGTTGTCACCCACCTCTCCGGCTGTTGTGTGCGAGTTGATGGTGATCTTGCAGGATCCTCCTCCGTGACAGTGAACGGTGGTGCTCATGTCCTGCCGGGCCACGATGGAGCGGATCTCCTCCTGGGACGGGACGTTCTCTCTGGCTCGAGTCTTCCTCAGGGAGTCGAGGGCGAAGGCGGCGTAACGATCCATCTCCGAGCCGGGGAACAGCTCGCGAGTCCTGTGGAGCAGAGAAGTTGCAAAGAAAAGAAAGTCGTTGTCAGCTGCAGCTACAAAAACGTGTTTTCTGTCTCGAGCTGTCTTCATTTATCTGTGAATACCTCCTCAGGTGGAACTTCAGGTATCTGAGGATGCTCCTGGTCGGGACGAACGTGCAGGACATGCAGGCCAGGATCTTCCAGCTGCAGAGGTTGCCGGGGCTTCCGGGCTGCGGCGGCCGCGTCGTCTGCTTGATCAGCTGGCAGAAGAGCTCGTCCCGCAGAGGTTTGAGCTCCTGGCCGGTCTGCAGGATGCCCTGGATGATGGGCACTGGGTCGGCCACGCCCTCCAGGTGCTGCAGAGAGCTGAACACTTTGAGGGCTTCGGCCTGCAGCGTCGTGTAGCTTCTGTTTCTCTGAACTGAACAGAGGAGGAAGGAGTCAGAGATGTATTGTGATCATGTTGACCTCCAGTCTTACTATTTCTGAAGAAGAGGGACCAAACTCTTCACAAATCTGTCAGTTTATTTGTGGTTTGCTAGTAACAGTCTGTCCTCTGTGAAATTCTTAATTCTTCCAGTAATGTGTGAATTTAAGTGGAAACTGGAAGCTTGAACTTCCCTCAGGATCAATAAAGTAAATCTGTCTGTCTACCTGTCCGCTGATGTTTGGGTCTCACTCGAGCGTCTGTGTGACTCACCTGTAAGGTGGATGTCTCCGTAGGGCAGCGGCAGCAGCGGCGAGTGCAGCGGGTGGTGGCTGTAGCGAAGGATGGGGTTCCTCTTGTAGATCTGCTCCACCACCTCCAAGTTCAGACAGTTCTCCTGCAGAGAGGAGGAGCCCGTCTTCAGCACGACCATTAATCAACAATAATCTTTAATACTTGACGGATTATCGGAGGAGTCACTGGGGTGGACGTCAGTTTTGGAAATTCTAACAAATGTTTGAATTTGGGGCTCTTACTACATGATCGTCATTGTATCTTGTTTGTCTGTGTTTGCTCCCTGATGGAAAAAGGTGTTTACTGTGTCCTTGAAAAGAAATGCATGCTGGGATAGCCTCCAGCAAGCCTTAATGGGCTGCCAGGATCTGTGTGGTGAGAAGTGATGGTGGACTAAAATAGCCTCTCTAATCGTGACCTCATGCTGTTCAAAAGGCTGAAAGTAAAACTGAATCTTTAACGATCCTTCCCGACATTAAAAATAATCCATTAATTAATCTATGGCGTGCGTCGCCCTCGTTCAGCCCTCGCTGGGCCTCCGGCGGAGGCTTTCCTTTACCTTGATGTCCTGGATGAGCTGCTGGGTCGGCGTGTCGATGGGAGCTTTGGTGTCGATGACGTTCTGGATGGAGTTGGCCCAACGCGTGGCCTCGTTCAGCAGCTTACAGTAGAGACGGTACGAGTGTTTACGGCCGTACACGATCACGTTCCAGTATCCTGTCAGACATGAAACGAGTCATTAGATCTGCTGTGTCACGTTTCAATGAATAAAATCGAATCTCTTTTTCCCTCACCGGTCTCTTTGAAGATCTTTTCGTCGGGCTGAACCACTGAGCACAGGCTGTTCAGCACCAGCGTTCCCAGCTTCAGGGCGTTCCGCTCTGAGCTCTTGTAGTAGTCCAGGGAATTGTGGGTGAGCAGGAACCAGCGCTTCTTCAGCTTCAGCGAGGCTTTGGTGCTGTTCTTCATCTCTTTGTGCAGCCAGCCTGGTGGAGACAAAAGAATAAGAGATGTGTGTCAGCTCAAAACTTTCAGTGTGAAAGCACTTCAATGAGGTTCAAACTCGATGAATGAGCTGATTATTGTGCTAAAATCTGCAAATAACATAAAATAATTTCAACTTTTTTATCTTTTGTGCTTCATTATTTTGACATTTCATGTCACTTTTTTAGGGTTTTAATGCCTTTTTAAATTCAAAAACATTAAAATGCTTAAAACTTGAATGGAGTTTGTGACCCTGCAGAGGTCAAACAACTAATGAACAGAAGTCTTCAGTTAAACAGACGATTCTTATCCCGTCTTTGGGGACTAACATGTAAATGTCTCTGATGTTTTTAGGTCAAATAAGTCACCAGCTTCCACAACAAACTTCCAGAAGCTCCTCTGACGTTGTTCGTACGTGTGTGTCGTTGCTGTGAATCTGATCTGTTTTTCTGCCTGAGTGCATTCTGGGAAAGACTCCAAGCCCTCAGAAAAGAGTGAAGAGAGGGAGCTTTAAGTGATCGCGCATTGTCACCTCGGATGATGAACTCCTGTCCGTCGACGCGGGTGTCTCCTTTGGAGCGCTGCAGCAGAGTGATCCAGTGGTGCATCTCCTCGGGCGTGTCGGCGTTGCAGTGCAGCACGCGGTTCGCCGTGATCATGACGAAGGAGTTCGGCCTGTGAACGGTTCAGAATTAATGGTGGAAACATAAGAAGAAGAAGGAGAGACACATGAACGCACTCTGTGTGGATGAACATTGTGACACGTTCTGGTTCCTTCACTTTGCTTTGCATGTGTGTGTGAACCAGTGCAGGTGTGCACAAAGGAAAGCCACAGACGTGACGCGATGTTTGATGCAGGTTCTCACCTCTCTGGATTATCTGAAGCACAAACTGAATCGATCATCCCCACGTCCAATGTTCCCTAAAGAGAGAGAGAGAGAGCAGGAGGTTCAGTAACAGTGTTCAGGGTGTGGATAATGAGTTTGACCTCCTTCTACCCCGTGGAAACCAATTATCTCTCACACACACTCGCACACTCACACACACACAGATTAAAGCAGCGACACATTCACTCACAGGTACATCACTGATGTGTGGCATTTCAAACACATCTGTGTGTCAGCTCAACACAAAGAGCTACAACAGAACATCAGACACGTCTGAAAGTCGTGAAGTGGATTTTAAAGGTTGTTACAAAGTCAGCGGACAAAGAAGAAGAGACGCAAACAGACCGTTAACGTTCGTGTTGTTTTAATGTCTCTGCATCTGTTGGCCTGTTTAATATTCCTGCACAGCTGTACTGCTCTTTTTCATTTTAAAATGTATTGTGTATATAGATTTTTCATTATTTATGTTTAATACTTGATTTTCTTTTATCTTTCTTATATTTTTAGAGAAATTTCTTGTATGTGAAAAATCGTACTTTGCAATAATAAAGAACCGCTTTATGACAGTATTTGTTTTACTGATGTGAAGAACTGCGAACAATTTTATTTAAGTTTTCTCAATTAAATTCACAGAAAAACACAATAACATTCACGTGTTCTCATTTGCATCAATGAAAGCAGCTTCATGATCATGGATGTTATTAATATCATCATCATGCAACGAGCACATAAACCGTTTAGGACGTGAGATATTAAAATATTTTATAAGTTTAAAACCTGGTGCTGGTGACGCTGTTTGTTCTGAACGATCAGTCAGAGTTGATGTTTCAATGTTTTGAAGTTCTGATGAAGATTTTTGTCTTGATCTTAACTGACAGCGTTCAGGTATTTTAACTCCATTTCCCACAGTGCTTTGCTGCCCAGCCGCCTCCCCGCAGTACTCACCACAGCGTTCTGGGGATTGGCCTGCTCGTCATGCATCTCTCTGATCTCCTGCTCCGTGGAGCCGTGGACCTGACTCAGCACGCTGAACCACTGGCTGTAACCATGGAGACGACATCATCAGCATCATCAAGACATGAAAGTAATGAGAGCGAACAGGACGTGCTGAGAACTCGTTTGTTATTTAATCATTTGTTTAATTTTGTGTTTAGATAAAAAACTGAAATGTGCGATCGATCTTTTGGGGTATTTTTATACAAAATCATCAGTTTTCTGTCAAACATGAAATATCAGATTTATGGAAAACGTGTGTGTGTGTGTGCGCGTGTGTGTGTGTACAGATATGGCAGAAATGTTGGGACTGATTCTGTCTCAGACAGATGGAGCTGATGTTGACTCGCGCTGAGAGAGAGGCTGCCACTGTGAACCTGCTGCCAACACACACACACACACACACACACATACAGAGCTCGTCTTCCTGTCAGGGCAGATATATGGAGGAAGTGGACTGTCCCTCTGAGAGGGAAATCAATGTGTTGCCAGGGGCAACCGGCACACTGACCACATAGCGACGGCAGCACCTCCTCCTCGTTATAGTGTGTGTGACTGAGTGTGTGAGTGAGTGAGTGAGTGTGGGTTTGAAGCTAATTTAGAAATAAACACAACAACGAGGAGAGAAATAAAATGTTTACGAATGTTCAGACATATTTAGATTTATAATTCCAATTTGACCTGGTAAGCTGTTCACTGATTTTTAATCACTGTTTGAAGACGGAAATAAACACACGACCCACCTGGCATCCTCTGCAGACTCTGCGATCAGATGGTAGGTCCTCTCCGGCATCACGATGTCCAGTCCATTCTCCTTACCGGTGTTATCGATGATTTCTCTGCAGATCACGAAAAAACAAAAATAATTTAAATCTCTCCGGAAGTCTACCTGTGCTGGACGTGTCTGAGCCAGAGCAAAATCCTGCGTCACACTCATCTCACTCGAGTACCAAAACCTAGAATGATGTCGACCCCATGTGCATACGATGTCACCAACATAATTTTGGACAGATATTCAAATTTATTTCTGTTTTTTACAAAGACTCAGTTTCATCAAAAACTGTTCTGACTTTAAACATTTCTAGAAAGTCGTCATCTTTCCTGAAACTTCAACACTTTTGCGATAAAGGCGGCATCTAGTGGCCATTAGAAGGACTGCATCCTTGTTACTGTGATAATGCATCTCCACGGTACACACGATGGTTTCTGTAATGTCAGGTTGTTTTTGTCTGATAACTTTGGTTTTTACTCGATGCTATAAAAATGGTTTGACAGCTGAGCCCGGCTCATGGGTGGGACCATCGATAATTTTTTTGCAACTGTTGTCAGTATTGCAAAAAAAAACCCTCAGAAATATTCTACCATCATACTGAAGATTTCGAGGTAGCCTGGTGAGTCCTTACTTGGCGTTATGCATGTCCAGCACTCCCTTCATCTTCTCCTCGCCGTCGTTCTCGAAGTACATGAGCTTGCTCTGCCGCAGCACGAACCAGCGGCGTTTCCAGTTGCGGCGGGACAGCGTGGACGATCCACCTCCCTTCTTGTGCAGCCAGCCCTGCTTCAGAGCCTCCTGTTTGGCCCGAAACCACAGGAAGGTCTCGTCCTTCAGGACGCACCAGCGCCGCTTCCACGTGTTCATCAGACCGCCTGCAGAGGAAGACGAGAGATTTTTTTTTACTGTACTGCTTCTGCAAAGAAATCTGTGAAGATGGACGATTCTGCGTGGCTTCGTGCCCGACCAGGATCAGTTCAGAAGCGTGTTGTTGATTTGTTTAGATGTTGTTGATTTGGTCACTTTTCATAGATTTCTGCGGTACAGTAGTTCAACGGTTCCTTTTATTGTCTGTTTTTTGCGATTGTTTTATTTTGTGAGGGTAGGTAGTGTAATGAAGGAATTACCTTTGATGTAGAGGAAGCTGTGGAAGTATGGGAGCGTGACGCAGCTGTAGACGGAGTCCCGCCGATACGACAGCTCGTCGTCGGTGTCGAACCTGTCGAAGTCGTCCTCACTGTCCTCAAACTGAACGTACAGAAATGAGACATTCAAGATCACTCGATGTGCTACTACTACTCTGTTAAGTTAATGCCTGATCAAAACCCAACTCACTGATGACTGAGCCCCCTCCGAGCTGAAGCGGTAAGCCCCTGAGCTGTTGTAGGTGCCTACAGAGCCGCGGTAGTCCGGAGACCATTGGCCGCTGCGAGGGTTGGAGAAGGCCACACTGCCACTGGACACGATGGCGCCCTCATCGTAGTCGTCCTGGTCGTAGTCCGAATCCTCGTCTGGTGGTATGAGCTCCACCAGGTCATCGGACTGAGCCTCTGATGAGGCCTGGGGGTGGCAGTAGGCCGAGTCCCCGCTGGATGAGGCGCTGTGGCAGACGGGGGGCACCGGTGGTAAAGGCAGCGGCTGGTGAAGCAGGGTGGTCGGCGGCAGTGGTGGGATCACACCGTCATTGGCGTATGGATCTTCCTCAGACGAGTCATCGCTCGTTCGGATCCCGCTTGTCCGCTGGCCGTCCGAGTGGCCGTGCTCGCTTGGGTTCGGCGAGTCTTTGAAGGCCTCATCATCAGCCCCAAACCCTTCATCCACCTCTTCCTCGTCATTGCCTCTCCTCCGTCTCCCTTCTTTCTCCTTCTCGTCACCTTCGCCGACTCCCAATGAGCTCTCAATGTTCCTCACGCACTCGTCGATCTCGTCAAAGTTGAGCGACTCGAGGAACTGCTGCGCCGCCTTGCAGGCTTCGTCCTCCAGACGCCTGAGCTCCTGGTCACGAAGAAGCTGCAGGCGGTTGAGGGAGGCCTCGGTCAGAGAGAGCTCCTGACGCTCCTTCTGTCTCTGCAGCACCTGGATCTCCCGCTCCAATCGAAGGATCTCCTCCACCTGAGTGGCCTCGTGAGGACGGACCGTCTCCTCTCCTTCAGATGCCTCCTCGAGGGCTTCTGCTGACTCCAGCTCCTCCAAGCCGACTGACAATGTTGCAGCTGCTGCTGCAGGCGGAGGCTGAGCCAGAGAGACCAGCTCCTCTTCCAGTCTTCTGGCCTCCTCAATCTGAGGATGGAAGAAAGATTTCATGGTGAACATTGGCCTGCTGTCACTGATCCTTGGTTAGAGAACATGATAATGAATGTTAATAAAATATAAATATAAAAGAATACATCACACTCTCTTTCACATGCATGAATTCCTTCATCATCAGATTCATCTTACCTCTCTGGCGAGTCTCTCAGCCTCCAGCTTCTGTCTCTCCCTGCACAGACACAAACAGACGGCAAGATTTACCAGAAAATCCAACCAGAGGACAGGTCAGACAGAAATCCATCCAAAGAACTTCATTACACGACGTTTCGTTGATCGAATTCATGAAATTGTACAGTCTGCTTTGAAGAAGAATTTTAGACCATCGTAAGAAAATATATTTTAACAACTGAATGGACGTCTTGACCCTTTATCAGTCAGAACATCAGCAGAATCATGTGACTTTCTCTAGCCAATCAGCGAATGTCAGGCTACGTCACAGGTAACCCTAACATTCTTTGCACTGTACCACGTGCGTGATATTTTGAAATAAGTGACATCAGTTCAGTAAGACATAAAATAAATAAATGTTCCATATATTATACGGTAACGTCTTTGACTTTGATCTGCAGCCTAAAACACTCCAGGGTTAAGATTTTAAATTTCGATTTCAATGAGTGCCCTATGAAGGGTTAACTGTGATGACGTCACATGACGTCTGCATTTCTAGAATCCAGCCATGGACTTCCCGTTGATGGGCTGTAGGTGGCGCTGTTGTCTTTGAATCAGAGGATTTGCTTTCTCGGCTCTGAGTATTTAAAACAACAAAAACTGGAGAAGGTTTAACATGAGAGCAGCACTAATCCTTTGACTTGACTAGCCTCACCTCTCCATCTCCTCCTCCTCCCTCCTCCTCCTGCAGCGCTCCTCTTCCTCCCTCCTCCTCCTCCTCTCCTCCAGCAGTTGGCTGTAGGCTCGGCGGGCCAGCTGGCCTCGCACACATTTCTGGAAGGTGAGCGCTGCCCAGCGGAGGAGCAGGAACTTCCTCCTCCAGTAGAAAGCCCGGTAGTTCTTCTGAATGACTACAATGCACTGGAGCAGCTTCCTGTACTGCTTCCTGTGTGTCGCATCGACAGATAACCAGTTAACAAAGGTCAGAATAAACATTTAAACTCTTTGTAGAGGGGCTTTAATTATTATTGCTGAGTTCTGGAGTCGTACCTGGCCATGTAGCCCATCACGTGAGCCTGGATGATCATGGCTGCTTTCAGCACCTCCATCTCCCTCTGCTTCTCCAGGCGATGCTCCAGAGACTCCCGAAGGAAGACCTGAGAGGAGAGGAGAGGAGAGCAGAGGAGAGCAGAGCAGAGGAGAGGAGAGCAGAGCAGAGCAGAGGAGAGGAGAGGAGAGCAGAGCAGAGCAGAGGAGAGGAGGACATAGGGAAGGAGAGAAACAGAAGGATATGAATGAATCATTATTGTTATTCTATCAATGTTCAGTATCATGTACAGACAGAAGAAAAGTCAAAATGCAGCTTCAACAGCTCTTTGTAGGATTGTAAAAATGACATTAATAATTTATCTGGTGATTTCTCAAACGCATCGTTTACATACATTTATTATTGGAAATGTTTGAAGTGAAACCAGTGAAATGCCTGATGGCCACCAAATTCAGGGGTCAGGTAACTCAGTGGTCGACTCGGGTCGGTGCTTGAAAATATTGGCATTCAAGACTTTAACGAGTGATTAACTCATCGATTATTTGACAGTTTGTATCAGCACTGTTCTCAAATATTGGCTTCTCAGACTCAATAAGATTGGAGAATCTTTGGACTGAAGAATTTCTTGCAACACACGTTGGAGTTTGAATCAGGAGACGTAAAGGTTCTCGTAATGAGGAGCACGTGATGCATCATGAAGGTTCAGGGATGAGACGAGAGCGTCACAACATTCACTGCACAGCTTCCTCGCGTTTTTTCACAGCATGACTGCATTTTGATTTTGTTTTTAATATGAATGAGTTTGAGAAGATTAACAAATATTCTACGTTTGACCTCCAGCTTCAACTTAATGTACACACAGATTATATCTATTAAATCCACTGCATTACTCGCACATTATGAATTTACAAGTGAACACAATTTAAAAGAGGCGGTCCCTCGTTTTTTAACAGACACTCCCTTCCAGAAGAACAATCGAAGTGAACAAAGAAGCCGACATAAATCAAATCCAGCCTCCCTCCTCTTCTTTTGTTTGTGCTGCTAAAGACCGCAGATTACTGCAGAGTGATTTCGGCTACATCTCTCTGCATGAAAAGACAGATCTTATGGGCATTTAGTGCAGCTGTCTGCTATAGAAGCCAAGCTGTCCTCCATTGATAGAGGAAACTGGGCCCGCCGAGGGATGCTGGGGGTTAATCCGATTAGGGAGGGAGGAAAATGAGATATGGGACGTGGTATGGGGCGACAGAGATGCTGGGGAAATGTCACGGTGCTACGGGGGTACAGGAGTACAGATTGCTTTTCTCCTGTTGAACGATGTACCCAGTGTGTGTGTGTGTGTGTGTGTGTGTTGTTGGCACAGTGACAGTGTTGAATGTGTTGAATCCTCAGCGGTGAAGCACTAATGAGATTTTCAGGAGGAAGGAAATGTAAACTCATCGGGGTGATTTGGACGTCACTGAAAAGCAGGTTAATTAACAGGGAAACACGCAGTACATGCCCTAACACGTACACACACACGCAAATACACACACCAAGACAAAAAACACAAAACCGCCAGCATCTCCCCGAGAATTCAGCTGCCGTCAGGTCATAGAAGCATTTGAGAGCAGAAGGAAACTCCAAAACCAGACAGGGATTGGACAGGAAGAGGAGAATTTCAGGTTTGTAGGTGACGGGGAGCAGAGACAGTGTCGTGCCAGAACAGGAGCTGGGCGAGCAGCTAATGTAACCGGGCTCAGCAGCCTCTACGGACATAACGGCAGAGGAGAAGAGAGCGAGCGAAAAGGAGAGAGTGAGCGAGCAAGAAGCCGCCGGACAAGAGTAAATCTGGGACTGACTTTTAGTGGTTGGTGAAATAAGACAGACGCCGAGCTGGGCTGACTGCTGTAAGTAAAATAAAATGGTATTTAAGTAAGAATAAAGGGAAACTTTGACTTAAAGCACTGAGATTTTTGTGCTTGTGACGCGCTGCTGAGTAAATATACATCTAGACACACTTATTCAAGTGCACACACATAAAATAAAAGGTTAGCGGGGACCTGGTCTTTGTGAGTCCCCACAATGCATGACCAGATTTATGTCCCCACGTCGTAAACAAACACACACAAGTAAACACGCACATACCCCACACACACACACACACACACACACAAAACACAGCCTCACTTTATTAAACAACTTCCAACATGAATCACACATGCTCACAAAGTGCGGCCCCGTGTACGAGTGCACACATTTGCATCCCAATGAATTGAACAACTAATCCTTTTTAATCATTACTATGCTAATTAGTGCAACAAAAGCTAAGCACTAAGCCTCTGCACACTTTTGGAGGGGGTGGGTGCTGCTCGCCGTGACAGGTCAAGCCCGTGGAGAGAACAGAACCCTGGGAGATGCAAGCAGAGCTGCATCACTTCCAGGAAATTAAGTTTAAGGCTGTAAAAAAAACTCAGAGACAATAGTGGGACATGTGCCGACTGAAAGGAGCTAGAGGCCGGCTCGATGTAAATCTCACTGTGAGAGAGGCGGCGGGACAAAGTAGATGAATCCCTCCGAGGGAGATAGGATTGATTTAACGGTTTACAGGCAGCGAGGCCGTCTTTGTGGTTCGTGTTGAGAGGCGCTCTACAAAAGGTGACACACTGCGTTTCAGTTAAGTCTGCACATAAAAATGCAAACCATGTGCGCTTCTGTCAAAAAGTCAATATTGTCTGGAGTTTTTAATCAAGGCGACACAAAGGGACACGGACTGCTCTGAAAATCTGCTGAATGAACACACAGTATGTTCACCAACTCCACCAAGATGTCACAAAGAAGAATACCATGTAGAACATTCAGATCTAGTTATAGTTTAGCTGCTTGTCGATACGTACAACATGTTGTAAATCATGCCTGTATTCTGTGACCTCACAGCAGTTATGCTGATATTTACTGTGATTTATCAATACACTGCTGTAGAATTACAGTATTTGACTGTAAATACACAGCTAATGTTGGTTTACTGTGATTTGGTCATTTTTGCATGCACATATATTTTATCATTCAGGTTCCACCTGTGTGATGTGGTCCTGATTCTTTATTCTAACAACACGACCGTTCTTCCATCCACCCACACACAGATCCATCCTCCACTGCGGTCACCTCTCGTAGCATCACACGGTCATGCTGTGATTAGGGATCTGTGTCCCCCATCTGTCATTTCCCCACAGCAATCACACACACACACACACACGCACACACACACACACACACACACACACACACATACACACACACAGGCTGGCAGTAGCTATATTCTTTCTGATCCGGTGTAGTGGAAGCAAAGAGCAATAGACGGAGGGGGATGAAGACTGGATCCAATAACTGTTGGATTCCACGCTTCAGGTGCTCTGGACTTCAATTATTCATGATCTCACACACACACACACACACACACACACACACACACACACACTCAGAGCCTGCAGTCACACAGGTACCTGAGCTCTGGAATGGTTTCATCGAGCTGGATTTGCAAGACGCGTGAAGCCAAATTAAGCCTTGAGGGGAGCAGAGTGCAGCTAAAATGGATTGGCCGCCCCGAGCGGCAAAGTAAGTCTGCATCCAGTCATATTCATGATAGCGAGGAGAATACGGATCAGCCGGTGGGAGCCGGAGGCTGGATGAATGGCAGGACATTCAGGAGCTCACAGTTTGACAGGAAAAAGTCAATTATACTGTAGAGAAGTGAGCAGGGGAGATATATTTCACTGCTGATAGAGGGAAATGCAAATAGCTTGTGAGGAAACACTTCGAACAAGCCGAAGGAGCTTTTTTAAAACCTGGAAATGAACCACATTTCTGCACAGGATGTGACTCTTGCTGCTTCTCTGTGTTACACTACACATCTGCAGATACACGTTCACACCATGTGATGCTCTGACTGAGGCCCAGGACCCCTGAAGACCTTCACTTCATGGTCACAAGTGCAATTAAAGCATCAAAAACAGGACAAGATGACGACTGAACAACTTCCTGTGGGTGTAAAAGCAAAGAGCATCCGTCCTCACCTTGGTCTTGCCCAGCTGCCAGTCTGCACTGCTGCTGTCGTAGAGGTGCAGCAGCTGGATGCAGCTCCCCTTGGGGTCATCTGGCAACATTACATCCCGCATCAACACCTTGTACCTGAAGAAGCAAGTGAGAGCATTAGATGTTACTAAAGGTGCTCGGGTTCACTCCCATCTGACTGACAGATCCTGTTTTTTAACCTCGCAGTGCAACTAATTGAAGCACGGATTTAGGAACTGAGAGCATTTAGAGAACTTTGGCAAGTTTTTTGGTAGCTGCTAACCTGCAGAGTTTAATCAGAGCAGAGTGGACAAAACCATCAACAGAGTTCTGCAGGAATCAGTCCTAAAACCTGTAAATGAGTTAGCATTTTTGCAACTCTGGTTCCCTCGTCTCAAAGTCGCTAACAAGAAGCTAAATGAGAGACAGACGTTGTCAAGGACGTGAAGCATCATCATGTCAAACACTTTAAGCTTAGTGGTGGTGACGCTGTAGACGTGACGGCGTTATTGTTTTTTTGTTGAAGGAACCAGGATGATGCTAAATTCTCTGACTTGGCCTCTCATCCCTGATACACGTCACATAAGGACAGAAGATGATGCATGTGTCATGTGTCTAGGTACGCATATAAGAGCAACGTATGAAAGTCTTGGTGCAGAGAGACACACACCTGGAGCAGAAGTCTTGGAAATGTCTCCTGATGGGGAAGCCGGTGCGTCGAATCTTGACCGTCTCCAACATGCCAGAATATCTGAGCTGGTTCAGAACCAACGTCTGGTCGAACTGGTCAGGCATCTAAGACGGAGTGAAGAAGGAAATTCAGAATAAATATGAGGTCATTTGGCTTAAGACACACACACTCAAGATAGAAGAAAAATGTTCTGTTGCTGTCGGGAAAAACACAAACGATGTGCAGCTGAGAAAATATTCAGTGGAAAAACAATCACCTGACAAAAGTCCAATATTCGCTCTCCTATTAGCTCAGTTTTTAGTCCCCACCAACTCCTTTGTACAGATATTTTAAAGTGGGTTTAACAGATTGTTGACAGATAATGTTTTAAAACCAAAACTATGAGCAAAAACAGGCTAAATATCTGCAAAAAGTACATTTCTGCAGCACTTTGAATTCTCTCGAGTCCTGCACCCGTCAAACTGCGTCATATGCTGTCTGCAAACCTCACGCCCCCTTCCACCCCTTTAAACTTCCACACGCATGTGCACACATTCACGTACACGACACTGCATACCACGCATTCACAACTTTGAACTCGAGAGGAGCGCGTACGGCCGACGCAGACAGCAACAAATCAAAACCCTCCAAAAAACACACTTGGCATTGAGATACTATTATTGCTTACAGAAGTGCGTTCAGTGAAGGCCATTTTTCCCGGGGACCCCGATCACCCTGTAACCTCAGTGGGCGTAGGAGGGGGGCTCAGAATAAGAGATTGCTTTCATACCCGCTCGTAATGCCCCCTTTATTCAGTGTCCATCTCCCCTGATAGCCCGTTGATGGCCCATTTGAGCTGCTGAGATGAAGAGAGGCCAATTCACCACCAGATCTTGACTGAGTGATTGAATGGCGCCCTTTAACGACTGACGGCCGCAGAGGGGACCTCATTAGCATAACCTACATTTGCATACGGCCGGGTTTGAGGCGTACAAAGCCGAGCGGTGTCAGGAAGCTGCCCTCTGCCTCCTGCCTTTCTTTGCCTCCTGTCCTCTATCTCTATCGTTTCCTCTTTTTGGCTCAGATTCAAGCTGCTTCAGGGACGTCAACAACCACTCTCTCTTTTTGGGAGGTTTATGGCCAACGTGGTAAATGGAATCACTCCTCCTTTCTTCCTTTCTAAGTTTATTTCATTCTGAACCTTCTGAAGTTTCATGCTGTGTCATTTTGAAAGGGTCTGCAGCAAAAGAGACTCTGCTTTCCACTTCATCTGTTTCAGAAAGGTCCATTTCATCCGTTCCATTCAGTATTTCTAAAAATGAATAAACTAAAGCTGCCTGAAGTGAGAATGAAGAACTCAAACTGAGGCCACTATTGTATCCCTGCAGAGAAAGAGTCTCACACAGAATAATGTCGTCAGGACAGACTCTGTACTTCATATATTGGTGTTAAGATTTGAATGTTTTGCAGAAAGTTTGAGAAAATCACAATTTTGTGTCTCATTTCAATATTTCGCCGCCCTGGATGCTTCGATAAAGATAGTTTGGTCTGACTGGAATGAGTTAGCGTCCAACCATCCAATCCATCAGCTCAGAACAACAGTGATGTAAATCAGCATCCAGGCCATGTCAGGCCTCTACAGGGGCGTGACAACAATAGCTTGAGGGGGTAAACTCAGTGTCTTTCTCAGCCTAACTTCCCAGCAAAAAGACTCAGAGCTTGGGGCATTCAACAGGACAAAAGGGGGGCGTGGTGGTACTCTCTCCCGAGGGGGTTGGGAATCAGCGGGGACTCAGGATGAGCCGTCCGTCCGTCAGAAGGTGCAGAGAGCTGTAACGCTGCATCCTCCCGAATCTTCTTTATTTAACAGAGAGCAAGAACATTTTCTCTTTATGGATTGAGATCAGTGACGTTCATCTGACCTAATCTCAGGGGAAGTTTCGGTGTCACGGCCGTGCCCAATAGAGTTTAGGGTTAGGATGGCCTGACTAGTCAAACTAGACCTCCAATGGAAACATGAAGCACACCTAAAGTCTCAGAAATCTTGGATGAAGGTACGATGCCCATTTTTGCCAGTTCTGCAAAATCATCCAGGACATCAGGCCCAAGATTGTCCATTTACTTTTATCTGGATCCTGTGTGGGCTACTTTACAGTTACTGTCATATAAGATTGCAATTTCACTTCAATGGCCCCAAGTGGCAGGGAGAGATAATTGGTCATTACTCAGAAACTATTAAATGAGATTTTCTCATTTCCTCAGGCGACCTTTGGTGAGTCCACTTTTCTCTGGATGAAGAGATCATCGCCGCTCTTTAGGAAAACATTCGATTCCACCTAAAAGATTTACTGTCATTGACTTGAAACCTCAAATTTAGATGAATCTACACATATTTTATGGCTTTTTATCCAATCTATGCTATATGAGCAAATCCAATCTTCTAACTGCTTAGTCCAAAACCCAAAGATACTCAATTTACAGCCACATTGACAGAGAAAAGCAGCAAATTCTCACATTTCAGCTCATATTTTCTATCATGAGACAACATATTATTGTTCTACCTTTAAAGTTCAAAGCGTTGGAAGACTGTCTCTCTCCGTAAGCATCGACATTCTTGCTTTAAACAGGACTAAGACCTCTGTGTTGCTTTGTGAAAGTCTTGTTTGCTTCTGGGTGTCCAGGTCTTCAATGTGGGAGCCAGCAGGGATTATCACTCACTGCTCAGTCGGAGCTCCTGCACTGAGATTTTGGGGGAATCCCTGGAACAATGATTTCTGCTCATAGACAGACAGAAATCCAACCTAAATCCCTGACCCTGCTGGATTTAAGCCTGACCCAGTTTCAAGGAGGATTCTTGTGGGTTCAAATTCCCAAAAAACATCCATGAGACAAAGAAACCTACAGGAGGTAGAGCCACTGAGGTGGAAGCAATAAATACAAAGACAGACAGATATCATGGATAATTAAGTTGCATAGAAAATAACCTTTGTGCAAATTCTTGTAATGATTAAGACCACCAGAACAAATGCTGTTCACTACTGACCAAAGCGTCTGGAATCAACACAAGTCTGAACCATAATGACAACAGGTCAGTATTAAGATGATTTAGTTGACCTTCTGAAGAGAATCTCAACTTGCCGGACAAAGAGCAGAGTCTACGGATGCAACAAATCATTTCAGAAGTATCAGCTGATCAAGTTTCAACTCATAAATCAGTTCATGAATCCATGAACTGTCCAAAGGCAGTGAAACATGGCCGCACAGACCAAAGTGACAAACAGTCCAAAGCCAAACAAATGTTCACCAAATAACGAAGAAGCAATCGATAGATGATCAACAACAAATAAATGTGTACGCCTGGCATGAGAAGGACGACTGAGGGATGTGTCTGACATCGTTTCCCCATCTCAGCATCACAAAGATCGATTCCAGAAAAGAAATATCATCTGAGCTTCTGTTGAAGGATCAATAGTGACGTCTGGTAATCTTCAAACAAAAGTGAGATCTCATTAGAAAGAGAGCTGAGCCGTTCTTACAGAACATCACCAGAGAAGCTTCTTTCTCTTCATTATCATGTCATTAACTAAACAGTCTACTCATTATGTATTCAGCCTCATTCATGCTTTGACTCCCAACTCAATTATAATACTAATCATGTGCTCATAGAGCGATGGCTTGCAGGCTTAGTCTCAAGTCAAATGATGATTTTTTTTTTTCCATCTTGTAATTCGATGTGAATCCTTCAAGTCCAATTAACGAGACGACAGACAGGAAACATCAGAGGGACTTTCTGTCCGTTCAGTGCAACATTACACAGCAATAACAACGCTGATGGGACTCATTCTTGTTGTTTAAGCAATTAAGAAACAAGTTGTTGCATCTGTTTTTGGGATATGTCGTAGAAAATTAAATTAAATTAATTATGCTCAGTTTTTCAACAGAAAACACAGACCTCCCACCTTCGTACCACATCTTAAAGAGCTTACTATCTGAAAAATGCAGCAGTCCACACATTGATTTACTCTAAATAACTGCCTGAGTGAGTCTGAGTCCAAAAATCTAAAGCGAACGAGCAGGAGAGTTGGATATAAATTGGTGTCATTCAAAAACACATTCAGGCGCGCACGCTTGATAATATGACTTCTTATTTTGTTGCATTTCCACCGTGAGCATGTCACTGATCGCTTTTTTCACAGTGAAACTAAAATCAAACAGGCTGCAAAGAATAACGAGAAGCTTTGTAGCTGGACACAAACCGCTGCGTCTCACCTCATACCACAGCACTAAAGAACCCCTCAGCTGGACACTTAAAACCCCCGTGCAACAAGCACGCACTTGAACGCACCGCTTCCCATTTACAAACATGCATCAGGTCTCACCGTTGCATCGTAGCTGCCCGCTTCGTTTCCTTCAGGATTCGTCGAGATCAGAGAGAAAATGACAGAAAACTTCCCCAAAAGCTGCTCGTTTAGTGTCCTCCCTCTCCTCGACACACTGACTGACCGGCTCGGACACACACATCCACACACACCACAACACACACACACACACACACACCGCTCTTCCACCACAGAGTCAAACAAAGGCTTTCAAACCCAGAACTCCACTCCCCCTTTGTGTGTGTGTGTGTGTGTGTGTGTGTGTGTGTGTGTGTGTGTGGAGAGGGAGGGCTGTGGTTGCCATGACGATGCGTCTCCTGCTGAGGCTAATTTGTGCGGGCCACTTGTAGGGCTTGACAGAGTGTGTGTGTGTGTGTGTGTGTGTGTGTGTGTGTGTGTGTGTGTGTGTGTGAGAGAGAGAGAGAAAGCAGGCTGTTTACATTCAAACGTGGTGGTGACTTGTGTGTCCACTCGCTGCCTCTAACTGGTCTGATGAACTGGTGTGACGCCGCCTCAGACTGGCTGAACTGGACTGAACCTTGATGGGAAACTGGTGTGATGAATCACCTCTTTCATATATAATCTTCTCATCTTATCATGTTTATATCATCTTATGACGATAGTTTACATAGTAACAGTAATAAAGTGAAGTTTATTCATGCGCGTCATCTACACGTTTACCTTCATTTTAATATTTTTGTTTAACTTTGTATGTGTAGTTTATTTTACTGTGTATGTGCAGATAGTACATTTATATTCATGCATTTATTTCACTGTAATGAACATCTTGCGTTGGTGAGTAAAGCTGGATGCAGTTTTCCAATCTTAAGTTCTGTTTTGTCAGAGTGACTTATTGTTTCACAGCCGAGGAACAAACAGCTAAAGTATCCTCAGAAATATGACGGCAGCAGACGACATGTTTCCCAGCGCTGAGCAGCTTCCATAAGACTGAATGGAGCGTCGCCTCCAGGAGAAGAAGGCCGATAAAAGAACATCTGAAGATAACGAGCAATTAAATGTTCGTCCAAATGAAGCTGGTTTCTGTGTCTGTGTCCAATATTTGATGTCAACACAGCGTGACGTCACCGAAGGACAGCTGTCACAATGTGAAGTGACTTTCTGCTAACACTCCTGTGTCTTTAGTAAATGCACAAATGAAATGTGTGTGTGTTGGTGTGTGTCTGTGTATGTCCAGGTTGTATTTGGAGCCAACAGTCTGTCCACACTATTATACATTCGGTCAATATATTGATGTTTCCACAGACTCCACTCACCATCTGCAGGAGTCCTCTGACCCTGCAGGCGTCTTCAACACGACGTTACTTCAAAACTCTGAAGATCTAAAGGCTGAAACTGACTCTGCAGGTTTCTGGTGCAGAGCATTCGCTCACACCGCGTCGTCATGCTTCTTTCTCCTCCACCTGCTCACAGTCAAACAGGCAGATGACAGGGACGCCTCTCGAGGGCTTTTAGGGGGCCGCGTGCCGCGCCGCCCTGACCCCTGTTTCCCCTGGGGCCGGCCCTTACACCCCCTCACCCCGTACCTCCTTCTCTCACTACATTAAGCCCCATTCAAATGTCATCATCCAGCCTTGTTTAACATTCGATCAGAGGAGTCCAGACGGTCGAGCTGCTCCTCGTAAAAACACGCCGGCTGTCCAGTTCGTCTCCCAGAGGACACTAAAGATACCCACAGAGCAAACGTATGCATCTATACAACCATCTACTCATCTGTTTACCCATTTATTCATCGAAAATAGTCCCCATGTTTCTTTTTTAAATGTGGCTATCTGATGTACAAAGAACTGAACTACACTCCCTCCACACACACACACACACACACACACACACACGGACAGAGGGGCCTCTGTGGATGAATCACAGTCAACAGACTGAAACACTAAACTCCTCAGAGTGACGTACAGGCGTGTTAGTCTGCGTCACAGGCCTCTCAGTGTCCACGTCTGACTTCAGCACAGCTGCCCGGCAGACAGACGGGTGGTGTGAACGTAGAGAGCGTGGACAAAATAACATGAACACCTAATAATGGCAACTCCTCATCATATCAGTTAGTTTCTACCAGACGACCAATTAGAAGAGACTAACCCACACTGACGAGCATCAATACTGACATCAGCGATCAATATGAGCGATGAAGACTTCAACTTGACCTCTCTGACGTCTGCAGTGACGTCGTCAACGACGAGACGCCCAAACACACCGACAAGATACCAATCGAAGAACAGACCTGCCAATCAGATCGTTAATACAACCGTCTGTCTGTCTGTCTGTCTGTCTGTCTGTCTGTCTGTCTGTCTGTCTGTCTGTCTGTCTGTGTGGTGGTAGTCGACCGTGCACACTCTTTCCTGTTTAATCATTTGTGTACATTAGCCTCCACATTCTCACTACTTCAGCCTGTTGCTAGGCAACCTGGGGTCAAAGGGCACCAAAGGGGCCAGACACTTCTGATTCCTGTCTGCTGGTTGGTTGGTTGGTTGGTTGGTTGGTTGGTGGGGGTGAAGACTGATTATTAAATGACAACGATTCACACACACATATGTGCTCAAACATCCTGTGTGCGTGTGTGTGTGTGTGTGTGTGAATACCGTCACTCACCTTGTGTGTGTTTGGTTTGATGCAGCGGATGAAGTACGGGTTAGAGGTGCTGAGTGTGGCCATCAGAGAGTGCAAAGAACCCTGCAGACAACAAACACAGTCACTGCCGGTATTACTATTACTACTACTATTACTATTACTACTACTACTACTACGACTGCAGCTACTACTTATACTGCTACTAATATTCCTACTCATAGCAGAGATAATACTACACGTACTGAGGCTACAACTATGCTGATGTTTTTAGTATCATCACTGCCCCTGCAGCCTCTCTTCTAGATACTACTACAACTACTGCAATATCTGATAGTACCACTCAGCAGTAAACTTGCTGTTTATTTGTGACTTACCTTAAACTGCGAGCTGACGGTGGGCCGCCTGTGCTTGGACGTGCTCTTCAGAGTGTCCTGTTTGTTTCGACTCAACACGTGTTCAAACAGGTCGTAGACAAAATCCAACCTGATGACACGACGAGGAATTTTGAGAGGAAAGTTTGAACATGAAGTCTAAAGAAGGATTTTGTTTCCCATAAAAAAAATGTAAACTGCAGCTCTGTGCACAGAACAGACAAACTCAAATCAGAGTATCTCATCCAAACGTTCATTCATACTGCTGCAGCTCTGATAAAGAAACTGACCTGCTCTCCCTCAGCAGGTTGAGGATGTCGTCTCTGAACGTGTCTCTGTTCTTCTCCAGCATCCCCCTCACGTCGTACACCACCTGCAACCAGCCACAAGGGGGCGTCAGTGAGTTTTATATGAACAAACAACAGACGAGCAGCAGAAGGAGAGACTTTCCTTTACAGGCCTGCAGTTAGAAGAGGAGCAGCATCTCTTACCTCTCCTGCGTAGTGTCTGACTCCAAAGAAGTGCACAGCCACGCGTGGTTTCACATAGAAAGGGTTTTTCTGCAGCAACAGAGAGGAAACAGTTTAATTAATTTCACAATATCACCAACAAAAGTCTGAGAGAAGGAGGCAGACTGTGTCCTGAGGGCAGAAATCACACCTGCATGAATCTATTTGTTACTAATACGGCTGTAAAAAGAGACAGCGAGGCTGTCAGTAAATAAATGATCCACAGTCGCCTTTTCAACCCGTTTTCAGTCTTCTTGTCTCTGGTTTAGTCTTTTTTTTGGCCACAGCTCGCTTTAGTTCATTCAAATCAAAGTTACTGCTTCCAGTCACATCCGTGTTTAAATCAAGTCAAGCTGTTTCACTCAGACTGTATCGGGGCAGCCGGCCAAAGTTTTGCTGTCAGTATCCTGTTAGCAACAGATGCTAACAAGAGCAATTACTTTTACTACAGCGTGCAACGCGACTAATAAACTGTCAGAGCCCTGATGTCACCCGGCAAACTGTTACAGGAGCTCTTAAATCACAGAAAAACAATCTACTCTGCTGAAACGATGAAATATGGAAATAAACATCTACTGAAGAGACGCTCTGAAGGTAAATGAGTCAAACTGGCTGTTAGAGACGGTGAAGACGTCGTACTGAGTGCTGGCTGTGGAGTTTCTCCAGTAAGGTGTCGTCTGTGGCTTTGGGGAAGTGACTCTCCTCATTCATCAGTGCCAGGAGACCCAGTTTCTATGGAAACACAGAGATGAGCATCATTATCATCATCGCCTCATCCTCAGCGCTGTCAACATCATTCGACTGTTCTGATCTCAGTGTATTCACATGTATTCTTCATGTTTCACGTTCTCTTCTTCTAAAACAGCACAAGAAGTTTGCTTCCAGGTAAATATCACATGTGCTATCAATGCATCCTGCACGTATCTCAACATATATCAACATCCTTTCCGTAACAGATGCAGAGCACGTCTTCTTGATGTACCTTCTCAATCAGATCCAGACACTCTCCGTTGTCCATCCAGTTGATGTCGACCCAAACCAGACCCTCCCTGCAGGAAGCGCCAAGCAGAGACAACGAAAAGGGTCAGAGACATTTTATAACAACCGACCGTTTATTAGAACTCGTTCAGATGTTTTCTGGACCGCTGCCTGCAGGACTGCTAAAACTTCCAGCTCAGAAACATCAGCAGCCTCACAGCGTGCGCGCCTGACAGCGCCGCCTGCTGGAAGCCTCAGACTTACTTGTTGTATTCAAGTTGCTCCAGGGAGAAAATGTGCTTGTTAAAATATTCCTGCAGCTTCTCATTTGCATAGTTGATGTTGAACTGCTCGAAGCGGTTGACCTGTGGCAGATCACACACACACACACACACACACACACACACACACACACACACACACACACACAGTTACACTTAATATAATAAATACAATAAACAATAATTAAAGTTACACAGGAAATGAGAAATGTTGAGTTCAGATGTGTCTGTCAGAGAGAGACCGGAGTTTAATTTTGTTGATTTAATAAACTTCATCTTAGAATCTGAGATCAGACACAGAAATGTTTCCTGATTTTACAGCTTCAGTTTGTTTAATAAATGTTTTCCTCCTTCAAACACATCTGCACATTTTCCTGTATGACTTCCTGTCGTCTGTCACATCTGTCTGCAGCCTCATTCATCCATGTTTGTTTGATCTGCTTCATATTTCTAAAATTTTTATTTCTACTTTTACTTTGAACCTCTTCTATAGTTTTCTATTTGTACAGATGTCAGCACACATGAACACAGTGTTCATTATTTTACCTCAAAGTTCTCAAATCCAAAGATGTCCAGGATGCTGATGGACTTGAAGTCTTCTTTTCCCCTGATGCGGATGTTGAGCTTGCGGATGATCCAGTTGAAACACTGAGAATAAAGTGCCATGGCCATGGAGTCTCTGGAGTCCACGGCCTGCAGAGAGCACAGACACAGTGTGAAGGATAAAGATCGTTCTTTGTTATGGAGCAGGTGATTAAACAGGTGAGGCGTTTCCTCACCTGTTCCACGGTGAGCGGCGTGGAGATCTCCTCGCCCCTGAGGATCATGGACCGATGGGTCAGGACCTCGGCCAGCTGGTCCGAGTTCAGCCCCAGGAGGTCAGACGTCCGGCTGAGAGCTGCTGATGGAAGGAGCGCACAAACATCGTCGTCAGAGAGTTCAGAGACGTTTGGCCTGAAAAGTTTCTTTAGAAATCTCATCCAGCATCAGCGTCTGAACATCCTGCAGGAACGAGCTGCGGATCACCTCATCCATCCAGCAAAGCCACAGATCGCCTTTTCAATAATCAATAACTGCTGTCGCTGCCTGTCCAAACGTGACCTTTGACTCTTGAATATTAAACACATTAGTGTTTGTTCAGTCTGGTGATAAAGAGGCCGTTCACAAAGGTCAACGTCATAATTCAAACCACTAGAGGTCCCTGTCAGGTCGATGTAAACCTTTATTTTACCTCCACACAACCATCGAGTAACCTCATTAAATGAGACATCAGTGTGTGATGGATAACAGTCAACCAGAGGAGTGGACGAGAGTGAGGAGAAACTCCCTCTGACCTGATTTGGAGGAGACCTGCGCTCCTCCGGCCGTCATGAACTCGATGTTCCCCGCGTGGAGGATCCCGGCCAGGAGGCGCAGGATCTCCCCGATGTTCTCCTCCGTGAACTGCATCGTTCGCATGGAATTCTGGGAAGCCACAAAAGAAGACACAGAGGCGATGAAAACCTTGAAAAGTCCAAAGTTTCTTTTGGTTCTGGACTGAAAGTTTGTGCTGTTAGTTGCAGTCTGTCTTCAGCAGCTGATCAGTCTTTTGGGGGATTTTCAAGGTTTGGACTGACTTGAAGTTTTCGTGTTTGCTGGTTTGGGTTTGGCAGCAGCGGTTTCACTTTTCAGTCTCGTTTGGATCAAAATGCTCAGAGAGTTCCTACCCCTGATTTATGGTTCTGAATAAATGAATGAGCCCCATAAAATCTGTGTAAATATATGTGGGAAATGGTGAAATATGTGCAGTTTAAATGACATTCAAACGTAACACTGCGTACCAGAACGTCCTGAAAAGTGCCGGTGTCGTTGATTGTCTTGTCAGCGAGGCAGCTGGACTGTCTCAGGTAATGGTACGCGTCAGGATGCGTCAACCCGAACGCCTCTGCAGCAACAAGAACGAGCGCAGATGAAGCGTGCAGGTGATTTTAATGCCAAATAATACGTCGACATTCAGATTTACTTGACCTACCTTTCTGCTGGGTGTTGGTTCCTGCTAACAGGGCGTAGAAAATGTGATAGTTTCTCTCCCCGGGGTTCTGTCGGACCACTCGGTTCTGTTGGAAAAGAAGCATTGCTGTTGGGAACTTGTACCAATATTAACACAGTTTTATTCAACAGTTTTAAGGCGGCACTCCAACCAAAATATATCTTTTGAGCCTGAAGCACAAACCCTCAGCCATCAAAGCTTCAGAAGCTGTCTTTAATCTTATTCTTCAGCGGGACGTCAAAATCTTTACGTTTCCATGAAACTGGTGCACACCTGACACCTTCGACAGCAGCTATTGAAACCTTACAGGACATTTGAAGACAGATTTTGATGGAGTTTCTCCTTAAACATTTAAATTCACTGACAGACTCGGCAGAAGGAAGGACGCTCACCTTTTCTAAGAGGTCTGTGGTCAGAAAAGTGTCAAGGCACAAACAGCTGAATGTTTGACGAACAGACTCAGGTAAATCTCAGCGTGAACCCGCCCTTCAAAGGTCATCATATTAGCTACTAGCTAAACAAACTAGTCCCTCCTCGATCCTGCTGACCCTCCGAGGTGAACATCAGGCCGACACGAGCAAACAGCAGATTGGAAATCCATTTTTTTATGACACCATTTGCTTTTTTCCTTCTCATAGAAAATGACTGGAGACCTTCTGCAGATCTTTACCCTTAAATGCAGCTTTGCAAACTTCAAGTACTTCCTTCCTGTATATTCAAGCCTGGGTAGGAAATAAACAGAGAAAAGGAAGTGGCGGCCACTTAACACTGAGTGAGTTTTAAAGGATACAGTCAACAATCCGGCCTCCCTGGATGTTGCCCTTCTGGCTGAAATGCAGCTGGACGAACTTCCCAAAGCGGCTGGAGTTGTTGTTGTAGACCGTCTTGGCGTTTCCGAAAGCCTCCATGATGGGACTGCAGAGTGAGGAGACGGAGAGGCGGGAACGTTAACGACAAACAAACACCTCTCTGCCAATTAAAACTATTAATATCTCAAACAGAAAAGCAGAAAACAAAACAGAATAACGACCTGCTCTCCAGCAGCGCCTCCTCCACGTGTGACGTCCTGTCTCTGGACGACACCTCCAGGGAGTGTTGGCTCATGCATGACAGGAACTTGAGGATCAGCTTGGTGCTTTCTGTTTTCCCGGCGCCGCTCTCTCCGCTGAGGGGGGAATAAAACACACGAGGGGTACTTAAAACAAGCCCCTGAGCAAGGCATCGACCTCCCTGCAGAGAGCAGAGAGGAACCTAATTTCCCCACAGAGATAACGAAGAAACACAAAATATTTATTCTTCTTTTTTATTGAAAATGATTATGATTTATTATTTTCTGTAATCGGAGCAGATGTTTGAGTGATACTACTGGTTGAAAGCAGGAAAAGTAGTAACACAGCCGTAGATCAGGGCAATAAATAAGTCCTAATCTCAGGATGAACGTCTTTACAGCAGCTTTTGAAATGAGATGTTTGACTGGAACAAAGAAAATGTGACACAAGTCTGACTTCAGTTCATCAAAACATCTGAAAAAAACTGTGTGTCGCCTGCAGGTTGTTTGTGCTCCGGCTTTGGAAAAAAAAAAAAAAATTGGGTCACACAAGCAGCTGATGGCATCATGGGAAATGTTCCACAGCTCCACCACTAGATGGCACACTGCACACTGCTAATTAGCTGCAGGCTGACTGTCATCACTGACTATTAATGAAGTCCAGGACGCAACATCACAAAAGATAACGCATCAGTTTGTGTTTACAGTTTGTTCTGCTGCCCCCTGCTGGCCAAACTTCAGGTGACGGAAACCTGCGCACATGTTATATTACTGATAATATTCTAATTTCTCCCGGACAACCTGAGTCACATCAGAGTTTTCCACCACAGACTCGAGTACACACCTTTAGTGGCATTAAATGTGAACCTGGCAACCCACAGTCACACACAGTGAGAGGTTCAGACCAGCCGTGTTAATTATTAACATGTAAACTCATTACAGAGGCGCTGAGAGCGACTCAGTGCTTCGATTAGCCCCCAAAAGACACATTAATCACAGCAGAGGTGTAAAAAACGACCCAGACCTTTAAAGACGAGCTGGCCGACAGACTCATGTTAAAGTCTTAAAGGAGCGTAACACTGAAAATGTCCCTGTTACTGCAGATTCAGTATTTTCTCCCGGTACAGAAGAATATAGACTCCTCCACCTCCCGGGGCGTTACGGAGGTTCAGAGGACTGAGGTTCACACCAAACAGTCACGACACTGTGAAAAACATCCACAGTCTTCTCCCCCTCTCCCTCCGACATCTCCTGACACAACTTGAAACTAATCTAATAAAGCAGAAATGTTCTTTGTTTTATTTCCAGCTGAGTGAGAGATCTCAGCCTCAGCGTCAGACGGCCAAATTCAAACTCAATCAGATCAAAAATCTGGAGCGGAAAAATATCGACTACGACCAGATCTACTGTTGGGTTTAGATTTAGAGGCACACATGCAGCAGACCTTCAGTGAACTGCATGTAAAAGTCTGTAAAATAGTGATTTCTCAGCTGTATTTGCACCTTTATGTGGTAACAAATGTTTTTTTTTTACAAACTAGGATGTTCCAAACTTATATTTGATTTATTCAACAAAAACGACAAAATAAAAAGTCAGACTAAGAACTGAGTTTGAGCTGAAAACAGGATAGACACAAAGATAGAAAGTCAGTAAAAATCTCTGTGGTCTCAGAGACTTTTAAGACTTCTTACTCGTACGTTTGGTCGGAAGGTTTAAAATTAATTTTGGTGTAATTGCTGCTGAAAACTTCATGCAAACATTCGCCCTCATCATTTTTTATAAATAAAGCTGAACTTGAACGTCAGCCGTGTAGAGATGTGATCGATCGAGTCGTTCATGACGGACAGAAAACAGGACCGGAGATCGTGTAAACTCTCCGAGTGTCTGGCTGCAGCTCGAGACGTGAGCGCGCTGCACGTGTGGACAGATGTTATGACAGGACGAGCTGAGGTTAGCAAAGGTTCGGGTCATTAGCTTCTTTGTTTGTAGCATTTTTAAACATCGGCGTGTCATTGCCATTTTAACTATGATCGTTTGGAATTATTAACAACTGAGAACGTGAAGGAAGTTGAAGGAACAGACCACATCTGTGTTGCTTTCTTCACTAAATGCATGTAATAATTAAACAAATAATCTGAAAACTTCAGTTTGTGCTGGAAGAACCATAAAGAAATGCAGCATCTTGTTTTGGTGTTTTTCTGCCCCCCAGTGGCCAAAACTTCATCACGCAGCTTTAAAGTTTGCAGGACGAGCAAACAAAGCTTAGATTTCACGTTTAAAGCAGTTTGTAACTTTTAAAAGCTTTTTATTGACAGAACACGACCGTTTGTTTCCGACTGACTTTGTGTCTGAACTGCTCGGTGCAGCTTTGACGTTTTATTTCAGGAGATAACCGGGAAAGACGAGTTATATAGACTTGAATCTTCGGCTGCAGTTTTGGGGGGTCTTCATTAGAGCCGAAGAGAAACAGTAAATTCTCAGCAGAGGGTCAAACTTTCTTAAAGGGATTGGATCGTACTTTAAAGGGCTCGTTGTGTGTAACTCATTTAAATAGCTTATAGTAGACGGCCAAATGTGAAAGAGCCTGCTAAATGTAACTCAGTCCACTGGCTGCATGCCAACTTATCCAAACTAGGACACACACACACACACACACACACACACTACAACTAAACAGCGCCCTGCCTTTGTGCTAAACCCTGGCTCTGGCTCTGGCTCTGGCTCTGGCTCTCCACATGCTGTTTGCCACCCAAGGTAAAACCCCCCACAGGCAGGAAGGAGGGAGTCTTCAGCCGAGGCGACTGAGCGTGTTGGACAAAGTCGCCCTCGTGGCTCTGGACCTCACCCAGTCCTTTTGTAGCGAGGAGCAGAGCTGCAGAGGAGTGAAAGAGCTTCTGCAGGGAGGAGAAACTGAGACTGCACACCTCATTTAATCTGGTGTAGAGTCTTCTTAAGAGCTGGGAACTTTGTTTAGAGGAACGCAGTGAAACTACAGCTCGTTTAAAGAAGATTAAGATTGAATGACTCGTTAAGACCGACCAAAGTCTGTCAGGCGGCACTGCAGGAGTTCTGCTGCCGCAAATATTTAAACTTAAGTCAAACAGAACTTTTCAGCCGACCTCGCAGACCAACTTGAGAGTGAAATATCTCATAAAACCGGCACCAACATTCATGTTCCTGAGAGGATGAATCACTTTGGTGATGCCCTGATTTCATCCAGTCCAACACAAAACCTCCACAACTATCCCTGTCAACGAGGTCAGCGAGACCGATCTGTTAACACGACAAAAGAACAAAAAGAAATCGGATCAGACGACATCGTGAAATTAAAGATGAACAAGCAAAGTCTGAGATGTCCTAAAAAGGCCACCGTACAGAGAATTAACCTCTTTTTGTGTTCCCACCTTCCTTCGGGGAACTTTCTAAGTGACATATTTTATATTTTATACACACAGCAACAGCTAGAAACTGAACAATGAAGCAAACAGTCAAACAGTAACTGCAGGACGTTTGTGTCACATCATACAAACCTAATCTGTTTCTTTTTGGACAGATCCAGTGTTTTCTTCTCATTGTTCTTTGAGCCCGTTGGTTGTTTTAACTGCGTGCTTTAATGCAGAGTGAAGGCTCGTCCTGTGAGATTCGATTTAATAATTCAAACTTTCATTCAGTTTTCTTCAAAAATCAGCGATTACAGTAAAAACGTGCAGAGGTTTTTGCAGCAGCGAGCGCTGGACTGGACCTGGAGCTTCATTCATCGATGATGTTTTCTGTCGCTGTTCAGACGTTATTGCGGCTTCTGACATTTGTTTAAGACTCTCTGACTGTGACCTGAAAAAGAAAACACTCACTGAGCTCGGTCGCTCCAACAAACCACAACAATTCAACGCGACCTGAACCAAACACTAAACTATTTGGCTCTCGGGCACAAAGTCTCGTCCTCACTTACTCATGAACGGCCGAGATCATAAGAGAAGAAGTTTGAGAGACAAAGACCAAAACCAACATGTGTAGATACGTTTCCTTCTCATCGTGCTCTCTTCCTTCGCTGTCATGCATTCCTTCCTTTGCTCGCAGACAAATTATTAATTTGACGACGTTGATGATAAAATTCCTGCCAAATCCCAGGAGGGAAGCTCTCAGGTATGTCTTTGCAGGCTTTGCTGCAGGCTTTTTGTGACCCCCAGATGCCTGAGTAATGAACAAGGCTCAGAGAGTCTTGAGTTTGACCTCACACCCACCTCTGAGGTCAGGAGGTCAGCGACAAACTGCTGCGCCTGTGCAGGATAACACCAGCACCGCTCACAGGTTTCATCTAATCCGGGCTGTTTGGGACACAACGGACCCCGAGCACAACAACGGACTCTGAAATCTGAACTTTCATAAAGGTTTGAGATAATCTCAGTGTTTCATCAGTCAGCGTGAGGTTTTAATAAAAAACATGAAATGTTTCTGTGTTTTCAGTGATGGGAAATATTCTGATCTGAATTTAAACACGTCAGACAAACAAAACGATCCATTAAAAACCTGAAGCTGAGACTGTTTTGTCAAAATTGTATTTTTATTATTTGTGCAAATCTAACCTGAGTGAGTTATTTTAATTACTTCAATTAAATACTTCAGTATCATTTAATGCATATAACACAGATATTTACTTTTACTTTTAGTTCTCAGGACAGTTACGAGTGTAACAGACTCACAGCAGCGCTGGTGAACCGTGGTGAAGGAAGGATTAAAGAAGAGAATCACAAGAGCTGCAACATGCATCCACAGACTGTGTAACACACGAACACAGTCTCTGAGACATCACCAGCAGGTTTCTGAAGATCTCATGAGCTTTCTGACCTTTCAGACCGGTTACAATATGCTGAAAGATTATTCTGCATTGTTTTGCCCAGTGACAGAAAAAGGGCCGCCTTTTCCCATGATGCACTGAGGTAAAAATGCATTTCTTTGGACCGTGAAGAAGACAAATAAGATGCAAGCTAGATTTAAAAGTTATCAGGTGACACACCTGAACATTTCACACGTGTGACAGCCTGATTAACCACGAGGATTAATGAGCTTCATGTTGGACCCGCTGCAGGAAGATCTGCTCCTGTTCAGACTCCAGAACCAGAACATCAAAGAAGTCCTGCACAAGTTCTCCCACAGCAGACTGGGATGTCATGTACACTGGATTAATGGGTCAAACACAAACTGCGTCTTAAACATCACTGTAGTCCGGAGCATCGCTGGAACCACGAGGTCCAAACCAGCAAACACACCAAACATTACAGGTTTGTTGCTTCACTGTCCACAGGAAACCTGCCATGGTGGCATTTGTTGTGTGCTACAAAGGTTTGGAGGGTTTCCAAAAGTTTCTTCGTTGGCGGTTCAGAACGACTTCTCCCAGCGGGGGGCGTTCCATTAAAATCATGTGGTCTGATGCAGGCAGGTATCCGCGTCAGTGAAAACGCAAAGTGGCATTCATGAGCGTTAATGAGCAGATGACTCGTGTTAGAGCCAGTCTCCTCCTCCTCCTCCTCCTCGTCCTCGCCCTCCTCCTCCTCTTGTTTCATTCGCCTCCCTCTGTCTCTGGATCTGATTACCAACAATCCCTAAATCCGACGAGAAAGCTTCCTGCCTCGCCTGAAAGTGCCAGCTTGCAATTTATAGCTCTTCTTCTTCCTCACACACACACACACACACACACACACCATGAAGTGATCTTTTCTCTGTGTGGGTGTGGGGTGCTGCCATGTTACATGTTTTACGAGGGGCCACTGTGAGATGGCTTTGGTGTTTTCAGGGGACCAACAGGAGGTGTGTGTGTGTGTGTGTGTGTGTGTGTGTGTGTCAGAGATCATTGTGAACCTGAACACGTACACTGTGGCAGCTGGGCAGTGTGACTCAGTCTTAAAGTCGTCCTCCATGTAAAATCTAACTTTAGGTATCAAAGCGACTTTACGAGCGCTCTCTGCACGTTAACGTCGATCACTCTTCAACACACTGTGTGAACGCTTCCAGGCTTTCTTTTGATATTAACACACGGATGCAAAGAAAACATCCACCGAACTCACTTCAGTTACTCGACGACACTCGATCTGGCTCCATTTGCTAATGAAGTCTGTGACACATGTTTTTATTAGTCATTAGCCTCTCTGGATCAACAGATTCATCGATAGTGAAAATAACTGCAGATATTTTTCTGCTATCTTCGAGCACAAACACTCCGTCTTGGAGGGACTCTGGCCTGTTCTGTCTCTCAGCAGAATAATTTTGGCTCCATCGATACGTAACCAGGTAAAAAATCGACATATTTTGCAGCGATGAGCCTTTAATCAGCAGTACTGAACAACAGGCTGAGGATAAGTGTGAAATGATTCCATCTTATTTAATAATTGCCTTTTGTTTGTTCAGGTTTGCACGCTGCCTCGAGGGCTCAGCGCACCCTGAACCCTGACGTTCAGCTCAGCAGTCAGCCCACACAGCCGGCCGAGCGGCCCTCAGGAGAAACACTTGGCAGTAAAAAACATTTGTGAGTCGCTGCTCCGCCCTTCAATTATTCAGAACCTCGCACATCCGTCACACACAGCAGAGACCAGAGTCAGGTTAACAGATAATCAATCAGACCGCTTCATCACGTGATAATATGTTCAGTGAAGTTCAGTTATTAAGACAATCATCCTGTCAGTCAAGTGTCAGGTGTGCAGTCTCATTTCAGTCTTAAGAGTCTCAGACTGGATCGCCCTCCGGCCTCAGAAGTATCAGATCTTCTAAAATTCTTTTATGCATCAGGAAACGTCTGCAGAGCATTTACACGTTTGTTTCGCAGCATCGCTTCAGATTCAGCTCAGCTCAGCTGGGAGTTTAGTGCCTTGCTCGAGGGCGACAATTAACAGCTAATTAACGGCTGAGAGGCAGTAAAACAAACAACAAGTGAAGCCGAGGCCTGAACGTGACACTCTCACAGCAGAACAGTCATATTCAAACTCAGACTGCCCCACCAACAGATGAAATGTTCGACCTCAAGATGATGCAAATCCTCAGATTTAGAAGAGGATAATCAGCCCCTGCTGTGTGTGTTGGGAGGCTCGGTGTGTCATTTACTCTGTTCGGACGGACAGTAAAGCATCAGGTTGTGTTTTAGCTGAGACGACAGTTGAAAGGTCACGCCTGTGGTCTGCGGTTTGTCCTCTTGACCTGCCGTGGCTTCGCGTGCTGTCATGGAGAAACTACGCAAACCAAACCGGTGTTTATCTTTTCCTTGAAGTTACAGATTCTGTGGTGCATTAAGTGTTTTCATAAACTCCAGCCGCTCTGAACTGCATGAAAATACATCGCAGACGTCCCAGGAAGGAAATGCAAAATCACCTTTTTTAAAAAAAAAACAAGATGAAACTGCCGAAGCTTCGAGGGAAACTGTGGAAAAGTCCTGCGAGTCAGCAGCATGAGCAGAATCACAAAGCAGATGTACGGCAGCGATACGTCTCCGGGAACTGAACGGCAGCATTGTGAAGCTCGCGGCTTCCTCCGACGACAACATGACATGTTTGTGTTTACGCCTCGCCGTGCACGCCACGCTGCATACTCTCACCCACTGAACAACATCCTGCCCAGACAATAGAGCTTCTGTGCCCTGAACAAGAGGACGAAGGCAACTCAGAGCAGAAGACTCACTAAGAAACTCCAATTTAAACCAGGATTAGGATATTTAAAGCCTGACTTATTATGCAAACACGCTGTTAGAGGAAGTTTGAGCACCTGACAGTGACCTGTGTTTTTGGTCGTGTTTCCTGAGTCTGCATCTTGTCGTCGGGTTGTCGGTCGATGCTCGTGGTCAAAAATTCGCAACGAAAGCAAAGCCACTGTGCACTTTCTGCTTTCTTCATAAACTCAAACCAGCTCATGTTTTAAAAGGGGACACGTGTGTCTCATTACCCACGATGCCAGTGAAACGGCTCCAAACAGGGCTGTAAAAGTAATGCCAGCTAATTGTCAGAAAACTGCAACGTCGGTGCCCGAAGCGTCGAGCTGCGACTCGCCACCTCCTCCCGACACGTCTCCTGTTTTTATCTCGTTCTGCCTCAGTCTTAGTTTTACAAATCCTCCATGTTTCAGCGTCAGTTAACACCACAC
This sequence comes from Protonibea diacanthus, assembly GCA_028641955.1. Classification (NCBI taxonomy): domain Eukaryota; kingdom Metazoa; phylum Chordata; class Actinopteri; family Sciaenidae; genus Protonibea; species Protonibea diacanthus. The sequence goes on from CM053988.1 coordinate 23,827,668, forward strand.
ACTCATGTTAACCATCCTGACCTGTGATTCCTGTACACCACCAGATTCAAGACGAGAAAAGGAGTGCTGGTAAAACACGAGGACGAGCGAGAAGCTAAGAGTGCATCGGTGTGGACGGGCAGCAACAAACCTGAGGCGTTGTATCGCTCTTTCCAAAGCTACCAGACTGACTCCTCGAGATAAAAACAGTTATTTTACCTTGCAGCACACGGACTTGCTGGTCTACCGCCGCCTTGATCCACAGCAGCAAGGTTCAAGTTAGCCCAAACTAATAAGTTAAACATGATCGAGGCAGCGGTGGAGCAGAAACTCACGTGATGTTCAAGGTAAAATTTGTGTTTTTGTCAGTGAAGTCTGGTGACTTTGAAGAGAGTTTAGATCCATATAAAAGCTTCAGTTTCCTGTTGGAAAATATTCTAAATACAGCGTATGCTTTGACTGATATTAGACTTTTTTATGGGGCTAAAATGAGTTTCTCCAATCTGCCGTCTATTGTAACACACCGACTGTGGACAAGTTCCTCACACAACCACCCGACCTGTCCAACCTAATCTTTGTATCTGGACATGACGGGACACTCTTTTGGGATTCAGACCGATGAGTATTAGATTCACTTTGTTCATACATAATTCATCTCCACATGTCCTCAGGAATTAATTAAGCCCGCTGGAGATGTGTTCAGGATACCTCGATGACCACAAACACACTGTGACGTCCTCTGCATCCGCTCTGCGCTAAATCAGACGGTGCCAAATATTATCAGCGTTTCTTAAATGTAAAAATAACGTCAGGGCGAAGAGGTCCGCCTGTGTGTGAGATAAAACAATGGACATGTGAAAGTCATCCTGCTAAAACCAAAGAGGAAGGATGTGAGGAAGGAAAGCAGAGGACACAGATACTGTGTGTGTGTGTGTGTGTGTGTGTGTGTGTGTGTGTTGGCATGTAGCAGATCCTCAGAGCTGCCCAGGGGGCGACTAGAGGCTTGATCAAAGAGTTTGGCACGCTGAGGGCGATTAAACAAGTTTAAAGCCATGACAGTTTACTCCATCGGCCAATCAGAGGGCTCGATATAACCTCTGACAAGAGAGGTGTTGATATCCTGAGCAGGCATTCGCTGCTGGTGAGACCGCCTACCTGATCAGGACACACTGGTTCTGCAGCCTCTTCCACAGCGAGCGGTAACACTCGTTGGCGACGGCGAAGATGTGCGGAGAGATTTCGCCGAGGTGGTGTCGGCTGTACGTCTCCACGGCCGGCCGGTCGTACAGGCCGGGCAGAGACTGGTAAGGATTGACCGCCGCCAGGATGGAGCCGATGTACGTCTGAGGATCAGGAGAGAGAGACGGGATGAAAATCAGTGTGAAGGAGCAGAGAGATCATCATGATGCACATACACATCACCAGAGAAAAGCTGGAATGTTCATGCAGACGTAGTTTTACTTTGAAATGAGTCCATGCACGACTGTTTAGATCATCGATTCTGTTTTTTCAAGTTAAAAATGTTCAAATTCTGATTTCAAATGTGACAGTTTGCCGGTTTCTGTTCAGTACACTGAATATCTTTGTGTTGGGGACAAAATAAGACATCTGATGTCATCATTCTGGACTTTAGGGAACATTTTTCACCATTTTCTAACATTTCATGGACCAAAAAATTAATCAATTAACCAAGAAAATTATTAAATGCAGAGATTAAATCATTACTAGCAGCCTCAGTGACAGTTGAAGAACTCCAGTTTCTACAAAGTGTCTCTGAACCTGATCGATGCTCTGCTGCCTGTCGTGGCTCAGGTGGAAGCACAGATGGGCCAAAAGCGACACATAATCCAATTTCTTGGACAAAGCACAGACTGATAAAACCCGTATTAAGCTCCAGAAGGTGGATGACAGTGACCACAACAAACATTCGAACACGTGACCCCTGCACCTCCTTCACCAGCTCCACCCGGCATCACAACATTCAGTGCATCCCTCCTCCTCCTCCTCCTCCTCCTCCTCCTCCTCACTGCACTTTTTTTCCAAACTGGCTTCAGATTTCAGGAGTTCAAAGCAAAACAAACCAAACTGCTGAAATAGAAGCTTGTGGAGCCAGAGGAAGTCTTGGCAGCGGCCTCGGTGCTGCGGTGGTGACTAATGGATAAATAGGCAAGCTCGGAAAAAAAGGCGGCACATCAGCGTGTATCTGTGAGAAAACCACCGGGGGGACTCCTGCCACCGGCCGGCTCGCTTTGAGGAGTCGTAAAAGGTTGCGGCGGCGTCATTATCTGGAGTTAAAAAAACTAACGTCTGTTGATCCACACTGACCTGTGATCAGGTGAACGGTGTCTCTGTCATTCGTACGTCTGTTCTCACACTATGTAACTTTGGGCTCCGGGTCGGGAGAAGTACGTAACGCTTTACGGCACTAAGTCACACACCACCAACTATTTCACTGATTTTGGTGAAACTGGATCATATTTTATGGAGAAAATGTTTTCTGGTTTTCCCTCTGATGTCCTCCGGCTGCTCCGCCTCAACTCTCTGTGATTTACAGAGTTTATGATGGACAGTGAAGTAAACTGCTGACTGTGAGCTCAGAGCTCCAGGTGAGTGTTAGTGTTGGTACCAAGAAGAAGAGGTTTACAGGGCCGGGACAGGAAGTGGAGCCAGTGTTGTGCCAGAACCGGAGCCTGGCGGTACATAAGTTACTATCAAAAACTCAAAACATGTTTTCTGAAGAGAAGAACATTTTTGTCCATCCATGCATCCTGGACCGAGAGTGAAAATCTCATTACAGCGGCACACACTGTTCCCATAACCACACATTAGGATGTGGAGTGGCTGTTGCCTGGAGGAGGAGATGCATTAAAGAGAGAGAGAGAGAGAGAGAGAGAGAGAGAGAGGGGAGGATATTTTGGTCTGCAGAGCATCTCCACGTCTGCAGCAACATGACTCGACTCTATCTCATCCCGTTCATCTCCACTGACCACAAACACACATCTGAAAGCAAACAGTGCTGTCAGACTTCTGTCAGTCTCTGGATTCGCCAGATCGTTTCTTTACATCTGCAGCTACTCATTAATGTTTTATTACCTGTTAAACAGTTAGCTAAAGTGCTGTTCAAGTTTATTGTAGCTTCAAAGTGTTCAACTCTTCCAAACACAAGCAGATGAATTAAAAACAGAAGAGTCCTTTTCCTTATTATGGAGGTCAATAAGAAAATGATTCCACATACTGAGTTTAGTTTGGATGGATAAGAGGAAAAAAAAACCTAAACGGCTCTTTCTGACATCGTCTGCCATGCCTGAGGTGAAACCGTGTTCAGCGCTCTGAAGTGGAGAACTCAAATTACAGCCATAATGACGCCAATTAGGTTAATGGGCATGCCGATGTATAGAGCATGGAAAGAATATCAGCAATAAAATCCTCCTGCCAATGTAAGGTTGCTGCATGTGTATGAGAACACGGAGCCGAGTGGAAAAAGCCTCAGTCGTCTTACTGATTGGACATTTTTCCAGAGACTAAGAGTCATGAAGAGCACAGAGTGTCCATTGGTTAGTGGACTACTGTTCTGAAGCCTGATTGGTTTTGCTGCTGACTTTTGGCTCAACTTTTGCCACAGTGCGATCCGGCAATATGTGAAATGTTCATTCCTGGCACGTTACTTTGTAAAGTGAATGCTGCATTTTTACAGTTTGGCTGCCGTCATTTTAAGTTAACTCTGCGTCACAGTAATACAAACTCTGCAGTGTCCTGGTGTCTGATCAAACTTTCAGAACCTTCATGGATCTGTAACTTAAAACCCGGATCTGCGATCGGATTTCATCGTCTTCACTGCAGGGCTGTTTTCACTGTTTTGAATGTCAGTGTGTGCTCAGCCATCCAACCAATTTCCATAACCGCTTCAGGGTCAAGGGAGTGTGTGTGTTTAGATACACTCATGTCTGTATTAACATGAACAAATGAAAGGTTGATGAGGAAAGCCAACAGGTCTGTGTAAAGTCAGAATAAAGAAGAAAGTTTAATTATTAACCATCCAGACAAATTTGAATGATTAAATATATCAATAAGTTTATGAAATCAGGTGTCATTACAGGTAAAAATGAGTATTCTCGTATATATTATACTGTTGTAGGTTAGGGAGGCACATTATGCTCAGTGTGTCATCGAGCCACCCACAAAATCCTGGACTGAAAACTGCAGTGACACACGCCTGTTCTAGTCAATGTTTCTCCTCCGGCTCTGCCACAGTCCAGTATTGTCTATATTTGACAGACACAAAGCAGCTCGTAGCATATTTACACATGTAGAAGCACATAAACCAGGAAAATGACCAAATCTGAGCAAGTAAACAAAGTCTGGAGGGAGAAACGCTTCTGAAACGCTGCCGGTGGAACAAACAGAGCCGTGACGGAGGCGTGTCTCTGAAAACGCCTCACGTTTCACGTCCATCTTCAGCAAACAGGATGAAACAGTGCATGTACTGGGCATTATGTTAACATATGTATCACACACTATGGCCAACAGAACAGCACACATTATAAGTAATGTTAAGACACCTGTTTGAACTGTCCCGCCCTGTGTCACATCCTGGCTAAACATCCTGTATAAACACATAAAACACACTCCTTAAATGTTTCTTCACGATGACTTTAAAAGGTAAGATGAGGTCAAAGTTGAAGTTGCCCGTATAAATATCTGGAACCTTCCCCGCGCTGCTCTTTAAACTCCTTACACTAATCTCCCCCCTCGTCACGTGTACGGCACACTGACTGACTGACCTACATCCAGCCTGGATGCAAATACATTTGAATGGCGGTTGAGGTGACAGTATTTACATGACAAATACTCTCTGCAGACTATCCCGCCTGTGCAAATCAGCACGCTCTGCAGCAGAGAGGGAGGGAAGAGGCGGAGGGGGCGGTGTTGAGGTCATACATCATCATGTGTGTTATCTCTCAGGGTGTAAACACAGCACTCCTCTGCTCAGGTGGAGGAGTCAGTTTATCGGCACGGACGAGGAGAAATGTCCGTCTTCCGCCGGCAGTGTAAACAGTTTACAGTCGGACTGATCTCCGAGGCTCACGTGCATCACTCAGCTCGCCGTGTAGTGTTTGGGATTTGTAGTTCTTGTTTATAGTATCTGGGTGAAAGTGGACACAGTTACAAAAACACGCTGCAACTCTTTTATATATTGTACTCATTTTAACTGTGTGGACTCTTTGGACACTTTGTTACTTCATTAATATAACCTGACAGCCCATTTGGATATTTAGCAGATTTAAAATGGAGCTTGAAACGTTGAAAAGTGAAACTAACACTGTTTAGAAGGTCCGAGCTGCTGGCCTGAACGTTCCCGCCAAGAAAAACACAAAAGGAAAAGTCACATGTGCTTCGGCGGCGGTCTGGAGGGGGTTAAGTCCACACGAGACGGTGAGTATCCCTCAAAAAAAAAAGAAACCTTTGGGAAAAGTCATGCTGCCCCCTTAACTCGATGAATTACGACCATTTGGACTCAATTAGATCCCCCTGTTTTCTCCATCCTGGTAACAGTTTCCACGGCAGCACCCTGGCTGAGAGCTAACTGGCTGTGACTCTCATCAGAAGCCCCCCCATTGGCTGATGTGATTAACCGCGGGCCCCCTCGTCCTCAGTGTGCGGTGTCAAACGTTTCATGCCACGGAGGTGACGCGAGAAACGTGATATCCACGTTTACACTGTTTGTTTGAGGTATTTAAACCTGAGGTATTTACGGACAGTTGGACGTGATTCCGACAGTATGACGGCTGGTACTGATTTTAGCCTCCAACTGCAAACAGACGCTCTACAAAATTAAAGACAATTAGCGGCTCCAGATTATTTTGGAAGCTTATTTATTTACTCGTGTTTGGACTGAAGTGAACACACGGCTCCTCGTCGGCTTCTGGAAAACTTTCTCAATCACCAAAGCTTTCTGGTCATAACCTGAGGTCTTCAGTCTAGTGTTGTACTTGAGACTGGTCTCAAGACAACTTTTTGAAGGTCTTGGTCTTGTCTTATCTGTTAAAGGCTGTCACCTCCCCACCTGCCTTTTTACCAATGACAGCATAAAGAATGGACACTCACAGGTTTCTGAAGGACTCAAGCTCAAAATCTGCGGTACTGGCATGCCGCCATGTTGGCTGTCCTTCCTCTTCCACCTCTCAGCTAATTTAAAAATCATCAATGGACCCGAGGCGGGCCTGGTCGCTCAAACAAGCCGCCTATACCAGCACCAATATTGGGTACTTATTAGTGACTGTCTGTCTTGGTCACGACTCGGTCTCGGTTTAGGGGTTCTTGACTGCACGCTACGCTGCCTCAGCCAAAACTCTGTTAGCCATTCCTCTATCCAGGCTGAGGACCAAAGAGCTCCTTACGCTCTGCACCATGAAAACTTGGTTGAGTCCCAACAAATCTAGCAGCATCTACAGAGGGTGAGGATGCAGATATGTTATCACTGGTCAAACTGACCTAAAGTGAGTCTTCCCCTCGATGACAGATAGCAGTAACTGAAGCCACGGCGACTTCATGTTTACAGAAAGGCGTCAGTCACTGCTGATGGTGTAACTGTAGAACAGAGGGAGGCCATACAGGCAGTCAGACGGGTCCAAAAAAATAAGATCTCACTGAGACAGAGCCAGATAACTGCACCGAGAGGGAAATGAAGACCAGATGGAGAAAAAAAACCTGGAGGATCAGAAGCAACGCGCTCGCCAAACCTGCCTGACTGACGGCAGGAAATGTAAGCGCGGGGAGTGAGGAGGGGGATACGAAGCAGTCACTGAGTTACCGTGTCACCAAGACAAATTCCTGCACATTTGTTATACTTGGCGATTAAAGCGATCCACCGATCCGCAGTTTGTCTAATATCGCCTCACATCTGCAAAACTCTGCTGCCTGTCCGAGGCGGCAGAGCCGTCTCAGCGGTGCCCGTCTGTTTTTGAAATGACGCAATGGCAGTCCTGACAGGCTTCCCGTGGACGTGAACGCTTCTCAACGCTCAATAAATTGTGGAAAACATATTAAACTCGTGTTTTGGTTTCCTGACTGGAGGACAGTTTTATCTTACAGATGAGAAAAATGATGCTGAGTAAGAAAATAATGCTGCAGAGCCGATTATGTTACATGGTGCAGAAACAGAGAAGAGCAAGACACAAGAAGACTTCATATTCTGTCACTGTGGATTGATTTATAGTTTATCTGTGCAGCATTCTGTGGTTATCGCGCTCCACAGATTTTATTCACAGGAAGAATTTTCAACCTTCAAACTGTAATAAATAAATAAGCAAATGAAGGAAGGATTTGCATCAGGTTTATGATGTTGAGTCAGGGTTAGAGTTATATATTTAAACATTATTTACACGTCCAGCAGATACAGAGCAAGATCATGATTTATTTGGAGTTTTTTGAATTTTAGTCTAATATTCACTCTTTTAGCTCCATTTTTGGTCTCTACCAACCCCTCAGCCGGGAATATCTGGCTCTTTAGCTGCTAAATGTTCGCTCAAGTTCACCAGCTAGTCTCTAACTCAAAGTCTGGATAAAAAAAGAACCAGTGCAGAGAAACTAAAGGGCCAATTCAACAGTAAAATGTTAAAAGCAAATCAGAGCAATGTCTACGGAGGTGAGAGAGGAGAAGGTCCACGGTGGTTGAAGGCGGACTCCCCGTGTGTTTTGTTGAGGTCTTGGGTACAACTAGAAGTCCAGCTGCAGAGGACCTGCTGGGTACAGAGACAGGCCACGATACTGTGATCTGATGAATCTTTTTTAAATATGAATTCCAGCCTCTGGACCTGGGAAACAAAAACCTCTCACAAACATCGAGACGCCTTAAATCTCTAAGAGTTTATCTTTGCTTTGTAGTGCAGCATATGAGCACACAGCCCAATGACCATAGCTGTGAAAATCAGACTAAATGTTCGTCCGAGCCAACAGATATGTCCACCAGATTCCAGACAAATCTGTTTTTCTGTTAGCAAGATCGTTTAACCAATGACAGATGGGCGAACAGTCTCTGCCAAAACTCGCCACAACTAGCAAAAACCAAAAATGCTAAAAATGATGCGAAGCCACACATGCCGTGCTTTGTGTCTCACTGAAAGATGAACAATTCTCAAACATATTTAGAACAAAAAAAATAATCCAATAATATCCAGTGGTTCTAAATCTGTCCTCGCAGGAAGTGACATAAGCACACGGTATTTATATGCAGGAAATGACATCAGGAGAGTTCTTGGCGAAGCGTGACGCTCCGTTGGCTTGACGGCCGTTTCTCCACATCTGAAATGAATCAAGACTCCCGAGCTGGACGACGAGCACCGGCTAAAAAAAACCTCTGAGATGTAAATGTATCGTCCACACACACACACACACACACACACACACACACACACACGCTCTGCTTCTAATAAGGAGTAAAGTGGGTTTGTGTTTCAGTGTGTGTATAAAGGAATGTGTGTGTGGTCTGTAAATGTGTGTGTTTATGTATGAGGAGACAGATGACGAGTTTAATACCAAAACCAGATATGGAGTGAAAACACTGAATCCTCTGTGTTCGTTCAGGTACTGGGACGTGAATTTGGGTCAGAATCCAAGAAGGATTTTAAAACATCTGCCTGTGAACACACAGTCAGGATCAAATGAAGTGATCAGCGACGTTCCTCATTCACAGGCTCAATCAGGAAGTCCTCCACATTCCAGGTTTGTGCCGCGTACGTCGCCCCTCTCGGTTACGAGTGTGGACTTTGTGAAAGTGGGGCAGCAGCTGGCTGTTGCAGTCTGTCAGCGGGCCGACAGCAGACACAGAGACTTGTTAAAATAAGCTGAGCGGGTCACGAGACTGATTCTGCTCTGCGCTCACACTGACCAAGTTGGCAGCGTCTTTGATCAGAGTGTGACTGAGCATTGAGCGGTAGCCTGGGAACCAGACCGATCCGCCGAGCTCATGTTTCATTTGCTCTGACGGACGCGTCTGGTCACCCTTTCCATTCACACTGAGTCACAACTGTTTGTTTAATGTGGGCCAGGTTTTTTACGCGATGATTGGCAGAGAAGGGTCACCGGTCACGCTCCGAGTGGTTGTTGCGTCCAAGGTGCAGGTCCGCCAAGCGCAGCGCAGCGAGCTAACGAAACTTAAAGGTCCAGTGTGCGTGTGTGATTTAGGAGTATCTATAGGTAGTAGGAGTGAGTATAATTTGCATTTTATTAGTGTATAACCACCTGATTATATGTATAGTTGTGTGTTCGTTGCCTTAAAATGAGTCCTTGGAAGAGTGGCTCCTCCACCAAATCCTACAAACTGGACCTTTAATGCAAGAAAGTTTGTGACTGGCTGCTGAAACAAGCCCCGCCCGACTTCCTCTCGTCACTCGACGCTGTGTCACAGGTTTCGTTGGTCTGCACCCGTAAACTAAATAAAAGAGGCTCCAGATGATGCCAGGCCAAACGAGCAGCACAAAGCTTTGACGAGCTCTGCTAATCTGAGCTAATCTGAGCTCCGGCATCTTTATTCTTTGTTCAACAAGGACTTATTTGGTCTGTGAGCGCCTTCCAAAACAAACCATGCCGGTGTTTTATGGCCTGCCACGTCTCCGGTTACAGTTTGGTCCAGTTTGGTCAATACAGCTACTTGGTTAAAGGTTATGGTCATGGTTTAAAGACAGCATATTAACTGCAGTCTCCCATGTCAAAGTCAGACTCTTTGTATGTCCCACGGCCACCCCACCTTCTCCTTAACCACTAATATCCTCTGATCGTGGCTGTTTTTGGCTCGATCACAGCTGCAGTTTCACCCAGGGTGGCAACGTCCATCGAATACATGACCGGAGGATCTCTCCTGGTTCTTTTCTTTTCTCAGCTCTGCAACCTTTACATGTCAGGTTTTGTTGTTAATGATAAATGTAATATTTAGGGGTTGTAACAAGTCAGATTAATTATTAATTTGTTGTTGGTCGAGGCTGTAAATACCTCAAAACCAGGTTTCAGTCCAAACACTTCAAATGCATCACAAAGGGTCAAAGCAGATTGAAAACACATAGATCATGATATGTTTGCTGACTCTCACATGTGCTGCTCGATTGTTCACGGTCACGCCGAATCAGAGTCGAAGGAGTCACGCTGCACCGGCGCCGCGAGTTTAAGATGAAGTCTGTCAGTGTGTTTGTCAAACATCACAGTTCACTGTTTGACAAAACCTGCGACACAAAGAATCAGTCATGAGCTGTGACACGTTCAACAAACCAACACATTTACTCTGCACTCATGACGGCGTGTCGTAGTTGTTTTGTGTCTCTCTGTCGTCACCTTGATGCAGCCCTGCTTTAAAACAATGCAAGCGGCTGCGTTCATCGAGGTCATCGGGGTCGTGTTGGATGAGGTACCAGTAAGATATGAAATACAGTCCTGTTGTCCACTCTGAGTAAGAAAATCGTGAATCTGAAGTCTTCTGATGCCAAAAGACGTTTTAAATGCTCACAGCGTTTTACAACTCTGGAAAGTTATCACAGCAGCAGCTATTCTAACGATCAATACGGTGTCCAAGTCACAAATAACCTACAGCTATGTGTGCTTGCACAATATGATTGGCCAGCGCAGCACGATGTTGCACTGCGTTGTGGTAAAAGTGTTGGTTAGCTCAGTTGGCAGAGCAGCCGTCCCAGGTACGAAGGCTCAGTCCGTGTCCACGTTCCTGTCACTCTACAGCTGTGTCTGTCAAATAAAGCATCAAAATACCAAAAAAAATCTTAAAAAAAGAAAAAATGTTGAGCCTGGTTCAACTTTCTTGCCTCTTGACCCTTCGTTTGGCACGTCTGCTACGTCGACTGGCTCCATTCAAATCACAGAGCAGGCCTAAGCCGGTCTGAACGCAGCCGTACAGATGTAAATGAAGACAAATTACCCAGTAAAGGAATTTCCTGCCATTAGCTGACGTCAGGGAATATATAATACATATATAAAATATGAGATACAGAAAGGTCCTGGGCAGGAATGAAAAGCTCTTGATGTGACCGACCTCCTGCAGGGACGAGAGGCGGAGAGGGATGGAGGTGTTGACGTTTGAATGCCCAGACAGAGACTCGATGTGTGGGAGAAGAATACAGATGATGGAGGGCACGAAGAGAGAGAACAGCGTGTGATAGAAAAATGAGAATGTGTGTGTCAGTGTGTGTGTGTATGAAGGAGGGACAGTATTGGGGTACAGAACACAAGTGTGTGTGTGTGTGTCTGTGAGAGTGTGAGTGTGTGTTTGCTTCCACTGGAATCTGCAGAGGAGGCGAGTGAGGCCACCAGTCGACAGCACAGCTGGTTACAATCACAGCAGCTAAGGACTGCACACACACACACACACACACACACACACACACACACACACACACACACACACACACACACATACCAGTCTGGTAGCCTCCGGCCTAAATTCCCTGTTCAGCTATGTAATGCTAACGCTAAAGGAAAGTAGCACTGAGGTTAGCTGCACAGTTTAGCTAAAACAACCAGAACGCAGCACGACTGAACCGACGACCGAACTTCATCAGCAGATCATCGATTGCTCACGTCGTGCTCTTCTGTCTCATGCTACCGCAGCTGAAAAGCAAACTCCACTGCGATGTTTTGAAGTCCATCCAACGTGACCTTTGTCCTGTCTGCAGGACCTTTGCAGGGAAGGTGAAAGGTTAGCAGGTCACTGCACAAACGCATAAGGCTGAAATGTCTGTCTGGTGTTTCATGATTTTAGTTGCTGCAACCCAGCAGAAGTCGTAACAGCCTTCGATAATAAAGAAAGTGAAACATAAAACAGTTCCCTCTGTGATCAGACCTCAGCTGTAATGTTTGAGTAAACCACTTATCCAGAGTAAAATGAGCTGAAATCAAACACACACACACTAAACAATATTTTAAAGACACAAAAATAAAAGTTGAAAGTTTTGTGGATGTTTTTAAAATCTGATTATTTCTTCTTGTTTAATTCTCTCTGAAGTCAGCAGGTGTGCTTTCAGGAATTTCGGGGGCCTCTGACAGGTTATGACACCGGGGGCCCCTCGCTCTGATGCTTTCGACTTCATCATGCATTAACCGTCACCTCACCTTTCTCTGCCGCTTCTCCACCGCAGGGACTTTTCCAGGAACCCAAGAAGCGTGTCAGGAAGTCAGGAACTTTACCTGTGTTTCACTCACAGGGTTCCCGTGACTGTTTGGTTTAAAAGGCCCATCATCGTCTAAACTTCATATATTATCTCCCATCTCACTCAAAACTGACTGCCAAAGCATCTCTTTGAGTTGGACAGTCATCGAGGACAAGCTGCAGTTTCCTGCAAGGCCTCATCAGTCGACACTCATGTCCAGAAATCAGATATCTGGCAGGAGACGTCCAGTGAGCAGCTTAGTGACAAAATCCAGACACTGGAAGCATCCGATGGTCCATGAGCAGTTACTATATGTGGCAGAAGACGACTGATTTGTGTCTCCATGACGCCGTCATTGAAGTATTAGTAGAATTAATCACAACACACAGAAACGTTGTTTGTGACGTCCTCGCTTTCTTTCCTCGTCAGTGAAACCTCGCTGTTGACGTCTTTAGAGTTATTCTGAACTGCAGCAAACACCTGCGTCGTTACAGGTGTCCGGTTACACCGTTTGGTTGCGAAAGGTTAATGCATACCATCCAGCCAATCAGATTAAAGATCTCCCAGTGACCGTGCTATAATACGCAGTACTGGGTAAAGTAGTTTTTAACAGCAGCAGTTTGACGTTGGTCAACAGTGGTATGATGCATATCAGGACAAACTGTAAAATAACCAGCTGTAAATGTTTGTTGGACTAAATACGATGACATTTTGCAACCAGAAATATTCAAGTGAATGTATAAACTATATATATATATATATATATGAAACCTCGAGCAGAAGCAAGAAGAAGCATCAAAAACACATTGGTGTCTATTGGAAAAACAGCGACCCAGTGCTAACAGCATAAACAAATCCCAAATGAGGAGCTTCATCTTTTCTTTTACCCGTGACAACAGCTCTGAAATGTCCACTTCTTCCTACATATTATGAACCACGGCTAGATTTAACGTATCAGAGATTGTTGTTGGCTCTCTGGCTTCAACAGCGTCCTTACAGCCCTTCCCTTCGGTTTACCACGACCCACTTTACCAAAAACCTCTCCTCTAATTTTCCCCTGTTTTGCCGCTTCTGGCCCAAGAAGCCAAAAAAAAAAAAAAAAAAAAAGCCCCGTCAGAGTGGAGATCGGGGCGGCTGTGATGAATTGATTGGATAATTTCGACCATACGGGAGCATTCAGATGTGATTAAAGTAACGAGATGGCATTTGTCAAAGGTTACCGCGGCTAATGCGTGCAGAAAAGCACAAGGCTGCCTTTGTCGCCGGGGCTTGTTTTGCCGGAGAAAGTGCTGGGTCAGGTTTGTTCATTAGTCCATAAGTACAAAACTAGACAGTAATGGTGGAGAGCTATTTGTCCTACATAGTTCTTTGTTTTCCACACCATACAGTAGAAATGCATAGACTCCTTTACTGTGACTCGGTCAGCTGGAACAGAGATGCTTTGTTTGCTAATTAGCCGGCTATGTAAAGCAGCACAGTGTGGAATAAATCACATTGTTAGCACAGACTCTGATAATATAATAAATTGCATGAACCGGATGATTAATCAACATGAACGTTCTATTATTTTACTAATGCTAAAATCACCATTACTACTAACAAAGCCCATCCTCACCAAAGACCAAAGACCGCTGATCTACAGGGCAAAAAAAGGCTCAGGGGCTCAGTTATTGCTGACCAGCCAACAGAGGTTTTGTAGGATCATTAATAAAGAGTTTCAGCTAACTTTTAGCATCTCCAAGCACCAACATTTGAGACTGTCCAAAGAGAAATGACGACATCTTTTTCAGCCCAAAAACAACATCAAGAGTCCGCTCAAAGATCAGGTCAGACGGATGGGACAACCAAAAGTCAGAGGAGACTGTTGCTCGTCGACGCTTTCCCACCGACAGTCAGTCTCGGTTTCTTTTAACCGTGACCGTGATTGTTCCGTAACCTCAACCAAATGGTCGTGGTAACCATGACAACGAAGCCTCCTCCTAATTAACAAAGTATTCAAACCACAATGTTTCCCCTGAACGCTAAAGAGGGAAGTCTTGTTTGTGCTTGAACCTGACCAAACCTTCACCATAATATTATCACATCATAAAAAAGGAGATTTGTGACCTGCTGTCCTGCCAATCAAGGCTCATGAAACGCTTTCACTGACTCAGGTGACATCACCTGAGGACTCGCGTAGTTCCCTACAATATAGCTTTACTCTGCTACAGCCAGCAGAACTGAGGCTAACAAACAGAAAATGTCACAGGTCTGTGCTACAGTATATCACAGACAGAGGAACAGTCTCAGGGTTTTTGTCTTAAAGGTTCTTCCTTTTCAGATTCGCTGTGGTTTCACTCCAAAGCCAACATGCTCTTAACTGTTCTGTCTCACAGCCTGGACGACATGGCCGAGCGCAGAGCCGAGCCAGAACACATCAGCTCCCGCCAAACTCCCAGCGAGGCCACCGCTGGAATACCAGCCTCTAAAACGAGCGTCAAACCAAACAAACCCAGACTCTAATCTTCCTCCCTCTGCACTTGGCAACTTGTTGCTCTTGGCAGCAGAAACGAGGAGCTGCGTTCAACAGTGTCCAGGTTTAACAAACCTGGATTCAAAAAAGGCTGAAATCTCTCTCTCTCTCTCTCTCTTTCTCTCTCTCTCTCTCTACTTGTTTGGGTTTTATCACCTGTGCTTTTCACCTGGTCAACGCCGCAGTCGAAACATCAGAAACAAACTGCGCTCCAACAAGACTTAAAAAATGGGAGCAAAAAAACACTTTTTTATCTGTTTTCTCACAGATCTGCGACATTGAAGGAAACTATGTTCCTCTGAAGTTATTATATTTGCTTTGTTAGTGCAGTAATGTGTAATGTGTGTACATTTTCACACCTGGACACACTTCAGAACTCAAACAGCTGCATAAATACTCTGATCTGTGATCACTTCAGATGATTCTTTAAGAAATAATGAACTTCTTTTAATAGAAAAGTATTAGATGTTAGATTATATAATCAGAAGAATAAAAACTCGTGACAGTGAAGATCTTGAACGCTCCCTGTAGTTCAGGCTGAGATAAATGCTTTCCCCCATATAGCAACAAATAGCAGCATCTAAAATGACTATTGGCCTCGTTCATGGCGTAACCACACAAACTGAAAATAGAGATCTGTTGCAACAGAATGAAACGTTTATTTTATGTTTTTTTTTATGGAGAGAGAAACAATCGCTTCTTTTAGGAAGAACTAAGAGAGAGAGAGAGAAAAAAAAGGAGCATTAGAGAAACTTCAAACCAAAGACAGGCCTAAAAAACTGATCGAACACAACCGTGAGCATGAAGCTGTGAAGGACGAATGAGACTGTTGAGTTGTCTGCAGGGACGAGCCAGCCTGAGAGGCAACGTGTTGTCTTTAAACGTGATGGTAACATTTAGAGAACGTCTGAATGTGTTTTAATACATCCGTCTGTGTACGTCCACTGAAAAACAAAAAGCTGTCAGACAGGTTTATATGTTATGAAAGCGCTCGTGAAGAGCCTGCTGTGTCTGAACACACACGCTGTGTATTAAACCTGCAGTTTAACATACCTTTCAATCAACACGTGTATTTAACACCAGTGAACCTTCACTGTCTGCTGCCTGTAATAACTCGGAGACAGAAAGCCAAATGTTTTTTGACAGGATGTCTGCAGGGAACGTCGCTGTACGGTGATCCTTCCAGAAGCATGTGACCGCCTGCACATCGCCGTCTCTCCAGACGATTATCTCGGTTACGTAACGATTGAGTAACTTCGGCCGTTCATGGGAGATTCCTGCGATGAGCGTTTGAAAAGCAGCGTACCCTGACAGGCCAAGCTGTCGACGCGATGCTGCAGATAGGAGTCACTTTGTTATGGGATCTTGATGTCAGAGGGTTTCTCATCAGTGAGATCAGTGAGATCACGGCTGATCCCGACGCTGATCTGACATTCAAAGACTTTATGAGACACTCGGAGGAGGAGGCTAAGCTAACTAGCCAAACTGAGTTCAAAGTTCTATTTATTTTTGTGTTTTTTTCTCATTTTAATCTTAAACTTGAATAAACATCTCTGCATCTATGTGAACAGTGTTATAAAAAATATTGATACACCTGCATATCCCCTGAGTTTTATGTTTCAGCTCATATTTACTTCACAATTTTGTAAAATGTTGTAAAATTCTGTAAAAATATGCAACAAATTTGCAAAAAAATGTAAAAACTTTGTAATAATGTAAAATTTTATGTGGATATCCAATCAGTGCTGATGGTAAATGTTGTCACATAGCTGTGCTGCCGGTGCCTACATGTACCAGGATGCATTGCCCTCGAGTTTCTGAGTTTTCTTTGGATCAGTGTTAAAGTCGTCGTGTGTGGCAGCTTAAAGGAAACTTACGTAGATGTGTCTCTGCTGGTAGCGCAGGAAGAGGTTGTGCATGATGGCGCCATCGTGGAGGTCCTCGAGGGTCGCCATGTCCTCCACCCCTCTGATGCTGCTGTGGTGCATGGGCTGCACCTTCTGTCGGGTGAGTGCATTCTGCTTGTAGGTGTAGACCTAAAGGAAAATATGGAGATGTAAAAAAAAAACAACTCAACTGTGGATCAGGTGATTCTGATGCAGAACAACAATGCTGAACTGAAGAGGACGTCCTGCTTCACCAACTGTAACCTTCAAGTTTAAGACAGATATATTTCCCTAGAGGTCAGCCCTGTTTCCTGACGTGTTGTTTACAGTACAGTTGGTCCGTGTCGGCTTCCTCTTTAGCTCTGGTCCAGTTCTGGATCGTTTGCTCACTGGTTGGAGGCCAGACATGGACTTCAGGCTGCTGTTCTCGACCACACCTTCACTTTGAGATTCAGTTTTCTCTCTGAACAAAGCAGCTTTTCCTGAGCGTTAAAAGAACTCAAATCTGTCCTGAGACACTAAAACAACCGACACGACGTCTCCTCACATTCTTTAAAATCCAACCTAGTCCAGAAAAATTCATCCTGGTCGTCTGCCGACGCTCGTGTGAGTAAAAACACATAGTTCTGTGTCAGTAAGGATGATGCATGATTAAAAAAACCAGCTGGGAAAAGAAAGTGAGCTGACAGCAGTGTGACTTTATGTTCAGTTTGAATGTTTCACAATGTTTTTATGGAAATAGATCATAAAACTGAGACGTCCAGGTGTCTTCAGACGGTGTGAAGTGATGTACTTCTTCGACAGGAATCATAAAGTCTGGTACCTGATCTGTTGGTGCTAACAGCCTCTCTGACTGGTCAAACAGTTTAAGTGTGCGGTTTACAGCAGGGAACATCCTGACGGACACATCGGATCTCATGTTACTGGAGGAGTGTTAAGCCTGGAGAGGTTCGAGAGAGAGACAGACCTCTGCGTTCAGCCCAGCACCGTTATCAGAGCATTGATGGGAAACATTTAAAACATTCACTGAATCGACGGGTGACGTGTAAACAGGAGTGAAGCCAGGTGGAGGTGAAGTAAAGCTGCTTTCAGGGTCGGAGGAACAACTCCAATTCTTTACGTGAAAAATGAGAAGCACCCAGATTTTAACTACAGGAAACATCAGCTGTGACATTAAAACATTAAAGCAACTTTTCTGAAGCTTTCAGGTCATTTAACGAAGGGAAGGAAGGATCGATCAGGAAATGAGCAGATTAAAAAAAGGACAGAGGATGAAGTGATACATCGACAGCGTGTCGCTTGTCTTGTGTAGATTTTGAAGTGTGTGAGTCACGTTGGATAGAAAATCTGTCTGACTTCATGCTGCTTCTTATCCAGCACAGATAAACACACTGAGTTAGAAACACTCACATGTCAGATTCAACTCAACAAAAACTGGGTCAGTAGTTTCTGTTTGAATGATGAAATCAACGCAAGCCACACAGGAGGTTCTCAACTAACTGCAAAAAAGTTCTTCAAGTCACAGCTGCAGAACTTTTGGGTGCTTTAAATGTTAAATCATCTAATAATGTTTGTTTAATGATGTTTTAAAGGTCGCCGTTTGTTAAACTTGTGGCTGTGTGTAGAAATGATTCTTGTGGTTCCATTTCTAATTTTAAAGGTTCATATTCAAATATATTTTACAGCGAGAGCGCTTAATAATGAATAAATAACACTGTTTAAAAAAGAGATCTCAGTGCTCTCACATTAAATATATTTACTAAATTCCAACTGTTCATTTAAATTAATTAAAAAGTACAACGCGTCCTTCTGAAGGAGAAGGTACACCAAGTACGAGGAGCAAACATACTCATTAATCGTCTCCTGTGGGCAGAACGTTAACCTTCCTCTGCTCACCGCTCGTATTTCATGTCACCTTCCTCACAGGTGACACATGGCAGGTTAAATATGACCCGGGGCTGCTTATCATCTGGTCTGAGGACAGGCTGAGCTTTTCAGGACTAAACTCACCCCCGCCTGAGCTCAGCAGTCTGCGATGGTGTCGTTTATCTTATTGTTATGCCAAGTTTCTCTTAATTTAATTCCCCAAAATGAAGACGAAGAAGACGATTATATTTTCTGGTTGACATTAAACACTCCTCAGACTGTTTAATCCCGTCCACGGCACACAGTCACAGCCACAGTCACAGCCACAGTTACCACATTTTTCTGGCTAACTCGTTGAGTTTCACGACTGTCACTGCGTCTCTGTCACCTGAATACACCCATCCTGAAATGACTGACATGTTCAGACTGCTTCATTTTTGCTTCTTTGTTCTGAGCTGAAGAAGACTTGACCATGTGTGAAGATCAGCTCGGTTCAAACTTCAGTCAAAACATTTCACATCAGCATCGAGCGGAGACACTTTATCTCTGATGAAATGCAGCGAGATACAAAAATATCCTGAAACAGCTTGAGATGCCGAGCGAGCGAGCGAGGGGTCCGAGCTCAGAACATGTTGATGCTGCAGTTATGAACTTCCTGTTATTTTTCATTTTGGTTTTCAGATTCCAGACACATCAACATTTTAGTCGTACTGATAGGAAGCTGTTCTTCACCTCCAGATGACGACTGACAGTCCAACCCTCGCTCAGACTTTGATGAAACGCCGGAGTCTCAAATGAGGAGCACGGCGAGGAAAACCACTTCACCATTCACCAACAAAGAAGTGATTCCTCACCAGCTCCGAGCTTCATCGCCTAAAGGAGCGACACCAGCCGACATTTTCGACCACAGGACGGTCCGGCTGTGAGAGGTCAATTAAGAGCAGACCTCAAATTATCATCGCCCTGCAGGAGGTCGATGCCTCAGCATCAGAGAGGACCAGCACAACAAGATCAAATCTCAGCAGACGGATCTGCTGCAGTGACGCTGAGGATCTTCACCGTCTGCCTCTGTTCAGGGCTAAACTCGGCGGTAGCTGTTATTTACATTCTGTGATTCTTCGTCGAGGTCTTTCACACACCGTCAGACTTTTTTTAACCACGCTGGCTTCTGGGCGGAAAAAAAGAGAGCAGCCAAAAAGCCGGCGCTGCCTCAGCCTTTTTTTCCCACAAACAGCAACGGCACAAAGAAACACTCCAGGAACAGACACCAAACACAGGTCCAGAACTTACTGGCTTCTCTGTGGTTTCAAAACTTTTTGGCCCGCGAGCCTGAGAAACAGAACGTCGACTCGTGACCTCTCACAGGTGAGTTTACAGCTGAAGTTCTCAGCAAACTGCTCGTGTGGATCTGAGCCGACACCGGGGGTCGCGACATAATGTCTGCTGCAGAGAATAAAAAAAGCAGAGACAGGAAGCAGCTCTCAGCGTGACGTTCAACACGGGATAAGAACTCAAAAACACTGTTCAGGACAGGCTATTTATACGTGTTAACAGGCCTCATATGAGAATGAATTATTTATTTATTATTGTTCTTTTAGGCCTAAAGCGGCTGATGATGTCGGGCTGCGTTTGGGTCGGATCCAGCTCAGCTTCTTCTCCACAGGTCGATGGATTTTTCGGCAGCCCGCACTCAAAGAAATGGAAATGTTTGGAAAGTTTTCGACTGCGGCCTCAAGCTGTCGTTATTTCAATAAAGAGATCAGTCCAGGTGTGTGAAGACTAACCGCCAAATTCCAAAGTCAATGTTTCAAACCCACCGGCTCCGCTGCGGTCCGGTTCAGAAGCGGGCCTCCGCTCGGCTGTTCTACTTTTGACGGACGCCGTGAGCAGTACGCGTCAGTTTACACAGAGCAGCTCGAGCTGACAGGAAGCCAGACACAGCACAGAGAATCTGCTGGATTTTCAAAATAAAACACCCGGCGCAAACCGCCCGTGGTAAAAACAGACAAACGAGAAACACATGAAGTACGCAGCATATTTATACATGTAGAAGAACATGAACCAGGAAAATGACCAAATCTGAGCAAGTGGACATGAAATAAGCTACAAGAAGGAGAACAACACACACACACACACACACACACACAGAACTGTTGTCTGTAGCTGACCCGCTCTGCTCTCTGAGCGGCTCGGGTGACTCTTCCTGAAGAAGGCTGGTCTCTGTCTGAGGAGTCAATCACATCTGACCCCCAACACACACCACACACACCACACACACACACACACACACACACACACACACACACACACACACACTCGCACATTAACACCCCCAAAAACTCCCCCAGTATCCTGCCAGGCCTCATTTCTCACATTCCAGCCTCGGTGACGCTTCAGGGGAAAATGAACGTCACACAAACGTCTTTCAGACGGATGAAATGTGAGCATCAGAAAAAAAGGCTGCGTTCACAACCTGCATGTTCTGATGGGTTTGTTACTGCTGTCAGATAAAAACAGAGCGAGCTCCCTCACAGAGTTAAAACACATAAAAATGAGATGCACTGTTTCAAAGAGCAAACACAGAGGTGGACAGTTACAGGAAGATAACTGACTTGTTAGACGAGTCCACAGTGAGCACTGTTTACAGTCGACACACACACGTGCTGTCGGTTAGCTACTGTAAACACAGCTTCACCTTCACACCGTCAGCTGTTGGAGTCCGATCATGTCAGATATTCCTGCTGCACCAGGATCAACAACAGGAAGCTCCAAACCGATTCTCGATTAATCATTTGTTTTCATACCAACCTGATCAGCTGAACAAGGAACTTCACGTATTTGATGTCAGCACAGGTCAACGATGTTAACACAGTTATATATTTATTTATTTATTTCTCTGCAAATGTTCAATATTTCAGCACAGGTTTGAATTTAGATTTAATTTTAATAATATTGTGTGTTTAATGTGTGTTTGCATGCTGACAGTGGACGCTTGAATCTTCCTCAGGATCAATGAAGTTTTCTGTCTGTTTTCTAGGAATAGCCAACAGCTTAGCATAAAGACTGCAAACAGCTAGCCTGGCTCCGTCTGAAGCTTAACTAAATCTACTTACACTCCTTCATTAACGCTCACTACAGAACATGTTCTGAACTTACAACTAAACATTCTCAAGGAGAACCACCATCGTCCGTTAGCCTTAACCGAACAGAACAAGAACCCGGTGTGTGCTGTCAATGCTCAGTCCATCCTGACGGTTCATTCTGTGCAGGCCAGTCCGGTTCACACCAAACTGGGGAAACATTTTCTTTATGGTGCCGTCTTTGTGCAGATTTCCCTTCATTCAAACCGAGCGGGGCCCAGAGACTATCTGTCACCCTCTCTCTCTCTTTACTGTCCCCGTCCCTCTGCAGGCCCCAGCAGAGGACAGGTTGTCCTTTTGGCTTTGGCCTAATTAGGTTTCTAATTGGTCCAGTTGTCTTTGCGGAGATGAGGAGGGTCCACGCCTCGAAAAAAACAAAAGGCGTAAGGGGGGCCGGGGCGCTAAGCCTAGCGACAGATGCTAACAGGAGTAAATCTGTGTGAAACAAAGCCATTAGACAGCATCACGACAGAGAGGGAGGGGGTCACTGCTGTACCCGGATCAACGGGCTCTGTTCCTGGATCAGTCCGGATCAAGTCTGCTGTTCTTACTTATGTGGATCAGGAAAGTGAATTCATGTTCAGTTCAATTAGAAAACTATTAACCGTACAAACGAGGAAGGATTTAACGAAAACGGCTGTTTGAAGGCCGAGACTGAACATTTCAGCTCACATGCAGCCATGCAAGCTCTGATTAGCATCATGAAAAGTTTTTGGACACGCACGGTTGAACAACCAGACGTCATTCAGCCCACCTCGGTTCATTTCTGGATTATCTGGGAGGTGGGACTGCCAAGATGGCGGCAGCCAGAGCTCCATTCATTTATAAAGTCCATGATTTGATTTTGGACTAACTGTGTTTGACTTTAGCAACAAACTCTGGAACTTCTGGCTTGAAACAGCATCTTTAGAGACACGTTTCATTCACTCTGACTTTCATTCCTCGGATCACTTTGTCTTCATTTTGCGTCACTATGAGGGGAAAGCTGAGCCTTCTGTCCCCTCACTCTTTCTGTCGGAGGGTTGAACAGGTAACCCTTCGCCCGCCTCCAGCTTCACCCTTACCTCCCTCCCTCTCTACACATCGCCATCATCAAAAGCAGCAGCTGCTCTTTGAATCACCATTCATCTCCTGCCGTATTGTCCTGCAGTCAGCTCAGGAGGAGGAGGCTGTCTGCGCCGTCAAAAACACTGAAACCCGAGCAAGACGAGAGAAACCCTGCGACCTCCGACGACACACAGAAACTCACGTATCGAGCAGACGTACGCTCAACGTTCAGAGGCACGGTAACCGCTCACGGCGGCCTGTCAGGTACAGATCGCACTCCTGTAACGCCTCAGGTGTAAGACGCTGTTAGAGACACTCAACACTTCCTGCTTTCACATTAAAAGGCTCCCATGAAAAAAGCAAATATTCTTATGAAACAAGCCTGTCTTTAATATGAAAGGTCTGGTGGTCTCTCACTGAGGTAAATTAATTATTTTATTGTATTTATATTGCACCAAAGACGGGTAAACGTAAAGGTCCAGTGTGTTACGTGAGATTTGAAGCCTTTATTTACAGAACCCAAAACCCAAGTCCCGGCACACTTAAGAATAAATCTTAATAATAAACGTGAGAAATCTGCTGCTGCACCGACATAAAGAATGTGCTGATAAATATACATCATCACAAACCAACACACAGTGTGAGCTACAAGCATGTACAGACAAGCATGAATACACACACACACACACACACACACACACTGAAGTGGGTGTGGTTTATAGTAGTGTGCTTCTCTGATTGGTCAGCGCGGGCTTCCCTCACTAAGAACAACATCTGCTCCTGCTCAACAGGTGACGTCCATCTCCTGTTACACACGACAGACGGCTGGCACGCACACACACCTATGCATATCAATCTCTGGGGGACAACACACACACGGACAAACGCACGCACACAGACACACACACACTCTTATTTGCCTGAGTTTATGATTCATCCAAAACGAGCAGCTGGAGTTCATCGCCTTGCACACGCTACCTGTGTGTTCTGGTTCAGGGTTTGAACCTGTGACGTTTCTGAGACAGGACGCTGCTGTAAGGCTCCTCTGTGTTTGTTTCTCACAGTAGAAGAGATTTTCAGTCTGTATTTACTTTCTGACTCTGAGCTGAGCAGCTGAAAACCCTCCCAGTCTGTCTGGACCGACACCAACATGTCATCTGTGAACACTGAACACACCATCTTTATTAACGCTGACAGAGTTATTGTGCACGCCGACAAAAGACTCACATGTGACGACAAACTGAGGATTCAAACTGAAGAGACTAAAAAAGATGACACACAAGAAGAGAAGAGGCACGAGACGAGACAGCAAAGAGAAACGAGGAGATAAAATAAATAAGATTAAAACGGAGAGACAGAGGAGTTAAATGATTTAATGATTAGAGACAGAAACAAAAAGGAGTAAGGTATTAAAACAGACAAAAGATAAAGAAGACAAAAGGGGGAAGAAAGAGAGACGAGAGATAAGAGAAGAGAGGTAACAAAAAGACAAAACAGAAAGAGAAATCCAAAATGATTTAACAAGAAGAGACAAAAAGACACGAGAGAAAAGAAGCAAAGAGGACAAAAGGACACAAAAAGAGACGAGAGAGAAGATGAGAACGATTAAAAAAGGACGGACAAGAGATGACTTATTATCACATAATGGCAGAGGAGAAGAGAGCGAAGAGGACGCTGACAGAAGAAGCAGAAGAGGAAACATTTGGACGGGGTGTTTTATTTTGAAAATCCATCAGATTCTCTATGCTGTTTCTGTGTCTGGCTTCCTGTCAGCTCGCGGCGTCCGTCAAAAATAGAACAGTCGATATTCAACGCAGAGCCGAGCAGAGGCCCGGTTCTCAGACGGTTCTGACTGGACTGCAGCTATCTGAGGCTGTAAACTGTGTTTGTGGACGCTCATTAGCTCCGCTGACCGGCAGGTCTGACAGAGTCAGAGTAAGTCGGAGCCAGGAGATAAGAATGCCTTAATCTGCCAGTAAATCTTCAGCACAATACGCTGGCTCAACATGACCCTAAATCCCTCTGCGCTCGCATTTGTAGGCCGTCTTCTGGTAGTGACCCTCCGCTGCTCGCCGGCTACACAGGAAGTCTTTGTTAAAGCTGTCAACACAGGAGGGTAGTGGAGGGTAAATCCACCCAAACAGTTTACACAGGTTATTGTTTGTTGGCCTGAAGGCTTAAACTGCAGAATAGGTGGCAGATAATCGTTTAAAATCACTTCAGTTCTGGATTGTGGAAAAGTATTTTAAGGTATTAAACATCCTGAATTCTGCAAAATCCAAAAACAGCGCTGACCTGCACTGTTGACCTGCTCAGGACAACAGAAGGTGCAATTTGTGCAGCATTAAATATTTCAGAGAGGAAAATTACAAGAATAAACAAATAGCTCAGTGCATTGGAACCAAAGATTGCAGAGGTGCCAGTTCACGTCCTGGGCAATGCCGTGGTGTCCTTGAGAAAGTTGCCGAACCTCTACCTGCTCCCAGGGGCTGCCCATCACTCCACCATCAATAATCTTCTTCTTCAAGATCTTATTTCTGTTCATAAGAATCGAAAAACCTTCAAGGTGAGATGTTCAGATCAATGCATTCCTGTTTAGTTTGACTCAACAAGAGTCGTCTTAGGACGCAGAGATGTGACTGAAAGTGCCGCGAACATCGACACCTCTAAACAAACTCACATCCAAAGTGTCTTTTCAGAGCGTCGAAGGAGTCGTAAACCAGCTGATAGCAGAGCTGTGTTGGTTTTCTGCAGATCAGAAGTGTGTGTGCAGTACGGGGTGTGTTGACAGCATTGATGCTGGTCTCTGTAGTGTTTGGAGTCAAAGCAAAGCTTCAAAAGCAAAAAGATCCCCGACTGTGTGAAAATGCACACGTCTTATCCAAATCTGTGGAGTTTCACACCTCACAGAGGGAAAGTCGCCGCTAACTACGACCAAATGTTTGATGCCAACTGTCGCTTAAAAACTGCTTGACTGGTATCTTCACGTTAATCCTTGATAACCTTCCAAAAACACACGGTAACCTTTGTTCCACATGTCCTTCACCTCGTCTATATCCCTTGTTTTGACAACACATGGATCAGAGAGGTAATTCAGAACCATATGGGGTTTAGGGGATTTGCAGCATCTTGAGCTGATCCCAAATTATGAGTGGACCTCTTTAATCCGTTACTCTCTTGGAGGTTTTACGACAGTGTCAGAAGAAATACAGGAAAGACGGGAATTTTCCTTGTCAGGAGAGTGAACGGTGAACGTTGTCTGGAGTTTTCCGTTTCTGTGCGTCAGTGCCAAGCAGGTAGAAGTATTATTGTTTCTTTAGTAAGTTTCTAAACTGAAACATTTAGCAAAAAAATGTCTGCAGTCTCACGTCAGACCATCGTCCAGCTCCAAAGGTGTCAGTCCAATTCTTCCTAGATCGTCATAAAGTGCTATAACAGGAGCAGAAACTTTTGAGGCGTCAGTGTAGCTCAAAGTTCCAGAGTTTGTAAAAATCTTTGCTAAAAATGTTGAAAAGAGGCTGGAAGAGGACAGACAGGATTTAAAAGATGTATGTGTTCTTACCTGTCCATAGTCTGTGGCAAAGACGACAACACCTCCAGAGCATGAGGACACGGTGCTGGGAAGGTACTGCTCATCCTCCCATAACCACACCCGGTCACCCTGCAGGAAAAGAACAAGAACTAAACATTAGTTTTAAATACTGGAGTTCAATTCAAATATAAGAGACTGGAAACAAGGTTAAACACATCTTAAGATCATGGCCAGAAAATGTTTGTCCTGAAGGAAGGACCTTCTCGGTAACAACAAATCACAGCTTCATCATGAAGTTGTTTTCAGCTCAACTAAACAACTGTACAGATGATGAAAGTTAGATACATAGTTCATGTATTAGCATCTGTTGTTCCCATGGCGTCACCACGGCATTGACCTTTCTCCGACCAATCGGAGCGTCTCAGCTGTGAAACCGTGGAAAACTCTGCAGTGTTTGGTTTCAGAAATCCGTACCTGCAGCCGGGCTGCAGTCCCCCACAGGAGGCCTGTAAACCTGCATGTTTATTAATGCTTTTTAAGTGACCGACGGCAGAGTCAGAAAACACTTTTACAGTCGCTGGCCTGTCGAGTTTACCGCTCCTGGCTTCAGTTTCTCCCCCTCCAAGCTAACAGCTGGATGTGCTGGAGAATTAGCAGAGAATCTGACGAAGTCCTGACTGCGTGTTTGGAGCTTTATTGGCTTCGGTTGTGACCGCTGTACTTGAGATAGGGCAGAACATGAAGCACCCTCCAGGTTTTGTGTTGTATTCAGTGATTACAGGTTAAACCTAACACCAAACTCTGCAAAGCTCCCCTTGTTGAAATATGACTGAGCTGAAGAGCCGAGGGGGCCCTGAGAGCGGACTCCCTCCTAATCGCATAGCCACATGTGCCGCTGTTCATTAGCGTGACAGGCTAACGCTAATGGGAAAAACAAACGCTGCACTCTCGTGAGATGCCCCTCTTCTTTCTCAACCAGACATACGAATGACCTCTGACCACCGCAGCTCTCATTCTGACAGAGGCGTCCTGATGTGGCTGCTGTGCGGATGAGTGGGGGGCACCTGGGCAGGGAATGAATGGATGGACGGACACACACACACGCAGAGTAAAGCTCAGGTCTGCAGTGTCAGCAGTGGATCAGAGGGAAGCTGTGTGTTGTTATAAACCCTCGGTCATCCTCTCTGAAGAGGGGAAGCCGCACGATTCAAAAAGGTCCTGGGATCTCCTGAGGGGGAGATAAATCTGACGCTCAGAGGAAACTCATAAACTAACTCAGCGTTTGATCCTGACTGTCACATAAAGTCTGTCAGAGAACCGACTCATCTTTCTTTACTCTGTTGATGTGCAAATTAAAAAGCAAAACTTGATCTTGAGGTTCTTGTTTTCGTTGTCTGCACTTCCTTCACACTTTGGGGGGACAGGAAACATGGGGAAGCAGAACTTAATGACATGCAGTTAGGGACTCTGGGTGAAATCAAACTGTTTTGGACCACCGGGAAGAAGAAGAAGAAGAAGAGGAGGTTTACAGGCCCGCAGGGGCGCGGAGGAATGAAAGCAGCTGAGCCAGTGTCGTGCCAGAACAGGAGCTGGGCAAGTGGGCAATGTAACCGGGCTCAGCAGCCTCTATGGACATAATGGCAGAGGAGCAGAGAGTGAAGAGGATGCTGACGGAGGAAGCTAAGAAGAGAAAAGGAGAGAGTGAGCGAGCAAGAAGCCGCCGGACAAGAGTAAATCTGGAACTGACTTTTAGTGGTTGGTGAGAGCTTGGTGAAATAAAAGGCTGAAAGACAGACGCCGAGCTGGGCTGACTGCTGTTGGACTAGTCAGTAATATTAGCTGCTGCTGTGTCTCCTGTTGGTGACCTGGTTGGCTGTTAGCAGTTGAAACTGGAGGGGCGCTAAATCTCAACAAACAGACTTCTATGCAGCGCTGCTTTAAAACACACAAAGAATCTTCATTCTGATGTTGACAGCGGCTGATGTCTGCTTCTTTGATGCTACAAAAAGCAACCAAACAAAAGAAGATGTTCCATTGTGACGTGCACAAAGAGAAGGCGTGTGCTGTTTACCAGCCGAGACCATATGGACATTCCTGATGTGCAGCACCGGAGGAATCTGACGCTCGGATCAAGTTTGGCTGAAGAAAGAAAAGAGAGGGGGGGAGTCTCCGTCCTCCCACCAGCACACTTTTCCAGGCTCTTTTACCACTAAAGACCCCCCAACACACACACACACACACACACACACACACATCCATGTTCTTTGTGGGCAGCGTGTGCCGCCCGCCCTCTCTCCACTGAGGGGGGAGAAAGAGGCATCCAACAGCGGCACACTATCTTATTGTGCTTTCGCTCCCTCCACCCTTAATCCCCTCCTTCTCTCCTCCCTCCCTTCCCCCCCTCCTCGTCACACACACTCTGACCCACAGAGCTACTAGCCCATTTCTAAACTAGGGCTCTGAGCCAAAAAGCCTCCACTTCACCTCCTCTCCCTCATTCATCACCGCTGATTGCCACGAAATTTGAACATCAAAAGATCGCGTTTGTACTTTCCGACGGACCAAAGAAAATCAGGACCCAAAGTGCACGTCTCCGTTAAAGAAAAATACATACAGAAACGTTAAGGCATGGAGACAGGCTTTATCCAGAGCGACCACGATCTAAATCCATCAACTTGTTGCAGCTCCAACGATAAGTGAAAGTTCACGGTCTAAATTTGGCTGCAAATGCACGACGTGTTTGTCCTGCAAAATTGGAGCTGAAGTTCCAAAAAGTGGTCGAACACTAAACCCCTAGATTCAGCTCGTTAGTCGATCCGAGCAGAACTCCATCCGAAGCTTTCTGAGGCTCAAACCAACTGGTTTATTTATGTTCTTCAGTCTAATGTCCGCTCCATCCAATGTCATGAATGTTTGAGATTTCGCTGTGCCAAAAAAAGCTCAACAAATAAAACCACAATATTAAAAAAATTTCACCACCAGGATTCACATGGACCAACTTTCATGGAGCCAAACGTCCCCAACACGAAACTTTTAAACAAAGTAAAAAAACGGCTGCTGTTCTGTGGATTTTCTACCAAAGCAGAGACATGAAAGGAAGCTGGGCCTCGGCCGAGCTAATGTCAACACATGACGCTAAAAAGAGTCTGGACTGCGAGGACTGGGAGCTGTGGATCAAGGCCCAGCTGTTGCACCAGTAAGACCTCCCGAGCCTCTCGTTCCAGTTAAACCTGAGAAAACTATCTCACGGAGCGAAAGTCCGAGGTGTCAGAGCACGACTTATATCAACGGGCCGAGAAGCATCTCACTGTAACGAAATCAAGACTCATTGCATCATTAAAATGGATTTATGGAGGGAATGTGTTGGCTTGTCTCGCTTGGAAAGCAGAAGTTGTGTTCAAAGAAATATTTGGACGACCTGCACAAAGGCTAAAGCTGCTTGGAGAGGAAGCTTTGTAAGACCAAAAGTAGTTTTATGGGACTATCTCCTGTCATAATGTCATACTTATTCTAATTTCCTGTTTCTCTGGGTTCCATGAATGTGGTTTCATAGATAGATCTATAACATCCCTGGTCATCAAGTCAGCCACATGTGTCAGTGGTCCAGAGAGACGCTTGTTTCTGGCCTTTATCTCCTGACACCTCAACCCAGCCAGAAACCAAAACACAACACAAACCTCCTGCCCTGAAATCTCTGGGAGTAAAAACCGAGGCGGTGACCCTTCCCCTGCGCGTATTTTCCCTCCGTAACCTCGACATGTGTGGCTAATGCTCTCTCTGCAGGACGCAGAGGGGTTGGGGAGGGGGTCGCCTGGTAAAATGAGGATCTGTGGAGGCCCGGAGCGTTCGTACGCCATCGGGGTCGGGAATGAGCAGCTGTCTCGCTTGAGAGATTCCACTTCCACTCCCATAACAAACAGAGTCCTGTGTTCGACCACAGCCTTCCTCTCTATCAGAGCCTTCAATGGGAAACCCTGTCGGGGCCATTTTTCTTTTTTTTTTTGTGACTCAGCTGGTATGTTCTTTGGGAGATGATGCATTGCTGGTCTGACAAACAACTGGCAGTCTTCTGCTGCAGTCTGTATTGTTCTGCTGCCGCTCAGGGCAGGTGAACGAGCCACGCTGAATATTTGGAATGATTCGGGATAAAAAGGAGGCAGCGTGAGTCCAGTTGTTCTGCAGAGTGTGTGAACACCGTGTTGCCGCCGCTGAACTTTGACCTCGTCCACAGCAGCCGTGCAGAGAGCGCAGCACATCAGCTAACAGCTGCAGTCCTCCATCAAGGTTTGCACCGGATCTGTTGAGCCACAGTTCAAGACTGAGGCGTCTCCAGAAAAGATTAGAGAGCCGACAACTTTGCCAACAGCCAGACATCAAGCAAGGTCAACAACACAAGACACAAGACAAGCTAATATTACTACTAGTCCAACAGCAGCCTAGCCTAGCTCCTGTTCTGGCACGACAATCACTACGCTACTAGTCTACATTCCCTTTCGCCCTGGGAAAACCTCGTCCTCCTCCCCGTGGTCCAAAATGTATCAAACACAGGAACACAACAGAAAAAAGGTGTCAGCTCTATGCTATAGCTTATCGCCAACTCGTCTCACAAAGGACAACCTGATTGGATGTTTTCCTGAAGGAGCCAAAACAGCCAATCAAATTCAAAACAACAAACAGACGGATAGAAAACGACCATCAGAAATCTTCAGGCCTTTTAAAGAAGATCTCCCAACAATAGATCCTCATTTGAACCATCACAGATGTTTTTTGGTAGACTGTACGGAGAGCTCCAAAAGTTGACTTCAAATGTCTGATTCGCTTATTCTTTGATCAGCTTCTCCCTGATTTTATTCACATATGATTTCTGTACAGCTGCTTCCATTTAGACAACATCCAGCATTTGAGAACTTTGGTTTCTTTTAGTTAAATGACTAACTGAAACTATCAAAACATTCAAAATAAAACCAGCTCTGTCACTGTACCATGAACTTCTTCAACAGATCACATGAAACTGTCCTAACTCTCCTCCCTGTGTTTAAAAGTCCTCCACCTGCAGAGCAGCAGGATTCCCTCCGTCAGCCGAGTGGAGCGTTATCTGCTTCTTGTTTGTACAAGCCCCACATGCTCATCACGCCGTCAGGCTGAATCGCAGCTCGTCCTCCTCCTCAAAGCTTCACGCAGCTCAAAAGCATCACTTTCAAAAAGGTGAAGAACGGATCAGAGGCGCTGCGTCACGCACCGTTTATCTGACGGTAAATGGCTTCATGCGCTCATTTGATCCTGACTCTTTGGAGTGCAGGTGCGCCCGCCGTTTCTCTTCGTTTCATGACCCACGAGTCCTTGAAAGCTCTTCAAAAAGCATCGTGTGATTTCAAAAACATGCAGCTTTCAAAGAGAGGAATTACTCAGTCTGAAAGATTCCTCTCTCAGACAGACGCTCATAAACTTAACAGTCACCCTACATGCTGATAATAAGGCCGCTCGCTCAGCCTTTACTTTGGAGCTGGAGTGCAAACACGTCATCTTCGCTCTCGGTCCAGCAGGTACTTTTTTGTTTTGTTTTGCCTTTTGGTGATAAGCGCGGGGCGGCTGATTAAAATGAATAATTAACTTTTAGGGAAGTGCTTTTTATGACTGAGGTTAAAGTGACTAACCGTCTCACTTCACGCCAAACATTGTTTGAATTTGTCTGGCTCTCGTCCAGCCAATAGACAGCACGACGACAGACGCAGATTTTCAAAATTAAAGCTCGGCAGAGGAAGGGGAACCTTCACTTAAAAGTTTTTCTTCCATCTTTGTCAGACCGCCAATTTGTCTGAAGGCTTTCCACTTTGACACGACTGAGGACAGACGGAGAGGGTGTCATTTCAAATTTACGGCTCGCAGGACTTAAACTGAGATTTAGAGCTTTACATTTTCCAGCTGTTGCAGGACGAATCTCACATCCAATTGTTTAAAGAACGTTTGCAAAACCAGCAGAAGAATTTCTGTCTTGAGGGTAAAAAAAAAGTAAAAGTATTCAGCGCGCTCTCCCCTGTGATGACAGTGAGTGACAGCACAATAGAAACAATGCACAGACCAGTGTTTAGTGGGAAAGTGCAGTCTGGGAAACGCAGCCAGGAGGAAGTCTACCACTGCAAATCTGACCTTGAACCTTTGCCAGCGTGCGGCACAGACCAATCAACTCGCAAAGCCTTTGTGGAGAACCAATCATCACGAGTTCAACAGCAGAGGTTATTTAGATTTGAATGACTGGACACACACACACACACAGAGCGGGCAGAGGGGATTGTGGGAACTGATTAGGTTGCTGTATTGACTTTTGGAAAGGTCTGGGAAAGCCCACAATGACACACACACACACACACCAAAATAAACACACAATCATACATGATTAAACTCACACACGCACACACACATACACACATACACATTTATCTGAAAATACAGATGCAAACATTTCTTCCTGCACACACACACACGAATATACAAACATGAATGAATACACATGTATACACGTGCAAACAAACTCATAAACATCTGACAATCTCACAGACCCATTCATTAACTTACACTGCAAACAAGCAAAGAACACCCCCCCCTCCACACACACACACACACACACACACACACACACACACACACACACACACACACACACACACACACACACAAGCACACAGTTTCATTTACAAGAGCTCTGCAGCAGAAACGTCTTTGCTCGAAGTGTTTCACTGCAAGTTTTTATGACCTCACTGTGTCTCATGCATTTTTGAGGAAGTTCAAGTTTCAAGTTTGTTTTATTTATATAACATTTCCATCCATTCCATAACCGATCATCAGGGGGCAGGAGGCTGGAGCCAATCCCAGCTGACATCAGGTGAGAGGGAGGAAGCCAGAGTACCCGCAGTGAGAGAACCTGAGGAGAGCATGGAGACTCCACACAGAAAGGTCGGGGGGATTCGAACCAGGAACCTGCAACACTGTCGCACATATATGTTTTTGATGTAGTACTTTTAAAAGCACCAAAGTCGGGGTCCCTCTCCTGGAAAAAGCCCAGCCCAAGAGCACAGGGAACAGGCCATGGTGGGCGGACGATCTGACGGTTCTGGTGGTTCTGTAGGAGGTGAGAAGCTGAAGTGAAGCCAGAGTAAAGAGGCCAGAATCGGGGTGACGTGGTCTTGTTTCTTGGACCTTGTTAGTAACCGGGCTGCAGCGTTGTGAATTAGTTGTAAACAGGAAACGGTCGCCTCTGAGATGTTGAGGTAGAGCGAGTTACAGTAGTCCAAACTGGATGATAGTTCTAGATCTGACAGGAAATGACAGATTTTGGAGATGAAGAGAAGCTGAGCCTGACAACAGAACATCTGCTGCTGTCAGATAACACGTTTTTGTGTGTGTTTCCACTTTTATACCTTCAAGATGTAGAAATGAAGCTATCATTGAATCATTGAATCAATGTATTTGCATTTGCACGGTTCATTTAGATAAAAAAAAGTCTGGGGAAGTCATTAGGATTCCTCCTCTGGGGATCATGAATGTCGGAGCCAGCGAACAGACGTACAGATGTTAGCTTATAGCGAGTATAGCTTCTGGCTAAAAATGGATAGATCCCATATTGGGGATTTGAATGTTTAGTCTGTTCTCATCATGTTGATTTTCTTTGAAGCGTAACTCACTTTAATGTTCTTCCATCAGTCTGTCTTTTAAAAGCAGCTCTTATCTTTTGGGACCACGTTCTTCTTTAATCCACTTACGTCCAAACTGAGTTAGGGAACATGTTTGGAGCCTGACGTACATTTGTTTCTACTTTAAAAAGGTAAAAAAATGTTTTGTTGGAGATCAGACCTGCCTGCGGCTGAATTTGTATCTCCTCAACATGAAAACTCGTGGACGTGACGTCCTGGACAGGATCTATAGAAAACATCATCTGTCATCATAACCGCTGCCTTCACTGCTGCTCCTCTTATTGAATTTCCAGACCTTAATACCCCTTAATTAGATGTTACATACCACTTAATCACGCAGCTCAGCGAGCAGCGCCACATGTCAAAGACAGACGATCTGCTGAAGCCTGGAATTCATGATACATGACATGTCATTTTGTCGGAGGGTAAAGAAGCTTTTTCCAAACTTTAATCTGAGCAGAAGGTGGCGGCTGACGGCTCCGTGCTGAGCCGCTGTGTGTATAATCAGCACCTATCACACACCACAGGGGGATTAGACCATATGTCTGTGTGTATATCGTCTGCAGAGTCAAAGCACATTTTATGTATAGAATTATAGTATCTAGATGTTTATTTAGAAGTCAGGAGTCTTAAAATACTTTATCTGAAGTGTGGCAAAAGTATAGAGCTGTAGTGGGAGAGCGGGTCGTCCATTAATCAGAAGATTGGCGGTTTGAAGTATCCTCCGGCAAAATACTGAAACTGTGGATGGTGTGTGAACGTGCACGAATGTGACTGATGAGTTACAGTTTGTTTGGCGTTTACTTTTTCCACGTTATGATCATCACGAAGGCGAATTAACTAGACATCTAACAAAAAAACGTTCTTTCAGAGGATTTAGTGCATCTAGCTGCAGACTGCAGCACCCTCACATCACCTCAGGTCAGGTCCCGATCTAAAGTCAATGTTTAGTTTGCCCGCTCTGGGCTACTGTAGAAACATGGCGGTTTATAATGGTGGACTCATTCAACAATTCTGATTTTCAGGTGATTAAACACGGATGAAAACACAACAGAGCTCCCTAAACCTTTAACTACGACATGAACGTCAATATTAACTGAATAATACATCAGTGTTGTGTTTTGTGGTACTGCAGTTGTGAGCAGGGAGTATTCAAACGTCTCTTCATGCTGCATTCAAAGACAACACGACCAACAACAGCACAGCACCGCCTCCTGAAAGGTTTGACTGCTGCGAATACGAAGCAAACAAAGACACTGAGGTGTCGGAGCTTTGCTGGACAAAAAAACAGAAAGTTGCAATGCCACTCAACAAGAAAAAAAATGTGACAGATCCTTTGGGTCCTTTAAGAAAGAAAATCTAACAACATAATGTGAAATAAATATGAAATATTTAACTTCTATTGAGACTAAAACAAACCAGATGAACGCAGTGTGTTGTATGCTTATAAATGCTGCACAACACAAGCATGAAAGTCACAAAGGGGGGCCTTCAAAATGACACGAAAAAGAAAGATTTAACAGACCAGAAGCCATTATCCAGCAGAACAACAGAGCACCAATCACAGCCTAATCACACCCACACGGCGTGTAAATGAGGCTCAGAGAAAACCAGCTTCTCTGACGGAGGAATGGATGTGAAACACGGCTGTTAGCTTGTACGGGGTTAAATGAAACCATGTGCGGCATGCAGGAGCTCTGCAGACACATCCGGCCGACAGAAGACAAATATTCACACATCTCTTTTTTTTTTAAAATTAAAACATTAGAAACATTAAAACATTTTGGATTAAACTTCAGTTAAAAAAAAGACTGAAGTGTTTACAGAGATGAACAGGGTGACTCATTGCATTGTGGGAGAAAGGAAGTCGGTGGTTGGTTGGTTGCAGAGGCCGTTTCTGGCTGACTGATGATGATGATGGAGAAAAGGAGGACTGTGTTTATCACACTCAAAAACACGCCAACAGACAAAGACACGTAGAAATACAGTCAGTCTGCACACACACACACACACACACACACACACACACACACACACTCTATTGTGGATGATCTGTGACTAATTGCTATCACGTGAACATGCAGAGCAGCAGCCATGAAACACACATGGACAAGCTCACAACAGCCAATCAGACGCTTTGAGGAGTTGCTGACTGGAGTTTTTCATGTGCTGCAATAATCTGACTACTGACTTCATCCTCAGTCTGACTGAAGCTGTTTTCACGGGACGTCTGCAGAACTCTCTCACGCATATTCATGTTTACATACAAACAAAAAGTCTCAGAGTTTCCCAACATTCAAACTCAAACCTACTGAACATCTTTTTTCCATCATAAACGTCACAAAAAAGTCAAACATCATAAACTTCCTTCGATAATGGAACTAAAACACAAATCAGTGTTAATGTTGGTTATTCTTATAATAATGAGAAATAAAAAATGAATGAACACCAACATCTCTCAGTCTGTGTAACACTGGAACCCGTCGGCTGTCGTCTTTTAGCCTCTGAGGATAAAAGCCAATGTTTCTGGGCTTTCAGTGAAGCCTGCAGATATCCGGACCAGAACTTCCTCTGCAGTCCGACTGGCAACTTCGTACACAAGCATGACGGAAAGACAATTTTCTGCATCATGAGGACAAAGCTAAATTGTCATTAGATGGTAGCTGATGGGTTCCACCAATGTGGTTGCAACCGGTGCCGGCTGAAACGTGACGTACTCAGACAACCAGAACGTTTCGGCTGACAGTCACCGTCCCTCACCTCCAGACTCTGCACCTGACACTTTCCACTTCAGCCATACTCAGGTTTACTATGAAAAATCCCTCAGAAGAGCATCTTTTTAATTATTCCTGCACTTGAAGTGTGAGCGAGCTGCCTGGACTGGATTGGACGATCAGCATCTGGAGGACTTCAGAGACCAGAACCAAGAAGAGTGAACGCTGAAACTGGTTTGTTTGAACTACATTTACTCAGCTGCCGTGGGTCACCGCAGAGAAAGCTGCCCCCGACTATGGGCAGGAAATTACAGCAATACTTCACAGTGAAACCTTCGAAACGCAGAAGATGTTCAGCTAACAGCTTCAGATTCAGCGCTGACGGTCACACAAAAAAAACGAGACAGGAAATGAGGGACAGATGTCAGACCGGTAAAGAAAAGTAAGAAAATATGAAGATTTACCACAAAACTGCTACAACCTGCAGCTTTTTGACATCACCACGAGGTCTTTATTCTATTTTTACTCAAAGTGGATGCAGAAAACGGCGAGCTGAGCTGCTTCTAACTGGAAACTGCAGGAGGCAAAAGGAAGCTGATGAAGCTGAGGTGAAGTTCAGCGTGAACGGCTGCCAGAAGTACTTTTTTATCTTGATGTAGAAATTACAGAAATGACTGCACTCATTCATAAAGCGGAGTGTCGCTCATCCATGAAATGTTTTCTTTGGAAAGTCAGAAACATGAAAAAATGAAAAACTCTAAGCTCAAAAATGGGAAATGAACAAAAGTGGACGAGTTTCACCGACCACGGATCAACTTTTAACAAGCTTCCCTCAGCCTCGGCTTACTTTGTGCTCCTGTGTTTTTACCCACGATGACTTCAACATTAACTCGGAGACTGTGTGGTCGGAATATATTTAGAGCCCAGACTCAACTTAGAGATGGTCAACATTTAGAAATCGAGTGTGCGGTGTGGTGTGTGACTGAGGAGTTCAGGCGGGGACAGATTCCTCAGAGGAACACACGGTATCTCCTCGTTTAGCCTTTTCTACATTATATTACAAAAATCATACGAGGCTACAACAACTGAGGTTAAAACACGAATGAAAACAATAAAGTTCCAGATTATTTCACCTCATTACTACTTTATTATTTATTCGTCTGCAGCCATGCTAACTAATGATACATTTTGCCGTGATAACGGTGCTCAGTGAAAAGTTAGAAATGAGTTGATTTCTGTGTTTGGTTGCTTGAACGTTGCTTCACATTAACTAAGACTTAAACTTTTAAATAAAATGTAAACTTGGTCTATTCCTAAAAAATGATTTGATGATTTGTGATAAAAATGTTGCATGTTCTGCTTTCAAATTTCTTTTTTTCATCTTTGCATTTTTCCTACAAGCTGCTTAGATTATCTCGACTCTGTAGAAAGTTTCTGTTTGATTTTCTCGATTGTCAACAGCCAGAGAAAGATGAGAAAACATTTATGGCACAAATGGGCTACCGTATAACGGTTTTCAAATTAAACATAAGCTCACAGCCCCGTGAACAACACGCAACACCTGCTACATTTTAATTATTAACAAAGCAATTGTCGGGGGGGTTAAAGGTCAGGTCACTCAGCACACTCTGGTGTGGGCGGGAGCAGAGGTGTTGACTGGAGGCTCCACAGGAAGCAGCTGCTCATCGGCCGACCGTCCTCCTGTGTTGTCAGTGATCGGGTTATCAGGAAACATCCAGGACAAAGAGGTGGAGAGGTTTCCACCAGGTGATGAAAGTGATACGACTCGAAACGGATGGGACGCCTCAAGAGACGGCGGGTCAATTAAAACGTCAGCACACGACAGATTAGAAATATTTTCTGGAATCCTTTAAGCCTTAAACAAATGTCAGAACAACTCTTTCCCACGCTGCGTTCTCAAAACTTCAGAGACGTCAAGTTTTGGGAGATGAAGCTCTCAGTATCGTCCTCAGCTGCTTTGTGGATAATTAAAAGGCATGTAGTCGTGGATCTGCAGAGCAGCTGTAGGGTGGATCCATGTGAGTTTGCAGCTGACTCGGGAGAGGACTTGGAACGTCTTTTTGGTTGGACGACAATCAAACCGCCAGGGGGAAAACACAAGCAGACTGTTTCATTGTGAGAGAACAAGAAGGCCCAGAACTGCAAAGCAGACAGAAAGCACCGCTGCAGAGGAGAGTTGTCACTGTGGTGAGAGGCGAACACACAACAAGCTCATGGACTTCATCTGTTTACACGCTAAATATGTTCGACGCCGGGCCTGTTTACTGTTTGCTGGACGCGGTCTGGGACCGCTCAATCAGAGCGGCGTGATGTAACGGAGGGAAGAAAAAGTCAAGACGATCAGCTGATGTGGAACGAACGAAATCACTGCCCTGATTCCAACAAAGAGTTTGAATGCAATGATTTGCAAATCCTGAAGACGAGATATTTAATGCTAAAGCTGATAAACTTTATTAGACAGGCCGAAGGAAAGAAACACCTGTTTGAAGCTTCCACAGCTGACAGGTTCATTAGTAACATGTTACAGCATCATGATCAGGCATTACTGAAAGTTTGTGGACTCACAGTTTGAATGAACGATCCAGAATATCTTTCAAAGATTCAGAGAACCACTCATCAGTTCATCTCTGCAGCTACACATGAAGTTCAGACTCGACCACGCAAAGAGAAAGACACATACCAACAACATCCACAAGCACCGCGCACTCCTCCACCACAACATCTGAGACCGACTGACAGTCCACGTTTCCCCGTGCAGCTTGTCAGTCTTTCAGTCTGAGCGACTTGATGAAAGTTTCTCTATTAGAAGTTAACAGAAGCACAGCTGATCCCCGCCGTGCCCTGATGACAGTCTCCCCTCGTTCCCCGTCATTATCACCTGCTGGAACGTTCAACTT
Source organism: Protonibea diacanthus (assembly GCA_028641955.1). Lineage (NCBI taxonomy): Eukaryota > Metazoa > Chordata > Actinopteri > Sciaenidae > Protonibea > Protonibea diacanthus. The sequence goes on from CM053988.1 coordinate 23,867,096, forward strand.
TCTCATCTCACTGCTGCAGGTGGACGCTCTCTGACAGTCACACCACGTGTCAACACAAAACCTGGAATGTTTCTTATCTTTTGTATGAATATTTCAATATAAAAACTATTGTTTCACTGAACACTCATTCATTTCATTAATTGCTCAATCGTGCAGAAACCTGCTTGCGGCCTTCGTCTGTGTCTGAACACGCCGTGCTGAAGTCTTTCTGGATGAAGCGGTAGGATGTGGTGATGAAACCTGGCTGACTCAGCAGGGCGTGTGAGGCCTAACCGGTGGACTCAGCAGTCACTGTGACGTGACCAAAACCAGGGAATCCCCAGAGACTCTTCAGCCTAAACAAGGACGTGCTGATCCTGTGGTTTCTACCTCCATGTGACTGGAACTTTACAGGCATTATGAGAACACTGATTAAAATAAATCTTATTATCTCTCACAGCTTTTATTGGTGTCCACTCTGCAGAGACTGGAGTGTTTGAAATGCTAATAGCAACAGCAGCTGCAATTAATACGTCAAAACATGCAACAACATGCACGACTCCGTGATTTAAAACTGTCAACAGCCAACAATGATCTACCAGACAGTTCATGGACTTTGTTACTTATGTTTAAATGAGTTATTATTTCATAGATTTATATGTTTAAAGGGGCTTTTATGAGTTAGAGTTCAGTCTGTCATGTTGAACCGCCATGTTTCTACACGAGCTGAATAATTAAATTTAGTCTAGAGACGCTGTGATTGGCCAGTTGTTGACCTCTGAACTGACACAGTTCTTTGTAAAAATGTATCATATTACTAATTATCATAACTAATAACACAATAATGTTAATGTCTAATGTTTCAAATGAAAAAGCGACATATCATAACGACCATGAATACACTCATCCACGGCGTGGACACGACGGCCGCTGAGCAAACATTCGCCCCGTCAGCAAACAAACCTTGAAATATTTTATTCATCAGATCGATGAATTCCCGATGACAGCGTCCGTTTGTCTGGCTGCAGCCTCCCTGAGATGAGCCTGTTTGACTCACTGCGCCTCATGAACTATTCAGCAGCTCTCATTGTGTTGTTCTCGTAACTGATTCTTCACTCACACTGTACGCTGATGACACTGGATTGTTAATGAGGCTGATATTTATGACTCAGACGTGCATTCACTGTTCAGCGGTGCAAATAAACTGCAGAACGACGACAGAATCCAGGACTTTGAAATCATGTTTAGTGCCTGATATGAAATTTCTCCATTTTCTACTTTTGTCTGGTCACATGAGCAAAAGAATCTTGACTGGCCTAAATGTGTGTTTCACCGCTCAGTAACATGTCGACGTTCCCTTAAAGATGGCAACACATTATTCTAAGGAAGCAGCTGAGCCGCAACCGGAGACTTAGTTATATCAGGAGGCTTCAGGCGTGTGAATAAATAGCAAGTGTATATGAATATGGAGCAGACGAGTGCATGCTCAACAAACTGCCCTGTGTAATTACAGGCTGGAAGTAACAAACACTGTGCAATGAATCAGTTCATGCAGAGAAAACAAATGTGAAGATGTCACATGAAATGAAATGTTGGAATGCAACGACACCCACTGAATATCTGATCGAGGCGGGTTGAGTTCGGTTATGAGCGGAGGCCGAAGGAGAAAACAGGTGTTTGTGTTTATAGCTTTGACCTAGCTGTTTCTTACCTAACCTCCAGCTGCGTTACTTTGGTCGGCCAGCGTGCACCTACGTCCTGTAAAAACACAGCAGTCAAACGGAGAGAACGAGGCGCCACCTTCTTTTTCAAGGCATTGAAGCTGTAGATATCTCTGCTGTTAACCTCAAACACCAAACCTTTCAAACACTCCAACAAACGACGGCTAAAGTTACAGCTCCCCTTTGTGCCCAGCTGAACGGACTGACACTGAAGGATGTGAATGACCAACCAGGCCGGTCATGTGATACTTCTCAACTTGTTCAGTGTATGTTCACATAATATTTACAGCTGGCAAATTTGGGTTCGTAAATTTGGGTCCGATGTTTACCGTCCAGTCGTGGTTCTTGCACCAGTGTCCACCAACGGTGCACATCAGAAAAAAAAAGAACAGTTTCCTGTTTATTTTGTCTCAGTCCAGCCACCTGTACGCTGTGACCTTTTGCACATTCACTTTTTCTGAAGTTAAAGACTTCTTCATTTTCTCTCGATTGGCTCTTTATTGCAAATTCGGTGCCAGCACCTGGTCGCTGGCCCGGCTACAAACGACTGAGAGAAGATGCTTTTGGCTCCCCGTTTCAAGACAGCCACATGAAACAACAAAAAGAAGAAGAAGACATTTTTAACCCCCCAACTAGAATGTAAACACACTTATCCTGTGCATGCAAGAAAGATGAACGCGTTCAAAAGGAGCCCTTTGAACACGAACGGCTTTGAAGTGAAGAAACTCTAACTTGTTTTTCCTGTCTGGACTCATGTCTTTGTCAGACGCCTTCCTGCTTTTCCAGGTGGGATATTTTTAACCAGCCGACGGCCATTTTGGTTCCTTCTCATATGAGTTGAGCCCAGAAAGAACAGAGATGTCCAAAGTTAGAGAGGGCCTTAGGTTGAAGCCTGATCGAACTGTTATGTCCGCCACAAATCCATCTTTCTCATGCGGCTGTTACAGTATTTATCCAGGAGGCCAACAGAGCAGCTCACAGGTGAGAAAGCGGCAGCAGATGTGGCTATAAAAAGCATGAATGACTAACCCTGCATGACTATAAGTAAAAATAAATACTCGTTGTCATTATTTGTTTTTTGAATGAGGAGCTGCTTTCGAGCTGTTTTTGGTTTACAGAACAAAGCGACTGTGAATCCCACAAGCCCGGGCTGTAATCTCAGTTGTGCTTGCTGGGCAGCTTCCTTGTTTTCTCGTCGCCGAGGCAAAACGTGCAACATCCACAGAAAAACAGTGTTTTGTCTGCCATTTTTAGTCAGGCATTTTTTGTCTTTTGCACGGGGGCCTCTGTGGGCCTAAAGAGAACCCTGACTGTGGAGAGAGAGAGAGAGAGAGAGACGGGGACGTTCAGCCACGTCGTGTACGACTGTCTGAGAAATAACTGAGCAGGTTTTTGGTGTTTAGCTTCTCATCACAAACTCTGAATATCACCCACATTCATGTCTAACTTCTGCTCGTAACCACGCTGATTATACTTTCCAGATTTCATGAAGCCAGACCACAGGAAGCCATGCCAAGTTATTTTCCTGTCCGAGAGCGATTAGTCAAAGGAAGCTGACTGCTGGGATGTTTGCATGATGTACTGTGCAGCCTATAGTTTTTATTAAAGATTGTACATGTTCAAAAATGAGTGATTGAAGGGATTTGAACATATGTAAAAAATCAAGATCTGACCTCCTTTAAAACCTTCGGATGAAACAAACGTCCTGCCTGTGACTCATCAGTCGCCACAATCACAACACAAAGTTCCAACGAGCCAAATCAAACTCACATGAAAACAAGAAGTTTGCAGGGTCTCTTCAACTTCCTGCAGATCTGCAGCTCGTGCATCGATGATGCCCTGACGCTGAACTAACCCGGCTTTAGACCTAAAGACCAGTCAGACCCATGAAGGGGAGAAATGACCAAACTCCCCCTCACTGAAGCCCACCTGACCTACTTTTCTTCTGCTCTGTATGCGTGTGTGTGCATGTTTAAGACACTGTTTGTACAAGTGTGTGAAAGCAAGAGTGGTGTGCATATACACGTACATGTATTAAGTGAGCTTCGAGGAGGTGTACTTGTACTGTGTGTGTGTGTGTGTGTGTGTGTGTGTGTGTGTGTGTGTGTGTGTGTGTGTGTGTGTGGGTTAAGGGCTGGCAGCTGAGGCCCAAAGTTGCCATGTGTTGCCCAGCTGTGGTCGCCTGGCGTTTGGGTTTTTTTTTGCACACTCGGAGTGGAGGGAACGGGCAGAATATAAATACTGTCTTCCCCTTTTTCCGCCTTTCTTCTGGGACAAACAACAGACGCCTTGTTGTACAAAAAGAAAAAGAAAAGGGGGCAGTTTTACCCTGAGAAACACACACTGTGTGGCTGCACAAATTAAAGCAGTAGTTCACTGTGACCTGAAAATATCTGCAGCTGTTTAAAGGTGGGGAAAGTGGTGACACATGTAGGTAGAGTTCTTTCAATTCTGCTTCAAGTTATAATTTACGGTGTGGTTTGAATTTATTTAAGGTCAGCATTTTTTAGTAATTACCTCTGTGCGTAGTTGTTTTTATTGTTAGTGGCATAGTCCACCATTCCCCCCGCCCTCCCCACGGGATTCAAATTGTCTGTGCACATGAAGGAATCACATGAAACAATGCAGCATGTGATCCAGCACAGTTTCTCTCGGTTCTTCACTTCACCGTATCAGAGCTGTGTTTGGTCGCTGCTAACGCAAACCAAACATTTCCTCCTACTGCGCTGCTTCACATTAAAAGCTCAAACTTCACTTATTGTAAAGCACTCATTGTTTTACTGGCATCTGCAGTTAAAGTAACATCGTGTAACTTTCCTCTGATGAACTAACTCCTGTTGATCCACACTGACCTGTGATCAGGTGAACGGTCTACCCTGTCATTCGTACGTCCCGGGTCGGGAGAAGTACATAACGCTTTACGGCACTAAGTCACACACCACCAACTATTTCACTGATTTTGGTGAAACTGGATCATATTTTATGGAGAAAATGTTTTCTGGTTTTCCCTCTGATGTCCTCCGGCTGCTCCGCCTCAACTCTCTGTGATTTACAGAGTTTATGATGGACAGTGAAGTAAACTGCTGACAGCTGTAGCTGCTGTTAGCTCATGTTAGCTCAGTCTGTTAGGCTGCCCGCTCAGAGCACCGGGGGAGTGTTAGTGTTTGTACCACAGACATTTTGGACCACCGGGTAGAAGAGTTTTACAGGGGAGGCCCAGTGTCATGCCAGAACAGGAGCTGGGCAAGCTAAGAAGAGAAAAGGAGAGAGTGAGCGAGCAAGAAGCCGCCGGACAAGAGTAAATCTGGGACTGACTTTTAGTGGTTGGTGAAATAAACGGCTGAAAGACAGACGCCGAGCTGGGCTTCTTGTAGTTTAAACATATTTGGGATTTGTAGTCTTTCCATAGGTCACCTCCTATGTGCAAACCAAATGAGATTTTCCTCTTATCTCGATCATTGACCTACATTTTCACATCATGACTCTTATTTCTGAATTAACTCTATCTCCGACAGATCTGAGTTCAGGAAACGAGCCTTGATCTTCAGGTATAAAATCCCTTTGAAGCAGCTTGACCCACTAAACTGCAGAGATAACTCTGTTTATTCTGTCTCGGCCGGTTTGCTCAGTTTAGTGTGAGAAAGGCTCGATCCTGGGACACGCTTCAACCCTCAGAGCTTTTAAACTTCCCCCTAATGACTTTATGGCTTTTTTGGAAAAGTGTCAAGTCGCTGAGTGCACTCACACGAAGACAATCAAATATTTCTGGCGGCTTGGCCGTCAAAGAACTGGGTTAAGTGGGGAGGTGAGGGTGGAATTACTCTGCAGCGAATGTAAACAAACTGGAAGGGTCTATTTGATCCCAGGACACCCCAAAGGGTGTTTAAAACGCCGTATTTCACACAGGGTAACGAGGAAATTGTCCTCTGGGATGCAAATACTGGTACACATTTCAAAAGAGCAGTCAGAAGTGATGTTTACCACCATTAAAACACTTCTTTAGTGTTGTTCGAGGGCATTTAGACACAAAGGGGACACGTCCTTCATCAAGAAACCACTGAGAAATGACTCTGACAGGAGTGCAGGAGTTTATCATATTAACATACAGGACAAAGTCTTTTGTGTCTTCATGTAACTATGACTAATTTTCAAAATGAGGCTCGATATTTAATTTAGGTTTCGGGGCTCATTTGAAACAGAGTCGAGCTAAAAAAGGCGTCCAGAGTTTAAACCAGCAAGCCGACAAAAACAAACTGTTTATTCATCCGTCAGCATTCCTCGCCACACCACGAGAGAGACGACGACCGGCCAGATGACGACTAAATGAGGACTAATGAGAGGCGGCGTGTTAAATCAGCCCTAAAAAGTGATCCAGTTCTGTTTCTTCAGACTGCTGTTGGCACAAGAAATGAAACTCTTCAGCCTGTCGAGTATCCCGATGAGATTTGATGACTGACGCCTCGGTCGACTAGATCTGGATGAAGTTTGATTCCATTTCTGACGTCATGTTACACTGAAGTCGACCAAACAACCTTAAAGTCCATTTAATGACTGTTCTTCAGCAGAGGAGTAGATCAGGGATCTTCAACCTTTTTCAGCCCAGAGCTGCGTGTCCATTGATTCGTCCAACTGGAGCTCAAATGCCTCCGCTGTTTGGAGTTTCTCAATTATCTGCAGCCTCACAGTCACCGTTATTTTGGTGGAAATTGTCAGTTATTATGACAGAAATTGGCAGACTCTGAGGTTCAACCATCAGGAGAGACTGCGCTGCACCTCCTTCTCTTCAACCCTCCGACTGCATCACTGAGTGACAACGATGAGGAAGGCGAGCATGACGGGAAGATGAGCATCTCTCTCTCTTTTTGTCTCTCTGCTGTGAATGAACATGAGCTCTTTACAACGAGCTGTTGCTCATTCAATGCAGGTTTTGTTCAGAGCAACTGAAGCGAGTCTATTCGTTGATTCAATGGCTCACTTACTGATAAACCAAAGGGAGCGTCAAGTCTTACTCACCGCAGACAAAAACTCAGTTTCGAAATTACACAACGTGGCATCTTAGTCAGAAGTTAAAGTATTTCTGAGAAAAGTCAAACAACTTCACCAAAAGTGAAAAATGCCGTCAAGTATCTATTGTCCAAACCAAAAGTATTAATAACAAAGAGAGTTTAGCGTCACTGTTGGGTGAAATCTCCCAGCCTGGGGGAATTTTCAAGCTTTCCTATCAGCCAAGATGGAAACTGATGAGGTAAAGAATGATCAAATGAAGGACACAGAAAGAAAGGTTGACAAGAATCTCTAACCCAAGAGTAAACATGAAGGCCATGACGTGACTGAAAGCTCCAGAACAACTACTACATTAACAAGATCAGATCTCAATATTAGGGTTAGGACAAGCCCGGGGCCGATTGGTACCGATGTTCAGCTCAGATTATCCGATAACATGAGAAGAAGCAGCTTTATCTCATGTTCAATGTCAACTGTGAACCTGCACAGTTATCAGTGACGACTGTGGTCAGATTAATGTGGGAAAGTTCGTTAACAAAAGGTGTTGATGGAAAAGAAGAAAGTCTCCAAAAGCAAATGAAGAACTTAATTAAAGATCTGGAGTTACTTCAAACCCAGACGTCGTCACAGCCTCGTTTCCTGACAACAGAAACGTGCGACTCCAAACTGCAGCATAAGTCTCAATCAGAGGAGACGCTCTCGTTGCCTTTTTGGCTCCACAAACAAAATCAATCAGCTCATTAAATCGGGTAATGACCAAACTTTTCTCTCTCTGAGGAGTCTTTAGAGGAGAGTACCGGCACTCTCACAAGGTAACAGGATCGCATGAGAAAGGGCTAATTACTGGAAATGGATGTTTGGTTGTTCGGGTTGAGCCTGCACTTGTGTTGTGTGTTATGTTGTGTGTTATGTTGTGTGTGTGCGTGTGTGTGTGTGTGCGTGTGTGTGTGTGTGTGTGTGTGTGTGTGTGTGTGTGTGTGTGTGTGTGTGTGTGTGTGTTTGTGTGGATGGGGGTTTTCCAGGAAGCTGCTGTTGAGTCTAGGATCAGATAACCGTCCTCCTACTTCTCCCTCAGATGGAATCAGAAACAGAGACCGCACGGCCGAGACGATGACGGACGACAACATTAACGTCCTGATCTTTAAAAGTCTTCAGCTGTCGGCCACGGAGCAGCTACACTGAAGTGTTAGTGTGTGATGGCATTTATAGCAGATATTCAAGTGTACCTACAAGAAATTTTCAAAGTTTCCAAGTTTGAAAATTTCTGGATTTTTGCAGCCCTCCTCAGGAGCAGAAAACTAAAGTTTCCATCCTGCAGGTGTTTCCATTAAATCATGACGGTGTGTTTTGTAGGTCAGGTGTGTGTGTGTGTGTGTGTGTGTGTGTGTGTGTCATGCAGTGTAAACTGCCTTCAGGTACATGTGAATCATAAATTACAACAAACCGCAGCGCAAAATGAAGCTACAAATCAACCACGAGATGCTGATTACACACCTCGTCTGTCAGGTAATCGTTTGTCCGACAGGTGGGACAGAGAACAAACGACACGATACGTGCAGGTTGTGCTTTTATCTAATAATCACTGTAAAATGAATAATTGGGTTTCCTGACAAAAGAAGGAACACCTTCTTATCTGGGAAACATTTTTTGACCTGAAGCTCGGCCTATAAAAAGATGCTGATATGAGGTAAAGACACACACGTGTTACAGCAGGTCTGCAGGAGCGTCACCTCGTCAGTGGAGATAAATCAAACCGGGTCGGATCCAGAATCGTCATTCCTGCTTTTAATTGCCCATTTGAGCAGCAGGAAACCACGACCCAGCAGGACGCTCTGGGATTAGTGTCAGGAGAGCGTCTCAGGCGTCGACTCATTCTTACTGGATTCTGAAATATCGCCTGCGCAGCCACCGAACCAAGAAATGACCTCTGACGCAGCGAGCCGCTGCAGAGCTGCACGGTTGGTCAGATCTGCAGACACGTCACAGACAGGAGGACTGACGGTCCTTAACATTATCTTAATGGGATTTCTGCTTTAATACACACTGACACGGGAGGTCATGCAGAGGTCAGCTGAACCTGAACACACACCTGAGCATTCAGATTTATTCCATCATTTTTAACCCCGTTAAAAGCTTTGAATGGATGAACACAGTGACTCACTCTAAGAGGGTCGAACGCGGCCGTCTGCAGAACATGTTCCGTACGAACACGCACATGTGGAAGGAGTTGGAGAGAGTGAGAGAAGAGGAAGTGTCCGGATCCAGAGGAATGTTTAGAGCCATCCGGCAGGAAGTGAAGGCTTTATAGAAAGCCGGAGGAGGAGAGAACAGACGGAGAGAGGAAGGTGGTGAAAGACAGACGGGGCTCGACCAACAGACGATTTACTGTCTGTGCCGATCAGACTGAGGAGCGCCAGGACGAAGTGATTGTGACGCACTCGTGTCACTTTTTCAGCTGTGACTGAGTTTGTGTTGATCAGACTCTGGATGAAACCGATTTTTTACATATTTATCCTCCAGAGGTCACATGCTTTTCTTTTTCCAGGCTCGCCGTATCATGAAAGAGAAGATTTGACTTTTTGGTTGATTCATGAGTCACAAGTTGTTTGATTAACGTCTGTTTCAGTCGACACGTCAAACAGGTTTCACCGAAGAGTAAAAAAGACGTTACTGAAGTCTTCAGTTTAAACAACTTTGTGCAGCTTTTAGCTCGTTTGTGCTCCTTGACGTTTTATCTGGAGCATCTTTCTCTCATATTCTGTTGAAGTGCACATCTACGGCTGTGAGTGAGCGCCGTGCTGCTAATCCTGCCATCCTAATCCCTCAGACTGATGTATTTGCAGCCAAAACACATGCGTGAGCGATCGGCCTTCGCCTCGTCCTCGTCTGAATGCCTGACCTCGTCGACCGTGACAGTCTCTTTATCACAATAACGCAGACCTGGGCGAGCACAAGGCTGCCATTGTGGTGTCTAAAATCGTGGATTAACCTACAAAGTGAGACACGGAGCAGACGTGAAAGAAGCTGGAGGACAGAAATGTGTTATCTTAAAAGAACTGAACCCGCGGTGTGTGAACGGCAGAGGTCTGGTCACACGGGGTCAGCCGTGTTCGTGGATAACTCGGGAGGACGTCGAGGACGTCTGCAGGTGCATCGACCGTCCGCTGAATCTGAAAACGAGGACGCCGTCATGACGGGAATTTACAACAAAGCAGCAGTCAAACAACATTTTACTGTCAGCTTCTTGACTCGATCGACTCCTTTGATCGAGCTGAACAGCTGCTCGGTTCTGATCTCATGATCTCATGTAGTCAGTTTATTAGATTCACCTGGAACAATCAATGCAGCTGGATTCAACCGACACGATGATGATCGTGACTCGACCAGAAGTGATTTAGCGGCGTGTTTTAGAAGAAGATCGAGCTGGCAGGAAGTCAAACACAGAAACAGTCAGTTTTCAAAATAAAACCAGCCAAGCAGCCTCTGTGGCTGCTAAATTTTGCTTTCTTTGTCTGACCAAAGGCTCAAAGAGTTTTTGAAGAAATGTCTTAAAGCTGCAGGAACCTTTTCAGGAGCCCTGGAACAATTTTAGAAACTCTGAAAGAGCCATTAAACATTTCATTATCATCATCACCTCATTACTAACATGTCAGCGCTCTGCTGAAGACACTTCATCAGGGCGGAGGCTTTATGTCTCCTGAATGTCTCACTTATTAAAATGATACATTTCAATGAGAGCTCTGGTCTGCAGCTAAAAGGAGGAAATAAAAACAGTCAGGTTTCCTGTCTGGGTCTGGGTCCTGGTCTGGGTCTGCACCTACAGGTCTGAGACTTTGTTTAATTTCCCACAGTCACAGCTGCCCCTCTGCCCTTTACACAGTCCACAGAGAGGCAGTGAAACCAGTTTGAGATGGAGTGCCGGCGGCTCACATCCAGCCTCCCGGAGAAGCCGTGCGACTTTATTTTCACTCAACATTAAAGATAACGTGAGAAATCAGATACCAACTCCCCGTATGTGACACCGGAGACGAGTATTTTTGTCACAAACTTAACAAACGTACATGTTTACACTATGTGGCCAAAAGTATGTGGACGGAACAATGATATTTCAGACAATGGTGGCCAGACACGGCCGGCGAGGACACAGCCAGGAAACATAAAGAAATCATTCAAACACATATAACTGTCTTAACTATTCCATTCAAAGCTTCGGATGCTTCATCTCCATTATGAGTCATGAGGAAGGTCATGAGGTGTGTTTGAAAGCTCTGGAACCACAAAGTAAGTTTGAATTCAGGACTCAGGCAGAATGAACCTTCAAGCTTCAGGTGTCCACACACTTTTGTCCATGTTGTATCTCCCCTCTTTGACTAATCTCAGATGTTTTCCTCTGAGCTTCTTCAGATTATCTGAGGAAGTGACCTCTTCTTGCCGACCTGGAGAGACTCCTGAACATACAAAAAGCTGCAGAGCGGGCAGGACTTCAGCTGAACGTACGGCACAGTTGTAGAGTGAGGTCGGGTCGGGGGGGCGGGTGTCTGCAAGCGTACAAAAAAACGTCGAATCTGCAAGCTGTTTAAATTCCTTTCTGTTCCTCCTGGCTTCTTCTTCTCACACAGGTTTCAGGTTTCAGCTTTAAAACAAGCCGGGGAGCCGCAGAGGGAGGGCCGAGGAAACGCTCTGACACAGCAGTGCGACTCGTACGCTTGAAATGATTGTTAAAATGAAGCAGTATGAAGCCGGGCTGGGCCTGTTTGTTGTGGTGAGCCTATTAACGTCTGTGATTGAGGCTGTTACATTTAATGGGTCTTAATGAGAAATGCAGACGGGCGAGGCTCGTGGAAGGAAAAGAAAGGTCAGAGGGAGAAAGTTTGAAATCTAAAAAACCAGGTTAACGTTTGCAGAATCACATGGGCCTTTTCTGTTAGAGGCAGAAGTAGAAGCTCTCAGCGGACACTGCCAGACTGCCAAATCTGCAGCCGCTGTAACGGCTCATGTTTGCTGATCATTTGTCTCCCGGAGAGGAAAACAGCACATAAATGCAACACGGCTCTGCCAAGTCGGACGTCTGTAAATCAGGATATTCCCACCACATCGTGAACCGATGGATTTCTGACCTGTCGAGGCGACGCGCAGGGTTGATCTGACAAAAATCTACAATCCATATTTGCAGCGAGTGAGGTGTGATCACAGCCTGAAAGCAGAGGTTTACAACCGGGTCACAGTCACAGGAAGTTGGGATGAGTTCACCTTCATGGGGCCCAAACACACAAATAAAATGTGAGGAAGTGTCACAGCCTGCAGATGCACAGCGTCAGTTTCAGCCAAAAATGTTAGGAAGCAGCGCCTTAAAGGATTAGTTCACATAATTTATGTTCACTCTGTGTTTTCCACGTGTTACATGCTCGCTGAAAAAACTTTTTTTTATCCAAATGTCAATAAATTTTACACACTAACAGTAATCTGTGTATCTGTGCAGCCAGACAACCAACAGGCATGTTTTGTCTTTAGTTTTTTAAGAGTCGATATCAGTCAAACTTTATTTGTTTAGCACTTTTCATGCAGAACATGTAACACAAAGTGCTGCACCAAGGACCGTGCGCCTCCTGTCCCCTTCACGCAAACACAGACGTTACAGGTTGCTCAAAGGAACCTCGACAGCCCAGCTGCCCGTGCACACAACACACTCTCTTTGTGGTCTGTGCTGGACTTGAACCAGCCACTCTCAGGTTCCCAAACCAAATCCCTGAGATACCGCCGCTCCTTTATACATGTGTGGCCTGTTGGTTGTTAAAAACATGATAGCCTCTTATCTGTGTGTGTGTGTGTGTGTGTGTGGTGTGAATAAATTTACCTTCACTAACACACTCAGACCCGAGGACAGCCTGCTCTCTGATTGGTGCACAGGTGAAGTCTACCCGACACCACGCCCACCAGTTCAAATAAAAACAAACCCTGTAACCGACCGACCGACCGACCGACGGCTAAACCGACTGACTCCACTGTGTCAACACACACACGTACACACACTCCACCTTCAAACACACTGCAGGTCCAGACACACAGGCCGATCCTCTGCTGCCTGTTCATTGGATATAATGAAACTGGACATCGGCCAATCAATGGCGCCCACCAACCAGGATTGTTTTCCCGTGCAGCCTCGAGGGCGACCTGAATGAAACCTGAACGAAACCTGCCTCGTCCTGCCTGCAGCTGCTGCTCCGAGTTTCACTGGAAGATTTTACTGGTTCAAAATGAAATTTAATAAGTTTCTCCTCTCTGCAGAAAGTACAAACATACAAACGTTCTGAATATGTTTGGGGTCAGTTGAGATGTATCTTAGCAGGGTGAAAGTTGACTCTGTATTCAGACCACAGCTGGACTTTAACACTTCACTGCACAGGAGAGAAAATGAGCAAGTGATGAAACTCTGCAGTCTCAAACTGTGGTCAGACTATTTATAGTCCCTGGACTTGGCCTCTGGCCTCTGGTGCAGACTGTTTGGCTGCAGATCAGCAATTACGGTCGAAAACCTTCAGCTAATGGATGTGTCATTGTCGACACGTTCGTGTCAGTTTGGGATGATGCTTCGCTGTATCTTCAGCACTTCAACATTCAGCTTCAGTGAAGACCGACTTCCTCTGCTGGTGAATCATTTTAAAGATGCACCTTTATGAAGAAAACAAGGCAGCTTGTTTGAGTTAAGTGATGAGAAATTAATCACAAGGTTTCTCTGCTGTGAACCACCAAGTGCTGGAAATAACACACACTCTAAGACTCTGTGTTAAACACACAGTCTGTGTTAAACCCAGACTGTGTTTACGGAGCTCATTTAAATACTGTGACGCTCTGACACCTGACGAGTCTCCACATTTACACACAAGAACCAGAAATTTAACTGTTAGTTCACTGAAGTTATTCCTGTTTAAATGCTTAAAACAAACTAAACTAAACCTAAAGATCATTTAAACTGAAAAGATCTGGATTAAACCAAAAAACAAAACACAAACAGAGAAGATTTAATCTGCTAGATTATAAAGAAATCATATTAAATTTGGGATTTAACTCAGCGAGTTTGTAAAACATGAAACTTGAGGATTCGGTTTGGGATTGAAACCACATTTCTTTGTAAAACCTGAAATTTCAGGGTTAAAACAGAAAAACTGGGATTAAATTCAAAAGTTGGGATGTTAATCCAGATCTGAAGGTTTGAGATTATACCAGGTTATGAAAAGTCAAGAATTTTGTAAAACTAGAAAATTCCATATTCAACACTGAAATCTGGAATTAAACCCAGAACGCAGAAATTCGGGATTAAGTCTGAAAATTTGAGATAAATTATCCAAAATCTGTAGACAATACAAAGCATTCAGTGACATCAAAGTGTACCCATGATGCTTTGTGTTTTTCGTACAGTACGTTTACTCAGGGAGTAGGATCCTCACAATGAGACGACGGTTGACGGTTTGAAGCCCGTCGTCGTCGACAGACTCGGTCTTTGTCCGGCGTCCCTCGCTGCGGGTCCCTCGTCCAAACCGTCTCCGCCATAAATATGAAACACTTCCAGCTTCCAGCTCACATTCCTCTCCGCTCAGACCGGTGGCCTCCATCTGTGGAGGCTGGAAGCTGGTTTACTTCCTCGTCAAATGCCCTTTCCTTAAAGAGTGGGCTCTTTGTTTCAGCTGCGATTAGCTGGCAGATATAAAGGCAGGCAGGCCGATATTTGAGACTATTGTGCTCGCCTGCCTGATTCTGGCACTCAGACATATTCCCTCTCTCTCTCAGCCAGATGTAGCGTTCACTCGTCAGGAGAGACTCAGAAAAACCTTCAAACCTCTCACTGTTTGTTTTACTCAGCCTGAACGCTCCCCTGAGCTCGGCCAGTCTTCTGACCTTTGCCCCCTTCATACCGCTCAGAGCCTCGGTGGATTTGAAATCTGCACGAGCACCAATGAGAACGCAGAAAATCTTCAAACCAGGAAGCAGAAGGGGTTTTTTTTACCGTTAGACCAGGACCTGAGAGGAGAAACCGGTTTTAAATCGACTCGTTTCCTGAAGGCTCGGCGTGCCAACAACATGAAAATGACATTCAGGAGTGACTCAGGTGCTGCTGTTACCTGGCTGACGTCACCACGGAGAGGTGTGGATGATGAGTCACAGCTCGTGGGAGATTTCAGGCTATCAAGGTTAACCGCCTGATGGTTCATGAACAGAGATCAACCACACACACACACACACACACACACACACACACACCTGCTGACTGGTCCACAACTGATATTTGAATCAAGCTATACGACGATCACCAGCCAACGATGACAGTTTGAGAGCCAACCTGAGCTCCCTGAAGCTCAAACTGATGAATTCAAAATGTTTTTTGTCCAAAACTGAAAGACAAAAGACAGAAAAGCAGAGAGGTCGTCTCATTTCATGGTCAGTTCGATGCTTTTCTGTTACGTGGAAGCTTTTTGTGTCATGACGATCAAACATCTGAAGATGAACTCTTCAGCGAGGAGCAGTGGTTTAATGGCACCAATCAAAAACTCGATGAACACAAAGTGTCCTTCATCACACAGCGATGACTGCAGGGCCAATCAGAAGCTCCTGAAGGGACGCAGGTTCACATTTTCTATTAATAGCTTCACTTTTTTTTTCTTGGAGGAAATGAGAAAAGAGGTACGGAAATACCAGAGATCCACTGGGACACGGTCCAACCGACCAACCAACCAGCCGCCCGGCCTCACTGTGACCAGCACAGCTCTCAGTGATATTCTTATGATACTAGAGCTCATTTAAATACCGTGAACCTCTGACACCAACTACTGTTCAATGTTCAAATGCTTAAAACAACCTAAAAGGATCAAATCCAACTACAAACACAAATAAACCTGAAGACTGTTAAATAATTAGAATCACACCTACATACACATACAGAGCAGATTTAATCTGCAAGATCATAAAGAAAACAAATTAAACACTGAATTGTAAAACATAAAAATTGAAACACTTTTTTGCACAACCTGAAATTTTAGGATTAAAAACAGAAAAAAATGGGATTAACCCCAAAAATCGACGTTAATCCAGATTAAATCTGAACGTTTGGCACAGTTCCCAGTGTTATTCTTCTGATATTCAACCTGTGATGAGTTCAGGGCTCATTTAAAGTCTTTATGACACCTCTGCTGCTGTAAAACTCATCTGATGTGTCACAGTAGTGAGCTCATGTTGACCTCTTTGTGTTTTATTTGCATACTGTATCTTAACTTTATTGCTTGTATCTGACATTAGTATCATATGAGAACTTTGCTGCTGGTTCATTTCCATGTTTTAGATCTTAAAGTTTGTTTTCATGGGAATAAAGATCGTGCAGGGTGCGTGCAGCGTTTGAGCGCCTGTGTGCAACATGTTGCATGAATGAAGACTTCTTACCTCCGTGAAGAAATTATCCATCGCCCTCCTTATTTTAATCCCCGAGGATTTACTGTATGGAAACCCCGCGTGCGGCCAATCCAACTCATGTGTTGTGTGTGTGATCCAAGCAACAACAACAAAAACAAAAAGGGGAAGCACATCCGAGACTTTCAGTCCATGATCTTCCTCCTGAGAGTGTGCGGGACGGAGCACAGTCAGTCAGTCAGTCAGTCAGTCAGTGCGGAGCTACAGTAGTAAATTTACTCTTTGTTTCATGGGTTACTCCTCCAGCAGAGTCCTTTAAAAACTTTCTCCTCTGTGCGCCTCCGTGCGTCACTTTGGCGCACAGCTCGGTGCCGGTTCGGGTGCTCGGTTGTCGGTTGCCCGGTTGTTTGGTCAACAGACAACAAACGCGCAGCTGAAGGTAACGAGAGAGAAGCCGGTCAAACTTTTGGGAGACGCTGCAGTCAGTCACTCAGACCGGCGGACAATAATCCTGAAGCTCCACCCTCCCCATGCAGCGCCCTCCTCCTCCACCTCCACCTCCTCCTCCTCCTGCTGCCCTCCTGTCTCTCTGACTCCTCCTGCTGTCAGACGTGGAGCTTGAAGTTTAAAACAGTCCCTGCAGTTCACGTGATGTTTGAAACAAATCGGTGCCTTGCTCAAGGGCACCACGGCAGAGCCCAGGAGGTGAACTGGCACCTCTCCAGCTAGCAGTCCACCTTCCATGCTGGACTTTGAACCCTCCGTTTCCCAAGTGAAGTCCCTACAGACTGAGCCACTGCCACCCCATTATAACCATCATCATAGAAGACCACGTGCTGTGGTCGAAAGCTCAGGAAGTGGACCTTGAGTTGGGATTGTTCAGTTCTGCTCAGAGGGATGTGTTTCATGAAGGGTGCCGTGTTAGCGCTGACCTTTCTGCAGGTTCATGGGTGACTCTGAACGTCTGATTGGCTCCAGGCCTCTGATAAGGATGGAAAATGGATGGACGGTTTAATGAGACAATTTATTTTTGTTAATGACAGAAAAGCCAAAGAACAAATGAAAGTGTAAATTAAGATCCACATGTATTCACACAAAAATGATAATTATGCAAAGAATGAACTCAGATCAACTCTGACTGTTTTTATTAAGAAGTTTCACGTCTGTGAGGACTGATCTGCTGGTTTTGTTTTCGGGATCTATAATTTATCTCGTGTGTCGCTGAATTAAATATTTACTTTTTTAATAATTATCATTCGATTCTCTGGAAGCCCAAAAACGTTTCTATCAAACAGACACTGATGATATGAACATGATGATGCACACGCTGAGGATGAGTCAAACATTTTGCCCGCTGACTGAGATTCTTTGCTTCTGGCTGAAAATATGAAGATCTGATGACAAACATTTGACTTGAATTTTACACGAGGCCTGTGACTTGAAGCAGTTTATCACATAATGAGCGTTAACATTCCAGCTGTGAGCTAACAACACTGCGCCTTCATGTCGAAGCCAAACATAGGTGTGTGTGTGTGTGTGTGTGTGTGCGTCTGTGGTTTTCCCCTTCAGCACATGCACTGACCTCTGACCCTGCTGGTATACATCCATCCCAATTTGCTAATGGGTGGCAGAGCCGGCGTTGTGCTAGAACAGGAGCTGGGTAAGGAGTCAATGTAACCGGGCTCAGCAGCCTGCAAGAAGCCGCCGGACAAGAGTGAATCTGGGACTGACTTTTAGTGGTTGGTGAGAGCTTGGTGAGACGCCGAGCTGGGTAATCATAACAAACACACATTTACAGCTCACACTTCAGATGATACTCATCGTCTCACTGTCACGCCTCTGTGTCGAAACGCTCTGGGCTTGTTTTGGACTCCAAAAGACAAAGCTGCATGTTGGTTGATCAGCATTATCTCACTGTCTCATTAAAGAGTGAGAACGCGATCTGAGCCAGCCACAAACAAAATGTAGGAAGAGATGGAAGCTCTGAGAGCTGAGCAGGACGAGGTGGAGCAGGTCTCCTGTGGTTGCTCACATTCAGATAATTCTACATCAGTTCTAAGAAAAAAGTCCACAAAAGGCAGCCAAACATCTCGGGGCTAGTTGCGGCTGAGTGTTGGTGCGCTTGGGTGTGTTCTGGCAGCAGAATTCATCCATGGCTGCCAGATTTGGGAGGTTTTGAGGGAGCTGACTCGCACACTGATTTGGGCTGAGAGTTTATGTAGATCCAGTTAAAGTTACTCGACCAGCTTTGGAACAAATATTCAGATCAGGTATACATCCAGCAAACATCCACTGACTTTAGTACAAGAACTTTTTGGCCACTTGAACTTCATCCTTATGTTTGATTTGTACTTTTGAAATCATCATAACAACTTTCTAAAATGCAACATGTTGAGTGAAGAAAGCACAGTGATGTAAACGTGTTCAATCCCAGGAGCCGTGGGTCAAGAAGGCCACGAACCAGAGAGCTTAAAGTCCTGCTGAGAGACATCCTAACTTCGTAAACGCCACAAAGAAGCCAACAGAAGCGTGTCTGCGTAAGACCACTGAAGCATCCGAGCCCATCATCTCAATCTGTCCAATAAAGAAACTGTGAAAGAAATGTAACGGTCAAATCCATCAGATGGTGAATTCACAGTGTTAGAGCCAATATTTAATTTGGTGTGGCCTAACCCTAAAATAACATTGGTCTAACACTAAAATAACGTTGGTCTAACAGTCTCCTCGTGTTTCTACAGTGATGTGTTGTTACGGACACACAATGAATTGTTCAGACGTCATACTTCTTAAAGGGACAGCGCAGGGTGGACCCGCCTGAAGTTATCGGCTCTTGGCGTCTTGCTCTTCACCTCACCTCTTGTATCTTCACACCTGTGTGCTCTCTGGATTCTGGACTCCTCCCTGTTGTTTGTCTCAAGGTGTCCTCCGCCCGTTATCACACTCCACAGGTCACCTGTCTGGAAAATGTCACCTCAGTGACCTTTGACCTCTGATTCCTGCCCGCTGGCAGAGGTTAAGTAACACTCATCCCTGCAGCGGCGGTGTGTAAGCCCCTGAGGATTCCTCAGTCAGGGTCAGACTGGATTTATTGAGAGGAGCTCCACCTCTGCTCTCCACCTTCTTTGTCCAGGATTTCTGGGAGTTGACAGGTTGGAGTTGAGTCTGAGTGAAAGACTGATCCGCCTGCTGAGTGACGAGGAGCTGCTGATAGCTTAGCTGTTAGCCTCTGCATGTTTCTGTCTGTTTATATCAGATGATGATTATTTACACATTGTTGTGATATATCAGATTCATTTCACTTTAATTATGTCCAAATACAAAATAACAAAAACAAAGATTAGATGAGGTTCAAATGGTCCAGCCAGGTTAGTCTGATCTTATTTTACCTGCTGAAATATGAAATATGTCTGAGGGTTACTGTAGGAAAAAGACAGGAAGTGGACCTCGAGCTAAGATAACTACCATTTCCATGGTTTGAACCTCGACACTAAGTTAGTTTAGTTTAGAAATAATTCTGATTTTTGGGTTAGGTTACCAGAAGGTAGCGGGCAGTTTAGTTTAGTCTTTGTTCATTTATCCATTTTATCCTTCTGCCAAAACTCCCCAGTTCACATCTGCACAGAATATTAACTTTTGCCAGCTGAAATCCAAATTTAAGAGTACAGGCTGAACACATTAAAGGACAATAGATGGATCCTCTGCTCCTTTGTTTCCTTGGCCTGATCAGCTCATCATGGAGCAGTACCGGAGGATTACAGGAGCCACTTGTCTCTTTTGTTGTTTGATTCTTTGCCAGCATCTCCAAACTTCCAAACCCCCCAAAACAGGATGAGGAAGACAAACATTTCCTGTGGTCGTTTCAGACCTCTACCAAAGATGTGAGATAACAGAGCTGGGATTCCTGTTCGGACTGTCTGTGGTGAAGCCAAAACAGACTTCCTTCAACCGGTTTCATGCTGAAAGGAAGACAGAGCGGAGGCCGACAATGACACATTGAATCATCCTGGAGGAGAGGGAGTGGATGGAGAGCCAGGTAACCTGGTAAACTGACAACTGTGCTAACAGCCAAACATCAACCAGGTCACCAGCAGCAGACACAGCAGCAGCTAATATTACTGACTAGTCCAACAGCAGTCAGCCCAGCTCGGCGTCTGTCTTTCAGCCTTTTATTTCACCAAGCTCTCACCAAACACTAAAAGTCAGTCCCAGATTTACTCGAGTATGGCCCGCTTGCCCAGCTCCGGTTCTGTCATGACACCGGCTCCACTAACCGTCAGGATTCCCCCATCAGCAACCCGGGCCTGTAAACCTCGTCTTCTTCTTCTTCTTCTTCTTCTTCTTCTTCTTCTTCTTCTTCTTCTTCTTCTTCTTCTTCTTCTTCTTCTTCTTCTTCTTTTTCTTCTTCTTCCTCCTGGTGGTCCAAAACATGCCTGTGGTACAAACACTAACACTCCTCTGGCGCTCTGAACTCTAAGTCTCTGGCAAAGTAGTGCTATGACATATTAGAAATGAAATTAAGACACGTTAAATTGTTCCCCACTTTTTAGACAAATGCTTCAAAAACTGTGGCGGACCTCAGAAACAACCTACCACTGATCACTTACTGACCCTGTCAGCAGTTCCTGGTACACCTTAAAGGTAAAGAGTCCTTAAAGGACTCAAAGACTGAAGGAGAGGGAGAGAGGAAGGGAGAGGGAGGTTGATAATTACTTGCAGTCAAGCCTGTCTTTGACTCCCTGTGATTACCGAAAGTTAAATGTCCATCTTAACCACTTACCGTCAAATGATGACGCAGCAAACTCTTTCAATCTGGGCCGAGCATGACGAGCCCAGTTATTACTATTAACCTCAGAGAAACACCACAAACACTTGGAAACAGTGAAAATACTAGAATAAAAGAGTGTTCTGTGCAGTCACTGAATGAATTATTGAATGTTGCTGTTGTGACATGGTGGAATAATGCCTACTGTATGTGAGTGGAGAAATCTGAATTCTCTGATTATGTCAGGCTGGAAGTAAAAGTTTGAGGATGTGTTAGACGAGATAAAAACATGATGTTGATGTTAACTTACTTACCTGTTCTATGTGCTGAAATAAAGTGAAATGTAACATTATGGTGCTTGTGCTACATCATTGTTTATTGCCTAGCGTCTGCGTACCCGTAGGTCTGCCGTCAGTCGCTGACGAATGGGCGAGAAGCCTGTTTTGTCCTCTATACATTATAATATATATAAACAGCTGAAGTTGATGCATTAGACTCGACCCAGGACGATCTGTGCAGCATAATTAATGCTTAAATAATGGCGATGACTGTGGTTTGTCTGTCATGACTCGTCCCGACCACATCACCAGAACCAAACGCTTCAAAGCTGCTTTTGAACTCGACTCTGATGTTTTTTCCTGTAACCTCGGGCACCGTCTTCACTTCAATGAATCTTTCTGTCCGCAGCGTCGCAATGACAGACTCCAAGATTCAAAATGATAATCAAAAGGTGAAGATGTGCAGATGATTCAGCTACAAATGAAGCACGGGAAGTCGTGCTTGTTGTTTGGTGCTCACATCACCGCATGCAACTGCATGCAACTACTCCAGCAATTTAGGATTACATTTCTAATTATTTGGTGATTGGAGATTCAATAAACATCATAATCGGTGCAGGAGAAGCTGAAATATTGATACCACACAGGGCTGGACATTCTGAGAAATTGGCAACCAGTTCTTGGACCTAGCAATCACGTTTTATCATATGACAAACAGGGACAGCAGAAAACAACACCAGCAAGCTCTGAATCATTCTTTTGTGCCAAATTTTAATCATTAAACTAGCAAAAAACTGCAAAATATCTCAAAATGGCAATCATATTTTTTAGTTTCGGTAAGCAAAATCTGCCCGGCAACCAAATTTCTGTTGCGTTCCCATAATGCAACTCAATAGCATGGTATATTGGATCACTGGGGGTCCAACTTGGGGGTCCTAACCCCCATGAGGGGTCACCAAAGCATTACAGGGGCACTGCGAGGCCTTCTTGATTTTAAGGGGTGTACGAAAATTTGAAACAAATCTGCAAAAATCTGCAGATAATTCATCCAAATCCAAGGTTTGGCACAAAATTCCTGCAGTTATTGTTGAACTGTTGGGTTCATTGTTCAGTTCATCAGCTGTTATGAAAAATATCTATAAAATATGTCACTTAGTCAGTTTACTTGATGATAAAAAAGGTCTGTGAAGAAAAAATAAAGGCCCAATGAAGACTTAAACTGTTTTCACAGTACTATTGGCTCCACTGTCCTCATGTTGTGGCATAACTCTGCACAAACTCTATCAGACTTGATACCGCTGTCAGTGAGTTTTTCTCCAACGTGTGAACTGACCTTTTAACATAAACAGATGTGAGGCCTGTGCAGTCTTGTCGGTGGTACGTGTGCTGACGCTGGATGTCTGAAGGGTCAGGCACAGTTCACCAGCATCGTCTCCCGAACACGCAGGATTTATCAGCAGCTCTGAGCGGAGAGGTCGGGTCCGGCCGGGGTCAAGTCGGGTCACGGCGTCTTGCAGAACAAACTGACCTCTCCCTAATCCCCAAATACTTCCTGCTGGAGGGGAAAGGGAGGGGATGGGGCTGCAGTTAGCTGGTCTTCACCCTGGGAGTCCCTCCAGAGCAGCTGAGATGTTGATAACAAACTGCTGAGTCACACGAACGATGGAGGAAGATGTGTGTTCAAAACTGTGTAACGGATTCTTATTGAGTAAAACTCTCATATGTCAAATTATTCACTAAAACTCTAAGTTCAGTTTTCTGTAAAGCTTTGACTGTTCCTTCATGTAAAGACTGATCATCTCTGAGGTTTTGTGTTTGGTCTAAAGTTGTAACATTATGTTGACCAGCAGCAGACTCAAAATGGAAACAAACCAAAGACCAAAGTATGAATATCAGTACACACACACTCTTATCATGTCTGGTTTCCTGCCTGGTGTCATCAGATTTCCTAGCTAGCCTTTTGTAGACGCAGTTTATCCTGTGAAGTCTTTTAAATTTCATCCTGATTGTCATATTTTTCTCTACAAATTAACTCCACTCTGTTCAAAAAGTATATTTGCACCTGAAATGTAAATGAACCAAATACAGAAGTAAGGAAGAAGAAAATGGAGTAAAAGTTTCAGGTGCAGAGGAGGAGAATGACCTTCAGTGTTACACAGACACACCTGATCATCAGGTGACTTCTTCAGGTGGTTTCAGAGGGATGAGTGGAACATTTCAATCCTTTGCAAACACTGCCATCTAGTGTCTAAATGTCATGACTACATTTAACCACTGAGAAGAATTGAAAGCCCCAAACATGAAACAATGAATGTTTTCCACTGGTAAATATGAAGATTAATTCATATTAATTGACTAAAAGTCACGATTTTAGTGTTAAAGTTAGTCAAATTATTGATTTATCAATGTAACTCAAAACTTTTCTGATCTCTCTCGCTCACTCTCTCCTTTTCTCTTCTTAGCTTCCTCCGTCAGCATCCTCTTCACTCTCTCTTGTCCTGCTGCTGCCCACTCACCCAGCTCCGGTTCTGGCACGACACTGGCTTTTCTTGAAACCTGACATAATTAAAGGGTCTGTGTTCTTCTTCCTCTTCTTCTTCTTCTTCTTTTTCTTCTTCTTCTTCTTCTTCTTCTACTACTACTACAGTATCAGTGCGTTAATTTGTGCATCAACAAGTCCTCCAAAGAGGACGACAGGAATAGTGTGTGTCTGCAGTGAACGGCAGGGGGCGCACGGAGGCCATGAAGACACAAAGACGGACAGAGGATGGAGGATGGAGCCGTATTTCCTTTAAAATACGCGCAAGGGAAATTTACCCTCCAGTGATAATTTAGTGATAACACAAATTCACCGTGAAGAAGAGATTTTACAGACAGAAGAATACAAATTAAAGATGCACATGCAGCCTAAATATCGACTTCCTCTTCAGAAGCGGCGATATTGTTAATAATATGATAAATGTTGGAGGGAATATTATCAAAATATTGCAGCAGTCTTACAGTAACAGCACTGACATGTTATTAATCAATTAATCAGATTATGAATCACCATCAGGCTTCATATCTCTCAGCAAGATTCAGACACTAAAAAAAACACATCTTGCTTGTGTGTGTGTGTGTGTGTGTGTGTGTGTGTGTGTGTGTGTGTGTGTGTGTGTGTGTGCGTGCGTGCACAACTCCATCCGCGCGCGTTTGCACGCACGCACGTGTGGATGCGTGTGCGCGCAGGCGGAGGATCGCCGAGTCGAACCGTACCGTGCAGCAGGCACAAGCCGCTGGGCGCGCAGGAGAAGCCGCAAAAAAAGCACGGTGAGAGCAGCCGCTACTTTGAGACTGCAGGAGAGCAGAGGGAGCGTCGGAACTTGACGGTAAGAGCCGCCACTGTCGGTTTATTCATCCACCTCTGACGGTGAAAACAAACGCTTTGGACGCTCGTGCTTTGGTTTTATTTCAATTTCATTTTTTTGTTCATCCCTTTTGTCTTTCTCCATCTCTCCATTTTGGGGGCTTGCCGGTGGGCGCACGCGCTGCGTGGATGGAGCTGAAGTGAGACACAAAAGATCCGGTAGATTTTCAAACCAGAAGAGATGAACGGAAACATTTTATTAACAGAAATCCAACATTTGAATTCTTCTTCTATCCTCCAAGCTGAAAAAAATGTGCACGAGCTTTAAAAAAAAAAAAAAAAAGGGGGGTGTGTACAGTCTGGAGGAACACGCGCTTCACCCTCACACATACACACACACACACACATGCACGCACGCACACACACGTTTTTTCACACTTTTATTGAAGCTGGCGTCTCCTCACGCGCTCTTTTATTGTTTATTGATTGTTTGTGATTATATAATTTCCCGCCGGTTGCTAGGCAACGCGCTTTTTTTCTTCTTCATCATCAGTAACAGTTTGGACATCCAGAGCTGCTTCTTCTTCTTCTTCTTCTTCTTCTCGCGCCACATTCAGTGTCTCGAAGCAGATTATGTCATGATTCAAGATGAATTATTGATCCCGTATTTCCGTTTTATTGCGCGCGGATGGAGGATGGAGATGGGGGATTTGGGGAGCGTGTGTGGGTTGATGGAGTGATGGAGGTGGGGAGGGTGGTGTGTGTGTGGGGTGGGGGGATGAACCCCCTCACCCTTCCTCGTGCAGATACATGTTATGTTCTCACTTATCTTCTTGCTGCATCGATGTTGTGTGTGTGTGTGTGCGTGTGTGTGTGTGTGTGTGAGTGTTGTGTGTTTTTCTGCAGCGAGTCAAACTTTATTAGCCATCTTCCGTCGGTTAATTGCCTGGTCCTTTGTTTGCCGCGGCACGCATGCGCACTGGGAGTAGGGTGTGGATGGGAGAGATGCCACCTTGCCTATCAATAGGATGGAGAGGAGGAGGGTGGAGGAGGTTTTTATGGTCTGTTTATTTAAATCGGGGGAAAAGAATTTGATTATAGAAATAAAATGAGATGCTTTTATTGTGGCGGAGGGATCGTGTGTGTGTGTGTGTGTGTGTGTATGTGTGTGTGTGTGTGTGTGTGTGTGTGTGTGTGTGTGTGTGTGTGGGACTGGATGGAGCCACAGTGGCGGGGTGCTGAAGCAGAAATACAGTTTTTTTCACTGTAATGTGGTTCAGTCGATCGATGCTGTGCTAATAAACGATAATCGTTGAAGCACATGCATGACTGTTAATTACATATTTTCTGCCCTTTTATGAAATAAACGATTCTAATCATTCAAAGAAATAGCCGACAGATGATTTGATATTTAAATTTTGCATTGATTACATCTAACCAAGAGTAATCCTGACCTGTTTACCTCTGTATGTGGTCATGTGATCTGTTGTGTATCTGATGAATTTAAATGTATTGTTACTAGAGTCACTAATTGTTTCTGTGTTCCTCCACGGTGAGTTTAAACTAAGCTGTAATCTCTGTGTTTGTGAAGTGAAGCCACAAACTGCAGTTCCTCTAACGTCCACTTGAGGCTGGCTCCAGAAGTGAGTCAGTCTCCATAAGTCCCCATGTTCAAATGTCCAACTTCACAGCAGAAATAAACATGTTTACAGCCTGGTACAAAAAACAGTTTTGGTCTCTATAGCTAATTTCCCCGTTCATGACAACTGTACTGAGGGTGAATTTATATACAACTCACCTGTTCACATTATATTAAGGCTTAGAGTTATGCAGGATTAAGAGCGTGGACGCTTTGATTGACAGGTGGGTGTCGTCACAGGTGTCTGGTTTCAGTAACCAGGCTTCATTTAGCCCGCCTTCCACGTCTTTGCTGATATTTAGATTAACCAGGAGGTGGAAGGGACAGGACGGCCAACATGGCGGCAGCCAGCGTCCATACTGCCACCTCACAGATCTGCAGTGACGAAAAGTAACTAAGTATTATTCAAATACTTAAGTACAACGTTTGACTCGTTATACAGTACATAGGAAGTATCTACTGTGAGATGACAGATAATTAACTCAGCACAGAGGTAATATTTCATCACAGTGTTCATCACAACGTTTAATGATATTTAAACAGAACAAACTCATTAATAATGCACATGAATGGAGCATTCTGATTGGCTCGTCCCACTGACAGCAGTCTGTTAACAATATAACAACCAATGAAAGAACATATGATTGATATCAGTGTGACAGAATGAAACACAAACACAGAGTCCGTTCTGACATCATCAGATCAGTCGTCAATAACTCGTCTAAAGCTACGTACTTGTTGAACTGGTATAAGATCACCATGGTAACGAGGAGGTGTGACTGTAGTTATGTGTCCTATCTTTCTGGCTGCTGATTGGCTGTCATAAATCCAGCTCTGAGTCTGCTCATCCATTACCTCCACCGCTAACAGTGTGTGTCTGTGTGTGTGTGTGTGAGTGTGAGAGAGAGAGATGGAGACAGATGACTATGGGTGTGTGTGTTATACCTCCTCGCCCTCTCTCTTCACATCACAAATACTGTCTGACACACACACACTATAAGTATATGTATATATAAAAGTATATGGACAGGAATCTATTGGTGCTATAAGAGAGATGTCCACATATTTTTGTCAGGCAGAAAAGAGGCACACACTCTGTGAGTGTGTATGTGTGTGAGAGAGAGAGAGAGAGAGACTATGGGTGTGTGTGTTATACCTCGCTCGCCCTCTGTCTCTCTTCGCATCACAAATACTGTCTGACACACACATACACTATATGGCCAAAAGTATGTGGACAGGAATCTATAGGGCCCATAAGAGAGCTGTCCACATACTTTTGTCAGGCAGAACAGAGAGGCAGACAGTGTGTCACAGACAAAGAGAGGGTGAGGATGAGGCATCATGCCATGTCTCCTCTCCTCTCTGGGACCCTGCAGGTCTCAGACGGTCGTCTCTTTGTCTCTCGTCGTAGTTTCCTACAACGATTTAAAAAACAAAACAAAATGAACTCTTCGTCCTCAGTCATGTGATCAGCGGGATCACTTCCACACGACGCTGTTTCTGTCTTAATTAAACCATCAGACGATGGAGGTTCGTTAACTTACAGCAGAGGAGACGAAGCAGGACAATGGGAGGCTGCAGCTGCTGCTTAACGCACATGCAACTCAGTGTGTGTGTGTGTGTGTGTGTGTGTGTGTGTGTGTGTGTGTAGAGGAAGGTGGGGAATGGGTGCAGCTGCAGGTTGAGTCACTACTGCTGCTACTACTGTCACATTTGAATACAACTGGGGCTGTTTTTGCTCCTGAAACAAAGATATTCTGCCAACGAGGCGAGGCTATTTTCACCGCCAGTTTCACTACGTTACAGTTCAGCATTTTTAAAGGAGGCAGAGACAGAGAGAGTTTTTGCTGCATTAGAGGAGAAAATAGCTCTTTTATTCCAGAAAAGTATAATCTTTTGTGTTATTGATTTCTTGGATTCAGTGACACAAAATGAGCTGATGTGATGAGCTCTGTCAGGGTAGCAGGTTGGGTTCAGTTTTTTACGCTAACAGGCCAGACGCTGACTGTCCTGCAGCATGCAGTATCCAGTACGGGGTGCTGTGGTTGAGGTTAAAGCATTAAAACCAGTCTGGGAGGATGTGGATGAAGCTTCATGGCATGAACGAGGGGGCGGTTGACGGCTATCTTTGACGGCGAGACCACGCGTGTGCTGCATTTTTATTCTATTATGTTAGTGTGTGCGTTAGGGCTGGGCGATATATCGATATTTTGATCAATATTGATATATTTTCAAAATATATAAGCAATATAGCACAAGACCATATTGTTTATATCAATATAGTTTATTTTGTGTTAAAATGACTATACATTTCTTCCCTTGAGTCACCAGTTCACTTTTATTTCTCCTCTCCCTCTGTCCAGGTCTCCCGCTGCTCGTTGATGTCGTCACGTCAGAGTCTCCAATAACTCCAGAAAAAGTCACTAGATTTGTCACTAGTCGCTTTTTGGGAAAAAAAACAAATGGCTAGAGGGTCTGAAAAGTCGCTAAACATAGCGGCAAAGTCGCTAAACATAGTGGCAAAGTTGCTAAGCCGTCAACGCTGGACCACTGATTAGTGCGTAAACAACCGAGGCAGCAGGGTTAGAGGTGGTGTACAGGTCTTGAACTGTTTGTCAGCTGTTGCAGTGCATTGTGGGATTTGTAGTATGAGTGGTGGGAGTGCGGTTTTTAAACTATCCATGGCCACGGAAAAAATATCAATATATATCGAGTATCGCCATTCAGCTAAAAAATATGGTGATATGGCTTTTGGTCCATATCGCCCAGCCCTAGTGTGCAGGTCTAACCAGGAACTGGTTTTACAGGTTTTGGTGTCTGCACAAATTATAATGAGTTGCCTCAAGTGATGTCACTTGAGTCAGGGTTCGGTTGTGAGGCATATGGACGAAGAAGTGACCTTACCAGACCTCTGCAGCCCGCTCCTCACCTGTGAGGAGACTCCAAGCTACATTAGCTGCCACTAACACAACACACCCAAATCTCCAGACGTGTTTGGGAAGTGAATTCTTCGCCAATTAAAATGCAGCCTGAGTAATGCAATGCTAATATTCTGCTAACTGCATGTTGCAGAGAACATGCAAACTCCCAGGTTCAAACCCAAAACCTTCTTGTTGTCAGACGACAATGCGAATTACTGCACCACCATGTTGGAAAAGTGAATGCTTCACTCAAAATGCATAATTGTGCCAGTGTTTATGGCAAAATCTGCATCTTTTCTGTGGCTAATGCTTCATAACGATCCTCACGTCCTGAAGTCAAACTGCAGAAATTAATGTGCAAACACCGCTGGACCATTTTGGGGACGAGCTAAATGTGAAAGAGAAGTCGAACATGTCACACAAGGCATTTAAAAAAACACACAGGCATACATTAAGAGTATACCTAAAACCTCCAGGCTGCACTACACCGCTGTTTTGGAGGGACGAGGCCTGTGCCTGTTTTACAAGTCAAGAATGAACTCGTGCTTCTCCAACATTCAACACTTGGTCATCTGCAAAGAGTTGGAGTCAACAAACAATGCAACACAATACAAGAAATGTTATTAACGTACACTTGTTACCCAGTTTAATGCAGTAGTATGCAGGAGGCTGTGAATGCTTAATTTGTTTCTAACACAGTTCGTTTTTGTATTATAGGAGCTGAGGTGTGAAATGGGGAAGTGAATTTCTTGGAAAGCGGCCACGGTTAGCAGCCAATTGTTTTATGTTGTTTGACAGAGCAGTTCACAGCAGTGTGAAGTTATAAATGTTAAGTGTTGGCTGAGTGTTTATTCTCTAGAAAAGGCTGCAGGGAAACCAGAACAAGCTGCAGCTTCACACTTGTAAACTTGAAGAAGTTTGATAAGAGATTCAGACTTTCGTGCACGAGCATGCATTGCATGTGACCAACTGCCTCCGTCTGATAACCGCTCAGTGTCCGTCACTGCAGCTCGCTCGGCCCTGACAAGAATGAGGAAGTTGAATGTTTCCAGTTTGTCTCAGAGGAAGAATGACGCTGTGTGTATGAAATGACTGTAAACTTCTTCTGAACGTTTATTTTGGTGCTGTTTATGCTGAAGTGGAGTCACGGAGGGTTTACAGGGAAGATGGAGGCGGCGCTTCAATCGTTTTTATTTCCCAACAACATGGTCGCCCGCTGCTGCTGCCTCATAGTTTATATCTGACCGTCTTTTTATAGAAGTTATAATGAGTAGCACAGACTTACAGTATGTCCCACTGAGGTCGTGTCCTCTGTGTTTTCTCTGGGAAGCTGCTGGTTTTACTGACCTGGACATGATTACAGTTAAAAAAACGCACAAGGTTGCACAGCTTTTTAAAGCTCCATTTCTGTATTTTTAGATCTTAAATT
Source organism: Protonibea diacanthus (assembly GCA_028641955.1). Lineage (NCBI taxonomy): Eukaryota > Metazoa > Chordata > Actinopteri > Sciaenidae > Protonibea > Protonibea diacanthus. Next base: position 23,897,571 of record CM053988.1, read on the forward strand.
TGACCCACAACTAAAAGTTAGCATCCAATAATAGAAGAGTTTAATATCCAGTAACTCTTGCATATGTGTTATCCTTGACCACTGGGATGGTTGCAGAAAAGTTTGCAGACGTTAATCAAATTCTTGACCTCAATATTTTGAAGTTACTGTGTGAACACAAACATCAGACCATGGGATGATTGTGTTACTAGATGTGTAAAAAAGGCAACTGCTAACCTGTTAGCTTTTAACCTTTAAAATCTGCTAGTCTATGTTGCTGCCCCTTAGTGGCCAAAAAGTCTTTAAAGACGCTCACTGATTTGATATATTATCCTTGTCATCTCTCATGCATAAATGCTCACACAGTTTTGTGGACTCTTAAAGGTCTCCAAAGCTCTATGGTTTCCTGTAAAAACAGGCAGATTGTTGCAGCTATTGATTGGCGTTTACAGTAGCAACACCTTTAGGCAGTGCAGGTAGCGTCATAGTGTCAGCGTCTACCTTCAAGTGACCAAACACAGCATCCGAAACCAGTGGTGGCCAGTCTGGCAGGGAGTGCAGGTATCAGGTGTTTGCACCTTTAATTAACTAAAGAAAGAAACATCGTCAGTGTACAGTACTTCATCTGCAAACTATGTGACGACAGCTCAACTTAAGCACTAATGTGATTTTACAAATGCTAAACTCTTTGACCTCGTGTTTGATGGGTCTCACAGTCACTTCTTTTTCTGCAGAAAATGTGCAAAAAGAAAATGAAAGTGGAAGTGACGTCTGGCCCCTTCTCGTGTCCTGCCCGCTCCAGTCCCGCCGGAGGTTTTGACGGCGATGCATGAACACGTCCTCGTCCTCGGCAGCTCTTTCACCGTGAGCGCCATCTGTCACATCGCGCCTCGTCTTCCAGGAAATTACAGCTCAAAACGAAAGCGACAACGTTATCTGATATGTGCCCCCGGCGGGGCGGGAACCAACTCTCAAGCAATCTCAACTCGCTCTGTTCTGAATCCCAAAATCCACTCGCTCACTCACTCACTCACTCAGACGTCCTTGTGTATTTGAAAATAATTTAGCGAGGGCAGATAAAGGGACAAGCTGACCATATTTCTTCAGCGACCTGTCCTCTTATCCCTGCAGGATACAGATTTCATCCAGTGCAGACGGTGATAAAACGTTGATACTTATGAGATTTTAACAGCCAAACAATTTCATTTCTTTCCACAAACTGGCACCTGTTTTTGCAAAGTAACTGCGATGAGGAGAGGAGTGGGGTTTTTTTTCATCTTTATCTACACCTGAGCTTCAAAAACAGGAACATTTTTACACATCGCTGGAGGTTTTTGGTTAAATAATAACTCTTGGCTTTGAATGAAAGTGAGTTTTTCCAGGTTTGTTCACCGCAGCAGAGAGTTTCCTCATATTGTGTGCATGAGTCAATTATTAAACTGCTGGAATTTCCTGACGGTGTGAATTATAGATCAGTGTGAACCTCAGTTGTAAGTTCATAACTGCCGGCTACACTTTTTATCACTGAGCTTGGCAGCAGCCATCTTGTTTCAGCCCACCAGAGCAGAGCTCGAGTAACACTGGAAAAGCTGCTGCATGGCTGATCAACATTCAGAACAGCGTTCCTCATGATCAGCTGATGATTTGATCAGTAACAATAATCATCAGTTTCCTCTCCTTTCCTTTGACTCAAAATCAGCCTCAGCTGTTCTTTGCGTGCGAACGTTTTTTTTGGCCACTTGGGGGCAGTTCCAGTTTTCACCTCTCTTTTGGCTCCATCTTTGGTCTCCACCACTCTTTTCAGGCTCTTTAGCCTCTCTAACTAGCCTCTGTCTGTCTGCTGTCTGGCACTGGGCAGGTCATGTACACTACAGGAGGTGTTCGGAGCTTGAGTGAAGCAAAACAGTAAAGTTGAGGACAGCAGACAAACAATGAGCTGAAACTCACAATAAATCTCTGTAAATCCGAGAGGAGCTGATTGTTTCTTAATAATAATAATAATAATATTCTAGACAACCATTTTTTTTCAAACTGGAGGACCAGTGTTCAGGATTTAGCATCATCTAGTGGTGGTGTTGCTGATTGCACCCCCTTGCCTCAGCCTCTCCTTCCTAGCGTCCCCATGTAGAGTCAAACTGTGTTTTCCCTGATTAGACTGAACAGTTGTTTTAGTGGGAGATCCTGCATTTTTTTTTTTTTGAATAAAGCTGGAAAGAAAAGACAAATGATTGTATTGAGAAGTCGCAGGGAGCGTCTTCGAGCTCCACAGCCTTCAGGAACAATCAGCCTCTTCCATCCTCGCCTCCCGTCTCCGTCTTTTCTCAGTAAATCTTTCAGGACCATCGAGTCTCGAGAACAGCGACCGACGCCGCTCTCCACGTGAATTTCAAGCAGTCCATAGACGGAGTCTGCTGTCGTACCGTCTCATTATTCTCAGAGTTCAGACTTCGTAGGTGCTCGGCCTCGTCGCGTTTTTTTGTGTTGCAGTCCCAGTTCTGTCAGCTCGCATCAACGACAGAGAAACCGACGACGAGGAAGAAAAATTACACGAAGATCTCTCACCGGGTTTTTTTTTTTTTTTCCTCAAGTGCGAGACATCATCATCATCATCACAGGGCTTGTCTCAAACACTCACTGATGTGTGTGTGTGTGTGTGTGTGTGTGTGACATCATTTTACAACGCTGCACACTGATTTTAACAGATAAAACTCATCAGATTGAATTCTGAGTGAATAAAATCTGAATTATTGCAGCCTGAAACATTTTTAGTCCTCGGCGTTGTTTAAATGTCTCGACATCTCATCTTGCTACTTGCTCAGCTCGGCCAGAAAGACCAATTAGAGTTGGTCTAGACTCCCTGTGTCCTCAGCGAGTGTAGCCTGCCTGCCTGCCTGCCTGCCTGCGTGGTGCTGGATGATGATGTGTGTCTTGGCTCTCACCCCCCGTGGCTCTTTTTTTGGGGTTAGCTGGAGTTTAGAGTCGACTTTGTCCCGTCTCCTCGTCTGGCCTGCCACCCAGCGCCGCTCACTGCAGGGCTCGCCTCTCTCTCTCTCTCACTGTTGTGGCTGTGGACAGCGGACGCCCGCCACGTCCAATTCCGCTCCACCGGCGTCTGGGCCGCGAGCAGCCGACGCGCTGGTGACAGGGGTCATTTCAGACGCGATTGCTGAGAGGGGCAGTTTAGCCAGCCAGACAGTCAGACAGACACAAAGGAGGGAAAACAAGGCCGGGGTGCATGTCTGAGTCTGCAGCTGATATGTTTGCAGTTGTGTTGTTAGCTCTCAGCCTGGAGACACTTTTTACTGCCGCGTCTGTGTATACTTGGCGCTGAGTCCAGTTTCTGTTGCCATTTTGAGGTCACAGCCACAGTTTCCTTTCTTCAGTTTGAGCTCGCAAGGCTGTAAACAAAAGTCACATGACTCACGTGAAGCTTTCACCTTTAAAGGTTCAGTGTGTCAGATTTAAGGGCTCTATTAATACAACACGACATCCATAACTATGTTGTATTCAGTGTATCATCACCTGAACAATCCTCTGAGTCTTAGACCACAGCTTCTTCTTCATGTGAGGAAGATGAGCTGGTCTGACGTTGGACGGGGTCAGTGAAGTTCCTCCACACAGAGCTGGGCAAAGGTGTCCACATACTTTTGTCTTTAAAGTGTAGACGAATATCTGAACACACTGTCTGTGCCTCTCAGTGTGTGATTCTCTGGCTGTAGTAACCACAGCGTTGCACGTCGGTGTGTGGGCAGCAGGTTGATACGAGCTGTTTTTAACAATAATCCTGCGCCTGTGAACTCACTGCCTCCTTTAAACGTCTGAGGGAACCGCTCTCTCCCTGCACGCCTTCAGCTTTATGGAAAGATATTAAAGATGATTCCAGCGAAGGTGTTTTATGTTTTCCCCGTGCACTCGGATCTAGCTGGTAAGGTGGATCATAAACATCACGGAAAAAGTCCCCAGAAAGCAGTCAGGAGTTATCACGCTCGGTCTGTGGGCCTCAGAGGAGGCAGACAGCTCGCTGCTGATGGACTGAGTCACGTCTTGTAAAAAGACCAAACAAACACAAAACTCTGACAAACAAATATTGAAGTTTCATTTCATCATTTCATTTCAGCACGCAAGTCGAGTGATGATGAACACATCAGAGCGTCACTGAGAGACAGAACAGGAACCTCTGCAGTTGCCAGAAGTTCATTGACTCTTGGCGTCACACGTCACACAGACTCTGAAACATCCTGTATGTGATCTAATCATCCACCACAAATTCTTCTTCATACGTGGACTTTAAGCGGCTCCTGGTGTGCATGTCCACTCATGTACACAAGCTGCTTCTGAGAAGCATACGTAACGTTTACGCGACAAAAACATGATGACAAAGATCAAACATGAACCGATCTTACATGAAAACATCCTTTACTTTGGCAGGACAGACAGTACGATGTTTCTCCATCAGTCTGGACTCTTCTGTTTCTAATGTACAAACTGATGTTATGTAAAATATGTGCACAATTTGTAGTTAATGAGCTAAAACATGCAAAACAACTGATTCAGTCATTTAAAAGCCATTTCCCGTCAGAGTCTCTCGTTCCCAGAACTTTTCTCAGAAATGTCACTCAGCTCTGATCCGTTCTCAGAAACCCGCTCGGCTCAGCGCCGGCGCAGGACAGCCCTGCAGAGATATTGATTGATGTTGGACCATGTCTGGCTCCGGTGGGGGGTGAAAGCTGCTCGGGGATCCGTGCAGACAGATGGAAAGGAGGATGGTGTGGGACACTGGGATGGCAGAGGATGCTAGCGGTGGGCTTAAAGCTGCAGTGCTATTGATTGACACAAGAGATAGAGCCCTCCGAAGCCGAGCTGAGAGCAAGACAAAGAGAAAAGAAGTCTGAAACAATCCCCGCGTGGTTTTGGTAGCCAAATGGAGCCTGTGATACGTGCAGATATCTACCTCTATGGCAATCTCGCTGGAGTTGGACGATGCCTCAGGAAACAGCAGATAAGCAGTAATTAGACATATCTGCTCACATCACAGAGAAATAATCGACCTCTCTGTCTGGCTCCTGATTTTCTCATTTCTCACAACGCGTTGGTGTTTTCAAGGTTACAGTAACGTCGGCACGACTTTAAACCTTTAAACACCGTTAACTCTTCCTGATTTTAGATTTGCAGGATTTAAATGCACATCGGTCGTAAACGTAACTCCTGGTCCTGCACCGCTTCCTGACGATAGACAGAGCCGTCGGTGGCCAGTACGTGAAAGACGAGTTCAGAAGACACAAACGGACGTCAGCGTACGACCACAGACAGCTCGGCACGCTCGAATAGCGTTTAATGACAAAGTTCAGCTCCTGCATCTTTATCATAGTCAAGTCTGTCACACGAGTACACATGGGGAATATGTTCAGGCCTGTTGACAGTCGGTTCCTCTCGTATGTTTCATGTAATAAAAGCTCAGAACAACTCAGCAATCAGGAAACCATGAGAATGGAGAACAGAAGTAATAACAAGGGAAGGAAATGTTATACCGTGAGCTGTTCTGGGTAACAGCATCAGAGAAGTGTAAGATGTAAATATGATTACCACAGGCTTGAACACACACACACACACACACACACACACACACACACAGCACAAATCTCAAACCAATCAGGAGCTATTCTGACATCAGTCAGCTGGATTCAGCCCAAAGCTGTCTGTGCAGTCACAGGAAGATTTCCAGGTTTATTTTGTCATCTCGAGGCCCCGAGGGCCGTCTGACACTGACTTTTAACCCCGAGCCTCCACGCTACATCAACACACACCTTCTGACAACACCGTGGACCTTAATGTCTTCTAGTGCTTGATTTTTTAGCGTTCTTATATTTTTTGGTATGCACCAAACACCAAGGCAAATGAACACGAATCTGCAAACATGATAAAGAACCCAACATTTAACACCCACCTGTCAATCAAAGCGTCCACGCTCTTAATCCTGCATAACTTTAAGCCTTAATATAATGTGAACAGGTGAGTTGTATATAAATTCACCCTCAGTACAGTTGTCATGAACGGGGAAATTGGCTACAGAGACCAAAACTGTTTTTTGTACCAGGCTGTAAACATGTTTATTTCTGCTGTGAAGGTGGACATTTGAACATGGGGACTTATGGAGACTGACTCACTTCTGGAGCCAGCCTCAAGTGGACATTAGAGGAACTGCAGCTTTAACTAAAATAAAAATCTAGTTATTGATGATATTTGGTTACATGAGGACTGTTGTGTCACGTCTCTGTAGTTCTGCTCTGACCCTGAACACCTGTTAAAGTATTCTCTTGTTCTGTGTGTGTGTGTGTGTGTGTGTGTGTGTAGGTGTGTGTGTGTGTGTGTGTGTGTGTGTGTGTGTGTGTGTGTGTGTGTGTGTGTGTCTAACAGAACAGGAAATGGAAGGTATTCAAATAACGTAAAGGACAAAAGATGCTGTATATTATCGATTGCATGCAAACACAGCTGAGAACACACAGGCTACAGGTTCATCAGGTTCTCCACAGTTTGTCAGATCAGAGTTGAGCAGGTAATCTGAGCACACGGCAGATTATTTCAAAGACGTCAAACACACACCCTGCTTGCCAGGTGGGTGGTCCTCCTCGTTTGAATTCAGCAGCAGTGCCTGCGAGGAAAAGATGCAGAGACGAGATCACGATTCCTTCTGACGGCACTTGAAGTCCCCTGTCTTTAACAGCGAGTATCTGCGGCGGTGGCGGTGTGTGTTTGAAGGAAGGATTATTGGCAGCAGGGTTGTGATGGAGTGGAAGATAGAGCCAGCTGTCACAACAGTTTGAGAGGAGTCCTTTTTGAAATGACAAAGAGGACTAACACATCCACCCAGCGCCGTCTCAGACTGCACTCAGGGTCCATTTTGATTTGTGGTTTATGATGTTGCACTTTATTGCAGCTTATCTTACATGTACAGTGTGCGCTCCGGCACAAAATGGCTGCCTGTGTGGAGGATGGCAGACGCTGCTCTGAGGGCCCAGCAAAGGACCATCATGCAACAGATGCCAGATGGCAGCATGAACACCACAAACAACTTACATTACATGAGCATGTATCGTCCAGCTCAGCTGAGAATGAGACAAACACGAGATTAAAGCGATCGTTGATGTGCCGTCAGGCGTCTGTCGATAATTAGAAAGCACAGTGTGTTCGGACAAGCCAAGGAGAAGACGGACTTCACATTAAACCCAATGTTCATGGAGATGAATGAGTTTATTCGTTGATATTCCCCCGACGCTCCGCAGACGCTCATTTACACGCTCATGTCCTTGTATCTGCTCTATTAGGCCGAGCACAAACACGAAACACTGCAGTTAGTTTGAAAGATGTTTGCTTTATGCACACCTGATTTATTGAAGCCTGAACGCAACTGACCCGACAAACCCCCCGACACTGAATCAGACAGCTCACAGCAAGACGCTCAGCTCGTCTTTCAGCCTTTTATTTTGACTGAAAGTCAGTCCCAGATTTACTCGTCTGCGTTTTCCTCCTTTTTCTTTTCTTAGCTTCCTCCATCAGTCTCCTCTTCGCTCTCTTCTCCTCTGCCATTATGTCCATAGATGCTGCTGAGCAGGCCGGGCCTGTAAACCTCCTCTTCTTCTTCCCAGTGGTCCAAATCACCTGTGGTACAAACACTAACACTCCCCTGGTGCTCTGAGCTCACAGTCGGGCTAACAACTGAGCTAACGTTAGGTAACCGCAGCTAACAAACTGAGCTAACATTAGCTAACAGCAGCTAACAAACTGAGCTAACATTAGCTAACTGCAGGTACAGTTGGCAGCAGTTTACTTCACTTCTGTATACACCATTGTAACAACTCAACAACTGATTACAAGTCAGCGTAGCATCAATATGGTCACACGGCACAGATACAGACTCAAACAATCAGCCGTTCTTCTTCACCGTTACCCAACACTGAGGACGTCCAATATGTCTGCCAGCAGTCAAACATTTAACATTAACAAAGACAACACAGAACAGCTGATCCATGACACACGCTGTGTTTCTGTAAGACTGACACAACACCGGTCATTGTGTGGGGGTGAAGCGTTTTCTGTGAAACAGGGAGTGAGCAGCAGACAGCGAGCTCTGATGGGAAGTGAGAATGGTTTGTTTTACTGTCCGGGCGAGCATGACTAAGACGGTTGATCAGACGTGCCGTCATATTAAAACCAGGACCGGTCCAGTTACCAGAAATATACTTCACTCATAACAACCATCAACAAGATACATTTAAATGACTGTTGATGTGAACTCTCAGACTTCTTTAGTGTTGCTGCATCTATAAGGAACCCACCACAGTACCCGGGCACGACAGACCTTGTCAGGACTCTAACGGAGGGCAGGAAGGAGAGGAAGAAAGGAAGGAGAGGAAGAAGAAATAGGAGAAAGAAACAGGGTGGAGATTACAAGAGGAAAGAGGAGGAGAGGGTTAGGGAGGTATTTATAGGTCCTGAAACTCTGCTAAAAGCTTCAGCAGTCAAAGCTCCGTGTCACTGAGATGATGATATCAGATTCTGCAGAAATATATAAGTCAAGTCGTGTTCGAGGTTCTTTAAACACAAATAATAAACGGTACACCTGGTACACCTGTGTCTCCTCCTATAGGAGCTCATCAGATGCGTATTTCCAAGTGCCGTCCTTCACTCGGCCATTTGAATGAATATTTTATGGGAACGAACACACATTCGTTGATATGCAGAAGCCACGCAGGCCACTCATTTGCATCAGACTGCTTTTCATTATTCAGTGGCATTTTCTATTTTCATACTCGACACATAACAGTCAGGATGTGGCCGACTGCTAAACTCAAAGTCCGGCGCTGCTCGTGCACCGCACAGCCACACAGAGTTGATCCTCTGTTAAATGGTAAGAACCGAACAACTTTTATTTCTGTTTATTTCTAAAATGTTTGCAGCACCGCTTCATAGCTCTCGGGGTTTTAGAGCTTCAGCCTGTGTTTGGCTTCCCTTTGAAACCCAGAGACAATATTAATAAACTCGTATTATAAATAAATTGCTCTGGCAGATTTTCTGGTATGAAAACACCGGGGATGTTTTGGCTACACTCTGCAGCTCTCCTAATTGAGAGGATTCAGAGCGCCTTTGACAGATTGAGTGGACTGCAGTGCATCGCATGATTTAGTAGACTGGAGGGGCGAGCTGCCAGACTGAAAACATTTGGAGGGTTGGCAGCATCCAGAGCTGCACTCAGAGGAAAAGGAAGCGGGCAGCTCAGTGCTTCATTTATTGCCGTCTACATATTTGCTTCAGTACTCAGTGATATGCAACTGAGTTACTCTGTGGGAGTTGATTTGCTGGTTGATTTGGGCATGTTGAGGTCAGCTGTTAACATGTTCTGCAGTTTGTTTGGGTTCTCTTGATAAGCTGTACTTTTATATTAGCAGTGGGTCAAATGATGTGAAAGTGACAAACCTACCTGTTTAGCGCCTTTCAGCTCATTGTTTTGGCTATACGACTCAAAACTTTAGTATGTGGTTCAGTCTTACTGTCACAGAGACTATGTCCAGCCATAAAACATTATATATTGAGATTGGTATTGAGATTCAAGCAGCAAGCCCCAATAAACCAACCGCACGCTGCAGGCACGCCACTAAAAAGGCTGACGAACCAGCCTGCGATTAGCTGGTGAAGAAAGACGAACATGTAGCAGCGAAAAAGTACAAATATTATTTTTGGCCTTTGGTTGCCATCAGCAACAGTCACTTTCTAACAGAAAAATGGGGAAGCAAACAGCAAAACATGCACTCTAAATATATTTGAAGGTCTAAGTAAAGCCTCAAAGTCTCCCAGCTTTTACAGATACAGTATAGTTTTGTTAGAAAAACAGTGGTTAGTAAATTTAACAGTGAGAAAATACAAATGCAATGTGTGTATTACAGCATATTTCTGTTATCAACACCATGGCTTAATTAATTAATTTAATTTTGGCTGATATATTTGCACATTTACAGTATTCTGTTATTACTGAAACTGAATTAACCCGTTTATAGTTTTACGGTCTGTCACCGTCAGGGTGTGGAGACCAAACTGGAGCTAAAAAAAATCATCAGGTTTTCACAGCCACTGCAAATGAATGTTGATGTTGCTCTGTTTGCTACTGTTAGCTTACATATTAGCCGTCAAACCCCAAAGTCAAACATTTAGTTCTGCTTGATTTTATTATGTAATAAAACTGTGTGTATTATGTTATGTTAAATAAGAACAACTAAAGTTCCTGTTCCTAGCCTGATGCTAACTTGAGCTCAGTTTCAATTCACACTTCCATTAGCTACAAAGATCTGCATGCTAAACCTCCAGCCTGATTTAGAGGCGATAATCGTGTTTGTTAGCTTCCTTATCTGCTGTGTAATTCCTCTATTTGTGTATCTATGTGGTTTCCCTATAAATATGAGTCACGGTGTGAATAGGAAGTTGTTATCTGCACACACAAGCAGTTCCTCTCTCGTCAATTCACCTCCGGACGCGGTGAAACTGAAGAACCTCATCAGAGTGTTTGTCACTCTGGCCGAGCAACCAACCAGGACGAACATCGTCTCCGTGTAAGGCTGTCTGCGCTCAGCCCGGCGGCGTCACGTCTGTTAGTCTACGTGGTCTGTGTGTGGAGGACTGCGGCTCTGTGAAAGCCACAACTATAAAGAAGCTTTTTATTCTGGTCGTCTCTGACTGACACGGTCACAGTTTCATGAAGTGTTCTCCACCCAGTAAATTCAACAGCTGACATCTGAAACCTAAATCTGTAATTACCCGTTAATTACCAGGATTAATCCTCTAGATCAGGGGAAGATAGCATGTTTGTACTGATGATTTCAGGTTTGGCACTTTATTCCAGATTTTAAAATGGGAACACTGGCTGATACATTTGACACCAACTCTTGACTTGAATAGTCTGTGTAACATTTTATTCAGGCTTGTGTCTATGACTCACAAGTAATTTCAGCAGCTCTTCATCTTCCTCTCATAAAAACACAAAGTTATTCTGTGTTTGCTGTTGTTTTTGTGAGTTATAGTTACATAAGTTAAAGGGCAAAAAATAGGAAACTTCGAGTTATTAGATAAACAGGCAGATTTCTGTGGCACAAACATCCGGCTCTGCTCTCTTGAATCAGGAAGTGATGACTTGTGCAAACTTCTGGCCTGATTCCATGAAATCAGCAGAAATTCCAGCGAGCTGCGCCCACACCGGAGTCAAAATAACCTGCGCAGTGACACGCTGAACCTTCAACCTTTGCAACCTTCTGCACAACTGCAGAGATGCATGTTCCTTTGGTGCTTTTTCATGCTCACCATGGCCTGCACCGAGGCAATGTTACTAATCCCAACAGCCCACAAAGCATAATAGAAAGTCTAAGAGCAGCTCATGCAGGAGGAACCTGATAACCAGACATGCATCCAGGGATCAGCACACAAATTCCACATTGTGTTCACAGAGTTTCTCGTCTCTTTATCAGTATTTTCAGATAATTCTGACGCTTATGTGATGAAGTCTCAAGCACGCAACAATCAAATACAAAAATAGAGCCTCAAAAGATCAACACACGAGTCAGGACTGCTCACTACACAAACATAATATGAATCATTTATGGCGTGATTTGTAGTTTTCAACATCTGTACCGTGATTCAGGGGTTCGATTGTCTTTATAGAGACTCTCACTGAATAATTACATGTTTTCAGGAGGAAATGTGCTGTTTCATGCGGACACGCTCCATTTTCTATTCCCAGAGATCTGTGATTTCCCAGAGGACGCGAGGCCTCTGAGGACTTTGCTGCTATTTTTGGAGAAACAATTTGAGAACATGGACGTAAGTTTAATTTTCACAAAGAGGTAAATAAACGCTGAGGTGCTTTCTTTATGAGCGGCTCTTCTGCTTTTACCATTTGGCAAGTAGCTTCAATATGAGAAGAAGGACGTGAGTTTATTTATGACTTTCTTATCTTTAAAAGACTCGACCGGTTCATTAGAGCTGTTTGGAGGATGTTGAGCCTTCGAAACTAAAAGCTGTCATATCGAGGTTCATCGAGTTCACGACCAGAGTTATGGAAATCCATTGGCTCGCTTCCAGAGTAAATGCTGGAAATCACATGAACCAAACAACGAGGCAAGAAAACAAACGAAGACGACGGCTGAGCGGCTTCTTCTTCAAATTAAACTCGAGCTTTGTTTAAAGCCTCGAGCCAGAAACACAGCGGATAGTTACAGTTTCTCTCCATTATTTCCAGTTTGATTTTTCTAATGATCAGTCTGGATGTTTTCTCTGCTGGTCGTTGCGACACTGATGCTCTACAGCAAGGCCACTGACCAGGCTGGCATGACCACGATGGCTCCATAACTTTAACTTCTTAATATTTTCTCTTTAATTTCACTTTGAGTGACTTCAGAGTCACACAGGAGAAATATCATGAGATAAACACACTTTTACACAGACTCTCCCAGCTTCTTTCAACAGTTCAAAGTTCTATCAGACTAAACTTGGGGAAACTTTTCAACCCAGGAGGTTTCAGCGTTACATCAGAAGCTACAGGTCTTATATAGATTCCCCTGCAGTTCGCTGTGACTCGTGTCTCATCTTTGGAAAAGTCCTGATGAGAATTTAAACTGAACTTCTGTCAGTTCAGGCGAGGCTTGCCTTCGTAAAGATGGAAACTGTGGGAAAGAAAAGAAAGTTCGATAACGAACAAAGGAAAACTTTTCCTCCCTTTCACTGTGACTTATTCTCTCAAGGTCTTTTCTCTTACAGTACACAGCAGCGTTTCATTGCTTGCGACCACTTTGACCTCTACAAATGGTTCCTGTAATGCAGCTTATAGACAAAACTGTCCTCAGTCTGCGGCTGGATTTTGAAGGGCATCAGCTAAAAGCCTTAAATGTAGAAGGTGATGCAGATTTGCACGAGGCCACGACGTGACATTTACCAGGTGATGACATGGAAGCAGAATAAAACCACTCAAGAGGCAAAGAGAGGAGATAGAGCCTGTTAAAAGGAAGCAGAGACTCTGTTACAGAGAAGAAATGAAAGATGACGAATCAAACGTTCAGTCTTGCAAACATTATGTGGTGATTACAGGTCTGTATTAGAACTATGATCAATCTTCTTTTTATTGCTGTCAGCAACAAAAATCAGACTTCTGTACTCGGTGTGCGGCTCGGTGCCCAGAAACATCGACTCCTACCTTTTTTTTTTCAAAGCTAAATGTCATTTTAACAGGGAGGGACTATTTTCAAATGTGGATTAATACATAGATTGATTAATTTCTTTTCCACAGCAGAGACACGACCTAATGACTAAGAATCAATCATGCATTCAAGGTCCAGTGTGCAGGATTTAGTTGTGAAGTTGCCAAAGCTGCAGAAAACATGGTGGTGGTGATGGAGTTTAGTTGGTGATGGAGTTTAGTCGACAGGAAGTGATCTGACAGGTGATTTAGTGACCTTATTTTGGGACTGACAACCTACCTGACACTGTCTGAACTGTACTGACGTAGTAAACACCACCCATCTGGCACAGCAGGCAGTTAAAAACAAACTCCAAATATGGTCTGACCCTGGCGTGCAACGATGAAGGAGAGAGGTGGGGAAGAGAGGAAGTAACTTCAGTCCTTGACTTATGGTCAAACACAGTTACCAAGCGGTGACGGAGCACATGGACTGGAGTAAAGCGAGTCCACGGGTCACGTACCGCTCCATAAATAGAGCCACAAACAGAGGAATGATGCTCTTCAGCTCGTCCAGCTCATTCATGCGTCTGGCGAGGACTCCCGCCCCGCGGCGTCCAGCAGAACATATTCTACATCGTATGTTTTGTCATGAGCAAGTGATGACTCACCGAGCCGCCTGAAGCTGCGGGCTGTCAGCAGGTTCAGCATCAGGACCCAAATTCACCCCCTGAATCAGATCTGCAGCTACACGAGCCAGAGCAAAGTGTCAAAAACTGCAGTTCCTCTAACGTCCACCTGAGGCTGGCTCCAGAAGTGAGTCAGTCTCCATAAGTCCCCATGTTCAAATGTCCAACTTCACAGCAGAAATAAACATGTTTACAGCCATGTTTATGTGCGGACGTCTCGGAGACTACGTCCAGGTCTTAGACAGTCTGCGGGGACGTCACAGAGACTACGTCCAGGTTTTAGACAGTCTGCGGGGACGTCTCAGAGACTACGTCCAGGTTTTAGACAGTCTGTATTTGATTCAGTTCATATAAAAATAAGAGTAGAGTAAGTAAACGTCATTATTTCAGTTTCCAACTTTGTATCGTCTAACACTGAATCTTTTGCGATGAAACAAACACTGAACATGTTGCTGTGGCTTTAATTTGACTTTAAACATCTTCAGACATAATACAGAAATATGGAAACAGTGTCAAGGCCGTCATATCATCTGTTTTTACACTTTAACAGTGTTCAGATGTGACGGTGCACACACTGTTTGAGTGACCGAGTCGAACACATCCAGGTTTTCCTCTCTGTCTAAACATCCACAGTCACCGTCTGAGTGTTTCTTCATCTCAGCAGAGTTTCTTCAGTGACTCAGACATTTTTAGCGTTGCTATCTCTTTAAATGTGACTGTTTGGTTGAGTTTACATCTTGCCATGTGGGGCCCCTTTTTGTTTTCTTTATGGCAACCTTGAGGCTGACGAATGGCTGTGTGTGTGTGTGTGTGTGTGTGTGTGTGTGTGTGTGTGTGTGTGTGTGTGGAGCTGGTCAGAGGTCACATATTTCTCAGACACACTGTCCACATCGCTCATTAATAAACATTGTGTGTTTATCTGTGCACACATGAGCCAAAGTAGTTGTTGCTGTGAGTGTGTGTGTGTGTGTGTGTGTGTGTGTGTTTGCATCAGCAATGGCCTTCTGCAAACGCACACACACACACACACACACACACACACACACACAGTCACACAGTCACACTGAGGACTGGAAGCTGCCTGCACTGTTTGGCTGTAATCACTTCCTTAGCTCAGCAACAGGCTCGTTTTGTGCTCGTTTGTTCCTGAGCTGATCTGAAGGCTCACAAAGTGACTCAGGTAATCACACATCAGCTAAACTCACAGTTGACAGTGACAAACTCTTAAATAATCTGATTTTTGTCGTCACCGTCGCTTCAGATCTGAAAAAATCAAGATGATGTGTCTTAAACCTGAATTTTTACTCAGCATGATTAAAATGTTTCTGAAACGTACACCGTCTAACACTTTGTTTGTTTTTTTTAAACCTTTATTACTTTCTGTCACAAAAACATTGAGCAGCTTCAGCGCTGAGGTCTGAGGACGCAGCAGCAGGTTAGAAATCTCTGAAGGTGACATCGAGCGTGGGCTGATTAATCATGAGGCCGTCTGTGGAGGGACGTTGCTCTGCTTTGCTGCCGGGCCTTGAGGCAGGTTTACATGGATATAAGCAAAACTGTAAACAACAACACTTTTGTGCGGAGAGCTGACAGGAAGTGAAAGTCCTCTGCCAGGGACTATTGCTTTGTCAGCATCTTAAAGCCTCGGGTCATCCAACGTCTATAAAAAGATGGTAGAGTACGTGTCTCTGAAGCACGGAGCATTGATCAGACAGTCTGTGAGGATGATGGAAAAAATCTTCTCCCACACTCACTGTTGAAGTATTTAGGAAGGTGAGGTCACTGAACTCCCCACACGACTGCTAGAACTCTCACCTACAGCCGCAGTACAAAGCTCTTACTCCGTCCTCATGACTCTGACTCTTGTTTTTAATCCTGACAGCTCTTCTTCTCCTCTTCAGATATTTTTAGCTCACATTTATTGTGGTTCAGATTCAGCGTTCTTCTTGTCAGTGCTGTTTCCAGGAAACATTAAGAGCACAGTAAGACAGGCTGGTGGAGAAAGTGGAACATCCAGCAGCTTAAAGGTTCAAACAATCGTCCTCTTGCAAGATTTCGTCTTTCTTCTGAGACTTCTGTTAAACAAAAAGGTCGATCCACGATCTGAGCCAAAAACACTTGATGGTCATTATTTTGGTGCAGTTGCCCCCCGAGGTTTACACTGCAGCCTGTTATGTGGCGATCTAATGGACCAATTCCATCCGATTAGATTCCCCAGTAAGTAAAGAATAGAGTCTGAAGAATAGAGACTGATGAGCAGTTGGCATGTTGCACGGCAGCCAATGCCATCAGTGTATGAATGTGTGAATGAGATATGTAAGTACAGTGCATCACCATCTATGTCTCCTGGCTGATGTAGCACACATGCTGACAAAGATGAGGCGTTAATATCTCCAGGCTGCTTTTTCTGCAGTTTTTCTGCCCCCTTGTGGCCAAAAAGAGAAAAAAAAACTAACAACTTCATCTGGAGACGTTTGCAACTAAAATAACCACAAAATCCACAGCTTCAGGCCGCGTCGCTGCCACATCATGAGCCAGAAGAAAAGCAGAGTTTGAGACTAAACCAAACGGTTATTTTCAGACGCATCAGCAGAAGTGAAACTTTGTATTTTTAACAAGAAGCTGAGGTTTTAATGCTCGCTAGAGGAACTTACTAACGTACCTTTGCTTGTTGATGACTTCCCTAATGGGAAAAATAGTCCAAACCAGTTTAGAGTTACGACCAGAAAAAATGCACCAAAATCAGCTGCCGTTTTTTTAGTCAATGTCCTTGAACTTCTTCAGTTTCATTTTCCTTTTGCATATTATATATCTATAATTTTTATGGTTTTGGCCGGCGAGCAACTTTTCTATCCACCCAGGAAATGGACGGCGGCCAAACAGCGGCTGTATTATAGCATTAAATTAAATCAGACTGCATCAACAGAGTGGATGTCCGTAAAGTTGGCTGGGGTTGGAGAACTGTGAGGCTGAATATGTGCGTGTTAACATTCGTCCTGGGGATGCTGAGCCGTCACACATTAACTGAAACCCAACCACAAAACCGCAACTCGAAGCATCGAACGGGTTCTGAATCTCAACACCGTGGAGTCCAGTTTTAGGGCGGGTTGTGATTGGTTCGTTGCTCCAACACGGGAAAAGCCAAAGTAGATGAGTTTGCAAGAGAAACAAGATCAATTATCTGACTCTGCAACATGTGTTAGCTGCAAAACCAGGCAAATATTGGAAGTACAATGTGTTGCGTTGGGCTTCATAATGAGATTATTCAGGGATATTTATGAATATCAGAGCTGCAGTTTGTGTGTAAACTCTCGGAGGGTTAGGAACCTATGGATTGGAAAATAAGGAGTTTCCTGTCAATAACCAGCAGTGACGTGCTGGTTGCACTGCAGTCTCGTCTTTTTAAATCACATCTGCCATATGCTGCTGATGCTGCTCATGAATTATGTATATGCACATGTAAACCAGAGCTCAGCCAATGATCCGCACACGCATGTAAAAAGGCTTCAGAGTCGGACGGCAGCGAGACGAGTTTTTCCAATCACAGAAAAAGCCGCTGTAAACCATCCGTGATGTAACATGCGTGTCTCAGCAACATAACTCATGAATTAAATGTAGCAGAGCCGCTGAGGTGGAAGTCATGCAGACGTGCTGGAGTGTAAAAAACACTGAGATGTTTCTCATCAGCCGCTGGGTTCATCTGTTAACGAGGATTTTCACACAGTTATCTCGTCGCCTCAGTAATATTTCATCGTGACAGACTTTCAGCTTTTCTGATCACAGTCATGGACAGACAGTTTTCACAGAGACTGATGCAGAAATCCGTTTAAAGAAACGAGCCGCCATCTTTTGGGTTGTTGTACATTTCTCTATTTGCAAACTCAGTACAATAACACTCTGCAATGACACATATACTAGACGAGGCAGGACTGAATGAACGGATCCAGGAGAAGAAGGTTTGTATCCTGTGTGCAGCTGAAAAGTTGCTTTTGAAGAGAAAATGATGGTTTGGGTTAAAATAAGTTGACTTAAAGCTTCATACAGGAGAGCAGCTTTCTTTACACATCACCACCTCTCGGTATCAGATGGCATCCAACTAGTCTCGAAGACTGTGAGCAACAGGATTGAATCACACAGCAAAATATACATTTAACTGCCCTCTTGAACAACATCTTGATTTTTGGACAACTTAATTCATCAATGCCTTCAAAGAGTCACCAATCCTCGATGGTTAAGGTTTGGTCCACGTGTTGGTCAGAGCCAGGGACAGATCATGGTTAATCTGTGAGACCCATCGGATCGACGAGCCTCCTGTTTTAATACAGCATCACTGCTGCTGCTGCTGAACAGACGAATGTCCCTCTGGTGTCGTGCACGTAATGACTTTACCTGTTGACAAATTGCTCCCGTGAGAAAGATGCGTCACTTGGAAATGTGGCATGAAGCCTCATAAATACATAAAAAAACAACCTTCGCTGGAGAATCAGTTTTATTTGTTGAACAGGGTTTTAGTTTTATTATTTTAGGAATGAAAAGTATATCGACTGATAAAGTGAGCTAATATAAAGAATGATGTATGTGCATGCGGCATTCCTCACCTCATATCTGTAAAAGATAAAGAGGAACCGCCGTCTGTTCACTTCTGTTTGCTTCTGTTTGCTTCTTCCGCTCCGTATGGATAAGTTACATATTTACCTGAAGTTCATGTTTGCTCAGAGAGATGGACGTCACCTCATCTTATCTTCTCATTATGGGTCAACACAGACGTTTGCTTTGACTTTTAGAGCTCGACGTCGTCCTGTAGGCTTCTCGACAGTCTGAGCATGTTTCGTTAACGTCAAAACCTTCAAGCACGGCTCAGATTTAAGTGAGAATTCATCTGAAAGTCAACGTTTTCCAGCCAGAATGAGTTTTGAGGGCAAGCAAAAGATAAATTGACAAGTTCAGAGCCAACAAGAAGGGTTGTCTTCTTAGATTTGAGCAAGTGGATGAATTTTCTTGCTCTGCTGCTCCACTGATTTGAATTTATGGAATCTGATTGGACGTGAAGTTAGGAGAAGGTTATTTCCTGTGCCATCAGACATCTTCTTGTCTCCAAACTGCCAGAATAAATCTGTTCTTTGGTGCATCTGGACAGCAAAAAAACAACAACATGAAATGCAATTCAAATCAGATCTGAGCCTGTTTTTGGACGTGGTTTCAAATTCCAAATTGGATTTCTCTCCTGATGCTGTGGCTGCTCGTATCACATCGTCAAATCCAGAGTGATGGAAACGCTTCAGAGTGGCTCAGCAGAGTTACAGCAGCAGCTGGGCTTCATCTACCACCAGCAAACAAAGAACGCTGCGATGCATGAGGATAGATCGGTGATGTCTGGATCTGATGAAGCGTGAAGATGATTTTTGAAGATTTCTGGATGTCTTGTCGAGATCTGTCTGCCAAAAACTCTGTTACTAAATGCCTCGTCGTGTTCTTTGAAGCGCTTCTTTGGGATTGCAACTTGTTTTATGCTCGTTTGTTGTTTTTAATTTGTCCCCGCTCGCTCGGAAAAGTTCGACCTGCAGCAGTTATTTCTGGATTTGTGCTTGCTCCGCTGTTTTGATCTTTAATAAATGTCACCATTTCCCAAACCAGTTATTCTGTTTCTTTACAACTCAAGGGCTCATAGTTGTAGTAACTTTAGGTTGATGTAGATTTAAATGTGAACGTTTGCTCAAGCTGAACATTGAGTTAACTGGGATGTGTGAAATGTTTTCTAAAAGCTCTGTTCACCAAAGATAAAGTCAGTGCAGCTCCAAACGTAGCCTTGCTTTAAGCTTCATGCTGGCTCTTTGCAATCAGCTTTATCTGAATCAGGTGTGAGCAGCTGGAACAAAAAAACACACACCTGAACTCTTGACTTGAAATCACAAAGCTTGAACCCTGTGCACATTTTTCCAGACTGAATATGGATCCATGCGAGCGTCTCTACTGCCGCCACATCCATCAGGAATGTGTCGAGTGTTTAAAGTTCAATGGCGGGTCGATTTGCGGCATTCATGCGATTCACAAAGAACTCAAAAGTCAATGCGTCGCCCTGCATATTTCTGAAGACGCCTGTCACCTCTGAAGACCCTCACAGCTCCTCTTAACTGTCAAATCGTTAAAATCTGATTTCACGTGTTCGGATGTTTGAAAAGAGGCAGAGGAAGTCGAATCAGCGCCCATTATGTAACAATGCTTCATGGATTTGTCGTCGGCTGGTGGTGCGAACGGAGTAAAGTTAATTTTATTTACAGACTCATCATATAATTTCTGCAGTGTGACGCTGCTGTTCGTTTCTCCATCCAGGTTCTACTAAATGAACGATGAATGATGTTTAGTTAGCAGTTTTTTCTCCACCATCAGGGTCTTTAAATGTCGCAGTGCCACAGCTGTATCTGGAGTAGACAAAGTGAGCGTCAGCAAAAGTTCAACTCGTACAGTTTGAGGAGAAAACTTTTGATGCAGGACAATTAGAAAAACTTGACTGAAACTGAAGCAACTGTCGGATGCCTCTGCTGCGACTCTCAGTGAAGCCGGTTAAATAACGCTGATGATCTAAATCTCTTTTTAGCCGTTATGCTGCGTTCACGTGCTCGTCTACAGTCCTCACTGTCCCTCTGGGCTCTGATCAGATGCTGCAGAACCTCTTAAAAGGGAAATGTCCCGAACTTTCAACCTTCGTCTTCCATTGACAGAATAAAATTAGTGGAGGCACTTTCTAATGTCCAGCAGGGGGCAGCTCCACTGGCTGTATCGACTGTGATGGAAAAATAAGCCAACTTCTTGCTTCTTCGTGAGTTTATGGTCTTAATCTGTAGTTTGAAGTCTTCTTCCACACAGCATGACGATCATTTGACACGATAATGAAGAACCATTGCAGCGTTGTGATTGGTCACATCATCATCATGTTTCCTGTAACAGTGTCACAGTTCAGTTTGTTTTTAGCTCCATCAGCTCGAAGCAACAACAGGTTGAAATGTTCATTAGACTTCATTAATTTTGCGTCAGGTCCCTGAAGTCCTGCCGGGCAGGTCGCATCATGCCCCTGTAACACTGCTTCTCTCTGAGATACAGACTGAGGCTCGGTCCCTGTGGAGCTCAGAGCTCACAGTAATCCATTCATTCTTAAGGAGCTCCAGACAAGAAGGACAGAGCCTTTCTGAGGTTGGCTGTCTGCTCCAGGTTGCTGTTTTCAGCAGAGGTGGCAGGTTTGGACCACGTGAACACTAAACAGGCCTTGAGGTTCACTGGCTGGGCTGCTGCCTTCGTCCTCGGCCTCTCCGAGCCTCTTATCTGTCTGAGAAAACAGAGTCGAGGCAGCGAACGCATCTGACAAGTCCAATCAGTCACATGAACCTCAGCTGCACAGCGTGAAGTGTCCTTGTGTGGTGCTGCGTTCTTTTTATTATACAGAATCGAATTTATTTGTTTTGGAGAGTAGTTTCCACTTCTTGTAACATTTTATGTATTTCTGTTCTTTTCTTGCCAATTCTCACTCCAAGACTTCAAGTATGGCTGCTGTGTCAGCAGATGAGGACGTTAGGACAGTGAATTTGTCATTAGTGGATGTGCCCATCTGTCGTAATGTTTCGATGTGCTGCTGAAGTCAGGTGATGTAATATAAATTCTTAGAGTCTAACCGTAGATGCATGTTTATCACTGATAACCTGCACACACAGAGAAGTTCTGCAACGTCCTTGCTGATGTTTTTGGCGTTTTGGCAGTGAAGACACCAAATCTGCAAAACCTCTACGACCATAATAAAATAAAATGTTCATAAGTTGCTGAAGCGACGCTGAAAAACGTCCCATAGACCCAGTTAGCTGCCGGTGATATGCAAATTGCCCTTGATGCAGTGAATCATGGGTATTTTTCTGAAGCTTTGATTGCGCTCGTTCAATCAGTTTGAACGCAGCTGACCTGGATGTGTCAGACGACAATAAAGTCTTTTTCAGGAGGAACGAGGCCGCGGGCTTCGCTCCACTTCACGATAAATCAAAATGGAATGACAAAGTTTCACAGGTTGGTGAGCAGCGAGCAGACAGACGATGACAGGCTGCGTCTTTGTCAGCGAGTGACTCACAAACTCAACCACACATTAAGTGAAAAGTTAATTTCACATCTTACTGACAGTCGACATTCGGGAATCACAAAGTTCGGTCATGTCTGAGTTCAGATCACTTTGACATACTCGATGTTGATGCTCTTCAGACACACAGAAAGACAGTAGATGATAGTATCGTGTGTTTTTAGCGAGTTCAAAGGTGGAGAGACTGAAGACGGGAAACAAGTCCACCAAACTGAACACAGAATAGTTTGTCTGCTGTTGTAGTGTTGGGAAGTTCAAGACTCGGATCTCTGACGGTAAACTGAACGAATCTTTTGTTGAGTCTCTCTCACGTAAACGTGGCAAACGAACGGAAGACCGATGATCGTATGAACGAAACGCTGTGTGTACTGCTCGGGTTAATAGAAATGTTCTATTGTGGGTGCTTTATTGGATCAAAGGTGTCCGTTCAAACTGGATATCAGGAGGTTTCACATACTGCAGTTCTTGTCAACAGTCTAACCAGAATTTTTTGAAGGTAACTATGGCAACAGTGTGGTTATAAAGTTCCTCATTGCCAGTAAAGCACAGCCCCTTAAAGTGTTCCAATATCGTGAAATATTGGACTGTTCATTATTTTCTTATTCTCATGGTTCATCATCGTTATCGAAACGTTTGGCTCAGTTAGTGCTTCAGAAGTTTGGTTTCATAAAGATTGTGGACTTTCATAATTCATAAAGTTTGCTTCATAATTTAAAATGTGGTTTGACAAACCTCGTTCTCACACTGCTGCTTCAAAGCTCATAAATTTACTTTCTCAGTTAAAGAGCTTTGTTACAGAAATCTACTAAAAAATGGGACCAGCAGCTCGTTTGTGGTGAATTTCTTTCCATCCAAACTTCTGCCAGTTTTTGCAGACACGGAGGTCATGTGAGCGTCTGAGGAGGAGGAGGGGAGTGAAATGCCACCGAATCCACAGAGAAAGACGAAATCCGTTTCACTTCTCTGTCTTGTTTTTGTCTGCCGTCGGCTCTCCTCTGCAGCCGACAAAGCGTTCACAGCGATTTTGTATTCAGCGATAAACGTCTCGCTGCCTTTCATCTCTGCCGAGTTCGTCCTCTGACTCGTAAGCAGCAGCTGAACACACAGCGGCTCTCTGTGGTCGCACAGCGCTGATCGATAACCGTTTCCAACCCGGGAGTTTTCTCGAGCTCTGTCAATTTGAAGATTGATCCTCTAAACACCGACCAATGTGTGTGTGTGTGTGTGTGTGTTTAGCATTTGTTTGAATGCACAGCCTGAGGCCATAAGCAGCAGCGGGCAGTCTGTGTGTACTCTGAGTAATTAGACCGCTCTCCAGGACAAAGTGATGACTTTGTTTAGATCACTTCCTGCTTCCGTGTTCAAAATAAAGCCGTGATTGACTTTTAGTGACTGACATAAACTGAACGTACTGCGGCGAGAAACATTAAGAAAAGTCACGTAAACACAAAAAAATGACACCAAACTTCTGTTTGGTGTGCGAGCGTTCTTTCAGTTTTACCAGCTGTAGCCAAACGAGCAGCTGCCGTCAGTCAACCCACCAAAATATCTGATATATTTATTTATTGGCAAGCCAGGCCTTCTCGTCCAACATCAGTGCCTGACCTCATCCACATAGGACCATAAATCACGATGGATCAATGAGTCAAACACTTCGATCCATGAGATCAGGGTTTGTGTCCTCTGGGAAACATCAAGTTAGTGATTTTCCATCAGTGTTAAAATAATACGTCTGCGTTTAACTTTTGGTTTCACAGTGAACACAAACAGATCTCACATGCAGACGCAGCTACAAATGTAGAGTCACCATGCAGACTCTGAACCTCAGTGAAGATTTATTTTCACTGAACTTTGCCTCAGCTTAGTTTTTCGTGAACTTTTGCATTCAGTCCTGTAACTTCATGTCAACTTCAGGAGGTTTTCTGCCATCCTGTGAGCAGCAGCTTCAATCCTACACAAATGAAATTAGCTCCACACAGTTGGAAGCTACTGTAGACTCAAAGTGTTTACTGTTGGACAGAAATAGCTGCAGCCGCCGGTCTTACTGCTAGCTTTGACACAAGGTCCACTTTGTGTCTGCTACAGTATCCTGAGATTCACAGCAGGCAGCTCTGCGTCTTCAGGCTGGAATAAAAGGAAATACTTTTGCATCATCCTTGGCTCTGATGTCGTAAAGGCTCGCCAACGTTCGGAGTGCTGCGTTTTTAAAATAGCACACTTCTTGGGAAAATCGTACCCGGACACAATGTGAGAATCTCACCTCCTCAAACCTCCGTCACGGACGGACTCCAATCTGTCGTCTCAGCTCCTCGTGTATCTCAAATCAGCCTCCTGACTTTGAACTCGCAGCATCCTCTGCTCGCCTGTTTCTTCCAGCTCAGTGCAAAGAGTTGTGTATATGTATATAATATATATATATATATATATATATTTGTGTGTCTGTGTGTGTGATTGGGCCAAATTTTCTGCTCCAGTTTTCCAGCCTGTCCGCTCAGCTCGCTGCTGCAGCTCAGTGAAACAGACTCGTCTTAAATGAGCCAGCTGGAGGACGCGTTCAGGCCTGTGTTCTGAATTATAACGTGGGAGCACGCAGGGCAGATATGTCTTATATTATTATTGTTATAATGGAAGAATGCCAGTTGTCAGGATCCATGTTTGGCATCGATACAGTCAAAAAATCTGGCAAGCTCTTATAATATTCAAACATGCATAAACATAAACATGCTAATCTGAACAGCTGCTGTGTCACGGAGGTCAGGTGGTGAAGATCTGACCGACCGACCGGCCGCTGACCGAGCCTCAATCTGCACCGACCAGGCTGAAACAGACAGCTGCAGCAGCTCAGACTGCTTCAGGAACTCTGATGAGCTACAACTGTTTTAAAATGGAGGTCAGTGTGACAAACAGGAGGCTGGATTCAAAATGGGATCTCAAACTTCCCAACGCAAACTGTCCAACCATCCAACCGAGTGGATGTGCTAATAATGACGTTAAAGCACACCCTCTCATGTAATACTGTGATTATTACCAACTTAAATAAAATATAGTCAAAAGATTTTCATGTTTTGGGGCAATTTGCTCTCAAATTAGCATATTAACGAGGTGCACACCTGTATTAACGAGGCTGTATTAACGAGGCGCACACCTGTATTAACAAGGCTGTATTAACGAGGCGCACACCTGTATTAACAAGGCTGTATTAACGAGGCACACACCTGTATTAACGAGGCTGCATTAACGAGGCACACACCTGTATTAACGAGGCACACATTTTCAGGATGTGACGATGTGGAGTATTATGTTTAGTGATGAGTCAGGTGTGCTGTCATGATGACTTCAGCACATTCTACATGTTCTAGCTGACCAATCAGATTGCTCGGTCAGACCTTCTTGTATAATCTGAGTCTGCTCTGTAGTCAGGTCGGAGGTCACACTCAGTTTAAGAACATTCGTGTTTGCATGCTGCGATGATGATGATGATGATGATGATGATGATGAGTCATCCCGTATCGATGTGAATGCAGTGTGATGTTTTTTCAGTGTAACGTGTGATGTTTGGTGTTCGGGCTCTGACCCCGTCACCGCCCGCAGGCCGAGCTCAGCACAGCAGGGAGTGACGATAATGTGACAACAGGACGACACGAGGGGGGCGCTTGTTTTGTTTCTTCTATGTGGCCAGTACGGGTGGTTGTGCTCTCTGAAGTCTTCCCCGCGCGGTGTCTTCATTTTTTCTGCACAAATGCAACAAAAACAGTTTAAACGTGGCCTAAAAATACAAGAATAACACTCACACCTCCTCCTCCTCCTTCTCGTTAGGGGAGTGAGAGCTCACCAGTGAATATTTTTGTCTTTCATTTAATGTAAATGTGAAAAACATCTTTTCATGCTACGATCTAAAAACAGCTTCTTCATCTGGTGGTTAGCGCTCCTGCAGCTCCTCCTGCTTTCTGCTGTCAGCTCGATTTTCCATCGGTCGCGGATCTGGAGTGAGTGTGTCCAAGCGGGACGGGGGAGTCGAGCGGTGACAGCTTTAACCTTTAATGTGTCATCTTGGATGGCAGGAACACAGAACTCCAGCCAGGCCGGGCTCAACCGCCGCTCCAAGACCGGGGATTTACTGAGACCCCGGGACCTCCTGGAGACCTCCATCTGGCTGACCATGAGGGCCAGGATTACAACCTGACCCACAAAGAGATGTGCCAAGAGAAAGCAGAGGTCACAAAATGACAAAGATGAATACGATATATGTGCACAAAGTGTGTGTGAGGAGGAATACCAAACCAAACTCATCAATTCAGAGTCTGAGCTAAAGAAAAATCAAATACCGCTCCAGGTTGCTAGGCAGACTTTCCAACATAGTGGAGGATGAAACACTTGTTTAGGTTTCACTGAGAGAAACATCCAATCAGTGATCTTCAAATTCTGTTGCCATGCAGCTAAAGGCAGAATGAAGTGAAGTGAACCTAAGCAGCTGAATCCTGTTTGTCTTCCTGCTCTTTGGTGTCGACCAATGAACACACAGAGCACAAGTGACATCACGGACAGGCTTCCAAAGCGCCGTCTGTCAATCAAAGCATCCACGCTCTTAATCCTGCATAACTTTAAGCCTTAATATAATGTGAACAGGTGAGTTGTATATAAATTCACCCTCAGTACAGTTGTCATGAACGGGGAAATTAGCTACAGAGACCAAAACTGTTTTTTGTACCAGGCTGTAAACATGTTTATTTCTGCTGTGAAGTTGGACATTTGAACATGGGGACTTATGGAGACTGACTCACTTCTGGAGCCAGCCTCAAGTGGACATTAGAGGAACTGCAGTTTTTGGGCACTTCTGCATTGGTTGTCGCTCGGTGTTGAAAGCTGCAGGTATAACCAAAACAAAGCGCTGAAAGCAGGGACTGCCTCTAACTTTGTGTAATTATTGAGAAAGAACTGAGAGAGAAACGAAAGTGAAGATCCACAGACTGAAAGAAAAAGAGAAAAATAATCCCAGGAGGGAAAGTCCAATTTAGACGTGCCAAAGAAAATAAAAAGAGAGAGAGACTCGCTGCAGAGGACTGAAATTACACACCAAGGACGGAAAACACTGCAGGTGAAGCAAAGGAGAGCAAAGACATGGAGGAGAGGGCCGGCTGGGGGGATGATGGAGGGATTATTGCAGAGAAGGAGAAGGTGGGAGGAGGCGAGCGGTTGTAGCGGGTAGACGGAGGAGAAAAGAGAGCAGAGCCGAGCGATGGCGTTGTCGCGTGGGCGTGACAGATGAGTTGCTTTAGAGAGAGAGAGAGAGAGAGGAGGACTCAGCCATCTGCTCCTTCTTTGCCACCTTTCCACTCGCCGGACGCAAAATTTGATCGTCGATTAATAACGCTGTATAAATACTTTTTTTTTTTACGCCGCGGTGATCAATCATGCGTTCTGTTAGCTCAGCAGCTCGCGGAGGTTGTGGGGATTGGAGAGCCGGCGGTGGTTAACAGGAGGCAACTGCTGAACATGGCGGAAAAAGCAGCAGAAAAAGTGCAGCTGGTGTTAATCTTGTGCACGCTCAGGAAAAATAAATGGACCTTAGAAAAAAGCACCGAGGTGAAGAGTGCGAGTGTTAAAGGAGTCCCAGTAATCTGATCAATTAAAAATATTGAATTTCAACAAGTTCTCTTCCTCAAATCATAAATTTGTCAGCGCCGTTTTGGCCTCTAACGTTAGAAAGTGTGCTCTGTTGCACCTGTAGCCCTGATAGTGATGTCACGGTGTACTGACACACCCCCTGGAGTACACTTCTACATCACTACAGTACGTTACAGTACAGTAGTATACAGTACTTCAAGAACAAGCTCTTCAGGGGTGGCGAGTCCTGCTCAAATGGCTTCTGTCGTTTTTCTGGCGAGCTTGGTCGTGTAAGTTGTCACTTGTGGTTTCTCTGACACTTATCTGGCTCCTTTCAGAAAAGGACAGTGTCGCTACAGCCCCAAAATCTGACAGCTACACTTTGTCTTTCAGTTTATTAAAGGTCCAAGATGGCAAAAATGGAATATAATATTATTCAGACTTAAGATAGCTCATTTTAGTTGTAACTTGCAGCAAGGGAACAACTTACAGACGCTGTGGTTCAGTAAAGGTTCAAAGGTTCAGCACAGTACATATACAATGAAAGCAGCACTTCCTCACCCACTGCTCGTCTATCATAGTTTCAACATGGGCATCTTAAACCATGTATGGTCACAGAACATGATGCGTTGGGGTGCAGTTGTTGTTACAACTGCCTGTCAATTTGCAACTTCCCTAAAGCTGAGCACACAGTAACCGCGCACAAACACGTAAGGTCACAAATGGGTCATCTCTAAAGAGAAAAATACTGAAAGTGTAAAGGATAATAACATTTTTCTAACAATCTGCATAAGTATGTTTTCATGTGCATAATCACCTGAAAATAAGACGATACACACTGACTGTGAAACGATTCACCTCGTCCGCCATGTTGAGCCTCCACGGTCCACCAACCTTCATCAAAACGAAGACAAAACAGTAAATCTCAAGTGATCAGAGTAACAACAGTGTAACAATGAAACAGTGTCTAAACAGATCGAGACACTCGATTCCAAATCCTCATGGATACATTTGAAAGGTCAGAAAAATCCATTTAACTTAATAATTTTAAAGATGAAGCCATAGGATTGATGTATTTATGGGTTGAAGGTCAGTTGGACAGTCTGTAGTTTGTATTGTTTCTCAGGGCTCTGCATTGTTTGGACTCCTTTTACACTTCTATTTAAGACACTTTGGGTAGGAGTGTCAGCTAAATGTCTACATAAACTTGTGTTTTTCCACGGCACTTACACCAACGTCAGTCCAGACTCCCGTTGGTGCTTCCCTGACGGCAGTTTGCAGGTTAAATTAAGTCTTTTGTGTGGCCCAGAGCATTTTCCCCAGGTTGTCTCGGCCCTGCCCCAGCTCTTCAAACACTAAAACCACACGCCCAGCGGCGAGGAAGCGTGCCTTTGGTTGAAAAGACGCCATTGTCTGGCCAAATGATTGTGAGTCATTGTACTGGCAGCACAAGCCGGGAGTCAAATGATGTGATGTAGCAGAGAGACCTCCATTGTGGCCCGTATAAAGCTGCGGCAGGAACGGCGACCCTGGCAGATACCGACTGTTGGACGTTCAGGGGAGTTTTGAATGAATAGTGGAGTAATTCAGTCAGTGGCGACGAGGTGATTAGCATTTTGAGTGGATTCACCGCCGGCTCTGTCCCATTCACAGGGGCGAAAACTGTGAGTAAGCCAGCAGAATCTCTCGGCGGCCGGGTTTGTTTGGGAGGAAAAGGTCACGTTAGAGACGTTCTGACAGCTTTCACAGTCACAGGTGGGAGAACAAGCCACAAATAAACTGGAATAATGTCAAAGTGTCTAAGTCAGTCCATCAAAATCACCACAAAGACCTCACTGCTTTACATTATTTAAATTTTTAAAAGTTGTGCACAATATTTATTTTTAAATGGCAAAAATAATTAATATTGGCCATTTTATTATAATTATACTTTAAGACACACTGCATCTGACATGTGGACTAGAAAAAGACTTTAATGCCTATTTGAGATGTTATTTTAATCACTCGTACATTAATTTTTGAAACTAACTCCAGGATATGTTGAAGATTTTTGCTTTACAACAACAGAAGTTAAATATGATAAAACAAAAGAAGAAGAACTCTTTGAGTAACAAGAAAAAACAAGAAAGTTCACTTGTGCGAAACAGTTTTGTTCTCATCCACCTGATTTGATGAAATTTAAAGTTCAGAAACATTTTCATGTGAATCCAGTAAATAAATGAGTATGTGAAGAAATGTTGACACGTGTATGTACGCAGCTTCAGATCCGTGAGAGGCTTAAACACATTTTCTAGTATAAATTAGCTAAATTTTGTTGGAGCTCTCTGAGTCTTTTCTAATCGTCAAACTGGGACTGTTGCTTTTTCAGGGACAGCTAATAAACACTTTTAGTATTTCCTTGTCAAAACACTGTCAGGGTTGGATCACATATCTTCAGATTTTAGTTTTTTTCTACAGTGAAGGCAGCAGATTGGAGATTCAGAGGCAGAAATGAAAACATACATTTTTTTCTGCCTTTTCCTAATGAGCACGATAGGCTGCCAAGTTGTTTTTGGCAGTTTCCAGCAGCAACATACAGACTTCATACTTCAAACAACAAATCGTACCGTTCTAGAGTCTTTGCTCCTAATAAGCCTGATTTGTTGTGGTATTGAAGTCCTCTCCCCCATCGAGAAGACAGATGGTGAAATCCATGAAAAAAAACGATTCAGCTGAATGAGTGAGCCAGGAATCTGCAGGTGTGTGTGTGTGTGTGTGTGTGTGTGTGTGTGTGTGTGTGTGTGTGTGTTCAGCCTGCCTACACACAGGGCTATCTACCTGCTCAACATTGACATGTAATCTTGGAGTCCGTTCACTCAGATCTCAGGATTTAATTCAAGTTTGTTTGAACAAAATTCTTCGCAGACGATACAATGTTTTACATGTGACACAGTATCTAAAGCTGTGTGTTGTTTTGTCATGTTTTTTATGATTTCAGTCAGCTGATTCATGTGAAATGTGTTTGTTATTAAAGGACTGTTTCACTCATATTCTCATTTACTTACTTCATGGTCTCAGTTCAGGCTTTGGGTTGTATCTGCTTTATGTTTTAGACGATGATTATGAAAAGAGACCTCAAACGTATTGAGGCCACGTTTTACTACACTGAGTGCAGTAAATATAATTCATTCCTACATTTTGATTAATTTCTGTAGGTTACATACAGAGAGGCAGCGCAACAGACTGGCCTTTCACCTTGAAGAATGAGGCGCACCTGCTTCAGGTGTTCTGTGGTTGGCGGTGTTGAATGAGGGCAAACTTGGATTAAGATGTAGCTGTGTGTTGATAGCCGGACTGTGTGTTCAAAATAGACTTTGTTATGAAGAAATAGATTAAAAAGTAAGGTTGATTTGTTAATTCAGTCCTTAGTTGTCCTTAGCCTGGTCTGTTGTTCTGCCTACTTAGTTGATATATAACTGGACTTTTGGTTAATGCAGATATGGACAGAATGTACATTTGGCATTAAAGTTCTGACCTTATCTGTCCAAACCGGGATACATTAAACTCTTATTTATTGATGAACATTTGTCTATATTCATGAGTAGCATGTTGTAGGTGTGAATTCAGCAGCTCTTTGATGGGAGTGTTGCCTCACTAAGAGATATTTTTAATTTCCTCAGCTGTGGAAGCACTTTTTCATTTTGTAATTTGTTCTTGATCTGAGAGGTGAGAGTGAGCGATTCGACTGAGTCTCAGTCGTATAATTCATCATCCAGGACTACAAAGTTTGTCTCTCTTTTTTGGGGATTCGTGCTTCATTCAAGGTGAACATCCCAGATTCTAACTTTCTGCTTCCTTTCTTCGTGTTGAAATAAGCTTTGCCTGCTCTGTAAGAGGAAAATATCACGCTGGGAGGCTCTCTGAGGAGCATGTGGTTCAGTCTGAGAGAATACATCAAAAATGCAATATGAGGGATGTTTCATACCGTTTTCATGGCATTTTAATAAGCATCACCTTCTTCTTGGTCTCCTTCCTCTTGAAAGCTCACGCAGACATGTCCTCCACACTGAGAGACTGCTGGTGCAATACTCATCTACTCATTTGTGGTGATATTCAGAGCTGTGAATGTGCTCGACATGTTTCTTGTGGTTCTTGCTCACATTTAGTCCATTATTTGGTTATTTTTTGCTTTTTATTGCATATATGTGAATTAATTCACGTATGTTTATATGATACTGAAATGTATTTATTTTTCTCTTCTGTTTCAGAGGCCAGTGATCCAAAATGGGAGGCAAGCTCAGCAAAAAGAAGAAGGGATACAACGTAAACGATGACAAGGCCAAAGACAAGGATGCCAAAGCAGAGGGGGCCTCTGCCGAGGAGAGCGAAGCACCGAAAGACAACAAAGACGAGGCCCCAGCTGCCACCACCGATGCTAAGGAGGTAGCAAACGACACGGCGGCCAAAGAGGCGCCAGCAGCAGCAGACGCCGCCGCGCCTAAAGAGGAGGAAAAGAACGCAGCTCCAGCCGCAAAGGAGCCTGAGAAACCCGCCGCCAACGCCGAGCCGAAAACAGAGGCACCCAAGAGCGCAGAGCCCGCCAAGGCCGAGGAGAAACCAGCCGCTCCCGCCCCGGCCAAAGAATCAGCCCCTGCTGCCAAGGAGCCCGAGGCTAAGGCCGCGGCGCCTGCCACCGCGGCACCTGCCCCCGCGGCTGAGAGCAAAGATGAGGCCGACGCCAAAAAGACTGAGGCCCCCGCGGCACCAGCAGCCAAAGCCGAGGCGGCCCCCGCTGCCTCCCCTGACCCCAAGCCCACAGAGGCAGCAGCGGCGGCGGCGGCTCCAGCACCGGCAAAGGAGGCCGCCGCAGCAGCAGCTCCTAGTTCAACACCAGCCGCTGAGCCTCCCGCCAAGGAGGCGAACGCCACAGAGGCACCAAGCAAGGATCAAACCGTAGCAGTTCAAGATTAATGGACAGCTTCTTTTCGGAAATGAAAAAATAAAGTACCTAACTCAACGACAACGAAGATTAAAAAGAAAAAAAATGAAATTAACTAGCCCACCCATATTATGATAATAACAATAATAATAATAATTGTAATGATGATGATTTGTTGAATGAGGAGGACTGGAGCAAACACCTGGAGAAGAAGTTTCCCACCGATGATTATTGCTATTATTATTGTTATGTTTGATTTTATTTTTTTCTGCTGTAGTATTTGAACTTTGATACGAGTCTGTGTCGGCCTCGCCATTCCACATCCATCATCCCTTCATCTCCCTCATACGGTCAAGAGGTTTAACCCATCTCAGCCCACAGAAAGCCTGCGTTCTCATGGGGGAGGGTTTAAGAAATCACTCTACCAGCTGGACTTCCATTCAAGCCGTCCACTCTTCGGCTGTCCCCCTTCCACTCATCCTCCTCTTTGGAGTATCGTGTTCTTGGCTTTGGTACCTGGTGCCTACAGTTTTTCGGTGCCGTGGAATTGTGGTTGTATCCTTTTTAAACCCATCTTCCACGCCCCGCCCTGTCCCGGCTTCTTTCTTTGGTATCGTTGGGTTGTGTTGCTACCCATCATTTCTCTCTTGGGTTTGAACGGCTTAAAAACTGAGAAGAACTCTTGAAGAGAGTTTAAATTTATCTCGAGGACCGAGCGCGTTCGGGCTTTCGTAGACATTCCGGAGGGTTGAAAAAACGGCTGACTTTGCAGAGCTGAACATATTCTTAGACGTATAAAAACAGTCGTAGGAATTTTTCAGATAAACTTCTAGATTTTGTACTGAAACCCTTAGGTATATTGTAAGTGAACTAAGTGGTTTTTTAACATTTGTAATACGTTTAGAAAACATCTGCAAAGCCTCGCTGAAAACAGATCTCTGCCGTGTGCTCAGAAAGTCTGACGGGAAACCTCGGATCCTCCATCAAAAAATCTGATGACTAATTTTCATCTATAAAAACATATCCGACCTGGACCAAACAGTCTTTACAATCACATCCTGGAGAGAGTTTGATCTCGCTGGCCTCGTGCCGATCTTAGAATACTAAGTTGGTGACAAATCCGTAACGACTCACATCCTTCACTTACTTGAGTAAAAGTAGAACACCATGATAGACATTTTTACAGTAGATATACTGTAAGTTCATTCTGTCAAGTCAAGAATACTTAAGAATTTAAAGTATATTGTGAAATATATCAGTATAGAGGACAGCCTACCACGTGTGGCTGCAGAAAATCACAAAACCTGGAGATTCAAAATGAAACAAAAACTCACCAAAAACTTCTGCCTGTGAATCTTCAAATTTACAATTTTGTCTGCTAACTTATGAATGTCTCCACAATAACAAACTCAGTATATGGAGGAATGTTCTGGCATCAGAGCATGAGTAACGGAGCGTGTCCCATGGAGCAAACCTCACCAGTTTATCATCTCAGCAGGTGGAAACACCTCAGACGAGCTCGTTTACAGCTGCTGCTTGGCCCAGGTCTGTTTGGATCCGTGTGGCTCTGAGTCATGAACAGTTTGGTCCCATCGAGGGCAGGCGGAGGAGGAGGAGGTGGAGGAGGAGGTGGAGGAGGAGGTGACGGGGTTCAGTGAATGATCAGATCCATCAGCTACTTACTTACTCGTCCTGCTATGTTTCGTACGCCACGCTGTTATTACGGGATGGAAAGAGCCTTGCAACATGAAAAGGGAGCTTCTGATTTCGTCATTTTTCACCCCTTCATGCATTTTTAATTTTTTAGAAATATATACAGCATGTATGTAGAGATTACTCAACTAAAAGGTATCAATGATACTGTAGGAAGGAAGGAAAGAAGGAAGGAAGGGAGGAAGGAATTAGCAGTAAAAGCTACTTAAGCATTCAAACTTTAAGTAGTGGGAGTGAAGGAGAAACTTTCATGCTTTTATATGAGCTGAAAAAAGGGAAGAAGGAAAAAAGTAAGGACAGAACGAAGGAAGGAAAGAGGGAATGAAGGAAGGAAGGAAGTGAACAAGGCAGGAAAGGAACAAGGAAAGAGTGAAATATCATCAGATCTTTCATCATCAGTGGAGTCAGATACCAGCACCCCAAGAAGTGCTTGAGTGAATGAACTTCTGTCGTGTCCATCTTTGCATACATGCAGGTATATATTTACATATTCACTCCTCTCATTCATCGGCTTCATCCACCTGACGCACGACGTCTCCCTCCCGGCACTCGTCAAACCGTAGCAGAAACAAACACTCGAGGAGCGTTTGTGTGTCACTTGGTTCAGTTTTTTTCTTCCTCTCTTGACTCAGTAAATTGCATGTCCGTGGTTGGGTGAACCTGTAGTCCTGTCTTTTTGGTCAAGTGGAAAAAAAAAATAATAACTATTATTTCTCAGTCTGCATCCATCCATAGCAACTACAGTTGATATTTTCATTTCATGTCTCACCGCCGCTATTTCCACACACACCACACACACACACACACACACACACACACACGTTCATTCAAAAACAAAACAAAAAGATGACATGGAAATTGATGCATTCAAAATTATATGTACTTGTATAAATGGTGCAACAGTAATAAAATGTAAGAAATTGACTGAAACTTGAGAAGTTTGTGCACTTTTTTTTTTCATGCACTCACAGCACAGAACAGATCGAACTGCCAGGAAGTCAGGCAGAGAGAATCCAATTTTCAAAATAAAACACCCCGTGCAAACTCCAGATCTTAAAAACAGACAAAACATTTATTAGTTGTGCCTGATTATGCTCTGAAGGGGTGCAGGGAGGGTGGAGATGATCCCAGCTGACACTGGGGGTGAGGTGGGTGCATCCTGGACGGGTTGTCAGTCAATCACGGGGCTGAAACGTGCAGCCAGACGAACAGTTACACCGTACGGACAGCTGAGAACGATCAGGCGGTGAAGCTGACAGCGACAGCTTTTCTAACAGACTGAGGCGGCCGTGGACCACCAGCTCTGTGTTCTGCAAAATAAAATCTCTGTTTCTGTCGATGACGGCTCTGGTGGCTTTGAAGAGCGCGTAGATCGATATAAACGCTTCAGTTTCAGGTTGAAAAGTGTCGGTCTGTTCTAAATATATCGTACACTTAAAGCCAGATTGATTTTTTCATGTTTTGTTGCTGCCCGACTTCAATAAATCTGAACTCACCCTTTAAGAGTCTGAACACTGACAAACAGACAGAGTCTGACTAGATGTTGAAGAGCTGAATGTTTTTCTCTGCTGTTAGTGGAGACGAGCCCGGAGACACGGCAGCGTGCAGCAGAACGCTCCTGAATGTCCTCTCTCTCTTTTAAAGCACCTTTAGCTCTCATACAGGTGAAAAACACTCAGACTCGTCTGTGTGAAGTGAGTCACGATATTTTAACACCACTGGCACAGCTTCAGCAGCACTCAGCCTCTCTGGAGCGTCACACATTAATACTATACAGACTTATTTTAAGGATGGAAACCTGGATCTACTATCCATGATGGATCTGCATGATGAGGCAGACTGTACTCAAACTCCAGCAAAGGAAATAAGGACTACTCAGCAGTTATGTGGAGAGGAAGCTGAACAAAGAAGGAGCCATCTTCCTCTCTGTGCACCCGTTAATATCAGATGATCAGCTGATCTGTAAATAAACAATCTGGCCTACAACTTCTTATAATCAAGTAAGTTTGAAACAGTGATGAATGAATGTGAGTTTCTCTGTCTTATGTCATGTAAACTGGATATCTTATTCTCCTTTGGACACTATTTCCTGGTCTCATAAATCAAACAATCGATTGATTAATCAAGAAAAAAACGAAGATGAGGAAGTGAAATCAGGATCAGCCAATGGATGAGGGCGAAGCTAACCAGGTGAGTCACGTCAGCGGTGCAGACGTGGGGCAGTACAGCATCACACTGAGGGAACACCGACTGACATTTGATGCAAGTATAGTAAAGAGTACATTTCATACACTGGGCCAATAAAAGTGTTTTATGGAATCATAAAAATACAGTAAAATATTCCTAATTGAAGACGTGCAAACGGACAGGAACTTAAAAATTAAACTAATTTAACTGCAGTTCAAATGAATAAAAATACATACTCGTGTGTTTTGATGCATATTGGACATTTAGCTTCTTCACATGCAGAGAAAAAGGATCTCTAACACCTGAAGTGGTGACATGATGTGTGTGATGAGGAACTACACACACACAGATACAATGAACTGAGGCTGCAGACACATTTATGGAGTCAGAAGAATAAATCAAATGAACAAGTTTGGTTTTGATCATTCATCAGCTGAAACATTCTCTTCAGTTTCTGTAGATGAGATGATCACCTCCGTGATGTTTCCAGAGTGTGGAGTCATACAGATAACACACACACACACACACACACACACACACACTGTTTGGCTGTTCGGCTGAACAATAATTTCATCTCTTATCACATAAAAAAGAAAAAATACAGCCGGGGGCACGAGAAAGACGACAAATAGGAAGGAAGCCGCGCAGAGAGGTGATGATTGATTTCTTTATCTCTTCCTCTTTCTCCTCGCCCTCCTCTCTCTCTGTCTCTCTCTCTCTCTCTCTCTCTGTCTCTCTCTCTCTGTCTCTCTGTCTGTCTCTCTCTCTCTGTCTCTCTCTCTGTCTCTCTCTCTCTGTCTCTCTGTCTGTCTCTCTCTCTCTGTCTCTCTCTCTGTCTCTCTCTCTCTCTCTGTCTCTCTCTGTCTCTCTCTCTCTCTCTGTCTCTCTCTCTCTGTCTCTCTCTCTCTGTCTCTCTCTCTGTCTCAGGGGGGGGGGGGGCAGTAAATCAAGGACTTAATCTCCCTGCTGTGATTTACACCTGTCCAAACTCTGTTTCTTACCCAGTCTTAGCTTCACCGTGCCTTCACTCAGACCACAACAAGGTTAGATAAGACGTGACGACGTATAAAACAAGTTCTGATAATGTTGAACTGCAGACAGAGACGGTCAGCGGGACAGAGGCCAGACTCAACATGCAGAAACTGTTAAAAAACAAACAGCACCCTGAGTAATTCACAAATCTGAAACATGTTCACCAAACCAGACGCCTGCATCAGGTCTGATTCATCAGAGTCATAAAATGTTTCATATTCATGAACCTGCCAAACTACTTTCACTGTGCCCTCCTGATCATCACCATCCTGCATAACGGGAAGAGTCTGGCTCAGTCACTAAAACACATGCAGACCAGAACACGAAGGTTCTGCAGGGTTCTGTAACAAATATTTTAATGTTGTCACCCAATCTGCTTTCTTGTATGTCGCATCCGTGACGTCAATCACAGGTGTGATGGTCCTGGTCATCTCACAGACTAAAACCTGGATGTAGTCTCTGTGACGTCCCCGCAGACTGTCTAAAACCTGGACGTAGTCTCTGTGACGTCCCCACAGACTGTCTAAAACCTGGACGTAGTCTCCGTGTCACAGTCGAGGCTTCTTGGTCAAAACATTGTTGGATGCTGCAGCAGCACACTGTCATTGGTAACAGAAAGCAAAGACGTCGTCTGTAAAAACAGTTTGTAGAAGTTGTTTTTCTCTCGACTGTTCCTGGTTCATTTCCGTCTCTGTTTATGTGCACACAGTATGCTAATGAGCTGGATTTGTAGCTGAGAATGCGGCGGCTCGTTCAGACCGCGGTGCTGGAGATTTATCTGCAGTGAGGCAGCACAGCCGACGCTTCCTGACATTTCTATATTTGTGTTTGTTTGGAAACAGGTCTGTCTCTGGGTCTGTCAGAAATATTAAAATGCTCAGAAGCAGAAGCTCTGACCTTTAGTACGTGAAGCGAATCTCAACACACACACACACACACACACACACACAGTGGTAACTACAGGCTGCAGAGCTTCACGTCATGCAGAGGCAGAGAACTGTCTGCAGACAGGAGGCTGAACATTGAAGGGAAATAAAAACTTTTTGTCTCTGCTGCGATTTTCTGTCCATCAATCAGAGCTGAAAGAGTGAGACACGCCGTAATTACAGATACACAACGCTGTCAGAACGACTGTAAAGTGTCACAGTGACGAGACGAATGCAGCAGGTGACTCTGAGGCTCGAGCATGCGTTATGTCACAGCTCGGCTCTGAAGGCTTCATTTACAGGACGCAGCACAGAAAAACACCACAAGGTAAGTCCACGAGGCTGAGGAAGGCAGGTGAGCAGACGAAGGTGGGCTGAACGACGAACTGTCTGGGAGGGTGAACCGGAGTTAAATACTGCAGGAGCTCGACGAGGTGATGAGGAGCAGGTGTGAGAGCAGAGCAGGTGAGGCTCAGCGGGGGAGTGGTCAGAGAAATGGCCACGCCCGGCCTGCACAGACGCAGAACACGAGGGGCGGAGAAACAACGTGGAAACGAACAAATCCGAGCAAAGAGAGGCTGCTGGAGGTCTCTGTGGGCCCCACATCAGGTTCAGCATCTCTCTGCAGTGATCCTGCAGGAAAGGTTTGGTGTCTCCAAATATTCTTCAACTATCACGATATCAGTTTGGCATGTGGAGATTGTTTTAATGCAGACTGACAGTTTTCTGTTATTTTCAGAGAAGCTCTTCTCCACGTGTGACTGTCAGCCAGATGTTTGGAAAAGCTGCGTTAGATACGATATGATCCCCGGTGTGTCACATCCATTAACAAGCTGTCCAGTCAGTGCTGTGTGTGTGCGAGGAAGTGAGACGACACACTCATCAGATTTATGTTCGGGCTGGTTCATTATGACTGAACGGGACGAACCATCAGCCTGTACAGTAGTCTGAGTTTAGAGCCGACAGGAGGCCGGAGGAACGTTGAACGTGATCTGACGTGCAAACCTCACAGCTGGCCTAAGCAGAGGTGAGAGCGTGTCGAGAAGCTCCTCGTTTGTTCCTTTCTGTCTCCGTCTCTCCTGCTTCTCCTTTTTCTGTCTTTTTCCAGTGCGACGCTGCTTTGAAGCCTGAACGAGGAAACTGAGCAAGCGACGCTTTCAAAGCATCCGACTGTGAGCGGGTCCCTCCATCTCTCTGTGCATTTTCAAAGCCAGGCGCTGTGGGGGTGGATCAGAGAGAGAGAGAGAGAGAGAGAGGCTTGATATGGACCATCAGTCAGATCCTCCTGACGAGTGGATACTCTCGATCGGGGGCCAAATGTGCAGAATCTGCCGGCGCCTCTGTTAGGACGTTCATCAGCAGACGTCGGTGTGTGACAGTAATCAGACTGTCTGAGGCTCAGGGGAAGAGTTAGAAATGAGAACTTGATGTATTTCAGTGGGTGTTCTTTGGTATGAACGCTGAAGGCTCCTGAAGCTGCAGAACGTTCATGTGAGCACGTCTCACAGAGGATCTGTCCAGAATCTTCGGTTTTAAAGAGTAAACACGTCAGCATGTTTGGATGTTTGTTGGTGCTGCATGTTCTGTTCTGTAAAGCTGCTGGAGGAGTCGGAGCTTCATGGACTCTTTCATTTGATAAAGTGCCGTTCAGCTGTAATGAAAGCGCGTGCATTAATGTGAGAGATGAAGAAAGAGCTCCGGTCCAAGATGGGATCGACTCATTACAGAGTGATTGACAGCATGGAAGTAAAGCTAATTATAGCTCTTCAGGAAGGCCAGGATTTAATGAAAGCTTCAGTCGGTGGTCTGTGGAGTAAGAACGCATCACAAATTAAAGACAGACTGTGCAAACAATGTGGAGACCACCACCCGTCGGCAGAGGTGTGGTGGTCAGGTGCCGGGCGTCATCCCGGCATCCTGATTGTGAAATCAGTTCTCCTGATAAAAAGAATAAACACACACATGGATTTGCCTTCACTGTAACGTGCACACACACACGATTGTATATTACACACATGCAGTAATTCTGTTTGAGTCTAGATGAAAAGAGGAAACGTACAAATGAAGCGTGAAGGCATCCTTTAAAATATTCAGAGTTTCCATCATGATCATGATCTCCTTCATGTTTCCTCCGGTCTCCCTCGTTCCTGCGTATTCTTACATAATGTGTTGAATATTTTAAAGCGGGTTTAGCTCGAGTGCTTCGTTTGCCGCCGAAGGAACGAGGACGATAGTTGAATTCAGCGACGAAGATGGAAAAACACTAAAGGAGGGACGACAGCTGGGACGTAAACGCCGGAACAGGAAACCAGCCGAACACGTGTGAAACACGTTCACTCCACCTGCAGATAGATTCACATGTAAACTGTGAAATCCAAAGTTTATTCCAGCTGTTCTGTTCTTGCCTACATTACCCAGAATCCCTTTGCACGGCCTGCAGAGAACTTCCTCTCAGCTGGTTTCAGAAGAGCAGATAATAACTTAAACTTTAATTAATTAATTAATGCAGCACTGTCGCTGGACTCAACCTACAGTCTGTCGAACCCCCAAAGTCAAGGTCGCACCGCGTTACGCGTACGCTGCGGTCCGGTTCAGAAGCGTCCCAGAAGCCTCGGCTCGGCTCCTGTTCTATTTTTGAAGCTCCTGCTGAAGTTTGAAGTCGATGCAGTGACAGAGACGAGTTTCAGGTTAAAGCTGCATCGCATTCGACTCCGGTCTGTTTGGACTTTCATGACACACTTCCTGTTTGTTGATTTTGAGGAAGAAAAAAAATTAAAGAATTCATCTGTTTAAAATCCTTAAAATCATCATCTAATTTAAATATTTAAGGAAGAAAAACCTTTTTTAATATGCGGAAATATAACGAACAATCAGCACGTTATCTCAAACCGGCTTTATTAAGTTTAATTAAAGGGAATCATGAGCGGCTAATGATCTGTAACAAAAGAGTTTAACAACCATAAACTGAGCATTAACAGAAAAATGATTTTAAAGTTTCTCTTCATGCATCAGGTAATTTTTATGTTTAAAAATGTGACGCATTTTTTAAAAATCTTGATGTCATGGAGACATTTCTGGAATAAAAAGTTCAGGACTGATGAACCTTTTAAACAAATCGGACCATCGATGTCTAAATGATTAACGATCGCTTTAATTACTCCTGAGAGCCTCCTCGTTAAGAGGAGTCACCGTTAACGGCTCCGATATCAGCTGAAACACAAAGCAGGCGTCTGAAAATATCTCCAGTCACCTGCTTTGATGTCCAACACAGAAAAAAAAATCAGGAGTGAACGTCGGCCCACCGGCTCTCTGCGAGCCTCCTCATTGGTCCGCGAGGTTCCTGCATCATCATGATTGGCTGTGGAGGCGGCCGCGATGCAGACTCTCGTCTAGCAACAGGCACAAGTGCAGCCACTGCAGAGCACCCCTCCACCTCCACCCTGCCTCCGCGTGGGGGAGCAGCTGATAGATGGAGCATGTGGAGACGGAGAGAGGAGAGGAGGGGGGAGGGGCAGGAACATAGGATGGCATATGTACATGAACACACACACACACACACACACACACACACACATAATCACAGGGCTGAAGATGCGCGCGCGCACACACACACCGTACATCTTGTACTGTTTTGTTTAACTCTTACATAATGGCAGCTTGAGCCTGAAAGAACAGCTGCAGGGACTCAAACACACACACACACACACACACACACACACACACCATCCTGTCTTCTACACGTCAGTGTCACACATGACGAGGAAACATTCTGCAAACTGTTTCTGGACCTGATGGAGGCAGGATGGATGGACGTGGATCGTGGGTGGAGCTGAATGAAGCCGACGCAGAAATACCACAAACTGCAGTTCCTCAAACGTCCACTTGAGGCTGGCTCCAGAAGTGAGTCAGTCTCCATAAGTCCCCATGTTCAAATGTCCAACTTCACAGCAGAAATAAACATGTTTACAGCCTGGTACAAAAAACAGTTTTGGTCTCTATAGCTAATTTCCCCGTTCATGACAACTGTACTGAGGGTGAATTTATATACAACTCACCTGTTCACATTATATTAAGGCTTAAAGTTATGCAGGATTAAGAGCGTGGACGCTTTGATTGACAGGTGGGTGTGGTTACAGGTGACTTGTTTGACCAACCAGGCGTCACTCAGCCGCCTCGGCTCCTCTGACGACCGTCTGAACGTCTCTTTTTACTTTTTGCCTTTTTAAGGTTGTGCCGTCCGATTTAAGGAGGATCTATTTACAGAATGCATAATTATGTTTTCATTAGTGTATAATCAACTGAAAATACAATAATTATGTTTTTATCTTGGAATGAGGCTGTGACCTGCTCAGCCTGAGTCAGCCAATAAGAATATTTCTGTTTGTGCAACTAAAACAAAAGCAGTCTTTGATAAATGAAGAAATTTAAAGATGCAGTTTGTGTGATCGACACTACAGTTACTTACAGCGCTGCAGGCTCCACCTGACGCTCTGCTCTTCTCCAAGCCCGTGACGGCTCATGTCCTGTCAGTCCTCATCATCATCTGGCAAAACTTGTGATCTCTAAATCTGGAAAACGGCGAGAGGACGACGGGTTCACGGCAGCTTAAAGGGACTGAGACTCACAGCGACGTCTCTCCTCTCTCCAAAGAAAACGTGAACGTTAAGGCACGAAGATGACCGAACCAAACTGGACCTGTGTGCAGAGATCACAGGAAGCTTGGCAACATTCTCGTGTGGTAGTTTGCACTTATCGACATTTTAAAACAGAACATAAAGGACGGACGTGGTCTCCACGACGTCCCCACAGGCTGAAGAGCTGCTGTGAAGCTCTGGTTGTCACTTGTCTGAGTATCCATGTTCAGAGAATCGGATAGACGGACGGAGCATGGCTGACTCTGTTACGGTAGGTGGCGCTGTAGCTCTCTACTGACCTCTGCTTATCAGCAACAACAAACTATCTGAAGACATTCAAACAAAGATGGCGTACGAGGAGATGGACGATGCTGCAGCTGCGTACAGTTTGTTTTCCGACAACACCACCTCGACTTAACACGATGTCTCCTTTCACTTCTGGGTGAAAGTCCCAGCAAAAATTCTCGAGCATGCGCAGAATGCAAAATCCGATTTAGATACGATTGCTGAGTAAACACGGTGTTAAAATGACAACTATGAACGAATTATCTAGGTGTTCTTATTTGATTTTGAGATGTCCGTTATGGTCCAAAGTAGGTCGGACTAAGGTGTCCAAACTGTGTCTGATACGATCAGAAATTCAAATTTTTTGCTGTATGTAAACGTACCAAACCTTCCACGACAGTGACTGAACCATCTGGGGGCAGCTGGGAGGTGGAGCCGGTCTTTTGTGGTGCAGAGGTTGATGAGGTGATGAGGAACAGGTGGAGGTGATCAGGCAGATATGTACAGATATGTTCAGCACACTGGCCGTCTCCGTATTCAGACTGTCTCTGCTGAATAATTAAAGTGTGCAGGACTTCATGACGTGGCACTGCTGCAGAGTCAATGAGACTAAACAGCAAACACAGCAGAGCTACAAACAAATCCAGTGCAGCACTTCATACACGTCGTCTGACCGAGCTGGACATCTGGATCTGTCTGAGCGCTCCTCCGGCTGATGCTAAACGATGGAATAAATATTATTTCTGCAGATTAAATCTCATTCATGAACGCCACTTGCACTCGGATGCTCTTCCTCGAGGGAGGTGAGAGAACAAAGTCTTCACCTCTTTAACAGTCCAGCCAACTCGCTCTCTCTTCGCCGCACGCCTCCAGCTCAGCAGGTCGTATCACTAACGAAGAGAGTGACGTCCTGCAGTCTGTATCACAGATTATCACTTATATCATATCCAGAAGAAATTATTTATTTGACCTTTAGAGGAAATGTAAGTTTTCATGTTTATTACCTGAAACTGCAGTTCCTCAAACGTCCACTTGAGGCTGGCTCCAGAAGTGAGTTACCCTCAAAATGAAGCGTGCTGCTCGCGACGTCCATCAAAAATAGAACAGCCGCGCTGAATTCAACGTGGCTCCATATTAAAATGTCCAACTTCACAGAGTAGCCAAGAGGTGGAAGATGTTAGAATACCAACATGGCGTGTCCGCTGACATCAGCTTGCCACTGACCCACTAACAAACGTTAT
Organism: Protonibea diacanthus; assembly: GCA_028641955.1. Taxonomy (NCBI): domain Eukaryota; kingdom Metazoa; phylum Chordata; class Actinopteri; family Sciaenidae; genus Protonibea; species Protonibea diacanthus. The sequence goes on from CM053988.1 coordinate 23,942,102, forward strand.
TTTCAACCATCACACAACGTTTTCTTTAGAAACGTGTCAGAGACTCTGTCGTCTGCAGAGAATTTAAAATTTCAGGGTTTGACTTCTTGTTGAAATAAATTCAAATGTTTCTTTTCTGGCACACACACACACACACACACACATAGGCTTCATCAGTGCTTCCTGTCTAACAAACGATCTCCAGTCGCTCTTTTAACTCGAGCTCTCCGACTGATCTCTACGCTGCCTCTGAATTATTAACGTCTCCTTCATCAATGTTTGATTCCACATTTTACGATTCACTCTCCGTCCACGCCGCTCGCTCGTAATATCATATACATATATATATATACACACACACGTCGAGTCCCGCCTGTGATTAGCAGACTGTCGATCAGGTTCAGTCACAGCGATGAAGTGCTGCACAAATTAAAGACACAAACTTACATTTAAATCTGAGGCTGCAGTAACCTGCACCGTGTTTGTTTAGTCTTTATTTTTCTGTGCAGAAATTTCTTCATTCCACGTCTGATTTCTGTCTCTGCAGACGATCCACGTTTTTATGTGAATAAATAAATAAATTAATTAAAACAGTGAAAAAAACAGAAATTGCTGAATTTTTGCAAAGAAAAGTTTTGACACTTTTCTGAGGTGGAAAAGTTTTTGTTTTATTAAAAAGCTAAAACGACGTGATTCAGCCTCCAGTGAAGCGACGAAGACGAGACCTTCATCACGCTAACGTATGAACGTAACAGAAATGTCACGCTGCATCCTGTTTCCTGTTTCCTGATGAGTGTGCGGACTCAGATAAATTCAGCGCACAGCAGCGAGGTGTGTGTGGGTTCGGCGGGAATGTCAGGTGACCGCACAGAGGAGAAGTCCAAGGGTGTCTGGTGGACAGCTCAAGGATGACCGGTCTCCAGAGACCGAGGGAAGAACGTGACCTCCGAGAGGTGAGCAGGTTCTCCATCGTGGACTGAAGCTCTGCTTCCCCACGTGTTCACGTCCAAGTGAATAATGGGGACGACGAGTTTGTGGTCCAGCGCTGAAGGAGAGAGCTGCTGCAGCTCGACAGAAGATCCAAAAATCACAAACTCTCAGCACCATGTGAACTTTGACTGGAGCTCTTTAAAGTTGACTTTGGTGTTTTTAAAACTTACACACTCTCCTTCATGTTTTAGTGTCTAAGACACGAACGGAGACAACAGACTGGTCAAATCTAAACTCTGATGCTCGACCTGTCGAGTTCTGACTTCGTTTGTTTCACGAAGCTTCCAAATCTGAGTCTGACTGAAATTCACACTACAAAGCCTACAAACACGAAGAAGTTTAAATTAGTTTGTGTCTGACAAGAGCGAGGGAGCTGCTGCCTATAAATAATGAAGATAATTAGAGAAGTTATTTCCTGATCATTTCACGGCGGTTACATTCAGCACGAACACACATGTCGCTGCACAAATGAAGTCTTTCTTTAATGACGTCATCTCATTACGTCGTCTTCTTCTTCTGTGGTGCTTTAATTGGCTCCGGCGTGCCTCTCTGCTGTCACTTCCCCACAGAGACGCCAAATGTCATTTACAAGTGCAGGTATGGATTTATTTTTCCTACTGTGCGATCGTCACGTGACGCCTCCATCCACAAACATGATGTCATACAGCACAATATGTATACGTGTGTTTAAATATGAAACTAATGTGACGTTTTGGTGAATTTAGAGAAATCTACAGGTGAGATGGAACAAAGTGAAGTCAGATAAACACCTGAGTGCATCCCTCCTGAGCAGTGCATGAAAAGCAGATTTACATTTATATGAACATTAATCTGACTCATCTGTTTGTTTCACACAGGAAACATTCAAATTAGCAGCTGCTCTTTCCTGTTCAGACTTTGTTCTTGCTCTGGTCTCTGCGACCTCGATCACTTTCACCCCTGAATTAACCTCCACTTCAGCCTCATCATCGCCGCGCCGGCCCGTGAAGCTCAGACGGAGACGAGTAGCGCCCGCCGCCGTCCCCGGAGAGACACTCGAGGGAGAATTTGTGAATCTAGGACAGTTTGACGACGATCCGCTCGACTGACGCCGGCAATTGTACGGCAGTCTGCTGTAATCACTGAGTTTAACGTCTGTAATTCAGGAGAGCGAGAGCCAGAACCACTTTGGGTAAAACAGGAGTCGTCCTGAAAACAGACGGTCCAAGAATGACTGCTTAGTGTACAGATCCAAAGGAATTTTCAAGGAACATTTTCTACTTTTCTCTGTTTGGTATCTCTGTGAATTGAGTTTTTTGTAGTTTCAGACGAGTTGGTTGAACAAAACAAACAACCTGAAGGCGTCACGTCGAGCTCTTGTCCTTCTTTGGGTGGTTGTGAGCTTAAACATACAGACAGAGGGTCAGAAAATGGTCACATGAAGAGATTTTAGACGCCACGGACAAACAACCTACACAGTCGTATCACAAAGCTTCACAGGTGAACTCGGCCTGCTCTCTTTGGGTCATCTGGCTTCAGCTTCCAGACGATAAAGAAGAACGTCTCTGCTAAACCTGCTGCCACCTCGACCTGCTGCCCAAGGTCCGGTTCTTGGTCCTGAGAGGTGGAGATGGAGGTTGGCGTCAAGAGGAGTGGAGGCTGCAGGATGGAGGGTGGAGGAGGAGGAGGTCAGTGCAGGAGGCCTCGTTATGGAGGAGTTAGACGAGGTGATGGATGATGGATAAAACGTTGCAGTGTGCTGTGGATGTGATGAAGGCTCGGATCAACGAAGCTCAAAGAGAAGCTACGAACAGATCAGACATCTGTGGAGCCAAATCAGTCAATATGGACGTACATGATTAAAGCTCCGTCAGCTGTGATTAGTTTATCTGTGACGTCGCTGATGAAACAAAGAATCCAACGAGCAGATCAAAGATTTATTCTTTGTTAAATCAGAACACACTCGGCCTGTTTCTCTCTCCGAGTTCCTCACACACACACACACACACACACACACACACACAGGAGTACTGCTGCTGTTGCTAAGCAACCCGATGAAAATGTAATGAACACAAAAAGTGTGAAAGATGCTGTCAGTGTCTGTGCCTCTGAAAATAACTCTGACTTCACCGAGTCTGAACTTCAGGTTCTGAAACATGACTCAGCAAACAAAAAGATGACGTGCACGAAACATGTGACCAAAACATCCATCAGCTGATTAAAAACATCAGATCATAAAATCAACACCAACACACACTTTACTCACTACTGTACATCTACTGCACATCTACTGCACATCTACTGTACATCTACTGCACATCTACTGTACATCTACTGCACATCTACTGTACATCTACTGCACATCTACTGTACATCTACTGTATCTACTGTGTGTCTGGCTCTTTGACGTCCTGCAGCAGAGGGACGTCAGACGTTGCAGCTCTTCGACATGTGATCGTAAAATGATCTGAATATTTGCATACACAGTTGGTGTGTGTGTGTGTGTGTGACTTAGTGTGTGTGTGTGTGTTAGTGATTGACATGGCAGACACGAGGCCCTGGGGAAGGACGAGCTGCTAGACCAGCTGAGGGTGGAGGGTGGAGGGTGGTGTTGGTATTTGGCTTGTTGGGGCTCAACCCACATCCAAGGAACACACACACACATACACACACACACACACACACACACACACACAGTCTCATACACACCTAACAGAATGTGACAAGTGTGTCTCTCAGGTTTAGCAGCTCTGGGATGTGAACAGATAACTGCAGCTCTGAACTCACCAGCCGGCCTCTGCACTAAATACTGAAACACTAAATACCTGCACAGCTGCAGTTAACAAAGTCACCTGTGACCATGTGATCAAAGTAAAAAACCTCTGAGTCATCGCACAACCTGCTCCTTCTGTAAAACTGATATCAGGTCAGTTTGGCTCGTGACCCGGGTCGGTGCTGCGTCCGTCCATCAGAGGTTCTGAGTGACGGCGTCCTCGTCTCGACTGTCGACGCGGTTTGTCACTTGTAAAAGGTGAAAATTCAACAGCACGGATCCTGACAGTAAAGCTCTCTGTATCGTGTGGCTGGACGCACACACACACACACACGCTGAGTGACATTTAGCAGAGCTCCATTTTCTAATCCGAGCTGCTCGCTGCTCTCTGGGGTTGAAGGGCTGAGCGAGTCGATCGGTCTCTAAGTGGGAGACAAACTGAAGCTTGTTGAGGCGAACGAGCCACAAATGAATTTTGTCTCTCTCGATTTCTTGCTCACTCGCTTGTTCTAAAAATGTTGCGATGGGCGTCCTCAGCAGGGAGCCTGTCAGAGCTCCCGGAGCGCTAACGTTCATCTGTGAACTCTGCACGTGTGAGGAAGCACATTTACACGAACAACAAACATGATGGAGACACGGCTGCATTAACAGCTGATGTTCCACCGTCTGAGCTCATCACAGAGACAAAATATGGGGACTTATGGAGACTGACTCACTCCTGGAACCAGCCCCAAGTGGACGTTGGAGGAACTGCAGTTTTTTTTCCAGCCATAGAGGTCGCTGCGTAAGAGGAGACGTCTCTAGTTTCACGGTAAAGTTGCTGTGACTTTCTCCGACGTCACGAAGACGCCGCGGCACGCTCAGCGTGGAGACGTCACACGTCGAGCAGCCATGACTCAGAGCGAGAGCTGCAAATACCAAGTGTGTGGTTGCCATGACAATATCGCGAGCCAATGAGCGCCGGAGACTGCCCCTGACGGGCGAGCGGCATCAGCAGCTGGAGGAGAGAGAAGAGAAAAGGCAGGTGGCTGCAGAGCGAGCGATGGAGGAGGAGGTGGAGGAGGAGGAGTGAGATGAAAATTACAACAATCACAGAGCTCCACACACACAGAGCGCCTGACGGATGCACAGACCCCCCGCTGAGCAGGGTGGAGACGCGGGTTAAAAAAAGAGGACGGAGGGAGCTGGAGGAGGCTCAGCTGACGAGCATGACGGAGGCAGAACGAACGCGCCGAAGTCTTCCTGGAGTCAAACTCTCCGTCAGTTAACACATTAACATGAACACGTGGCAGAGGGAACGGCTAACAGACGTTAGCAAACTTAGACGTAGTGTTGCGATTACACGACTGACGACGCGCCGCTGTGAGCTTGACAGTCATCACGTCTGGGAGAGACACACAGCTAACGTTAGCCTTCTTTCTATAAAGCGCGACACACAGTGTAGAATCAGGGCTAACGTTAGCAAGGGAGGCTAATGTAGCTACAGTAGCACATGAATCGTTGCTGTGGGACTCCTTACCTACAGTAGCTAGGTGGCTAACATTTTGCTAATTTATATCAATTGTTAACTAGCTAGGTAGCTAGCATGTTAGCATACTATCAGACGTTAATTAGCAGAATGTTAGCCACCTAGCTGGCTAATGATTGAGGTATGTTAGCCTGCTAGTGAACTGAGTAAAAACAGGTGGAACGTCACATTCTGTGATATTTATTATTTATTTTAATTAATTAACGAGTAAGTTTAAATGTATGCATGCGCAGCAGGTAGCTGTGTGTTGTCATGTCTGCAGATGACGAGCTAACGAATAAACATCAGGTCTGCACAGACAGGCAGACATTTTGTCTCCTCCTCCTCCCTCAGCCTGAGGACACGTCTCGATGTTCTTTCTGTCTTTCTTTGCCCGGTTTGTCTCTTTTCTTTTGTCCTCGTTGACCCATTTCACTTTCAGGTACGGCAGCATCGTCAGGCCCGGCGAGACTCGACGACGACAACGATGGAGGCTCTGGGGCTTGTTGCCTAGCAACAGGCAGCAATGCCTGCTCTTGTGTGTGTGTGGCGGTGTTGGTTTTTTATGTAACAGTGGGTTTGATGGTTGAATGTAGGGCGCTCAGTCTCTGAGGGGGAAATGTAGGGACGTTTGTGTCAGCGACCATGACCCACCACCACCACCACATCTCCATCTCTGTGCATGGAGGGCAGTGAGTAACAGACATGTCCGTCTCTGTCTCTGTCTCTGTCTCTGAGTGTGAGTGGACGGGCGATCGAGTGTTTCATTTCATTTTAAGGAGAGTGCAGAGTGTTTTTACTGAAACATAAATCAACATTTCAACATGTTTTATTGACGTGACTCCATGTTTAAAATGCAACAATCAAACGTCAGCCCGGTCCACTCACCCAGCTCCGGTTCTGGCACGACAACGGCTCAGCTGCCCGTCTGTATTTCCTGAAAACTTCTGATCTGCGCTCACAGTCCGGGCAGCCCGGCTAACAAACTGAGCTAACGTTAGCTAACAGCAGCTAATAAACCGAGCTAATAGCAGCTATCATACAAAGAATCATTTTACACACACACACGTCTGAGGTGTGTATTCATACTGACATGTGTGTTCTGTAACTGCATGTGTGTGTGTGTGCGTGTGTATGCGTGTGTGTGCGTGTGTGCTCCTCCGCCTGTTAGCCCAGATGGCGGTCGACTCTTTGTGGTCAACTGAGGAGCATCACCGGCGGGAAGGAGGTAGTTGCCATGGTGAACGTGACGTCTGACTCTTTGAAATCGTCGCTTTTAGAGAGCCGCTCTGATCTCAGATGAACTGTCGTGTTCTTCATACGTTATCATCCTGCCTTCATTACCCAGAGTTCAAACTGTTGCTTGTGATTTCTTTGGTGGTTTTAAAGGTGCAGCGGTTGGAGCTCTGAGCTCAGCTGTGATGCCACGGGTGCTGTGATGCGTTCATGTGACATCAGAGTCAGACTTGATTTATGTATTTTATGTCCCTGCAGTAAATATTCAGCATGAAGCCAAATAAAAAGTTCTGATGGCAGTAAAGATCAAAACGATGCTCTGATCTGTCAGACTTTGTTTCCTGTTCAGTGCTGACTTGGTTCATAGTGAAACTAACTGATGGCTGGAGGCTCTCTGTGTAACTGTGAAGTCTGTCATGGAGCTCTGGGTGGAGGTCAGGTCACAGGTGGATGAAGCAGAGTGAAGATGAATCCACATCTGAAGTTTTTCCGGGTGTTTATTCCTGCAGAGCCGCACGATGAGTTCAGCTCAGAAGAACCTGACAGCTCAGTCCGTCACCGCTCCTGACGAACACACGTCATGTGTGAGCTCAGCCTCGACTCCGACCTCTGACCCCGAGAGTCCAGAGCTGCCCGGGCTGGGCTGTTCATGTCGACTTCAGAGCTTCAGTGAAATGATTCATCCACTCACGAGACGCAGAATGAGGCACCACCCTCTCCACCACGTGTGGCTGATGGAGGCAGCGCAGCGTTAACAAACGATGTTTACATACAGCTGATTTGTTTTGCTAATTACAGTTTGATTGCTGCTGTTTGATTTGAGCGCTTCATTTATACACCACACGCAAGTCTCAGGGAGGCGGACGGAGCGGGTGGAGTGGCTCTTACTTAAAGTTACTTTTTTATACGTCATCCTCATTATGATATATGCATATATTATAATATATTATGCTGATTAAACAGCAGGACACAGGTGAGCTTTGGACTGTCACAATAAAAGTCCACTCTAAATATGTGGACTTTTATTTTGAAAAAAAAAAAAAAAAACACCTTATCTGCTGACAGACACACACACGCATGTACACTCAGTCACACACACTGCACCCCCCATGCCAACGGTCGCCATAGCAACTCCATTCTCTACATCTCCTCCTCCTTCATGTCTAACAGAAAATCCATACGAGGGCGGGAAACGAGACAAACACACAATGACTTCGTCCTGAACGCAGCGTTTGTGTTTGCCACCGGACGCTGTGAAGTCGTTCACTTTGATTGGTTCATCGCTGATGTCTGTTCAGGAGCAGGAGGAAGTTTAGAGCTGCGGTACAGATGCAGAGTCTCTGAGACTGACTCTGACTGTCCGTCTGTCTGTGATGGAGGAAACATGACGATGGAGCTCAGCTGACAGCTCTCGTTGACTTGCTGCTGCGAGCTGATTGGACACCACCTGCTGAACATAAACACGACCGCACGGTGCAGCGCGGCGCCGTCCGTTATCTCCACAGCGAGAGCGGGTCCTCTTCCATAGAGGCCGCCATGTTGAACCGCCATTTTTCTACAGTATCCCAGAGCAGACAAATGAAGCTGCAGCTGTCAGCCTGCAGAAGCTTCCTCTTATCGATCCTGATACTTTACACAGTATGGGTCACAGTATGTTCACGAAAAACGTCTTTAATGCAGGTAAAGTTCAGAAAAAGGAGACAGATCAATGCATTCTGTTTTTGTGTTTTTAAAGCATCACTTCACGCAGAATCAAAACTTAAACAGAGATCGCAGAAATGAGAATTCAGACATTCTTCAAAGTGACAGAAACTGACTGAGCTGTTATCTATCTGCTTCATCAATAAAAGTTTAGATGAATTATTGCTGCAAATAATCGATGAGTCGTTGTCAGTCAGTCCAAAGTGACAAACAAAAGATTTTCTCTTTGAGAGCTGAAGTCAGATTTTTATTTTACCTGCTGCAAACTGATTAAACATTATTAAAATAACTGGATATAAATAAAGCTTTGATATAAATAATGGTGTCCTAATGAGTCACATCATCATCATCATCATCATCATCATCATCATCATCACGTGTCTATGATCAGAACAGGTACATCGCCATGACAACACAGACAGACATGTTCAACACTCAGGCTGCAGTCTGTCTGAGCTTCTTCTGCCATCTAGTGGCCGTTTGTGCACACTGCACGAGGTTTGTGCATTTCCTGTTTCCTGTGGGGGAAGAAGTATTCAGTAAGAGTAAAAGTACACAAGTATGAGCGTCAAAATAAGTACCAAAAGTAAAAGTACTACTAAGAAAACTGCCTCTTACTACAAAGTGCAGACGTCAAACTGTGTCAGAGCTGAATTAAACAGCTCCTAAGTCCTTTCCTAACCACTTTTTCTAACCACTTTTCTTTGACCTCGATGGAAAACATCACCAGGTCATAAGGAAAGATGTGAAGGAGAGGTGATAAGGAGTTAGGAGAAGGTGACTGCTCCTACACTAGACTACGTCATGAAGCGACGGTGAATGTTATTGACGTGATCTGTGGTAAAACTACAAAGTCCAGAAGATGGACTACAAAACGCTCATCTGAGATACTTCCTAGATACTCTGTAGTTATGCTGGTAAGATATGTGATTAATGATCTGCAGGACGGTCTGCGTCACACTGTTGGCAGGCATCACCTCCTTTCCTTTCCTAAAGGAAGCCTCAGTGTGCGTGGTGCTTTGTTTCTATATTCACTGTGTGAAACTTTGTGTGACATGTTCTGTATGAAAACACTGATGACACATGGAGAGTCAGTCTTATATTCTGTATTCTGTAAAATCTTGTAATATTTCTGATGTCATGTTTTGTGAATTTGTAGTTTTGTGTCAGTCTTTGTTGACATCAGGAAACATGCAGACTGACGATTGTTCACGTGTTCATGAAGCTGCAGCTCTCAGCCGACGTCATCAGCTCGCTGTCGGTTCAGTCTGGAGTCGGCGCGCGCTCGGTGTCCGGATCTGAACATCGGCCAAAGAAGCTGAACAGGTGGAGGTGAATCAGACTACACCATGAAGCACACAGAGTACACAGAGTACTACACAGAAGTGTGAACACTGTGTACATATGAGCTGATACCTGTGTCAGTGTCTGAGGTCAGACTTCCTGTTTTTTAACAAACACTCAAATTAAATCAGAATAAATCAGATTTCACACGTTACATTTTCACAGCATATTTCTTTTTTTTAATTGTTGAATCACTTTTTATTTCATTTTATTATATTTCAGTGTATTGTTTATTTGCTGTACATTTATTTCATCGATTTGATTCATTTTTTTCTTTGTAAAGAACTTTTAAAATACGCTACATAAATTAGAGCCCAGCTGATTATTATCGGCTGCTGCGGGTAAAAATGTTGTCCGATATGAAACTTTAATTTTTAATAAAAATTCAGGAACAGATGCTTGGTGTCATTCAGATTTCTGTTTTTTATGTATAGTTATTAATAATTATTAAATTCCCAGTGAGGTTTACTGTTTACTGATTATTACGGTATTAAACCGTGAATATCCTTCCTATGTTACATATTTCTGTCACACTTTGTCAAACTGTGTAAATAAACGTAAACAGAACCATGTGATCAAACCTGTTTCTCGTGTTCAGACCAAATGTGACTAAATAAAAGCAACCAGACTCGTGGCTTATATAAAAAATTAGACCCCTTTATTGTGTTCTCATATATAAAAGAAATACAAAAAAGAAACATCGACACCGGGCGAGGGTCACAGCGGGACGGGGTTTCTGGGTAAAGGGCGGGGGCAGCAGGGCGGGGCGGGGCGGGTGGAGACATAAAAAGGGGAAAGTGGAAACGACGAACAGTCGGAGGGGATCAGTCGAACAGACATCGAACAGACGAGGGTGAATGAAAACAGAACGCAGCGGTCCCGTCCAGTCCCTCCCTCCCTACCACCACCTCCTCCTCCATCCTCCTCCACCTCCTCCTCCTTCAGGAGCAACGTGGAGTTTCAGCTCTGCGAACGTCCATCAAAAAGCGGAGCGGCAGGAATCATCTCATTGGTTGAGTTAAACCAGAGTGGGAGGAGCCAGAGAAGACTTTAATGAAACATTCATGATGTTGGTCACCTCGATGGCTGCTTGTTCGCTCAGCTAAGCTAACGTGCCAATGGTCTTCATTTGTTAGTTAAATTACCTGATTAAAGCTGCCCAGTTCTTGTAAACTAACAACAAAGTTTCTGTTTACATTCAGTGTTTCTCAACACGAACAAACTTGTTGTATTTCCTTTGAAAAGTCGATTTTTTTCCTCCATTGTTTACATCCATCGACTGCCTCGCTGCTGCCACCTGCAGGTCAGTAAAATCACGTGACGTGTTAGCGGGGACCGCGTAACCAAGCGGGGACTGCATGTGTCCAAACGGTCTGCAGGGACCTTTAACGAGTGAACATCACCATGAAACTTCCCCGGATCATTACTCACATTAGGACACATTATTTTTTATGTTTGATGTTCAAATATGCAAATGAGGCATTATCTAATGTAACTTTTGGACACAAACAGACGGAGTGAAGTCAAATAAACAGGAATGTGGAAGTGTCTCGCCTGGTTGAACGTACAGTCTGTTTTATTCTTCTTACCTGGTCTGAACTCTCCTTACAGGAGCCGGATCATTAAACGAGCTCGTTAAGAGCTCGGGTGGGGGCAACGTTTAGCAATCAGAGCTAATTTGCTCTTGTGCTAATTTGGAAGTTTCACTAATCAAAACAAACACCTCGTGGGTCCTGCATGAGAATATTTGAGCCCTGTAGGTTTCACAATGTGAGCTGTGTGAAATGAACTCGTCTCGAGCTCTGCAGCTTTGACTCTGCAGTTTTTATCTTTAACGAAGGTCTAGCAGGGTTTGTTGAGACCTCATAATTGTGACGAACGTGTTCATCTGTCAGCGTCGTCCACACTTTCCTGCTGCAGGAACCTGACGCCCCCGTTATTAAGCCCTGACTGGTCAAACACCGGACGGAGGAGGTCTGCGAGCAGCGATCAGCGCTTTCAGGACTGGAATGATAAAGTTGTTCTGCTGATTTCTGGTGTCCTAATGTGACTTCACCAGACGCCCACTGAGGTGTAACTCAACCACTGGGATGATTCCCGCCTCAGGAGCAGCTCCCGCTCTGAGAAATCTGTGCAGACCGACCCAAAGCTCCGGTCGGCTCTTCAGGACAGCTCAGTCTTATCAGCTGCTTCCGTGTGATGCCCGCCTCCCACCTCGGAGCCACCGGGCGCTAACAACGTCCTCCGGTTGTAGTGGTGGTGGCCCTTCATGATGCCCGAGTTGTTGTTCTCGTTGAGGATCTGCTTCTGCTTCTGCCTGTTGAGCGACTGCACCAGGCTGAGCACCACGGCGGGCAGCGAGTACTGGCCGGTGATCTTGCGCGGCTGCATGATGAGCGGGTTGGGCTGCGAGCGGCCCAGCAGGAAGTGCGTTCGGATCTTTCCCTCCTGCTCGCTGATGCCCTTCACGTAGATCTCACCGCGGTACTCAAAGGCGAAGCCGCGTTCCTTCAGGATCAGGTACGTGTCCTCGGGGACCTGGATCTTGCCGCTGACCCCCGTACTGTCCATCCGGCTGGCCAGGTTCACCGTCTTCCCCCAGATGTCGTACTGAGGCTTCTTGGCACCGATCACGCCCGCCACCACTGAGCCGTGAGCCATACCTGCAAAAGACACACAGGATGCACGTGGTGTTTATTCACCTTTATGACAGCAGAGCTAACGAGAACAGATATTTATCCAGAATCTGATCCACAACAGAGCAGGTAAGACTTATTTTCAGCCGAGCTGTTGTAGTCGGTTAGGAGGAGCGAGGAGTCTTCAGTCGGTTTCAAACAGAGCCGATCGATATAAAGATTTTAACCTCGCTGGAATATTTTGTTTTCAGTAACGAGCTCATGAAGACGAGGAAGAAGGAGAGACAAAGCTGAAACATTTAATTAGAACGAGCTGAATGTGGTTTATTTGAATTTCAAGGAAATCGCAGTGTTAAAAGTTCAAGTACTGGAAAACCTTGAAAATAAAGTCCTTTTTTTAAACACAGTTCAGGAGATATTTTAATAATCAAACCAATCAAGTGTCAAAATCATGAATTTTACTTGAATATAACAAAGACGTCGCTGATGTCGTTAGTTTTGTTTGTTGTTCGTTTCATGTTGAGTGTTTCCTGTTTTATTTTGAAAGTCTCCCTCTCTGTCCACCAGATCGGCTCGTGGTCCTTCTGATTACGACACACAATGCGGTATCTACGGCAACGCTCGGACAAACTAAACTGGTCCGATCGAGACAGATAGATGCGTGTGCCTGAGTGTGTGTATTTGTGTACACACACACACATATCCAACAGTAAAATCACAGCTCTTCTCATGTTTCATGTTTCATGAACAGAAACAGAAGTTTATTGTTGCTCCAAAGCTGCTGCCGATCACCGAAACACCACGAAAACCAACTCCGTCAGCTCTCCGGCAGACGGGCGGTGTTTATCTAGTTGTGCTCTGACGTTGGTTGACGTCATCAGCAGACGAAGAACATCAGGCCGATCCCGTTTTAATTGTTGCACCCTGATTAGTCTCACGTGTCTCGTCGTCCTTCAGTCTTTCTCAGTGTCAGTTCGTCTCCGTTTGTTCTTCATTCTCTGACTCATTCTTTGTTTTCTTGGACCGTTCCTGACCGTACCATCGATCTGGAGCAGTCCTCCTCTTTTGGCTCGTGTTTGTGGTTACCATCTGTGATTCTTTCAGACTGTGACCAGACGTCGGCGTGACCACACGGCCCTTTTCATTTCTATATTTCTCCACAGGTGGATTCGTGGTGTCTTTACTGAAGAAGGAACATTAATCTCAGATGGAGCCGTTGGCACCGGTTGCCATAGTGACACAGGCTGGTACCTGTTGACTCAGAGCTTTGGGTGCAGCAAAAAATAGAAACATACTTTTATGTCTTGTTACTGCGTCCGTCCTTTAAGCTGCAGAAACTCGGCGAGACTTCAGGACTCTCACAGAGAAAACCTTCAGCCTGAGCTGACATTTATCTGATTTACATTTATCTGATCATCGTCAGCTCTTGACGAGGTGGACGACGATGAGATTTTGTTTCCTCTCGTGCATTTTTATCACGTGCGAGAGGAAACGTCAGAGCTCTTACCGATCCTCAGCTCGAAGTTGTTGAACGAGTGCTTGTTGATCTCCTGGATGCTTTCATTGAGGGCGATGGCGAAGTCGGCCAACGCACACAGGTGACCCCATTTATCTTCACATTGCTGCGAGAGGAGAGAAGAAGAGGAAGTCAGCGTCGATTAGTACTCGTGTTTGTAGAGAGTCGAGTGTTGACGTGTGTTCAGATGAAACAAGGAGGATCTCACCTGTTTTTCTGGTGACAGTCCGGAGACGGCCATGTAGGTGCTGCCGATCGTCTTGATCTTCTCGATGTCCTGGAAACGCTCCTCACCGAGCAACTGTGACGAGATTTTAAACATCAGCAATGACAGTCCAACAGTTCATCTTTATTACACACTGTGTAACTTTGGGCTCTCATAAAGTCACACACCAACAGCTGTTTCACTGATTTCAGTGAAACTGGAATATATTTTGTGGAGTAACCGTCTCAGCAGCCTCTGTGGACATAATGGCAGAGGATCGTAAGCGCTTTAAGTGTCCTGATGTCTGAAAGAGACCCAAGGCCTTGATTTATTCCCCTTAAACTGACAAACCTTCAAGGATTTCAAAGACCCACGGGAGCCGCTTGTATCATTCTGTCTTTAAAATCTCGTGAGGTGAAATAATATCCTGTACGTTGAGATCAGACGCGTCGTTTGTGTCTCTGCATTAATCATCTCTAAAGGCGGATTTATAAATGGAAGCCGTCGGCGTCTGAGATGTTTAAAAGTTGAAGTGGGAGCTCTTCAGCTTCAGTCTCACCTCGTCAAAGTCTGCAATGATTTCGTTGAGCAGCCTCAGGCACTCGACTCCCTGGTTGTTCATCTCGGTCTGGGAGTAGAAGTCGGCGAAGCCCGGGATGGACGCGAACATCACGCCCACGGAGTCGTAGGACTGAGAGTAGAGCTCCTGTGGGGAGAAGACGTCACAGGATTGTGATTAACTGAAGTTAGGTTGCATGTGTTGACTGCAAACGAGCTGCAGCTGCATCACACCGCCTCCACCATCAGGGGGCAGTGTGGACACATGAGCGAGCAGCTGTCCTCACATACATGTGGCACGTCACCGTGTAATATTTAATATCAGGCTGTAAACACGACGTCCAGCCACAGGTCAGGAGGGCGAGCTGCTGCTGCTCTCTTCAGTGTAATTACACCATTATGAAAATAATCACTGACTTCATACACACTTAATGAGCTCAGTCAAATGTCAAAGCCTGGAAGTGAAAGTTGGTCAAAGTCTAATTTAATTTCTTGGAGCTCGGCTGTGTCGGGTAACGCCGGTCAGCGCTCAGAGGAAGACGTGTGTTTGTAACGTGGATTTCCAGCCGGGACTGATCTGAACTCATCACACTGTTAACGCCGCTGTCGAGTCAGAAAACACACGACTCCAGTTTCAGCTGTCACCGTCTGTGATTGACTTTAAAGTCGTTCCTTCAGTCGTGAGTGAAGACTTTCCAACGTTTTTCCACCATCGACAGAATTAATTTCAAAAAGTTTCCTGATATTTCTTCTTGGTCTTTTTACAACAATGATCTTCATTATTTTCACAGACAGTTTTTAAATGTGAGAAAAAGAAATTATTGGAAGAGTTGATGAAGAAAAATGACTTTTAATCACATTTTTCCAAACAAAGAGCTGCTGAAGTGTCTGTGAGCAAGTTTCTTTAAAATCAAGTAAATTAATAAATAATAAGAATAAAAACGTGACATCTTCAGCTTCTGTCTCCTGATTAACTCCAAAGATCATCGACACCTCCTGAGCGGTGCAGAAGCCGATTAATGACCCGGCGCTCGAGTATCTAAATCACGGAACAATAAACAACCTGATTAATAATGTAACGAGCGATTAGGACCCGACCTGTCCTAATGGATGCATTTTTAATCATGTCCTTTTTAATTAGGAACAGGCACGGGAGCAGAATGATATCGGCTCGCCTCTCCTGACATTTATAATTCATCGCCTTCAGTTCAGAAGACAACAGAAGACCGGAGGAGTCGATAATGAAGAAGGGGACGGTACAGGGATTTGACTCCAGTGTGTGATAACTGTCCAACACAATCAGTCATTCTGGAGTTCGTTAACGAGACAGCAAGACGAAGTAAAGAAACGACCTGAAGCTACAGGAGCAAAGAATGATTGATAAAAACGTAGGTCTGTAATTGGACCACCTGGAGCTCCTTCAAGTTCCACTAAATCCACCAAAACTGACACATCTTTATGACCACGAGGACATCTGAAACCTCTGGAAATCCTGAACATCCTCTAGATCTTCTATGTGGCATCTAAAGACCCTCGACTCTGACTGTCTGGATGGAAGTATCTCAGCACCTTCTGTTAGCTTTGTAGTGTACGTCAAGGATCTGAGACGCGATGGTACGATTTGATAAACAGGTGACGTAAAGTTCAACAGTTAACGTGAAGACAGATTTCTGTGTTAATGACTTCTAACGAGAGGCGAACAGGCTCCATTCAAAGCGAGTTAAAAGCAGCCGAGGGAAAGGGCAGCAGAGATAAGGTGAACAAAGAGGAACTGTAAAGTTTGTGCCGGCTGAGTCACCCACAGACAAATCAACGTGTTCTCCGCTGCTGACTGACAGCGTGTTATTAAAATCAAATCAAAGGCATGCGACCAAAGAAAGCTCTCCGGCTGAATGAATCCTCTCCTCTCTGTTCAGCTGTTGGAGAACCAATTACGAGTCTTTTCTTTTCTTCGCCGAGTGAAACAGCGAGGCTCCGGGAACGAATTATAACATACGCAGACGACTTATTCTGGAGCAGCTCTGCGGAGAGAGACGACGACGACGACGGCGACGACGACTGTGGCCTCATCGTTCACTGACAGTATTCAAAGGGTGCAATCATTTCTATCAGTGTAGCTGTGAGTGTGTTTCTGTACGGACCTCGTTGTCCCGGTCCTTCTCCAGGAAGTGTCGGGCCACGTGGCTGGGCAGGATGTTCCTCAGCATGTTCTCGTTGTGTTCTCGCAGCTCCTTCATCTCGTTGATCTCCTCTTTGGCCTGGACGCGCCACAGGAAGTCCAGCCGGGCCGTGTACTCCAGCTGAAGAAGAAGAAGAAGAAGAAAAAGAAGAGGAAGTTAGTCATGTGTCACAATCATCATCATCACCAACACGTCTGCAGACTTTTCACCCCTCTACATGAGTACTGACTATTTATCTTTTTATTATGAAGAGACTACGTCCAGGTTTTAGACAGTCTGCAGGGACGTCACGGAGACTACGTCCAGGTTTTAGACAGTCTGCAGGGACGTCACGGAGACTACGTCCAGGTTTTAGACAGTCTGCAGGGACGTCACAGAGACTACGTCCAGGTTTTAGACAGTCTGCTTTCCTTTAACAGACTGATGCCTGTAAATATGTGACGTCATAAAGAAACACCTTACACATGATTCACACTGTCAGTGACTACAGATCACTCTTCATAAAAAAACAGATAACTGGGACTCCTCTGTACTTCCTCCAAACATTCGGTGCCACTTTATCAAGCCCTCTTTGTTAAGACTTTGTTAATTACTTAATTGGTTCTAAGTTTAATTAGAGATGGGGGCAGTCTGTCGTTCACATGATGGAAAAGGCCGAGCCGCGGCGGAATTAAAAAAATCAGTTAAAGGTCGGATAAATTATGAAACACGGGAGAGCGCGATCAATCTGAAGTGATTCTAATGGGCAACACAAATTGCTTTTCTGAATGCACAATTAATACAAAGTCGTTTGAATACATTAGAGTCGGTACCATTTAGTTTGTACTTGTAGGAGAGGAAGGAGGAGGAGGAGGAGGAGGAGGAGGGGCCGATTCTGAAAATTAATTTTGGGGGCAGCAGATAAGCCTGTGAGGATTTCAGCGTCTCTCTGAGGCGATTGGCGGAAACAGTTTTGTGATTAATCCTCGTATCAATTAGTCTCTTAATTATTTGACTCAGTGCAAAACTTCAATCTCGTTTTCAGTTTTTCTAATTAAGAATCTGAAGCCCGCCGGGCCTGTTTTTTTTTTTTTTTTGGTGCCGCGATAATGAGATGGTGGCCGGTGAAATAACGGGTCGCTCAGGCGTTAACCGGCACGACCTCGCCGTGCACGGCTTTCATTCATAACGGCTTCTATTAACCTTCATAAACATTTTACTCAGAGCTGCTGCTGCTGTCTTTACACACTCTGTAATTAGGTTTACTGCAGAATAATGATCAGCCGCGCGTCGTTTGTTCGGATCTGACACAAAATATTATAAAGATATTAAACAGGCAAAAATTACAGTCTGGAAAAATGTTTGTGCTTGTACAAATGTGCAGAACGACGACTTTGTTCAGCCGCTCACTGAATGTTTCATATCTAACATGTTTTCTACACGTTCAAGAATATTTTTAAGATCAGCTGATGCTTCTGTATGACCGGCATAAACAAACAGCACCATCAGGGAGAAGACAGGAAGCACTCGCTGTTAGAAAGAAGTCTTAAAGGTCGAACATGGTTCAGTTACAGACTGTCCGCGGCGGTCACCTCCACATTCGTCTGCCGCCAGTTTAATTAAAACATTTTGTTTTTTTCTTCA
The DNA here is from genome assembly GCA_028641955.1 of Protonibea diacanthus. Lineage (NCBI taxonomy): Eukaryota > Metazoa > Chordata > Actinopteri > Sciaenidae > Protonibea > Protonibea diacanthus. The sequence goes on from CM053988.1 coordinate 23,960,329, forward strand.
TGAAACTCTGAGATCAAATATTTCAGTCAAAGTTTGAAGAAAACATTGATGGAAAAATTTCTGCCTTCTTTTTGTTCATCTTAACTTCACATCTTGAAGACGGAACACACAACAAGGCACAGGTGAGACTAATCAGAGACAGGTGAGGCTAACGAGGGCGGGAAACTTCAGGAAGTAACGCACGACAAAACCCCTTTCAAAATAAAACAGGAAAGTGTCAAGAAAAGAAACCCTAATCCTTTCAAAATAAGAGTCCTGTCTGCAGCGTTGTAATGAAACGCTTCATGTTCACTGTGTTTGTGATGTAATTACAGCTCTGACAGGAAGCAGCGCTCATGAAGAACAACCTCATCTGGCTGCTGCCAGTTTAACATGGAAACAGAGCGAGATCAGCTTCATACATCAAAACACTGAACTCATTAGAGCTCAAATAAGAATGTAAACATACTTTAATCATCTGTTTGTCTCATTGGTGACCGTGGAGAACGAGAGCCTGAATGAGATTCTGAGATGTGAATCAAAGAGAGACGAGGAATAAGAGTGAGCGAGCCTCCTCCACCTTTCAGCTCTAACTTCTCCGTCTCAAACACCTTTTTATCCCCTCAGTGTCCTCAACAACACACGACGTGAGCTTGTTCCAGAATCTGCTTCATTATTTCAGTGTTCAGTCTGAACGTCACGCGTTCCTCTGAAGATGTCTGTTCCTCTTTAAACACCAGCTGAGGCTTTTCTCGTATTTCCTAGATAGAGCAGTGATGTCATCCGTGTCCTCATAATCTAACATACATACGTGGACTTTGTTTGGACGTGTTCGCGTCTCTTTTCTAAGCAGACGTCGTAAACAAACAAAAGGAAGAATCATTTCATTTTAACACCCTTCATTCATGTTTGGAGACGCAGGCTGCGGTCGGAGCGTCATTTTGTCTCATGAAGCTTCTTCACTGAGTGAAATGAAGTGTTAACGTGTCCGCCATGATGAGAGCTGTTTGAATTCTAAAACTGTGAAGGAAAGGAGCTTCAGTGCTTCCTTTATTATCTCCTTTAGCAAAGGATACACTGGACCATCCTTTAGGAAAGGAAAGGAACGTTTATATTTTCTGCCTGAAACAACACGGTCAGAGCGCGGGGAGTATCTAGGAAGTATCTCAGATGAGCGTTTTGTAGTCCATCTTCTGGACTTTGTAGTTTTACCACAGATCACGTCAGTAACATTCACCGTGGCTTCCTGATGTAGTCTAGGCCAGACCTCATCTCTTTTATATAAACACACTCTTCAGAGCTGTGAGCCGTCATCGTCTCTGCTCCGACAAACAAGTGCTGGAGTTGACCCCGAGGAAAATCAATGTGCCGCTCCGTGACTTCAAATGCGGCTGCTTTTTACTGTTATGGGGCTACAAAGGACCTTCAATTACAGCCGTCTCTCCTCCATCTCCGACCGCCGCCGAGCCGCTGAACTCTGTGATCAAAGGTTGCTACAGAGCGAGCGTGAAAGCAGCGCAGTGATCGCAGGTTTCCTTCAGCCTGCTGACTCTGTCTTTATAGAAATGGATGTTTAATGTATCAGACGTGTGAACAAAGTGGTTTGTTTCTGTGTATCGATCTCTTAAATTTTGTTCGGCCGATTTAAGGTGGAGGGTTCGTCGCGGTTTCTGAATGTTTCTCAACTTTACCTGTCGCTCTCCGTCAGCGTCACACAGCAGCAGCTGGTGAGACATTTTTCCACTGAGCGATGGTAATTTCGGTGAAATCGGACTCTTCGTTGTCTCGCTCGAGCACCATCACGACGTCTAATTAGGCGGCTGCATGGCAACCAGGCTGACTCTCTGTTCTCTGTGTTATTTAAAGGAAAGCTTCTTTCTCATTATTTATAGTCATGCAGAGCTCGACCTCGCAGCCACCTCTGCAGCTTTGATGTGTTGAAGCTCAGACGTTAGTGCCATCAGACAGAAGATGTAAGGTTGAACTCTGCATGATTAGAAATGATGAGAATGATGTGTCTGTAAAGTCGACGGTTCTCACACTGAAGGACAGAACTCTCTGAAGACTCTTTTACCAACGGTGAAGGTCCAGTTATGTTCTGAAGTGTTGACGCCGGCGTCGTCGTCATCTTACCTGCTGGCCGTGATAAAACACAGCGAGGAGGAACATGGCCATCAGGAGCAGAGACGTCTCTTTGGTCCCCAGGAAGTTTCTGTCGGAACAAAAATAAAGTTTTGTTCATTAAAAATTCGTTTTTTTCTTTGTTTTATGGATTTAGTGCATCACTATGTTAAATTAAATAAAGCTGTGTGTGTCCTTTTCCAGAATGAGGAGAAACTATCTGGTCCATGCGTCAGTGTTCAGGCAGATATAAAAGTCTCAATCTACGATGAAACACTAACAAAAGCAGAGTTATGAAGATTATATTCTATGAACAGATCCTCCTAAATCTGACAGACTGGACCTCTTCACTAGTTTGTCTCTCGCTGTTCGTTTTCCTTTGTAACAAACCCGACACACACTGTAAACAAACATATTTAGATCATGAAAGATCACGACTGTTCTTCAGTCTTCAGCTCGGACTGGAGGAGTCCTGCAGGATCTGAGGCTCGCTGAGCATGAACAGGGTGTGTTCCAGCGAAGACAATGAGACTGACGAAAGGAAGAAGAAAATCTGAAGATCTGGACGATGCTGCATCAAACGACACCCTCAGCTCAAGGTAGACGTCGCACAGGCAGAAGAAGTCGTCAGAGTAAAGTCGGGATGTTCTGATCCGAGCCACCAACGACGACCAACGTGAGGAGAAAACACAGAATGAGAGCACGCAGTCTTCTTGTACTTTGTGAAGTCGTCGCTCCTCCACCTTCTCGAGGGTCTTTTCATCCTGACCTTCTCTCTCGTATCTCAGAAGCCCCCTAAAGAAATGAATCGGACCTCCATCAGCTCCCCGTGGAGCCGCTACGGAAACCTCTGTTCTTTTTCCGTCTTTGCGGGTCTTTCACGGTTGCGTGCTCAGGATGCCTTCGTACATTGTCACGGTAAAGGTCACCGTGCTATCACTGACAACGCCTGCGAGATGAGTTTTCTCACATCTGCAACATTTCTGTGCAGAAATAAGGTCAGCGTGGCTCCCTGGTGTGTCTTTGAGGAGGCACGAGGAGAGAACCTGTCTGTACTTTAACATGAACTTAGCAGCACTGACGACTTAGTTTCACTAATTAGCCGACGTCGCTGCTCAAACACTCACTCTGTGTTGTGGTGGACGGTGTCGTAGCGGACAAACAGCGAGGTGTAGAAGGCCTCGGTCAGCAGCGAGTAGATGGCGATCATCACCAGCAGCACCGCCAGCTTCAACACCGAGTTCAGCCGCAGGAACACGGCACACGTGACCATCGCCAGGACGCCCGTGAACACGAAATACTGTGGAGGACAAAGAGAGAGACATGATCACGTGACCTGAGACTTCATCCGCCGAACAGTACACACATGCAGTTAATTATCTCTGGTGCAGGACTACACTTCCCACAATGCAACCTAATAAACACCCATGACCAAAGTCCATGACCACACCTGACCTTTACGTGTCTAGTTTATGGACATTACAGGATGTAAAAGGTCGAGCGAGTACTGGATTGAAATGCGTATCCGTGGATACAGGTACAAACATCATCAACATCTCCAAACTGTCTCCTGACCTCTGATCTCTAAGCTGTTACTATCTTCAGTTTCAGATCACGAACACGAGGAGTTCCTCTTTAGCACGGACATTTACTTGCACGTCGGTGAGGTCAGTCATGCCGAGAGAACGAGAAAGATTCAAATAAACAAATCATAAACTGAGTTTCAAGTCATACAAACACATGAAACAGGTAAATATCAAACCATCGATGTAAACGTGATAATGTAAAACGTAAACGTTGCGTTGTCAGTTTTAGTTTGGTTGTTAATATTCGTAGTTATTATTCTCCTGTTTTGTCTGTGTGTGAAAGAATCTCTAATCTGCCTCACCAAATCACCTCAGTCTGCCCCTGGTGGCTGGCTGCAGAATGGGACATAAACCCGGTCAAGCTAACAGACGGGACAGTTTTATCTTGTTCTTATTTGTCTGATAGATTTGGTTTTAATTTATCCGATGCTATAAAAAATGTTTCACGTCTTTGTTTCACGCCAGAATCGGTTATTCTGCATGGAGTCATCGAGACATCCAACAGCGGATTGATCTTCACGTACAGTCTGAGACTCATCGAGTATTCCAGTCTGGGTTCGTCACCAACGTCTAAAAACATCTGTGGGAGGAAATAATGCCGCGACGTGAGCAGATCTGAGCTCGCAGCTAATAGAAACGCTGCTCCCTCATCGAGTCCATCAATCAGCTCGCGTTGTGTGAGCACAGTAACGTAACGGATGTTTTCTCCATGACGTTCTGATGGCTCCGTCAGTCGCCGCTGTCTGAGGTGAGACCTCCCTCTGGGCGGCGAGCAGATGTCGAGGATGTTTAATTCATCACTTTGCCGCTGTCGGCACAACAGATGGACCTGACTGCGACTCAGTCAGCCGGTACCTCTGGGTAGAAGCAGATGTCTGGGATGGAGGCCGACTCGTTGTACGTCTGGTTCCTGAAGGTGCTGGACTTGTCGAAGTCGCACCACAGCTGTGAGAGACCAACAGAGGAATTATTGTTGTTGTGCCGACTCAGCATCAAGTTCAAAAATCAGACTTTCATCTTTCAACATGTTTGTCAGAAACTCTCAGCTCGACGTCAGAAAACAGACTCAAACTTTTAATAAACAGCTGATCTGATCTACGTATGAGAGGAGCGATAACCAGAGTCGCTCCTTCCTGCCACACAGGAAGTGATGTAATGCTTTTTGCTCCATGTTGATGTCACTAATGATCTCAACCTGTCAGCTAACAGAGTTTGAAGGATCAGACGTCACTGCAGCTCGATTAGCAAATATTTACAAATCTAACTCAGAAAACTGAGATTATTTCAACTAAACCAGCAGTGGAGACTAAGATTGACTAAGACTGACAAAGACTGACAAAGAATGTCCCCATTGTTGTCTACTAAACCGGAGCACCAAATGTCGATTAATCCACCGCTGAAAATAGTACCAAACTTGTGGACTGTGAGTTCACTGAGACGTGGACAGGTAAGTAGAGTAAGTTTAACCTCGTTTATCGTGGACAGACAGGTAAGTAGAGTAAGTTTAACCTCGTTTATCGTGAACTCACTATGTTGATCATGGCTGCCAGGAAGTTGATGAGGATTGAGACGAAGACGATGACGTTTCGCGCCGCGTACGTCTCGTTGATCCAGCAGCAGGCTTTACGCAGGACCAGAGGGAGACACTTGTAGTCTTCCGCCGTTGTAACTAGGACCAGACAGGAATGGAGCACGATGAGGACCGAGAACTGGATCACCATGGTTACCATCCTGCAGGAAAAACAATGAACGGCATTGGAAGCAGCAGCATTGCATCTTTTAGTCGCCGAGCTGGGCTGACTGCTGTTGGACTAGTCAGAAATATTAGCTGCTGCTATGTCTGCTGTTGGTGACGTCCTGTCTTACCTGGCGGAGGGAAGCAGACTTTGAATCGTGGTGATAAAGATGAGCACGATGAAGGCGCACACCAGGTTGGACTTGAACACCTCGTCCCTCATCTGGGAGTACTGCACCGCGAGAAGGGAGAAACAAGAGACAGAAGGAGGAAGAGGAGGTGAGGGGAGACGGAGAAACAAGTTTTCAGAGTTGACGGAGAAGACCGGACACATCGAAATGCAACCTCAAACACGCCAACGCAACCGACACGGATGCATGCAATGGTTCAACCACAAGCGTTAAAGAGAGAGACAGGAGCCGGTGGGTTAGCCGCCGCGGGGTCCTGGGGAAGGTGCAAAGCTGACAAGCACAATGCTAGCTGTTAGCCGTTAGCTAGGAGCTGTTAGCTGAGACACAAACAGAACAAAACATAAGCTAACTGCTAGCTTTGGGGGTTAGATACTCATTGGAGACGTCCTACTTTTCATCCACTCCATTAATTTAACCTTAAAACATGACATTAGCGTCGCTATTGTTGGGTGAAAATGATGTAGCTTAGCTACCTAGCACAGTTTAGCACATTACCGCTAATGCTACTTTTGTTTTACTCAAGGGAAATCTGTTTTTTCTCTTGTTGGTAACTTATTACAGTATAACTTTGCTTTTTACTATTTTATTTGTCCGAGGGAATGAGCTCATCAATTAACCAAACAAAGAGAAACTGTGAATTAGCAGGTGGTAGCCTAGCATACAAGGCTAAATTTTTGTTTTTATCAGTCTTCTCCGGCCAGATGTGAAATAAATTCAACATTTTGGTGTTTGTTTTGTTTTCTTACCAAGAGTGACATGAGATATCGTATCTGTACTGTTATGTTGCGTTTGGAGCCAGAGGCAATTAGCCTAGCTTAGCATAAGTTTATCTTATCTATCTCCATCTCAAACTTTTCACCCCCCTTTTGACCCCTGCTGCCCCGTCCTCGCTCTGTCTCTTTCTCAAAGGGTGCTGGGAAATTAGCAAGAGGATGCTTCACGTTTCGTCACAACTTTGGCAAAAATAAATAAATAAATGAGGGAGGCCAACAGCAAATCACTGCACAATTACTGAAGAGGTTAAAACCAAAAAAATAAAAAAAAATATAGAAGGTTCTGGGAAAAGTTTTAAAGATGGCGGTGGGATTCAAAGGGAAACATAGATGTGGAAGGCGGGAAAAGGGCCCATATGAAGGTCAACTGAAAGGTCAAAGGTGAGCGTATTCATAAAACAAAAAAATGGAAAGAAAAAGGACAAAAAGCTACAGAAGTGCATCACATTCACCAAAGAAAAATAACTTTTTCTTCTAATTATGATTTCCATATGTCATGATTATAATTCTTACCATTACTTTAGACGGTCAAAATGCTGCTATAGGCTGTTTAATTGGAATTTGTTGCTACGGAAACAAAAAATGCAGCTGTAAACTTATTTATAATGTTTAATATACCCAACCGAAGAGGAAATAAAGCAAATTATCCTCTTAAAAATCAAAGTTTCCTTTTTTATTTCACTTTAAGTGGCTAAATCCTATTTGACAGTATCATATCACATTTTTAACAGTATTAACAGCTCTGTGCTGAAGATATATTATGTTTACACTGTAAAATAGTCCATAACAAGAATTTAAAAATAAAGTCAACAGCTGACGGTTGAAGCTTGAAACTGAGGTGGACGTCATCATAGTCCTGTTTGTCAAATGATAATACCTGTTTTATTCATTTTGTTGTAATATTACAGTTCATATTCAGCTGATTATACACTAACTCTTCCTAAACCACGCCCCCTTTTGAACACTGCAAAAAGGGGGCGGGTATAAACATGTTCAGTTACGCTATTGTGCTGTTTCTTAGCTACCACTCCGAGTGTCCTAAGTGTTTTATAATTGATGTCACTCAACAACTCAATAATGTAATTTACATAAAAATGTGTCCTAGTTTTTAATTAGTCTATTTGTAATTAATTTAATAATTCTGGGATGTGTAAGTCTGTTTTGTTTTTATTCTTTAGTGAATGCAAAGAGCTCCTGTAAAAAAAAAAAAAAAAAAAGTTGAACCAGTCAACTTTTTCCACAAGACTGTAACAGGTCCACAGCGTGGACTTTGGGTCATGAGTAAACTGAAGGGGGGTTTCGATGTTTTCGCCCAGCTGTTTTCTAAATTTCAGTATTAGAAACTTCAGTCGTGATAAAAGTGTCAGCTGTAACTCAGAAAAAAAATGTTAATGTTGTTCTGAAGAGACGTCGTCTTCGAGACGTTCACTGTTTGTTCATGCACATTCGTATGGAGGCTGAAGTGTGCCAGATGAATAATTATACTTCCATATTCTTTCGTTAAAATACATTTAAAAAGGCATCATAAACTGTATTTTTTTAAACTGCAGTTCCTCTAACGTCCACTTGAGGCTGGTTCCAGAAGTGAGTCAGTCTCCATAAGTCCCCATGTTCAAATGTCCAACTTCACAGCAGAAATAAACATGTTTACAGCCTGGTACAAAAAACAGTTTTGGTCTCTATAGCTAATTTCCCCGTTCATGACAACTGTACTGAGGGTGAATTTATATACAACTCACCTGTTCACATTATATTAAGGCTTAAAGTTATGCATGATTAAGAGCGTGGACACTTTGATTGACAGGTGAGACTGAAGAGGCAACATGGCGGCACATTTTGAGCTGTCACACTAGAAACCTGTGTGACATCACAGATACGCCGTCCATTGTTTATACTGTCAGTGATGCAGATTAATGAATTTTTACATGAATTCGACCTTCTTCTTTGTAGAAAAGTCTCCGTTAAAGCAAGACAGAAAATAAAAACGATAAATTCTCAATAATTAAACTTTGAATTTATTAGTGCATCATCTAAATGCTAATTTAATTTATAACAGTTATTACTGCGTTGATAATTATTCTGGTGGCACACTTCAGACAAACGGAGGAAAGTACTGAGAGAAAAGAAAAGCCCGGACCAGGATGTGTTCCATGTTTGATGCTTTAAGGTTTGTGTAACGTTCGTGACTCGCGCCTTTAGCTTACTCATGATAAAAAAAGAAAAACTGTTTGTTGTTTTGCGTCTGGAAATCTTGGTCTAAGAATAGATGTGAGGAGGGAGAGAGAAAGAAAAAAAAACAGTCATCTGTCTAAAACTCCAGCTACCTTCTCTTCCAGGCTGGAGTCTTTAAACATCAGTGAGAAAGGCTTGATATGCTCTCTTCTCAACTTATCGCCACTCCGTAAGTCGATGGCGCTCTCTATTCGCTTGTTAATTTCCTCAGGACCAGAGTGGACATGCAAAGCTTGTGCGAGATGGTTTGGAAGCAGATTTATCGAATTTCTCGTTAGGGCAGCCAGAGTCTATAAGGGGGAAAGCACATGCACATAGAATGAACCTGCTTGTCCCCCTTTTTGTTTCATTCAAGTTACAAAATGAAAAAAGAAGAACAGACACACAGTTACGTTCATTACATACACAAAAGAAAAAATAATAATAATCAAGGTAAAAAGGGAAGACCAAAATGCAACAATCAGACAGACAGCTCAGAGCAGGTCATGCATCTCATTCACTCGCAGTGTGATCAGTTAGTGGTGACGAAGCTCGTAATTATGCACACAGTGTAAAAAAAGCTGTAATTCATGTGGACAGCTGTGACTGTGAAGGAGAGACACAGAAAACAGGTTTAAAAATATAAAGCATGAAATGGACGACAAAAAAAAACAGCTGAGAGAAGATGAGGACAGACGAACAAACTTCAAACCAAACCTCAAACTTCTGTTCATTCATAAAACCTTTAAAATATTCTTTAACAAACTAAATGACAACAAGCAGTCCTGACTGAGCAATCTGATTGGTCAACGAAATCAAATCAGCATGACATCACACCTGACTCATCGCTAAACATCACTGCACCATCTCCATAACCTGAAAATATAAAACATGTAAATAAATATGAATAATTACATGGAAAGTAACTTTAATAAAGTAATACCACCTGGTTAATACAGGTGTGTACCTCGTTAATACAGGTGTGTATCTTGTTAATACAGGTGTGTATCTCGTTAATACAGGTGTGTATCTCGTTAATACAGGTGTGTACACACAAGCTTTTTAATTTAGCACTTCATCACTTTGGTCCTGCTCGGCCTTCCTTCCTCTCTCCGTTTACCACGCTGATGGTTTTCATTTGAAGTTCATCGAGTATAAATTCTGCATGCTTTAATGACTAATGACTGTTATTGAAGGACGTTTGAGATAATTTAGACAAAAATCAGCCAACAGTGAATCTCGCTGCAAATCTCGCTCGAAATACATCCAACAATGTTTTCACATATTTATTCCATTAATATTTAATTATATTTTCTTAATGTATAATTTCCCTCCATAAATGTCTAGAATTCTGGTGGGTAAATAATGAATTCATAAATACTTTAACTGGCCTATAAAATACCACGTGTCAGACAGACAGCTAGTTAATGTGATTAATTAGTCACCTTCAGTTCTTTCTTTTAGTTTCATGTCCTGAAGCTTAGTGCAACAAACGATGCTCCTCCATCATCTCAGAAACTAACCACTGAAGAGTGACCTTTGGAACGGAGGAATGACGTTCACGTTATAGTTTCACAGAGGTCATTAATGTTTTAATTATGTGAAAATAGACCACTCAAATTTTTCATGTCAGAGTGTCCTTGAACACACCAGAGAAGGTCACCACTACTGACTATGTCCAGGTTTTAGACAGTCTGTGGGGCGTCGCAGAGACTACGTTCAGGTTTTGGACAGTCTGTGGGGCGTCACAGAGACTACGTCCAGGTTTTGGACAGTCTGCAGGGATGTCACAGAGACTGTGTCCAGAGACTAAACTTGGATAAGCTGCATCATGAAATAAGTTGCGGTGAGCTTCTGTTCGTCCTCGTGGAGACGTCACGTTTGTTCGAGTGGAGCACTCGAGCTAAAAGCGATAAAGGTCATACGTGAGGAGTCATTTTCTCAGAGCTGTTGACATTAGCTCTCCACCATTAGCCGTGAGCTACAGCGGCCGCGTGACAGCTTTGGACAAATTACCTCCTCTGGAGAGCCAGCAGTCATTAAAGTCATTATGTAGAGAAATGTGTCACTATATGTCTGCAGCCAATCAAACGTCTCACCTCGTCTCGCTTAATCCAACACGTTAACAGATGAAATCCATCACGGTGAGTCATTAAAACTTCATTTTCACACGCTAAATGAATCGAGGTTAAAAAAAATCTTGACTGCTGCATTCTTTTACCTGTCGGAGACGTTTTTGACTCTCAGCGATCGTCGTTACAGGTAGCTTTACGTCCAGATGACTGCAGTTTGGAGGTTTATCTAGAAACAACAGCGTTAATCAACGTCAGCGCAAAGATTGAGAGAGTCGTGAGACGTGCACAACGCAAAATAAAATGTATGATCAGGAAGTCCTTTCCTAAATGTGTCTGCCACCGTCGAGTATTGACTGAATGTAAATGATTGTTCAGCACACAGAGAAGAGAGAGCTGAAGTGAAGCTGAACTTGAACCTCCTCAAACCTCTGCTGCATATGAATGAAAAGGAGCAGCCCACGTGTCAAATCATTAACATATCTGCAGCAGAAACACGAGCCTCATTATAACAAAACCTGAACGTAGTCTCTGTGATGTCCCTGCAGACTGTCTAAAACCTGGACATAGTCAGTAGTGGTGACCTTCTCTGGTGTGTTCAAGGACACTCGTTATAATGAGGCTCGTTATAACGAGGACAATCGGACGGCAGTTTGTGGAATCAGACGAACATCAACGGCTTCAAATCTGCCGTAAATGAGCTGATTTTAAATCACACTGATGCTACGCTGATTTTGGTGAAACTGTTTCCTGATGGGCAGTGAAGTGTAGCTGCTGTTAGTCAGCTCTGTTTATTAGCTGCTGTTAGCTAACGTTAGCTCAGTTTGTCAGCTAACGTTAGCTCAGTTTGTCAGCTGCTGTTAGCAAATGTTAGCTCAGTTCGTGGTGACGTGGTTCAGGGACACGTCTCAAACTTAAAGCGATCAGGCTGATTGGAGTGGACCCACCCTGGACGATGTGGGTTTTTATGTGTGTCATCACTGTGACGTTGCTAGGCAACCAGACCGCAGGAAGTCACTGCTACTCGGGCCAATAAATCGAAGCGAGTTGGGTCTGAGCCATAATGAACTGGACTCAGTCGGGATCAGGCTCCCGCAGTACTCCGCTGAAGAGACAACAAAGTGCTTTATTTTGAAAGGCTTCCAAATTCTATCAATCTTACTCGGTTTAACAACGAGCAGAGAAAACTCCCCATCAGTATCGAGGACGGAGGTTTTTTAAGTCTCAGTTCAGAAAGTACTACTGTCATGTAGTATATATGCTTCTTTCTGGGGACTCGACCGTCTTTTAGAGCCTCTTTGGGGAGTACCAGGGTAAAACGTGGCTCACAAAGACGTGGATCTTCATAGCGTCGATACAATCCTGATCCTGGTTGTTATTAACCGTGACTGTTTTTGCCGTGCACGTCCTCGAAGGAGAAGAAGAAAAAGCTAAAGGGCACACGCTTCCATCTCTGACATTTCCCTTCTTTAAAGTGGCCGGTGCGATGCTGCCCGGAGCAGTTCATATGTGGCTGTATGGGAAGCAGTGTGTGTGGTTACATGTTATGATACACATTAATGGAAATGCTGACATATGATGGCAGGAAAAGGCCAAGTGGAGGTGGGGGTGGCAATGGTACGACCTGACAGTGTTAACATGTACCAGCAGTGGACTTCCACGTGCTGCACATCTCACATGTCTTGAATGGATTGAAGTGGGACGTTACGTAAAGCACAAACATGCTTTGGGGCAAATGAAGGCTCTGGACCAGCACTGCAGAGCAAAGTGAAATATCTGGACAACTACTGGACAGAGTGCCACGAAAGCTGGGACACATATTCAACAATACTGCAATTATACAACAGCTACCAACTGACCACTACCTGGAAACAATCTGTCCCGTCATTGGACAAGAGCAAGCGAAATCATCAACAAATAACAAAGAATCTGATCTGTTTATTTGTAGCCTCCTTTTTTTTGCTCCAGCTCCTGTCAGTTATGGCGTTACCATGGAAACGGTGCAATGAGCACAGCGTTCTAAATGTCTAGTTGACCAACTGGATTGCTTGATCGGAGCTACTTGTTGTGCAATGTAGCACTGTAATATATAGTAATATTACAGTGTTTCATTCACTCTCTGCCTCTCTGTGTTATTGCTAGGCTACAGCACATGCAGCTGTTATCTCATTGGTTGAGCTTTAAAAGGTCAAAGTTGAAATATTTGCTGCACAGCGCTCGGTGTGCACACCTTTTCACAATAAAAGCCACTCCACATGATCATGACGGGACCGTCGTGTTACACACTGCGCTTAGCGAACATCTCAGAAACTCTAAAACAGAGATGTGGAGATGACTCCGTTTCTTCGGGTCTTCTGAGGAAACACACACAAGCTCCTTCGAGGTGAAAACGATGTGACGCTGCAGTGCATCATGGGAGCCAGCAGGCACACAGCGAAGCATGAATGAGGAGAGAAGACGGTGCCGCTCGGTCTGAGTTCAGGCGCTGGAGGAGCTTGTCGTCCACGCAGGACTCACTCAGACTTTCCTCCTCTGGGTTTGATAATGACAGTCAGTCCTGATAGATCCATAAACACAGTGATGGACAGGATATGATGTCATTTATTCAAAAGTTATCAAACACTATTTTTATGGCGGTTATCATCAGCACAGAGCTGTTACCTGGTTACTGGTGTGTCATCGTCATTACTCTTTATTGCACATCTCCAAACAGGTTGTCCATGTCAGTGTGTATCTGTATTCATGTCTGTCATCCTACCTCCTGTACTTACGAATAAAAAGTAAATAAAAATAAAAATTTTAGATGAATTCAGTCGTCCTTGAACTCCTGAATATGATTTATGTAGGAAAATAAAGAGACAAGTTCTCTGATTTGTTTCACACACCATGTCGGATATGAAATTAATCTGCAGATGCTCTGGTTCACGTTGAGACATTTCTGTGGATGTCAGTTACTGACTCTCAAAGTCTGGTCCGATGAACAAACACCAAACACTGATCAGACTACTTTTTAACTGAATCTAAGAACCTTGAACTGGATGTCTAACCTATGTTTAGCAAAGTTCAGATCAGAAAAGTCAGAAAAAGTTCTCTGACGTCTGTTTTTTCCGGTCTTACAGCATCACAAACTGAATATCTTTTGATGTTGGACTGTTCAAAGATGACACCTTGAAGTTATAACGAGCATCTTTGACTGATTTTTGCTGTTTTATGAACCAAACATCTCATTTATTAAACAAGATAACCTGCAGATGTATGGATAATGAAAACAATCTTTAGCTGCAGTCCATGTACAATACAGTATCATCTGCATAGCGGCAGTGCACGATACCTTTAAAAACATATTTGGTTGGCCAAAGCGGGCCACACGTACAGAACCAGAACAGAACCAGACCAAGCTGCAGACACACAGTTAGTAGTGTCTGCCTGCTGTCTTATTAATGCTTTTACTGTTACTTATGTTACTGACTTATGTAGTTTTTGGACTTTCGCTACTTCCTGTTTGGAGTTAGCTTGTTTCACACTGACTTCCTGTGAAGCTCATGGGGGTTATAGCTTATCATTAATGAGCATTAAGGGTGTCTGTCTTCATGCTAAGCTAAGTTAGCTGAGAGTTTAACTCTCGACAGGAAAGAAACACAAACAAACATTATTGCTTCTTTTCATCATCTTCAATAAGGACAGTCAACACAAGCTTTGTTTTACCATCCCTGACATCTCCTGTCCTCTCTATTTTCCTCTGTGTCTGACTGACGCACACACACACACACACAAACACCTTGTCCTCAATCCAGTGATGCTGAAAACTAAATCAGACCAACAGGAAGGGAAGGCGGGGGCAAGAAAACCACCGGAGAGGCAGAAGCTGAGCTGCAGGCAGAGCCAAGCGACAACATAAAAGACACTTTAAAACTCCTCCGAGGAGCCTTTGATATGCAAAGTGCCGCTCTGTGGAATGACTGTCCTGACAGCCGCTCATTGTGCCGGAAACAAAGAAGTGGCACTTGTCAGAAATAACATTCCTCTGCATCCAAACGCACGCTTACATCGAACTCTAGAAGCTCCTGACCGGAACGCAACGTACATCACATCATACACTATGTAACTTTGGGCTCCGGGTCGGAAGAAGTACGTAACGCTTTATGGCACTAAGTCACACACCACCAACTATTTCACTGCCCACTGTAGCTGCTGTTAGCTCATGTTAGCTCAGTTTGTTAGCTGGCTGGACCGTGAGCTCAGAGTATTAGTGTTAGTGTTTCTACCACAGGCGATTTGGAGCACCAGAAAAAAGAGGAGGAGGTTTACAGCGGGGGAATACTGACAGTGAGGAGAGTCGGTGTCGTGCCAGAACCGGAGCTGGGCAATGTAACCAGGCTCAGCAGAGTGAGTGAGCAAGAAACCTCCGGGCAAGAGTAAATCTGGGACTGACTCTTAGTGGTTGGTGAGAGCTTGGTGAAATAAAAGGCTGAAAGACAGACGCCGAGCTGGGCTGACTGCTGTTGGACTAGTCAGTAATATTAGCTGCTGCTGTGTCTGCTGCTGGTGACCTGGTTGATGTTTGGCTGTTAGCAAAGTTGTTGACTTGCTAGTTTTTGATCAGAAGTAATGTAATCAGAATAAATACTCGAATACAGCTGTATTTTTATGTGCTGTTGCTTCAATAGAAATGTTACTGCACACTGCTTTGTACGATTAAAACCTTAAAAACATAAAATATGATTCAAAGAAGTAAATCCAATAAAATACAAAATTATTTCCGCCCAGGGTTTTGAAACAACCTGCCAACATGCCGAACATGAAATATAAAACTCTCTCTGTGGCCCAGAGGAGAAGCAGCAGGTTGTAGAAAGTCACCGGTTGTTTTCTGATGGAGGAACATGAAGTCCTGGCCAGGCGGCGTGTTTTTTGGCGCTGGGTGTCTGCCAGCAGCGCAGGACTCAATCTGGGGATGCAACTGTGGCCTGAATATGGAGCTTTAGCCCCCCCCCCCCCTCCCTCTGAGCTATTATGTATGGTGACATGCCTGCAGGACAGCACGTACCTCCATGTAGGAGTCTGTGAATGACTTGTAGCTGTTTGGGCTCAGGACCAACACTATTCTGGAATGAAGCCCAGAATAGTGACTGAATAAATCTGACCCTGAGTCTGATCTGCTGCATTGAGAGGGAGTAATGCTTTCGAGGTGCCAATCGTGAGAACTGATCAATGAATCACGCTGTTATTTGTCCTCTAGCAGATCTTGACCTCTCCAATATGGCTACCGAGCAGACGCAGAGCTGAGACATACAGCAGGCTCCCTTCCAGATGGTGGTGAAGCTAACGAAAATGTGGATTTATTCATCTCGTATCGTGTCTAACTTTAGTGGATCATAACATATTGAGTATGTTGCAGTTACTGACTCCACCAAACACTTATCAGACTTCTTTGTAACTGGATCTAAGAACATTGAACTGGATGTGTAACCTAAGTTTAGCAAAGTTCAGATCAGAAAAAGTTCTCTGACGTCTGTTTTTTCCGGTCTTACAGCATCACAAACTGAATATCTTTTGATGTTGGACTGTTCAAAGATGACACCTTAAAGTTATAACGAGCATCTTTGACTGATTTTTGCTGTTTTATGAACCAAACATCTCATTTATTAAACAAGAAGATAACCTGCAGATGTATGGATAATGAAAACAATCTTTAGCTGCAGTCCATGTACAATATAGTATCATCTGCATAGTGGCAGTGCACGATACCTTTAAAAACATATTTGGCTGGCCAAAGTGGGCCACGTACAGAAACCAGAACAGAACCAGACCAAGCTGCAGACACACAGTTAGTACTGTCTGCCTGCTGTCTTATTAATGCTTTTACTGTTACTTTCAGTTCTGGGTTGATGCCAGATGCAAATCTTTACCTTAATGTACAAAAAGCTAAATATAAGCTTTACGTTTCACAGTCAGCAGCAGGTTGGAAAGGCTCTGGCAGGTAAAATCTTCGACATCTTCTTGGCATCTTATTTCTTAACTCCATGAAGAGTAAATCAGGAAAACATAAAACTTCCACTGAGCACCGCTTCCTCCAAAATCAAACATCTCAGACAAAATAGCCAAAAAATGTCAACTTGACGCCTCTGGGGGTTGATTTGTTGTCACGGACGGACAGGAACGCAGACAAATGAAGAAAAGATGACGAGGATGTTTTAAATGGGGCCACACACAATCAGAAGCTCTTCATCATCATCATCATCATCCTCAAACAGGCAGGCTGACACATGATGACACAATCACTCCGTAGAAAGCCGTCCACTCATTCTCAGGAAAACAAAGAAAAAGAAGAACAGCTAACAAACAGGCGAGACAACTGAGAAGATCCCATGCACTGCAGAACAAACGTCCATCTTAAGGAAACACTTCGTCCTG
This sequence comes from Protonibea diacanthus, assembly GCA_028641955.1. Classification (NCBI taxonomy): domain Eukaryota; kingdom Metazoa; phylum Chordata; class Actinopteri; family Sciaenidae; genus Protonibea; species Protonibea diacanthus. The sequence goes on from CM053988.1 coordinate 23,977,408, forward strand.
CGGCGAGCTCAAAGTCTGACATTAACACATACAGCTTATGAATATTTTACTGAGTTTGACAAACAGCTAAAATATCCTCTTAAAGTCTCTCCTCCTGCAGAAGAAGTTTGCTGTTAAGACAGACGTTTCTTCACAGTGTGATAAAGTGAAACATGACTTGAAGTACAAGCAGTGGCCGGACTTACGTTCTGCTTCCCCACGATGTTGTCAAAGGGAAGCTCGGGGCTCCAGGACGCCTCGTTGAAGGTGGCGCTGCTGGTGCGGCGATCGACTGAGCCGGCCGCCTCCTTCATGATGTCCTCGGGCAGGGTGAGCAGACTCTCCTCCGGCTGCTTGATAAGGTACGTCTCAATGTTGTGGCGGCGGAGGAAGTCGTTGCGGTCCTTCCCGTGGCCTTCCTCCACCTCGTAGTCACTGTTCAAACAGTCCAAAGCTGCTTTGGAGATGTGGATCCTCCTGGAACGAGACAGGAAGTTAAATACAACAGCTCTTTTGGGTGTGTTTGTGCTGTTTCCTTTAGTTTTATAGATCCACAGTCGAGTCAGCTGACGTTTGGCTGCATAATCTCGTAGTGAAAGAGGCAATATAACTAAAACACAGCCCCCTTGCTGACCTGCCATCCCCCCTTTCCATCTTTTCATAGCAGACAGATTGTTTTGCTGATATGTTTGTCTCGTTTGCCTGGCTTATTAAGTGAGGTTTGCGTTGTTGACCCCCGACCATGGCTCTGAAATATCAGGAACGCACAGGCCGCTGACGCCTTGGAAAAGTGTGATGGTGCTAAGGTTTTTGGTTTGCGACATGTAAAAGAGGGAAACAGTACAGTGAACATCTCTTCATGCAGTTATACAGTGAGACACAATAAAATACAGAGAATAGTATAGATAGAATAGAATCTGAGGTATCCGAAGGAAAGTCTTATTTCTTTTCTCATAGACGGCGTTACATGAATTCAAACACTTTCTCTCCCAGTTCAAAGAATCAGCAGCTGTGGGCACCTGCCATGGTTCATCTGGATGACAAATGATGATTGATGATGGTGCTGGAGAGCGATGTCTAACAAGTCACGGCAAAATGTGCCAGAGGCGTTCAGCTGGGACTGTTCGGGTCATAACGCCACGTTCATCAAACCGTACAGTGAGATGTCAAAGCCTGTGTGGAAGAATCTGCTTCTTCTTTGGAGTTCATGAATACCGTCTGCAGGTTTACGTCCAAACCAGCAGATGATTTCAGTCACACCTTCAGCCAGAGGAGCCGCCAATCAGTGCAGTGCAGGTGTGAATGAGATCCTGCACAGTCTCAGGTCTGAAGGTCACTGAACTTTCAGTTCAGGTACGGGATGTTCTGGCACTTATTGGAGGGTGTCTGAAGTGTTGGATGAGCTGAAAGCACACATCATCATCAGACATTCAGAGATCTTCTGCTGTCTGCAGCTCAGAGACACTGTGTGGCTTCGTCCATCTGTTACGTAACCGAGTTCATTAAAGAGGACAGGTCGGGGTGACAGCATGGCTCGATAACAGATGCTGGCAGGAGATTTCAAACCAGCAGTTAGAGAACTAATCCCACCCTGTGCTGCGCTGCAAACAAACACAAGTATGTTTCCGTATCATCCAGACATCCAGACACATCACAAACAACAAAATTACACAGACAGGACCTCTCATCTCCTTTCAAACCAGCTTCTTTAGCGGGAAACCAGTGAAACCAAACACAACCTATAACTGTACCACATAATCAGAGTTAGGTACTGAAAGCCGGCGCCTATACTATACTATATTCTCCACCCGTCTTTATCCTGTGTTCATCATCATCTTCCATTTTAAATCTTCTCACTTTACTCACCCTGGGATCCCTCCAGATTCCAGCTTGTTGGCGATGTCCACATCCCAGGACCAGACATCGAACTGCCACTTCCTGAGTCCCAACACACCGCACAGCACGGAGCCCGAGTGGATCCCGATGCGCATGTCGATGTCGTGTTTCGTACGTGATCGCACATATCTGGAAGAAACACAATGAGTCCAGTTCAGGCTTTGGAAAGGAACCATCAGCAAACTTTCTGTATGGTCTCACAGTCATGGAAACCAAGGCTGCATGAAAGGTCATAAAAATACATTTATATGATCTGAACATGTTACAGGTTACAACCTAACAAAGTAGTTTTAGTGCCTAAACATAACTGCTAGCATAAACTGACCAAACCTCAAAGCAAGCTTCAGAAAGCTTTATTTTGAAAGTCGAACTAGACCTTGTCTTCACATCAGGCATTAAAGGTAAATTCACCTTGAATGTACTCAAGGTACATTAAAGGTAAACTAAAGGTACAGTAAAGGTAAACAACTAGGATTTCAAAATAATGTGCCATCCACCCACTCACCTGAGCTACAGCTTAATTATGTCTGATAATTTATAATAAATGAGTAATAAATGGTATAAAACATGCAAAGCACTGCTGTGCTCCTCTAAATTGAATACTGCTAATAATGGGGGTTTTATTTTGTAATTTAAATTCACCTTTAAATTGATAAAAATTAATGATGTATGTATATTTAATGAAGAATATGTATATTTTAGTATAATGTAAAAAAATGAATAGCGTTTTGCACTCTTGACTTGAAGGGAAGGTGTTTGGTCTAAAATATTCCAGGGTTAATTTTGGGTCACTGTGTACAATGCAGCTGCTTTGCATTAATTCAGCCAATGAATATACATGAAATTGACCTTTGGCGAACCACAATGCAGATAACGCTGACAGACACACACATTGTCCATAAATCCACCAAGAAATGAACACGGTAAACTTCACGGCTATCAGCGAGTCTGAAAACACATTTTCAGTTCAGAGTTTTCACATTCGTTAATAAATTTGTTTCTCATTTCATAGTCATTTATCCCCGAACACAATAAAAGCAGGAAAAACTGAGGCTGATAAAAGTGTGTGAAGAGCAGACAGGGCTGTCACGCCCAGCCCGGCCTCGTGCTCTCATTTCATGCTTCATAACAGCAGTGATGAATGTGAGGTGAAAGGCATCCTGGGAGTTTGTGACGGGTGCTTGAAGTCAGTCGACTGCTGAACGACTGAACGGCGCCCGGGCTGCAAATTAACTCTAACAAGCTGCGGTTAGTCATGACGATGATGACGATGATGACGATGACAATGATGACAATGATGATGACGATGATGATGATGATGATGACGATGATGATGATGACGATGATGACAATGATGATGATGACGATGATGATGATGATGGTGATGATGACGATGACGATGATGATGATGATGATGATGATGATGACGATGATGACAATGATGATGATGACGATGATGATGATGATGGTGATGATGACGATGACGATGATGATGATGATGACAATGATGATGATGACAATGATGATGATGATGGTGATGATGACGATGACGATGACGATGATGATGATGATGATGATGATGACGACGATCAACCAAAGTACGACTGTTTTCCAGTGTTAATGACACTTATTTTGAAATTCTAAAAGGACGCTCCATATTTATTCTTCCAAACTTGACCATGGAGCGGCCTCCAGGGTGAAAATCCTGTGTCTGTTTGACCCACACACCCACCCTGACCGATGTAACGTGGCCCATTCAAAGCCACACACATAACCATGCCGATGTTTTCTGTTGAGGTGGATGTCTCATGTTTGATCTCAAGGATTTTAATAGGAACATCTTTAATAGTGTTGATAAATGAGGCACTAGACCTCTTTGTTAGTTTTTTGTGCACAGTCGTAATTAGCCCACCTCTTGTAAACATGAACATCGCCCTCCAAAGAATGAAAACCTGATGATGAATGAAGCGTACATCCAGTGAATTCAAGTTATTAAGTTGATACAAAGGGAACTATTAACCAGTATGAACACAAATAAGTGTCACACAGGAGTGGAAATAATCTGAAGCCATAATGAAACTGTCTGTCTGAGCTCTGACTCACTCTGACAGCAAAGTGTTGAAGCAGACAAACGTGCCCGGCCTTTGATTTGAGTTATAGTGACTGAACAACAAAATCTCAACAACTCAACACAGAAAATCCAGTTTGTAACCCTCGACTCCTCTGATCTGAATCAGCATGAGCCGTCCAATCTGAATAAACCTGCACGCATACAAAGAAACTAAAGAAAATTTTGGGGAAAAATATCATTTAGTTTCAGTCATGTGAATTATTTTAGTTTAACTAAATATCATAACATTGAAACAACTAAATCTTTATATATTCCTGGAGGAAATGGCTGTAACAATTAATTAGAGACTAATTTACAATACACAGCAGCTTAACTTAGCTGATAACTAACCTCCCTGACACAGAGAGGTCCGTTCTGATTGGCTCTCTTTTCAAAGACTTTTTATTTATTGATGAAAATGTCAGTAGATTTTGTACTTTGTATTTTGTTATCATCAGTAAAAAATGGCTTCGTCAACTAAAAAAGAACCTCAAGCTTTGCCACAATGCAAAGTGAAGCCCAACAATCAAATACAGGCAATCACACATAGATTTATTATTCTGTCTTCACATAAAACACGTCTCACTAGCTGCACACACCAGCTGACAGCTGATGTATCTGTTACTCAAACAGCCATTCTGGATTGTATTTTGCTGTCACACTCCTACTGTACTCCTCTCTTTTATGTCTTTAGCTTAATGTAACATTCGTACTGAGCTGCACTGTTGCAGCACAGAGTGGTCGTCTGTAGGCAGCTCACCATATTGACTGAACAGTATACGGCACAGATCTCACAGCTTATCCGTCACTAATCCCTCGTTTTCCCTCTGAACATCAGTCCTCCTCTCCTCCCTTGCTGTTATGCTCAAAGCGATGCCACAAGGCCAAAATGTTACAGCGACGAATAAGATAATCAAAACTGAAAAAAAAAGGCCTCGAGCTTCAAGACTTCCGGATCTGTGAGTCTTTACAGAGGCAGCTGCAGAGCGACCGTGGGTTCTGCTGCAGATTACACAGTCGGTTATGTGTTGCGATTCACGAGCTTATGAATCTGTAAATCCCTGTTGTGTAATTTCAAAAGAATGATACCATCACTTTCCTCAGTTCTGCATGTGTAATATGGCTGAACCTTGTAATTTTATGCATTATTTGTTACTGATGTTGTGCAGAAACAGCCACAGGGCTGATTCTTGCAAATGTGAACGTTTGCAGTGGAGCTGCTTCCAGATCAGAAAGCTGCTGTACTGAGAGAAACGTACAGATATCAGCACTGCTGCCTGATAGCTCAAGGTGAAACAGCTTTCATTTCCTGAGCTGATTCCTTTAAAGTTGCGTCTTTAGTTCAACATATTTGTGTGTGTGATTTCGTGCAGAGTTGTACCGTGTTTCATGCATGTGTTGAGTACAGAGTGATCGTTAAACATACTCAAGTAAAGTACAAGTGCCTCCAAACTCTGCTTAAAGCTTTGTGAAGCATCTCAAACTGACTGACGCACACGTTCGTCTCAGTCGACTCTTAGCTCGCTGCAGACGTCACACACACATATAATTACCGCGCCTCCAGTGATGGCAGGACGAATAAATCACAGATTAACATCCATAAAGCCTCACAGCGACCTTTTCTTCAGTATCAACAGTGATCCACGACGTCCGTGGGTTACAGTGCAAACAGAGACGACTAACAGCTTCACGCTGAATGACTTTTCATGGTGCAGATTCATTACATTACATTTAGTCATTTAGCTTTTATCTCAAGCGACTCAAAAAAGGGGAACAATCAGCACTGCAGCAGTAAGTGCTGCGACAGTTGTAGAGGAGGACAGATGTGTCATGTCCAGCTGTTGGTAGTGTTGTAGAGGAGGTCCTCTCTGAAGAGCTGGAGGTCTTCAGGAGGTCTGTGAAGAGGGACGCCCCTGATCTGGTAGGAACTGGTAGGATGTTCCACCAACGGGGAACAACAGACGAGAAAAGTTTGGATTGTCCTGAGCGTACGGGTGGCAGAGCCAGGCGTCGCTCACTGGAGGAGGTAACATCTGTCTGTATGAGGACATCCTGGTTGAGGTGAGACATAGGGAGTGAATGTTGGTGTTGATGTCATGGTGTGGAGGTTCAGCTGGAGATGGTGGTCCTTCATCCATCATGTGGACATGTCTGAGGCACTCAGAGACCCGAGGGGTCATCAGGTGGAAATGACAGATAGAGCGGAGTGTCATCTGCATAGCGGTGATACAGGAAGCCAATCCGAGCTGACTGGACTGCGCCCTGTGAGATTCACCAACTCCATGGGCTTTATACATGCATGTATACAGAGTTTCATACATTTTTATCGAAGCTCAGTGGTGCATGAAGCCAAAAGGTTTAATTTCCAGGCATAAAATCATAGAAGCATCATGTAAGAAGACGATACCTGATGGTTTTGATCATGCTGAGGCCCATCTCCACACAGCAGTGGGCGTGGTCCTGTCTGGGCTCAGGTAGACCCGATACGCAGTAGTAACAGTCTCCCAAGATCTTTATTCGTAGACAGTGGTGCTCCTGCAACAACCAATCACATCAGTTTATTGCAGCAAACATTCTAAAAAAAATTTAAAAATGCATTTAATTAAGCTCACAACAGAAGAATATGAGTAATAACGTACAGCATAAGAAAAAGAAACACAGACAAATATGAGGTTGGTTCTGCATGAGCGACTGTGAAATCCTGACAGGCCAAGCATGACGGTCTGAAAAGCTCTTCAGTGTAATATCAGACAAACATACAGAGTGACTCTGTTATTCACTCTGCTGTCTTGAATCAAATATTAATCCAGCTACTGGGGTGTTTTTATTTAGCTTTCATGAGCTTTGGCAGCCCTGAGAGGTCGTCGCAGGAAAAACATCGGAAAAGACGTGATCGTCGAGGCGGTGGAGTCACGTCGGGGGTTCAGAGTTTCTTTCTTATTTTCAACGAAAAATGAAGAGTGCAGACAGCAAACTTCATGTTCAAATCTGATCCTGAGCTTTGAAGAAGATACCATCGATCTTAATATGACCGAATTCAATCAGATTAATCACATTTTGGTTCTCATGTTGTTCCCTAAACAAACCCTGAAGAACATTTCTAAGTTTTAAAGTGACTCGAACTCTTTAACACTGAAACAATAACCTCCTCTAAGTTTGGATCGTTGTACTTTACAGAACAAAACTGTGGACTGCCAGAAAAGCAACAGCAGGTCATTAAATATATTTTAAAAATAGACATTGAATGTCCTTAAAAACAATTTTTTCTGTAAAAGGCACAAATTAAAACATTTTTAATTACTTTTTTCTTTGCCAAAATCACATCAAACTTTTCCCAAACTGTCACTAATTGGTTTTAGTTGCCTTATGTCAACCAAAGTCTGACCAGATAGAAATCGTTTTTGGACTGAACATGATCGTGTTGGAACACACTGAGAAATTCTTGGATCACTTTAGTATGAGGATTCGATGTTCCATCTGTGAGCTCAGCATCCAAACACTCAGACCTACGGATAAAGTAGCAGTTTAAAAAGTTTGATTTAAATATAAGAATAACTGTTCTCATGTTGTTTCTCCTGTCCTGTACTTAGATGTGCTGCAGAGACCGAGGGGTCGTCAGGTGGAAATGACAGAGTGTCATCTGCATACAAGAAGATACAAGAAGCCATCCGAGCTGATAATCAGACTCAGGGAGGTGTAAATAGCAAAGAAAAAGGGGCACCAGCACCGAGCCCTGGGGCACCCCTGTGGCAAGGATAGGCTGACCGAGCGCCCTGTGAGATTCACCAAACTCCATGGACTTTATACTTTAAGCCTCAAGACAGAATAAATAAAAAAAAATAAAATAACACATACACATACATCTGAGGTCAAAAGTTAAATCACTTACATGTGCGAGGCGGTCGAAGCGTGCAAAGAGTTCATTCAACATTCGCACCAGCTCCTGCGCTGACAGCGTCGTGGAGAGGTTTGTGAAGCCTTTGACATCTGCGAAAAGAATGCTGAATAAAATATGGAAATGTCACTTTAATATCCAGGTCAGTTCTTTCACACCATCCAAATACTTAAAATATTTAATGCAATTTAAACTTTGTGTGACTATAAAGTCGTTACAGTCTGATCTAACAGTGAAATCTAAAGACTTAAATAGACAATGTGAAGTAAAATAAACACCTAAATGTGTATTTTGGATGTTTTCTTTCTGCTAGTCTGAAAGAAGAAAGTCTCTGAAAGCTTCCACAAACATGCTGCCACCCCGACCCACCACAAACATCCATTAAGTCGCAGCCGATCAGGACACTTCACTCAAAAGGTCGACTAAATGACCACATTACAACCAAACTGGTGGCCTCACCTGACATTCTCATAGCGGTGGATGTAGATTCTGTGAAACTGATGCTGGAGGTGTTCGTCCTCTACATTTGTCATGTCGTTGATCATTTCCAAAACTACAAAACGTGGCAGGACTGATAACACCAGTCTCTCCTGTGGAACGACAACAAAAGATGGACAATTAGCAGATATTACTAAAAATGTCCTTTTTATGAAGTCGATTAGTCATATTTTCTTTAAAAACTTGAAGATGTAATTATAAATTAACTATTTAAATATAACTTAATGAGATAAATAATATATAAGAATGAATGAGAAGAGCACAATGCACAAGAAGTGCTGCAGAGTATAAACACTTGATCTATGTATATTTCAGTAACATCAAGATTTAATGAATTTGACAAGTCAAAAACTGAGTATTAACCAGGCGAACACAAAAACAAATTACATAAAGGTCTGTCTGTAAGAAATGATTTAAAAGATGAGTCTGACTCGGCCGGCCTAAGCTCCTCGAGCAGGATCATTCAAAGCCTGCGGGCCGACAGAAACAACACAAACAACCAGATTTTGTCTTTTCTGGTAATGACGCAGTGCCACTTGGCAAAAGCAGAACCAGATTTGGAGTGGGAGCCGTGCAGCAGCATCACTCACTATTTTTTATTTGTTTATTTATTTATTTTTTTGGCCTTGAGGAGCTGCACCAGCGCCAAGCAACTGCCTCCTTCAGATACTGAATACATTAAAAACAAGTTTCTCCACACGTTCAAAAAGCCAGCTGGTCTCTGGTGATCTGACAGAATGACGGAGAGTGAATGCAAAACAACATTTCCTCTCTGGCGCTGCAGAGTGCGATGCCTCAGCTCAGGATATCTGCTGACACCGAGTATAGACGTAAACTCAAATCTGTCAAACGCCGTGGCATCATCTGAATGAAAGGTAACATGAGGAGTGTGATGCTGTGGGACCAATCACTGAGTTAGCCAGCTGTGAAAACAACACCAATAAAGAAATGTATTTATTTATTTATTTAATTTACCTTTCCTGCTCAAAGAGCCAAACACCAGCCCAGCATATCAGATTTGTCTTTTCACGTGCTGTCAAATTCATTTTGTATTTTAAAGAATCCTGCTTCACGTTTTCATTCGTTGATTGTGTCAACGGCAGGCAGAAAAAGACATCTGTGAGTAATACTGTGTTGTTTTTACTGAACGTGAACGTCCAACCTGTGAACTCGGTGAAGCTGGCTGGGAGCTCTGGAGAGTGTCTTCAAACCTCCAGCATGAGTGGAGAGAGAGCGAGCATCCTCTGCTCCATTCATTCTTTGCTAACACAAACACACCTATCCTCAATCATTAATGTTACACACTGTTTAATCACACACACACATACATTCCTACAGTACAAACAGTGGACTGTGATACAACATCGACCAAGTGAGGACTCAACTTACTAACGCACGTCATAATTTAACTTATCTTGTGTATGTGTGTGAATGAACGTGGCGACATATCAAGCTGAAGTACCACAGTTTATTTTTAAGGTGTTTTACCATAAAATTACTGCAATAAATTAGTTTCAAAGATTCTACCTATCAACAACGTCCAGTTTGACATGATGTATCAGTAACAAACAGTCTGATGATTTGTGCTTAGTTGTTTTTCTTATTTTCATTTGATATGTAGAAGGTAAATAAGCTGCAGCCTTCTACTGAGTGTGTTGGAGGGCAGCAGGTGCTTCTGCCACCAGCTCTTAGCTCAGCTCAGCTCGACTCAGCTTGACTCGGCTCAGCTCTGGTATCGGAGCAGTGCATCCCCCAAATTAAGGTCTAGACAGACGAACATTTCAGCCAAGCGTTGCTAATACGGCTGCTGCATCACAACCAAACGCTGCGGGAGATTCACTGCAAGAAATGTTTCAAGAAAAAGAATTCAGACTCAAAGTTTTGAACCTCAGAGGAGCTCAGATTTTCTAACATGAAATCTCTTCAATTCATGCTTTTAATTTCATTGTTAATGGTTTTACAAACTTAATTTAGCTTTATGAGCTTCCTGTCTTGCAAATGAATGAACATTTAATCAATCAAAAATTAAGAACTGGACCAAGATGTATAAATATAAAAGATACATAAATATATCTAACTGTCAGACAGTGAAAAGGTCAGGTCTTAAATCATCTTAAATCTTCAACTTTATGATCATTTCTGACATAAATTGCGATAAGTTTAAATAATTTTACGCATGTAAATGTTTTAACATTTCACAATTTACTATAATAATTAGATAAGTACTCTTTATTGGTACAGGTAATAGAAATAACTGGAAAAGACATGTCGGTTTAGCTTCTCTAAACTAAATAAATGAGGATGTTGACGTGTTTTCTTTTAGCTCAGCAGTAACTGGACATTTCTTGCAGTGTGCAGTATAGTGTGTGTGTTTGCTCCGCTGGACTCGGTCTCAGTTTGGACAGCTGACAGCCAGCGGACTCAGCGTCCAGATTAAACTTTGAAAGTCATTAGCGCAGTTTGAATTTAGCCGAGAGCTGTAGCCCTCCAGCGGCTCACTGACAACTTCTGTCCTTCATGTCTCCTTCAGATTGTGTCCAACGTTCACCAGGAGACACTTTGTTCCTTCGTCTGTTTTTACTGCCGAGTTTCAACTTCTTGGACCGATTTTATGATGGCGTCTAAAGTTGATTCATATTCAGTTAAGACTTCGATAAGAGGATACGTAATTATCCTCAATGATGGATGATTTGATTTGCTGATGCTGTTGGGAGATATTCTTTTGTCTTTCTCATCAGTTTCATCATTTTGTTTCTGCACACAGTTTGTGGATTTACAATGAATCACATGTTTAATAGACACACTGACCAGCGCTACACTCGTCCTGTATTGATTACTTGGTGTTGAGTTCCTCAGTCAGGACTCACACGATCTTTATCTATTTAATTTACTTTATTTCTCCCTGATAATCCACCAAGTATCAATACTGATTAGCACAGATGAACTCTCTAGAAGAAGATGACTGCATTCACTCTGCAGAGTTGGGCTGCACATGATCTAAAATCTTTATGAGACTTAGTGTCTCAAGTGTCTCAGAAACAAAGAATTTTTTAATAAATCAGTACATGTTGGCTGTTTTTATGGCTGCAAGAGCTTAACAATGTAAAGAACATGAAGTGACTATATATAGACTTATACAGAATAAGACACTTATGGGTTAATAAATACTCTCAGTGGTGTCTGAAGGTGTTTCAGCCTGAGAAACAAAGACCAGGGAGAGAACTCAGATGATTTATCAAAAAACTACAACGAGAGAAAATTTAGATCAGTAAGAGATAGTTATTATTATTATTAATTATTATTAAAGTTATTGTTTTTTGTGATGCAAATGAAGCAGGAAAAATGTCAGATTAGATCTGATAAAGTATCATCGTCATGTTGATCAATTTAGTTGCTAAGTTGTCCAGTATTAAGCCTCTTTTAGCTCTGTTTTTGGTCTCCACCAGCTCACCTCTGTTTCTGTTTCTATTGCAGCTAAATGTTCCACTTTCTTAATCTGATAATAATTAATTAATGCTTGTTTGATAAAATCACTGCTGAAAACGAGAAACAGGACAAAACAGGAAAGTTTGTGTGCCATAAAACCAAAACAATCAGCTGAAAGACGCTAAAACGCTCGATGGAGCTGACAGAAATGGATCCATCTTAATGTGAGCAGCTTTCCTCAACACAAAGAAAGACGACAGAGTACAAAGAAGACGGAGACTCTGTGTCCTCACAGCATGTTGACAGAAATACCGGGCCCTGATTGGTTCACTTTAAGGTGGTCTGCTCGGGGGCGGGGCCTCGTCTCGCTCCATTACAACCATCCCAGAGCTTATCAGACCGAACCCTTCCAGGAAACACGACGCCGTAAAAGCTTTCTGTGGCTTCTCAGAGCCCGAACGTCCACTCCACTGCGTAAACAAAGCTCTCTGTGTGTGTGTGTTTCTCTTTGAGTGTGTGTGTGTGTGTGTGTGTGTCGGCTGCACTGATGCACAGTATGCGTGACAGCAGTGGATCGATGCAGCGTCCATGTTTTTCTCCTCTCTACAGCCTCATTAGCCGAGCTGCTAACATTCTGTCCTGTCAACTGAAATCCATCAGTCGCTTTGCTTCCTTTATCACGACACATTCTACACATGTGCTGATGCATCATGGGCCGTCGTGGGTATTAAAGGTCATCTAGAGGTCGATGTACCTGCAGACACAGCAGCTTCACGTTGCATGGACTCACCTGTCTCTGGTTCTCCGTCTCGAGTCGGAGCCGAGCCTCGATGCAGCGCCTCGTCTCCAGGAAGGCCTGACGCTGAGCCCGGTCCGACAGGTAACTGATGAAAATCCCAGCGGTGTTCATACACATGAACAACACGGCCTGAGCCGCTACCTGAAACACAGAGAGAGACAGACGGAGGGTGAGATCACACCTACAGCTCAGATTTAGAAAAAGCTGACTGGGTTTTGTCACACGGGACGTTCAGACTGGATACACGACAGAGAGTTAGTGTCAAAGCAGCAGGCTCCAGTCAACATTTGTACCTGAGTTTGTCACTTCTAAAAACCAGAAACACAGTTTGAAGAGAACCGAGGCTTCAGTCCAAACGAGCTTCAAACTAGACGACGTTTTAATATTTTTAGACCATTTTATGCCGTTCTTAAAGAATCGACAGTGACTGGAGAAAAGGGAAACGCAGAAACTCTCCAAACATTTTGGTCCATGAGAGCGTCCCGACTACGATGAGTTGTAACGTGTTCACTGTGTATCAAACTGTAACCTCGCTGTACTTAGAGGAATCTCTGAAATAAATCTATTTAAAAACATATAAAATTATCAAAAAATTACAAAATATTTAACGAAAGGTCGCTGAAACTGTACCGTAATATTTTGCTTCAGTGTCACATTCATGCACGTAGCATGCTGACACATCCATGACTAGTTATGAGCTAACATGTGAGGCCAAGACGGATGGAGGTGCAATAAAAAAATCCTTTCACCACCCTGCTGCCATTCACAGCTGCTGTAAACTGTCAGTTCAAATCAGGCGACATCTTTTCTTTCTGCTGAACGCACGCTGACTGAACCTGCAACAACAAATCTGAGACAAACACTCCGACACCGTCTGGGAGCAATTACAACAATCAGTGTTTGTCATGAATGGACAGAGGAGAGTTTCAGTGTCACAGGAGGATAAAAACACGCTGATACAACGTTGATCATCTATTATTTTATTTTAGTTTCAGTTTGGTTCATAATCCTGTTCAACTTCAGCCTTCACTGTTCATCTGTCTTTAATTTACCCTAAATGTGCAGAAAACTACAACAGCATGACTTTGATGCTCTTTGATTTCTAATTGGATTTATGTAATGAATAAAAAATGTGCATCATGTCTGTGTGTTCAGATTTGAGTTCAGGAGGTTGAAAATATTTCTGAATTTCCTCCATGAGCTGATAAATCTTCTGACTTCTGTTACGATGAAGCTGTCGCCTTCACTCTCTGTATCTTTGCCTCTCGTCTCCATAAAATGACACATAAACATTTAAATCATGCAGGACGGTTTGAGCTGATTCCTCTCTGCAGGTGAAATAATAATGAAAGTAGAAATACTGAGTGAAGACAGTGTTTAAACATTGTGCAGGCAGGCGTCTCTCTGACCTCGCGCTTCATTACTTTAAGATGCATCGACTCATTTCAATGAAACATCCTGAGGCTTCGTGACGCGATGCGACCTGAAAGAATCGTCTGTTTGCTGCGCGTGCACGTGAAGCGCTTCATTTATCCACACGATACATACATACAGCAGCTGTATGTTAAACATGCCGACAGGACAGGCGGTGACCTGGTCTGACCGGACGCTCGGCCTTCTTCCAGACTGCAGACTGTCACGAACGATCATCTGAGTCCTGAATCACTTTTGAGGCATTTGACAAAACTCATCAGTCTGATTTGGACATGAAGTGAAGATGAAGGAAGTCCGGATGTGTCTCAGTTTGCAGACATGCTGCAGCTCCTAAAACACACAGAACCTTCAGTGTGTCTGCGTGAGATTAAAAATGAATGTCAGAGGCGAGTGTGACGAGCGGGCGAGCCAAGACGTCGACTGAAAAGAGACGAGAACATCTGAAACCGGAGTCAACGAGAGAGCAGAGACAAAAGAATAAACCAGGTCACTGATCATCATCAGCGCTCCTCCATTACCCACGATTCCACCTGCCTCTGTGATAAATGGATCCGCCTCCTTACAACGCACAAAATCGAATTTCTAAATTCACCACAAGGCTTCACTAAACCAAGGACAAGTTTGGACAACAACACTCACACCTGGCCTCACACGACTCTAATGACCATTGTTCACACCGGAGGTCAGGTGACCTTAACGACCTTCGTGACAGTATAAAGAATTACAGTTTTTAGCACTTCCACGTTGGCTTCATTTCCCAGCACCGGAGGTTGCCTCTTGGTTCACACCTGACTTTAACGAGCGAGACGTCGTCGTCACAGCAACAGCAAGCACTAACGAACCAAGCTGAAGCTATGGACGGGTCTACGATCGCAGCTAGGCTAAACACAATCCAAAAGTGGATATGTCGGTGTATGACCATTATATCATCGTCATTTGATCCATTTGGAAATATAAATATTGACTAATGTAGAGTTAAAGAGTTAAAAATGTCTTTAATTTAATATTTCCTACAACTTCAGTTGAGTATCAGTGTTTCACTGTCAGTGTTACTGATCTGAGCCCTCCATCGGTTATTATACCAGTGTATCAGTGTGAATTATACTTTGCAATTAGTCGTCTCAAATAAATAATTAATGCCCAGATAACGGCGCTCAGCGTTTTATTTTAATCTCGACAGATATATGTGCATATATATTTCAAGTTTTTCAATTAAAAACAATTAGGCGGCAACGTTTTAATATTCTGAAGTCATTTGAAGGAACAAAATGAGCACACTGAGACAAATTAGCACCGTTTAAGGTTTGATTTGTAATCTGAGTACACCAAAGACTCATTTGTCGTTTCATTTATCGGCCTGAGCTCTGCAACGTTTCAACAAAAGCCAGCAGTGACTCAGAAAAACATGAATTCTTTGAAAGCCGACTAAATAAAGAGCGAAGGCTTTCATCAGCCGCGTTCCTGTCGAGCAAAAAGAGCAGCTCGTCCAATTAAATCATCAGAAAGCAGAGCTGATGTAACACACTGCAACACAACCGACGTCCTCAGCTGCACGGGGGGATTTCACCACCTCCACCTCCACCTCCACCGCAGCCCGGCCGGCTTCCTCCTGCCTGCTGGAGCTTTGCATGATGCAAGTGTTAAAACAGGTTGGCTGAGCGCTCAGATGAAAACCCTTCAGTGCTTCCACCTTACCGCACACACACACTGCATATGGAGAGTAATTACAGTCGCAGACAAGTCCCGACAAGTCCGGAGCATCTGCTCCGGTCTGTAGTCTCTACGAAAAGGTCACTGAGGAGAGTTTTTACTGCCCCACCAAGAGGCAAACAATGAGCAGACTGTACTGTATCTGCAGGCGGCTGATAAGACTGTCGATCAATAAGTCATGATTACCTAAAACTTATCTGCTGACCTGCTCAGACAAAGACTGATTACCATCCGGGCACCAGAACTCTGCTCAGCGTCTTTGTTTGGTAATAAGTGACATTACCTCAGCGTCAGACAGCCTCACAAAAACACTCATTTTACCGTTACGGAGAAGTACGTAACGCTTTACGGCACTAAGTCACACACCACCAACTATTTCACTGATTTTGGTGAAACTGGATCATATTTTATGGAGAAAATGTTTCTGGTTTTCCCTCTGATGTCCTCCGGCTGCTCCGCCTCAACAACCATCCACAACATGTGACCTTAACGACCCACAGGGGACCATAACGACCCACAGGTGACCTTAAGGACCCACAGGTGACCTTAAGGACCCACAGATGACCTTAACGACCCACAGGTGACCATAACGACCCACAGATGACCTTAAGGACCCACAGGTGACCATAACGACCCACAGGTGACCTTAAGGACCCACAGGTCACCATAACGACCCACAGGTGACCTTAAGGACCCACAGGTCACCATAACGACCCACAGGTGACCTTACAGAATGCTGACAGGGAGCAGAGCTGGTGTCGTGCCAGAACCAGACCTGGGCTAAGCAGCATCAGAACACATACTTGAGTACCGCTAAACATATTTACAACCATCCCTGCAGATTTATCCAGTCTTGGCGAAGCTTCAGGCAGAATGAGCTGTCGGATGACCAACACACTGCTGGTGACTCAGCTGATTTCAACTTTAAACACGTTTTCTTAAACTACATCAACGTCACGGCAGATTTATTATTCCAGAATTCATCACAGTCATTTATTATTCCAGAATTCATCACGGTCAGAGCGGCCCTCCTCTCTCCGTGTTCCTCTTGGATTTCTGCTCTAATTACTCTGTTCGTCTGTAAACTCCAAATGTGACTTTAAATGCTTCTTTCATAGTTACAGTCTCAGTAGCGTGAGGCACACTGTAAATCAAAGTGATGCTGATTTAATAACTTAAAGACTGTTTTACTGCTCCCCGTCTCAGTTTATCAGAATCGTGTCACTGCTGATAAAATCCTCTCAAACAGTCAGTTCGGTGTCCTCGATGTCGCTGAGAGAAACGCTCTGAAGTGCCGTCGCTGCAGTGAAATTGCTGCACTCAGAGCAGAAAAAACATGAAGAGGTGATTTTATGATTCCTGCTGCGATCGACAGCTCGATGCTTTGTGGAGAGCGAGTTGACATTTTATAAAGGCGGCTTCCCCCGACGACCCATCTGGATGGGTGTCGGTGTTAATGGAGGGTCTGGTGGTTGGAGCTGTTTGGTCTAGGACTCTATTGTGATATTTAATTAGCAGAATTTACTTCAGTCTTTAACTTCAGTCACAACTGAAGCTGACTCAAGTGACATCACTCGAGTTCCTCTATAACCTGACCCACATCAGCATCACGGCTGCCCTCAAAGGGCCGGCTGTAAATGTATGAATACATAAACACGTCTGCTTCATATCATGTTTCATTCACTGCCTCTGCAGTGAATTCTAAATTATTGATTTTAGGAAGCTTGAAGGCTTCCTGCAGCTGCTCAGAGACTACGTCCAGGTTTTAGACAGTCTGCGGGGACGTCATGGAGACTACGTCCAGGTTTTAGACAGTCTGCGGGGACGTCATGGAGACTACATCCAGGTTTTAGACAGTCTGCGGGGACGTCACGGAGACTACATCTAGGTTTTAGACAGTCTGTGGGGACGTCACAGAGACTACGTCCAGGTTTTAGACAGTCTGTGGAGAAGATGGTGGTTTATAGATTTAACAATCAGTGAGGCGTCTAATTAGCAGCTAGACACCTTTAATGTGTGGACTACACAATCAGGATGCATTCTGGGACATGTAGTTATGGACGCTGTACTTCAGTAAATCAGCATAGAAGCATAAACACGTGAGTTTACATCCATAATACCTGTATTTAACACGCAACATGTTACTGCACCTTTAAGGTTTTATTTAGTAGAGCAGTTTTAATTTCTCCTGACGATGGCGGAGGCGCTCATTAATTCAGTGTAGGCGTCCCGCCTCCGCTTAAAGAGCGCTGCAGGAAAGCCTTCATGCTCCCACGAAGAAGAAGAAGAAGAAGAAGAAGAAGAAGAAGAAGAGCTCGCTCGTGTGTGGGAGGCTTCATCTTTCTCACAGTCTTCTCCCTCGAGGCTCTTCACTGCATCTCACGGCGCTGACGAGCCTCCCGGTGCATTACTCTGTGTTATTGTGTCTTATTGTGAATCTCTCCCAGGACGCCATCAGCGCTGATTCAATTTCTAAGTCGTCTCCCCTCCGAAGGCCTCTGCTCCTCCCGCGGGGACCAAAATTAAAACCCCATCAGCTGTGGTAGCAGCAGCAGCAGCAGCTGTGGTAACTGTGGCGGCGTCCATGTTGTTTTGGAAAAAAGCAGCGCCGGCTCACCGTGAAGGGCGTCAGCATGGAGACCGCCGGTGCACTCATTAAAGCAAAATGCCAGTGATGTGGATGTTTTTAACAAGATCTCATTAAGAGCAGCGGGCCAGGAAGAGGCACAGCTTACAAACAGCTACACGGAAAATAATGAGGCCGGGTTAATAATAGTAATAATTATCATAATGTTTTTAATTTGATCCGAGGGCGAGGAGCGGCAGACGGCGTGACATGAAGAAGAAACACGTTTACAGTCGACTTACAAGTCCGTCTGTTAATAAGACGTAAACAGACGGTGAGAAGAACGAAACACGTCAACTCCAGGATGTCCCTACATGTCCCAGAATGCATCCTGATTGTGTAGTCCACACATAACCAACTTTGCTCTATTCAAAGGAAATAAAATCAAGACTAAAACATGGACGCCTTGAATTCATATTTCAAGGTTAAGGATGAGCGTGGGAACTTCTCGGCTCGGGATAACGAGCGAGTGTCTTCGTTTAAACGTGACAAAACGATTCATAAAGAAACGCAGACAACCACCCGGCATCAATATTTCATGTGTGGACTCACATTACATCCACAGAGGAGACTTCACAGCGGTACATCTGTACCGTCAAAGAAGGAGTCACAGCAACAATGCTGCTTTTAAAACGTGTCGAGCCGCCTCAGTGAAACCTGCTCGTGGAGTCTGAACCTCGCCGGTCTCTGCAGAAAACACTCCTCTGCCAAACGCAGGGATTTATTCTGCAGCTCGGAGGCAGAGGAGAGGTCAGCGGGATGATTAACTCGGCTTCACACGCTCAGTTATCTGCCGACGACTAGATGAAGATATTCCACAGTCGACACAGGCTGTCAAAAGATATTAGCTTTTAAATTTAACATGACATGGAAGGCCTCCATTAATAATTCACAACACGGCGCAATATCGCTCTGATGTTTGCAGACAGACTTTGGAGGAAAACAAACTGAAGCTCTCGCTGTGTGTTCTCTCAGTGGACGACTGTCAGCGTTTATCCAGCAGCCCAAACAGCAGCGATCTGTCTTCTCTGTTTTAACTCGATTGAAGCTCGTGGAACAGAAATAAACCTGATCCAACATCGTACATCTCTTTCATAACCTCGACCGTGGACCACGATCTGTGACAGTCCGCCAATACGAGCTTCACACAGCGTTTGGATTCAGTAATTAAGTCACGTTAAACGGGGACATCTAGAAACTGACCGTCAGGGTCGATCTAACACAGCGCGCAACTTTTAATCCCTAAAATCCAAACTGAGGACGCTCGCCTCCAGTTAACAAACGTCTAAAGTGATGCTACGTTCATTCATGGCGCGCATGAAGAGGCTTTTTAAAGAGAACCGCACAAGATGTGTCACAAACTTCACCAAAATAATGAGTAATTTAACAAAAGAAAAATGTAAATCAAAGCTTGTTTCACGAGATGAGCAGTAGGTGGCGCCAACTCTCCGGTCAGAAAACCAGAAGAAGAGCGTGCGACAAGATGAGGTCAGGTGAGTTACATCAGATCTGTGTGGAGACATGAGAGTCATGTGACTTCAGCGTTTCCATCTCCTGTTAAGAGCTTTAAAAACACAGCAGGCAGCGTAAAAAACGTCAGATTTATGGAAACACGACTGCTGTGCTAAATTACATTTTCCTGACATCTCCTGCTCCTGTCAACAAAGCCTGTAGAAACTGTTTGTAGAAAGTCTGCCTGATGAAGGTTCCCAAAACATGGAGTGTACACAGCCAAATCTGAATGATTAAAAATATCGACAAGTTTATGAAATCAGGTGTCAAAATCAAAAAAATGAATTCTCAGCTGCAGGACTGTGGGTGGCCTCAGCGTGTCATCGAGCCGCCCTTTAAGGACCGCCCACAAAATCCTGGGACTGAAAACTGGTGAAAAACTGTTTGAACCTCTAACTCCACATTTCAGTGTCAAAGTCTTTTCACGTGTTTGCAGTAACTATTGTCCAATGTATTTAATGTGTTTGAAAGAAATCTCTGATCCACCGTAAACAAAATGTTTTAGCTTTTTCGACCTTGCTACATTCAGGACAGGAAACTGATCTAAGAGGACCGTATCTTTAACGCGAGGACTACAAACCCTGTTATAACACTCTCAACTTTGACTGTCGTCCTCCATGCAGAGCTCCAGCTCTCCCAGTGACGTCGAGGCTCGGCTCCCCGTGCAGCTCACAGTGTCCCAGTTCAGTCTGACACAGATCTGAACATAAAAGTTCATTCAGACACTTTCTGGACCGCACGGATCTCTGCTCCCAATACGAATCCCACGACACGTGACCTATATGTGCCTCGTTACCATGACAATACATGTGATGTCATCCGACACATTGTCGTCAGGTTTTTACCGAACATACAATACCGAACATTATTGCTTGCTTGCAGCATATTTAAAAGTATATTTAAAGTAAAGGTTCATTTAAAAACAGTGTGACATGGGCTGTTCCTGGTTGGTCCCGATGGTGCGATGATTTATCGGTGTTGGTAACGCCGTCAGCAGCTCTTCTTGGCACCTCCGGTCTCGCGGCCCGGCTGTTCTCTGCTGAACGTGTGATGGCGGAGGATGTTGAGTGTTACAGCGGCTCATTTCAGAGCAGAGATGAAAACTGAGATGTTCACCAATATGTTCGACATGAGTGTGATCAGAAGCAACACAGCGATGACGAAGCGCTGCAGAGAACGAGATTTAGTGAGGATGAAGCCTCCGACAGAAAACCACGTGCCACTTAATCAAGTGCAATTTCAAGGTACTTGTACTTCACTTACTTCAATTCTCAGATATTTTTACTTTATTAATCCGTCCTGGGGAAGTTCAGTTACACAGCTCTGCAGATAACCAGTCGACACTCAAGCCGCCTTCCCGACAAGCTCCTGTTGGGAAGGCGGCTTGAGTGTCGACTGGTTATCTGCTTATCTCGATAACGCTCCAAAGTTTGACGATGAAATCTGGTACGACCGTTTTCAAAGACGTCCCTTCACCTCCGACCTCAAGAGTCTCTCCTATGCTAAACTCAGTTTTTGGGAGGTCGTGAAGCCCAAAAAAATCTGACTGTACGACGGATAGATGTTACAAAGTCTGTTTCTGACCCTGTGTTTTGCCCTTTTGACCAAAATCAACCAAGTTTCAAGAATAATCTCTACTTTTAATCTCTTTTTTTTTAAGCTTTCAACCAAATGAGGTTACAAGATTCTCCTGTGTGGTGATGACACACAGCTCTGATGTCCAAACGTTGGATGTTCAGGCCTGAATTCTTAGAGGAAACGATGCTTTTACACTCAGACTGAGTCACATGTGGCTGTAAACAGAGTCTCCTCAGTGCAGCGCTGCATTATCAGATCACAGCGACCTCCGACCTCTGACAAACGTTCAACAGAAGATCCAATACTCGTGTACCGGCGTGGCCTTTGGCGGAGCTCCTCCTGAGCATGTGATCGTGACATTTCCCCACTGCTCGGCCTGCAGCTTGGCAGCTCGCTCGCCTCTTTAATGTCACCTCGCGGACGGAACAACTTGTTTTCTCCTCAGAGGAGAAGCTGAAAGCGGCCATTGTGGTGAGCTGCAGCAGCTCTGTGCGTGGACGTAAACAAGTCTGATGGATCGCTGCCTGAATGCACAGAGACACTGAGTGCTGACACACTTAACTGACTGATACACACTGTGTGTATACATTTTTCTACATGTGAGCTCGGGATTGACCTTTAATAAGTCCCACCCCTTTTTGCTCTGTACTCCAATCCAATTGAGCAAGCCTCGGTTAACGCCCCCCCTGTACTTAGATATGCTAAGCTAAGTGCTAGCTTGTCTACTATATATATATATATATATATATATATATATATATATATATAGTCACATAGTCACATCTTACGTTAGCTAATATTAGCAAAATGCTAGCTAACTAAAGAGCACTATCAATTAGCTAACTATTTAGCCAGTGAGTTAACTTGTATTTAACTGGCTAACTTACTAGCTAGCTAATGATTGCTGTCTAGTTATCTTGTATTTTGCTAACATGCAGTATGTATCTAGCTAATTAATGGTTAATGTGAATAAGCTAACTAGTTAACTAGTGTTTTACTAAAATATGTAACTAGCTGGCCGATGATTAATGCAGATTAACTAGCTAGCCACTGATTGATGTAGATTAGCTCACCAGCTTGCTATAGATTAGTTAGCTGGCTGACCAATATATACTACTGTGTACTGTACTACTACTACATGCTAACATACTAACACTAGTAAAAATGCTAAGCTAACGTCAACCAAAACAGTAAAAGAAGTGCAGTAATCTCCCAAAACAACTTATGAAGCAAGCTAATTAAATACTCGAAGATGTCGATAAAGATGTCAACTTTCTATGCTAACGTTAGCTGTGGCTGTTGCGGAGGGACTTTGCTTTTAAATTGTTAAACACGGTAACGTTACACTCTCCAGGTTTCAGCTGTTTGACCTGCTGCTGCTTCAGGTCACATTGCTGAGATCAGAAACCAAACAGATCGTGTTTGTTCCAGAGAGGCGAGGGTTATTCATGGAAACCATCAGGACGACGGGTCCCTGAGGGCAGGGAGCATCTCGAGCGCAACAGCCTGAGGGAGAGGAGAGACAGTCGGTGATACTGTGGCCGCTGAAGACGACCGGTCATCCCAGGAGATGCTCAGCTCGCCTGACGACAAGCCACTACAAGCCTGAAGGACATGCCGGAGAGAGAGGAACACCCCAACCCAGTCTTTCTGCCTCTTTTAGCTCACTGTTTTGGTCATCAGAGACTTTTTATTTTCTCAGGAGTTGGTGGAGACCAAAACAGAGCTAAAAAGCTTAAAACACGTTAGCTATGACAGCTTCTACCATCTCAGGACTGTCAGTCAGCTTGTCGCAAAGTTCTTCTGCTTTATTTGTCTGTTGCAGTTTTTATGACTAAAAATCATCCAATCAATCCATAGACAGGTTTAAGGTTTGGCACGTGGTCCGCCACAAAACAGGATGCAAAAGAGACGTTAAATTACAGAAACAACAACTCTTACTCAACAAATTCAAGCAAATTCAAGAGCTTAAAGAGCTTGTGTCTGAAAATCATGTTTGATTGGACAGTCACAAACAAAATATCCCTAAAACATGAACACCAAACTGCATTTGCTGATTCGACACCAGAGAACAGCCACAGAAACTCGTAGTCCTCATGAGAAGATATGATTTAGTGTCTCAAATCATCATCACAGCTGACGATAATAATAAAATCCAAAATCAGCCGCCTGTGAACGAGCAGCAGCCTCGCCGTGGTGTCCGTCCCTTTCTAAAAGCTCATGGTCTTCCTGCTGTCTCCGTCTTATCAGACATGACAGATAGTCTTTGTTGTGTAATAGCAGGGTGTCAACCTGAACGCAGCCCGGAGGCGAATTCATGGCGAGCCGGGCAATTTCATTGGCAAGTGTCAAACTGCTCAGCAAAGCCGTGACGTTACCGGAAAGGCTGTTCGTCTTAATGAGTCCTGAACATCGTATCTATACGTATCGATCTGTGACAACGTTTACCTACGTGACCTGTCAATCAAAGCATCCAAGTCTTCATCTGTGTAACATCACAATGTTTTTATGTTTTTATCACCTGCTCCACCACAAAGTGTGCCATGGTCAATGTTTCTACAGCAGCCCAGAGTGGACAAACTGACCTCTTCACAGGGACTTTGACTTTTTTTTCATCACGTTTTGCAGCCACCGTAGTTTCTCGTCCACACTACAAAGGATGAGGCGATGCCACCTGATTGGTTGTAATGTGAAGCATGTGATTACAACATGCATGTTATTAATCCAATTTATATTTATACAGTATGTTTTTTTATTTTGAAATTCGCCTGACGGACCGGGCCGTCTGTTTGGGTTTCATTCTGTGTGTTCTGATCCGGCTTGATAACCACATGAAGCTCCAGGTTGCAAGATATGAAATGTACAACAGAAGATGTACAAATGAAATGAATCAGCAGAGTCAACGTTAGACTGTCCGACCTGAGAAGCTCCACAAGCTGACAAGAGGTAAAGCACGGTAAATATTAGAGATGATTTGAAAGATGAAGACGTTTAGAGCCCAGAGGGACCAGAGAAATGTCTCCACCATCATCGTCCCTCTCTCACAGTGCATCGTGGAAACTGACACTGTAAAAGTTAAGGACATACCCGGCTCTCACTGCAGGAGACAGATGCTGTTTTTTTTCCATTTTTCCATTCATGGAAAAACTTGTAGTGTAGCAAAGTTCAGACTCCAATAATCAGTCGATGAATCAAACCTCTCAGTCGTCTTCAGAAGATCTGAAGTTACACGATGCCAGACGAGACGGACCAAAGGCCAAACAGTCTGTAAAGATTTGTCTCTGATGGATAAATCAATACGAGGCGCCGCCACGCCGGCAACAAGCTGTTCAAGAGAACGTTTAAAAGCTTCAATTAAAAGACTTCTTCCACAAAGTTTGTCCCTGGTGGCCACTGTACGGCTGAGAGTCAATTAAACACATTGAAGTGTGAAGCTGCTGTTCATCAAACGTCTTTTTCATGGTTAAGGTTAATTATTTGATCAGAAATAATCTTTGTGATTTATTGTATAAAATTATAAAATTTCCTCAATTGGTCAATCATTTTCAGACAGACGCCGTCAGTTCGTGTTTCCACATTTCAAACAGATAACAGTAATCCAAAAATAATCTCATTAAACGCTGACCCCAGAGGAGAGCGCCGTGCTGAACGCAGCCGCCGCCGTCGGCTGGCACCCCGTCGCTATGAATAGATTACAGCTTGGAGGTAATCCCGTCTGAAATCATCCTCAATGTGAAGAATAAGCTGAAAATCAGCCTCAACTTTAAGCTGGAAACCTCTTTCAACGCGTTTCATCGTGTTTCAATGTTCCCAAACAGGAAGCACGTCGTCGTATAACCAGTTATAATCTGTGAGGTGAACAAAGAAGCCACTCAACTATCCTTCAACTATTTATAAATAATAAGCTGTTTTTACAGGTAGTCAGACTCATGAACACCTCCTCTATCGTCATGTCAGCTCCTGTTCTGGCACGACACCAGCTCTGCTCCCCGTCAGCATTACCCCGTCCCATCCCCCCGCTAACATTAGCTAACAGCAGCTAACAAACTAAGCTAACATTAGCTAACAGCAGCTAACAAACTGAGCTAACATTAGCTAACAGCAGCTAACAAACTGAGCTAACATGAGCTAACAGCAGCTAACAAACTGAGCTAACATTAGCCAACAGCAGCTAACAAACTGAGCTAACATTAGCTAACAGCAGCTAACAAACTGAGCTAACATGAGCCAAGTAACAGCAATGAAATCAAGACAGAAAGCTCAAACTGAATCAGGCTGTTCTGGGGAAAAGGTGCAACTCAGTTCATAAAGGTAATCTTGTCCAGCAAGTCAGTGCTGATCTCTAGTCTCTAAGACTAGACAGTAACAGCTCTGACTCGATGAAGATGGACGTGTCTCTGCACTGACACTAATGTTCAACAGATGTCCGTCCCTGCAGTCCTGATTCTGATCTGTCCCAGCTCTCCGTCTGTTTCTGGTCATTATTCTGTGTTTGACCTCAGGAGACCTCGTCAGCCGCCGTGTCCTTTAACCTCCTGACCCGACCTCTGGCCACAGCTACACTTAATTAGAACAGCAACAGGGCGCAGAGCGAGGAGAAGATCTGGACAATGACACACAGATGGAGAGATGATGATCATTAAGATAGCTTCAGCTCTGTGTGATTGACACAGTTTGTGATGGATAGACAGCTTCAGACTAACCACTTGCATGGAGCACATGGTGACCCATTTCCTCCGTCTTCATCATGACGTACAAGATGAAGTCTGTTTACTCTGGACGTGATTCAGCGTTTTTTTTTTGTGCATCCACCTGAAGTACTCGGGTGACTTTCAAGCGGATCCTTGATGAGAATGTTTTGATTGTGCAGCAGAAACGCGTCACGAGGATCCTGACGGGGCACATTCTGCTGACGCTCTGCTTGCGTTGTGCAGCCGAGGCCGAGCTTGTCAAATTTATGCCCAGGAGTTCACATCTGAGCGTTCAGCCTTCTTAAATTTACCAGCAACAATACAATAACCAGCAATAAGGTTCTGTCAGCAGTTCAGTGACAGGGACACAAAGAGGAGCTTTCATTGAGATGAATGTCTGGCTGCCCGGCCGATAATGGAGGAAGAGGAAGAGGAAGGAGGGGCGAGAGTGCTGAGTCAGCGTTTGGCAAGAAAAAGCTGAATGACTTGCAGGTTAACGTTGGCGCATTTCAAGAAATTTGGACATGGAGTGACGTGATGTTTGTATAAAAGCAACACCTCCGTGAGAGGAAGAGTTTCCCTTTATTCCCCGAAGGCAGTTTGAGGACTGATTGTGCTGTAAAAAACTACACAAGGTTTCATTTATCAGGTCAGGACACCACAAAAAGGTTTAAGAGCCCAACGCTGGAGGAAATGAGCCACTACAAGGTGTTGGAGCTCCGACTCACGGGGCTGTAATTCTGCCAGACAGACCATTTCATTTCGGTCTCGGCGAGGACGAAGCCAGAGGAATAAACATGAACGAATGGCGTCCAAGGCCAAAAAAATCTGTTCGGTGACGATGACACTGAACCGAGACTGAAAATGAACACACTGCGTCTTACTGCTTAATCCATAATATTCCTTTATGCTTTATTATCTCAGCCACCGACAACGCCAGCATGCGACGACACATTATGACCATCAAATATCAGATAAAGTATCCAAACAATGAAAAGCAAACGAAAATTAAACAAACAAACGATCAATAAACGGTAAGATAAAAGACAGAAGCATTTCTTCTAAATGAGAGAGATGAATCGTAGTTATTCCTGGTTTGGGGTGTTCATTCATGACACGATAAGAACGAGAATGAAGGACGCTAAAAGCTTTTAGCTTCTGTAGCAATTTTTGGAAATGCCGCGGAGGTCAGAGCACAAAAAAAGAAAATGTCACTGGAAAACTCTGAACCATTAAAAGCTCAAAAAGCCGCCGCTGATGGCCCTGATCCTTCATTAAATATTAAGAGTGGCTGAGTGCAGTGTCTGGTAACAGCAAGATTGTCCGAGATCAATCGCATGAAACCGGTGAGATAAAGGAGGAGGGGGAGAAGGGTGAAAGAGAGGTGAGGGGGGAGGAAGGAGATGAGATAAAGGATGGAGTCACACTGATTCGTCCCTCTGAGCCTCAAACTGTCCAACAACATGTGATAAAAGCTATAAAATCCTGTTAAATAAATGAATTTCAGTGACTTCATCACGCTTTCTAAGACTTATCCTCTGAGAAATAAGAAAAATCTGAATAATTTTAGCTTTTTAACCGCGATGCAACTTAAAGCTGCACAGCAGCCTGATTCATACACAGACTGAAGTTAACCTGACTGAACGTGAGAAAGGCTGATTCAGATACTTCTACATTAATGTGCTTATTCATTACATTGCACGGTCATCTGAAGTTTTTGAACGACTGCGTTTGAGCGACAGTGTTTCTCGTGCAGACGGCCTCAACTGAAACCTTCCCATGAGCCACCACTGCCATCAGATGAATAAGCTACTCAATCATTAAGCACACACACACACACACACACACACACACAAACATACAATTACTGTGTGTGCATGAAACCCTGTGATTTCCTTACACATGCTGATGCAGCTGTGAGAATAATCACAGGAAGACAAATTTTATTTTTACCGTTTTTTGTCGAAAATCGACCAAACGGTTCATTTAACTCATGAAGAGGACGAATACAAGTACGAGAGCCAGAGGTGGTTATAAATCATGGAGCAGTACGGTACGCAGGACCTAAAAGATGCCTTAAAGTCGCCTGTTCCAACTCAGACAACAACATATTTACACCGATGATGCTTCCTGGGAGGAAGAGAGCTGCTGCACCTCGTCCTCCTCGATGAGTAAGAGGACTAAAGCCAAGGTCAAACTGCACAATATTTTTGAAATATGTTGAAATTGTTGCTGTGTAGTTGCCGAGTACACCAACCAATCACCGCGTCCCATGATGCATGGGAACGGTGCGGTGGAAGAGGTCGGAAAGCCTCGTCCTTCCTCTTTCGTTACGTCGACATAGACTGGAACCAAGCTGCAACCTGAAGCCAACACAGGAAGTGCCAAAAACTGCAGTTCCTCAAACATCCACTTGAGGCTGGCTCCAAAAGTGAGTCAGTCTCCATAAGTCCCCATGTTCAAATGTCCAACTTCACAGCAGAAATAAACATGTTTACGGCTTTTATTTGCAGATGGAGATGTGAGAATAATCCAATAATAATCATATTCTTCCTGATTTTTAGTTGAAAATCTACAAAGCGGTTGATTTGAATCAGCAGACAGGGTTGAGATCAGCCGGTGATCAGTTCTGTCCTAACGCCTGGAATCTAAAATGTAAATGAAAGCTGATGGACGTCTTTGAAAAGAAATAAAAATGGGCTTGATCACATTTGGCTGGCAGCGATGGAAAGAAAAACATATTTTCAGGGCTCGCTGAAGGCAAAGCGATTGAAAAGGCGTGCATGCGGCCTCATGATATACACATTTAGCCTTTTTTTCTCTCCTATCTCCTCAGTGCAGCCGGCGCTCCAGGTAAGCCGAGTTTGACCTTGAAAGAGGAAGCGGTGGGCTTGAAGAGTGGCTAATCGGCGGGTGTGAAGCTCCCGCTGCGAGTGTGTGTGACAGTTTTATAACGCTCTTAGCTCCACAGGAACACTCCCTAACACCAAAACACACACATTATCATACACACACACTCTCCAACCACAGCCCAGGACGACCTAATCTGTTATTTACTGACGCTCTGTTCATTTAACAGCAAGTAAAAAGGCTAAATGACTTCTGCACAAAGGCAGCCGTCGATACCAGATCAGCTCCATTCGTCTTTTCATGAGGCGGGTCAATATGAGCTCATTGTTTAGAGAGCGAGAGCGAGGGGTGGGGATGTGATTGTATTGGTGTGAAGCTTTTAAAAGGAAATGCAGCGGCCGACGTCGAAGCCTTCGACAGGGCCGGAGACGAAAGGATGTGAGGCCGGCGGGAGGCACAGGGAGGCTCTGAAGAGACGGAGCCGGATCGATGGATACTATTCTGAGTGTGACAGGAACAATCAGCCTCAGAGACGAAGAGAGAGGAGGAGCAGCAGCAGCAGCACTGGACAACTCTCCACAGTGTTCACGATTTCTGCTGCGAGGGTCGGGGAAATACGCTGCTTCCACTTTCAACAATGAAGTCAATTAAGTTAAAGACAAAGCTGATTCACACGCCGTGCTCCCGAACATGTTTAGAGGAAAGCGAGATGTCGAGGTTAATCACGGCTGGCAGCCGCCTCCTCCAGCTGATGAAAGTCGTCTCCATTCACAATATAACACAAACAGACTGTTTCTGTCCTCACACAGTGATGGTGGACGGTCTGCCGCCACCTAAAAACCAGATTTCACATGAAGTCTGTGCAAATATACATGAAAGGTGTCTGATGTAATCTGTTATACATATCAGTACAGAGCATCTGAGGTTAGGTTATATAAACACGCCACGTTTTGGTCAAAATTCTCATCTCTCAATTCACATTTTTACACCTTTTTCCCTTTTTGTGACCTTGAGAATCACTTTTCCAGGGAGACCTGGCCAAGACAGCACACCAGTTAAAGACAGCAGACTACAGGGGATACAAACACTAAACACAAGGAAGGTGATAAATCCAGCTCAGATAAAGCAGCATTTCTCAGTTAAATGGACTTTCAACATGATTTTTTTCTCTATTAAGTAGATTTAGGGTTGCAAAATTGGAAACTTTCCATGGGAATTAACTGGAATTTATGGGAATAAACTAGAAATTTACATAATTGAAGATTGGCCCTTTAACAGGGAACTTAAATATAGTTGGGAAACTATATTTTAGCATAACCTTGACTAAAACAACCAAATTTCATGCAGGTACACCCCCAGTTTACAGTTCATTCTCATAAATTCCAATAAATTTCCATAATTCCCACAGATTTTCTAATTTGGAAAATTCCAAAAAAATGTAATTATTTTAAATAGATACTAGATTATTAAGATGAAGCTCTATGAAAACTCTTGGAACCAGGTAAAGAGGCTGAAGACTGTCGAAGGTCTGCATCAGGAGATTTATAGAAACTTGATGGGAGTTTATCTGGCACAGCGTTGTACGGATATTATATAAATGGAGTGTACAAAGATTTTGAGAAAGCCAGACTACCAAATCCCAAAGTGTAGAATTATGGGAGTAAAGCCAGAGATAGGTGTATATTGTGGAGCATTATGGTACACAGAATCTAAAAAGTCGACTGTTTCCAGCCAAACATAATTTCCTGGCATGGACGTGACGAGGAGGAGAGCTGCTCCACCTCGTGAGATGACTGTCACAGATTTGGAGTTTTTACCAAATGTACTTCATAATTTAAGATTAATAAACACATTTTTTAATGTGTCAACATTATCAGCAACTAAACTGCTAGATGCCACAAAATGCTACAGACTGCTCCTTTAAAAATCAAAGTCAAGGCTGATACAGGGAGGTTTTCTGTAAATGATCCATGATTCATTAAACTGTTTTAAACTGTTTTATTCTGTCAACAGACATTATTTAAATATTTGAATGTCTTTGGGTAACATGTTGGACGCCCTCCTTCATGTTCTGATGATTTAAGTCAAGTTTTCCTTAAATCACTGATATGTAGGAGTGTTGTTTTAACTCCAGTCACGAGTCCATTAATTAGCTCGCTCTCTTGCTGTGATAAGTCTCAGCTTGTGTCATTATGATGAAGTATTAGCTCGCTGAAAACTCCGTGGGCGGTTGGGGATTATTTTAGCATCGTGTGTTGATATTAGTCGACCTGAAAACGCTCTGAGATCAGCGCCTTACATGTTCTGTTTTAATTCAGCTGCGGTGACATGCGAGCTGGGCCGGGCGAACACGGCGGCAATGCCTGGAGGTGGTGGTGGTGGTCGCAGGATTAGGGCGACTCACGCTGCACTCCTGGGGTTAGGAAGACCAAGCTCGCTGTGAAATTAAACATCCTCGACTCAAGCCCCACTAATCTGCTCTCATTAACTGTGTTTGCTTAAGGACGTGGTGAACATATAGCATACATATGAACTACAGAGGAGAGGCGAAGAGGGGAGGATGCCGACTGTCAGTTTAATTAGAAAAGGAAGCTTCAGGAGGATTCATCAAACATCTCACAATCACAAAGTTAGAGCCTGGTTGCTCAAACAAACCACCCACCTGTCAATCAAGTTGTATATAAATTCACCCTCAGTACAGTACAGTTGTCATGAAGACTGACTCACTTCTGGAGCCAGCCTCAAGTGGACGTTAGAGGAACTCCAGGTTGATGTTTGACTGGACCTTTAATACATATTTACCTTCTTCACCTGGTTAGCCATAACTCTAATTTCATTTATTTTTATTCATTATTTGATTCATAAAATTAGAAAATGGAGAAACGCGTGCATCAAAAGTTCACAGAGTTGCCACAGTGACATCTTTAAACATCTTGTTTCATCCAACAGATGTTCATCTTCACTCAACAAATTGCTATAGTAGTTTCACAAACTTCCACTCACGATCTTTTAATGGAGACGTGAACTTCAGTCATGTGATAACAGGCGGTACATGTTACACACTTGTGAGTCAGTCTGACTCAGTCTGCTGCGGTTAAACTTGAAAGAACAGTGGAGCTTGTGTTCAGATTATTTTGTCCACATGTAGACGTTTACTGACCTGCAGAGGTGACACTGTTAACGGACATCCCGATGCTCACGTGCACATTTTAGGAGGCGTTCAGAGGACTGAAAATGTTGCATCTATCACAAATCAAATGTTTCAGTGATCCGCTAAAATCATAAAAACCACAGAGTGTCAGGCGCTTGAATCCGGCTAACAGCGGCCACCGACCTGCGACCTTCTCCTCGCCATGGAGTGACACAGCAGAGCCACGTGAGGGGGAAGCTGGGAAATCCCCGCTGAGCTGCACAACAGAGACAGCACGGCGTACAGTCAGCTGCATCACGTCCACGGTCATCTACACGGCAGTCAGCTGAGACGTGGAAGTGAAGCATGATGGGATTCGAGGTGAGGCACTTGAGGTTTCCAAAGTATTTCTGGAGTTTCCTGCACGTCTGAACACGAGTGAGTCCGAGCTGCTGGGAATAAGTCATGACTCAAATATGAGTGAACAACCCACGTCTGTCATTTATGTAAGATGACACAGTGTCTGTTTCCAGGAACAGACATCTGTACAATACTTCAACGGTTACCAAGTGTTTCTGTAGCGTTGACAGAACATTCTAAAATAAACATATCATCAGTTTAAACTAAAGCTCCCTGCGCTGTCCCTTTAAGAAATATGACACCTGAACAATTCATTACGTGTCCGTGTCAACAGATAAAGGACGACACATGACCACAGACTGACTGTCCACAACCACCGTTATTTTAATGTTTGACCAGCGTTATTTTAATGTTTGACGAGTATAGAAATGACGTTAGCTCCTGTTAGCTCCCATTAGGTACCGTTAGCTCCTGTTAGTCTCATGTTAGCTTGTAGCTTTTAGCCTGACTGAACACCAGGTGTTAACGTTAGCTCCCGTAAGTTAGCAAGCGTCATTTTAGTGTTAGACGAGCGTAGCAATGAGGCAAACCATTTCAAAGCAGCTAGCCTGAGCTCCCGTTAGGTACCGTTAGCTGTAACTCTCACCAGCTCTTGTTAGCTTGTAGCCTGACTGATTACCAGATCTGCTGCTTGACGTTAGCTCCCATAAGCTAGCTCCTGTTATATGTTGACCATATGTTGACAGGCTTTTCTGCATCAATATAATCCATTTAAGATTTAACAACTCTCCACCAGCGTTATTTTAGTGTTTGACCAATGTCCTTTTAGTGTTGTTGAGCGTAGGTGTCTGTCTGTCGCGTGTGTGTGTGACAGTATCACAGCTGTGCTTGTGATATTGTTTTATTACAAAGCACCATAGTCCAAGGTGACATGTTCAGGTGACGTGTTCAGGTGATGTGTTCAGGTGACGTGTTCAGGTGATCCTCAGGGAAAGTTTCATTTAAAAATGTAAACATTCGACTATCACATATAATGTAATAAGTTCAGTTCATTCCAGCTAAATGTAAAATAAGAAGACACCAAACAAAGAGCTGCCGGGCTGAATATAACATGAGCTCTGTGCTGCTGACGTCAAACCAACAAACTTCAAAGTATGAATCATCGTCTCGTTTTAAACTTCCCTCCAGTCTGAAACTATAAATACTTTAAACTACCTGATATTTACTCAGTGTTAGCTCTTTAACTTCACACTCTTCTGGGCAGACCGTTGTCTGTGTTTAGTTACATTCAGATATAATCCTGTAGATACTCAGCACAGTTGATCCTCAGTGTTCCCTCTCACCTGCCTGATTACCTCACCACCTGCACGTCATCAACCAATCACCCTCGCTGCATAAAACCCGCCTCAGCCTCTCAGACTCGAGGTCACGGCGTTACGACCGACTTCAGGACAAACCCTCTCTGCCGTCCTCCCACCACGCCCAGCCCTGTCTGTTCCCACGACACCTGTCACTGCCTCCATCACCTCCATCAACTACAGCCTCCAGTCTATTTCACAGCTGGAGGAAGACGTTCATGTTGGTGTCAGGACGTTCATGTTGGTGTCAGGACGTTCACGTTGGTGTCAGGACGTTCATGTTGGTGTCAGGACATTCATGTTGGTGTCAGGACATTCATGTTGGTGTCAGGACGTTCACGTTGATGTCACAACCTTCTCACATGTTGAATAAAATCTGCAGACATCTCTGCTTCTTTACAGTTCAACAGATCAAGAAAACGTTCATGTTAAACTGTGATTAAACTCAATGTGTCACCTTCAAACCAACAAGGTCCGTCAGAACCAACCAGGACAAAATGAAGCAAAGAGAGCTACAGTAAAACATCAACAAGAACTAAGAAAGAAAGATGGAGAGGAGGCTGAAGGAGCAACAAGGAGGAGATGGAGGTAGACGGCAAGGAAGCTGATTTATGATGCTCACAGTGACCAGTAGGGGGTGCTGAACCTGTTTGGAGCTGAGTGCATCTCAGGACCTGTGTGTGTGTGTGTGTGTGTGTGTGTGTGTGTGTATTGGACAGCTCCTGGTGCTGAACGCTCAGCGGTCAGACAGACAGACCGCTGTCAAACACACACTGACTCATTTCATTAAAAATATAAATCTGAGAACGACAAATCAACACACACACACACACACACACACACACCAACAAACATCTGTCTGTGTGTGTGTGTGTTTATGAGTCAAATATGAAGCAAAAATAAAAACAACTCACAGCTGAGAGGTTCAAACACCAACATCTGATTCATCAACAAACAGAGGAGGAGAAGGAGACAGGAGGAGGAAGCAGGAGAGGAGGTGAAGGAGACAGGAGGAGATGAAGGAGGAAGAAACTAGAGGAGGAATGGAGGAGTGAGACTGAGGAGGTGAACATAAGGGAAGAAGAGGAGGAGAGGGAAGGAAGACATTATAAGCAGGAGAGGAGCTAGAGAAGATAACAGGAGGGAGGAGGAGGATAAGAGAGGGGGATTAGAGGGAGATGAAGGAGGGAGAGGAAATCAAAGGAGAAGAGGAGGCTAAAGGATCGACAAAGGGGAGATAGAGGAGGTCAGAGGGAAGAGGAAGAAAGGGGGGTGGAGGAGAGGAGGATAAAGGAGCAGCAAAGGGTGGATTGAGGAGAGGAGGATGGAGATTGAGGTAATGAGGAGGTTAGGAGAAATAAAGGAGCAACATGGGGGAGAAGGAGGTGGATGGAGAGGAGGAGAAGGGGAGAAAGACGGAAAGAATAAAGGAAAAGAGAGGCAGAGAACATTAGGTGAGGAGAGGGGGATGAAGGAGCAACAAAGGAGGAGGTCAAAAAGGAGAGGAAGAAAAGGGAGGATGAAGAGGAGAGGAGGAGACAGACAGAGGAGAGGAGGATAAAGGAGCAACATGGGGGGATTATGGAGGAGGGGGAAGAGGAGGATAAAGGAGCAACATGGGGGAGGAAGGAAGGAGAGGAGTCCAAGGACGGATGAGGAGGAGAGGAGGAGGAAGAGGAGGATGCAGGAGCAACAAGGGGGAGGAGGAGGATGGAGACTGAGGTAGTGAGGAGGTGATGAGAACATTAGGTGAGGACCCCATCCGAGGGAGACAGAGGAGGAGGAAGATGGAGGAGAACAGGGCGGAGGTGCGTGTCCACAGGTGAGGGCTCACCTGGTTGGTGGACAGCTGCGCGTTCTGTGAGATGAGCAGCTGGACCAGGATGTGTAGCCCGGAGGTGAACAGGCCGGCCAGGATGGCCCAGGTGAGCGGCAGCGGCAGCATGCTGTAGGTGGCGAACAGGGTGAAGAGCACGTAGCCCACCCCGTCACCCAGCAGCCCGTAGCCCAGCCCGGCCGCCAGGATCTGCGTGGCCATGGCCACCCAGGTGACCACGCCGCTGTACTGCAGGTAGCTGTGCGACGTGGTGTCCTTCCTCACCACCACTAAGGCACAAATGACGACCTCGATGCCCGTGAAGAAGCCCAGCAGCGTCCCTTTGATGGGGTCCATCGGGGAGGAGGCCAGGGTGAGGTGCAGCACCAGCAGGGTGAGCTTGGTCACCACGTCCAGGATGTTCATCACCACCACCGACTTGCGCCTCTGGCCCAGGAAGTAGCGCTGGTAGAGCCGCTCCAGGTCGCGGGACTTGAAGGCGTTCCGCAGCGTGGGGAAGATGACGCCCCGGTACGTGTAGCCCCAGTTCAGGAAGAAGTCGGAGTTGCTGGGCGCGCAGTCGATCTGCAGGAAGCCCAGGTCGCTGCTCGCGCGCTCCGGGAACACTTTAGTCCCGCCGTTGTTGTGCCGGTCTCCCACCGACGTGCGACCCGCCGACTGCTTCCGCGCGCCCTGGCTCGGGTCGTACGGCTCGTCCGGCCCGATGCCCTTCACCACCACCCCTCCTACCCCGCCGCCGCCTCCCCCGCCCTGCTCGTGGATGAACCGCTGCTCGGTGATGTGCCGCACCGCGTTCTGCCACAGCAGCCGTTTGGGTCGCGCGCTGCCGCTGCTGTTGCTGTTGTTGCTGCTGCTCGGTGTCTTGTTGATGGTGTACAGCTCCTCGCTCGCGCTGGAGCACCGGACCTCGGACAGCTCCATCACGGCCGCCGCCGCAGCTGCTCCCGCCGCTGCTGTTTTCGTCTCCTATCGGTTGTGTCCGTGAATATAATCCTCTCCTTCCCGGTGGTGAGTTAGCTCAGCGATTTTGGGGAGACGACGACGACGTCCTCCTCTCGTGCGCATCGAACCGGGGGGCGCGTGCTTCTCTCTCGGGTTGCGCGGTTGGAGGTCATCGTCACGCAAACGATTCCACTTAAGAAACGGCGCATAAATCCGACACGAGTGGAAACACATCTCCCGGATTACCCGCCACCATCATCACCGTCATCATCATCATCATCCCAGCAGCAGCTCGACCCACCGGGCGCCGACCGTCCGCACCATCAGGGTGCCGCGGCGGCGTCACGGAGAGCCGGGGTCCGCGTGAGGGGTCCTCGTGGGGTTGGTGCAAAGGCGGGAGAGTGGTGGTGTTTTTAAACTGAGCCCCCACGCGCGTCGTTGGCACAGCTGGTTCCGGTCACTTTGCCATTCTTTTCGTGATGTGCGCGTGCCGCCGCAGAGCACACGGCCACATAAAATCCGGTGAAGAAGAAAAAAAAATCCGTTAACGGAAAAACTCCAAACTTGTTGTTGTTGTCGCTCGAGAGGCTCTCTCCGTGTCGAGTGCGCGAGCTCCGCAACAATCCGCGGATCAGCCGTCCTCCTCGCGCCTCTCCATCCACACGAGGGGCTCGAGCTTGAATGCAACACCTGGCTGGAGTGAGTGAGACAGGGAGGGCGGGAAGAAAGGAAGGAGGGAGGGAGGGAGAGGAGAGGAGGAGAGGAGGGAAGGGGGTGTCTGCGTCCTCCGTCACAATCCTGAGACCGCGCGAGGAAAAACGTCTCCAAGTGTCCAAAAAACAACAAACAACGTCCACGCGCGAGGATGAGAAGAAGCGTCACTCCTCCTTTTCTTCTTCTTCTTCGGTGTTTAAAGCGCGTGCAGCAGCCGCGTGGAGTAGATGTGCAGAGAGCGCGAGGCTGGTCAGCGAGCGGAGTCAGCTGGGCTCCGGTTTGACGTCACAGTCACCTCTGTATCCGTGCGCGCGCGTGTGTTCTCTCTCTCTCCTTGTCTTACCGTCTTCATCCTCCCACGCGCTCTTCTTATTCTTAAAGGTCCAGTCAGACCTGCAGTTCCTCAAACGTCCACCTGAGGCTGGCTGCAGAAGTGAGTCAGTCTCCATTAGTCCCCATGTTCAAATGTGCACAGCCTCTGAAACCAGCAGTGTCCAGTCTAACAGTGAACACAGCAACAGAACCTCTGAACCAGCAGTGTCCAGTCTAACAGTGAACACTGAACCAGCAGTAAAACTACAACTAGTACAACTTTAGCTTATATTATCAGTTAGCTATGTTAGCCTTTTTCCAAAATTAGTTAGTTCCACAGCATTAACTTATGTTAGCAGTTAGCTACAATTGCGCCAACTGAATGCTCAGTGTTATAAATATATTAGCTTTAGCTCTACTGCTACGTATCAGTCTTTCCATCATAAAGTCTGTAATCTCCTCGGTAGTGTAACGCTTCTGTTAGCCTGCTAACGGCAGATTCAGTTAGTGGCAGTTAATTAGCAGTTAGCAAGGCTAAAGCTGTCTGTACGTGTGAAGCTGTGTTTGACGGTGTGTGTGTGTGTGTATGTGTGTGCTGTGTGTTTTATAACAGGACTGACTGCTTCAGCTGGTGTAGCAGTGAGATGAGTCATCTTTGGACCCAACACTCAGACACACACATTGACTCATGGTGGTTACAACAGCTGAGAAAATATTAGCTTCCTTCTTTCTGTTGAGCCAATAATAGATCCATGACATGTTAGCGTTAGTTAGCATAGCTTCATTACAGTCCTCCTTTCTGTCCCATCTGTCCTCTGTCCTCCAGTGTCTGTCCAAAACTGACACAAAGTGTTTTCAGGTATCCTTAATGGTATTTTAGAGTATGTCATTTCCTGATAAAAAAGTTACTGTACAACTACTTGCTAAAGTAGCTAACTGCTAAATAACTGCTGCTGACAGAACCGGGCTCAGCAACCGGCCCAGATCAGGTTCGAGCAACAGAGAATAATGTCACACTACCGAGGTGATTTACAGACTTTATGATGGAAACACTGATAAGTAGCAGAAGAAGTAAAGCTAATAACAAAGCTAATACAGCTAACACTGAGGATTCAGTTGATTCGAAGTTAGTGCTATTGTAGCTAACTGCTAACATAAGTTAATGTGGAAATCACTAGTTTTAGAAAAAGGCTAACATACTGTAGCTAACTGACAATATAAGCTAATGTTGTAGATATTGCTAGTTTTGATACATACCTAATGTAGCTGACTGTTAGGTGACTGCTAACATTAGCTAACATTACTTGATGGACAGATTGCTAAGTAGTGAACCGCTAACTGTGGTTAAATGTAAATAATATTCTGCTAAATATAAAAAATATTCTCGGCAATGCATAGCGGTGTAGCTGCTAAGTTAGCGGGGCTCAACAGGCTCCCCTGAGTCTCACTCTCAAAATCAGGACAACAGCAGACTTTGTTTTTCACTTCACGACACGTCCACAGTCGAGAATTTGACGTTTGTTTTCAGGCCAGTGTGCACAGCTTCTAATTTGTAATATTAATCTTTAATTCAAGGTTTATTCTGCTGTCGCCTTCAGTAAATCACCCTGAGTAAGAGAGAGCGTCAACTTACAGACTAAAATGTAAATAATACTCTGATATAACTTCATCATGAATCTAATCGGAGGCTCGCAGGCCCTCGAATGTTCATCACAAACAGTAAACTTCAAATTAATCATGAGAGGAGCGCTCCATCCTCCACAGAGCTGCACTCACTGTCTGTCGCGCCCCGGGGGACTAAAACTAATTCAGATTAATTCATCAAATTCACCAAAACGTACACGGAAAAATATCGGAGGAGGTGATGTGCATCTTGTCCCACTTTCCCCTCATCTGAGAGAAGCCGGGCCGAGGCCTGTCAGAGCTCGCTCGCTGGACTCGGATTAGATCGGGTGAAATTATTCCCTCCTAAACCTTGAGGAGCTGCGAGAGGTCCTCATGAGGAGAAGCAACCCCCACTTTGACTCATGCATGGCTCCAGGCTAGAGGAAAGTTGCCTCATTGCTATTCAGTCTATTTTTACCCTCCTCCTTTTCGTCTGTCGTGTCTCTACTGTAGCTCTCAGGAAAGGAGAATTACTGAAATCCTCCCCCCCAAAACTGAACCTCACTATCAAGCAGCAGCTAAGAGCCGGCTGTTATTCAGCGTGCCCTTTATTTGTCCTCATAAGCGGGGCGTCATCACTGATACGGGGTGGGAAAATATTGGAAATTGTAAAAGCTGCCGTCTCCACGTCGCTGGAGCCTGAGCTCCAGAGGAGGAAGGCGAGGTGCACGGCGTGCAAATGAGGCTGCACGTCAGAGAAAGTACCACACACGTGTGAATACTGCTCATGTGAGGAATATTCACGACTGAATAATGTGAAAACGTGATGAGATCTTCCTTTAAATGAGCCTGA
This sequence comes from Protonibea diacanthus, assembly GCA_028641955.1. Classification (NCBI taxonomy): domain Eukaryota; kingdom Metazoa; phylum Chordata; class Actinopteri; family Sciaenidae; genus Protonibea; species Protonibea diacanthus. The sequence goes on from CM053988.1 coordinate 24,017,523, forward strand.
GATATAATTAAATGTTTACAGAATATCTATTACATGACTGAGCCCATCTTCATGGTAGATTTGTGCATATTTTTATAAACCTGCATGCTCTTTAATCATGATTGATTAATGCATAAAAAATCAACTTCATGGACTCAACCAGGCTTTTTAATATATATGATACCATGAAGAAAATCCTATTTTAAAGTATTTGTCAGTAAAGCTAGCTGTAGCTAACTATACAAAATACAATAACCTGAGATATAAAATCTTTAAAATACATTTTTGTATTACACGTTTAACCTCAAACTAACAAATATATGTATGAACACCTTCTTACTGTGTGGTGGTGACGATTTAATCCATTTTTGGGTCATGCGATTGGATGAACCATCAGTCTATCACATGCAAACATTAGCCAATCAGATCATCGGTCATCTGATCATCAGATCAATGAACTATACCTACCATACATTAGCTTTCTCCATCAACATCCTCTTCACTCTCTTCTCCTCTGCCATTATGTCCATAGAGGCTGCTGAGCCTAGTTATATTGCCTGATTGTCCAGCTCCGGGTTCTGGCACGACACAGGCTTCCTGTCAGCATTTCCCGCGACCCAGACCTCAAAACCACTTCTTCTTCTTCTTCTTCTTCTTCTTCTTCCTCTTCTTCTTCCTCGTGGTCCAAAACATCTGTAGTACAAACACTAACACTCCCCATAACAAACTGAGTTAACATTAGCTAACATTTGCTAACAAAATGAGCTAACATTAGCTATCAGCAGCTAACAGACTGAGCTAACAGCAGCTACAGCTGTCAGCAGTTTACTTCACTGTCCATCATAAACTCTGTAAATCACAGAGAGTTGAGGTGGAGCAGCCGGAGGACATCAGAGGGAAAACCAGAAAACATTTTCTCCATAAAATATGATCCAGTTTCACCAAAATCAGTGAAATAGTTGGTGGTGTGTGACTTAGTGCCGTAAAGCGTTACGTACTTCTCCCGACCCGGATCCCAAAGTTACATAGTGTGAGAACAGACGTACGAATGACAGAGACATTGTTCACCTGATCACAGGTCAGTGTGGATCAACATTGTTGCTTTAAGTCTCTAAAAGGTTAGAAGGAAGTTAATATATGTCATGTATCCCATCATGCTCTCTGTGGGATGTTATTATTATATCTGCGCTCTGTATGTGACGTCTCCTGCTGCGGCCTCTGCACATCTATGATTAATGCTCACTTCAATCCTGCGTGACAGTGATTCATGTACACGATCAAACATACTTTCATTTATGTACTGAAGCACAAACATGATGCGAGCTTTCCTTTTTTTAGAACACGTCATCGGCGGCTACAAAACCTTTTAGTTTAAAGAACACAACAACCCTTTCATGTTAATCACATTTTTACATTTCAAAAGTTCTGCTTGTATTCTGGATGACACTCTTAAAAATAAAGGGTTCTACAAGAAACAGTTTACCTGTTGGTTCTTCAAGGTTCATAAGGGCAAAAAGGATCTCCAGAGAACTCAAAGATGAAGTAAAAACAAAGGTTTGAATTAGAACTTAAAGTGGTTCTTCATGGTGACACCATAGGGGAACCTTTATCAGTTCTGAAAGGAACCTTTTACCTGCTTAAGGAAGTACTTGATTTGACTTCTTAAGTATAACAAGGAACCTTCAAAGGGGGAAAATGGTTCTTTAAAGCACTAAAAGTTCTGCAATCATGACTTAAAGAACTGTTTGTTTGGGATTCAGTTCCCCAAAGAACCTTAAACAGCAAGAAAGGGTTCTTAAGGACAGAAAAGGTTCTCCAGAGAACACAAAGATAAAGTAAAAATAAAGGTTTGAATTAGAACCTAAAGTGGTTCTTCATGGTAATGCCATAGGGGAACCTTTATCGGTTCTGGAGGGAATCTTTTCTCTGTCGGTTCTTTAGAGAACCAGTAATCAGTATAAGAAGAAACTTTTAAAGGGAAAAAATGGTTCTTTAAAGTTCTGCAATCGTGACTTAACTGATTTTTTGGGATTCAGTTCCCCAAAGAACCTTAAACAGCACAAAAATGGTTCTAAAGGAAAGAAAAGGTTCTCCAGAACATTTATCAAGAACCAGTTTTTCTACAGTTTCCTGGATCCGCTCAAACTAATGACCAATTAAGTGGATGTGGTTGCTGTGTGTCCGTTTGTTAGCCTGGGTCATGTGATGTGAGCCCCTTCATTTCCTTTCACATTAAAGGCTGCATACGTTCTCTGAGCGTCGCCGGCCTGCCCGTCAAAATGTCGCCGTCCCCTCAGAAATGAAGCTGTTTGCCATTTCGCCCGGACCCGCTCATTCCCGGGTGTCCGCCCCCCTGACAGCTCGCCAGGGTCGCGCCTGACAGCTCATCAATTCCACGGCGCCGTAATTTGAGGTTTCAATGACGAGATGACAGGAAATGAGGGACGGCTCGCCCTCGTCCATTCATGTGCACGTGCAGGCTTAAAGACGGCGACCACGCCCTGTGCACAGACGAGCGTGTCCTTTCCTCGAGCCATCACGTGAGCGCATGTCAAGGCTGCAGTCCATGCATTGGCCTTGCCCCACGGTGAGCTGCAGAGCTAAAATAGGCCTTAGCTTGAATAATGGAGGGAGACACGGGAAGGTTTTCAGCTCTGCAGGAGCTTTTATTCTCTTCATTTGTTCCCATCAGGGGTCGCAACCCGCCCCGAGCGCCGTGTCCTCTCTGCTTCTTTCTTTTTGTCTTTTGTCCGCTTTGAGCTTTTCAACAGTTCGGCTGATTTGTCTATGAATCTCACACCGGCCCGCCGCATTTCTCATCCAGGGAACACTCAGCAGTGAAGCCGAGAGTTTTACTTTGATTTGTTTGTCTGTGTGTGTCGGCGCCGTGATGAAGTGGCGACCTGTCCAGGGTGTATCTGGCCTCTCGTCCAATGTCAGCTGGGACTGGCTTCAGCTCCGTGCAACCCGAGCAAAGGACGAGCGGTTATGGGAACGAAAGTGGCTGACAGAGTTCTTAATACTCAATGTAAAAAACTTGAGTTGTATAAAATTCACCCTCAGTACAGTTGTCATGAACGGGGAAATTAGCTATAGAGACCAAAACTGTTTTTTGTACCAGGCTGTAAACATGTTTATTTCTTTTTAACATGGGGACTTATGGACACTTACTCACTTCTGGAACCAGCCTCAAGTGGATGACAAGAGGAACTGCAGTAGTTTTTTGATACTTCAGCATTGGCTTCAATTCCCAGACACGGAGGTTACCGCTTGCTGTAATGCACATGTGCAATATTTTCTGATAACCTCACAGTATAACTGGACTCGTCGAGACGTCATATACAGTTATACTTTCAGAAACTATACAGTTATACTTTCAGAAACTATCAGAAAATATTGCATATATATGCAGTGTGAGTGTCCTCAGGGGGATTTGAACCTGTAACCCCGCTGGAGTAAAGCTTCCTCCCACTGATCTGAATCTTTTCCCGCCTGTTATCTACAGGCACACGTTCCCTCCTCAGACTGCAGCCGCTGTGCTGTGAAGGTCATTTACCACTTCATTTGTCAAGCCGCTTCAGCTACCTATGTTTCATACTTCAGCACTTACACTTTCCTTCCCGCGCTGATGATTTATTCCACGTTCCTGATCTGCGTTTGTTCACACTGTGTTGTTGTTTGCGCAGCATGAGTAATAACCTTATTAATTCCTCTGGCAGGCTGGTTTCTGCTCCATTTCCCCCACGAAGACGAGCTCTCAGAGGACTTCACAAGTTGTGTCTGATCCTTAATGTGTTCCAGAGTACAAACATTATATTTAATATATTACTGTATATTGATTATGTGCATGTGGGAGGATGGATTTAAAAATAGAAGCGCCGCAGTTTGTCTCTACCAACAAATTCATAAATTTAAAGGCACAGAAAAGAGATTTTCTCAACCAGTCTCTGAAATAAGTGACAGGATGTCACTCATCATTCATCTCGCTAATTTGAAGCGCGCATCACTGATTAGTTTTTCACTCCTGCCGTGAGCCATGCTACATGCTAGCTTGCTTATGTTGCAAATACAACCCCATTTTGAAGATGGTTAAAAGATTAAAGCGGGTACACCCTGCTAGCTTACCTGGTACAGTGTGTGCCTTATGTTAGCAAAATGCTAGGTAGCCAGCTGGCTAACTTAGATCAATCTTTAGCTAGGAAGCGCTAGTGCTATTTAACTGGCTAACTAATGTATATCAATTGTTACATCCGAAAGCTTATGTTAGCTAATTGGTAACTAACTGGCTAACTAATCTACATCAGTTGTTAGCTAGGTAGTTACATTTGATAGCTAATGTTAGCTAACACTAGTTAACTAGCCAACTAATCTACATTAATCATTAGTTAGTTAGCATTTTGCTGAACATAGACGAGCTACAACATTAGCATATGAGGAATGCTCGACTGTGGGTCAACGATGGTCTATTAAATCTGAATATACCACAAACACACGGTTTGTTTTACATCATAACAAAAATGTTTTATTTTTTACTTTTTACTCAGAAATAATCCAGCTTCTTTCCATAAATGTTCATTCTGACTTCTTCTGGCTTTTCTTCTGATTAAAGACTGAATCAGTTTTTCCAAACCTTTCCGGCTCGTTCGCTCTAATTCGGCTCCAATCAGAGCAAACCGTGATCGTGCTGGCCGGCTGCCAAGTGTTAATGTATGACTGAAGGAGGGAGTGGGTGGAAAAAGAGTGTAAAAGCTCAGCCACCTTCCTCTGGTTAAATAAAGGTTAATAATTACACAGATAAATGCTCTTCTCTGCAGCAAAACAGACTTTTATTGAGGCTCATAATAATCAAGTGTGGAAAGTCAGCCTGGCAGAGGAGCTGCAGACAGACTCTCTTCATTCCCCTGTAGGATTACCGCTCATCAGTCGACGGAGCAAACAGCAGAAGAATGGAGGTCTTGTTTTGTCTCGGCGCTGTGTTGGCTCAGTTTGAATCTGGGCCAAACATGATCCCGGAGTAAGACTCCTCATTATCCCGACAGAGAAACTCACCGAGGACGAAACATCGAATCAGATGGAGAATCTAAAGATTGATGCGGTGGAGGGAACCTGGATTAAATTCGTCTTTGTAACGTCGTTATCCGGCGTCCAGACCTCCGAAACAGACGAGCTAACGAGAGGCTTTGAGGGTCAGACTGAACGCTACTGACGTTATCGAGCTCTGTCGGCCTGGACAGAGTTTTTGGTGAGGTGCATGTCCAGTTTGGACATTCTGAAGACGTTGGACACCGCCATGTTGGCGTTCCAGCTTCTTCCAGATCATCAGTGGTGTTCAGATTATATATATCAATGTTGCAATCACCTCGCTGCCCTCTTGAAACATCCAGAACGTTCAGCATTGTCTGACACGAAAATAATGCATTATTTTCTGATAACTGCACAGTATAACTGGACGTCTCGACGAGATACGTCCAGTTATACTGTGCAGTTATCAGAAAATATTGCACATGTGCATTACAGCAAGCGGTAACCTCCTTGTCTGGGAATTGAAGCCAATGCCGAAGTACCAACAGCCAGTTATACCGTGCAGTTATCAGAAAATAATGCACACGTGCATTACAGCTTCTTCCTCAGTGTGTACCTGTGTGACGCTCGCACGGCTGATGGCGTCACTCTGACCTCAGCTCCGCGTCCTCGTCCTCGGCGTGTGACAGGATGTAGATTCTCCTGATGCTGAGCAGGTTTTAACTCAGCTGCAGTTTATCTGACAGATCAGAGGCATGCTGGGAAATAAAAGAGGCTGCCTTACCACACACACACGCGCATGCACACACACCTGCACTTCACATGCCACCATCAATGAGCTACACCACCATCAGCATGCCGGCGGTGTGTTACAAGTATGTGTGTGTGTGCGTGTGTGTGTTCATAGATATCTCAGCATGGGAATAAAGCTATGAAGATGTGCCGAGGTTACACATGAGCCGCCTGCAGCAGAGAGCGACGTGTTCGTCCACACGGGAAACAGAAAGATGATTATGTGAAGGAAATACACCAGATAACGTGTGTGTGTGTGTGTGTGTGTGTGTGTGTGTGTTGTCACACTGATGCCTGATTCCACCGCACACGCCTCTATGACGTTGCAGCCGTAACGCCTGCAGTTGGACAAAGACGGTGGTCGTGGTCAAAGGAGACTGAGCTGACTGTTGGTGGGACTCATCATTTTTTCCTGGAGTTCAGGTGGATGAATCTCAGCTGGTTCTGGTTCTGGATGAATGAAGTTTTGTTTCACTGAATGGATTTAAACAGTCGGCTCGCTCTGATTGGTCGACAGCAGCAGCTCCTTTAATTCAAACCTGCTGACTTCAAGTTTCCAAATCCAGCAGAGCCAAAATGCAATCAGCGTTTATTAAAGTGCAGAGAGCCAATCAGACTGCAGCGTTTATTAAAACCATCACAGAGACTCCATCCAGGCTTTAGACAGTCTGCAGGGACGTCACGGAGACTACGTCCAGGTTTTAGACAGTCTGCGGGGACGTCACGGAGACTACGTCCAGGTTTTAGACAGTCTGAGCTGCTTAATTAAACTCTGTTTCTTCTTTGATTACATAATTATTTTCCAGGAAACTTCAGAGGAAATCATGTGACGTGTAAAACATTAATAACATCAATATTTCATTTCATAACATCATGATCGTTTCTGATGAAGTCGTTATCTGTGATTCACCGTGTCGAGTTATAAAAACACCAAAACAACCTTTTTTATCTGCCAGCTCTGACGTGACGTCAGTCAGCATACACTCGTCCCTGTGATCTTCTATACGTGTGCTCGTGTAAATTTACGTAACCTAATCAAACAGTTCAGAACAGGCAGAGCTCGTGTTCACAGTTTTTAATCCTCTGCAGATTAAAGAAGCTGCAGATGTCTTTGCACTCGGACGATGCCGCGGAGTCGCGGAGGCTGAGGCCGGCTCTGGAAATGATGGTGTGTTTTTCTGAGGGGTAACGCGGCGGGTGGAGCCTGCTGCAAATAACCAACTGTGCTGGCATCATATCTGAGAGGCAGCCTGAGGGGATGAGTCATCCAGAGGACTTTCTTTCTCTTTTTTCACCCTCCTCCTCCTCCTCATCGTCCTCCTCCTCATTCCTCCAGTCGCTGGCTTGTAATCTGCTGCGCTCAGCTCGTCGTCCATTTGGCTGTCGGTTCTCGTTGTTTGGCTTCAAGCCGCAGCATTAATCATCCATCTTCATGCTGGTAATCAGAGAACGCTGGAATATGATCAATATAGAAACGTTTCTCTGTCCTGGTCGTCCACTCAAGCTGAACACTCGAACTGTTTAAGTTCAGAGTAAGCATCGTCTCTTCAGTCAGTTTGTTCTGTTAATCCTCGTTAAGACGTCAGACAGTTTTTAAGGTGCCGTCTGTAAAATTGTGTCATTTTATATATTAACTGTGTTTTAATCACTTTGTATTGACGATCGATGAACAGGTTGTGACATAACTTTAAAAATTAGCCACAGTCTGTGTTTTCAGGCCTGGGGGAATGCTGACGGGAGCTTTGTCGTGCCAGAACAGGAGCTGTGCGAGCAGCCTCTATGGACATAATGGCAGAGGAGAAGAGAGCGAAGAGGATGCTGACGGAGGAAGCTAAGAAGAGAAAAGGAGAGAGTTTTCTGCTGCCAAACATAATTTACAGTCTGTGTGATGAGCTGCAGCTTTTTACATCTCAGAGACGGAAACTCCCTCGACGTAAAGCAAAAATATCAAACTCCTCCAACGCTGCTTCAAAACTTCATAACCAACAAGTTATGCAACAGCAGAGAGAGTTTCATCTGCACGTCAAGAGAGTATAAATACATAAACCTGTCAGAGGAGGGAGAGGCTTTTATTAAATAAGTAAATATTCCATCCATTGATTTTACAGGAGGAAGCTGCAGACAGACAGACAGACAGACAGACAGACACACACACACACGCACACACACAGATACATAGACAAACAGAGACACACAGACAGACAGACAGACAGACAGACACACACACACACACGCACACACACACACACAGATACATAGACAAACAGAGACACACACAGACAGACAGACACACAGACAGACAGACAGACGGACACACAGACAGACACACACACACACACACACACACACACACACAGACGGACACAAACACACACAGACAGACACACACAGACACACACACACACAGACAGGGAGGTGACATGTTGTGTCTGAAGGTGAAGAAGCTTCAGTGCTGTCGCTGTCGGTGACGCAGCGTGTGAACGCTCGGTGACTCCACACATCTGACCCTGTTCACACACAAAACATCTTTTGATTTCATGTTTTATAGCGCTGACATCGACGTGTTTTTATAAAACATTTTAAATTTGTATCAGGAGAGAGCGCCCAGGTAATGCATGCTGGACGTGAAGGTCAGTGCAGCTGATTCAAATGACATGTATGAGTGTGTGAAGGTCACGACTGCTGCTGGTGGATGAATTATACATGAAGTCAGAGTACATAAACAGAAACACACACACACACACACACATATTCCATAAACACGAGGCTCAGAGAACTGTCTAAAACCTGAACCAGTCTGCAGGGACGTCACGGAGACTACGTCCAGGTTTTAGACAGTCTGCGGGGACGTCATGTAAACTTGAACTTGATTATAACCAGTTTGTTTTAATGTGGAGCTGTTGCCGACTGAACAGTTTTGACGTACAGTGTGTTGCCACTCGAGGTCGAGATGTGAGCGCTAAACTCAGAACATCGTGTGAAATCTCTTAATTTGAAGCAAAGCCTGTTTGTTGGTGTTTCAAAGACCGCTCGCTGTTCATGGAGGGTTTCACACACACACACACACACACACACACACACACACACACACACAGCGAGCATGCCCAGTGACACGCTGTCTGAATCTCGGAGCCTCATTAATGGTCCGTTTCTGTCTGTGTTGATTTGATGTGTGCCACCCGCCGCCATACAGTCACAGCAAATACGACATCCTGTCCTGGAGAAGGTCGAAAATAGCTGCTCATTAACTGGCTTCTCCTGCACACACACACATACACACACACACACACACACACACACACACACACACACACACACAGGTTATTTTTACACCTGTGTTAAGAAGCTTCATGTGTCACTGAACATTTTGGTCGGTTTGCTGAAGTGAAACATTGAAACATCTGTAGGCAGTGTGGATAAAATGACTTTGAGCAGTGAGGAGTAGTGTAACGAATCACTGAATTGGTACCAGCGTGTCATGCTGACTCACTGGGAAAGCTAAATTCTAATGATGAAACTTACACTGCCATGTTCAAAGGGGGTCCGTTGACCTCTGACCTCAAGATATCTGGATGAAAATGAGTCTCCTCTTCACAGATATGCTAACTTTGTGCTAATCCCACTTTATGCAGCTTTGGTCAAAAAGGCTGAGGGCGTTCCGAGGATGGACGGCGTTCCTACAGATATTCACAACAGGGAGATTTCTGAGTAATTTGGTGATCGCCGTCCAACAAACCACAGTATTCTCTGTGTTAATCAGCTCTCAGCTTTAGGTGACCTGCTACCTCCACCCAAAGATCCCTCGTTCCTCCTGAATATGTGTTCATCACAGAGAGGTGAACCTGCACAAGCAAACGTCACTGAATCAGTGTTTCTGGGTTTATAAGATCATGATACAACAGTTAGTCTTTAATGATGTTTTTTTAATGTTTACTATCCGCCTGTGATGAAAGATGTGGTGTTAAACTGTAAACACAGACGCCACAATTTAACTGTGAAAGTCACGGAAACAGAGCAGGAAGTAGACGAGGAAGAACGCTGTCTTTACTTTTCGATATTTCTTGCAGTGTTGGTCGAGGCGAGGCGGAGCCAGCCCGCCGCGGTCGCTTGTCGTCGTCGACCCGCTCTGTGATTAAACTGACAGTTGGGATGTCGCGGAGCGGCAAAGCACTGCTATCCAAACTGTGAACCGGCTGCAATAATTAACGGCTTCGTCTGCACGACCAACAGAAGTGCCAGAGCAGCTGAGAGTCAGACACACAGTCAGCAGCCTGACGTTGACTACGAGAAACAAACTGAGGACACACACTGTGTGTGCTGTTAAATATGTCTGGGTCTGAATGTGCAGCAGCGCCACCCAGAGGTCAGTTTTCTTCATCATGCACAGATCTGTGAATACGAACACGTCACGGAAAGAGCGGGGGATGCTGTCTGAGTCTGAAACACACGGAAATTCATGAGAGACAACTTAAAGATGAAGAAAATCAAATTAAACACAATCACAACAATTTTAAGACCAAAGAAGAAAGTGTTATTAACCACCCAGACAAATCTGAATGATTCAAAATATCAACAGGTAAAAATGTCATGACTAACTCTGAAACACTCTGAGCTGAGATGAATTCATCTCTGTCTCTCTGCTCAGGGCGGCCTCAGCGTGTCATTGAGCCGCCCTTTAAGGACCGCCCACAAAATCCTGAAAACTGTTTGAACCTCTGACTCCACGTCTCAGTGATGTCGTTCAAAGTCTCTTCACGTGTTTCCAACATATTTAATGTGTTTGAAAGAAATCTCAGACTTTCTTGACCCTCCACAGTCACTGATGAACGAAATGAACGTTTTAAACAAAGATGTGATATTTCTATAATATGAGAGAAACAAAGACAAACACAGAGCTTAATGAAACTTGAAGAGAGCAGCCTGGATGTTTCTGCGTCAGGCACACTGAGGCTGGTTAAATGTCCAGACCTCGTGTTTCTTATTTTACTTCTGAAGAAATGAAGCTGCTGCATGAATGAAACTCGTGTCAGGCTTCAGCCGCACACACTTGTTGTGGAGATGAGCTGCCTTGTTACGCAGCACACACACACAGTGTGTCATCTGCTGAGTGAATCTACACACTCCAAGGTCACACCTGTAAATATCATCCGTGGTCGTGGACAGGTTTCCCGTGGCAGCTGTCACTGCAGAATGTTAATCACTGCTTCACTTCACGGTTAAACCGCAGACAGGAAGAAGAAGAAGAAGAAGAGATACACGTTGTTCATGTCTCAATTGTTCAACACGTCCTCTCTTAAACCAGAGCTCTGCTTTATTCTGTGGAGCGGAGCGGCCGACTGTGTCCTAATTCAGATTTAATCTTCAGTTTAATGAATTAAAATGTGTCTGTCTGCCTCATTGCTTCATCGCCTGCCTTCATTTCCTGTGAAATGCTTCTGATCGCGAAGGCCGCGTGGAGAACGTCCAAAACAGCTTCACAGCGCCGAGCCTGTTTAAAATCTGTGTAAAGAGATTTCTTTCCAAAGACATTAAATAGTTTGGAAAATAGCTGCTGAAAAGACTGAGAAGAAAACAGAATATCACTGAGACGTGGAGTCAGAGGTTCAAACAGTTTCCAGGATTTTGTGGGCGGTCCTTAAAGGGCAGCTCGATGACACGCTGAGGCTGCCCTGAGCAGAGAGACAGAGATGAATTCATCTCAGCTCAGTGTTTCAGATTTAGTCATGACATTTTTACCTGTTGATATTTTGAATCATCCAGATTTATCTGGATGGTTAATAACACTTTCTTCTTTGGTCTGACAAACTCAGAACATTTATTCTGACACAGATGTTTAGTGTTAGTCACAGTTTGTGTTTGGGAGCTGCAGTGTTAGAATTTCCATCAGAGTAAACAAAAGTACCTTCCACCAAATCTGGGCTGTTTTTATTTTGTATTTATTTATACATGTTGAAAGTGAAACCTCTGCAGTATGCCTGTCTGGTGTCATTTATTCACTGCTGTGTAGTTTGTCATTGGACAACATCTCCATCTCAGTCTGATGTTCTCTTTTTCCTTCAGCGAGAACGGTGCAGTGCTGCAGGGCAGAAAAGGTTCAGCGCGTCTCTGGAGACTCTCAGCTGGTTTGAAGACTCGCAGGTCTGAATGAGAAACCGAGTTTGTCTCCAGATCTGAAGGTGATATTTATGTTCTGGGAACAGAGGAGAAGGAGTCGGGTCGGTGGACTGTCTAGACACCCAGTTCTGGTGCCGTGTTCAGAAATAGACAGTGACCTGGTGTCTTTGTCCAGATAAGACACAGACTGCAGCATCCATCAGGGACTGACATCACATCTGTGAAGAGCAAACAGAGACACTCTCACCTGAAAGAGTTCATAAAGATGTTTCTAATATTTCATATTTTATGAGGTAAATGTTTGATTAACTTTGAATTCTGAAGTTCATGTCTGTCTCTCTCACACTGAAACACTTCAGTAGTTGAAGGGGCGACATTACTTCTCTCTCCTTGAAGTCTTTTATTGTAAAATACATACACATATACAGTATATATGAAAATATATGAGCTGAGGCGTCTTTTAAGTACAATGCTCCTCGTCTGAACAAATACCACCTTTAATACTAACAATACCACCTTTAATACCTGAGAAATCACAACAAGTTTATTTGAACAGGAAACTAGATATTTATACAACAACATGAAAAGTATTTCTTCCATTACATGATGAAGTTCAGAGGTGTGTAGATCCGTGTGTCTCTCTTGGTCCTGCAGTAAGCTGGTCGCTCGTCCAGGCGTTGGTACCCAACCTTTCAATCAGCTCTAAGATCATGGCAGAACCTGACGTTTCTCTTCATGCCCTGAAGAACTGAAGACCAACTGTACCTGGTACAGCTCGAACAACCCTACAGTCTCAGTTTGATGGAGCTGAAGTTCTTATTCTGAGAAGATCAGGCCTGTGGTATCAAAGTCTATTTTAAAAAGCAACAGTTTGTTCAGTCAGGTGATGTTTTCACAATAAAAGCTCGCTGACGGACCTGAACAGAGCGCTGCAGTCATTTATTCTGATTGATGCATTAGCAGAACTGATCCTGTAATTCTGTTTCACACCCCAGTTACTTTTCAGGGCCTGATGGGGACAGACCTCCACCACCTCCACCACCATCGACGTGGTGCCCAGAATAAACTCCTCATCCTCATCAGCACCTCCTCAACACCTTTTATGTGTGTGTGTGTACATTTTATTCATTTTTGTCATCACCGTCAGTAAACAGAGGGACTTACTCTGCTCTCTCTGCCCAGACGGAGGCTGTTTTCTGGGGGAGAGTTCACTGATGCAGCAGTGAGGACTGACCAGGTTTCTATTAAACTCTGTAATGTTTCCCAGCATGCTCAGTGCTCGTTTAGTTGTGTTTTATCTTGACTGATTATTCAGTCTCATGTTCACTTTTTAAGGCACACGCCTGCTGGTGAATGCTGAGCGCTGAGGTCATCTGTTGTCGAGGTGTGTGCAGAGATGAGTCACGGCTGCTCCGCATGTTTGGATGAAACAATACCAGAGAACCAAGATGGAGGAGGAGTGTTCCTTTATTATTGATCGTTGCCTTCATGCAGTAAAATTAAATTGTCTTTAATTGTCTTAATCCCATCCATATTCCTTCTAAAGACTACAATACCCATGAGCCTCAGCCGCTGTTGCTGTGGAGACAAAGCCAGTGAAAGGTGTTAATCAGACCAGTTGAGTTAAGTTGAATGACGTGTGTGTAACTTCCAAACTGACCCGACACACGCACAGCCTCGTGGCTTCAGGATGCTTTTCTCTGACAGAAACAAGAAAATCCGTCGTACCTTCGACAACAATGAACCGAAGACATCATCGCTTGCTGCTTCTGTAAGTCTACACTTCTCAGTGTCTTCTCTCCGCTCCATCCTTCCTGAATCGGCCACATAACTTACAGGTAAAGAAAGAGACACGAGGAAGGCAGAAGTGCTGACAGGACACACAGATGTCGAGCAGGAGGCAGATAAGAAGAATGAAGAGAGAGGACGAGTGCTGAGCCATTCATCTGTCTGACAAAGTGAGGCGAGTCATCATCGATCAGAACAAACATCTCGGCTGGTTTCTGTCTTGTCTTTCTTCACTCCACAGTTCAGTTCTTTGCTGTTTGCTGTTGGTTCTCGAGAGGTGAAACCAGAGAGAGAAGTTCATTCACATGGCAGCGTTAACTGACCTTGAACGATTAGCCGTGCGTTCAGGTTCAGCAGCAAGTTGCATTGTCACAGATATTCTCCTCCTGTATCCCATTTGCTTGAAGCAAACACTTAAAACCAACCACAGACCGAAGTGTGCAGTGGCACTAATGTACCTTTCTAGCAAAGGACTCGCCAAATTTGAGACCTCAATAACAGAGAAGACCAATTTTGAGTACTGCAGGTCCAAAAAGCTTTTAACCCGCAGACGGCGTCATAAGAGACGTCTGTCCAACAGAACTGCTCAAACTGTACAGGTCAGTCATCACTCTACTTCTATGAAATTTTTAATTTCCTGGGAAAATTGTGAGGATTGGCGAGTGTGGCTGAGAAGAGGATCGGAAATATCCGATTTTTCCTCCTCAGTCAACAAACAAAATAAAATAGACAACCACAAGTTGTTTTCATCGTAAAGAACCACAACTTCCATCAGATATATAATTTTTATCAGATATGTGACATTTGTCTTTTTAAACCAACTTTTCAGTGAACTGAAAAGCCTCCATCTGGGCAGTGAGAGCCAGGTAAGTCCCTCTGTTCACTGATTGTGATTTCGTGATGTGACGTGAGTGAAACACTTGAACTCTGCAGTGTTTTTTGCTTCTTCCTGATTGGTCTAAAAGCCGACTGCATCATCTTTACTGATGACTTCACTGTGAACAAAGTGCCGCTCTGTCTGAGACTTCTGTCACTGTCGAGTGAAGCTGAGGGAATATTCTGGCTGACCTGAGCGAGGGCACAGCAGGGCTGATTGAGGATGATGTGTTTACTGACACTGGTCACGGGTCAGTAAACACACCGAAGACGGGCCACACCTGAACGCCTCCCAGCCCCCCCACTGATACTCCATTTAAAGGACAGAAGAAGTGACTGAACAGGAAGGTCACCTGTACAGCTGATGAACTGTTGTTGTGTTGACTGTACGTGCACTAAACTGTTACTGAAGCAGACACACACACCATGAGAAGAGCTGAATAACACATCACGCTGAGTTTCTGTATTTTCATCAACAGACCCAAATGTTGCTGATTTCGACACTTTTTACTTACGAGGTTCATTTCAGTAAAGTTTCTTCAGTTTGGGGGAATTTCATCGACTTGCTGCTGTTTGATGTGGTGATATTTTTTAGTTGTTAAACTGAAGCAAACTTACTTGTTTAGCTGTTTGTTTGATGGAGCTCCAAAGTTCAGCCACGGCTGCATTTTTCATGCCAACAAATGACAGAAAGGTCAACCCGAGCCAGACACAGAACATCAACAAATTAGTGAAGTTGATAAAAAGTCTGCGTGGAGAGGAGGCGACGTGCAGCTGAGTTATGTCGACACGGCCGTTTATCAAACAAAGCAGAGCTCTAATATTTTCCCACTGCAGAGTTTTCAATTTCTGTTGTGGAGTTAAGTGTCAGCTCCGGCTGTGACGCAACATCGATCAGATGCATCCTGCAGAGAAATTCATACCTCACATCTGAGCTGCAGGAAAAATAGGACCAATAAAATGTAAATATCTTCCTTCACGTCTGAAAAATGAACTCTCAAAGTTGCTACAGCTATGTTTCGGTTTTCAGAGCTCCAAGTAGCTCGAGCTGGAGCCAAAGAAGCTAAATTACTTGATGTAAGGCTGGAGGAAGTATGAAACATACAGTAGCTCACATCACGGCTCTTTGACAAGAAGAAACACATTGTAACCTCGACGAGGGAAGTCGTCATCACTGACTTTCAGAATACATTAGTTGGGATGAAAGAACATTTAAAGGAAGGACATGAATATACCTCCTTGGCCAATTGCCCGCCGATGAAGAAGAATGAGCGCTGAGAGGCCAATGTCACGCTTGGTATGCACGCCAGAGGCTGTGAAGGCATTACAAACCCAACAGCGGGCTTCGTCACCCAACAACGACCCCCTCAGGCCCTCCTTTGAGTCATTGATCATGCAATCAATGATACATTATCCTCGCGGTGACCTGAGATCATCACGGAGGCGCATATACATCGACTGGCACAATAACAACTCATTACCAGACCATCTGACATTCACCGTCGGGCTGCCACCAAAGACCCGAGGGAAGCTCGCAGGCTGGGGACAGTGATTGATATGCACTGTTGGTGTCGCAGCCGCATGGAGGAAGAAGGGGCAATGAAGACGAAGAGCAGATGGAGAAGGAGAGTCTCCGGCAGCTCCAGGCTCGGCTTCAAATGTCACATCTTTAATTAGAGACAGTAAAACAATGAGAGGAAGCTGAACATCACAATCACAATTATTCTTCGGTCGGGATCTTCCTCCTCGTCAATGAACACAATCGTTCTGTTGACCGGAAAGAGAAGTTATCATACATGGAAACGACTGATGATGGCGAGCATCAGCAATGAATATAAAGTACACCTTCATGTATACCTTTCAGAAAACACACTGCATGTTGAAATTTGTTCAGATTATTTTGATTGCCATGTAGACAAATCCTCGACTACGCTGTACAACTGACGTTCCTCCATGATCCTCTGTGGTGCCAACGGCCCATTACTCTAAAACCCCAATAATCCCAAAGAATGTTCCACTGGACCGAAACTCCATTTGTTCCCCATTATTCTGAAAATACACTCCCTGGTAACTAACATACTTATTTTAACCCAAACCATGACCAATTCATAACGTAACAGAGTAGCTTTAATATCTAAATCCTGAATGTGACCATTTCACATTAACCATGCATTCATCATCGTTACCTTGACGAGTCATCTGACTATTGTTACCGTGACGACATAGGTCACCTGATTCAAGGCTCTTAAGGCAAAAAACTCCAGGGAGAGTGTATTTTAGGACAATATGTGGAGCGGTGGGCTTTTGTTTCTGAAGGTGACGTGCTGTCGGATAAATGGGTTTCAGCCTGTTGACGGACTGTTGGGGTTTCAGAATAATGAGCCGTGAGAACAATGGGCAGTAAGCTAACATTACTGAACAACAGTTGCATATTACAAAGGCAACAAGTTGCCAAGGCAAACCTGTTTTGCCTTGCTACATTTCTTTATGCTAAGCTATGCTAACCAACCATAACCTTTTATGAAAATTGTCTTTTCTTCACATAGATGCTTATTTGCCAAAATGATCAAACTTTTGACTTGATAACTGACCAACACCTCCTTGATGTTATGCATACGTCCAATATTCTCCATATCAAATGTGTTTAATGTAATGCTAATATGTAAATGGGCTACATTCAGTTAGCGTCAATGTCACAGAGAACAATCCGTTTACATTCATTTCATTTAGCCATCACAGTCACACTCAGCTGCTCTCTGTGATTGTACAAAGCTCTCCGTCACGGATGTTTCAGTGACCTTGTTATTAAAGTTGTGGAATTAATGTGTCGAGGAGAACAAGATTCCTGATTGACACGCATACGATGAATTCATTATCCAGCGAGGCGGCTCTCCGGAGTGACTGCTTGTTTTTCAGCTGCTCAACTGGTGAACAATCTCTGCAGCTGAAGTGTTGGTAAGAGCCAGCATGGTGCAGTATGATACAGTATGATGACAGTAAACTGCTGCCAACTGTAGCTGCCGTTAGCTTGTTAGTGTTAGTGTTTGTACCCGCAGGTGTTTTAGACCACCAGGAAGAAGAAGAGGAAGTTTTCAGGCCCGGGGCGTGGGGCCAGCGTCGTGCCAGAACCAGAGCCGGGCAATACATACACATTAGTATCATGGATTAGCTGCTGAGCTCATTTGGCAAGCTACAAATAACAAATCCTTTCAGACTTTTAGTGGTTGGTGAGAGCTTGGTGAAATAAAAGGCTGAAAGACAGACGCCGAGCTGGGCTGACTGCTGTTGGACTAGTCAGTAATATTAGCTGCTGCTGCTGTGTCTGCTGTTGGTGACCTGGTTGATGTTTGGCTGTTAATACATATACTCAAGTACAGCTGAACTTAGTTACCACAGTGGGATTACACTCTGACACTGGAGGCAACAAATCACAACAAACTCTGATTTCTGTGTATTTGAAAGCATTTGTAACGTCATATATTGATTTCAGCTGTGGGAAAACATGTTTCAGATGCTTTGAGTGACGAGAAACTGTCTGATATCCGACAGCGCTGTGGTGTAACGTGTTATCATGCACAGGTGCAGTGTGTCGGCGTTCAGCCTGCATGACAGTGAAGGTCTGCTGAGGTTAAATCTCAGGCAACAGCTGAATAAGTCTGCTGGATAACAATACTCTGTCCTTTGATCAGACTCACCAGCAGTCTTAATGAGGCGGCGGCGGTGGCGGTAGCGGTGGTGGGTGGCGGAGGTGGGTGGCCGCGGCGCAGTCCGCCGTCTCCCATGGATACAAGTGGCTCTAAATCAGGAAAATGAAAAAGTCTGACACCGCAGGAGGCGGGTGGAGCGGAAGAATTCTTCCTCTCGCCCTCCCAGACGGCTGAACTGAATCACGGTGAACAAATTGTAAAAGTTGGAACACAGACATCTCAAATAGTTTTCAAGAGGAAGTTGATTCGAGCTGTAATAATGACAAAACAGATGGCCTTCAGAGGACGCCATATTGGATCATACATTCATCTACATGGACTGAACCTCGGATCAGCAGTCTCAGAGACGCTCTCTGTAATCTGCATATTTTCAATGTACTGAGCAGACACGTACATCACGCCGTCAGACAGTTAATTGTAATAAAGAGAGCCTGGCACAGCTGTGGAACACAGAAAACTATTCCCGCTGAGTGAAAGCTGCTTGCACAATGTTCAGAGTGCAAACCTGCAATTTGCTGTGATGGAGTTTGACTCTAAAACACAAAAGTGATGCTATAAAAGCAAAGCGTCACTTCATGCTCACACAGATTGGTTGTTAATGTGCACATTCGCTCAGGCAGGAAGCACAATGGAATGACCGTGAAGAATGGAAAGGCTTTTTATTGACAATCAGTGAACAGGTTGTAATGTAACTTATAAAATGAGCGCTTCCACGACTTGGTACCCTGGTTTATCTGCTTCTGGACCCGACCGCGACACCTCCAGTCAGGTTTGAAGCGTTGACTAGGACAGCTATGATAGCCGAATTTGGCTGAGGAACGTTGTTATAAGCAGAAAAATGGACAGGCGTCTGGATTTCAGCGACTTTAACAAGAACCGTACTGTGATGGCTAGATGACTGTCTGAACAACCCAAAACATGCAGCTCTTGTGGGGTGTTCCCGGTCTGCAGGGGGTCAGCACCTATCAGAAGTTGTCCACGATCATGGATGGCCATGGCTGTGCGGTCCGATCCAACAAGAAGAGCTACTGCAGCTCAAACTGGTGAAACAGTTAATGCTGGTTCTGATAGAAAAGTGTCAGAACACAGTGCATCGTGGTTTGTTGTGTTTGAGACCAGTCAGGGTTCATGCTAACCTCCGTCCACTGCCAAAGGCGCCAACAATGGAACATGAGCTTCAGAACTGGACCACAGAGCAATGGAAGAAGGTGGCCTGGTCTTTTGCATCATGTGGATAGCCGGGTGCGTCGCTTACCTGGGGAACACCTGCTGAGCTGTCACAGAGGGATCGAGGTTTTTCTCGTGTGTCTGACAGAACAGACACAAAGTCAACCTGATTCTCGTGCTCATATCTGCTGTCTGCCTTTGCTATGTACTAACTCTGTCTCCTACAGTAATCCCTGCATTCCCACCATTCTCTGTCACCTGACCTCCCCCATCCACCTGTACACCTGTACCTACTTCCCTATCAGCCTTGCAGTATATATTTCCATTCACTCTCTGTCAGATCGTCTTAAGTGCTCACTGCTTAGCGGTTGGCCTCTCTGATTCCTGTCTGTTTGAACCTCTGCCTGGTCTCTGAGTTGTGCTTTTGGGTCCAAACCTGGTCATCCGTTCAATGTCAATACAGCTGTCTACACAGGTAACAGCTTGTGCCTCACTCCAATGACCACAACCACAGCCAAGCATATTTTTACACATTTCTGATGCGTTGGGCGTCAACATCGAAAACACAGAAGACAAGCCTCACAAGTCCAACAGAGGTTCAGATTCTGCTTGAGAAGCAGAAGTAGGACATGTTTTATATGCTCTGATTTAGGAAAGACTATTTTCCACTGTACAGAGGTCATATGACATGCATATATTAGATGCATCCTTGGTTTAGAAAGTGAAACCATCTCACAGCCTGGTTCCTCCAGTTTTTGGGGGGGATATTACAAAGTAAACTCAGAATACTTACCAAAAATAGAGATATAATATGATACGAAATAAATCTCTTCCATTTCTGGACACAAAAACAATCAGAGAAGAGCTCGGAGCTTTGCTAATGATGGCAGGATTTGGAGGCTTTTAGCAGAATTGCAGCAGCTCGAGGTCACAAAGAGCAGGAAGAGCTTCAGTTTGCTCCAGTGGTCTTCACCGGCCTGGATTCAGGTCAGAACCAAAACAGACAGGGACTCCACATGGGAAGTAAACAGAACTCCACTTCCTGTTTCCTGACTTCAAGCATTCAGCTCTGGCTCCACACTGGCCGCACAGATATGAGACTGATGTGGATCTTCTTATCTTGGTCCTCTGATGAGAGACAGTCAAACTCTCTGAACCATTCATTCCTTGTGCCAGTTTCTGAGCGTTCAGTGTAGGAGGATATGTCCGAGCCAAGATGTCCTCTGCTGTCCATTTAGCAGCTTGATATGTGAGAATGACGCTGGAAAAAAAAACACAATATCAACTACCTAACAGATGTGTAACCCCCAAATTCCACCAGGTGCGGACGCAAATGCTAAATCCTCATGAGATGCCTGGTTCCGCCTCCACACAGACTGTTGATCTCGGCACCTCACGAAACTCAGCTGACCAAGAAATAAGCTTTGAACTTGACTGAAGTCACTTGTTCTTGTCTTTGTAGTCAGTCTGCATTGAGGATTAGCAGACTCACTCATTAGAAAGCAGCTGCCTTGTTTCAGGACCTACAGAGACGGTCTGGACTCGTTTGTGAGTTCAAACAGGCCAAACGGGTCGAGTACTGAGTCCTCCCTGCGTCAGAGGGCTCCACACCCTGCAGCCCTCCACATCTTTTGTTCACTGACATTTCCTCGAGAGCAGATTTATTGGGCCACATAATTAAAATAGCTGGCGTCACATGCAGCAGCTCGGCTACCTGCTGCCCCATAAACGCTGTCAGAAATGTGACGGATGGGAGAGCAGAACGTGACACAGAGGCCGAAAACAAAACATCTGCACCGTAAATCTCAGAACAGGCGATAGAGGGGCCGGCGACCCGCCGTACTCGCATCACGTGGCTGATCTGCATCGATGAACAGGGCGTATATGAGAGCGAGCCTGTAGCACACAGGCCAGATTTACTGCAGGGAAGCAGATCGAGGTTGTAGGCCACAGCATTAATCTCATTTTACAGATCGCATGTATGTCTTTAATCCATCTTTGAAAGTGGAGCTGGGAGGAATCAAACTGACCTAAAGCTCCAGGCTTCATGTGGCTTTCCTCTGTAACGTGAACAGACGTGGTTTACCGTGTATAGCATGTTATCTACCCTCACCGGGTCTTGATAACTTTTACTTCAACACGTGCACAGTAACTGTAGAAACAGCAGAACCATAGCAACCAGTAGAACTGCACTGAATGTTCATTTATACTTCACTGAAGCAATATTAGACGAGAGGAAGTGCCATTATACTGAATATCAGCACAGCTCGTGTGATATTGCTTTTATACAACAGTTCAACAATAAGTGACGACAGATTATGATTTATTTGTTTATTTAATCATTTATTTGACTCTAAAAACACAAATAGTCCAGACTGGACTGGTCTTAAGTGTTAAGTGATACAGTCTCAGTGCTGTTATTCTCTATATCAGCACTCATGGACTCTTTACAACACTTGGCCCAGACTAACTGTTGTGTCATACTGCAAAATAAAAATAAGCAGCCGGGGCAATTAAATTGTTTCTTTGGTACCAACCAGATGGAAACAAAAATAATCTGCGTAGGTTTTTCCTGCATCTTGTTAGAGTAAAAAAAATAGAAATTGGACCCGTTGAGCTGCAGCTACATTAATATTCTATTTAAACTCTCGGCCTTATTCTCACTCCAACGTTTTGCTTTCATTCCCGTCCACGTAAACGCTGCCATCGATGGAGCGTGGAGGGGATTTGCGGAGGATTGATGCCTCGGTGGGATTTAAACACACAGTGTTTGCTTTATTATGTACACGCAGACTCCTTAATTATTTGCTCCAGAAGCCCTTCTTCCCACTTCACCGCCATGCAGCCTGTCGCCTTCATCTGTTTGACAGTCAGCCACCTGCTCGCCGGCTCCACGCACAGTTTGACTCCGAGCAGAGCCGAATGTATGCGGACAGATTCGCGGGGAGAGCGCGCCGCACGGTCCGCTGGAGATGTTGGCAGAAATATTCTACAGCTGCAGGAAGAACACCACAACATCGTGTTCGTATCACGGCTTTTAGAAATAGCTGGTAACGCTCTTCGGATCGAACACCCGCAGCGACGGGAAGAGGCGCGGCGGGGATTTAACCTGTGACCTCGTGGTGGAAGGTCCGTCCATCCATCAGCAGGAAACTCACATCAGTAAATGAACCTAAACAATATTGATTTTTACTTAAACACCCTCTGATTATCTTTCCGCTGCTCCATCGAGAGCAGATCAATCAGCGTTTTCTGCTGCTGACCCGTCATGAATATCAGACAATCAATTACAGGCGATGAGCTCTGTGGGAAAGAATACGATGATACTCTTTTAATCTGCGCTGATCCATGTTACGCCTTTATTGTTCATCTTTTTTATGTTAAATAATTTATTTTAAGTCGACCTGAACTGCACATTCATCAAGTATAAAAAAAATATATATGTCTCGAGACCTCATGATGCCCGTAAACATGGAGAAAATTAACTTAACCTGGTTCTGTTCCAGTATTCTGTTAGCAGCAGTTAATTAGCTACTTTAGCATGGTTAGGCTAAAGCTTTCTGTTTCATAAGTTCAGTTAGCTACACGGCTGACCGAGCTAACCACAGTTAGCGGTTCACTACTTTCCCTCAAGTGATGTAGCTAATGTTAGCAGTGCAAAAACGAATTTAATTAAGTTCATAACATAAGCTAATGTTAGCTTTACACCCAAGCTAACTAAAATAGCTAATGTTAGCGGTCAGCTACGTCTCAAAACTGGCGAACTCTACAACATCATCTTACATTAGCAGTTAGCCTATGTTAGCCTTTTCCAGAAACTAGCGAGGTCCTCAAACTAGCAGCTTTAGCACTAGCTCCAATCCACCTGAATCCTCACTGTTAACTGTTAGAAATATATTAGCTTTAGCTTGACTGCTACTTAGCAATCTCTCCATCATAAAGTCTGTAAATCTCCTTGGTAGTGTTACATTATTTTGCGTGATCGAACCCGATCCAATCCGGTTCTGTTAGCAGCAGTTAATTAGCGATTTGTTACGTTAGCAAGTGGTTAGACTAAATGACTGTGTCAGTGTTGGACAGATAGGGACAGATGGGACAAAAACATGTAATTTAAAGACATAACCAGGGATGATATTTTAACTTTTATTAGATTACTCAGTCAGCTGCAGCTCTTTGGGCTAATGCCTTTAAAATGTCCTTTTAAAATGTGTAAAACAGGCGTTTGATTGGACAGCTAAGGTTGTTTCTAAGTCACCTCGCTGAGGTAAAAGCGTCTTAATGACTCTAACTTACCTGCTCCGTTTCTGTCTCTTTGTCTCTTTGGTTTAATTGGCAAACTGCTGACAACCTGAACAGCCGGGCTCATGACCAGTCAATCAAACCAGCAGGACACGAGCCGCGGACGAGGAGGGAAAAAGTAGGTCGATGCCGGAGGAGCTGTCTGATGCTGGGTTACTCTGAGAGCCCGATGATGGCTGTTTGGTGTAAAGCGACCGGCAGACAAAGTGCAGGGAGAGACGAAGAGGTTAAAGCTTGTGTTTTGACTTACGTTGTGAGCTCGGAGGAGACGCTGACACGTCCTCAGCCTCTTTTAGAGGAAAGATTCAACACCCACGCAGTGCGGCGTCGAAGCCGAGCGGCCCCGGGGCCTCGTCGCTGCTGAGTCGACCTCTTCTTCTTCTGTTTTTTTGGGGAAGGAAGGGAGACGATAAATTAACGTCCTCTTTGTCTCGTTCTCTGAAGACGGATCTTTATTTTATTCTAAGAGCACTTAGTCTGAATCTTGGTGGAAAATAAACTCCTGAATGTTCAGGCTGACTCGTTAATATCAAAAATAACTGTAGACGTGAAGGTTTGAAAGATTTTATGAGCTCCAGCCTGCGTATTGATTCTTTATTGATGATTTATTAGTTAGCTTTATTGTCTCTCTTCAAACCGCGGACAGCAGAGAATGGATTGCGTATCCGTGACGTGGATCATCGGTGGACCAAATGACGCCTGGCTGCTCAAACAAGCCACCTGTGACCACACCCACCTGTCAATCAAAGCGTCCACGCTCTTAATCCTGCATAACTTTAAGCCTTAATATAATGTGAACAGGTGAGTTGTATATAAATTCACCCTCAGTACAGTTGTCATGAACGGGGAAATTAGCTATAGAGACCAAAACTGTTTTTTGTACCAGGCTGTAAACATGTTTATTTCTGCTGTGAAGTTTTTAACATGGGGACTTATGGAGACTGACTCACTTCTGGAGCCAGCCTCAGGTTGCTTAGCAAAAGGATCTTGCTACCTGTCTGGTTCACTGAGTTCAATCAATTGTTCGATTTCCTCCTTCCTGACAGTCAGAGGCTGCAGATGTATGAAGATGGAGTCCTGATGAAAGTTTACGTTACTTTCTTCACTTCAGCATCTTCAGGACACACACTGTGAGGACGTCAGGTCACCGACTCGTGTGTGTGTGTTTATGTGTGAGACAAACAAAGAGTTCGTTACATCTGAAGCTCTGACTCTCAAACTAATGTGAGCTCCGTGTAGAGGTGAAGGAATCTTTCCTGTAATATTTCGTCTCAGCATCAGCCTGATGCGTGGTCACATGATGCACGGAGCGCACGCACGCTTTCGTGATGCGTTGGGAGCTAAAATGTGACGATGAGACAGGAAGTGGAGGTCAGCGCTTCAGAAACACTCCAACTGTGGCTCCAAACATGAAACATCACAGGGCGTATCTCCTCCTCATATTT
Source organism: Protonibea diacanthus (assembly GCA_028641955.1). NCBI lineage: Eukaryota > Metazoa > Chordata > Actinopteri > Sciaenidae > Protonibea > Protonibea diacanthus. The sequence goes on from CM053988.1 coordinate 24,042,712, forward strand.
GGCTCTTGTTCACATAAATTCTGCCGTTCAGGCTTCACAGACGATTGTGGAGGAAATTCATCGAGTTCTTGGGCCGGTTCTGTTCAGGATTCAACAACAGTCAACAATGAAGAGTCTTCTTATTGTCTCCTGAATAAACCTGCCACCTGTGAAGTCAGGACAGGGCGTGATGTTCTCTGAGGTGTGAGAAGTATGACAAACATTGATCTAAAGCTTCGTGTCATCTTTGTCTCTTTGTTTCTCCTGCCTGTGTGCTGCTGGGCGGGGCTTCAGCTTCCCTCTCACCTGCATCTCATCACCTGACCAGGATGAAGAACCAGCTGAACCTGAACCTGTTTTTACTGATCAGCCCGCTGCCTCTTTATCTCAGGGCTTGTACCTAAAGTGTGTGTTGCATTGTGAAGCTGTAGATGTTTCAGGTTTGGACTGTGAGACTTGAAGCAACACGTGTGAACTCAGTCACATTAAAGCCTCCAGCGTCTGGTTCTCCCACCTGCCTTTGTGGAGCCAAAATGGCTGACAGCCAGTTTATGAAAGGCAAAGCTTCACACACACACACACACACACACCCTAACAACACACACATGGTCCACATGTTTGCTGTGTGATGTCTGTGTTTGCTCTGGTTCTTGTTCACCTGTTTGGAGGACAGGTTTTCTGGCTGTGGAGAGGTGACAGCGCTCTGAACTTCTTCCTGCCATATTGACGATTTTGGGGACGTGTCACCTCCAGTTAGATCGTCTGTTGCAACATCAGAGGACCAATGGGACGCTCCGAATGTCTCCGGTCATGAGAGACACTTCAGGAGACAAACAGTGAACGTCTTCTTGGTGACTACTAGTCTGCATCAAGCGGCAATGAAAAGAAATTAAGCCAGTGCAAAAAAAAAAAACCTGCAGTTCCTCTAACATCCACTTGAGGCTGGCTCCAGAAGTGAGTCAGTCTCCATAAGTCCCCATGTTCAAATGTCCAACTTCACAGCAGAAATAAACATGTTTACAGCCTGGTACAAAAAACAGTTTTGGTCTCTATAGCTAATTTCCCCGTTCATGACAACTGTACTGAGGGTGAATTTATATACAACTCACCTGTTCACATTATATTAAGGCTTAAAGTTATGCAGGATTAAGAGCGTGGATGCTTTGATTGACAGGTGGGTGCCATCACAGGTGGCTTGTTTGACCAACCAGCGCTCACGTGCTCAGCACGACACGGACTATCAGAGCTAAACAGAGAGTCAACACAGCTGCAGGACAGACAGAAGAACAGCAAACATCCCAGTTATTCATCTGAACAGCAACAATGTAAACAACATTAACACACACGCTTACAGCAAACTCAGCAAACTTGGATCATATTTCAGGACGTGTTCAAGCTGAGACTCAGTGTAATGTTGCTTTTTAAGGATGTTAGTCTTCGTGGACTGAACACACTGTTGGAGAATTACAAAATACACTTGACTAGTCGTACGGTATGTAAGTGTCTTTAACCAGGTCACTCAGATTCTTCCTGCTCGCTCCATTTTCTGTCCATGAAAAGCTCAAAGCCCAAAGAGCGACCGCTCAACATAATCCCCCATTTTCATTTCAGATGCGTCTTTCACGTCCCCCACACGAGAGGTCAGAAGGTGAGCAGCATCAGCAGCTCTGCAGACTCTTCACTTCTCTTCAGTGTTTTCCCCGAGCCGCTCTTTCATTTCCATCTTTAAAAAACGACCGGTCTCCCGTCGGAGGACTGCTCAGTAATTTAAAAGCTAATGAGAGAAAATTAAAATGACACAGTGTGTTTCATTGGCAAAGACATCTCTCTTTGATCGAGTGGCCCAATTAAAAGTAAGAAAGATAAAGAGGCCCGCGGAGAGCTCAGCTCTTTGTTCGCCTTTGTCAGGTGAATTAAGGTGCGGCTCGGTTTGAACTGGAGACCGGAACATCGCGCTGCCATTCAAATTGGATCCAGTCGTCAAATAAAAAAGGGATTACTGAGCCCTGAAAGGGATGAAAGTGCTGAATATAGATCAGGATCCATAACTCTGAATAACTAAAACATAAATAAAGGAAAAGACTCCTGAGGGTTGACCACCAGGAGCTCCACCAACACTCGTTGACCTGTCGTTGACCTTCTCGAAGCCAATAAGAACCTGCAAGTTTAATTATGTAACGTCTAGTGTCGCACAAACAGTCTGAGCCTCGCACACACCTTCAAACACCTCCTGTTTGATCTGCACGGCCTGTCCTGCTTATTCCACAGGAGACTGCTAGCAGCAGTTAGCATTCAAGCTACTGTTGACACACTGGTGTCAATCAAATCAGGTGATTCCTGGATGGATTTAAGCTGTTGGTAGATGTTTTTTTTTTCTTCCACTCTTTGTGCTAAAGGCTAAGAACGTGCTGGAACTGCAGCTCGGTCTGTGCTGGAGACTGAACAGTGAACAGGAAGTCAAAGTGTCCTGAAGTCTAAAGAGAACAGTTTATTCTCCTTCTTTAGCATAGCACAGCAAACGTTAGCATGGAGTCTGGTAGCTTTGTTCATCCTCTTCTGTAGGCGGGTAGCTCCAGGCAGATCCAGGACGATGAAAACATGCCCAGCCTCTTTCAGCCAATCAGCTGTTTGACATTTTCAAGACCTCCAGCTGGCTCTGAAGTCGTAGGATGTCCCAAAGCGCTCAAGGAAGATATCGTTTGGCTTTCATGTCCTTTTGAGTTCGAGGATAAAGAAAAGGAGAGGAAGCAGTGAAGAGAGCTACGAGAAGAGGAAGATGACGACGATGAAGAAACTGGCAGCTCAGGTGAGTGACGGATCTTTGAAACCACCTCAAACCTCAAACGTCTAATTTAGTTTGTATCTGGGAAGAGACGTCAGATGTGCCTCCTTCACTGGATTGGATACAACTCTGTCCTGAGAAGTCAGAGCTTGTAGGTGAAGATATTAAATTTGTTTTCACACTGAAAGCAAATAATTAAACACACATGGAGACTCTGCAACAGAGATATTTCAAAATACGAGAGATATGCAGTCAAGTTTGTCCAGTTTGTCCTCGTTTTCTGCACTAAAACTCAGAGTATAGATGATAATTACCCATTAAAGCCAACCGTAGCTGCTGTTAGCTAATGTTTGGAGCTCCAGGTGAAGTGTTGTGTTGTAACTTAAATCTCACTGTGAGGCCTTTTTCCAGCTCAAAACCACAAACAGCAGGCACTATGTTACGTTTTAAGGTCGTGCTTGCAAACAGGGATCTCGGTTAAGAAGCTTAACTACAGCCCAAGTATCGTTCTCTAGAGTTTTATTAAGCAAACGGATCATCAGCTTATAGAGAGCAGACTTTAGCAAATCTAGTGGAAAATAGTGCAGAGAGGGAGGGAGCGAGGGAGTGAGGGAGGGAGGGAGTGAGGGAGGGAGCGAGGGAGGGAGCGAGGGAGGGAGGGAGGAGGAGTGTGTATTGGATTAAATTCCCTGTGGCTGAGGACATTTGGGGGAATCACTGCTAAATGTCAAAACCAAGAGGAGCACTGTTCACTGAGACAGAAGTAAAGCCAGAACACACAGGTTTACGGTGCGTCTGTAACCGTTCATTCATTCTGCTGCCGCTGTAGCTGCTGTTAGCTAATGTTAGCTCAGTCTGTTAACTGCTGTTAGCTAATGTTAGCTCAGTTTGTTAGCCAGGCTGTCCGGACTGTGAGCTCAGAGCACCGGGGGAGTGTTAGTGTTTGTACCACAGGAGGTTTGGACCACCGGGAAGAAGAAGAGGAAGTTTACTTAGCAGTCTCTATGGACATAATGGCAGAGGAGAAGAGAGTGAAGAGGACGCTGATGGAGGAAGCTAAGAAGAGAAAAGGAGAGAGCGAGCGAGCATGTGGCCAAAAATGTCCCAACATGGCCACCATACAGATGTTAAACTTGACTTTTTTGCTAAATTTGTGGTGATGTGTGTAAGTCTGATTTTCTGTTGTGTGATGAGACTCGTGAAACATTTGGAGCACAAACATAATAATGGGGAAACATAATATTTACTGTGCCGTGCTGCCTTCCTTCATTGGAAAGCTGATTATAGCAGCTATCGATCGGCTAACTGGGGACAAAAGAGTTTAGTGATGAATAATTGAGCCGAACGCTCTCGCGTGTCTTGCTGTTTATCGATGTTCTCGCAGATCATTGGCTGATCTGCAGGCAGGACAGAGGCTGTAACCTTGGTGTCTTTCCTCTGTGGACACATGCAACACTGTGAGTGTATAGTTTAACTGTGCTGCGTTCAGGGAACACCGATCCCAACCGAGAAACAAGAAACTCTTTTTAACTGGTCGACTTTTTCAGCCCCACAGTCACACCGAAGTCAGAGTAGATTCATCCATGCTGGATCGTACCTGGTGCTGCTGGACACTCGAAATAATAATAATAATTCTTAATCTCGTCAAACAGACTAAAGGCAGCAGCACCTGAGCAGCCATGAAAGCAGCATCATTACATTGACATGGATCATAAAACCTTCGTGATTTTTGTTGTTTGCTCTGTCAGGTCCTGACTTCCTGTTGAGACTCAACATTAACGTTAATATCTGAAGATGCGAGAACACGAAACTCTACAGCAGGTAGAGTCCAGAACCAGAGCCAGAACCAGAGCCGGACCAACATCAGTGAGTTTGATTCAGTATTTCTCAGTGAATGGGACATCCTGCCTGTCTCTGATTGGCCAGTACTCATTGCCTTCATGGGTTCGAGTTGGTCAGGTTTAGACACGAGGAGGTCTAAAACCTGGACGTAGTCTCCGTGACGTACTTGCAGATCACACCAAGACGATAATCACGTTTTTCATATTTTTTTAGTTAATTCTGTTGTTTATGTTTATTTTCAGTTTTTGATCATTTGAACATTTGAAGTTGAGGAAGCGTGAAACTTTTTTTGAACTCTGAAATATTCACCAGAGTCATTTCAGTTCGTCCATTGTGGCTCCGCGATAAGAAGATAACCTCGTCATGTGACCTCTGATGGACTCGGTCATGTGACCTCTGATGGACTCTGTCACTTATGGACGAACTTTAATTGTTTTTCTCTGCTGTGGATTTCTGAACCGCTGTGATGAGACGGACACGTCAGTTCACACAGGACGTCCTCTTTGTTCAAACACACACACACTCACACACACTCACACACACACAAACACACACAGAGCTGTTGGCTTTGATTCTGTTTCCTGTTTGTCATTTTTTCTGTTTGTGTCCGTCCCACAATGCAGCAGGACGAGCTGCCATCACACACGCACACACACACACACACACACACACACACACACACACACACACAGTGGCTTATGCTCACTAATCGTCTTCTCATTCATTCTCACACTAACATGGAAAAAAAATATGGACGGGATTTGAGCCCGACCAGATGTGATAATACTGTGTGTGTGTGTGTGTGTGTGTGTGTGTCTTTGTAAACACACAGTCTGCTCCTCTCTGTGATATTTTGTCTTTGTTGGAGCCGCCGACAGATTAGCGACATTATCATTGTCAACGTGGAGCGGTGCAGAGGTCGAAGGTCAGTGTGAACACAAATACAGACTACAGATAATCGAGCTGAATCACACACACACGCACACACACACAGACACGTGAACAGATTAAAGTCAGAGGAGACAATCTTTAAACCAACACGTTAACTAACTCCTGTTCATCTACACTGACCTGTTAGCTCAGCTTGTTAGCTGCTGTTCGCTAATTTTAGCTCAGTCTGTTAGCCGGGCTGTGCGGGCTGTGAGCACAGAGCACCGGGGGAGTGTTAGTGTTTGTACTACAGGGAGGAAGAAGAAGACGAGGCAGACTTCTATGGACATAATGGCAGAGGAGAAGAGAGCGAAGAGGACACTGACAGAGGAAGCTAAGAAGAGAAAAAGAGAGAGTGAGCGAGCAAGAAGCCGCCGGACAAGAGTAAATCTGGGACTGACTTTTAGTGGTTGGTGCTAAAGTGTGTATTTCAGTAAAATGGCGACTCTTCTTTCTCAGTCATGAAACATGAGGAAGATGGATCAGATGCATTTGTTGTTAATTAGCTCGTTTGTACGTGCAGTGTTTATCACCCTGCAGTCTGCCGGTCCGGGCTCGCAGGCAGCCGTTCGTCCATTGATCGCACTTTGTGACGTCCGTTTGTCTGAAAGGAAGACGGACATAAATGGCTGCGAGGGCCTTTGAAAGGGAACGTATGCCCTCTTTTGAAGATGAGAAGCCGTTTTGTGGCACATGCACACCATTAGCGTGGCACAATGAGAGCCCTCAAGGCCGAGCACTCGTCCTATACATGGGAAATGAGCATGAGGCGAGCAGCACTGCGAAGGCATGAATGAGACGTTACAGTGTGTTTGTGCTGCTCCACAACAGACAGTCAGCAGGGAGTGATTCAGATACTACACAGCAGCTGATCCACTGATCCCAGGACGTCTTTACATGCTACATTTAACACTATATGACCAAAAGTCATGGGACACATCAGCAACAAACTGAGCTAACAGCAGCTAACAAACTGAACTAACAGCAGCTAACAAACTGAGCTAATATTAACTAACAGCAGCTGCAGTTGGCAGGGAAAGCATTTGATTGGCTGAGTTAGGACTTGACTTGAGGACAGACATGTTTAAAAACGTCCTCGTGGTGCATTCAAAGACACTCCGACATGTGAGGACGCGTCACCGTGTGCAATTCATGCATAATCTAAAAAAATTAAAGCTAACGAGCGAGTGAGGACGTCGTGAAGGGGATAACGTGCACGTGGTCATGCTGTGCATTAATCAAAATATCTGTCACGTGAACGCGTCCTTGAACACATCAGAGTTGCTGTCAACATCTCCATACAGAGCAGAGCTTCAGGTCATACTACACCCGAATCAGGACTATAAATACTCGCCTCAGCGGGCTCCATATATTTAGTTATGACTCATGTTACTTCCAAAGCGAGCGTCTTATCACACGCTAACAGATGAAGTGTTTAACCTTTCTCAGACTGACTGCCTGCAAACAGCAGCTGTCATTTTTTAAGGGGGAACTGTTTCTCAGTTTGCCCGGCTGCTACTTATCATCTCCGATAAAACCATGCTTCCCCTCCGCAAACCTCCATGAGCTGGAGGAGCCCGTTCGAGAAAAGTGGCAGCATTTATAGAAGTGGGAACGTTTTACACATTTAGATCACACCAATAATTAATACCATGTTTCATATCCAAGAATCAGAGTGAAAGACAAAATGCTGCTTTAAGTAAAAATAAATATATTCTGGCAGGACTCTCCTGGAAGTGTTAGTGTTCGTTATTTATTCACTGTGAATGTTTGAAGCTATTTCTGATACCAACATATGATTCCAGGACGCCTTAAAACTATTTCACCGAGACAACCACTGAAAGTCAGTCCCAGATTTACTCCAGTGACTTTTCTCTTCTTAGCTTCCTCTGTCAGCGTCCTCTTCACTCTCTTGTCCTCTGCCATTATGTCCATAGAGGCTGCTGAGCCCGGTTACATTGCCCGCTTGCCCAGCTCCTGTTCTGGCACGACACCAGCTCTGCTCCCTGGGCCTGTAAACCTCCTCCTCTTCTTCTTCTTCTTCTTCTTCTGGTGGTCCAGACCTCCTGTGGTACAAACACTAACACTCCCCCGGTGCTCTGAGCTCACAGTCCAGGCAGCCAGGCTAACAAACTGAGCTAACATTAGCTAACAGCAGCTAACAAACTGAGCTAGTCTAATTCAGTGCATCATTGGACTGTGTTGACATTTCAACTTCAAGAGTTGATCTAACTGATGCTCCTTCTTTCTCTGTCCGGTTCTGTTTGGTTCTGTTTGGTTCTGTGGTCAGCTGTCCTCTATTTTATGTTGAACTGGGTCCGACCGTCTGTTTGTAATGGAACCAAAACATTTGGACCGGAGAGGCTCCTGGTACTACGACGAATGATCAGGATCATCCGGTGACTCCACCTCTTCCCCTGCTGTCACCTTTCAGATTAAAAGTTCACCGACTACAGCATCAGTGAAACCGTTCGAATGTTCCACACGACTCAAAGAATGAAAAGAGCGAGTGTGCAGTCGTGAAACTTTCCACAGATTAGCATTTAAAAGAAAAATGACTCTCTGCTCATTAAATATGCAAATACATGGCAAGCTTCCTCCTTACCCCGTGGTTCTTTCACTTGAGATGATTATACGCCACAGTGAACAATCTGTTGGCCCTCGCAGACGATTTATTCACTGTCCGTTATTTTAATATCACCCACACACACGTCAAAGCTATCAGCTGTCACAGCCCGTCGACCCGCGTTCTGTGGAGGTTTGATTAGCTTCACACTGTAATTAAAACACATCTATCCACAGAGAGGACACTTTCTTTGTTGTTTTCAGTTTCCTCCATCACAGACCACCAAAAATCAGGATCCACTCCGAGAAGTACGTAACGCTTTACGGCACTAAGTCACACACCACCAACTATTTCACTGATTTTGGTGAAACTGGATCATATTTTATGGAGAAAATGTTTTCTGGTTTTCCCTCTGATGTCCTCCGCGGCTGCTCATACCTCAACTCTCTGTGATTTACAGAGTTTATATGATGGACAGTGAAGTAAGCTGCCCGACAGCTGTAGCTGCTGTTAGCTCATGTTAGCTCAGAAATGATATTTCCAGAGATGCAGTCTCACCGTCTGTACCAGGCGTGGATGCGGTCGGACTTGCAGCGCGACCGTTTCTGTAGAGCCCCAGAGGCCTGTGGCGCTGTGAGAGCTCAGAACTTTGAGTAGCACTGAGACATTTCTCCAGTTTGAATGTCATCATCATGAGGAGAAACAACTGCCCAGCCCGGAGGGGAGAAACACTGCAGCTGAATCAAACAGCAAACATGCTGCTTGTCTTTTAATTTGTCTCCCAGGCGTATTTCCAGATCTGAAAGTGGCGGCGCCGCCATACTGCGGTAATGCCGCTGAGCTGTGATCAAACTCCTCATTGAGATGCAGATGAAGGGCCGACCTGCTCCAGAGCTCGGGTGGCTTTGGAGGAGGCCGCCAGGGTTGTTTGTTCTCCTCTGCGCGATGTGAGCTCATCATCCGGAGCAGAGACTAACAGGGCCTCCTCCTCATCCTCCTCCTCCTCCTCATCCTCCTCCTCCTCCTCCTCTTCCTCCTCATCCTCCTCCTCTTCTGTAGCTGCATGATGCCCACCTCTGCGGTGGCCCGTGTGTAATTCAATGTGAACTGTGGTGGTGTTGGTACAAAACACACTCATGAGGGGTGAAAGAACACAACACACTCTGGCGTGAAGCATTCTTGTCAGGTTCTAACCCACAACACTGGCTGCCTCCCCGTCCGGGCCTGAAAACCTCCTCCTCTTCTTCTTCTTCTTCTTCCTGGTGGTCCAAATGCGTCTGTGGTACAAGACTAACACTCGGTGCTCTGACCTCACAGTCAACTAACAAACTGAGCTAACATTAGCTAACAGCAGCTAACAAACTGAGCTAACATTAGCTAACAACAGCTAACAAACTGAGCTAACATTAGCTAACAGCAGCTAACAAACTGAGCTAAAACATTAGCTAACAGCAGCTAACAAACTGAGCTAACATTAGCTAACAGCAGCTAACAAACTGAGTTAACATTAGCTAACAGCAGCTAACAGACTGAGCAGGAAGTTGTTCTTCAGCTCTGATCAGGTGGGAATGAAGCGACTCTTCCTCACTGCACCATCGCAGCGGGAGTCCATGAGTCATCCCTGTAGCTTTTATACGGGCGGTGCATCAATCACCTCCTCCTGATGGGAGCAGATGGCGCGTGGCAGCTCAACCAGTGTGTAGGAATGTGTGTGTGTGTGTGTGTGTGTGTTTGCTGGCAGGCAGTGAGGCAGAACGGTTGGATGCAGACTGATGTAAACAGCAGCCGCATACAGACGGGAGCGCTCGGTGAACCAGCTGTGCTGCAGGTAAAACAACCACAGAAGAAGAAGAAGAAGAAGAAGAAGAAGAGGAGTGGAGGGGTTTGATTGGAGGAATGTGAGCAGGAAGAAAAGAGCGTCAGGTCGTCATGGTGACCCAGGTGTCACAACAGTTAGTGGGAGGGCGGATTGTTTACAGCGGGATTAGTGACGAGTCGGTACACTGTGTGTGTGTGTGTGTGTGTGTGTGTGCGTGTGTGTGTGTGTTGAGTGCTACACTCTCCATCCTCCCTCTGTTAGCCTGGTTAGCTCCTCCATCTTATTGTGGAGAGATCTTACGTTCCAGCAGCCAATGGTGATCGGATGTGTATTTACATTTCTGTTTATTTATTCTGTGAGGTTTGACATTTGAACATGGGGACTTATGGAGACTGACTCACTTCTGGAGCCAGCCTCAAGTGGACGTTAGAGGAACTGCAGTTTGTGGCACCTCTGCATTAGATCCCGCTTGGTTTTGAATAGTCTTAAAAACTAGTTTTCGATGATGAAGATGAAGCTCACTTCCTGTCGTATGATGAACGCTGCCTCCACCCGACCAACACATTCATGTAACAGAGCTCATGTATGAGTCCAGCTCGTCTCAGGATAATGAACGGCAGCGTAGAGACCTGAAGGCGAACAGCAGACACAGATCCATCACTCCCATGATGCTCTGCTGCACATGCTTTGAACCCCTGTAGCTCTCAGCTTCATCTTCCCTCTGATGTAAAGTTTAATTTAAGATGCCACTCTTCCTCCTCGAGTCGGTTACGAGAGAGCTGGCGGCCTCTGGCGTGCGCGTTACAAGAAAAGCGAAGTGCCGGAGCCGGCGGGTGGATGTCTGATGGAGGAGTCTGCGTGGAGGACGGGGTGTGTACTGTGAAATGTTGGTGTGTTTTTGCCCCTCGGGGTAAACTTCTCTGCTGTAATGCGTTCATGATATCAAAGTGATTATGTAAGCAAGTGGCCGTACGCAGGGGGTGATGGTTTCTGCTCGTACGAGGACGAGTCTCTGAGTCCAGCGTATCACTGAAAAACACAAACACGAAAGGTTAAATGAAGTTTTAGAACAGTTTCATGAAACTGTCACGAAAGTTAATCTACTGATTCATGTTCACGGATGCAATTTAATTAAATTAAATCGTGCTTGCTTTTATAGCTGCATGATCGTTGATGGTTGCATTTATGTGTTTTTAACGTCTTGATTGATGTTTAAAATCTGTAATTTGATATTTAATCTTTCTGTTATTTACAGGGAAGTGCACAGTTTTCACGCACATGACAGAAAATAAGTGAGTTGAGTTTTCGTATCCTCCTGATCATTAACCAGACTGCAGAGTCGTGCTGTGGCTGTCTCGTTCGAAGCATCGCGGCGTCTGTTCCACCTGAAAATCAGGTCAGAGTTTACGCTCAGAGAAAAGTCGAGCCTGAAGACGACGACCGACAGTCAGTTTGCACAGTCTGCTCCATGAAGTCTTCTTTTTCGGTGGTAAACATCTTGTTTCACACAGTACACACCGTGCTGTGTCTTCACATCCAGCTCAGGCGTCACAATCAGGATTCCTGATTCGGAGCTCGTGAGGTTAACCCCGACTGACAGCACACGTGCTAACGCGCTAACACCTCGCTGAGTGTTAACTTCTGCTTCTCTGCCTTCGTTACGCGGATTCACAATCTATTCCTGGATCAGTTTATTATCACTTCATCAGCTGAAGACACTGAAACGAAGATCTGCTCCTTCAATAAACGTGACGGGAACTCCACTGAGAGACGAACACTTACAGAAAGTTCGTCTTTGCTGTTGATTTATTCAGTGAGTGAGAATAAGACGAGGTTAAACTGAACTAACAACATCACAGAAAGAACACAGAGCTGTAAGAGTTTGAAAGAAGGACCGTACAGTTCCTGCTCTGCACCTGACGTGACCGGAAACCTTCGACGTGATTCAGAGACGCTAAAGTCGGGTTGGTTCAGGAATCTTCCTGTAATGTGACTCTGACCTCGAGGTCACAGGAAGTCTGCGGTCTTGTCTGCCTGCAAGGTGCAGAAACCTGTTTTCTACAGTTTGTCTTGCAGGCACATTGAAGTTTAAAAGAAGCCAATGACCGTACAAAGAACAGACAGAGCCTGAGTGTCACATGCCGGTTCCTGAAGCTGAATACTCGCCGCTTGCTGCCGTCACGTTGGATGTGCTGCTCGGGGAAAGACGTGGATCACCGGCGGACCTGAGGTGGGTCGAAGAAGACTTGTGTGTTATTGATTTGAAGAGCAGCTCAGCGTCGTAGTGAAGCAGCTGATGGACTCCGTGTGTGTCCTGATAGCACGTGTGTGTTTGCGGTGGAGTGATTTAGCTGGCGGTGTAGTGTTATGTGTTGTAGCCTGAGGCGGTGTAATCCCAGCGTGAGCTGCAGACCTGATTGTACCTGAAATATGACAAAATGTCTGACACACTTTGACTCTGTGCTGTAATGATGACATTATTTCTAAGCTAACGTTAGCTCGTGTTGCACACCGTCCGTTAGCAAAGGCTCAGCAGCTTCTAGTGGCAGAGGAGGAGAGAGTGAAGAGGACGCTGATGGTGGAAGCTAAGTGTTGTGAAGTGTTTTCATCTCACATTAAGAAGTCAGACTTTCTAACACGACACGAGCTTCGACCCCGACTACAGGCTCCACACAACAAGTTAGCTCTGCTACTTTTTTTCAACAAATCACGACAAATAGTTTCTTTCACGTCGTGTTTGGTCCTCTGATGTGGAGGTTCTCGTCTGCAGACACGTTTGCAGTGGCGAGCTGTCATGATGTCTCTGAGGATCTCTGTTTGAACGCGCTGACATTCTGGGAGCGAGGCGGGCGGCCCGGCAGTCCGTCGATAACAAAGATTCTCCAGCTGCTTTCCAAAGACCTCGCCGTGCACGACAGCGCTGTCTGCTCTCTTCACACGCCTCATGTGGATTTTAGTTTCTTTCTTCCAGACACGTCGCAGTCGAAGGAAGCAGAAATCGATGAGGTTTTTCTTCCTCTCTCTCTTTCAGACTCGGAGTCGCTCTCTTTCTCTTTTTTTTCTCGTGTCTGCGATAAGGAGCCTTTTGATTTCTCATCCCTGAGCTGGTTGACATTTATTTCATAAACACTTGACATTTGGAAACGGATTCCCTGTGTGAGCGCACACACACACACACACACACACGTAGCATATGCCATTAGCCGCCTTTGTACAGAGCAGCTGGATGTGTCGGTCTGAATAAGAAGTCGGACTCAGTTTGGCGGGTCGATGCTTCTCAGTCCTGGCCCGTGTCACATGACCTGTGGGAGCCTATCAGACGTGAGAGTCAACTCACATCCAGGTACAGGTGGCATCATTATTGGTTATTATATTCATGTGCAGTTATCTCCTGCTGCATTCTGCGTGAAGTTTTTGATGTTTTGGCGTGTGAAGAGACGCTCCTCTTCCTCCTCTTCCTCCTCTTCCTCCTCCTCCTCCTCCTGCTGTGGGAGTCAGGTCTGTAAAAGAAACATCAAACCTCCTGAAATCAGAGATAAATAAAGGTTTCTGTTTCTGCTCTGACGCCTCGGAGCTCATTAAAGTTTCACTGCAGGTTTGATCTCAGTCTGCAGATCTACAGAAGAACCAACGAGACGCCCTGAGATCAGGATCAACTCATTTATTTTCACGATTCAAGCAGAAGAAATGAACAAAGAACTGAAGTGAAGATAAACTGACGGAGGACAAATCAAAGTCTGACCCCTGCGTCTCTCCCCGTGGTGGTGGGCCCACAGGTGTAGTTCCAGGCTGTGCCTGGCTAAGTTCTGACCCTGGATCTAGGTTTACCTGAGGTCCGGCAGCTCCTCAGCATCCATCTCATGGGGACTGAAAGGAGCCAGCTGAGGTGGTTCAGGTGTCTGATCAGGATCCTCCCTGAATCCTTTCTTTGGAGGCGTTCCAGGCACGTCCAACTGGGACCCAGAACCAGGACTACGTAGCCCATCTAGCCTGGGAGCTCCTCAGGATCCTCCAGGAGGAGCTGCAAGTCTTTGGTTGCAGTCTTTTTATTATTTGGAAACTTTCAGCAGCCCGAGGAGAATTTATTCATTTCATTTCACATTTTATAGAGAGATATGTGCATGTGTCCTGATTTGATAGTTATGATGCTCAGGTTGATTGATACTCCAGGTTTTAGACAGTCTGCGGGGACGTCACAGAGACTACGTCCAGGTTTTAGACAGTCTGCGGGGACGTCACAGACTACGTCCAGGTTTTAGACAGTCTGCGGGGATGTCACAGAGACTAGGTCCAGGTTTTAGACAGTCTGCGGGGCTGTCTCAGAGACTACGTCCAGGTTTTAGACAGTCTGTGGGGCTGTCTCAGAGACTACGTCCAGGTTTTAGACAGTCTGCATGTGGAGGGACTTGAAGATGACAGCAGTGACTGTGTTACAGATCACATGTTAAGTACAGTGCTCATTACTGAGTAAGTAATTAAAAGTCCTGAAAGTCATTAAACTCCCGCCCACCTGTGTGGGTGGATACTCGTGAGTGTCTGCAGGTAATCAAACACCCGTCGTCGCTCCACCTGTCTCCTTCCATCCTCTCCTTGAACCCTCTCCTCACTCCCTCAGACCCTTCCTCTCCTGCCTCTGAGGAGGATGACTCACTGTTGCCTCACACACACACATCGATTGAGCGGTGTGTGTTCTCGCTCTGTGCTGTGGGACCGCTGCATCCTCGGCTCATCAGCTCTGATGTCACCGATCGGCCGTCTGGGAGCTGAAGTCTAGCAGCTGTTGAACAACCACTGAACGCCGCGGCAGAGTTCAGACTGTAGCTGATGCAGTGAGACAGTTAAATTTCACTGCAGGATTCAGATGTCACTGAATCTTTCATTATTTCCAGTTTCTGAAACTTTCCTCCTGGGAGGACTCTGATCTCACAGTTACAGGTACACCTGAACTTCCTGTCTGCTTTCTTTCATGCCTCCACACCTCCGTCTCACCTTCATCAAAGCGCTGCTATTCTCGGCCGTCTGATGAAGAACGAGGCCGCAGCTCCGCACGCAGACTTTCACATCTGACAGCGACGACTCGAGTCTGAACAGCCGAGCGCGGAGACGCTTTCCTCATTAAAATTTCACAGCTGAAACTTTGTGTTTAGTGTTAGCGCTTAAAGCTAGATTACACCACACACACACACACACACACACACACATACACACACATGTTCTCATGGTGCGAGAGCTCCAGCAGCTTCCTCTGCCGCCATTTTCTCCACGCCGTTGGCCCCTCCCCTTCAGCTGTGCAGCCAAAATGGCGACCACCGAGGGCGAGAACATCAACGTTCCATAAAAACTGTCCTAACACTCACAGCACTCCGACTTCAGACAGGACGGACGGTTCGAACGTACTGATGGACTCAAAATAACAAGTGGAAGTCTTGAACTGATGTGTGAGAGAGGAAAACTCTGAATAATGTCCCTAACACCTTCCCACAGACAAACTACAGCAGACAGTCTCAGGTAGAAACTAGAAAAAAACAGAGATTTCCTCTCTGGAGGTGGTGGAGACCAAAAACAGAGCTAAAAGGAGGCTGAATATTAGACTAGGACTCGAACATGACTCAGATGTGACAGTCATGTTACATCAAGCTGTGACGACGTAGTGAAACATTTCTAAAACTGACTGACTGACTTCTTCTTTTATTTTGCTTTGGTGGAAAAATGGAAATTATGTCGTGAAGTTTACCTTGAAAATATGAACGATCAGAGAATTCATCCGTTCATTAACAAGGATCACGCCATCAACTAGATACGTTTCAATGATTCATGAGCTGTGTGACAGTCGTCATGTTTGGAGAAGCAGCAACACGTTAGTCATTCATTCGTGCTCCCTCCTCTGCTCTCCACCCTCTGACTCTTCTCTTCTTCACTCCTGGGTGTAGCTACACGCCTTTAACGTGATGTAATGAAGACTGATCATTCAGGGTTGATCTGCAGGTTTGCCAGGTCGAGTCCAGGCAGAACTCTGCAGTGATGTCTGACAAACCTACAGAGGTGTGAGAGTGAAGGACAGCGTCCTCACAGAGCAGGTCTACAACAGTGCTGTCCATGAGCAGACACGCTCCGACGATGGCGAGGAAAAACTTCTTTAAGAGGCAGAAACCCGGATCATGATGGACGGACGTCTGCAGACACCAGGAAGTCATCTTCTTACTGGGAAATGAACAGTACATGACAAACATGACATAAATGTAGTTTCTGTTTGTGTAATTTGTCATAATACAACATTGCTTTAGCTCCCAACGAGAGTCCGACAGGAGCACCTGTCGGCTCACCTGGACAGTCAGCATCGTAACACCTTCCCAACGTTACGAATGTTGCTGCTGTATGAGGTGATCTTTGTTCTTTGCACAGGTAACTCGGCTGTTAAACTGACTTAAACCTCAGTGAAGTTCTACATGAACCCTCCTGTGCGAACACATAAAGGTCCTTCGATCGTACCTGTGGGTCCGCTGACCTGTCCGTCTGAGCCGCTCGGCTCCACCCCCCACACGGCGGCTGGATGTTCGACATCCGTCAGAGTCGATCTGATGTTTGTCGGAGGCCGAGGACGTTTCAGTCGAGGTTAAACTCCAGCGGTCGCTTCCTTTTCATGACTGCTGCAGCTCACCGCGGGCGTCTGTCTTCCACCCACGCAGCCTTTTGAAGTGCAAACCGAGGCTTTCCACCTCCACCACCTCCACCCGGAGGACCGTGAGAGCTGAGAGAGGCTTAAACTACAGCACATGAAGAACATTTGACATCTCCTTCTTCTGTTTCAAACGCTCTTTTTGTGTTTTTGCTGTCACACACTTGATTTTTAATCTTTTCCTTCACAGGAGGAAGGAGAGGTCGAGGTAAGGAGGTTGCAGTCAACAACTACCACCACTAGATGTCACTAAATCCTACAAACTGGAACTTTGGACTACGTCCAGGTTTTAGACAGTCTGTGGGGACGTCACAGAGACTACGTCCAGGTTTTAGACAGTCTGTGGGGACGTCACAGAGACTAGCTGCAGTAATCTATTACTTGTTATCTTGTTTGCTTCTTCAGTTCAGCTGTTGGTCAAAGGTCGTCATGCTGACTCCGTCCATGCTCATCATGTTTAATCTCGTTAGGATCATATCACGCGCGCGTACTCGCAGACTAATGAAGAAAACAACATCACTAATGACGGCACCAGAGAATATGCTGTCATTAAGATCACCAGTGAGACCAGCACCGTCAACAGGCGCTAATTATCCAGAGCTGAGCTAAATATATCTCAGAGCCTGTGTGTAAACGTGTGTGAAAGTGCGCTCTTCGTAAGCTCTTAAGGACCTTTGCTGGCCGTCCGATGGACTTACAGCTGATTAAAGGCTTTGTCCACAGATGGCACGCAGAGCGTCGGTTAAAGTCAGATGGCAGACAGACAGCACACTGTGGCACCGCCGCCCGATCAACAGGAAACATGAAACAGAAAAACATCTGCTCTGTGTAATCACTCTAATGCAGGACGTCCACATGTCACAGCCGTACAGAGGGACGGAGCGGGACCTGAAGGCCGGCTGAAAGACAGCGGACAGACAGAGGGACTGACAGAGGGACAGACAGAGAGACGGACAGACAGAGAGACGGACAGTGAGACAGACAGAGAGACAGATGGACAGACAGAGAGACAGATGGACAGACAGAGAGACCGACAGAGGGACGGACAGAGGGACAGATGGACAGACAGAGAGACAGACAGAGGGACGGACAGAGGGCAGATGGACAGACAGAGAGACAGACAGAGGGACGGACAGAGGGGGACAGCAAGGCTTCACTGTCAGTCATAAGAGTTATATTAGATATTATTTAACCAGGAAGGTGATTAACCCAGTTAGATGAATACATGCTGAGCTCATCACTGTTTGTTGTCTCCAGTGTCACAGTGTAATCCCACCATGGTAACTATGTTCAGCTGTACTCGAGTATTTGTTCTGATTACATTACTCATGATCAAAAACCACAGACTGTCTAAAACTGGATGTAGTCTCTGTGACGTCCTACAGACTGTCTAAAATCTGGACGTAGTCTCCGTGACGTCCCGCAGACTGTCTAAAACCTGGACGTAGTCTCTGTGACGTCCTACAGACTGTCTAAAACCTGGATGTAGTCTCTGTGACGTCCTACAGACTGTCTAAAACTGGTCATAGTCTCTGTGACGTCCCATTTAAATCTGACACAGTGGACCTTTAATAAATGTTTTTCTGAGACATTAAATATTTGCTGACATCATGTGGACTCATCACGTGAGAGGCTGGCAGACAGGTGATATATTAAAAGAATAAACACACACACACACACACACACACACCAGCCTGCTATAATTAGCCGTCTCGGCTCCTCTTCGGTCCCCGCACGCTGAGCACCGGGCAGCGGGGGAGTTTTTTTTGAGGAGCCGCTCCTCCTCCTCACACGCACACACTCACACACACACTCACACACACTTCCGTGTTGTCTGTCACCGTAAAGCAGGAAGCAGTGTAGTAATGTGTAGGAGTTGATCTGCCTTCCTGGTGTTTACAGGTATGTTCACCTACAGGTATGTTCACCGGTTCATCCCCGTGAAGTGTGTCACTAACTGCTCGGTGTGTGTTTGTGTGTGTGTGTGTGTGCTCCGCGGTGTTTACTGACGGTTAGCTTCTGCGGCTAATTCCTCCGGACAATCAGTGTTTACCGGACTGTTCGTCCGTTACCGGGGCTCCGTGTCTGACTGCTGTCACTTAAACCGTGTGTGTAAAGGTGCCGTGTGAGCTCGTGACCAGGTGATTTCACGTTACAGGGTCGTTGTCATTCTTCAGATGCCAGGTGAAGTGAAGCTACATGGAGGCTAACTGAACCGAGCCGGGACCAATCAGCGAACGAGAGGAGCTGCAGTACATTACACCGGGATGCCAGCCGGTAAGAGTGTGTGTGTGTGTGTGTGTGTGTGTGTGTGTGTGTGTGTGTGTGTGTGTGTGTGTGTGTGTGTGTGTGTGTAAGTGTTGTGTTGTGTTTAATGTCACACTTTTGGCTGATGTCAACAAGGACACAAAAAAGTGCTGTGGTGCGTTCACTGTCACCTCTCGTGTGAGGCGTTTAAAGACTTCTGCTGTGTGGAAGAAGCTAACAGGAACTTTAAAAAGTCTCCGTGACGTCCTCACAGACTGTCTAAAACCTGGACGTAGTCTCTGTGACGTCCTCACAGACTGCCTAAAACCTGGACGTAGTCTCCGTGATGTCCTCACAGACTGTCTAAAACCTGGACGTAGTCTCTGTGACGTCCCGCAGACTGTCTAAAACCTGGATGTAGTCTCTGTGACGTCCCGCAGACTGTCTAAAACCTGGACGTAGTCTCTGTGACGTCCCACAGACTGTCTAAAACCTGGACATAGTCTCTGTGACGTTCCACAGACTGTCTAAAACCTGGACGTAGTCTCTGTGACATCCCACAGACTGTCTAAAACCTGGACGTAGTCTCTGTGACATCCCACAGACTGTCTAAAACCTGGACGTAGTCTCTGTGACGTCCCTGCAGACTGTCTAAAACCTGGACGTAGTCTCTGTGACGTCCCACAGACTGTCTAAAACCTGGACATAGTCTCTGTGACGTTCCACAGACTGTCTAAAACCTGGACGTAGTCTCTGTGACATCCCACAGACTGTCTAAAACCTGGACGTAGTCTCTGTGACGTCCCTGCAACTGTCTAAAACCTGGACGTAGTCTCTGTTGTTTTCACTTCATAGTCATGGAGGTTGCTGTTTGGCTACAACATATTTCAGGAGTGTTTCCTGTTCCTGTTTTTGATGAGTCGTCGTATTTGTGAGGATTTAAAGGTCCGTGCTGAGTCACACTGAGTCGGGCAGTTGAGATTTACCCTCATGACACAGCTGGGGCAGTAAAACGCGTGAGCAGGGCTGTAAACAGAAGATGGCACGCAGGCTAACAGGCTAAGTGCAGCACATTGTTAATTACATGACTTTGTCTGTGGTACATGAACGTCACATACACCTGGGCTCAGGTCAGATTATCTTTAAAGCTCATGCTGCGTTCAGGGTCACCTGTGTGATTTATCCTTTAAATATTTAACCTGCTCTCTGCAGTCTGTGCTGCGTTTACAGTCATCACGTTAAAGTCATCCTTTAACACTAACACAGGCGTGTACAGCGCAGTGTCAGCTCTCTTGACCTTGACTTTGACCTTCCTGACGTTTTAAAGACCAAACGATGAATCAGCTCACTGAGAATAATTCAAACAGTTGAAAAATGGTTGGAACGGAAGCTCGTGATCAGCTGTTTGTTAATCCGGTGCAGCAGCAGGCGTCTCGGGAGGTTCGGACCTCCACACAGATCTGAGGTTTGTTTGCTGCACGTGGAGTTTATCAAACTTTACTTTGAATCTTTTTTCAATAATTCATCACCCGTCCCGTCGTCTTCCTCCGTCGTCTTCCTCCATCGTCCTCTCTGTCACTGTCAGATGCTCTCAGGTCAGATGTCTCATCTGCCCCGACTTTAACCTCCCTGTAATCTCGAACACACGGCCACTGGAGCGCGGCGTAAACAAACAAGATACGAGCTTTCAGGAAGTGTGTGTGTGTGTGTGTGAGAGAGAGCTGTTTCTATTTTGGGAAAGTTGGACTTGTGGCGCCCTCGACTTTCTTCTCCTCAGCAGCTGTTCTGTCAGGTGACGATGGAGACTGTCGCAGACTGTCTAAAACCTGGACGTAGTCTCTGAGACGTCCCCTCAGACTGTCTAAAACCTGGACGTAGTCTCTGAGACGTCCCCGCAGACTGTCTAAAACCTGGACGTAGTCACACACACACTAATTTGTGTGTGTGTGAGACATGTGAAATGAACACACAGCATTTGTTTGTTTGAAGTGTGTTTGAGTCACATGTAGAGCAGTGTGTTAGTGCTGCTATTAATAAGAGACACTGATTTCCTGTGTGTGTGTGTGTGTGTGTGTGTGTGTGTGTGTGTGTGTGTGTGTGTTGTGGTGTGGTGTAAAGGCTCTCATTATCCTCAGAGTGTTAACCAGCTCAATTAAGTCATTATGTAGGACAAACCGCAGTCACTCACTCGGAGTCACACGGTAACAGTCTCAGAGATCTTTGAGTCTTCGTCCACGCTTCAGTTCCGTTGTCTTCGTCTCTGTCCTCAAACTGTGTCTCCGTCCCCCCGATGGGACGCTCAGCCTCGGTCTGTGTAACTGGCAGTTAAAGTGAGACTTTGTGTGCAGCTGTAGCTTCGAGGAGAGCGACGTTAACCGAGCGTTCTCATTACCGACAATCTGAGAGAGCAGCGAGCCGCAGCCTGTTTGTTTCCCCTCAGAAGTAATGAAGGGGAAGAGACGGCAGCCGAGGAGCAGCAAAACAGCAATTAAAAAGACAACCAGAGTGTGTGAGGAGTCTACACCTTCATGGAGGACAGGAGGAGGAGGAGAGGACAGGAGGACAGGAGGAGGAGAGGACAGGTGGACAGGAGGAGGAGAGGACAGGAGGGCAGGAGGAGACAGGAGGAGGACAGGACAGGAGGAGACAGGAGGACAGGAGGAGGACAGGAGGAGGACAGGAGGAGGGGAGGACAGGAGGAGGAGAGGAGGAGGACAGGAGGAGAGGAGGAGGACAGGACAGGAGGACGGGAGGACAGGAGGAGGAGGAGGGCAGGAGGAGGACAGGAGGAGGACAGGACGGGAGGAGGGGAGGACAGGAGGAGAGGAGGACGGGAGGACAGGAGGAGGAGGAGGACAGGAGGAGGACAGGACGGGAGGAGGACAGGACGGGAGGAGGGGAGGACAGGAGGAGAGGAGGAGGACAGGAGGAGGACAGGATGTCTGACAGAAAACTTAGAGCAGCTCAGTAACCTGCTAAATCTGAGATCAGGCTGTGACCATCAAAATATATTAAATATACAGATATCACAAGCTGTTCCCTCGGGTTGGTTCCTGTTTTCTATGGTCTGTTCTGTTCCCTCGGTCGGTTCTGTTCCCTCGGGTCGGTTCTGTTCCCTCCTCAGCTGTGGCTGTGATCCGTCTGTGCGGTTGAAGTGTGTTTGTTCTGTAAAGGAGGATTTGTCCTAAATATATCTTCAAAGGAGTCGCCTCGCTCTGTTTGCTGCGTGGTCGCGTCTCCGCGATGAGAGCGAGGCTTTTATCTCTGCGCTGTCACGTGACGCTCCGTGAAGGATTCCGGTTTTCCTGTGGCCTGGATGTTCACCGTGTCTATCAGACAGCAGACAGGTGAGCAGCAGAGCACGCAGCAGCGACTTCATGTCGGAATTAAAAACAGGTTTATGCAAATGAGGCAGGAGGCTCATGTGTAACGTGTCAATCATGTTTGTGTCTGTAGTTCAAACAAGTCGTGTTGTTTGGAACGCGTCCGTTATCTCTGACACATTCAAATCTTAGAGGACTCTGAACTCAACAAATCCGTGATGAAAGGAAATATTTCGTCTTTTCTCTCCGTGTTTCATCGAGGACGGTAAACACCGCACAGAGCGGGCGGTGCCAGTACCGGCTCCAAACGACGTGGAGTGAGCGCCTTTTAAGGCCGCATTCAAACAGGATCAGGCGCCCCGGCGAATCACTGCAGGGCTGTGCGGCGGTGAGCCGGGCTCCGTCTGTGCTGCCGTCCTTTTTTGGATGTGAGACTGTGTTTGTTAAAAATCTGTGGAAAGAATGTGTGAACACGCTGACCTGAGGAGACCCAGAGTGTCTGAGGAGCCTGCATTATTTTTATTATTCACATCTTAATGGAAAAGTCAGGAAACCAAAAAAAAGAAAGAATTGAGACACACAAACAAAAAGTTTCTGCAGACGCAGCAACAAACGAAGAGCTGCAATGATGAGTTGATCAAATATTCAGATGTTGTTTCAGATTTTTCTGTTTTATATCGTTTAAACTGAATCTTTGAGTTTCATCGGACAAAAAAAAACAAACTTTTAAGACGTGACTTTGGCCTCAAAGATTTTAAACATCAGAATATAAAAATATGAATCAAGAAATCTGCAGATCTCTAAATAAACCGCTAATTAACTGCTGCTAACTGAATCTGCCGTTAGCAGGTTAACAGAACTGGACTGGACCGGGCTTGAGCACAGAGAATAACGTTACACGACCGATGTGATTCACAGACTGCTAATGAAGCTAATATAATGAAACTAATACAGCTAACAGTGAGGATTCAGTTGGTTTAGAGCTAGTGCTAATGTAGCTAACTGCTAACGTAAGTTAATGCTATGAACCTTGCCCGCTTTGGAAAAAGGCTAACATAGCTAACTGATAATATAAGCTAGAGTTGTAGTTTTGAGATATAGCTAATGTAGCTGACTGCTAACATTAGCTATTTGCTGGCTTGTATGTGAAGCTAACATTAGCTAATGTTAGAACTTAATTACATTAGTCAACTCGCTGCTAACGTTAGCTAACATTACTTGATGGAGACATTGCTAAATAGTGAAACGCTAACTGTGGTTAGCTCGGTCAGCCGTGTAGCTAACTGAACTGACTCAGTCCGGGATGCCAGGAGCCAAACCCGGCAAGAAAACCACCTCGGTAGGCTGACTCTTTTTAAATATCGTCACTCTCCAGAAAAACCTCTCCTCTTTTTTTAAATGTCAAACTTTAAATCTTTCCAGTTCATCATGAAGTGATCCTCCTTTACTGAAACATCCTTTTATAAAACACAAGCTCCCATGTTTCAAATATTTTCTTCACAGATGAAGCTCCAGCACGTCCGCACACTGAAAAAAAAACTGTTACACAACCACAGAGGCCCACACACACTTACACAGATGCAGATAGACAGCACACACACACACACACACACACACACACACACACACACATTTTAAAATGCTAAATTCCCTCAACAGCAGCCTCTCTCAGTAAATCTGCATAATCACCGTCCAATCAGGATGATTAAAACACCTTTAACCCTGCACACATAAACCCACACAACATTCATGTAACCTCCAGTGTGTGTGTGTGTGTGTTTAACGTGTCCACCCTCGTCTCTCTCTCTGGGGGATTCGGTACCGAGGAGGTCCAGCCTGGGTGGGTTTTTTTTAGCCGTTTGGACTCTGCAGCGCTGCAGCTTCACCTGCAGCAGATCTGCTGCTGCTGCTGCTGCCGGCGAGGGGAAACACAAACACTGCAAGGTCAGAGATGAGAGTCAGTGTGTGTGTGTGTGAGTGTGTGTGACAGAGAGAGGGGGAGAGAAAGAGAGAGAGAGAGAGAGGGAGAGAGAGAGAGGGAGAGAGAGAGAGGGGGAAACACAGAGAGAGACGGAGGCATCGAGTCCACCTGGCAGGCCGTCCTCTGCGTCGCCTCAAAGATGGATTCAGAGAACAACGAGTCGGGTAGGAGGCAGCTTTTTAAATTGTGACGTGTGTGTGTGTGTGTGTGTGTGAGGCAGACTCCTGTGCTGTGTCACTAACAGAGTCCAGGTTTGCTGTGTGTCGAGCCTGCGCGGTGGTGGTGCTGGTGGTGGTGGTTGAGGCCATTGATCCTCTCTGAACCGCTTCAATCCCGACCGTCCAATCAGCTGCCTGTTTCCGCTTGACTGGCGTGCCTCGAGACCAATCACTGCGACGCCTCAGATTTGATGTTGTCATTGCAAAATGTGAGGGCTGGGCCACGATATGACCATGATGATTGACGGCCTGGAGCTTGTTTATGAATCAAAGCTGTTTGATTTCATCGTGTTCTGGTTCTGGATGATTTGAATTCGTGTATTTGTCTCTGCAGGACGTGCAGTCGTGTCTCATTTCTTGAAGTTCTGTCTGTTCAGCGTTCAGACGCTTTAAAAGATGCAAAATCTGACTTGGTTGAAGTTGAGGTTGGTTCATATTTCCTTTTTGTGCACGGTCGAGCTGAGCTGGGCTCACACAGAGTCACACAGACTGTGATGATCATCACAGTACCTGCAGGGGGAGCTGGTTACAGAGGGGTGGAAACTTTCCATGGACATTTATAGGAATTAAAAGGAATTTATGGGAATAAACTGGGAATTTACCTGTTTTATATGATACAGTTTGTTTAAATTACCCCCAGTTTGCAGTTAATTCCCATAAATTCCCATGGAGTTTCCAGAAATGTACTTATCAAGAATAGCAGATATTCGAATGTACCTGCATGAAATCTGGTTGTTTTAGTCAAGATTATGATACCTTCTATTTTGTAAATTCCTGTTTTATTCCTATAAATTCCCGTTAATTACCATGGAAAGTTTCCTTAGAGTCAGTCCTCTTCCATGAAGTCCGCCATGTTTCTACGGAAGCCCTGTAGGGTCAAACCAAACACTGACTCGAGTTTCACAGCTGCTCTAGTTTGAGAGTCGAGGGAGAGGTGAGGGGTCTTCAGTCGGTTGCAGTCTGACACAGTCTGGACCGTTAACGATGCGCTTACGTGAAGGAAGCGCTCGTTATTTTTGGTTTGGTCAGCTGTGACTCGTTAATGATGCTCATCATTTGCATATCATTAGCATACAGCTCTGTCAGCTGTTAGCTACGTCCTTCATCCTGATCATGTGACCTTATGACAAACTGACAACATGAATAATGAGCTGCAGCTTCCTGTTCCTCCACCTTCTGCACTCAGAGGTGAGTGTGTTGACGGTTGCTGCCCTCCGACACGAGCAACAGGAATGTTCACGACCTCCGTCAGCTGTTCTCTGACTGTCCCGCGGGTGAAGCTGAGCCTGAAGCTCCGTCAGCGGCTGTGCGGCTGGTTTGCGTCGTCCTTGAGCCTCCGCCTGGCAGATGTTTGATTGGCAGCAGCGCTGGAGGTCACGTGTTGTCTTTCACGCTCTATTACGTCCCTCCAACACACCCGCTGCCTCCCTGCTTCACACACACACACAAGAACACAAACATGTACATGAATGCACAAAGAAACACACACACATGCTGAAGTAGTTGTGAAGTTGTGCGACTTCTCTACCGACGAGAGCAAAAGTTTATTTCCTGCTGGGTGAAATTAAAGCGAGCTGCTGAACGAGTCGTGCAGATGGGATCAGAATTAACAAGTAGATGAAGTTCTAATTCCAGTTAACCCACTTTCCATGGACGAACTGTCCAAACGGGGCTCATCACTTCCTCCTCGACCTTTGCAGACTGAGTGATGCTTCACACACACACACACACACACACACAGGTGTAGGTGTGTGTTTTCTTCCAGCGTGTCATTAAAATATATCATGTGACACAGAGTTTTAATCAGACTGGAGATATTCTGAGTGACAGACGGACACAAGTCTGCAGATTCAAACCTCAGTCAGACGTCTGTGTCGCATCAACCCGTCTCCGTGATCCGATGAAGTCCAACCAGCCAGAAAATGAAACATGACTCATGTCTTTGGACCAGAGTGTGAAGAAATCCTCCTTCTTCTTCTTCTTCTTCTTCTTCTTCTTCTTGCTTTGATTTGTAGGTTTTTATCAGGTGGCTGCTCTGTGATTCACTGTTGAAATGATCAGTTTCTCTAATTGATTACTCAGTTAATTATTTTCCATCTCTGGCTTTTCTCTGTTTCTGGTGGATTTTAAGACATTTTATTAAATTAAACAATTATCTAAAGAAGTCAGTCAGTAGTCAGACTGGAGATGTTCAGTTTGTCCTGAGACGTCGTGTTGTGACTTTGGCAGCGACACTTTCTTCTTCTCCTGTACTGTAAATGTTTGTTCTTTCATCAAAGTAACGGCTCGAGGCCAAATTGGCAAACCGAGTTTTGACGAGACGCCAGTTTAAGTTTCAAACCGAGCGCCGCGTCGTGCTGCGAGTCGTTAGCCGAGGTTTTTATTGATACCGGTGCCACGTTGGATTCTGCTCATCTGCCTGATTCTTCATTTATTTATGACCTGTGTGGAAATAAAACAGAGCTCCTCTGTTTAACTTGGAGCGGTCCGTGAAAGGTTTGGAGGTGACGCCGGGACAGAGTGAAGCGTCTGAAACATGACAGATGACAGAATTTTTATACAGCGTTCATCTTTATCTCTGAGTCTGCTCAGCCTGCCGCGTGGCGCTCTGTTGTCATCTTGGCTCAGGAGGCAGAGCGGGCCGTCCACTGATCAGATGACCGGCGGTTCGATCCCCGGCTCCTCCACTCTGCATGCTGAAGTGTCCTTGGGCAAAGACACTGAACACTGAGCTGCTCCTGAAGGCATCAGTGTGTGACCGAGGTCTGCAGTGTACCTGAAGTACTCGTAACTGACCGTAAAATCTCTCTCTGAGCTCCAGTTTGAGTTCAGTCCGACCGCCGGAGCCACAAAATGACTTTTAACGAGACGAGTTGGTGTTTTTAATCTCGGCTTTTTAATTATGAATATTTTAAATCACAGACGAGGCGAGGTCGAATCAATAAGAGCTGACAGCTGCACTCAGAGCCGCCGACAGCATCGCTGAGTTATGATGAGCCGAGCGTGGATTGATTGGTTTGTTTAAGTGTGTGTGTGTGTGTGTGTGTGTGTTTGTGTGTGAGATCAGGTCTGCTGTTTGGCTCCGCCCCCACCTCTTACCTCATTCTGCCCTCTGCGATGTGATTGGTGGAAGCTTGAATATTCTAATCGTGTTTATCTGTTGATTAATTTAGTTTCAGAGATATCCAGCTGAAATATCTGTCTGGTAACTTCCAGTATGGAATGCTGGGAACACACCAGAACTACCTGTGCTGACGTATTTGTAGTTTTTTCAGGGGAAATGTAGTTTTTTTTTCTTTCATGCAGGTTTCCATCTGTTCCGCGTCGCAGCACACCGAACTAACAGCAGAAAAATGTTTGATGTTTGTCGGTTTAATGCATTTTAGTACAGATTAACGTGTTAACGAGCTTTGGAGGTGTTGGCAGGTGGATTTTGGATCTATTTCAATAATCTCTAATATTTACACGTTCTACAAATGATGAGTAACAAAGCTACATTTTAGAGTTTTTGCTGCCTTCGAGGGGTTTGCCTTTTTGTTATCAGGCCATTGCTCCTGTTACCTGCTCAGTTTCACACTCGCAGCCTCACGGGGAAGTATTTAAAGCCGGCGGCTCGATGGTCTCACGTTTCCAAAGGAAATGGCAGCCAGGAGGGTAAATCGAGACCACTGCTCTTCCCAGAATGCCGAGGTCCTGGAGCCTCTTTCTTTTGCCGCGGGATTAATTGACGTGCCCGTGGCTGAAGTCCTAACGTGATCAGTTTAATTCAGTCTCTGGCAGATCGAGAAGATTTGATTGCTGATAGATTCATTCAGACGCCGCCCTGCTTAATTGGATTTGCTCTGCAGCTTAAAAGACACGCCAAGACTTCCTTTTTAAAGGCCGTTTCCGTCTCTCGGAGTGTTTTCCAGGCTGCGCGAGCTCGTGTCGACACGAGCTCGCGCAGCCTGGAGAACACTCCGAGAGACGTTTAACTCAGACAACATGTGATGGAAAGGTCGCTGCTCAGTTTAATGTTCGTCCGCCTCACCGTTTGTCGGATTCCAGCACAAACGCAGCTGATTAAACTTAATAAGGTATCGATCAGGCATCGATCGAGCGTGACGAGATCCAGCAAAGCCGCGATAAACAGCCGGGGTCATTCCACCGAATATTGATCTCTGGTTTTATGATTTATGCTCCTCGTTAGGTTCACACCGTTTAATGAGAGTGACGGTTCGGCTGTTTGAACGTGTCTTGGCGATGAATTCATCACTTTGCTCAACACGACAGAGACGTGATTCTTGTGTTCAGGTGATTATACGCTAATGACAATATACTAATAAATATTTGATTCCATTCCTGCCTCACAGATCTTCTCCATCTCTGATAAAATACTCTAAAAATGATTAATTACACCCCGTAAATAAAGTATCCTCGAACTCACAGCGTTGTATCTTCATCCAAAACTTTAATATAACGTCTCAGCTGGGTTTTCAGGTTTTGTGACTGATATCTGAATAAACTCTGAAGTGTATTTGGACCTCATCGATCCACCTGAAGTATGAAGTTTCCACAGTGTGTCTTAAATACATGACAGGCGGCTGTAAGGGGAAACTTTAATGGATCCCATGTGTCTGAAGATGGCGAGTAGAGATGGAATAATAATAATAATAGTACGGTCTTTATTTATCTGTCGTCGTCCTTCTGTAAATCTTCTCGTTGAGGACAGTTTGTTAACGTCGTGTTGTGATGGTTTGACTGTCTTTAGTTCTTCTTCTGTGGTCAGTCACCCGGAGCAGAGTCACACTTTCCACTGAACCTCCGGTCCATACATGGTGATCAGAGCAGCTCCACGGCCTCTGTCTATTTCCCGTCACATGTTTGAGTGAATCTACCCGAGCTCTGTGGAACAGAGTTAATCAGTGTGAATATTCTCCGTTTGAGCCCAAAGATTTCAACTCAGGCCGCCACTGATTAAAGATTTTCCTCAGAGCACGTTTACAGTGTTTAACAAATGATCTGTGGTAACTGTGTTCAGCTGTACTCGAGTATTTGTTTTCATTACATTACTCTGCGAGTCGACAACTTTGCTAACAGCCAAACACCAACCAGGTCACCAACAGACACAGCAGCAGCTAATATTACTGACTAGTCCAACAGCAGTCAGCCCAGCTCGGCGTCTGTCTTTCAGCCTTTTATTTCACCAAGCTCTCACCATCACCACCGGTTACATTGCCCTCTTGCCTAGCTCCTGTTCTGGCATGACACTGGCTCCGTTCCCTCTTCTTCTTCCCGGTGGTACAAACACTAACACTCCCCTGGTGCAGCCCGGCTAACAAGCTGAGCTAACATGAGCTAACAGCAGCTACAGCTGGCAGCAGTTTGCTTCACTGTCCACTGGGATGTTGTCAAACGTCGGGAGGCTGCTGAGCTTCTGGTTACTAATTCCAGCATGGCTGCCCGGCAGCATCGCCCCGCCTCGTGTCTGGAAAGACTCTTCCTCTATCAGCTAACAGCACTGCTAACTGGCTAATGTCAACTATGTTACTTCTTGTGTTACAAGAGAAAATGTCCGTGTGCAACAATGTCCCTGATTCTTTGGTACCGGTGACGAAGCCCGGTTCCTGGAGGGAGATGGACTGCTGGTGTTCCAGTTTAAGAGTGATGTATGGCTTCTCGCTCCACAGAGCAGAACTTGAGCTTTATTTGGGGATAAATAAGGTAATTAAAACTTAATTTATTCTTAATTTGATCATTAATCATTCATCATACTTTTGTTAAACACCTCCGGAGCTTCTGGGTAATCACTGGTAAACACGCTATCAGATTTAGTCATAAACAAGTCTCGTAGAGGTTTTAAAGGATGTTTGAAGTCAGTACAGACTGCAGACGTCTGAGCTGCAGGCCTGTGAGTGTCTCTGCTCCGTGATGCTCCTGAAGGCATCGCCTGTGCTCAGTACAGCTGCATGACGAGCTCTATAAATTGTATGGTATATGGTAATTACACGGTCCACTGCCTCGGTCTACTGCTGGACGCTCGCCATCACTCCTCGCAGCTGTGGTCACATGATCGTGATGTGCGCCGCCTCCCGTCTTGATCTGTTTGTCCTCGGTCACATGTCTCTGGATGTTTGTCTCGTTACGTTAGCCGACGATGTGTCTCCGCTCCGAGTACCAGAGTGTGTATGCGTCTTCGATTTTTGATCCTGATCTGTGGCTTTTAATATCGACACAGGGCTGCAGTCCAATACTAATCTGATCAGTGACATTATGAAGCTGCACTCTGCACACAGCCAATCAGGTTTAGATTCATGGAGATCTGCAGCACAACAAAACACACTGCATGTTTCTTAAAGGTTATATACAGACTACAGCCACTACGCCAACACCACTGACAAAACCAGTGATTTTACCTGCAGATGATCATTAAACATCTGGACAGTAGTTTTCCAACACTGTTCCAACAATCACCAACTCTGTGTTGGTTGGAATAAACCTTTAGATCAGAGTTAGACGTGGAAATATTCACAGAACGAGCTGCAAAATTCGTCCAGCTTGATGTCTTATTTCACCAAACTCTGCCATTATGTCCATTGAGGCTGCTCGCCTAGCTCCTGTTCTGGCACAACACTGGCTCCACTCCCCTGCACCCTGGCCCTGTAAACCTCCTTTCCTTCTTCTTCCCGGTGGTTCAAACACTACTCGACTCCATAGACAGAAACAGTTCAACATTTCTGACTCGCCACTCATCGTCGCTCTCCTCAGCGATCATCAGATCAGATCTACACCTGTGATTCGTTGTTATTGGTGTAGTCCACCATTCCCATTGGATTCAGATTTACCTGCACATGCTAATGCTAACCCAACATTTCCTGCTGCTCCTTCACAATAATGACATCAACCTGGCAGACCATAGCGTGGCTTTTATTGTGAAACAGCCACAGGAAAACACAGTTTGTGTAAACAGACACACCTGCACTTGTGCTGAGTGAGTTTACTGCCCCCGGTGGATGATACAGGTGTGTTTTTAAATTAAAGCCTGGGCCCCGCCTCCAGGACATGACGCAGATTCCTTCAGATCTCATGGTGGTGTATCCACGACTTCACATCACTTAAACATGGTTGTTTTCTGGCCTTTTATATCCCTGCTGCCCCTGGAGTGTCAAACGGCCTTGTACACTTTTAAACTGAACTCTTCCTTCAGGCCGAGCCGCCGTCGGCTCGTTGTGCATGCAGCTCTCGCTCGTCGTGGCGTCGCTGCTGCCAAGCAGATGTGTTTTTTCAGCACAAGTAAACTCAAGTGGTGTTGCGTAAACAGCACCATATGCCCGCGAACGCTGTCGATCCTTTCCTGCAGC
This sequence comes from Protonibea diacanthus, assembly GCA_028641955.1. Taxonomy (NCBI): domain Eukaryota; kingdom Metazoa; phylum Chordata; class Actinopteri; family Sciaenidae; genus Protonibea; species Protonibea diacanthus. The sequence goes on from CM053988.1 coordinate 24,074,415, forward strand.
GGCGTTTGGCAGTCGGCTCGATGCCTCATTGAGACTTTGAGACCGTCTGTCAGAAGAGGGAAGCAGCAGCAGAAAATCAACCCAGTCGAAGAGTTTTAAACTTTAAGATCACACAGACTTCAAGTCTAAATCAGCCTGCTGTCTGTTTATGATTTCTTATCAATATCTTCAATATTTTAAATAATATTTCTGTTAATTCATGCAGTTTGCTGGTTTAAATGTCGTTTCAGAGGCTGCTGAAATAATCCAGCCTATATAAATATCTGTTATTGCACTTTCAGATATTTCTGACATCCACAATAGAATTAAGCACACAAGAAAAAACAAAAATGGCCCCATTCAGTTATTTAGCAATCTGATCTGAGCGAGGAATCGGCTCCTAACAGGATTACGATTGAATTCTCGCTGAGCTTCCCGGACTGAGCGGCGTCTCACTTTTCCTGCTGTTACAGTAAAAATCTGCAGGCGGCTCGTAGGAAAAACGTGTTCGTCGGTCACATTTCATTCTCAGGTTCAGGATTCACGGTGATTCTCCTCCTTCTCTGGCAGTCACACACATCTCTGCAGCGTTTCTGATGAGCGCAGCGTGGTGCGGTGCCTCCACCGCTCAGACTGAACTCCCGTCGTGAGCCGACATGAAACTGAAGGCTCGGCAGATAGAAAAGACGTTTGATGCCTTTTTTGTTTGAAGCAGCGGGGTCATCCTGGGTGTCCTGAGCTACTGGTGAGACGATGGCGTCCGTCCCAGTGAATCTCCGTCAAGGAGACAAAGCAAACACGCTGTTTAATTCAAACGTACACGTGGTGTGTATAGACCCAGAGGAGAGCCAGATGAGATCATTTCACCCTGTAGAGCCCAAATATGATGCAAAAATTAAAAGGTCTTAATCTTTAGTAAGAAAATGGACTAAGGATTCATTTGCAGGGCTGATTGCTCATTTATCCACTTAACAGTCATTTTATAATATTTATTAATAAATCTGTTTTTACAAAAACTGGTTTTCATTTTAGTCCCAGTCTGTAGCCACGTTCAGTTACAGCGATAGTCTCAGAGACAATTCTTACATGGACTGTTAACTCAGTTTGTTAGCTAATGTTAGCTCAGTTTGTTAGCTGATGTTAGCTCAGTTTGTTAGCTGATGTTAGCTCAGTTTGTTAGCTGATGTTAGCTCAGTTTGTTGAGCTCAGAGCACCGGGGGAGTGTTAGTGTTTGTACAACCAGGAAGAAGAAGAAGAAGAAGAACGGACATAATGGCAGAGAAGAAGAGAGTGAAGAGGACGCTGACGGAGGAAGCTAAGAAGAGAAAAGGAGAGAGTGAGCGAGCAAGAAGCCGCCGGACAAGAGTAAATCTGGGACTGACTTTTAGTGGTTGGTGAGAGCTTGGTGAAATAAAAGGCTGAAAGACAGACGCCGAGCTGGGCTGACTGCTGTTGGACTAGTCAGTAATATTAGCTGCTGCTGTGTCTGCTGTTGTTGTTGCGTTGATGCATCGCAGTGAGGTTTCTTTGAGTCCTTTCTGAGACTCTCAGCTTCCTCAGCAAACACTTGAGAGCAGCTTCATTAAGAGGCTGACGGCTCTCATCACTCTGTCAGCCTGTGAGATGACACACATGAACTCAGAGACCGAGGCCTCACAGTGAAGTGTGGAGCCTCTTCTGCTGTTTGTGTTTGCACGCTGCAGAGCGACGACAAAGATCTGAACGTGAATGTCTCATAAAAATGTTTTTCCACGTTCCAACACTCAGACTAAAACATCTTCAGAGATTCAGATCTCTGCAGCAGGACGAGGACGTCTTCCTCAGACCGTCCGGTCATTTTCAGGGAGCCTCGAAGCCTCTGACAGGTCAGTGTTCATGGATGACATTTCATTTACAGATTCAGTACATAACTGATGTATTTCATAATGTCATCCATGTTTCTAACGTTCCAGAGCCAACACAAACACACTGAGGTGAACGCCAAGCTTTCCCCCTCAGAGCGTTTGTGTTCGTTCACGGCCGACTGGTGAATCACGCCGCCGCCAACCGGGATCTTCTAGATGGATACTGAGTCTTCCACAGTGTGGAAATGTCACAGAAAAGGCATTACAGGGTGTTGTGTGTGTGTGTGTGTGTGTGTGTGTGTGTGTGTGTGTGTGTGTGTGTGTGTGTGTGGAATTGGATGCAAGTGTATTAAATATACAAGGTGTGTGTGTGTGTGTGTGTGTGTGTGTGTGTGTGTGTGTGTGTGTGATCATATCTTCAGTTTTATCAGTCGAGATTAAAGATTAAACACAGACACACAGACTGAATATACCAGGCTGCATGGTGGTGTGGCGCCCTCCATTGGAGCACTTTAACCCCACTACAGCCTCCATCAGGAGGCGATCACTGCTCAGAGTTGCTAATATTAACTCCACTGCTCAGCTGAGTACAGCTCAGTTTGAGGCGCTTCATATCTGCTGGCTGTTGTAGATATTTTACATACCTGAGTGCTGTAAACTGACAGATATCAGTATGCCTCTTTTTCATACTACTCAAACTTCTGCTTGGCTGAGTTTGGTGAAAGTCATGGAGAAAGGTCGTGTGGTAAAACAAACTGACGTGCTGGTGTTCATCGGTGTGTCGCCTCTGAGTCTTATGTATCTTCATTTTGACAAGAGTGAAAGGACGAAGCGATGCGTTGAGAAAGTAATACAAACCTTCACCTGCTGAAGCTCTCAGAGGATTTATGAAGAGGAATCTCCGGCTAAATCCTCTCCCTCCATCTCCCTCCATCTCCCTCCATCGATAAAAGGCTTAGACAGGTAATTGTGTCTCGGCTCTTGATCGTACCACCTCCCTTCCCCTGGACGCCCAACAGCTTCAGTTTTATCAGCTCCACCCCTGAGACGGAGGCTGTTTGGTGATGGTGAAGAGTGGTGCACTTCCTGGATTGAAAGTTTATCATTTAGGAAGAGTGTCAGTAAATAAAGTTTTGTTTTTATGGCTGCTGGATGACGTGTTGTCTGTAGATTCAGGGTTTAGGACATCGGATTGATGATCGATGGGCTCGTCTTCAGAGATTCATCGTCTGGAGGTGGAGGGGAGGATGGAGGCTGAACGGAGGAGGAAGAACAGACTGAATATTGGGCTCATTTGTCACCTTGTAGCCTTCCTCCCCTCCATTCATCCATCCTTTCCTACTTCCCTTCCTCCTTTTTCTGACTCCCCACAAGTCCTTCTTTCTGTTCACTCCTGTCTTGTGCCATCTTATTTGCTTTATTTGTCCTCCATCTTCTTCTGTGTCCCTCCTCGCCTCCTCACTCCCTTTCTCTCCTCCTCTTCCTCCCTCTGTCTGCGGTTGATTTCTCCCTTGCGGTGGCTGTAATTCGCCCAGAGATGGATGGGCCAGCGCTGCAATCATCCCCCTCCCTGCTGCTTTTGATGGATCTCCCGGCTCGGACGTCGGAGTCATTCTTTTGAGCCGCTCGGCGTTAGCTACCCCCTCAGTGGTAGACTGATGAAACAGCCGGCTGGAGGTGGTGAAGCTTCTGTTTTAATGTGTTTCTAAAGGCCCAAATGTCACTGGATGTACTCTCAGGCTCCACATTATGGGCTTCTAAGTAGGACCACCTGATGGTCCTCTGAAGGACATCGCCCAACAAGTTGCTGGTCCCTGCTGATTTTTGGGAAATGCACCGCTTGGTTTCACCTTGTCCTCATGGGGGCTTCTTTGGGGTTCAGATCTGGAGGTCATGTTGGTCATTTGAGTAAACTGTAATGTTCTCTGTATCCTGTTGAGATGATGATGATGGATTCGAGGCGTTTATCCTACTGCTAGCATTCTTTTCTTTGTTGAGACTTTTGGTTGGTTGGCTGGTTAACGCTGACATTTCCTGAGCTAACTTTGCTTTAAATTCGACACTGAGAAACATTTTAAGGGGCTGTCTTTGAGTGTGAATGAGGCCGTAGCCCACCGTCACTGCAATGGTTTGTCACGCCAACAGAAACTCAACTTTTAACCAAATTGTCATTTTCAATCAGACTGAAGCGTCCTTCTCTGTCACTTCTTACTGATGAGGGAATGAGAAAATAATTTGAGTTTGAGCAGCTCTCACCACTCAAACTGACTGCAGAAGAAGTATAAAGCAAGAAATAAAGACATCATTTGGTGGGAGACTTCAGCACAGGTATACGCTGTTATTAGTATTTATGGCATTAGTTGAGCTGCAGGGCCTCAACAGGCAAGTCAACATGTCACAACAAGGATACGTCATTTGTCACATCCCCATCCCGAAGAGGTTCGTCAAGCTAGCAGACATGTCTAATTCACACGACGACCTTTAAAGGTCATTGACAGGTAAACGTGAACACAGGTCATTTAAACAAGCCTCTCATCGTGTTTGTCTGCTGAGGACGTCCTCTGATCTACAAAACAAACTGAACCATTCAAACACAGAACACAATGAGCTGTTTGACTATTTAAACATCCATCAGTTTATCACAGCCAGGGCGGAGCACCAAGGCCATCCAACCTCTGACAATAAAACACTCAACTCCTTTCTGTGTAATCGAAGACTCTCCATGAACTTTCCTTCAAATCAAATCTCAACATTTTCTGTCGTTCTTCCTTTGAATATTCAGGATTTCATCTTTGACTGCATCGCTCGCTCTCTCTCTCTCGAGGTTAAAAGAATAAATCCTTTTGTCTGTTTGCTGTGACGAGATTTCAGATGTGCGTCAAACATCTCGTACCTTCCCACCTGATCATTTCCCTCGCCTCCTCCTCCTCCTCCTCCTCCTCCGTCTCGGAAACGTGAACCCTGGGATTTCATCCGACTCAGTTTCCATTTCCTCCCTTTGTCCTACCCTACATGAATATTTAAATGAGAAATACTGAGCTTCCATTGCCTCTGCAGCAAATCCACTATCTACAGTCGGATCATAATTCAATTTGAGCATCGCGCGTTTATCACAAAGTGCAGAGTGTTTTCTTGTCGGTGGTTTGATGTTTATAAGGCAGCGCCACAGGGAAGGTGAACGCGCTCGAGATGATGCTATCTGATGTGCTGGAATCATCTGAGATCACACTGTTGTATGAATGATGGTCAATGACCATGAATAACCTCCGTCTGAGGCTCAAAGTGACATTTTCTACCAAGCATAAGAGACTTGATACCATCTACAGCATGTTATAACATCACAAACGTGAAGATTCAGATCAGACGATGTTGGTTGATTCTACAGATCAGGATTCTTCTCTACAGATGTGTAAACACAAACAAAGCAGGAAAAATGAATAGACAGATAAATAAATAATAGAGAACATTTCTCCCTCCTTGGAGCACCAGCTGTGCGTTACGAGCCGTGGGTGGGAAAAGGCAATTACAAAAGGCAAGACGAATGTATGCGTACGGTTATATAAAACATTTGATATACGGGGGCAGTTTAATGTGCTTTATATAAACCATTAACGTCCATGAGTGGGAGGTGTGACACAAAACAAATACAAAGCAGAATACTCATTTCATATAAAAAGGTTGTAATGATTTTAAAAATACAGAAATCGAGTCGGAGGTCGAGTGAAGGTTTGAGGTGAAGTGTGGAAAGTTCAACCTCTTCTGATATAAAGACGAAGGGCAACAATTCATCCATGAAGTCTTCAAAGGTTTGATGATTTTATGGAGTGATACTGACCTGTCACATACACTGGCCTCGGCTTATATGTTGTCTGGCGTGTGAATTTGAACAGCAGGACGAGCGTGTGGCAGTTCTTCAAAAAAAAGGTTCATATGAGCGAGTTCTGGTCCACATGAGCTGGCTTGACTTCTGGTTCTGTTTAGGAGGAAGGTTCAGGAAGGATCGAGGTCACGGCTGAATAAAACACAGAGCTAATTCTGGGTAGTAAAAGTCGTCATAAGTTACACAGATGTTTTCTTTATCAGTTGGACTTTAATATGTCCAGCACTGAGACCAAGACCAGATCAAGACTTTGAGGGTCGGAGATCAGACCAGGACTGAGGACAGCTGAAACTGGAGCTGTAACAGGTAGTTCAGGTTACGGAAATTTGCTGAATCTGAAGCGTTTTGCTAATGTTAGCCAGTTAGCTCTGCTAGCTTACCTTAGATGACCTTAGGAAGGTTGACGTGGTCTCAGACGGCTCAGTGAGCGTCGCCCTGCAGGATCCGCACACTGCTGCGTGCTGTCTGTGCTGCAGAGGAACTTTTTTATAGTTTGCTGAGAGTTTTTTTATTCCTGAAGATTTTGCTGACATCTCCTCGCAGACACCCACAGCCTCCTCGCCGGCCTCCATCACTCACTTTCATGTGTGTGAACAGTGTGGCTGAGGGCGGTGTTGTACTCCTGACAGGTGGATGAGGCTGAGACAGTGTTTGAATATAAATACACTCCCAGGATGACGCACACAGACCAATAAAAGTCAAACATGAAACAGTCTGTGGTCTAGAATATGTTTTTATCAAAGTATGCATGGCATCATGGGAGTCTTTGCGGTCTGAGTCCAGGTTGTTCTCGACCCCAGCCGCTGCTAGAGAACAGCTTCATGCCTAAAGGGTCAATATGAACTGGATTAGATGATCTGATGATTTTGAGGGCTGGAGACCAAATCAAGACTTTGAGGGCTTCAGGAACCTGTGGGTGACGTCACGGGTCAGTCCTCTCTTTATACCGTCGTTACCAAATGAAGCTGTATAACGCACCAACAAAACAACCGTGGATGAGCAGCAGCCCAGAATTCGATCGCAGCCTGTGGTTATTTAATGTTTCCTGTCACTCTTTGTCACAAAAATCAAGATTTTGATGAGAACTAATCATAATCACATCTATGTGTCTTTAAAGGTCGTTTAAATGTTCAGCTGCTTCAAGCATGGTCCCTCAACCTTCTGTTATTAAATACAAGCGAGCCCTTGAGGAGCTTTTTTGTTTGCTTCCTTGTTGCACGCGTCCGGGCCAGATAATCCTGCTGACAGACTGCTGAACCCGGCCAGAACTCCAGGCCACAGAGAGACAACAAAAACTGATTTTTAAGCAGTATAAATTTAGATATCCGTCTGGCCGGGTCCGCAGCAGAGCGACGGGGAGGCTGTAAATTTATGGGTCATCATCTGTTTTTGTGCACGCGCCCTTCAAGGTTCAAAAGCAGGACGTGGTAATGCAAGTCAATGAGCCCACCAGCCATTCAGAGCCATGATTTTCAAAGCAAGCAAACACTTTGGCCATGTGCAAAACGCATAAATAACAAGCGCAGAGTTGAGCAGATTCATGTATGAATGTGTAAATGTGACACAGACATCAGCCGTCAGGAGGCTCTGTGTCTCTCTGTCAGACGTCACTTTGACAGTTTCAGGTGTTGAACTTTGTTTTCTAACTTTACAGTCACGATTCTTCATATTTACGATATTTACGGCCCCTCTGCGCCTCCTGGCAGGTCGAGCCGCCTGTGCTCAGATAAATGTGGAACGTTGGATCATTTGGTTGGTCTTTTTCTAGTCCTGTGTGGGTTTAGTCTGGAGCTTCAGTCTGGGTCAGATTTATTTGTACAGACTAAATATCATAAACTGTCTCAGTGTTTGTCTGAAAAGTCATCAGGTGAACCAGCTCTCAGCTTAACAGACAGTGTCCATCCATGGTACTGTTGTACTAATTAATCAATTAGCCAACTTGTTTAAAACATTTTTTAAGCAAAGATGCTAAATCTGATCTTACTTTTAGGATCTGATCAGTTATTTGGACAAAACAAAACATTTGAAGACAGAAAGACCAAGACAAGACCAAGACAAGACCAAGACAAGACAAGACCAAGACTTTGAGGGTCGGAGACTGAGAAGTATATTCCTTTACTTATTTATGACATTTTATACACAGAACAGAAAATGTTGTCAGGCGACGGGTTGACGGCGTGGAGTGAGAACGCTGTTCCAGCTTTCATCTGCTTGACAAAGGCCGAGGATTTAATCAGGAGGGCTGAGGGCGCTCTTTAATCTTGTAGATTACTCATCTCACAGAAGGTTTAGGTGCAGATTTAAGTACACAGAGTCACCAGAGGTGAGACTTACTGTGGCGGCGGTTTGTGTAAATTCCTCATTTGGGGTTACATTATAGACGTTCTCACTCCCAACTTATTTCATGGGGACACAAAACATGCCCAAGAAGTCTGAGTGGGAATCCAGCTGTTGTCAGGTAAACCAGGTTTCTTGTTTAAATCGTATTAATAAAGATCCAGTTGTGGCTGAAAGTCGACCGTCCAGGTCACGTACACATGTAAACACTCGGGTGAAGTCACTGTAACCTTCGAGGCTTTTCTGGTTCCAGGTTTTGTCATCGTCGGTGTGTTGGATCACGTTTTCCTCTGAACACAGAGGCCGGTAACCCGAGCCGCTGCTGACAGGCCCACATTAGAGCCGGCGGCGTCTCGTCTTCTCTGTCAGAACGAGGGGGTAATCCCAGGTGGCGATGGACACGCAGCTCGAGCCGACGTCCCATTGGCTGAACTTACTGCCCATCAAAGAGATGATGTTTCTAAAGAACCTGCGGCAGGAGGAATCCGTGGAGAGGCGAAGCCGGCATGTTGTTGTTGTGGTTGAGTCCTTTTTGGTTGGTCTTACCTGGGCAGGTGCAGTGGAAACAAGAACTACTTGAACAGCTCTGAGTGAACGTCAGCCCGACGCGCTGCTGGTGGATTTACTTTGTGATGTTCTGAAGGACCGGTCGAGCCTTTGTTGACTCGAAGGCTTCATGTCTGAAGCCGTGTGAGCCTGTGAAAACACAGTTTGGATAACATTGGAAGCCGCTCCCGTCATGCCGTCTCTCTGTGTCTACCTGAGACGGGGCATCCTGAGGCAGTACAGGCAGGTGCCTCGGACCGAGGCTGACGGAGCCTTCAACTACAGCCGAGCCGCCAACAGGCGAGGCCTGCTGAACTCCGGTAGGACGGACGTCAAACCCTCCATCAGATCATTCACAGCTTTATTTGAATTTTTATTATTTAGTGTAGCTGCTCTTTAGAGGAAGTACTTTCCTTTCTGTCTCCTCAGTTGTAGAAACACTCTTCTCTCTCTTTTTAATATTTACAGATTCAAATCAGAGTTTAGACTTTATTATAATCCTGAAATATCAAGTTGAAAAGCTGGAAGTCGAGTGTTGTAGTGACGGTTACCGCTGAATGTCTGAACAGTTTTTAACAGTTTTTAGCGTCTTTCTGGAATAAAAAACATGTTTTTATTTTGCAAAGTAAGATATTTAAAAGATCCTGATTCATTATTATTACTAGCAGCACCATTGCTAACAGCAGTTGTTGGAGGAGCTGGTGCATCCACCTGTCTTCCTCTTCGGGTCGTGGTGGCAGCAGGTTTAGCAGAACGTTCTAGACGTTCCTCTCCCTAGCAACACGTGCCAGCTCCTCCTGGAGGACCCTGAGGTGTTCACAGGCTAGATGGGCTATGTGGTCCATCCAGCAGGTTCTGGGTCTGCTCCGGGGTCTCGCCTCCAAATTTAAGGTGCCCTGGAGGATCCGGTTCAGATGTTGAACCATCTCAGCTGGCTTCTTTCCATGCAAATGAGCGGCGACTCTACTCCGAGCTCCTCACCCTGAACCTGGAAGCTCATTTCAGCTGCTCGTCTCCTCGATCTCGTTGTTTGGGTCACAAGCTCGTGACCGTCAGCGAGGGTTAGATGGAAAATCGAGAGCTTTGGCGTCACTGCTCCCGTTGAACCGACCCGTCCATGTTCTGTAACGTTTCTCAGACTTATCCTTCAAACTGGTCCTGATGTTGGTCAGTCGTGATAACTCGGCTCCTGCCTTCAGCTTCGTGTTGCTCTCAGTGTTTTTCACACTTTGTGTGCTTGCTGGTCGTCCTCTGTGGGAATCGATAAAAAATAAAGATTATGTTGTAGTCCACTCGGGTCGGGGCAGAGCGGCAGTCTGCTCCGTGATGAAAAATCTCTACCCAACATGCAACTGTGATGAAAACGCGTGTTAACCAAATGTTTAGATTCAAAGACTTGTAAACACTCAGACGGTCTGACTGTCCTGTCATGGCGTCCGTGTGGCGGCGGGTGGTTGCGTGAGTGTTTACATTGTGTTAATCTCTCTGTGTCTTTGTGTTGCGTCGCAGCAGGATGATGGATCTGACGCTCTGTAATGGCCTCTTCTCGCCGTGTTCGGCTGTAATTTATCAATCCGCGCGACCGCGAAAATCTCTGGATCTCGGGCCGCTCCGCGCTGTGATTATGCAGCCTTCTCTGCCGATCTATAGCTGGACGCTCAAATTGATGCATCGCCTCTATTACAGTATTGAGGCTGCAATGCTCTCTGCAGAAATGGGTTTTAATGTAATTTGGAGCTGCTGTCATTCATTTTCTGCCTCCACACAAACAGATAGGCCGAGCGGGAATGAATGCAGGAAATATATAGATTTGTTTTTTTAATGCCAAGGCGTCATAAAAAGAATATTCTAACAGGAATCATCGTCGTCTGCATCAATTTATCAGAAAATAAAATGATGCACATCACGAGGACAGTCATCATATCAGCTGATGGCGAGCAGAGAAAATCCTCCCATTTAAAAAGCGACTGAACGTTTGACGTTTTTCATCATGAATAATATCAGGATGGGTGTCGATTCATTTTCTAATAACTGACTTATTCAGTAAATGTTTGTTTTCTGCAGTAAACCGTCAGGCTGCTGCTGATAACGTTCAGTGTTTCAGTCACACGTCGCTCAAACGTTACAGAAACTGAATGAACGGAAGAAGTGTTTTATATATAAACCTTAATTATTATATTCTGTAATAATTTAATGTGAGTGTTCAAATATGCAAATGACGTCCGTCCCTCATTATTTTCTGCAGGTCCTTAAAAATCTGTTTAACTCTGCGTCCACACTTCAGCTGCTGAAAGCTCTGCGAGGTGGACGCTGACAGATAAAAATGAAGAATGAACTTTTAAGGTTTGTTTCTGACTCGAACCTGTGATCGTCTTCCCTGCACCACGTGGAGGCAGAGTCAGCTCCAGGCAGTCAGTCGGTTTTATATCATTGTCGTCTCAGCCAGACACTTGAACCAAACTCTCATTCATGGCGATTAGTCTTCACCCTGAGTGGCTGTAAATGAGCCAATCAGAGGCCGGGTAGTGAGTGATCTGTCCGTCACCTCCCGTCGTCTCAGCAGCTCCGTCCTCGGGGGGCCGGTCTGTCTGCTGCTGTCTCTGAACGCCCCGTGTGTCCAGGTAGAGCGGCGGCCTCGCAGGTGTTCTCGTTTAATCTTCCACGTCGACACACACACGCTGTGACGCTGCAGGAGCACTGTGTGTGTGTGTGTGTGTGTGTGTGTGTGTGTGTGTGTGTGTGTGCACCTTTCCAAGTGTGGAGGTTCTTAGTCGGAAATAACCGGGTCGGGCTTCCATGATGTCGCTGCAGCGGAGCGACGGCGCTACAAATAAGATCGTTTTCACCCAGAGCTGTTTGTTCTGCTGAGCGCCGTGTTTCCCTCCGTCCCTGAAGCAGACGCTCACTGATATCATGACTTTGCTCGCGGCTAATTGCTTTGGGAATCAATGCAGATACACTGCTCACTGATAAACACGCCATGCTTTCCCACATTTACCGTCAATTCTGCCAAAATCAACTTCAGAAATCACTGTAGGAAACATTTCACCTGCACAGAGCACACAGAGGCATTCAGCAACTGTACAGTGTGTACAGCCCCAAGTGAAGCTGGTCAAACAGGCTGTTTACTCTCTGTCAGCGGTCAAACTTTAAAGTCTTGAAGACATTTAAAGGACCCACAGAAACGGCGTGTGAGCAGACAGTTGTGTGCGGTCGTGCCACTCCCAGGCTGCAGGGGGCGTTGTTGTTTTTCCCTCAGCTGTATCTGGTTACATTGATGAGCAGCTGGATGTGGTTGAACCTGCTCTCAGCCGCTTCACCTCACTGGCTGTGCGTCCTCATTGTTTTCATGTAAAGGGACACCGTGTTGTCGGATGGACGGATCGCCTCCAGCTTCGCTGTTGTCGCCGCTCATCTTTCAGTCACTTCCTGTGATCAGCCACGTGCCGCCGCTTCACAGAAACCTGGGCCGACTCCAAGACTGTTTGGACTGTGTGAAATCTAGAAGGCCATTCATTATGTGAAACATTAGTCTCCATTCATGTAAAGGAGCTTTGAGAGTTTTCCACCGCTCGGTGTATCAGGTCTTCGTTTACGTCACGAGTGTCGCCGTGGACGGAGAGAACGTCGGCGAGCTGAACTCGTTTAACAAATGAATGAGTCTGAAGGGTCGGCGTGACGTCTCAGACCTATAGACAGTAATCCTGTACGGTACAGTGACACGACGCGGGTCTCTTTGTTTAAGGAGAAACTGGAGCAGTGCTTATTGGCTTCATTAGCTCATTTAATAATTGAGCGCTCTAAGCTCAGCACTTATCGCGCCGCGGTCTTCCAGACACGTTGTCTGCTCAGCATCCTCAAACTGAATCAAATTTACTCCTGTTACCGCAGCGGAGGACGTCTGTGCGACACGCTCATCGTCTAAACGACAGAATTACGATCAAAACTCGTCAAAGTCCAGAGAAGTGTGTCAGGATGTTTGAGTTTATACTTTTTTTATTAATCGGAGAAAAGTCAGCGTCGTCTTCAAACCCAAACATGCTCAGTTCACATTGATTTAAATGGGTCAGGATGTAGAGCAGGCCGTCCTCTAATCAGAAGATCGGTGGTTTGATCCTGCTGTCCTTGTGTCAAAGTGTCCTTGGACGAGAAACTGAAGCCTTAAATTGCTCCAGGAGGTGAAGGCCATCGGTGTGATTAGCTGCTCTGCCCGGCTCAGTGAGATGTGTCGAATCACCTCGAGTGACTGAAAAAAGACATTTTAAACCAAATAAAGAGAAAATGAACTCTGATGTTTCTGTCCTGACACATAAAGAACCAAAAATGTGATAATAAAACTGAATAATCAACAAATCCTTTGAGCAGTGACACTTTATTGAAATTAGACAAAACTAATATTGTGTAATGTTTAAATGTATCTCCATTATAATGATCTGTGCAATTAGAATGAAACTCTTATTTACAGACAGTCCACCATGTTGAACCGCTGTAGATTGGGTCTTTGCTGTTAGGTGCTAGGCGGATGCAGTCAGCAACTACACCACTAGAAGACGCTAAATCCTACAAACTAGACCTTCCTGGGTCACTGCTAACGATTAAAACTGATCATTTTCTCACTTAATTATTTAGTAGTTTGGTCCATGAAGTGAAAAATGTTGATCAAAGTCCAACATGACGTCCTCGAATGTCTCAAAAACAGAAATATTCACGATTCATCAAAATATTTGGCGATTAATTTAATAGTTGAGAACAAATCCATTGTTGAATTAATTGTCGTCCATCTTCATGGATTACAGAAGCTTCCCTGACGTGTTCTCATTGTTCCGCTCTGTATTTTATCCTCTACATGAAGTACACGTTTCCTCAGGTCGTCTCATTCAAAGCTGGATTCCATTAAACCTGGCTGGTCACGCTCATGCTCGCACAGCGGCTCCCTCGCCGCCTCGCGCCCTAATGTGGCAGGTAATTGCAGGATCCATAATGAACGCTTTAACGCCCCATCTCTGGAAAGGTTGCCTTGGCGACAGGCGGTTGATGCGGCCCTCGGGGCGCTGCCGTCAAACTGTGCTGCAAATTAGCCGACAAATAAACTCTGGAGGTGTTAAGGTGACCTGACGTTACCCATAGAGGTCTGTACATATAGTGAGGGGCCCCATGGGGAGGCCTGTAAACTGTCTGAGCAGGGGCTCCTGGGAAATGAAGTGCTCCACCGACCCCGATGTTATTTATTTTCAGAGACGGGAAAGGTGATTCTCACAGGTAACGACGGTGGAGGACGGCCTCGAGAAAACCAGGTGGATGATTTTGTTTTTTGTTTCAGACATGCTGTCTTTGAAAGTTAAGCGGCGATCTCTGCGTGCTTGTGTTGGTCCGTGTTATCGAACTTGGAGTCGGTTTGGTGTAAATATGGCGGCTGCTTGTGTTTCTGTCCCTTCAGCGTCCTCGCCTTCCTTCAGCTCGGCGTGTTTCTTTTTGAGATGTTTGTGTTGGTTTTCGGTCCGTGATGCTAAATGGCTCTGCTCATTGATCGTCTGTCAGAGGAGCTGAACGCCGCCGTGACCTTTCGTTCGTGGTCTGCTGCTCCGTCAGACACAAAAGCACTGACATTTCACTGAAGGCACTCTGCTCGGACAGTCGCGCTCATTGATCAGGAAGGAACATTACAAATCTCAGCACACAGAAAGTTTGAGGATTTTTGCTGCTGGTGAACATTATGTTCTCGTCACGACGGGTAGATGACGTTTCCTGATTTGTTGGTTGCATGTTCAGTCTGTCCGTCCATCAGGATTCACTGTTGTTGGTGAAATGACCTACCAGAGACTGCAGGCCTGTATCCTGACTCAGTGCATCAGTTCAAATCCCTGTTTGTCTCATTCCCTCTAAAGGTGATGATAGTTGTCAGCAGCTGAACTAATAGTTACCAAAGTTCAGTTATAATTCCCTCGACTGCAGGACTACAGGTCCGTACTGAACCCGATACCTGCTTAAAGAGAAATGTAAACCCTGTTTCATCCTGAACGCTGCTCACATGTTGGAGAAATGCATTCAAGTCCAGAACATAGCCAGAGCTTTTGGCTGTTTCACATGGTCTTCATCAGAGTTTGCTCTGTAGTCATGGACTCCATCACTCTGAGGACTTCTAGGACGTCTTGTCCATGTTGTCTTCAGAGTTGAACGTGATGTTTTTATTCTCGACCTTTGAAACCAAACGACCTGAACTCCGGTCCGCTTACTCGTCTCTTCCTGAGCTTTCAGCTTTTAAGCCAACATGAACGATGCGTCCGATGGGATTTGAACATGTGTTCATTGGAAAGCAAACTCCATCTGCTGATAATGACAGTTTGATATGAAACGGACGGGAAGGAAAGGTCCAGTAGTGTTGCTGGTCGTCTTTTAGAAATCCAAACGAGTGTTGGACATGTCACCATTTCTCTGTGACTCTTTCTGTCTTAAAGTGTGTTTCAGGCTGTCGTTTGGTCGTGAGCTCATCAGCAGACGCTGCTTTCTCACTTTGAGTTTACTCGGATATCAGCGGACGCTCCGCAGTCGGTGCAGTCTGCGGCTTCCTGTTCGTGTGTAATCGTTCCCACCGTGACTTTAACTTGTTCACCCCACAGCGCCGAGCCACGACTCACCCTGATGACTCATCACTTCTTATTGACTCAGAGGCTGCGGCTGCTGCTGGTAATACTAATTCATGTCAGTCAATAGGAGTTGACCTATCGCAGCCACTTCTTGAATCCAGAGTAATTTTGGATTGAAGAGTTCAGGATGAGTCAGAGGAAGAGAACAGAAATCTGTTTTTCAGGCCGTTGCACCTCCGGGTCGCCTGCGTTCATTTATCAGGTGGAGGATGTGATATCGAGCTGCTGCGCCTGCGTTAGGGAGTGAAGATGAAGCGCCTAACACTTCATTGTTTTCACTGTCAGGTTTCCTAAATAGTTAGGAGCTCGATTTTCTCGTCTCTCGGCTTCTTGTGTCGCCCTGTCAGAGCTGATGGCCGTGCTTTATGATAGAGGTCAGTGCTGCCTTTGCTAATCGCCACGTCTTTGTGTGTTTCAGGAGTCTGCGGCTGCTGCGGCCCGCTGAGGCCGAGGTACAAACGCCTGGTGGACAACATCTTCCCCGAGGACCCCAAAGTAAGTAACAGCAAGCGATGCACATCCACAATTAAGTGGAAGTTATTTCAGCAGCGACATACAAGGTCAACATGTAATCTATGACCCATCAGACTGAATCCTAACGTCCTCGGCGGCTCTGTGGCCTGTAGCTGCCCTCAGAGGAGAAATCCATTTCTTTAAACAGAGATAAACGAGGCAGCTGATCAGAGCACAGATCCAGCAGAAAGGAAAGTTATGTAGCACCTTGTAAAAGACTTGAATTGATACGTAAGCAGCTCTGTCAGGTGGGTGAAAAATGGGAGATTATCACTGAAAATTTAAGATGTTTAATCTGAGCACAGCGTCTGTCCATCCCAGCTGTTTGTTGCCATCTCTTAAAGGATTGTAGATGAACTCAGTCCTTTAATGCGGTTCTACCAAGAACCCGTGAGTAGAGTGAGATCCTCGAGGTTTAACCTCTGCAGAGCACGAATATCAGCAGAAGTTTGGCCTCTAGTTTTCAGTAACAACTAACATGTTTAATATGTAACTACGGTTGCAAAGGGGTGGAATGTTTCTGGTAAATTTATGGAAACTTTCCACAGAAAGTTAAGCTGGGGAATTTTCTCCATGATAATTATGTAAATTTATGTAAATTGTAAAACATACATAACATAACAAAACATACATAACATGCAGCTCTAATCTGGCCGTCATTGTGGAGGAGACGTCTGTCCCATAAATCTGAGCACCGCTGTCACTGCGTCACACTCTGTATCGGTGTATTAACACTGTTTGTGCCCACTTGTTATCACAGACGCCGCAGAGCTTCACAGCCACAACACAGAAATAACTGAACACATGAAAGCTTCAGACTTTGATAAATCCGACTATTTAATGTGACGTGACTCTGATAACAGGACCATGCTGACTTATTATCACACGTTTGATTCCTCGACCTCAGTTAATTAAAACGTTGAAAGTGTAAGTGGTTCGTCCCGCACACACGAGAGCG
The DNA here is from genome assembly GCA_028641955.1 of Protonibea diacanthus. Lineage (NCBI taxonomy): Eukaryota > Metazoa > Chordata > Actinopteri > Sciaenidae > Protonibea > Protonibea diacanthus. Next base: position 24,091,116 of record CM053988.1, read on the forward strand.
GTTCTTCTGTTTTTTCATCCTCCCCCCGGTTTCTTCTCGAGGGCCTCGCTGTAAGCAAACAGGTGCTGTGGGAAAAGGAAACGCTCGACTGGTCGAGACCTCGTCAAATTAATTATCACTTGCTGAGAGCCCGAGGAGCTGAAAACACTCGGGGGACAGCCGGCCTCGAATTAACTCCCCTCCTTACGTATCACACCTGGCCACAGTTTATTTATACTGAGTGTCTGTTGTCATCTCCAGAATGACGCTGAAGTTCACGTCGAGTCTTTTCCAGTTTTGTGAGACCCGAGCGTGAGCCGGTATAAATCTGAGCTTCACTCTGCAGTTTGACTTCAGTTTGGACTTGGACCTGTGGACAAAACAAACATTCACAGACAGTTTCACTTTAACGTATGAGCTACATTTAAACAGGGACAGCACTGACATGTTTATTTTGCATTTTAAATTGGAGCCTGAACATTGGGAACTATTTTGAGCAGTGGATTAATCCACAGCAGCAGGATGGTGTGTGTGTGTGTGATTGAGTCAAACTACAGTGTGTGTGTTCTTGGTAATGAAGGAACAAGGTTCTTTGGCACCACAGAAGAAGAAGATCTGTCAGGCTTTGATACACACCGTACTCGTCAGAGGATCAGTGGAGTTTGTTGACGGCCTCCCTTCAGTCCTCTGAGTGAATCCGGTCTGCCTTGTGTTTTCCCGTCAGGATGGCCTCAGTAAATCGGACATGGAGAAGCTGACCTTCTACGCCGTGTCGGCTCCAGAGAAGCTCGACAGGATCGGGGCTTACCTGGCCGAGAGGCTGAGCCGAGATGTGGTGCGACACCGCTACGGGTGAGCGACACTCGACCTCGAGTTTTCTTTCTGTCTAAGCAGACCGAGTGCACAGCTGCAGCTTAAACATGAAGTTTATTCTCAGTGTCACTGATCAGTCAAAGAGACACACTGAATCTTTCTGAATCTTTCTGAATCTTTCTGAATCTTTCTCTGATCTCTCCGCTGACATCCATAAATTCAGTCAGATCATATAAGAAAGACGCTTCATGTATCTTCATCTTTCCTCACAGTAATCAATACTTTTCCTTCAGTGTCCGTGTAATCCAGGTAATCCAGGTGAAGGACATAAAAACATAGTTTGAAGCTCTGAGCTAATTCGCTGACTCCATGGCAACAGTGCTTCACTTCCTGTCGGAGGAGGAGGCGGCTGGTTTAATGCAACGTGAGCAGCAAACGTTCGCACACCTGATCTGTAGTGTCAAATATCAAAACACAGAAAATAAAGTCCTGAGCTTTGTGTTGTAGACACCACAACCAGAGACATACGTCTATTATGCTTTTATTTTGGCGGGTTTCCACCCTGTTTCCTCTGTAACCCGCCCTCAAAGCACCTCTCGGCTCTCACTGCTCAGACGGAGGCTGTTTGAGTTCACAAAACACAGATGACCTACGCTCAGCACTGCACCTGAATGCATCCTGTGTAGACACAGGAAGCTGCTGCTACGGGAGCGTCCTTCATAAAAACGTCCTTCAACATTATTTTATTTTATTTTTCTGAGCAGCCAAATTTCTAATAATAATAATAATAAGTGTCACGCCTCAGTAAGCGATGTAATGACGCCATTAACGAAGCAGCCTGATGTTAAAGACGGGTTAAGTGACATTTAATAACACAAAGAGAAGGAGGCTCCAGAGGAAGCGTCATTAAACTCATCAGAACGTGTCCGCTGATATTAAAAGTCTTTCTCCTGAACCGGTTAGTGTTTCTGCTCCTGGAAGGTGATTAAAGAGAGAGACAGAAAAACATCCTGACGTCTTTCTGAAAGGAGACAGACAGCTTTGAATCAAAGCACCGATTATAACGTCAGAAATGTTTAATTATCTGAGACTTTCACGTCTTTCTGTAAGCGTCCTCCTAAAACAGGAAGTGATGAAGCATCATGCTGCTGTTGGTGTGAAGACCAGCTGAGCCTCACACACTGTGCAGACTGTTGTTAGCAGCTAGTTCATGACCCGCTGGATGCTAATGTGTATAATTATAGAAAATGATCGTAAGTTGTGAAACACCTGGACGTTGAGCTCCGCCCTCGCTCTCGTGGTGCAGGTACGTGGTGATCGCCATGGAGGCTCTGGACCAGCTGCTGATGGCCTGTCACTCTCAGAGCATCAAACCCTTCGTGGAGAGTTTCCTGCACATGGTGGCCAAGCTGCTGGAGTCCAGAGAGCCGGACCTGCAGGTCCTGGGAACCAACTCGGTAAGACAAGAGCTTCAAGAAGTGACAGCGAAACTTTCCAGCGAGCTCTTCATCGTATAGAAAGTTTCACTGGGTTATTTTTGTGACTGCTGAGCAGAAGTCCGGGAATTTGTTGACAGACTGTTTCCTGCTTTAAATTCAAAGTTATTATAATTTTTATGTTTTCTTGTTTATGAGCGCGGCTCATGCGACGCCGTACCTTCATATAAATTTGATTTATTATCTCATTATTGTCGCAAAACATGAAGTCTGTTCAGATCCTGTGAGCTGTTTGTGTGAAATGTTTGAAATGAGAGAATCCATCCTCAGTGATTTGGCTGTAAAGGCCGACTCAAATTAACACACACACACACACACACACACACACAAACAAACAAACAGAAACATAAGACACATCACTCAGCCGCAGCCCGGAGCTTCATGTCGCTGCTTAAATACCTAATTTAACTTTGACTCTGGCGGTGGAAATGGCCCCATACCATTTCCTGTGAAAGACTCTGTGAATTATTATTAGCCTCTATAAGCCGCCAGCAAATGTCAGCCTCATTTCTCCTCCTGAGTTCTGAAGGTGAACCCAAACTTGTTCTCAGCCCGGCGTCCTTGCCATTGTTGGCGGTTCATCTGAGCAGGAAACCGAGCCGAAGGTTCAGATGTGAAAGCCTCTGCATTATTTATGTGTGGTATTTAGACTCTGACAGACGGACGCACATGCAGGTAGGTTAGTCGGGAGGATGAGGCGTGGGCGGGCGGGTGGAGGCGCACACCGCCTTTAGGTGAGCGCCGTGTTAATTGAATTCTCCTCACGGCGCCGGCTACAAAGCCGAGAAGCTGCGTTTAATGTCGCCGTTTGGTTTGTTGTTAGCTGAAGAAAACTCTGCGCTCGTGTTTGTTCTGTCGGGTAATTATCGAGTTTAATGAGTTTGTCTGAGCGTGTGCAGAACAACGGGCTCCACAAATTACAGCAATTTTGTAGACGGACTGTTTGAAACCAGACGGACGTTTTCAGCTGCGAATAATTAGCTCCAAACGTGCAGAGCTGCTCAGCAAGCAAGAGAACGCCTCCTTCGTCTCGCTTTACTGCGGAGCAGCCAGGAAATAGCAGGAAAAAGGTGTTCTATGATTGGCCACATGGTGGCGCTGAGAGTTCCAGAGTCACATCAGAAGTTCATTTCTCGTTCCTCGTTTTATAATTTAACTTTCCACCAACAGGTGAAGAGAAGCGCTCGTGTTTGGAGGCGATAAATCAGCCTGTAAATAAATAACACAAAGATCGATCTAACGTGACATATTCATTAGAAACACGCAGCATCCGTCACGTTAAAGTAACTCTCTCTCTCTCTGCTACAACAGAACAGCGTTTCTTTTTTACCCCGCCCAGCGTGAGTGTGTAACTTCAGTATAAATGTGTGTGTCACACACTTTTCTCTCCTGTCGGCTGTTTCCAAATTTATCTGCCCGTTAACTTTGTCACAAGAAATTGGCAAACCGCGACAGCTCAGTGTCTCTTCCTCCACCCGCCACGTCGACGGAGGAGACGCTCATCCGTCCACGCTCAGACACACGAGGCCGCTGAGTCAGACACACAGCGGAGGTAATACGTCGGGTATTTATAGAGCGTGGAGCCAGATGTGTCACGCAGAGTTTACAGGAGAATCCATATTTAAGTAACAGCTCCTGGTCAGAGTTTAAGTTTAAAATGGACGGTACCACGACAGTGTGACTCGTCGTCTGTTGGCTCCTCGTCTAACGGAGACACACATCACACACACATCAGTTCACAGTGAAGTAAAGCGTGTATCAGACGGTGTAACTCCAGTGACTGCACACTGCAGCACTCTCACACAGTTTTCAATAATTAGTGTTTCCATTAGTCACTTAGACACAAAAACACGGAGTGTAAGGTTGACTCTCCTTTATCTTATTTAACCCCTCAGTCTGACCCCGTGAGTTCAAATCCCTTCAAACCGTCTCAGGCTGTCAGTGACTCAGAGGTTTGTGTGTACATGAATCTCCAGACGGTAAACATACGTTAACTTTATTTTCTCTGTGAGCCTCGAGGCGTCCGATCGCAGCTGCAGGTGAGATTTCTGATGACGTGTCAGCACAAACGAGATCCGAGCAGACGCAGACTCCCGGGCTAACCGTTAACACGCCGAGGAGTCCTTCGTCATCGTTACCTGAGTCAGGACTCAGGAGGCGGCGGCGTGTTGTGACTGTCTGCAGGAGAACACATCAACACTTCTCTGATAAACTGCAGATGCCAGGATGCCTCCAAACAACAGCCTCTGACTTCCTGTCGACCAGCGATGAGACGGAGCTGCACAAATGTCACATATGGTGCCAACACGGGAAATGAAGCAATGCAAACACGTCTGCTTCGTATAGGTGTGTGTGTGTGTGTGAGATCCTTCAATACTCTCACTCGAAATCAAAACTAATGTCGAGGAAAAAACTTGGAGAATCACTTCAGGCTACAGTCTGCACAACTTCTTGGCTTGAGTCAGCAGACCGCCGGCCTCTTCCTCCCCCTCAAACTGTCAAGCTGAGACACGAGCAGGGTCGGCAGTGAACCGGCAGCCGGGCCAGAAAAGTTCTGGATGGTTCATAAAAAGCCGTAAACATCCCTGAGGAGCTTGTTTCTCGTAGACATGCACAGAAACAGACTCAGATGATGCACTGATGATTGAAGACGAATAAAAGTTTAAACAATATTTAAGTCCTGTTGAGTTGGTGACACGTGGAGCTGGAGCTGGTCCCAGAATTCATCTTCAACTCAGTACTGTGACGCTGCAGAGTCGCAGTCGTAATTTTCAAGGTGGGAAATTAGCCGGAGCCAAAGATCCTAAAAAATCTGTCCATGCCTCCAGAGTTAGCAGAAATTCTGTTTATTGACTGAGGAACAACTCAGAGAGTCATTCTTCCAAAATAATCATTCACATTTTTGTCAAAGTAGCTTTTAGTAATTAATATTCTGCTTTTCTTTGGCTCTAATCGAAATTCAGGTTTATCATTTATCAAACATAAACATGGATTAATGTCAAATTAATCTGATTTTGTAAAAACAGTGAATTAATTCCCAAAAACATAAATCATGCATAAATGTTTTTATACCTCCGACAGATTCTGCGTCTTTATAGGAGTCAAATAAATAAATAAATAAATAATTATAACATAATTTATGGATGAACTTGTAACTGGAAAGTTTATTCTTTCACAAATATTTAACCAGATATTTTCATCCAAAATCTTTAATAAAGTCAAGAAAGATGAAGAGGCGAAAATCAATCGACTAACGTTTTAAAATCAGAGCGTCGACAGAACTTCTACATCCGAAGCGTCTGACGTCTTTCAGACCAAACAGGAAACGAGTCTTTGACCCTCGAAGAGGATTTGAACTCTGTATAAAATAAAAAATCTTTAACATCTTTGGAAAAACATTTTTTAACTGACCGCCGTGTTTCCAAACGCTCGCCGTGCTGCTGCAGCTGGATGATCAGCTCGACCTGCGTGGCTCACGGTGGATGTCTGTAAATGGATTTCAGTCTTTACCTCTCGTTACATCATCAGTATGCATAGATCAGTTAATGGCACCTTTTTTAAATGGAGCTCTTTAAAGTCGCCCGAGGGAACCAAAACAAATTGCTCTGCTGTTTGTATCAGCTTCTCATTTTCTCACTGTTGAACCGCTTTGCTAACTGCTTTGCCACGAGGCGTCTGTGAGGCATGAAGCCTGTCGCTTTTCCATTAGTCTTATTTACATGATGAAACCTCGCTCGAACCAGAATTACCCCCTCTTCACTTAAAGCACTTATCGTCTCCACGTGAACTTCAGTCAGTTCACTTCAAGTGAAACAGAGACAGAGAGCTGAAAACAGTCGAGATGCACGCCAACAAACGAGAGGCCGCGTTACCACTGAAGTTAACACAGTGCATATTCATGTTATTCACTCAATGAACCCAACATGGACAGACAATCTCTGAGTTAATCCACATTTTAATCCTAAAAGTCTAAAGAATAAACTCTGAGCTCTCGTCCTGCCGGCAAATGTCTCCGGATCAGAGCAGAATCTGGGTCGACTCGGTCCGGGTGTTTGTTCCTGATACTCAGCAGCCGCTCGGTCCTCACCGCATGGCGCTCTGCAAAGCTGCAAATTATTGGCTCATGGTTCGATATTTCAGGTCTTAATTTGACTGTGTGCAGTCTGCTCACGTTAGACGTCTGTCACGAGCTGCAGCAGCTCTGTCAGACAGAAACAGCTTTAAGTTGAATGTACAGTCAGCGTGCTCGTTTAGTTAGCGTGTAACGGTCCATCGAATAGATATTTCGCTGTGGACCGAAGTTGTGACTCACGTTGCCATGGAAACTAGCAAAAGAAGTCGTCCACTTGTCCTGTGACCTTCGTTTTTATTGGGTATATTTCTGAAAGCTTGTGATGTAAATATTGTTTCAGAGTCCGTTCAGCTGCCCACACTCTTCCCCCCTCAGCAGCACCTCATAAACACCACCCAGTAATTAGTCCGCTCCCTGTGTGTGTGTGTGTGTGTGTGTGTGTGTGTGTGTGTGTGTGTAACGTGTTGGATTTAACACATCAACACGTCGGGGAAGCCGTTTGTGTGTGCACCAGCTGCCGGCATACCTCCTTCCATCTGAGCCATTACCCCCACGAAAGGTTAGACACAAAATGGGAGGAAATTACCAGGTAGAGCGTCGGGGGGTTTTGGACAGCGATGCTGAACTGTACCGAGGCAATTTGTTGCAGTGGACAATGATAGGGTAGAGAGGAGGGCTGCTCGAGTGCAGCTGACTGCGAGCAGGGAGAGGAGGCCTCTCCAGAGGACACTCCACGCCTGTTTGGAGGGAGGAAATTATAGGCTGGACAGAAGGGGGAGGCTCTCTAATGGTTATTATCATGATCACCGTCGCTTTCCATTCATGTGCCAAAGATATGACAAAGGTATTTTTACCCTCTGTCACTGGAAACATCCTGGAGTGCAGCTCGAGTTGAACATCAGTTCAGGCTGATCGAGGTCTCCTTTTAACGAGCTGCAACATTTTCAGGTTTTCACAGCACGAGCAGAGTCACTGCTGTTCACATCTGAAACGTGTTAACTGGAATCGTTCATTGTTGGTTGGTGTTACAGCAGCTGATCCTGGACGTGCTAACCTGGGTCAGGTCTTCTTCTTTAATCAGATGACATCGTTTTAACAAATATCTTTAACATTATCTGCAGAATATCTGTGCAGCTCATTTCATTTTACATTCCTTGTGTGTGAAAACCGACAGCCTGACAATCGACCTGACTCAGATACAGATCCACTTTCCTGCAGCTCGTTGTGTTGTATCTGTTAGTCTGGTTGTTTTTCTTAGCTCACCACAGCTCATGTGGCCGTGTTCTCAAAAATCATCTACGACAGTGAACGGATGTTTCAAAGAGCGTAAAAGTTTATGTGAGTGTTTAAATCATGATCATGAACGTTTCCTTCACTCTGTCCTCTCTCTGTAGTTTGTGAAGTTTGCCAACATCGAAGAGGACACGCCGTCCTACCACCGCCGCTACGACTTCTTCGTGTCCCAGTTCAGCGCCATGTGCCACTCCACTCATGAAGACACTGAGACCAGAACCAGGTAAGAGGACAGAGACACGAATATCTCCGCTCCAGCTAAAGTCTCGTTTGTTTTATCATGTTTACCTGAGATGTGGGATCCCTCAGGGTTCAACACTGGGCCCCTTACCGCTCTGACCGATGTTTTAAAATCCAGTATCCACACTGACAGCACATCATCAGGACTGTAGAAATGAGATGGCATATAGCTTTGTGTAACTGTTTTAATATTTAGACCTCCGTCTATCACAGATGTTGTAGCTCAGCACCTGAATCCAACTTTTTCCAGCTCAGAACTTTATTTAGACACGTTTTCGTTCAACCCACCTAAAGCAGCATCTCAGCACTCATCCTCCTGACCTGACTGCTCGTTTTATTTAGCAGTTTCTCAGTTTGGTATTTCCAGGATCCAGTTAGAGCAGAACACATCCAGGTAGACGTCCATGTTTGACGTTGAAAACGGTAGTTTGACTGGATTTGTCCATCTGAAATCACCTGAGCTGAAATACTCGCCTTGGCTCTGCCAGCTGAAACACTTTGAAACAGCCACCATGTTGCAGTGCTTAAAAATCCTCACGACGACGTATTGATTACTGATTAAATCCAGAGAGACGCTGCAGCACCCACCGAGGAAGAATTAGAGCCAACGGCTCCCCGCCCTCCTTCTCTAATTGATTCTTTAATTATCTTCATTTTAAAAACAAAACTCATCTAAATATTGAACTAAAAACGAGGCGGGCCACAACAAAATGATGAATTGTTTAATTTCACTCTTTAGCTCCCCGGAGCAGTCATCAGCGTTAATACAGAACGAGCTGATTGATCATTGATGCTGCTCGTAGTTCGTCTGATTAGCTCTCTTCATGTGGTGAAATTTAAATCAGCTGCTTCAGTTCAGCAGCAGAATGAAGACGCGTGCACGTTACTGAAGACTGTTTCATGTTTCCTGGTTGGTACGGAGACGTTTTACCGTCCACATCCGCTCTGACAGCTTCGTCTTTTGATGAAGCACATCAGCTCGAGCAGTGTCTGTAAGACCGTCTCAGTGCCGGTCTCAGCTGAATCTCCTCCTGATCTGTGTTTCGTGGCCACGCGGCTCTCTGACAGGAGAACTGTGCTGCGATCACACTGATGGTGAAATGAAGGTTTACCTGTGTGTGATGTCTTATTGTGTAACCAAGCAACGGACGTTTCCTTTCCTGTGTGTCGTCGCAGCAGCTTCGACTGTTACTGTCGTTTTGTTGTGTTTTTATTGCGTCTGTAGCTCCCTCAGTGTTTTATTCTATTGTATTTTTATTGTATTTAAATATACCTGGCTGCTATGACGACCTTATTTCCCTTTCGGGATTAATAAAGTTAATAAAGTATTCGGCTCTCACTTCAGCAGAGATCTCCAGTCTGTCCACAGAGAGCATGCTAGCACCGCCTAATGCTAACAGCTGTTCTTGAGTGTACCTGATGTCACCTGATGTGTCACGAAGTCGTCTATAACAGTATTGAACTCAGAGTTGAAGAGGTCAGGGAGCGCAGACAGCAGAAGAGCTGCTACGTTTGTTTCTCCGGTGGAGCGAGCAGCGCCTGAGTGTGAGGGACGATCATCTGAGATGGACGAGCAGTTCACAGATTCTTTAGATTCAGGATGGAAAACATAAAAAATCAGATCGATGAAGATTTGAAGCTGAGCAGAATAACGAGGCTGAGAGCGCCGTGGAGCGACACGAGTAATGGATTACATTTACATATCAGTTTATCTGAGACACTCAGAGCGCTTACAGGGAAGGAGGAAACTCACCTGAACCACCAGCGACGTACAGGTGATGTCCGGCACGCTCCCCTCACCTCAGCCTGAGGTGGAGAGCGATGCAAACATCGAGGCAGTCACACTGCGGGCTGATTAAATGACCAGACGGCGCGGGCCGACTCTCCGGGGATCGCCCGAGTCTTTGCAGTCAGCGCCGTGGGATCTTTAATGACCACAGTGTGCCGGCCCCACGGCACCGCGTCCCCGGCTCTGCACTGGGACGCTGGGATTTATCAGGACACCTGCTGGTCCAACATCACCTCCAGCAGCAGCTTACTGCCTACATAGGATAAAAAAAGCTGCAGTGAATTGATTTATTCTTTAAATAATCTGTGAGTCAGTGAGCTCTCTGTTGTGTCTTAAAATGTCCACTGGGGGCCAAACAGAAGGATTCATATAACAACAACAATAATAATAATAAAGGAGGAACTGAGCAGGTGAGTTTTGAAAAGGACGTTAAAAAACAGGCTCATTTGTACAAAACACCAATTTCCTGTGCAGCCGATAGTTTTTTATCAAAAGGGAAGAGTTTTCCTTCATGCAGCTCCACGTCGGGGAAACAATCCTCCATTGTTGTGTCGACACAGGAGCTCTCTCTCCGCCTGTCGGGTCGTTAGCCTGGTAAAAATAGCTCCGTGGTGGCGGAGGCGGAGGCGGTGGCGGTGGCGGCGGTGTCAGCGAGGCTCAGGTGAGGCTGTGACACCGAGGCGCCTCCTCGCCCACGCTCTGATCCTCACACAGATCAGCTGTGCATTAAAACAATACCTGCAGACGTCTCCCTCATTCATTACACCTCCGCCTCCTCCATCAGTATTACTGCAGCTATTTACAGAAGAGTGTGTGTGTGTGTGTGTGTGTGTGTGTGTGTGTGTGTGTGTGTGTGTGTGTGTGTGTGTGTGTGTGTGTGTGTGCGCACACGCAGGTGTGTGTTACAGTCGAGCAGTAGGACTTCTCACTTTGCTTCTCCTCTTCTGTATTTCATTATCCCGTCCGGCGGCGTCTCGTCTCTCGTAGGTGGAGAGGAATTCCCAAATAGAATTTCTCCGGCTGGTTATTGGATCAGGCCCGAGGCGAGGTCAGCCGCCTGTTCTTAATGTTATTCCTCGTACTGGAAACAGAGAGCGCAGACAGAAATAGTAAACGGTGAAGTCAGACTCACTGAGCTCTGATTGGTCCTGAGACCAACGCTGCTCTGAGACTGAGGCTTTCCTGTGTGTGTGTGTCTGTGTGTCTGTGTGTGTGTCTCTGTGTGTCTGTGTGTGTGTGTGTGTTATTATGTTGAGTTCTTTTCTTCAGAAATGAGATGAAGTCGAGACGCGGATGAGAAACTGTCCAACAGAGTGAACACACGCTGAAGTTTGACTATTTTTATTTGAGGATTTTTTTATTCACTTTAGGTCACATGACAACATGCTAACACGCTAACATGCTAACTTGAGTGTATCGCTCACATGCTAAAGTATTGCACCGTGTGTACTGCACACGTTAGACTCAGACAGACTTTGTCGTCGTTCAGCTGCGCACAGTTACATCTGAGCGAGATTTCATTACCGAGCTCAGAATAAGACGATAACAGTATAAATATAAAGTATTGTAACTGTGTGTGTGTGTGTGTGTGTGTGTGTGTGTGTGTGTGTGTGTGTGTGTGTGTTCAGGATCCGAGTGGCCGGGATTAAAGGTCTGCAGGGCGTGGTGAGGAAGACGGTGAACGATGAGCTGCAGGCGATCATCTGGGAGCCTCAGCACATGGACAAACTGATCCCATCCATGCTGTTCAACATGCAGGACAGCGACGACCTGGACAGGTAACACACACACACACACACACACACACACACACACACACACACACACTCTCTCAATCTATTATACATGCAGTGCTGCTGTTCTCGCCTGAGGCAATCAGAAAAGTGAACTACTTCCTGCAACATCAAACTTCACCTGCAGAGGACGAGTCAGGATGCACCTGTGACTGCGACTTCTGTCCTTCCTTCCTTCCTTCCTTCATTCCTTCCATGAACATGACAAAGCCAGCACGGCTGTGTCTTAAACCTGCTCCGTGTTCTTTGGTCACGTCTGGCTCCAAAATGGCGTCCTTGCCTACAAACGTGCGGGCGATGTGACGGCGGTTATTATAACGGCGGTTGTTATCATATCTGAGGTTTGTTACTCATCGGCTGTCTTTGTTTTTGGTTTTTTAGCTCTTTGCTGTCTCTGAGTTCAGGATGAACTCCAGGACTTTTGTAAAGGTCAGCACATAAAGTCTGTCTGTTAAACTAAAATCACACTTTGACTCTCTCCTTGTTGTCGGACACTTACAGTCACAGTCTGAGTCTTTACTGGACAGTGACGCTGTCAGCTGCAGCTGGACAGTTTCCAAACTTGTTTTCCAGATTAGTCACTGCAGTTATTTTATATTAACGTGTCTTTACTCTCCGGCCTGTCGTGTGTTCTCGTCTCTTTGTTTGTTTTTACGTCTTCACCATTCACCTTCTGTGATCTGAAGTAAATCCTGCTGTTGGCTGTTAGTCACTCTGGATCGACGCGTCGTCAGTATAAACCTTCGAATAAAGCCTCCGCTCTGCTCACGCCTCCACACACCACCGAGGAGGAAATCCTCACCATGAGTCAGACTGAGGAGGGAGAGGCGGGACAGGAAGCTCTGTGTTTCACCTGTGTGCTCACCTTTTCTGGTTTATTCTTCCCTTCACCTCATCGCTACAAATCTGAAGACAAGAAAAACAATGACGTGGCACAGTTTATTAGTATTTATGCAGACGTTTATCCAGTCGACCTCGCTGCTGCAACAACCGATTAAAATCTTCAAAATCTGAAGATTCGTACGTCACGTTGTGCTTTTTCTTTTTCCCAGTAGAAACGTCTCCATGCAGACAGATCATGGACACATTAATACAGACTGTGCTCGTGTATATTTAATATAAAGTATGTTTTTTATCCTCCTTTCTCTCTATTTATCTCTTGTTCTCCTCTTTTTTAACCTCCTCTCTCTCTCACTGTGGTTTCCTCTCTCTGCTCTATTCTGGTGGTTTCCATGTGAACAAAAATCTATTTTTGGATCCTGTTTCTTCTTCTTCTTCTTCTTCTTCTTCTTCTTCTTCTTCTTCTGTGGAAGAATTAAAGGGTTAGGATATGATGCGACCCCGGCCGCTGTCTCCCGTGTCTCCTGATGGCGTCTCCGTCCATCACAAACAGAAAACGGCGTTAACATAACTCGTCACTGCGTTAAATAAAGAAACGATCTTTCTTTTTCTCACGACGGTGTTCAGTTCATGAACTTCCTCATCAGACGTCTCTCTTTGATGAGTGTCACCTTGAGAACGACCTTCACCAGCCGTGGACTTCATCAGCACATGAAAACAGGTTTCTTCTTCTCTTTTCGAATGATGCTGATGCAGCCTGCGAGCTTCCCTTTGCACTGAGTTTGAACTGAAGCTCAGTCTGAACGCAGAAGACGTGAGCGGTGTTTCCCTCGGCGAGCAGCGCTGGATGTCGGCGCGGTGCAGCGGGCGGTCTGCGAGTTACATTTGCATTTTAATTCTTGGAGACTTAAAACAAAGTGATCACACACAGAGAGGATAAGCTGTGTGACCTGCGACCTTTGAAAAACATTCACGGTGTGTGTGATTCATTACTTCACTTCATCGTCCTCAGCTGGGAGGAAAAATTCATGACGGCGTCACGGGAGGTCCGTTTATTGAAATGTTCATGAACCGCCTGGTGCGCCGCTCGCAGCCGCTTCTCACATTTATTGTCTTCAGTTGTCGTGAGTTGTTCAGACCGAACACTGATTTAAATTAACGACGACGAGCTCTGTGGTTCAGGAAGTTCAGGAAGAACTGAAGAAGCTGGATGTGGATCTGTAAGACGTCCAGTTCCCCAGGTTGAACTCTTCTTCATGATGTTTGGCTTTTCATGGTTGCATTAGCTAACCTCCATTGACAAAAAGGTTGACTCATATTTCAGAGCAGTGTTGCACAGGTAAGGACGGATGTCTGCTGCTGTTTTGCCATTTCTTGGTCTGTACTACGATAGAAGAAAGCGTCTGAAGGTCAGACTGAACCTGCTGCTCCTCCAGCGACGCCTCCAACCTCACAGCGAAAAACAAACAAAAGGACTCGAACGAGTGTTTTCTGACCTTCCACCTCGATTGTGAAGGCTCTGTCAGGTTCAGGCTCTTAAAACTACTTTGTTAAGGCTGCAGGAAGATTGCCTTCACGGTTCAAAGAAACCGACTGTTGTAACTGACAGGTCAGGCCTCGGGCGTTAACCCTGCCCGTCGTCTCTGAGAGTCCGTCCTCACGGGGATGCACAAAGGACGAGTGCTGTTCTCTGATATGAGACGGTGACAACAGACAATCAACACATCTAATCTACCGTGATTTAAATGGAAATGCAGCTTTCACATAATCCATGCATAATTATATAATGCATATATTCCTGCAGCCGCGGTGCGTTCATCACCGCGGGGTTCATCTTTGCATTAATGGCAACTTTCCATCCGTTTCTAATGGCGACTTAATGAGCAGATCAGCTCAGTCTGAGGCTGGAGGTCCGTTCTTTGAAGGAGGAGAAGGCAGGAAGTGCGAGGTCGAACAGGAAGGACACGCTGTTAAATATTAACTTCAACTCTTTGGCTACATTTTATTTTATTTCTTCATTTCCTGATTTAGTCTGAAGCCTGTACGAGATTCATCGAACCGCCGTCCTCCACGACGAGTCCTCCTCATGTTCTGCAGTGACGTGGTTTCATACGCACGTTCTTTTGTTTAATTCATGTTGTTTGGAGTCCGTTCTTACTAAGTGAGGGTTAGAATTAAAATATTTAACCTGTTTAAAGGTCAGTTCACTTAAATTACATCAAGATATTTCAGCTTACTTACCTCAAAAGATGAACCGATGTAGATAATTTAGATTTTATAGAAATCCGTCTGGAAAATCATCTCTGGAAAGAAATGTTGCTGTTGAAACAGTTTGATATGAAATGAAGATGGATCAGTTATAACGAGTTATTACGACCTCTCGAAGGGAATCGAAGACTTCCTCCATGAGCGGCGAGAAGATTTATTATTCTGCTAAATGTGAAAATATGAGAAACGATTTGGAAGCCCGCTGAAGAAATGTGTCACCTCCCAATCACCGGAGTCCAAACTGCACGGTGATCATCATCTGTAATCATGCAGCACGCGTCGCATTGTCATGTCGCCTGGCTCACGTCTGCAATCACACACGGCTTCATGCAATCACAGAGTCAGTCTGTCTCTGTTTCTAATGAGCTGATGAACTTTTGAGAAGAACCTGCAGGAGGAGGCGTGCGTGTTTTTTAACAGTAAAAGTGCTTAACAACACGGAAAGGATCCCAAACGAGACCTTTGCTGAGAGCACTTCATTGACAAAAACAGTAACTTTACCTTCCTCCTTCCCTCGGACCGCAGGCGCTCGGTTTGAGGTGTGTGGAGGCGTCAGCAGGGCGGAGGTTTTAATTCCCAGGATGGAGTTCAGGCGACGCTTCGATCCAGAGAGACTTCCAACAGGATTTACTCTAGCTCGCAGTGCAGCGGATAGTGAAGGTCAAAGGTCAAACAAAGAGTCCTGGTTCGTCTTTCCAGCTCTGGATGTTTCCAGGCGGTCACACTGTCTGAATCTCCTCCGTCCTCCGAGCAGCTCTGTCCATCAGCACAGTTTGTCAGGTTAATAGTGCGAGTCAGCGCTCGGCACAAAAACACACTTGGACGTCGGCTCTGAAGGAAGAACCATGTTTAGTTTTTTCTTCTTCTACAAACACAATCTGCCACACGGCCGCGATCCGCTGGGAAGCCGCCGCGGTCAAGGGCGTTTGATTCTGTTAATTGCTTCTCGGGGAGGACGGACGTGGGCAGCGTGCAGAAAGCAGAGGTGAAGAAAAGCTCTCCTTGTTTCACAATTAAATGCTTGTGTTGTCAGCACACACACACACACACACACACACGCACACAGCGTTGTGTTTTAAGGCCGCCACCTTGAAAATGACTTTGACCTCCAGCTGTTTTTTCCTGGTTCTCTTCATCATCTCTGCTCGCCTGTTTCTTTCTTCACGACATGAATTCTTGGTAAAATAATAAAATAATCTTCGTTCGTTCATTATTGACAGTGGAGAGATGACAGGAAATACGAACACAACAAATAATCGCGGACGCTGCGGTCGGCATCTGAACTGCTAATTTACATTTTTTGACGCCAACATTAAAATTCAGATTTCACACAGATCGAGTTCGTCACGTACACGGGACAGATTTAAACCTAGCTTAGCTCCTCATCTGCTAAAGCTTGCTCAGGTGGTGATGAAGCTCTGTGTCTCGCTACAGATGCTCTCGAACTGGTTTCTCTGATTTGAAGTGTTAAAGTCTTCACACGAAGCTTTTCAGACACAAACGGATCCGCTTCAGTTTGAACGATCGCAGCGTGACTGCGTGTCACTCGTGGGACCTTAAAGTCTCTGAACTCACCTGATATCAGACAGAAATGACTCTAACTGATGTCAGTCACTGGAGATCAGTGTATTCACGCCTCCGGGTCCTTCTGGTGACGTCGTTATGTCACGCAGTACGGTATCTATAGCAACGCCAGAGAAACAGGAAACCACAGCGAACCTGTGCTGAGCTCGGATCGCTGCAGGTGAACGCAGTACTGTGAACCTGAACGTGTGACGGAGGACTGAAACTGCTGCTGCTCTAACTGTGATACACATGATGTGACTACAAACATCGTCAGCATCCCCTGACTCTGCAGCACAGCTTTACTCGCAGTACTTCAAACTTTACACTCGTTATCAGCCCCACACACAGAGGAAGAGCCTCCGTCCTCTTGAAAGGCCCAAAGAACAAATTTAAAAACTTTTCAAGCCGTACAAATCGACCCAACCACAAAAGACTTTATTATTCTGAGTTTGGTCTTATAATTTGTTATTACTAAAACAATGAAGGTTTTCAATATGTAATATTCCAGCCGAGGCGGCACCATCACAGTGAGATGAACACGTCTAAATATCGCGTGCTTCGTGAAGTAAATGAAGCCTGCAGGTTTTTCTGCATCAGTCATCTCAAACAACGTGCAGCTTTACTAACTTCACTGTGGCCACTTCATTAAACATCTCCAGCCCACTTCCTGCTCCAGGAGAGCTTTTTATTTTTTCTGCCTTTAACAAGCAGTAAGCATTTCATTTCCCCTGAACACCCGTGTGGGCCGACAGTAATTGCATTGTTTCCCTCCCGAGACTCGGCTGCCTACAGTCCATCTGCGGCCGGGCTTATTGCCGTGGAAGTGATTTACTATTGCATTATTTTATCAATATAACACGTGTCAGGAGGCCCGCTTGGTCTTCTGCCAGGACTGCCGTGCGGATTCTTGGCAGCTCTGCAGGAGATGACAAACTCGAAGAAGAAGTTTTATCTTCGGCTGAAGGATCAACAAGCTAATAGAGAGCGACGACAGCGCGGCTTATTGAACGGCTTAAAATAGACTCATGTTCACATCGTGTTTACCAGTGACCTCTCCTGGTCTGAAAGTCAAAGGTCTGTTGGTTTGTTACAGTTTGTTACAGCGTGCTGAAGCAGGTCGTGGTTCTTCTGACTCTGGTTCCTGAATGAAGTCGTTTGACTCATGAATCTTGATTTTTAAGGTTAAATTGCATCGTTAGCCCAGCTCACTTTTTGCAGCGTGCAGCTCCTGATTTAATTTCTGTTGACTCTCCACCTCCTCCACCTCCTCCATCTCCTCCATCTCCTCCACCTCCCTCCACCTCCTCCATCTCCTCCATCTCCTCCATCTCCTCCACCTCCCTCCACCTCCTCCATCTCCTCCACCTCCTCCACTCCTCCATCTCCCTCCACCTCCTCCACCTCCCTCCACCTCCTCCATCTCCTCACCTCCCTCCACCTCCTCCACCTCCTCCATCTCCTCCACCTCCTCACCTCCCTCCACCTCCTCCACCTCCTCCATCTCCTCCCACCTCCCTCCACCTCCTCCATCTCCTCACCTCCTCACCTCCCTCCACCTCCTCCATCTCCTCCCACCTCCCTCCACCTCCTCCACCTCCTCCATCTCCTCACCTCCTCCACCTCCTCCACCTCCTCCATCTCTCCTCACCTCCCTCTCCACCTCCTCCACCTCCTCCATCTCCTCCCACCTCCTCCATCTCCTCCACCTCCTCCACCTCCCTCCACCTCCTCCATCTCCTCCCACCTCCTCCACCTCTCCTCTACTCCCTCCTCCCACCTCCCTCACCTCCTCCACCTCCTCCATCACTCCTGATTCCTTCATCTTTGTGTTAAATGCGTTTGCTTCCACGTCATCCTCTTTCTTTCTTCCTGTGATTTAGTGGTTTGTTGGATCATAAATGTTTCAGCTCAAACTCTTGATCTGTGTCTTATCAGCAGCACTCAGATGTAAATCACGTGACCCTAACTGTGTTTTAAAGTTGAAATGATGAAAGGCGTGGTCGAAATGGTGCTCGAAGACAGGTAAGAAAGCTTTTCGAGGTTGACCGGGTGTAAAGAAAAACCTGATTAACCAGCAGAATCCGTGGAGGCCATGATTGTGTCAGTCCAGTGAGGATATCCGGATAGCGTGATGTTGAGGTTTGGCCGAGAAAAGATAATATGTTCCAGTCTCGACCCACAGAGGGCGTCAGGTCTCCCACGACAACCAGAGCAGCACTGGGATTCACCACAGTGTTATCAGGGCTGAGTGCAGCCTTAATGAAAGTCTTTATCTCCAACAAGAAAGTCTCACAGAAATACTCAGTGTGAGACTGTGAGTATAAATAAACCCTCTTGTGTCTCGAAGTCATTTTCACCGCTCGTACTTGGATCTGCTCGCCGTTGTCATCGCTGGGTCTGGAACAGACGATCTGTGAATCTGGAGGCTAGTCTGTCTGCATTGATCAGAAGCTCGTATCACCAGTGCAGTTTGATTTGCTTGATTATTGTTTCATCTCTAAAGACTCTTCGTGTTTTATTGTGACCCAGCACTGACACGCTGCTCCCAGTAAAACAGTAATTATAAAGCTGGACCGCGTCTCCTCTTTAGTCTGACTGCAGCGCAGCGTTCATGTCAAACATATCAAGAGTTTCACAGTGCAGCAGCCAAAGAAAGGCGTTGTGTTGGATTTCCTCCACGTCTCTGAAAGATGAAATCACGCGGCTTTTATCCACCCAGATGAAGCGTCACATTCGTGAGGTTGTCAGAGCAGCACTTCCTGTGGGATCCCTGAGCTTTCACGGGTCATTTAGGTCATTTGAGATGTGATCTGTTCAGCGGGTTCACGTCGCCTCGGTCTCCTCCCAGGTGGGCGGTCTAAACCTCCGAGCTCACGCGGTAATTGGTCAACTGTGTCTGGGAGTAGGAGAAAATGAACCTCGTTAAGCCGTCAGACGATTATTCCCACCTTCAGGCGACCACGAGCACTTCCTGAGATCCACCGAACAAACACTGTACATTTATGAAACATAGCTCGTTTACAGTGTCAACAACATAGACTGTTGAGAGAATCATCAGGTAATAATTCAGGTAAAATCTGTAAATTTTTGACGTTTTATTTTCTGATCATATTACCGTCAGTCTTCAGCTTTGCCTGCTGGTTCAGTAACTAGTAAAATTAAACGTCTCATCAGAAAAACAGAAAAGTTCTCCGAATTTCTTAAATCAATACAAAAACTATTTGATCTGATTTCATTCCCCTCATATTTTTGCAGTATTTCATCTCCTGATGTAGACTGACTGACTGCACACCTACACACACACACACACACACACACACACACACACACACATTGATTGAGGAGGCTGGTCGATACTCTTTCTTTCATTTTGATTTCTCTTTTTCGTGCTGTTGATTTCTTTTCAGTCTTCAGTCGTTCGTTCTTCTCTCGCTCTCGGTGTCTTTACACATTCTTTGTTTGCGATATGAAGAATTGATCGTCTCGTGCAGACTCGTCGTGTTGTGTAATTCTGCTGTTGTGACCTGATTTTAGGATGTTGTATGTGGATAATATTCAGACCTGCTAACACGTCACTGTCTTCCTGAACGTCTCTCTCTCTCTCTCTGTCTGACAGGGCGGGGCATCCCAGCACGCCTTCAGTGGCCGGTCAGGGCGGCGAGGAAAACCGGCGGGCGCTGGCGAGAGCTGCTTCGAAGAGCTGCTGGGCGGCGGGCGGCCTGCGGAAACATGAACAGCGCTGTATCCGACCCGTGCTGGTGTAGTGCGAGCGATCGGCTGCTGAGTGTGGAGGCGTGACAGAAACACTGAAGCTCAGTGTACTGTGGCCAGAGAAAGTTTTCATGTGTTTACAACAATAAACAACAGAACACGCTGAGTGTGAATCCGCTGCCTCACAGTAGCACAAGCGAACCCATCAGGCAGCGGTGGACCTCAGACTTCTGCGTTTTGTCAGTCTGGTCATGAGTAAACATCCGTCTTCTTCAACAACTCGCGTGGCCTCAGTGTTGAGAGACTGAACTTGTTTCTGCGTCATTTGAAGCTGGTACCTGGTTTTGTTTGGTCCAGTCGGCTGTTTGTGTGTGTCTGCTATTCTTACTCACCTTGGCGATCTCTCAGAAGACAACAAACCTCCCCTGAGCTGTTAGGTGTCCGTCATTTTGTCTCTTTGTAGCTCACCGACGTCTTTATCTTTACCTGCTTCACAGGGTGAGACTCATTTTCAGGATCTCTGTGTGCAGCTTTCCAGACTCAAAAGATGATTTATTACATGAAGGAGTCCTGACACCTGTCACACACACACACACACACACACACAGATCTGCAGCCTCTCAGCACAGAGAAATTAAATGAGCTCTTGTCGCCGCCGCGTGTGAGCCTTGCACCTGCATGCCACCCGGTGACCGTCTCTCTCTCTCCCTCCTGGGATTCCAAGAAATCCTCTCCCACACGCCCGCTCGCTCCACTCATACGCTTCATAAATTGGACCAGTACCCGAGTGAGCAGTGAGACCGCTGAGGTTTCTGCTCCGGCTGAGCAGCTCTGAGTCGGGCTTCACCTGCGCCTCTTTCATCCTCAGCCCGGCTCATGCAGATATTTAAATGATCGGTTTTAATATTTTTAAGCGGCTCCGGGGGACGGTGGCGTCACTCAGTCGATGGTATGCTTCAACATGTGTGAGCTGGACTGAAAGACATCAGCTCACATCCCAGGATAGATGTCACCTGAGGCCTTCAGAAGAGGCGCTCTTTCTTGGCGTTAGCATTGAAGACCTCAGGTGAAGCAGAGGAATGGCTTAGAGCCTCCAGGTGAAGGCAGAGAATTGAAGCAGAGGTGGGACAGAGACCTCAGGTGAAAGCAGAGCCTCTCCAGGTGAAGCAGAGACCTCCAGGTGAAGCAGAGACCTCAGGTGAAGCAGAGGTGGCAAGGAGTGAAGCAGAATGGCTCAGAGAAAGTGAAACAGAAGCCTCAGGTGAAGCAGAGGCCTCAGGTGAAACTGAGGCCTCAGGTGGAAGCAGAGGCGCTCTCCTCTGAGGTCTCTAGCTGCGGGATGCTCATTGATAGGCGACTGCGCGTCAGCGTCTGCGGAGAAGAGCCGTCACGGCCGTCGCCGCACAGCTTCGGCGATGCCGTCAAGCGGCGCGATGCTCACAGAAATGACAGCGAGTGATATCGAGGTGTGAAAAGTCGGTAGTGCTGCCGCGAGGGCACGTTTGAAGCGAGGTCATTATCGATGTGAACATCAGCGGGCTCGGGAGCCTTTCCTACGTAGCAGCTGGAGAGATTTACACACACACATTACACGCCAGCTCTCTCCTTGTCTTGGGACTATTTTTAATAACTCTCCCATCCTGCGAGGCTGCGGTGGCTGAAGGGAATGTCGCATTGACTCTTTCCATGCAGAGCAGGTCAGGCCCGCGCTCTGTATAATATTATCCCACAGAGACCAGCAGATCCACCATGAGCTCATTGGTGGGCGGTCAGGTGGAGTGCAGCAAACTGTGATGGAATGGAAGCAATAATGGCGATCCATGAGAACTGCCGGACGAGCACAGTTGTGCTTGAGAAAGAGCCCAGTGCATCATGGGAAGTGTAGTCCTCTAACAGCATAACTAGGGATGACCTGAGCCAGCACTAACTTGGTTACCGGGATCCCTGAACCCCGTGAGAAAACCCGTCAGCTCTCTGAACCGCCCTGTCTCCGTCCTTCCTGGTTTAATTTGTCCAGCCTCGTCGTTCTTCTCCCTCAGGTTGAATTATTTCACGGCGTTTCTGTTTTAATTGTTGCTAATTTAGACTCGCAGCCCGTTTGCCTGTGACTGCTGTCACTAGTTAATCTCTGGAGAATCTTCCCAAAGAAACCAGCAGGACACTTTGATGGATGGGCCTTGAACCAGCTGAACTCTGCTCGGCACCCTCGGTTGACGTCACGTTTCTGTGGCATCAGGAAGTTCTCAGCATGTTCTGTTGCTTTTCCAGCCTCCCAGCCGCTGACGGGTTGTACAACAGTAACCGCCAAATTCAATCAGGGCCCGAGCCTCTTAATACTGACATTAACAATTAATTACATAATATTACTGTGTCTCGTGACATCACTGTAGGGCCTCTTCAAGAAGCGAGCTGCATTTGTCGCTTCGTCCTCTGCTCTCACTTTGTGTCTTTGGCTACTCTGTGCCTCAGCGCTTTCATAATTTGGTTTAAGCTCCCAGCATCGATCCTCCTTCCTGGAAGAAGAGCTGACATCACATAGCTCTCTTAGTGTATCTGACTTTTTGACATGGTAGCTTTATTGACTCAGCTCTAGTTTAGGATTTATTTAATATTAAGTATATTAATATATGAGTCAGTCTCCATAAGTCCCTACATGTTAAAATGTCAACTTCACTGTTTTTATACCAAATCACCTGAATTTGAATTAAGAGCATTTGATTGACAGGTAGGTGTCACAGAGACTACGTCCAGGTTTTTAGACAGTCTTGGTGAGTTCATATCGGATCTATAATCGATCTCTGGATTGTTTCGATTGGTTGGATCTCTGAGTAGAACATCTGGCTGATGTTTGATGAGACTAGAACCAAATCTGAATCCTCTGCAGGTTTTAAAGCTTCTCTGATAAATAAGCAGTTTGAAAACATCACTGAGTCTCTGAGACGATGGAGTAGACGGACGGAGTGTTTATGCACAGCTGCAGTCTTGACACAATCCTTTGTTTTACCCAGCAACAGCTCGCGCTCATCTCAGGGTCTCAGTCTGCCCGACACACACACACACACACACACACACACACTCTTTATAAACTGCATTTGTGGCAGGTGTCGTCCTCTACTCCCGGTCTGTTACGGTCAGTGTGTGTTCTCAGTGTCACCTCAGCTCTGACCGCATTTGACTCGCTGGCATCATGCGCCCCTACCAGGCCGGCTGCTGCAGTGCCAAGACAGACACTTTGTGTTTTGTCTGTGTGTGTGTGTGTATTGTGTGTGTGGCGGTGAACATCTGTAAACCACAAACACACAGCTGATGACAAATGACGGCAGCTCTTCATGAGTCAGGGCACGTGTGTCATGAAGGTGTGCAGACTGAATGACCACAGGAGTGCACAGCAAACAACAGCTAAAAAGCAGACATGCTGCCTACATTACCCATAATGCAACAGCTGACAGATGAAGAGCCGCTACAGACGTTTAATTTAAACCTCAAACGTTGACTGGAGGTCATTTCTCAGACTTCGCACCGCTCACTTCGTTTGGCAGGCTGTTCTGCTTTTAACCCATGACTCCTCCTCGTCCTCTCGTCCTCCTCGTCCTGCAGGTGGAGGACTAGTTCCTCCACAAACAGACAGACAGGTGGGCGAGGACAAAGTGGCTGTTAATCCAGAGAAAAAATTAAAGAGATGAATTCATTCAGTTCTGATGATTTCACAACTTCAGCTGCAGACCGCTCTTTAATGTTTGTCTCGATTAAAAAGAGACTGTCTGTCTCTCTGTCTGTCTGGCTCTGTGTCTGTGTGTGTGTGTGTCTGTCTGTCTGTGTCTGTCTCTCTGTCTGTCTGTCTGTCTGTGTGTGTCTGTCTGTTTGTGTGTCCTGTCTGTCTGTCTGTCTGTGTGTGTCTGTGTGTCTGTCTGTCTGTGTCTGTGTCTTTCTTTGTGTCTGTCTGTCTGTCTCTCTGTCTGTCTGTCTGTCTGTCTGTCTCTCTGTCTGTCTGTCTGTCTGTCTGTCTTTCTTTGTGGGGTGAAACCAGTTCTTCTCCTGCAGGGAGGTGGAGGAGGAAGGGGGAGCGTCCTCGGTCTATAAATAGCAGGGATTGGGGTTAACAGTGGGAGGGTTTGGGGTTGGTTGACGTCATGTTGGTGAACTGTTCTCATCCTTTCTGTCTCCTTGTTCCTGTCTTCTTCCTCCTCCTCCTCCTCTCCTCCACCCCTCCACCTCACCTCCACCTCCTCCTCCACCTCCCCTCCCTCCTCCTCCTCCTCCTCCTCACCTCCCTCCACCTCCTCCTCCTCCTCCTCCACCTCCACCTCCACCTCCACCTCCCTCCTCCACCTCCACCTCCTCCTCCTCCTCCTCCACCTCCTCCACCTCCTCTCATTCTCTCAACACTGTTTTTGTTGCGGTCTGACAGTTTTAAAATGGCTGCTGTCACATTATAGATATTACATGTATTCAGGTAAATGTTTTATGAGGTGATGATGTCTACGATGATTCAAACCCGATATCAAATCAATCTCTTTGATCAATACTAGACACTTTTTATCAACACTAACTTGATACAGACTCGCCCGTGTGTGAAATGTTTAAACACATCAGCTTCAGAAGAAACATGTCAACATGAAACAGATTGATAAACGACCACAAAGAGCGGCTGTAATGTATTTAAACCATACTGCAGGTGTGATAACCAGCTCATAATAAATACCTGTGATATGTCAGGAGGTGGGCGTGAGGTCAGAGCTCGTGCTGTTATCGCAGACGTGGATGAAGTGTTGGTGCCTCTGTGGATGAACGGCGTCCTGTCAGGATGGAGTAAACACATCGGTCAGGACGTATAGAAACTCGGCCTGTGTAGGTTTGAACTCGCCGACCTGTTCATGAAAAGTTTGTGCAGAATCTGGAGCTATTTTACAACAAATGTAGAAAAATGTGTCGTGTTCAGACAGTTTGAGTCGTTACATTGCTGACATAATATCACCCAGAAAGATGAGCTTTCATCCAGGAACATCGCCCAACTTTCACCAATGTTAGCACATCATAGTGCTTACATGGATACCCGCTAGTAGTGCCTGTGTTTCACCATCTGCCATATGGACTAGTATCATTCATGGTCCCCAGATGATGAACCCTAATGTGCCGCCATGACATTCACACATTGACTGAAGTGGTTTGATAAATATCTGATGGATTGTTTGGGTTCAGATTATTCATGATCTTCCGAATGATGACTAAGTAATAACATCGGTCAAAATTTTAACTTTTGTTTTATGGCCGTCACCCACTCATCAGCTAGAAGAAATATGTTTGAGTTAATGATCGCGGCTGAACAACCTGGGCGTTGTTGCTGAAGCTCCTCTGTAAAAAGCGGGTGGATGATCTCCACCCTCTGGATGAGTCCTCCCACCCTCCTGCATTTGTGTGTTCAGACATAAATAGGATGTATGTACAATGGCACAGACAGTTTACCTTGAAGGCTGAGTCGCTCCCACAGAATGAGTAAATCTGTCGTCCATCTGCTACTCTTTCGTCTTCTTGTGATGTTTTTGACCTTTACGGCCTCGTGTGTTTCTCTCAGCTCAGGTTTAGATCAGTGTGTTTTACAACATCGTGGCGGCATGTCTTCCTCCTCGTGTTATCTAATTATATCACATCCCATCTTTACGTCAGAGTCTGCAGGCAGCTCTTATCTTTAGTTAAATAGTCGTCCCGCATGATCATGGCTTAAATGATGTGGAAGATTATTTTGCTCTTTATCTAATTTTACGTTGTTATGGAACACATTCATTTTGTAATCAATTAGAAACACCAAAATGTATACGACGCATTGTCTTGTTGCCGATGGCGCTGGTGTTGATTTGATGTCAGCTTATCTGTGATGAAATTCAATCTGTTATCTATTAAAATATGAATGTTGTTGAAATGTGTTTATCATAACATCAGATGAAGCGGTCCATCTTTGGTTTCTTCAAAAAGTCTCAAATAGCCACATCGTTATATATCAGCCTCAGTACTGGAGTGTTGTGGCCGGACACTGACTGTCCACCTGCTGCAGTATTCACTGTATTTACACTGCAGGACTTTCTCACATTTCATTAAAACACAAAAACCTTTTGAAACACTTTTTCTTTCATCACATCTTATATTTTTGACTATATGTCCATATCAGCTTTGTGATGATACTGTGGCCTGATTAGCCAAAATCAATCTATTAAACACAGAAGAAGTCATTCAATAGCAAGTGTCCTGAACTCTGAGGTTGGCTCAAAGTTACAAAGAAAAGACAAAAAACAAACTGCTTCACCAAGTGTTGCAATCAAGTAAGCAGCAGCGGATACTTCTGTATCGCTTGTCAAGGAAAACAAATTAAATGTCAGCATTTTAAACAAATGTCAAACTCTGACATTTTCCGGAGTGTTTTCAGGAGTTCAAGTGTTTTGTCTCAGTATTTAAAGTCCTGAGATCATTTTATAAGATAAACTGGACAACACATACATCAGTATCAGCCTCCGCTCTGTCTGTATCTGTTTTTGTCCATCAGCCCTAGAGCAACCCAACATGTGTGTTCACATCTTAATGCTGCCGTCAATAATGCGATTTATTTCTCCTGGAAGTCTTCAGTCCTGGACAACCACCACCTGTGGGACCCCAATGAGTTGCAGTTTCCTGCTTCAGAATCATCATACTCCATCCAGGTAAGAACTCTTTAGCATGACTTTAAAGGTGTGTCATGGACGTGTTTGTTATATTTGAGGTGTGCTGTTGAGATTAAAATCCTCCTCTTTCTCGTGGATCTCACTCCAGGCACCTGTCAATCATCTTGTGAGCTGTCATCTGTGAGGAGCCTGATGATGGAAACTCAGCTGATCACTCTGCAAACTCAAACTTCCAAACCTCAACTCGACTGAATTCAGCCTGTCAGAAGTTCCTTCATCAAAGCTGGTGTCACACTGAGTATCAGAACCCCAAACACAATATTTCACATTGAGAATACAAATTTCAGAAAGTTTATCTCTCCTGTATGATTTAGATTTATACATTACTTAAATTAAATTATCTTCGTGTCCAGCAGAAGGACAAACACACACACAGACTTATTACTGCTGTCAATCATTTCCAGCCTCCACCTCTCTCAGACCTCACCGCTCCCTCTCTCTGTGGACTCTGTGGTGCCACGATTAATAAATCAGTTTGTGTGTGTGCAGGTGTGTGTGTTTGCTGCTGTGTGAGTGTGTGACAGGGAGTTAGCAGAGCCGTGTCTCTGATCTGTCCGGGTGGGGCGTTTGGTCTGCCTGTGGAAGGCGGCGAGACTGGTATGTTTGAAGTCTTAGTATTGAAAAAGCAGCACCCGAGTTTGTCCCTGCAGTCTGTCAGGCAGGAAATGTTCAAATGTTTTACTACGCAGGTGAGTTTGGATTGATTTAAAGAAGCGCTTCATGGAAGCTGCAGCTCGTGTCTGTCCACTGTCTTCAACTCAACATGAACTTTCATCTGGTGTTCATGTTCAGTTCTTAGCAAATCTCCGTCTTTTGTGATAAATCAAGACAACTTTACTTCCACGTCATCCAGCAGGTTCTAATCATCTGGACACAACAACAGAACACGCCCTTGAGTCCAGGCAGTATGATAAGTCCTCCCCTCGAGACGAGTGGCCATAGCTGCCAAAGGCTCAGTGGGTGAGTTCCAAGAGGCGGACGGGTTCCCAGTGCTGGACAAAAGCAAAACAAGTGTCATTATTCTTCTTCCATTACTTCTTCTTCTTCTTCTTCTTCTTCTTCTTCTTATCATTATCATTATTATTATACTTTTACCTACTCTTATATTTTATTAAGAAAAAATAAATAAATGAACGAATCTGCCAAACTGTTTTGTTAGAAAATCTGTTCATAGTTTAGATCAAATCAACTTTCTTCTTTATTTTACATTATATTTTTATTTTTTTAAATCCGATGACATTAAATCATTCTTCACACAACATCCATTAAAATCTTCTTTATACACAATAAATAAAACAGTTACTGGAATGTAACTTCATAATAAATATTATAGATGTGAGTCTGGAAGGTGATACAGATCGTTTGTTTGTTTTTGTCAAAACTCAGATCAAATCAATCATTGCATATTTTTATATCAGATGGAAAAGACATAATCTTTATTTCTGTGTTATTTCTCTTGAAGTGTGAAGTGAGTCTGCTTCACTTCATTTGCAGCATTAATCAAGTTAAAAATAATTCAGCGTATGTTTCTGTAATGAGCTTCAGCGAAATAATCTCTGCAGGCAGAGCTCGATCTGAAAGAGTTTATAGTTAGTTATATAGTTTTATAGTTTATGAGTGTTTGCATGTGTTAGTCATTAAGAATTATTAAATACAAACTTTGAGGAGAGATGAGAGAAATGTTCGTCCATCTTCTGGGCGGCTCAGCTGGGCGGGCAGGTGTCCATCCATCAGCGTTCAGCTGCAGAGGTAGCGATATGAGATGAACCTTTCGGCGGCCATATTGGCCGAACACCTGGGCGACTAGCGTGACCAGCAAACTCTCTGATATGATCGAACATGAAGTTCAGTCAGGGGCTGTCGTGTTGGATCACATTAGGTTGGACAGGTGAACCTAGCGATGTGTGTGCCGCTCTGGGCGGCCGGCGCTGCTCTCTCAGCCTCAACGTGGGCCAGCGTACCAAACTGTTTGTGTGTTCACTTCTACTCATGGATAGGAATGATTAGGAGAACAGCCAAGTGACGTGTTCACCTTTGGAAAGTGGAACCACGACTCACGCCCAACCTGTGGCTCGGTACAGTGGCGGCCTTTGGTCACATTCTGCAGTGAATAGAGAGCATACCTTCCCCCCACACACGCCTGGCAATCAGCGAGCATCATAGGTAATCACAGAGGTTGTATTCGTGTGGCAGAGCAGAAACAGTCACCTGTAAGGTGAGTCTGAGTCACTGTGAACTCTGATCACGTTAATGCCCAGGCAGCCCCAGAAACATGTATGATGAAACATCTGCAGTGATGAATTAAACAACACTGTGAAGTCAGCTCATACGACACCTGAAAGGCGTCAGGTAATAAGTACTTTGTTACGTATGCGTGTTTCTGTTAGTTCAGTCTGAACACGCGTGGAGGAAGGTCGTGATCCAGATGTGACTCTGTAGAACAGCTGTGACCCGTGTGATTAGATTCACTGTATCATAGATGAGTGGAAGTAGTTTAGTCTCGTGTGTAATCTAAACATTGCGTGTAAGCAGCACAAAGACTGGAAACGGGGAAATGTTGCCTAGCTCATCCAAATACACAAAAACACACATTTTGTTGGAGTGAACAGACAAAGCTGTTGCTGTTATACCAACTTTACTATATATATTTTTTCTTTTGATCTCTCGGTTTCTCGGTCTTTATCAGTCTTTGTCAGTGCCCATTCAGTGCATTCCAGCCTTCAGTCTTTGTCAGTCTTTGTCAGTCTTTGTCAGTCTTTATGCTGGTTTGGTTGAAATAAATCCTGAATTCACCCACAAACACGAAGGCTTTGTTATTTTTAATGGAGGGACACGCTTGGCCAGTCTTGAGTCTTAATGCAGAGAGTGTGTGTGTGTGTGTGTGTGTGTGTGTGTGTGTGTGTGTGTGTGTGTGCAGGTCCCACGGTGCTGGAGAATTTCAACACTCTGCTCATTTTTCTGAGGATGGCGTGGACTTTGAGCTCGGCGAGCTGGGAGCTCAGCGTCAGCGTCTCGTCGGCTTGAGCAAAGGAAGCGAGGCGGATCGTCCAAACGCCATCATCAGATACCGGTACCACTTCCTGCTTCGCTTCCTGTTTTGGCCGGAGCTCAGCTGTGACTCACGCACCTGTTCTTACTCATCGTGTCTCGTCTCCTCCGCCAGGCCTTGGTGGAAACCTGCCAGACTACCAGCAGGCTGAAGTCATGATGTTCATCATGGGCAAGGAGAGTGCCCGATGGCGGGACCCCCTGCCACACCTTGGACACCGTCAAAGATTGGGTGAGTCACACATTCATTATCCAAAAAAGCTGCTGCAGCCAGCCAATCAGCTGGCAGCTACAAGCCCATTCTCATGCATGTGTGGAGACAGTTTGGCTGCAGACTCGTCGCTCCTCCGGCTCTTCTTTCCTGGTTAACACAGACGCTCTGTGAGAGGGCAAGCAGAAACTCTCCTGTGAGAAATAATCCAGCAACAAAGAGAAGAATTCACTTTGATCGTCAAGGTTCTCGTTTTGTAGAAATTGGCAGCTACGACACTGAAGCGACACGCGACCCAGCGTGGCGACCTGATGGTCTGTGGATCAGATCTTCGCCGTCTGTTCCAGGAATCATACGCTCACCACCAAAATCTCGATTGGTTCAGAAGGAGGCTATACGCTCGGCTCCCACGCGTTGGTGTCAGCGCTGTTCTACTGGCGGGCGCGCGGGCAACAACGTCGATTTACACAGAGCAGCTCGAGCTGACGGGAAGCCAGACACAGAAACAGCACAGAGAAACCGCTTGTTTTTCAAAATAAAACTTCCTGTAACTTCCTGTAACTGTAACTCCTGCAAACTGCCGGTTGTAAAAGCAGGGCAAAGAATAAAATAGTATGTAGCATGTTGAAGAACATGAACCAGGAAAATGACCAAATCTGAGCAAGTAAACCGCTGCAGGGAGAAACGCTCCAGAGTGGGTTTGAAGTCGATGCAGAGACCGAACAAAACAGGCGAGCAGCGGAGTTTCACTGCGAATAATGACGTCAAACTTTGTCATTGAAAGCTGATTAACAGTTAAAAACCAATTAATGAATCAACTTTGCAGATTTATCTGTGATTTTTTTTTGCATAAACTGTTTGACACTAAGACTCTAAGACTCTCTGTCTCTCTCTGTCTCTCTCTGTCTCTCTCTCTGTCTCTCTCTCTGTCTCTCTCTCTGTCTCTCTCTCTTCGTCTCATCCAAAGTGAAGTGTGTCTTAATCTGTCCTCACGTCACCTCGTGGACGCCCTGCAGTGATTTCAGCTCCCGGGTCACTGAGACGACGGCCGACCGTCTCAAAAAAGAAAAACAAGCTAATCCCTCCGGCCTCAGGAGTGAAAGAACAGATAATCCCAAATCAAACAAGCACTGTCCTCCTCCTCCTCCTCCTCCTCCCTCTCCTCCTCCTCCTCCTCCCTCTCCTCCTCCTCCTCCTCCCTCTCCCTCCTCCTCCCTCCTCCTCCTCCTCCTCCTCCTCTCCTCCCTCCTCCCCTCACGAGACCACTGCAGACTCTCTCTCTTTTCTCCTTTCCGGGTCATTGTTGTCTGAACTGAAATCTGACTCTGCAGCTCGTCGTTGTTGTCTGAGTGAAGTCAGATAGCGCTGCGCTCTCACGGCGTTTTAAACTGTCAGCGTTCGAGAGCTGCTGCTGCTCCTCCAGACAGTCGCTGATCTGATGTCAGTCTTTTCACTGAGCGTTCAGTTTTCAGGTCAAACTGCAGCTGACAGGATGGAGGAGTCGTTCATTTCTGCAGTGTTGAGACCAACTAAACTGAGACCAAGTCATGACCAAGACCAGAGCACGCCAGGGCAGAGACAAATAAATCAGACAGTTAAGTGGCAGACCTTCAGTTTAATGGTCTGGACTGGTGCTGTCTCTGAACTGAGAAGTTTAAAGTTGAATTTCAGCTCAGAAAACGGCCGACAAATCCTCTCATTAACAAACATAAACATTAATAAGTTATTCATCTAACGTTTGTGTGAAGTAACACTGGCGCTTCCCTAAAGGCTGCGACACGGGCGTCATCTTCACTCGTGGTGTTCGACAGGTCAGGTGAAGATAAGACCAGACCAGGGCGTCCCGCTTTGAAGCGATACATCCAGAACTTTGAAGAAGAACTATCAGAGCGTTCAACTGCGTCCCGGTGGCGATCAGTTCATCTGTCAGGCCTTCGGCTCAGTTTGGCTCCTCTGTGAATGTTTGTGTGTCGTCGTTCCAGGCAGGTTACCTGCAACTGGGCGGTGTGGCGTGGAGTTCAGATGGTGAGATGATGTTGACAGAATATCTGATGAGCTTCTTCCTCTTTGCTCACTCAGAATCCAGGGCACCAAGCGGATCCAGACCATGCTGCTCAGCTCTCTCATCATGGTGATCCGCCGTTTTCAGCTTTGTCGAGCACACTGCGCTGTTTATAGACTCCATCAGATGCTGGCGCTTCGTGTTTTCATGAGTGTAGAATAATTTCCCGTCAGACGACCCGGCGACTGCTGCTGCTGTTTCCACGGTAGAGAAGAGAGTAAATCCAGATATGTGACACAGCTTCATCCATAACCAGAGATAAACTCATAAAACATCAGCTAAAGTTTCCATGCAGTTTGTCATGCTCACCATGGAAATCATTAAACTCCAGTTTATATGATGAACAATAAACTCTGAAATATGAATGATCAAAGATCTTGTGGAGAAAAGTTTATTTTTAAAAGTTGTTTCATGATCTTGATTAAATTTTTCGCAAATCGTCCATTTTTCATCTGGAGCTCTTCAGATCTGAATGAAGACGTTTGCTTCATTATCTGCTGTGTGAGAGCTGAGGAGGCACAGGTGGCACCAACACAGCAGCATTGATGCACACACACGCACACACACACACACACACACACACACTCATGTCTTCCTGCAGCATCCTGCGTGCACTGCTATGCGTCCGTGCACGCTCTCAGAGCCATTTGATGCAGCGTCCGTCCGTCTGTCCTCGCCTCCACCTGGCTTCTCAGTGTAGCTGGAGGAGAGGTGAAAGGTCAAATATTTATAACATGTACAGCTACGGAGTGGGGCTCGAGCAGGAGAGTGTGTGTGTCATGACACCACCAGACTGTCAGGATGAACCCAGATGTTTGAGGCAGCTCGTCAGGGTGAGCAGGAAACTAGATCACTGCTTCCAGAGCGAGTAGCAGCTACGACACTGCAGGAGTCTCTGCCGGTAACCATCGTCAGGGCGTAGTCTCTGTGGCGTCCCGCAGACTGTCTAAAACCTGGGCGTAGTCTCTGCAGCGTCCTGACATCTCCAAGCGGTATAAAAAGCTCAGATGTGTGTTTGGATGATTCTCGTAGATTTCAGCCCTGCAGGAATCTTCTGAGCAGCTCGTACGTTCGCTCTGGTTGTTCACATGGATCATAAATGATCAGATCAGAGTCACGTTTGAGAGAAAAGGTCAACGTTTGGACAGCTGCTTGTGAACGTAACCTTTAAAAGCTCTGTTGAACAGTGTTTCTGGATTAATCGCATCATGTTGTGATAATTCTGCTCCGCACCTTCCTCCCCTGTCTCACCTCTGTCTCCACCTCAGGTGACCTCTGGCTTTAAGTCCAAGTCCATGGCAGGGCGCTGCCTCCTCCTTCTTGGATCCGCTGTTCTCCATCTCTGTTGGAGGACAGCGAAGCTAGACAATGGTGCTGGAGATCCTACACAACATCATTGATCGCCATGACAACAGCGCCAAACTACGGGGCATCAGGTACACATCCAGACTGCAGTTATATCTAGCCATCGCGTGCTGCTTCTACATCCCGCTGGTTTCTTCATTATTTGTGTATATTACTCTGCGCAGGATTATTCCGAATGTCGCAGCTCTGAAGATTAAAAGAGAGAAGATTTCCAAACAGGATGTTGCATTCATGAAGAAGGTAGAAAATCAAAGTCACTGTGGCGCTGCTTTGTCCTGCAGAAGTCGCTGTTCTTCGTGTGATGTTAGGCCTTTCTGCGTTATTAGCAGTACAGTCGGTTCAGCCGGTGTCGAAAGCGTCGACAGAAGCTTCCCAAGCGTCTCACGATTGCTGTGACAGTGGATACTGATGTAATGCTTGGCAGACAGCTTGGCGAGGTGGCTCTTTTTGTCATCTGTTAGAGCATACCGCGGACTGTGAACATCTCAGACTAAAACAAAAAATTTAAACAGTTCTTCACATTAATGGATTCTCAGACCTGTGACTGGAAAAGTTCATTCAAACAATTTAAACTACAGAAGAAGAAAAAACCAAAGCTGACAGTAATGAAACAATTCACGCCTCGACCTTCACGTTCACAGAGGCTGGCGAAACAATGACCCTGACAGAAGAAGCCCGTTCCCCATCAGCGTGCTGACATTTCCAGAAAGGCACAGTTTAAGTTGAATCACACCTGAGATGCAACCTTTAGCCACGTCAAACACCTGAAGAACAACACGGGGCTGGGCTGTCACTGGAGTCACCTCCACCCTTCTGTGATATCACACCGCGCCGTTCAGAGCAGATGAAGCCTCGCGCCGACCCTCATTCACTGCCAGAATTAGTTGTGGCCTTTAATTGTATTCATTAGTGGTAAATAGAAGTCGAGGCCTTCACTTTCCATTGAAGCTCCATGTCAGGCGATGTAAATGCGCTTGTGACTCTGACAGCCCCGAGAATTTTGTTAGTTTATAAAGACCGTCTCTGCGAGAGGAAACCTCTGACACTCTGATATTTTTAGGCTGATTCAGAGTTAACAGGATTAGTCATTTCAGCGACACGCTGACATTTCTTTATTTATATCGCGGGCTGTGGATTTGATCTGATACATTCAGCTGATGATTATGTTCATTATCGATGAAAGCGCAGTCTCAGGATTGATGTTGTGAAGTATCCTTCTGCAGATCTCAAGTGGCGGCTTTAACGCACAGCTCCCAGCTGTAGAAGTTATTGTAAACTCCTTGCTGCAAAAATGTCTGAGCAGCAGGTTGAGTGTATAATCTGAAAACAAAAGAAAAGCAGTAATTAGCCATGGTCAGCGTGGTCTTCAACAAGTCATGGAAGTTTTCTGGGTCATGTTGGTCATCGTTGGAAGCTGTGGTCAGGAGGTCATAGTGTCTTTTAGGGGAGACAATCCAAGAACCCAGAAAAAGGACGAGGGTCAGATCAGGATCAGGATCAGGATCAGGTTTTAGAAGTCCAGAAGGAACACGTATCTGCTTATGAATGCAGAATCTGTAGAGACAACTTGTTTGAGATCAGCTGAGGCGTGCGTTTAGTCGAAGCTCAGCCTCATTCTGCGTCTCCAAGCTGCCTGGGACCGTGGCAAATGACGCTGGCTTACGGAAGAGAGGTCTTGGCCTGGATATACGAAGACCGCGAGCCTGTGTTATTAGAGGCGAACCGTCGTCAGGCAACAGCTGATGGATTTAAATTGCTCCCCATAATGGAGTCTTCATGTTAACACTTCGTATTGCTGTATTCGTGCGTTTCCGTCTTTTCCTCTTCTCTCTTCTCATCTGCAGCACGGCCAGCAGCTCTACCGCCACATCTACCTGGGCTGTAAAGAGGAGGACAACGTCCATAAAAACCGAGCTGCTCTTCCCCTGCGCTCGCCATCCTGACGCCATCGAGCTGGCCAGCGAGGGAAGTGGTCATCGACCTCGTCGGCTATCGCCGCCCTGCAGGTAACCATGACGATGAATCTTAACACATCACCTGTGTACAAACACCGACACTCCCCGGGCAGCCATTAGATAAAAATACTCCATCACCTCCACCTTTGGATTTACTCTGAACTAGCGGCACCGTTAATACTTGACAGACAAAAAGCTCTGCTTTTTGTGTTGTTTCATCTCTCGATGGGATGCGGTGTGTGCGTGGCGTCCAGGTGTCACATTTCCGTGGTTGATGAGTTGCTGTGCTATCACCTCCTGCAGCAGTCCTTAATGTCATCAGACTGGGACACTGGCAGGTCAATAAAACCTCCAACATGTGAGACAGAAGAGAGAGGTGCTTGAAAAACCTCTGCACACACACACACACACACACACACACACACACACACACCAGCTGCTTGTTTGTGTATCACGCTGACATCACATCATCGCGAAATGTCACAGTGTTGTCGACACGAGCAAACACACACACACGTACACACACACACTGATCCCGATCGCGGCACGTCGCGGACCTTCACGGGAAGATAACTCGGGGCGTGTTTGCCGTTTGGAGCCTGGGATCGTGATCGGGGTTTTACTGACTGCAGCTGGATTTCCTCTGGAGCCTTTGATTGGTTTTGGAGGTTTGATTGTATTCCTGCCGCGTTTAAAAGGTCGTGCGTCGCAGTACTGACCCGGGGTGACTGGCGAGCCTGGAGGCTGAATATGAAGAACCGCATGCGCCCCTGCCCCGCCTGTCATGTGTTTCTGTTGTCATTTATTAATTACAATCATGATGAGCTGTTAATCACCAACGTTACTTCATGTCTAATTTTGGAAATGTTTGTGCAATGAATATTTGTTTTCATAAATCAGTTCATCTGCAAATTATCTTTCAATTAATTATATAATAATATATATGAATAATATTCAGTGTTTGTCAAGTCAACTTTATTGTCAATGCTGCCAAATGTACAGCCGTACCACACCATGTACAGGACATACAGAGAACTGAAATAATGTTTCCCTCATATCCCAGCAATAAACATGAAATATAACATATAGAGGCCATAAAAATATCATTTAAAGAGATAAAAAGTTAAAAAGAGTAAAATACGGCAACTATAAAAAGATTTGAACAGTATAAATATGGC
This sequence comes from Protonibea diacanthus, assembly GCA_028641955.1. Classification (NCBI taxonomy): domain Eukaryota; kingdom Metazoa; phylum Chordata; class Actinopteri; family Sciaenidae; genus Protonibea; species Protonibea diacanthus. The sequence goes on from CM053988.1 coordinate 24,127,505, forward strand.
AAATATATACAGCGTTAGTTCATAGTTTTATCTTGAACAAAATAAAAGGACATGACGTTTCAAGTTAGAAATGCCAAAGAAGAAAAATGAACCTAAAGGTCAAGAACAAAGATCAGAGGATGGGAAGTAATGAAGTAGTGAGGATAGAGTAATAGGAGAGTAGTGAGGGTAGAGTAATAGAGTAGTGAGGGTACTTGTGTATCTTTGTTTGTTACATAAAAAGGGAACAAAACAAACTAGTCGTTAATATTAATAAACATCTCCCACAGATAAACATAACATATAGTCGTCTTTACTTTGTGTAAGATTTCTTTGCTGATGTGTGGCCGTTGTTTTTGCGGACATGGCTCTGGTGAATGAAGAGAACATGCCGATGTTATCGCTGTGGCATCATGGCGTTGGTGGCGGCGCCTCAACCTGGAGCCAGATGATGGCAAACCTCCCTTCGTCATGCGTCAGCAGGCCATCAGCTCATTCTGAAAGTCTTCAATTCAAGTGTTGATGGGTTAATTTTAGTTAATGCATACGTTAAGTGTATCAATACGCTGACGATGCACCGCTGTTTCTGGCTGTTAAACTCGGCTCGTTGTGCTGCTTTCTCCAGGTTATCGAGCTGAGGAACATGGACGCTCATTACCTCCCTGCAGAACACATCTTCAGAGACAAGTGTCCGTAATTATCGACAGCAGGTCAACAACAACCCTAAAATCTCGTGAAAACTTAACAGCTTAAAGCCAAAAGCTCTGCTAAACCCTAAAATCTCTTGTTTGTATTTGACCCATTGTTGGAGACACTCTGCTGGTTATCAGACGTCAACAAGAGTCTCCTTGTTCCCATAATCCCATACAGACTGCAGGACCATCTAAGTACTGGTTTTGGTTTCTGGTTTGCTTTGATGAGGGAAAGACTGGAGCATCTTGGTGTTATTTTGGTGTTCATTCTGAGTCTATGAACACATCCTGCAAGATTCTCAGCTTTTCCTCCCAAAATCACAAAAAATCCTGATTATGAGATTATAAGACCTCGGATCCCGTTCTGATTTAAATCCTGCGTCTTGTATCAGCCTCTGTAAGATTCATTCAATTTAGACATGGGTGCTTTTAGAGCCTCCAGGCGTCTCTGTTCTGCTTCATTTAGATTATCCGGACGCCCGATATCCCAATTTAAGCCGCACATTGTTGAGATAAGTGTGATTTCTTTAAGATCTTAAAGATCTTCCTCTTCTTCAGACTCCCTGACTCTTTGGACAAAGACGACAGACTGCTGTACTTCCAGACAGCTGACATGGCCGAGTGTCTGGCAGGACCGGGATACAACGCAGAGAGGCTGTCCATCATTACATCCCGCGGGTCCACAGGTCACGAGCGGGGCGTCATGCGTCTCCGTGAAATATGATCCAGTTTCACCAAAATCAGAGAAATAGTTGGTGGTGGGTGACCGACCCAGAGCTCGAAGTTACACAGAGTGACATGTAACTTTATTACACAGGAGGCTGTGTAATAAAGCAACAACACAAGCTCCTGCAAAGGTTTCATGAACAAAATCTTTCTTCTCCAGGAACAATGAATCTCGACCTGAAGTAAACTTTGAAATCCTGAACAAATCCGAGGCTAGCGGACATTTATTTCATTTATTTGGCTTCGTTTGATGAAGTGATTACATTTACATGAACAGCTGACAGGTGTTTGAGGATTTTCTCTCCTTCTTTGCTCTAACAAACGGCGTGCTTCTGTTGTCTTCTTCCCTCTGCAATGCTTCGTCTGACATCAGTGCTTTACACAGTGGAAAAAATCTCACAGGTGCAAGCAGAGGTCAGAGGTAACAGAGGACGAGCTGTCGCTGTTAGTCGAGTTTAGATCGGCTGGAAAGACTGCAGACAAACTGTCTCACAGAGCAGAGCAACGTCTTCTTATCATGAAGAGCACTTTGAATATTTTTAAATATCCTGAGAGGTGATACCATCGATACCATCACTTCTGTAAAATCATTTTAGTATGCAACATATAAAGATGAATTCCAGATTAAGCTCACGAGAATCCATAAAAATTTCAAAATTGTTTAATTTCAAAAGTTTACCTGCGACACAAGATGTCTCCGACCTCACTGACCTGTTCTCGGTGTTCAGTGGTTCCCACGCGTCCTTAAAATCCTTCAAAGTGTTTGAATTTAAGGGCAGAAATCAAGGCCTTGAACATATAAAAAAAACAACTCACTGAAAGTTCTTGAATTTTCTGTTTGTTCAAGAATATAAAGTGATGTTCTTATAAGTAACTTTCGATAAGCTATGTTTGTAACAGTAACCATCTCCTTGAATCTAAGGAGAATTGGGCCTCACATCATCTTGAATTTGATGTATTAGGTTTGGGAACCTGCTGACATCATACTAGTTATGATTGGCTCTGGCTCAGGCCGTACATGTTTCAAAACCCAACTTCAAACTCCTAACAGAAATATTCAGGCGGGTCAGTCAGTCCGGTGGGTTTGAGGCTCTGTGCTGTAGCTGAGTTACTGCTGCTGTGCAGCGGTGCTGAAACGCCCAGTCTTCTGATGACAGATCTGCTGAAATGTGTCTGTGTGATGGTAGATGGTTCCACCCAGCAGCTTTAAAGAGTTTCCTCCACAGACCGAGCAGCTTCAGATAAACCCTGGCGTGAGCTTGTTGGTGTTTCTTGTTGTCGCTGTGGCGTCGCTGCATCAGAAAGGTTTGATAATTTTTATTTCACTTTACATTGCATCTGGAAATGTTACGGTGAGTACGGCGTGCAGACGACCTGGGAATATTATTATAGTTGTTGTTGTTGTTGTTGTCAGTGCTGTTGGTGGACTGCAGTCTTGTAGTTCTGCACATTGTCTGTCTGAGAAGCATTTTGATGGAAATGGCTGCTACAACTTTTTAAATGTGGATTGATGAGTGTCAGGGCGCTGTCAGAAGTGTGTGCCGCAGTCAAGTGTGTACACAGTCCAAAGTGTGTACCACAGTCCAAAGTGTGTACCACAGTCAAAGTGTGCACCACAGTCCAAGGTGTGTGCACCACAGTCCCAAGTGTGTACCACAGTGAAAATTAGTATTACCACAGTCCAAAGTGTGCACCACAGTCCAAAAGTGTACCACAGTCAAAGTGTGTACCACAGTCCAAAGTGTCTGCAGTCCAAAGTGTGTACCGCAGTCCAAAGTGTGTACCGCAGTCAAGTGTGTACCACAGTCCAAAGTGTGTACCACAGTCCCAAAGTGTGTACCACAGTCCAAAGTGTGCACCACAGTCCAAAGTGTGTACCACAGTCCAAGTGTGTACCACTCCCGATGTGTGTTAATTTGCAAACCATCTTGTGAACCGACCTTTTGAAGGAACAGACCAGAACCAAAACTGTGACACATGATCTCTGTCACACCGACTGCTTTACATAGCGCTGTACTCTGTCGGATGAAGCCTGCCTCCCACTTTTTCTGTCTTTTCATCAGTTTCTGACGGCTGCTAGCGTGTTTCACACCTCGTCTGATGTCACTTTTCTGACCCTCGTCGTCGACCTTGACGCTGCGCTGACAGTCAGTCGCTGCACTCGTGTGTTTTATTTTCCTCAGCGCAGCGTGATGAGTACTGAAGTGCTCGGCGATATTAAAGACAGGCCCTCCTGAAGTGACAGCGTGCCTGAGAACTTTACCTGCTGGATCGGCTGGATTTGTTTCTGCTGTATTAAAGTAGAATCAAAGTCAGGCTGTGTGGATAATAAAAGGTTTATAAGTCGTCATGTGTCAGCAGTAAATTGACTCCTCGAACAACTAAAACGACTTCGTTTCAGGTTAAGAAAGATGCGTCTTACGTCACTGCTTCACCATTTTCAGATTAGTCAGGGGCCAGCGGAGGCAGGACTGCCAAGATGGTGGCAGAGCCACCACGCTGAGCTACAGCAGCTCTACAGAAACCTGTGAGGAAGTCTCAGAGACTGCGTCCAGGTTTTGAGACAGTCTGTGAGGAAGTCTCAGGGCTACGTCAGGTTTTTGATCTGGCTGTGGGACAAAACTACTACCAAAACACACTGGTCATATTTTAAAGGTCACATGCACTTTACTTTACACTAAAGTTTGCTTCATGTTTTACCCAGCATGCATCACTGTCTTGAGGTGATGTGAGTGTCTCGTTCTGCAGATGAGAACCCGTCTGACCAGGAGGAAGAGTTTTGTGGTTGACCTCATTCAGGACATCATGTCCAGCCTCGGACAAAGGTCGGTGGGCGGAGATGCGTAGCAGCGGTACTCAAACCTCCAGACAACCTGCGTAGGATAGCGTCTGTGTAACGTCAGGATAGCATCTGCGTAACGCCAGGATAACGTCATATTTTCATTCTTGCACAGTCGCAGCTGGCTGAGAGATCACGTTCGAGACCCTGAAGAGGCCATTGGGTGAGATCAGCTTCTCCTCCTCAGCTTTCATAAAGGTGTATCATAAATATAAAGGTGTGTGTGTGAGGAATATTACTGTTTGCACTCCTGTGTTCAGATACCACCGGTATGGAGGAGCAGGAGAGGAGAGGGAAGAGCGCCAGGTGATGGAGAAGTTCCAGAAAGCTCGTTTGAGAAGTCGCTGCACACTGCGAGTCAAAGGTACGAGAGGAGGAAAGAAAGAGGAGGATATAGGGGAAAGAAAGAGGATATGAGGAAAGAAAGAGGAAGGATATGAGGAAGAAAGAGGAAGGATATCAGGAAAGAAAAAGCTATGAGGAGGAAAGAAAAGGCAGTAAAAATAGAAGTGAGTAAATTTATAGCTGACATAGACTTGTTTTCTGCAGGCGAACATCTTCGCGACCGGCTGGCACAAATCTTGAGGAACTTACGATCAGGTAAGTTTTTTTTTTTTTTCATAATGTTAGATTTGATTTTTATGTAAGAGATTCTGGCCACATGATTTTTTTTCCTCAAAAATTCTGACTAAATTTTTCTCAAAATTCTGAATTGATTTTCTCAAAATTCTGACTTTTTCCTCAAAAATTTGGACTTTTTTCCTCAAAATTCGACTTTTCCCCCAAATTTTTGACTTTTTTTCCTTAAGATTCTGACATTTTTTCCCTGAAAATTCTGACATTTTTTCCTCAAAATTCTGACTTTTTTCCCCTGAAAATTCTGACCTTTTTCCTCAAAGTTCTGACTTTTTTCTTGAAATCCTGACTTTTTTCCCTTAAAATTCTGACTTTTTTCCTCAAAATTCTGACTTTTCCTCCAAAATTCTGACTTTTTTCCTCCAAAATTTGGACTCAATTTTCTCCAAAATTCTGACTTTTTCCTAGAAAATTCTGACTTTTTCCTCAAAAATTTGACTTTTTTCCTCTCAAAGAATTTGGACTCAATTTCCTCAAAATTTGGACTCAGATTTTCTCAAATTCTGACTTTTTCCCTGAAAATTTGGAATTTTTTGCCTCAAAAATCCGACTTTTCCTCAAAATTGTGACTTTTTCCCTCCAAGGAAATTTGGACTTTCCCCTGAAAATTCTGACTTGTTTCCTCAAAGATTTGGACTCAATTTCTCAAAATTTGGACTCAATTTCTCAAAATTCTGACTTTTTCCCTGAAATTTGGAATTTTTCCCCAAAAATCCGACTTTTTCCCTCAAGAGTGGATTTTTCCCCTGAAAAATTCTGACTTTTTTCCTGAAATTCTGACTTTTTCCTCAAAGTTCTGACTTTTTTCCCTGAAAATTCTGAAGTTTTTCCTCAAAATTTGGACTTTTTTTCCTGAAAAATGTGTCTTTTTCCCTCAAAAATCTGACTCGATTTTCTCAAAATTCTGACTTTTCCCCCTCAAAAATCCGACTTTTTTCCCTCAAAAATCTGGCTTCGATTTTCTTAAATTCTGACTTTTTTCTCAAAATTTGGACTCAATTTTTCTCAAAAAATTCTGACTTTTCCCCCTCAAATCAACTTTTTTCCTCAGAATCTGACTTTTTCCCTCAAAATTCACATTTTTGCCTAAAAAGTCTGACCCAATTTTCTCAAAATTCTGACTTTTTTCCTCAAAATTTGGACTCAATTTTCTCAAAATTCTGACTTTTTTCCTCAAAGTTCTGACTTTTTTCTCTGAAAATCTGACTTTTTTTTCATAAATTCTGACCTTTTCCTCAAAAATCTGACTTTATCCTCAAAATTCTGACTTTTTCCTCAAAAATTTGGACTCAATTTTCTCCAAAAACCCGACTTTTCCTCAAGAAATCTGGCTTTTCCCCTCAAAATTGAAACTTTTTCTCAGAACTTGGGCTTGATTTTCTCAAAATTCTGTTTTCCTCAAAATTTGGACTTTCCTAGAAAATTCTGACTTTTTCCTGAAAATTCAGCTTTCCTCAGAGTTCTGCCTTTTGCCTCAAAAATCTGACTCAATTTTCTCAAAATTCTGACTTTTCTCTGAAAATTCCCCTGACTTTTCCCTGAAATTCTGACTTTTTTCCCTGAAAATTTGGAATTTTTTCCCTGAAAAATCTGACTATTTTCTCAAAAATCTGACTTTTTCCCCTCAAAAAATCTGACTTTTTTCCCTCAAAAATGTGACTTTTTTTCTTCAAAATTTGGACTCAATTTTCTCAAAATTCTGACTATTTTCCCCTGAAAATTTGGAATTTTTTCCCTGAAAATTCTGACTTTTTTGCCTCAAAAATCTGACTCAATTTTCTCAAAATTCTGACTTTTTCCCTCAAAATTCTGACTTTTTTTCCTGAAAAATTTGTCTTTTTCCCTCAAAAATCTGACTCGATTTTCTCAAAATTCTGACTTTTTCCCCTCAAAAATCTGACTCGATTTTCTTAAAATTCTGATTTTTTTTCCTCAAAATTTGGACTCAATTTTCTCAAAATTTTGACTAAATTTTCTCAAAATTCTGACTTTTTTCCTCAAAATTCGGACTTTTTTCCCTCAAAAATCTGACTTTTTTTCCTGAAAATTCTGCCTTTTTCCCTGAAAATTTGGACTCAATTTTCTCAAAATTCTGACTTTTTTTCCTCAAAAATCTGACTCGATTTTCTTAAAATTCTGACTTTTTCCCCTCAAAAATCTGACTTTTTTCCTCAAGAATCTGACTTTTTTCCCTGAAAAATCTGACTCGATTTTCTCAAAATTCTGACTTTTTTCCTCAAAATTCAGATTTTTAGGAAAAAAGGCAGAATTTTTTGTTATACATTTTTTTCTTTATTTATAATCATATATTCTCACACTTTACAGAGTTTTCATTACTTGATAAAATTATACAGTGATCCTGCTTTACTTTTTTTTTTAGAATAAAACACAAATATTAACAACAGAACAACTTTGGATGTTTCTCATTTGCACAAGAAAAAGTTTTTTTAATTTATTATTTTGCATTTTTTCAAATGTGCAAGATGTTAACGTTAGCATCGTTAACATGTACAATATGTAAATTATCTTCGCAGGCCTCCGCCCAGCCCGTCCGGAGTGGTTTCCATCTCAGCGGGACACACCCAGCATCAGTCCGTCCCTGTCTACGAGATGAAGTTTCCAGACCTGTGTGTCTACTGATTACACCACAGATAAAACACACACCCCCACAGCTGAAACATAAAAATGCAAAATTAAAATTGTCAAGAAAGAAATGCACAATCACAAATCTCCATTGAGACCAGCACGAAGGCGTCAGGGATGCTGTCAAAACAACCTGCAGCAGAACAGTTTGCTACGACCCAACAAACCTCCCGAAACTCGTAAAACTCTGAACCTGAGCGGTTCATTCAGTTTGAGAATGAATCCAGAAACTTCGTCTTCTTCTGCTCTTGTTGAAACACTCGTTAATAATCTCCAATCAGACCAGCAGCCCTTAATGAATCAGCTGATTTGCTGCTCTTTGTCTTCAGACATCCCTGAAACCAAACTAACTGTACGAGTCGCCACGAACAAAAAACTAAAAGAACACGAACACGAACTTTCACAACATCATGAATCTGATGTTCCTTCCAGCATGACTCTGGTCCAGTCCGTCATCTCTGGTCTCTAGCCAAAGCTTCACACCTTGTACAAACGCTGTAGTCTCCGTTTTTAGCTGTAACGCTCATTCAGAGCCGGCTTCTGCCTCTTAACAGCTCTCTGTCCTCACGTTGTTCAGTAGGCGTCAGTGCAGTCGAAGTAGAAATGTACAATATATTAGCTGTGCCCTAGATAAATAACTTCACAGGTTAGAAGGCAGATTTAGCTTTAGGCCGCACGGCTGTTTTTCAGTAAAATGACGATTCGTGTGGAGAAATGAGAGCAATACTGAGATGACGGCGTCGTGAGCTGCTCAGCAGAGACTCTCAGAAGCCAAAGAGAGTTTTGATTGAACCCCGTTCAGCAGACGGCTCGCTCGTGGTTGGTGATGGTGAGGTTTCTTTAAATGTTGAGTAATGTTACCTTTGTCAGAACAGATGTTTGGTTTCCCTCTCTTAGTTTGTGATGAATTAACGTAGCAGCGGTACAGACTGTCCGCTTCAGCCAGCAGATTTTCACTCTTTGCGTGTTTCGTTGCCAAAGACAGAAGTCGAGCGTCCTGCGAGCCGACACGCAGACGGTTTCAGTCAAGAATAAGAGACGAGCAGCAGCTGACAACCTTCTTACCTGATGAAAGCATTAATGTCAGTCATCGCCTCCTTCACCTGCTCGGATACAACGCAGTGACACTTTGAGGATTTAGTCATCTCGACTTTCTCAGTCACCACGAGGCCACGTTCTGTTTCCAGGAGGTGTCTTTGGAACGAGATGTTCAGATCTGGCCGAGCTGCAGCTGTGATCGTAATAACAGATGGTTATCGGTGTTTCCTCTGATCTGAGCTCAGCTCAGGAAGAAAAAAATCCTCTGCCGCTGTGCAGACGCCAGCGATTACTTTAACTGAGAGCAGATTGGGTTTGTTTGTGAGCGTGTCGCCTGGCTTCGGCTTGTTTGGATCCAGAATCGGACCTTTTTCTCTGTTTGGAGTCCAATGTGATGTTTGAACGATGGAAGACGGAAAGCTGAATGAAAGAGATGAAGGAGTTTTGTTGGGAATGTCTCAGATGGTTTTCGGTACGTTAAACGTTGTCGTGTTCTTGTATGAGGAAGTTCGAAATCACCAACACGAGCCTGAGAAACTCTGATCTGACGGCTGAGCAGCTTCTGACCTCGTGTCCACCCGCCGACGTCGAGTTCGAAACTGAAAGGACAGATTTCTGAGCAGAGAAGCTTCAAGGACGTAAAAATCCTGTTGATATGTTCCTCTGTATAATAAAATATCCTCCACTGATGCATTAAACTTACGAATTATCCTTTTGTGCATATCCGTGCCGCGTAACGTCTTAGCTTTAAACTTTTATGATTTAATATCACAGTATCGACTAAAAACAAACATGCATTATGTGAACTAACCGCATGATCTCTTAATATCACGTCGTCAAACCCTGAGCTGGGAATTTAAGTTTAAATCCATCTAACGAGTTTTTCATCGACTGATTACTTCAGATTTTCTTCAAGCTGATAAAAAACGAGCCAGCGCGGTGACACGAGTCACCGAGTCACTTTGGAGAAAAGATTGAAACAGTCGACGATGGTTTGTTTAGATGTGGCTGGATTACGTGATCCTCTATGAATGTGTCGTTATAGCAGTATATCATATATTTTTGTACATTTTATGCATCTTGTATCGTTAAATTGTTGCCTGGTTAGAGATTTTAGAGTTTGGGAGATTTTTTTTTTCTCGTTAAAATGAAGCCGTCTTTTTTTAAATTTGTTTTTATTAAAGTTTCACCAGGAAGTCGACGGTTCAGGGTTTCACAGGGATTGTGCAGTTCTTATCGTGCAGGAGAAATAACGGTTACTTGATCCGTTTGATCATTTCAAATATGCTGAAAGATGAATGAATATTATATCTATAGTCAGATGATGTTAGTTATTTTTGTGTATTACAGAGAAGCGGAGTAAAAGTCAGTACAATCTGCTAACTTCAGCTTTTTTTCACAGAAGTTGCAGCTTCGGCTTCGTCAGGAAAAGTTTAAAATCTAAAATCCTTCCAGACTTTTCTGATCGAGACATTTCAGCGCCAGATTCACGTCACGAAGACAGTTTACACGTTTTAGTTTTAGATCTTAAAAATCACTAAACTGCCACTTCACTGCAAAACTTGAAACAAAAATAAATGAACCGAGAGGCGACCACGTAACGTCACGCTCAGAAGCAGCAGCAGCTCACAGAGTTTTTATGGTACTTTAAAACTTCCGTGTCCGCAATATGCAGCCGAACAAAAACGTCGCACTTTTTTTTCTCAGAGTTGAAACTTAAAAATCTGAGTGCAAAACACAACGCATACATTTTTGGATTTGCCATGACGTAGAGTTTCAGAGGATGTCGTTATCGTGACGTCTGTCTCAAATAAACATCCAGAAATCCACCGAGAAATCACAGGAATTCGAGTTTCTGATTGGTGCCACGTCGACATAATTTAAAGAAATACAGACAAAAAAAAATGGAGAAATAATCACCATTATTTGATGAACTCCACGAGCTCTGATATGCTTCTTTTGTTTCCGCGACACAAAATAGCAAATAAATTAACAACAAAAATCATTGGCACTGAATATTTTTTTTATTGTAGACATCCGCCTCGGTCGTCGCCCCACGGCGAACTCGCGGAGTCCCGGGCAACATTACGGGAACGGTAGTTAGAAGACAGAATAATAACAGAGCCAAAATAATGAATATCATTTTCCATGTGGCACAAACAATGCTTCAAACTGCAGTGAAGTTTTGCTCAAAGATTTTAAAATTAAAGTTCTGACACGTTAACGTGAGATCACGATGACAGACGAGTTGTCTCCGGTTCGTTCGTGAATCTGCTGCAACTTCTCCTCATTTATCAAAGCTGAATAATTAATAATGTTTAAATCAGAGTAAACGACCTCAGACCGCTCTGCTACTTTTGATAAATCAACAGTATATTTCATAGATTTAGATCGATGGTTTAAATAACGGCAGTCGTTGAATTACCACTTGTTAAAATAAAATGCTGAGTCATTGCACTTTGATCGATGTGTACCCGGTACTACAAATCACTCGGCACAGATTAGTGTTCGGTACAGATTGATCACTCGAGGTGTTTTTCTTCTGAACGTTCAGTTTGTGAAATGTCGTATTGGAGAATAATAATGTGTGAAGCCGTCCGTCCTGAGCGGAGACTGAAGTCCGAACGAGTCTTAAAACCTTCAGAGAAGATCTCAGCAAACGTAAAGTGACGTCACGTCACTGCTGAGCCGCCTTACTTCACGATGCTGGACACAAAAACTGCTTTAAAAACACAAAGACGGACTTCCCGGCACCGTTCAGGACGGACACTTTCAGGTCAAACAGAACATGAACAAAACAGAACAAACTGTTTTTTATGTTTGTGACGCAGCACTTTGTATTTTTGTGCCAGTTTTAGAGATTTAAAGTGTCTCTGTGTTTCTGTTTCCAAACCGCTAAAAGCTTTCAAGGCTTCGATTCAAACACACCGATGATTTTAACCACTAGACGGCGCCGAGGTTCTGCTGCGAGGTCCGGAAGTGAGTTTAAAAAAAATCTGATTTACAAAATTTAACATTTTCCACAAACGACTTTAAACTATGACGATGGATTCAGTTTAATCAAAAAAAATCTGCAAAATAGTCGAATGATTCGTCGATTGTCTTTTCTTTGGTTCCATTACATTCTTAACATCATGTTCAAGGACTTTCCAGGCCCAAATTCCTCAATTCAAGGTTCTAAACTTTAATTACTAACATTAATTTATACTTGTGCACAAAATCTATAAATTCAAGCACCTGGAGCTCTTCATCCGTTAACCGTTAACGTCCACTGAGAAGTTAACGAAGGACTCCTGAGCTCAAACTAACGAATACATTTATCATCAGTTAATGGGTTCTTCTTCTTTTTGCTTCACTTGAAAGTTTTTCAGTTTTTTAGTCAATAAAACGTCTGAAAATAAGAAAAGTCTTTTTCTTTCTAAACTGAAGTTCTGAAGACGTCACCTCAAACTCTGAGCTGAAGATTTTTTATTTTCAGACATTTTATTGACTAAAAAACTGAAAAACTTTTGAAAGAAGCAAAAAGAAGAAGAACCCATTAACTGATAATAAATGTAGTCGTTAGTTTGAGCTCAGGAGTCCTTCGTTAACCTCTCAGTGGACGTTAACGGATGAAGAGCTCAAAGTGCTTGAATTTATAGATTTTGTGCAAGAGTAGAAAATAACGTTAGTAAATAATGTCTGGAACCTTGAATTTGAGGAATTTTGGCCTGGAAAGTCCTTGAATGTGACGTTAAGCTGATGGAACCCAAAGAAAAGAAAATAATCAAAACTTTCAAAATAAAATGAAGGATTTTTTCCACTTGGTGAATCAGACGTATTTGATTGAACTCACCCGCAGCAGCAGCAGCGCCTCGGCGTCCATCAGAGTCTCTATTTAATAAAAACTGTGTTGATTTAATGTTGAAGACTAAAATAAAAAGTTTCTATCAGCTGTGACGTCTTTGTTTTCTTTTGAAGGACGATTCAACAGGAAGCTGTTTGTTGCTTTTATTCACTTCACTTCCTGTCCGTCGACCTGAGAATCAAAGGAAACATTTGATTTGATGTTTCTATAAATTACAACAAACTTTGAAGACGACAAACAACACGGCAGAACGAGTTTTTCAGATCCAAAACAATCACTTCAGCTTTCTGCTCTCCTCCTCCTCCTCCTCCTCTTCTTCTTCTGCTCCCTCCTCCTCCTCCTCTTCTTCTTCTGCTCCCTCTTCCTCCTCCTCTTCTTCTTCTGCTCCCTCTTCCTCCTCCTCTTCTTCTTCTGGTCCCTCCTCCTCCTCCTCCTCCTCTCCCACCCTGCTCCCTCCTGGCGTCCCTCCTGTTGGTCGGTGCCCTTGGCTCTGATCTGTACTCGGCCTGTGGTCGTGGGTTTGAATCCCGCCGTGTGCCGGCGGCTCTCTGCTCTCCTCACTGGATGGAGGAGGAGGTGGTGGAGGAGGTGGAGGAGGATCAGGGCGTGTGGAGCTGCCTGAAGACCCAGCAGGAGGTTTTGACGGGTCGGAGCGTTCGTCGCTGCAGACAGAAAACAAACCGAGTCATGAACTCTGAACAGACGAACGATTGTTTGACTGACTCGTCATCAAAGTTTCAGTTTGGACAGAAACTGCGAGAACACGTGTTTCTATTTCTGACAAGCTCGTGACGTCCTGTCGTGTCCTGCTGACGTCACAGTCTGAAGCTGACTCAGACTGAATTCATTAGAAAATTCAATCCTGACAAATTATTTTCCCAGCAGCTGTTTCAGTGATTCCATTCAGGTCAGACAGAGACAAGACCAAGACTGCCTGAAGGTCAAACTTGTTTTACATTTGCTGCTCAGTCAGGAAAGATTAAAAAACTTATTTCTACAATATAAAATTCAGATTATTTTTCATGCAGCTTGACAGAATTCAGATTCATCCTGATGTCTTCTGTGTATTTACAAACTCCGGCTGTGTTTTAAATAAAGTTTTGTGGGTTTGAATGAAGCTGAGCTTCTCACCTGTCTTGGACTCGCCCTGGCGGCGGCGGCGGTGGTGTGTTTGGATCCGTTGACGTGTCCTTCACGCCGGCGGGGTTCTCCGTGTCCGAGCGTCCTCCCTGCGGCTCCTCGCTCTCCTCGCTGGACTGGGGGGGGAGCCGTGGTTTGGGGGGTCTGCTGGCCCGGCGACAGGGAGGCGCTGGGCCGCGGCACTGCTGCGACGGCAGGCTGTGGTTGAAGCGAGCCGCCGCCATACACTCTGCCGTGGTCTTATCACACACACACTGAAGCTTGTCACACACGGAGACGCCCTGACCTGAGGACGCCGAGGTCAGAGGTCAGTACGAGAATCAAATCCTCCTTTTTGGAATGCGACATGAACATTCGTGTCTCTGTACTCACATCGTGGTTTGTGGTTCTCACAGGAGATCTGAGCGTTGAGCTTCCTCTCTGACCGACAGCCCATCGAGCCGATCTGCTTCAGGCAGCAGTGATGGAAGAAGCAGCACCTGAAGAGAAAACACTGATGTAGACCTCACAGACATCCACCTCAACACACACACAGCGTTCACATCAGGCGTTAGCTCCAGTAATTTCTACAACTTTGATTTTTCTCGTCAGCCACTAAAAGTCAGTCCCAGATTTACTCTTGTCCGGCGGCTTCTTGCTCGCTCACTCTCTCCTTTTCTCTTCTTAGCTTCCTCCGTCAGCGTCCTCTTCACTCTCTGCTCCTCTGCCATTATGTCCATAGAAGCTGCTGAGCCCGGTTAAATCGCCCGCTCAGGCCGAAAATGGCCCCTAATGAATCCGTAACAGAACCAAACTTCTGCTGACCTGTCCAGCTGGTCCAGAGGTTGACCTCCGCCCTCCTGTCCGCAGTAGCAGCCGTACATCTCGTACTCATGCGGGCATCGTCCCGTCAGGCAGCGCAGCATCTCCCCCAGAGCCGGCATCTCCCGCACGGCTCGCCCGGCGCTGTTGTACACGGTAAAGGAACGACTGCATTCTGTTTGGAGATTGTCAGGTTAGAGCCGAACACGTGAAGACAGACAGACAGACAGACAGACAGACAGACGGTTCAGTCGGTGTCTTACCTTCGCTGTCTGGTTGTAGCTGGATGTCGGTCAACCCAACAGACTCCAGCAGCGACCAGGCGAAGAACGGCACCGTCCTCTTCTGAGCCTCGTCCCGGTCTGACAGACAAACAAAAAACTCAGTTCAAAGATCATCAGAGGAGGCAGACGACATGTTGAAGATTTCCTCGTCGATCATTTATGTAACATGGCGTCCGGTTCTGCAGAGTTTGGAACTCAAAGAGATTTTTACACACGTTCTCACCAGAACTTCGCCTACAGTGGAGTCTAATAAACGCCTGAAGGAAACAGACTGATTCAGACTGAAGGGTTCAGGCCCGTGGAGCTGTGTGGCTGAAGGTGACGGTGAGACGATTGTCTCTCTCTGACACGAGGAACCTTCATGAGACAAACTGACTATCGGACGCGGCCTCGTCTCTGTTTCCACCCGCGTTCAACAAACGCTTCGAGCCAAGGCAGAAAAAATCTGTTCATCGTGTCGGAGCTTCATGAGCTGCTTCATGTTTGTTTTAATTATCCTCCACGTTTGTTCGTTAATGTTTCTTCTGGCTGTCATTAGAGGTCAGAGCCGCTTAAATATAATTCACTTTGTTGAACTGAACCTGTTTGATTTAAGTTTGATCTAACGAGCAGGTGAGACGACAAACTTTCTATTTTAACGACGTAAGTCGGATCAAACTTCACCGTCTGCGTCCGTCTGCTGCGAGCTCTCCTCGCCCTCGTCACACGGCGGTTTCTCCGTCTCCGCCTCTTCGGATTCGGCCTCGGTCGTGTCGGTTCTGGTCGTCGTGGCGATCTCTGGTCTCGGCGTGGCGGAGGTGACTTGGCGTCCTCGTGTCGTCTGAGAGTCGCCTCTGATCGAAGGCGATGGCGAGGTCGTGGTCCGCTGAGTCGTCCGTGCTGCAGCAGGAAGGTCAGAGGTCAGTATTGAGTTTTAAAACGCCGCGCTCTGCACGGTGTGAACATGTAATGAATTCCTCTCGTGTGTTCATGTGAAGCTGATTCAGAGATCTCTACAGGTGAAGTGTCGCCTCACCTTGGCTCAGGAGGCCGTCAGGAGCCGGCGTCTGCAGTCCGACCTCTCCCTCCCGTGAAGCGCCGGCGGTCGTGGCGGTCATGGCGGCTCTGCCTGTGCTGCTCTCTGGTCGTGATCTTTGTGTCACCGTGGTAACGATGTCTGGGCCTGTGAACGTGTGATGGTATCAGAGCTTCTTCTACATGCGAGTTCATGCTCTTGTTTTTCATGCCTGCTACCAGTAAATAAATATTTCTGTTATATTTTCTTTACCTCGACCTTCCAACAGGACACAAAAACAGAACCAACGAGACACGGCAGGTGCACACGCGTGTTCTGTGACGTGAAATTATGTTTTTGTGTCATGAAGTTTGGCTCTCAGGGGAGCAGAGGTGGAGATGTTCCTGTCATGAAGGCGCCTCGCTGCCTCCTGCAAAAGCAATCATCTAACTCGGAGACGGGAGCCGCTGCCCAAAAACTAACGGAGCCAAACAAACTAAACCATCGTGGCAGCGATGGACCGCTAACTGTCAGTGAGGTGTGGTGGCCTCGAAGCTTAGATCACATAGATACAAACATTCAACACACTGAGAGACGACTCATCGTCTTTTAGCTCAGTTAGCTCGCTGCTGACCGTCAGTTGTCCTCGCGTTCTCCCTGTCGACGCCTCGCTCTCCCGCCTCCTCTGAAGCTGGAGGTGAAGCTGGAGGTGGAGGTGAAGCTGGAGGTGGAGGTGAGGCTGGAGGTGGAGGTGTTGGAGGTGTAGATGTGACAGTGACGCGTCCTCCACCTGAAGACAGCGGAAACACAAAGACCTTCAGAAAAGTTCCACGTTAAAACTTGATCAAAGCAGGCGTTACATAAAACACACTTCAACACTTTTTACCTGACAGCAGGGACCTGACATTTAATCAGATCATTACAGCTCATTACACACACACACACACACACACTTCATCCTGCAGCCACAAATATTCTCCAGAGCACCAAACGTGGATTAATCCGCCGCTGAAAGTAGTCCCACACAGCTGCAGCGATCAGCTGATGGAGGAACATTTGGAGTTACTCCTGCATAACTGTAATATGACCTGAACAGGTGAGCGGTGTAGAGTTCACCCTCAGGGCAGCTGAACTGCAGACTGAGCAGCTCAGACTGGAATAAAACTCACAGACGTCTTTTTTTAACGAACCCGTCTGAGAAGCAGGCGTCGTCTTCGTGGTCACTGTCTGTGTCGTCACTGATCTGGCAGCCGGCGTCGTGAGAACGTCTTTAACTGAGGAAGAACGAGAAAAGGTGACGATGACAGCAGAAAAACACTAAATGACCTTTGAAGACGTTGACGGTGACGCTGATCACTTCCTGCAGGTGTTTCACATTAAAAGCATTAAAGTGGCACATTAAACCACTGGGAGACTTTTAATGTGAAACATCTGCAGGAAGTGCTGCGTGTGTTTGATTGTTGAACTCACCGTGTTCGTCTGAAGCTTCCTGTTCCTCCTCGTCATCGTCCTCCTCTTCCTCTTCGGAGGACTTTAGGAGCGTCGTGCTGGACGTGGTTCTCTCAGACGGACTGATCTGTGGCTTCGTCGTGAACACGACTGAACCTGCAGACGTCAGATAAATAATACGACATGATCAATCAATCAAAACATTAAGAGATAAACATATTTTATTTAAATGTGTGAAGATTTCTTCACCCCCTTCCTCAGACGACTCCTCCAGACCTCCTCCCGGCTCTCTGGGAGTTGTAGTCCTCAGAAAAGTTGTAGTTCGGCTCGGAGGTGTGACGTCAGCAGGCTCTGCTTCTGCCTCGCTCGGCGTTTCTCCGTCACCGACGAACAGAACTGGATCTGCAGCAGAGAACAGAAAATACGTGTCCGTGCTGCTGAGAGACACAGAAAATCTCTAAATGAACCCCCTCCAACTAGTGGACACTAATGCCAAACGGTAGGTCGTATCAAAAAGCCCAAATGACCGTGAGCATCCTCATCTTGTCGACCATGTGAATGCCGAATTTCAGTGTGTAAAGTTAAAAAATGTGACCTGGGGAGAGAGAGAAAGAACAGGTGCCCCGTGCTCCGACGGGCTGAAAGTGAAATTCCTGCTGTGAGAAACAATATGAGCTGTTGCTAACATTAGCTTCTATATGTTCGTGGTCAGACCAGGTTCCTGTAGCTACGTGTTGAAGAGTTTTACTGCCTGTAACTTTTTATATTTAGGAAGTTTTTTAAATTTAGTTTTAGTTTTTTCTTCCAAACAAACGCATCACTTCCTGTGTGGCAGTAACATTTGAAGTGTTTTTATGAATTGGACATGGAGTGAATCAGTGCTCAGTTCTAGAAGTCATGAAGACCGTCACGTCACTGAAATAAAAAACATCCATCACCACCTGTTGTGTGTTTATTAAAAACAGTTTCCTGCCATCAATCATCACGGAGAGTTTTACTGGCTCACCGAGGACGGCTGCCGAAGGACCGCGGCTCGTCTGATCCGTATTTATCTCTTCCAGCTCGAGTGCTTCCTCTGTCACGGCCTCGTTCAAATCTGTTAAAGCGGCGACAGGAAACGTTTGAGCCAAATGAGTCACCGAGCAGCAGGAGGCGAACAGCGGGGAAATTTATTTATGGTGTTCTGGAAGCTGCCGAACGCTCAGCTCGAGCCAAATGTAATTATGAGCAGCTTGGAAAAACACAAGTTTGCCAGAAAAGAACTTGAGGGAGGATCACAGCGAGTCCGTGCAGACGGAAACGAGAGGCTGAGTAATGCAACTGTTTTTACTTTCAGAGATCAGACTCGTGTGCGTCGTCCCTTCCTGTTCCTCTGCCTCGAGTTCACCTTCCTCAAACTCTGAAACGACAAAACAAAAAGAAAAACAGCTGAAACCTCGATGTAGCTTTGACTCTGGGCTCTGTGTCATAGTGGCTGCTGGTCGTTTGCTGACGTTATTTCTAAGCTAATGTTAGCTCGTGCTGCACACTGTCCGTTAGCAAAGGCTCAGCAGCTTCTATGGACATAATGGCAGAGGAGAAGAGAGTGAAGAGGACGCTGACGGAGGAAGCTAAGAAGAGAAAAGGAGAGAGTGAGCAAGCAAGAAGCCGCCGGACAAGAGTAAATCTGGGACGTTTCATACTAAAAGTTTTGTATCGTGCTGTCGTTGGTGATCTGTGTCTGTCTTTATGTTGTCCTCGTGTTAAACCTCTGACCTGTGGGCCAATCAGAGAGCGCGCCGGCAGCCGTCATCGAGATGGGCGTGCCCGGCGGCGGTGTGATGAGGTCACCATCCATCCCAGCGGTGTCACTCTGGTTATCCGCTCCGCCGGTCATTAACGCGTCGATCTCTGCTGAGCGGACACAGTAAAACACGCCGATCATCAACAGCTGACAAATATAAAGAAATGTCATTTATATGATCTCACTTGTTCTGTGAAGCATCTTTAAGTTTCCATGAATAAAATGAACTTCACTTTAAGTTCAGCTGTTGAAACCTGCCGAGGGGCTGATGGAGGATCTCACAGGGGAACCAGAACCACTGCAGAACTCATCGACTAATCCGACATCTTCTGGATTCACAGATTCACATTTGAGTCTGAAGAAAATCTGATTTTCTGTTCATCAAATAGTTTCAGCTCTAAACATTTTGCTCTGAGTTATAAACTGTACTTCATGCATGTTCACCTGAAGAGTCCATGTTCTCACACTGAGCTCATAAAACTGTCAAAGTCTGAAACATTATTTTTTTGTTCCCTCTTGAGACGCAGTGATGTGAACAGAGACGTTTACTGAGTGAACTCAGCCACAAAAGAGGATTTTACCTGCTGACAGGAAGGACGAGTTGGAGAGCGCGAAGCTGGCAGAGTCGTTTCCTGCTGAGAGAACATCTGGAAAGAGCGAGGACGGGAAGAGACAACAGACAGGATGGATCATAAACATACTTTTTAGAAACATGAGGCCTGATAATCTGTCGTCTGTGACCTCCTGTTGATCCACACTGACCTGTGATCAGGTGAACGGTGTCTCTGTCATTCGTACGTCTGTTCTCACACTATGTAACTTTGGGCTCCGGGTCGGGAGAAGTACGTAACGCTTTACGGCACTAAGTCACACACCACCAACTATTTCACTGATTTTGGTGAAACTGGATCATATTTTATGGAGAAAATGTTTTCTGGTTTTCCCTCTGATGTCCTCCGGCTGCTCCGCCTCAACTCTCTGTGATTTACAGAGTTTATGATGGACAGTGAAGTAAACTGCTGACAGCTGTAGCTGCTGTTAGCTCATGTTAGCTCAGTTTGTTAGCTGTGAGTGAAGAAGAAGAAGAAGAAGAAGAAGAAGAAGAAGAGGTTTACAGGCCCAGGGAGCAGAGCCGGTGTCGTGCCAGAACAGGAGCTGGGCAAGTGGGCAATGTAACCGGGCTCAACAGCCTCTACGGACATAATGGCAGAGGAGAAGAGAGTGAAGAGGACGCTGACGGAGGAAGCTAAGAAGAGAAAAGGAGAGAGTGAGCGAGCCAGACGAGTAAATCTGGGACTGTCTTTTTTGGTTCTTGATTTTGAGGCGTTACTCGACAAAGCGTCTTTAAATAAAGCTGTTGGTCTCAGTTCAAGTTGAGTTTTTCTGACTGTCTCCATCAGGTTTGAACTTTTCTCTGAAGTTGCCTTCTCCACTTTAATAATCGCCTCTACCTCGTCTTCACCCGGCTCTCTCAGCCGGGCAGAACATCTATATTTGGACCTGACGGATCAAAGGACCTCTGTACAATCTTTGATTTTTGTCTCTCCAGCTGTGCGTCGGCAAGAAGCCGCGGGATTAACCGCAGAGAGGACATTGTTTTAATTGGCTGAGAGCCACAGAGGTGTGACTCAGCCTTCTGCATCTCTAGCCAATCAATCGCTCTCTTGGATCTGACATCGCTGACCCGCTCAGAAACTGACGCAGCCCGACTGACGCACTGTCTGGAGAAAGCTGACGCTGACATTCTGCTCGTGTCTGACTCGCCGTCATTCGATCAGAGTTCGAGCTGAGGTGTGCTGACGTCACTCGGACTCACCTCTGAAGGTTTGGCCGGTCTCAGCGGTGCTGCCCGGCACGTCTGCAACACAGAATCACACTGATGAGACACTCAGGCTCGAAAACAAAAGACAGAAGCAGTGTTAATGAAAGCACAGTCTGAGTCCTCTTCGGCTCAGCTTCATTTTAATATGTACACATACAGATGTTACACATGATTTATTGATATAAGTCTGCTGAGTGAACACAGTCTGTAGTAATACTCAGTTGGAGCTGAAGTTACCTGTTTGATTTGTAGCAGAGCAGGACGAGTCCGCGAGGCCTCTCAGGGTGAAGTTGTATGAACTCTGCGTCATGCAGTCGATGGCCGCCTGGTCACATTCACAAAACCTCTGCTGACACCACGAAGCAGCATCTCCGAGACAAAGAGAAAAGACCAGTTAACGTCCACAGACGGTGCCGTGTGATTTCTGCTGTTTGTGCTCGTTAAGCTTGAAGTCTCACCACAGCTGATGTTTGAGGCTGAACAGGTGAAGTTTTCTGGGAGCAGAGACGGCTGCTGCCTGCAGGGGGCAGCGTCCTCGTAACATGACCTGTGGGTCTGACAGCAGCTGCAGCAAAGAAGAAATTACATTTTGAGACTCGAAGAGGACAGAGGTCCAACTTTTACCGTTTTATTCACGTTCACGTGATATCTAAATATATTCTGTAAATATTGTTACATCTGGAGTTCAGGACGGTCGGAGCAGAGAAGAAGACGATTCTCGACCTTTTTGACCCGCAAACATTCAACCCAAAGACTGTTTCTGCCTCTGAGATTTGTTTCTTCTCAAATGATCCAACATGAACAATAAAAGGAAAGATTAGACGAGGGAAACCTGAAAATTCAACTTTCCAATCCTGTTATTTACCCGGCGACAACATGTCCTGATTACCAAAGACTACAGTGAGGACTGCTGAAGGATGAGTAAAATCTGAGCCCTCCTGTCACTCCACAGTCTCCTCCATGTTGTATTTTAAACTCAGCATCTGCTGCAGCTGCTTCCTGCTGTGATCTGAGTCTTTCACTCACACGTCCAGAGGATCCACGGGGTTTCCGGCCGCCGCGTATCTGCAGGAGCAGCCGTAATCTTCCAGGTCGCGTGGACAAAGCCCCGTCGCACAGCGGAGCTGCAGAGCGAAATTCACCAGCGAGGGGAAATTATCGAAGACCGAGTGGAGCCAGGTGAACCGCAGGCCGAGGCAGTCTGCACAAAGAGAAACAAGATGGAAACAGCAGCCACGAGGAGAACAAACCAACAACTTCACCCTTTCTCCAACTCCATTTGCTCTGTCTCGCAGGTGATTTAATCACAGCTAATCCTGTTGGCAGGTTCCAATAACCCAAGTCCAGAGAAGCATGCAGGGCAGAAGATTATTCAGGCCACAGCTCTCCACATGGTGGATGTACCACAGAGCTGATCAGGACGACATCACAGTGTGTTAATCAGACCTTCGAGTCAACAAAATCCGAAACTGACACAAAAAGTCGCAACTTTCGAGCTGCTGGACGACTGATGAGAATAATTACGTCTGAGCACTGAGAGCATTTATCAATCAAACAGTTATTAAAAGGTCCAGTGTGTTTGACTTACAGAGCTGTGAGAAAATATACAGACCGTAAAACTTTAATCAAAATCTGAGTTAAATGCAGAGGAAGTAAACACAGTGCAAGAGGAAATAAAGGCCTGTCCCAAATAAAAGCTCGGACCATTGGGGGGGTGAGGTGACTGGGCTGCAACCAGCAACTACTCCACTAGATGTCAGTAAATCCTGCAGACTGGACCTTTAAGTTTCAAGAAAACGTCGCTCCAAAACCACAAAATATTTCTTCCACTGCTGAGTCAAAGTTATCAGGAGTTTTGCAGATTCAGCATCGTGTTTTTAAGACGATGACCTTTGAAAATGTAATGCTCACTGTTGATGACAAATTCATCCTCACCGGTCATGTGATCTGCGTTCGGGTCGCCGGCGTCCGGGCAGAAGATGGAGCTGGCAGAAAGCGCTGAAGACGAAGACGAAGACGAGTAATAATTTGATTCACGTTTAACAGACAGTATCAATAAAGCATCATATTACATCATGACGTGACAGTAAACTGAAGAAACTCACCGTACGGGACAGCAGATATCATGAAAATCCACGTCACAAACATGACTCGTACCTGCGTTCAGAGGGAGAAGACTTAAAGTTTAATCTCCAGTCATACCAGAGGAAAGACACAAATGCTGCTCTGAACTTCATTACTGCAAAGAAATTATAATATTATTGAACATTTGCATGTAAATGATCACCCACCCAAAAAATTTAACTCCTCCAATTTGACTTGCAGTCCTTAAATCAGCTGAAATAAACACACTGCTGTGTAATATTTAGTTATTAGTTATTACAGGTTGACCACTAACGGCCTCGACAGATGACATACTTCCTCCTGTTTGTTGCGGTTTTGGTTTGAAACATGGACACAGCTCCATAAATGCCCCGTCATCACAACTTATGGAGGCTGACTTTAACTAACTGTGGCTGTGAAGTGAAGTGTTTTCGAAGAAGAGGTGACGCGCAGGAATGCTGACAGTGTCGTGCCAGAACAGGAGCTGGGCGAGCATTAGCAGTGTAACCGGGCTCAGCAGCCTCTATGTACATAATGGCAGAGGAGAAGAGAGTGAAGAGGACGCTGACGGAGGAAGCTAAGAAGAGAAAAGGAGAGAGTGAGCGAGCAAGAAGCCGCCGGACAAGAGTAAATCTGGGACTGACTTTTAGGACCTCACACTCAATCAAATAAACGGATGTGCTCATCAAGTGTCGCCGTGGTTTTTGTGGTTTTTCTGTCATGTGTGAGTTTACCCTGACATTTCCATAAACCCCCCACCCCGTCATTACAGCGCCGATTGCTGCGGCGCCAAACGAGTCGGACGACCTTCTCCGCTCGCCCGGTTCACGTCTTTAACAGCATCAAACAGCTCGGCCCACCTGCAGCTCAAAGTGCATCATTAACGTTATTCAGAGTGCATTAAGAGACTCAGAACAGGGAAGTTATCGGCACGTCTGCTGTCAGCGCAGCACGGAGGAGGTCAGCGTCTCGTTAATGCAGTTATATTCAAGCTTTAATGTCACCTCAAAGTGGTCAGCACGGCACGCTAATGGACAGCAAAGACTCATTTATATGATACATGAAGGTTTGTATGAAGAGAGCAAAGAAGGTGGCACTGAGGGGACCAACAAGGAGACACTGCCCTGTCTTATTTATCTGACAATATGAATGTGTCCGTAGAAACACATGGAAACAAACGTTTGTGGCCTGACGCCGAATTCTCCAAAAATAATCTCTCAAATATAGTTTTGGACAATCGCGTCCTCCCAGAGCGATGGAGTAGACGTCCAACTTACTCCCATGAGCGGAGCAAGGAAATGGAGCCGCCAACTGTTTTTCCATTTTCATTTCAAAGTGATGACGTTCCTCAAAAACACACGGATGAAGGATGCTGAAGTGACTGTCCAAACTCTCAGGTGTGACGTGTTTTCCATTAAAACAAGAATCACACTTTCAGATTGGATTTATAGATTTAGTTTAGCTTTAACCAAACTGAACGTCTCCCTGTGGAGGAGCTTTGCTGCAGTTCAGCTTCTTCCAGTGTGAACTCATCAGCAGCTCAAAATATAAACAGAGTGGCCTGAGCAAGCTTCATATCAGCACGCTGTACATCATTTACTAGTTTAAAGAAAGGCCACAGGTCATCTCAAAGACTGAGTTGGGGACTCTTTGACGAGCTAACAGGCACAAACATCACACCTTAAAACTGTTGATGGGTTAGCGACAACAGCTCGAGTTGACCTCCAGCAGATGCAGTATTCACCATCTTTTAGCTCCGTTTTTGGTCTCCACCAACAGGTTCCTCTATGCTCACCAGCTGTCGTGTTCAGTGAGTTAATTGGATGAAAACACAAAGAGCAACAACACGACCAGCTAAGATCTGTAAGAAGCAGCCTCCAAACACAGACAGTGAACCAAACTTCAGTCTTACCTTATTTGTGGCGTAGCGGCTGCAGAAGTTGTCGTTTCTTCATTGGATGAAGGTTCCTGTTAAACTCTGAGGCATCGTACTGAATCAGCTCTGATGGACGTTAGCGCAGGGTAGAAGCTTCTTTAGGGCTTTTGTCGTCTTGTTTCCCAACAGAGTAAACTCTCAGCTGCACCAACTGTTTATCAGTCCTACCTGAGGAGGCGAGGGGAGGAGGGGTGGGCACCTTTATCCCCTTCAGTTCAGCTCTTATTGGCTATCAGGTGACACCTGAGCAGGAGCTTATCATGGTTTGATTCCTGTGCAGGTATTTGAGGCTTTAACGGAGGTGGGGTCCTGACAGGGGGGGACCCACAGAGTGGTCTTTGTCCCGCGGGGGGCTGGATCTGTGACCCTGAGGTCGACCCGGTTCTTATCTGATCCTCCCAGGACCAGATCAATGAGCAGCAGCAGGGAGGGGCGGGCGGTCAGCGAAGAAGAGGAGCTGAGGGTTTAATGAGAGGGGGCAGATAGTGGGGCATTGTATGGGACAGGTGCATCTGTGTGAGGGGGTACAGGTGTGTTTGTCTAATGACAGGAAGTGGATACAATTACAGGAAGATGGACAGAGGTCAGAGCTCTGACTGATTAAATATTCAGCCTCGTCAGACTTCACTGTACTTACAAAGTACTAATGAGCTCATCCCTGTATCGTCGTCATCACGTGTTCTAGCTTACAGAGACTAACTTTAGCGAACTGCGGCTGTTTTGGAAGAGGAGGTCCTGAGGACGGGGTGCCAGTGTCGTGCCAGAACAGGAGCTGGGAGAGCGGGCACTGTAACCGGGCTCAGCAGCCTCTACGGACATAATGGCAGAGGAGAAGAGAGCGAAGAGGAGAAAATACTCATACTCCAGAGACTGATGCCGCCGTCTGACTGACGAGGAGAGACTGAACGAGGCAGCTGATAAAATTAAACATTTTTTTTATTGAATAATTTCTTAACAAACAAAGATTTCTAGTTTCTTTCCCCCCAAAACTTTACATGTTCAGTTAATCTCAAGAGCTTAATATTAAATATGATTTCCATAAATAGTCCAGGACGTTCAGTCACCGTGGAAACGTCCAGATTTCCTCCAGACTTCAGATTTAGACACAGCACGTCTCCTCCGCCCTAACAATAACTACATTATTATACTTTATAGTGACACATGTCAGATTACGGAGATGTCTCGTGGTCAGATTGTCCGGTATGTTCTGGTTCTGTTTGTTCCAGACGTGTTACTCATCTGCAGTTTGTAGTTTAGTCACTTCCTGTGATGATGAACAGCTCTTTGTCTCTCTCTGCTTCCACTGTGGTCACAGTTTATTGCACATCTTTGTCAGGCATCTCTGTTTCAGATCTGTGAAGGGAGGAGAGGAGGAGGAAAGGAGGAGGAGGAGAAGAAGGAGGAGGAGGAGGAGGAGGAGGAGGAAGTTAAAATCAGGAACCCGACACTGGAGGCAGACATGCAAAATAAAACAATTAAAAACATTTCAACAGATTTATTTCTAAGTAGAACTTTATCAAGTTTGAATCATTTTATTGAACAATATTATGCAGTCCACATGCTCAAATGTGTGTCTTCAACAGTCTCTGTGTGCGCTGGGCTCTAAAGTGTGGTCCAGGTACAGAAATCACCTGTGCAGGTAGGGGGCGTGGCCTCAATAGCCCTGCAGTAAGCAGTGTACTATGTGCATGTGACTGAGGAACAGCAAATATTCAAGTGTACCTGCATGAAATCTGGTTGTTTTAGTCAAGATTGTGATAAAATATATTTTCACCAACTATATTTAATTTCACTGTTAAAGGGTCAACCTTCAATTTAGTAAATTCCTGGTTTATTCCTGTTTATTTCCATAAATTCCTGTTAATTCCCATGGAAGGTTTCCAACTTGGAAAATTACCAGAACTTTGCAACCGTGTTGAGTTATGAGTTTACGTTTATGACGATTATATTGTGTAAACAGAGCCTCATAAATCTGACACACTGTTGTCATTTCTGTGAAAGCTTCAGCAGCTTTTCGTGACGTTACGTGATGCGACTGAGTTCAAGTTTCTGTTACAGTTCTCTCACTCACTCTCAGGTCTCTCAGTTTCAAATCAAATCTGAAAAACTGAGTCTAAAAATAAACACCGAGGACTAATTAGAGCCGGAGAGAGTTCTGATGAGGCCGTGTGAGTCCTTGGCTCGGCCTGGTGGTGGGATCAGCGCCGGATGATCGGCGTGTCAGAAGCTGTGAGAGAGGCTGTCTCTCTCCGCGACCTCTCGAAGCCCATTAGCTCGGAGGATTCATGGAGGCTCCTGAAGAGCTGCTGCTGCTCTAATGAGGTCTGATACCGACTCGCAGCAACATGGCTGACACGTCCTCATCAGGACAGGTGAAGGATGAAGCGAGCGCCCCAATTATTTCTGATTCTCACACTCACAGCTCTGTTTGTAGCCGGCTGTGCACCAACACGACTCCCACTTAAAAAATGTCTCTTTAAGGCGATTTCAGATTTTTTTTTATGTAAACAACAAATTAGACGTTTGTTGAACGCTGACGGGCGCATGTCGAGCTTTGTACGTCCCCTTGAAGTAATATCACACTCAAGGTCGTGCTGTTATACTGAATATCAGCACGGCTGTGAGTCGGTCGTACGTTATTCAGTATAACAGCACGACCTTGAGTGTGATATTACTTTTATACAACAGCTCCAACAGATTAAGATTAGTTAATGTATTTAATCATTTATTTGGTTAACAATGGTCATTACATAACATTTGGTCTACAGTAAAACAACACTGGTCTAACACTAAAATAACGCTGGTGTAACATTAAAATAATGCTGGTAGAGTTGTTGAATCTCGTGTTCTACAGTGATGTGTTTTTACGGACACGTAATGAATTGTTCAAACACGAGCTCGTCACTTCAGCTGCTGCGATCGATCGTATTATTTCCACTTACTTCTGGAGAAGGCGAGTCTCCTGACCCGCCGACACACCTCAGATGTGTGTTTTTCATACCAGACGTGGCTGTCGTCACAGTATCTGTAAGATAAGAGCGTCTGTGTCATATTATTGGTGTTGTTTATTGACGATATTTCAACCTGTTGACCGGTGTTCGTTACTCTCAAACACAAACTCGTTAGCTTTGGTCACTCCGTCTGAAATCCAGCTCAACCAAACATCCAATA
Source organism: Protonibea diacanthus (assembly GCA_028641955.1). Lineage (NCBI taxonomy): Eukaryota > Metazoa > Chordata > Actinopteri > Sciaenidae > Protonibea > Protonibea diacanthus. Next base: position 24,155,388 of record CM053988.1, read on the forward strand.
ACAATTTACTCTGTCGCTCTGCGCTCCAATCACAGTTCAACTTTCTTCTCCTGTCCTGTACTTAGACATGCAACTAAATGTGTTTATCAGTCAATGATCACCTTTTCATGCGCGTCTTGTGGCCGAAGGGTCTGCAGAGGCACTGAGAGAAGAACTTGCAGAGTTCGAGGACACACGGCTGCAGCTTGTGAGCGCTGACGGTCGTCGTGCTGCCGGAGAACGAGGCGTCCGTCAGCTCCGGCCTTCTCCAAGGACAACCTCTCAACAGACAGACAAGAGAGCTCACGTCATGACCAAACACAATGTAACCGCGCTCAGCAGCTTCTATGGACATAATGGCAGAGGAGCAGAGAGTGAAGAGGTGAGTGAGCGAGCAAGAAGCCGCCGGACAAGAGTAAATCTGGGACTGACTTTTAGTGGTTGGTGAGAGCTTGGTGAAATAAAAGGCTGAAAGACAGACGCCGAGCTGGGCTGACTGCTGTTGGACTAGTCAGTAATACAGCTCAAAGATACATATAATACATATTTGTGATTTTATTCATTTAATTTATTCACGTTCTGTCTCAGCCGACATGAATTTGTTGGTTTCTTTTGTTGCTTCGTCACCAGAATGCTTGAAAACCTGCAGCTCTTTCCACTCCAACACAAAAAGCAACAACAGCCTGACGTACGTGAAGCGATCTGCAGCGTGCATCGACTCGGATCAGCCACTTAGAACACGCACGCACACACACACACACACACACACACACACACTCAGAGATGTGCAGCTGGGTAACAAACGCTCATTTTCCTGCACAGTAATGACTCAGTGACAAATTGCACAGGATGCTCCGGCCGGCCGTCTGTTGCTAGGCAGAACTCAGTGGGGGAGCAGCTGCCGGCTCTGCAGTGAGATGTTACTGCCATCTAGTGCTTCACACGGGAAGTGACGGGAAATATTAAACCTGCAGTTTCAGGTGAATATTCACGATTTATGTCACGTAGACTAAAACAGAGCTCTCTACTCAAAGACGTATTTAAATATACTTTTCTATTATGCTGTGTATTTATTTTATGAATCCTCAAAGAGAAAACAAGACTAATATCAGCTTACTTCACATTGCTCAAACCTCAGCACCTCCTTCACACTCACACCTCGCCTCCTTCACTGTGCTCCTCATCAGCAGGCCGTCCGGCTCTACCAGCAGGACATTAACAACATCTGCCCGTCTCTGTTTCTCACTTCAACATGTTTTTATTGGAAATCAGGACACGTTGAATTTAATTTACATTTTGAATAATAAGTTTCCGTATGATGAGAGGAACACGTGAAATATGAAACACTCAAACATCACGTGATCACACACACATGATGAACTCATGTTGTTGTTTTCCGTCTCACTGATCATGTGACTCAGAATATCTGGCTTAAATTCTCTTTTAACCTTTAAACCATCGAAGCTTCCACACAAAGACGGACCAGGCCAAGCCAGCGTTACCATAGTTACTATCTTTTAGCCTCCAGCATGGCTCCCTCTCCTTCCCATCATGCTCCATCACACTCACACACACACACACACACACACACACACACACACACACACACCTTTCTCCAGGCTGAAATTGAATCAGTCGCTGTCGGTGTGTCCAGAAATGACAGTGAGTGTATCTGATGTGATTACAGTGAGAGCAGGTCAACACGATGAAGACTACAGACCTGACTGAGCTCAGCGACAGCACACACGTAACACTTTACGGCACTAAGTCACACACGTCCAGGCCTGAGGCTCAGATGGCAGAGGAGAAGAGGACGCTGGAGCAGACACTCATACTGGACCCAGACGTCCTTACCTGGCTGCTCCACAGGTGTGTTGGAGGTTGTAGGTCTCCTGCTGAGAGGTCCTGTCGTCCTTTGAGCCACCGTCGGTCCTGCTGTGGGATGAACTGTGAGCTGGGCTGTTGTAGCCGTAGTTAGCCGGGTCAGGCTGATAACCGGTGAGAACGTTGTGGGTTTGGCCGAGGCGGTGGTCAGTCGGGTGGGTCGAGGTCTCGCTGCGGTTGGAGCAGCAGCTGTAGTGACGGATGCAGAGGTGACTCGCAGGGTGGTGGCCGCTGGTTGCGTTGATGTGATTGGTTGTAAAGTCATTGTTGCTGGTTTTTCTGTAGCTTTCATCGTCTGCGGTCGTCCGTCCGCTGTAGTTTGCCTCTGAGACACGATGGTTGTAGGCTGTCGAGACGTTGCCGGCGGACGGGCAGTGGTGATCTTTGCTGTCATAGCGACTGTTTCATCCACACCTGTTGGTGAAACTGATGAACCAATCACAGGTAAGAGATCACAGGTAAGAGATCACAGGTAAGAGATCACAGGTAGAGGTCAGTTCAATTTTGGTAAATTCACAGTTTATTCCCATAAATTCCCATTTCTAACTTTCTAACTAAACATTCCTGTAATTTTGCAACCCTATTGACAAGTGAAGAAGGGTTGGCAGTGCTGTGGACGTTGTTCTGGTCCGTTGTGGTTCAGACCTCAGCCTGACGTTGCAACCTTCACCTCTGGTCATGAGCTTTGAGTAGTGACTGAAAGAACAAGATCGCAGATACGAGAGGCTGAAACGAGCTTCCTCCACCAGGAGGCCGGGCTCAGAGGAGAGCTGCTGCACCTTCACGTCACATCACATCTGCTTAGGACGCCGCCCTCGGCGCCTTCCTCCAACCGGTAGGAGACCCCAGGACCCCCCACCTGATCTTTTTAGAGGTTCAGGTGACAGGACATCACGTGTAACAAACCATCACTGTTTACGCCCATCAGACTGAACAGAACAGGTTTGTACTGAACATGGACCCAGCCTCCGGTCCAGACTCACCGTGTGCAGTAGAATGGACTCTGCTGGTTAACATGGAGCTCATCCCCGACGGAGCGATGTGACTCAGATTGGTGGGAAGGTGGTGCCAATCTGAGGTTTAAAATAGTACGAGTGGAAACAAAGAATTAAAGTCCTGAAGGTGACAACAGATGCTTCAACGAGCTTTTTAAAAACGTGTCGAGTTACTCACCATCAGGCAGTCTGATGGAGGAGACGTTACCCACTAGAAGAAGAAGAAGAAGACGTAGTTAGTTAGTTTAATCAGGCTGCGCTGTGAGTCCACGCTGCCGTCGGTGCCATCAGTGTGTGTTGCACACAAACCTCTGTGTGGTCCCTCCACGATGGTCTGGTTGTAGAGTGGAGTGATGGAGTCGAACTCCCACAGCTCAGACACCTCTCTGCCTGGACAAAACACACATCACGTTCACGCGACGACTCTGAGGAGCATCGAACTCTTCTAAGACGTTTTCTTCGTTCTCAGAGAGACTTTTGGATCCAGCACAAACATGTAATCTATCTGAACACCTGAGTGACAGCTTCACTTATTACTTAAACTATGTTCAGTGATGGGATGTAAAGTACATTTACACACATTAATGCTTCACTAATTATAATCCAGTCTTCAGTAATTAATTAAACTTTTTGGTTCTTTAAGTTATTTTGATGCTAATACTTTCTTATGAGATTTTGAATGAAGGATATAACTTCAGTAATTAAGTAACAGACCTGACCTCCTGTATTAGCAAGCTAACGTTACCATTGATGGTCTAAACAGGTTAAACATGTTAGCAAGCTAATGTTTGTCAGTATAAATGGGTCAGGTATTAGCAAGCTAACATTACCTTTGTCTGTCTTTACAGTTCATGTATTAGCAAGCTAACGTTATCTTTGTCTGTCTTTACAGTTCATGTATTAGCATGCTAACATTACCATTGTCTTTATAGTTCATGTATTAGCGTGCTAACATTACCTTTTCTGTCTTTACAGTTCATGTATTAGCATGCTAACATTACCTTTTCTGTCTTTACAGTTCATGTATTAGCATGCTAACATTACCTTTGTCTGTCTTTATAGTTCATGTATTAGCATGCTAACATTACCTTTGTCTGTCTTTATAGTTCATGTATTAGCGTGCTAACATTACCTTTTCTGTCTTTACAGTTCATGTATTAGCATGCTAACATTACTTTTATGGTTTAAATGGGTCATGTATTAGCATGCTAACGTTAACTGTGTACAGCTTTAGCTTGGAAAACAGCAGCAGAAACTGAATTCTGTCCAATGTATCATCGATGCCACAGTTGTGCTCATTTGTTTGCCATAAGTTCAATCAGTCATCATCATTGTACAGACACAGACAGCTTTATTTATGTTTGGTTCAAATAAGAACACATACATGTTGTTACATTTAGTTTATTGGTGTTTTATTGGTTTATTTCTGGTGTCAGGATGTTAAAACAGCATTAAAGCAGCACAGCTTCTGTTACTCACCATGTGGTCAGAGACAAAAGCAGAGCTGTTGCAACACTTCCTGTATTTATACCTTTGATGATGTCACTGGACTATTCCAAGTGCGTGGGGGGTAAAGGTGAGTTAGTTTAGGAGTTTGCTAGATTTATTTCTTATTTGATGTTTGTATGGTTACAGTGTAGATTAAAGGTAAATCACGTAAAAGTGTTTCTATTGTAAACTTTGGAAGAATCTGACTTTATAAAGTCTCTGTATGAACAGATGCAGTGCAGTCACCTCTGCCAGTGGTACAGTCTCAGGTAAAGCCTGAACTATTTAAACAGCTGCTGTTCCCCTTTAATCACTGATTTTGGTGAAACTGGATCATATTTTAAATGTTTTCTGCCTCAGTTTTGGTGATTTACAGTCTCCTGATGGACAGTCTTATCACTTACCTCGGACTCAGTAGAACAGGTCCGGTGGGCTCTACTTACCCATCTTACCCGCCATCACACAGATGTAGATACAGTCTGAGTTGTTCCTCTGGCTTACTGAGACACAGAAACAACACAATATGAAAACCGGCCGGTAAACAACAACAAACACGTAGATATCGTTCAGTTTGCACCACCCACCTGACAGGATGGAGGCAGACTTAAAGAGCTCGTGAAGGTAACTCGTCGAGTTTCCCATCACATCCAACAGGATGGCCGTAAAGTCTGAAAGAGAAGTAACGTAATCAGAGCAAATACTCGAGTACAGCTGAACACAGTTACCACAGTGGGATTACACTCTGACACTGGGGCCAACATGCAGCGCTGACATAAATACTCTGAATGTTCTGAGCGTACCTGTCAGGTCGTTGGTCTCGTTGGTGACGCAGTAGCAGAATCTTCTCCTGAACGTGCCGCTCTCTAAATTTTTAATGCTGGAAACTGCAAAACACACAACGACGTTACAGGAAGAATGTTGCACAGCTCGGTCAGACTTTAAAGCCTCAAGTGTTTGGCACATTCAAAATGTGGTTTAAAGTTTAAATGAAAATATCTGGATGATAGAATCAGTTTAAAAATAAAATGTGGATGTCAACGTGCAGAAACCATTGATATGAAGTCATGTTAAACGAACATGGACAGGGTGACGCAGTGACACATCCAAACCACTAGATGTCACTACAGACAAAGTTATGTTTGTCATGGACCCTACAGAGCTGCCGTGAACAGTGAAGAGATGCAGTGCAGTGCAACACGTCGGTTAACTGCGTGTTGTCTCTTGTTAGGAGAAGTTTACAGAGTTCATATTTACTGTTGTAGACCAACAGGGTGAGTTTATGGAGAGCCAGAGAGCTGTAGGACGTCACGCTGAGGAGGGAGAAGAGCTGACGGGAGCCTGGAAGTCAAGAAGAGACTGAATGTTACGTCATGACGTGTCTGCATCAAAGTGTAGATCAAGACGTCTTCACAAGCAGGACTGTAACGTTTGGACAGGTAGATGTAGATGTTTAACGTGGAGCTCAGTTTATCGACTTTATCTGCTGTCTGCGAGTTTAATCTACAGCAATGCATCATGGTCTATAAGCTCGTCATCTGTTTTCAGCTTTGTGACGATTTTTCCAGATTTTTTAACTTTCTGAACACATGAAGGAACTCTTCATCCTTCATCCATCCTAATCTTGAAAAGTAACTAGTAACTAAAGCTGTCAGACACATGTATGGAGTACTTAATTATTCTCTGTCCTCTGACCAATCAGAATTTGGGGTTTTAGTTCCACTTTAAAGGAGCAGTGTGTTGGCTTCTCGTTGCAGCGCCTCAGTCTGACACACTGGACCTTTAAAGGTGATCTGAAGTAATCAACACACACTGTACCAGGAGAACGTCGGGTCACGTCTGTAGCTTTAAATCTGACACAGACTTAAATACAACAGACCAAGACGCAGAATTAAATCAGCAATTTGAGGATTATGAACATTTAAAATGTTTCAAACTGAGAGCAAAATATCTGGATGACTAAAGATAAGCTTTTCAATTAATCTGACTTATTTTTAGTGTTTCACCGCTGTTCAAATCTGATGACCTGACACAACCCGTCCTGTCGGCAGCGCTCGGACCGGTCCTTCAACGTCTGAACAGTCGTGGCTGCAGTTTGACCTCCACGCTGCAGCTTTAATTATGACATACATGAAAGATTTACAGCTCAGCATTGATCCACCGTGAATGATATTATGACAACGTACCCGATTGGCTCGTATTTATTAAAGTATTGACGAGGGGGGTGAGGTCGATGGCAGCTGGGTCGATGTGCTCTGCTGGGATTTCTGGGAAATAAAAGCAGACAGTAAAGTCAATCGGAGCTTATTCTGCTTTTAATCTCTATTACTGAATTAGCAGCGTCAGCAGAATCTGACTGCAGATTAGTGCAACGACCAAAAAGGACCCCGAGGAGCTCCACCTGTTTGAATAATGAGGGGCCGTGTCATATATCGAGTTTTACTGGCTTTTTATGAAACATAATTCAGACATCGTTCAGCCGGACATCCTCCAGCACTTCCCAGGACCTTTCCAGGACCTTTCCAGGATGTTTCCCAGGATCTTTTGGAAAATTCTGGTCTTTGTGTACAGAGAGGAGGTTTGTTCTGTTATCATACGCTCAGTAATCAAAGTTAAAGGAGCTGAATGTTCAAACGTCCACTTGAGGCTGGCTGCAGAAGTGAGTCAGTCTCCATAAGTCCCCATGTTCAAATGTCCAACTTCACAGCAGAAATAAACATGTTTACAGCCTGGTACAAAAAACAGTTTTGGTCTCTATAGCTAATTTCCCCGTTCATGACAACTGTACTGAGGGTGAATTTATATACAACTTTATGGAAGAAATATTGTGTCACATTAAAAACAAACGAGCAGCATGAGGAAGATGAAGTCGGTTTCACCTGTGGCGTCCAGGATGTCTCTTCTGTGTCTGTCGTCCTGCCGTCTGTCTCTGAACGCTGTCAAGAAACAAAACAGAAATTAGAATTAAAAACATTTTTTATGATTTTGATTGAATCGTTTCTAAACTAGCACTGCCAAATATATTATATGTGTGTATATACATACACTAATATGTTCAAACAGCCTTCATGAACATGAACCTGAGCTCAGACTGCAACATTGTGATGATCTGATCTGATTCATGGATACAGAAGACAAACGGTCTAAAAGAAGAACATGAAGAGTGTGAAACACTTCTTCAACATGGCTACTAGAGCAGAAACAGACGATGTGGATGAGTTTCTCATCAAACATCCACAAACATCTGACTGAACATCAACTGTCAGAACAAAAACATGTTTCTGTTTCTCAGGACAGAGGACGTTTTTCATCCTCCTAAAATCATCAAGAAAACACTAAAATGGAGACAATAAAGACATAGAGCATCATAACTAAGTCATATAACACACCCGGGCCTTTAAAATCTTTAAACCTCGAATGGAGTTCAAATCAAAGTTCACAGAGCTGTGACGACGTTAACAGACCGACCTTGGCTGACGACGATGAGGAGTAAAATGGTGGACACACAGATGGAGACACAGAGGCGTGGATGCTGCGTGGCTCTCTGTAAGCACGCCATCACCCCGATGAAGCAACGCTGCAACCACAAAAACACAAACCGGGTCAACTTTTCTCCACCCGTCCTCAGACTGGACGTCTGGTGATGTCTTCATCAGGATGTGTCTCAACACAATGAGACACTGAAACCAGTAAACCCAGTGAGCTTAAAGCTCCATAACAGAGATGCATGCAGACGATGCTCTGATGAGAAACGACACATTGAGCCACGAGGTGCTGAATCACCTCCACCTGAAACCTGCAGCAGCATCCTCAACATTTAATGTGTCATCCCATAAAATAGTTTTTAAAGTACAAACACTCAGATCAAACAAAGACTGGAGCGATCACAGATAGATTAAATGGTTTGACATTAATTAAATGTTGAGGTCTGTCTGTGAGTAGCCAAACAAACAGAGACACGGGCTGAATTTAAAGTTGTTGCTCTGTTCTGTTGGAAATATGAAATGACCGTCGTGTAATCCGGCTCACCTGCTCCTTGAATCCGGCTGTAAAGTGTGCAGCAGCAGAGCTGCAGCATCAAACCTCACCCAGTATATCACACACCTCGGTCAGATAAGGAGTGGACGATGCCTGTTTCCTCCCCTCTGAACAGCAGAGGTTGGCAGCAGGTTGGCAGCTCGCTGAGCTCGACAACAAAACACGGTGTCTGGCTGCAGGCTGGGCACTGATCCCTAACCCACTCCACCAGCTCCACCAGCTCCACTGCAAGAAATATCAACCTCACACACACTCAGAGTGTGTTTCTGCTTCATTCTTTACCACACATCACCTGTCAATCAAACTGTGGGTGGTACAGTGACATTCAGCTTCCTTTGTGACTCAGTAACTAGATTTTAAATCAACATCCTGTAACTTTCCCCTGATAATCTGTCGTCTGTGACCTCCTGTTGATCCACACTGACCTGTGATCAGGTGAACGGTGTCTCTGTCATTCGTACGTCTGTTCTCACACTATGTAACTTTGGGCTCCGGGTCGGGAGAAGTACGTAACGCTTTACGGCACTAAGTCACACACCACCAACTATTTCACTGATTTTGGTGAAACTGGATCATATTTTATGGAGAAAATGTTTTCTGGTTTTCCCTCTGATGTCCTCCGGCTGCTCCGCCTCAACTCTCTGTGATTTACAGAGTTTATGATGGACAGTGAAGTAAACTGCTGACAGCTGTAGCTGCTGTTAGCTCATGTTAGCTCACTTTGTTAGCCGGGCTGCCTGGACTGTGAGTTCAGAGGACCGGGGGAGCGTTAGTGTTTGTACCACAGACATTTTGGACTTCCGGGAAGAGGAGGAAGAAGAAGAAGAAGAAGAGGTTTACAGGCCCAGCAGTGAGCAGCCTCTATGGACATAATGGCAGAGGAGAAATAAAAGGCTGAAAGACAGACGCCGAGCTGGGCTGACTGCTATTGGACTAGTCAGTAATAACCTAAAAACATTAGCTAACAGCAGCTAACAAACAGAGCTAACATTAGCTAACAGCAGCTTACTTCACTGTTCTTTACTTTAAAGATTTTAAATGCTATATTGTGCTGATAACATTCAAAACAGCTGTTAACATAAATCTTCCTGATACTTGTAGTTTGAGCTGTATCAACATGATTCACTGTGCTGTGGTTTATTTTCAGAGGACAGTGTTACCTGGACATTTTTTACAGTGTAGGTAAATGGCCGTAATAAGCCGCAGGAGTGACATACGAGCCGTGGGGAAGATCAGTGAATAAGAGGAGTGAATGCGAGTCTTTAATGACGGGGGATTGGTGGGCACTTTGGTCGCCTTGACATTCACATTCAGACACATTCAGGCACACAGCAAGTCATTGGCAGAGGAGGAAACGGGGCTGCCGAGGGCCTGGGAACAGCTGCCCCCGGGGAAAAGATACACAGACTTTTAGTTATAATTATAACGAGAATGAAATGAGATTATGGGCAGTCCACACTGTGGCTGTGTTTACTGTGGGACTTCATTCTCATGCTGCACATGGAAAAACAGGGTTTGCATGACGGCGTAGTTAAATCAAAAAGCACGGAAAGATGTGAGTAGTTAGTATGTCATGGAGAAAACATATCAATGATAAACACGTGTAAATCCAGCAGCGTTAAAGTAGATTAAAACACTGGTTTTAAAAGCTGCTGCAGGTTTGTGATACTAGGACTTTGTTTTTAGCATCAAAACCAAACAGTTTATATTTTAATATAATTTAGCTCCTGTTTGGTTTAACTGCTGTCTGTTAAAGAGTAACTGTTGTTTTTGAAATGGCATTGATTGTATTGTAATTGTAAACAGTATTGAATGATTATTAGTATTGAACTCTACAGCCAGCAGAATCCATAATAAAGTCAATGCACATACATCCAAAGTGTCTGACAACGTTATGGAAAGGAGGATTCTTTGAGATACCGGACACGTAACTGTCGCGTTGCTGCTGTGACGCTGTTTCGCGCCACCCTTTTTTTTTTTTTCCTCCATTTGCGACTTCAAACTCCACCAGCAGCGTTTTCAGAAGCCCGTCAAACTTTGTTAACGTGCTCAGATTTGGTTATTTTCCTGGCGTGCATGCTTTTAAACGTATAAATATGCTACGTTGATAAACTGTTACCCCTTTGGCTGTCTTATTTTGAAAATCGACCTATGGATTCTCTATGCTGTTTCTGTGTCTGGTTTCCTGTCAGCTGCTCTGTGTAAATTGACGCAGGCTGCTTGTGATATCTGTTAAAAAATATCTGCATATCCAACGCGGAGCCGAGGGGAGGCCCGTTTTGAAACAGTGACTATAATGGCGTCTGTAGTGCACACGGAACACGTTGTATCAGCATCATGTCAACCATTCTGCAGCCGTTACATAAATCTGGTGCCGTGATCCGGATCCACCTATCGCCAAGGTTCAGCCGTGTGCTTGTGACGTCTGGGATGCTAAATATGACAGCAGAGGCCATGGAGGATGACAAAAACGACTATGATGAAGAGGCTGATGAGGAGAACAACCCCGACTATGATCCCAGGAAAGATGCAGCCCTCCAGCTGAGTGATGCCTCGAGGATCGACTGCACTGTAACGGCTTCTCAAGTTAAAACAAAAAAAAAGTTACATAAAACTTACAGAATTATAATGTTTTGTATTTTCTTGGTCGAGAATTTGAAGAAAAAAGAAGTTTCAAGATTTCTGTTACGAAAGTTCACAGTAATGTTACCAGATGAGTCAGTTATGAAGCCATAGGAGACGTTTCGAGAAGTTCAGAGGTTTGATTGTTTTATGTGTAGTTAATTTTTTTTTTATCTTTGGTGAACACTCTGTATTGTTTTTGTTGAATAATGATGTACATAGTTCGGGTTACCTGTTGTAGCAGGGGCGATCACGGGGACGAAACACGTGATGTAGCCGCACCTTCCTGGTCAAAACTTGGAGAGTGTTTGTGTTCGGAATGTGTTCACTGTGTCTTTTACTGTTTCACTGGAATAAATGAAAATCCTGATTCCTGTCTGAGTGATCTCATCATATCAGTCATTCCTCAGCCGTTACATGAGTTCACTTTGGTTTTAAACTGTGATTTTTTGATGTTACCAGACTCCATTGACAAAAACAGTAATTTCACCTTGTAACATCGTAACACCTCATTCAAGCTCAACAGAAACTTTGGTTTATTTACACTATTCAATCCAAGTCTGGTTTGGTGAAAGTGAAGTGTTTTGAGATTTATTTTGTTCATGTCAGTTAAAATGAAGTGATACGTGGTACAGTAGATGAGTCATGGTGTCTACAGTTCATCTCATATTCACCTATCACCTTTAACCAGAAGCCACTCTTACCATTTTCAATTCAATACTTTATTAATAACTGGTGCAATTGAAAAGACAAAAAATAAAAAAAATCAAGTAAGAATACATTTGCATATTATATCATCAAAACAAAATATTCAGAGTGGTCTAATACAGAATAAAAATGGTAAGTTGTTTTTTGTTTTTGTTTTTTTAAACTGGAATGAGAAAAATGATGCACAGCTCTGAAGGCCACTAGTGTAAAGTTATCCAAACTTCCCTTAAATTAAATCTAAAAACACCAAAACTGTTTCTGACCCACAAAATAAAAGCTGCTGTCAGTTAACTCAGAAAGCTGTCGGTAATATCTGACTGTATCTTCTGTAACGCCGAAAGACATTTATAGATCACTGTGCAGCAGATTTTGTGCTATGTTAAATGTTGTGCAGGTTTTTTTGTTTCACCTAGCTATTGTAGTATCTGGACAGTTTAAATTAGGGTTACATGCTGTCTTCAGTTTACAGTTTTATGGCACATTTTTCACTCGACTTCCTCCGGTACAGAGAGTTGAAGTGAAACTGGAACGTTACGATAGGATTTGTGGTATTGTAGTGTAGCGTGATGCTGCCGAAAATAGGAAAACCTCATTCAGTGACTAAAAATCTACACAACGTAACCTTACTCGACAGCTTGTCACGTGGGTAATTTGTCAAGACAGGGCTGAAACACGTTCTTTTTTGTATTTTTATAATTTAAGTAAGTTATCTTAAAATATGGAAATAAGTTTGAGGAATGTGTTCCACTTTTTAAGACAATAACTCTCAGCTCAAAGTCACTGATCCTCAAAAGCTAGTCATTAGCTAGTTTTTCCGTTAGCTTCCGTAACTCTTGAGCAGCTGAAGTTGACATCAGGACTTCATCTCTTTCTGAAGGAGTGTTACATTTCCGTATGTTGAGTGTGTACATGTGTGTAGAAAACACGTTAATATGATTTAAACACTTGTGTAAAGAAGTTTTTCTAGAATCAGTGTTAATCTGTCTAAATATGACGTTTGATAAAATGTAAACATTGCAGATTTTTATTATTTTGTGCGTGTGTGAATGCAGCCTTCCACATAGATATTACCAACAGCTTTTTAACAGCCATAGCGAGAAAAGCATGATTGACCAAATTTAAAAAATACATTGAAAAGAACTGTACTGTAAAAGGCCAAGGCACAAATAATTCGTAGCAATTAAAAATTCATAAAATTACAGGTTATGTAGAATGTGTCGATCAGTGCATTGCTTGTTACAGTGAGTACAACCATACGTAACAGAATAATCACAGCAAGCAGTATTGCCCTCTTTGACTACACGGATGCCGTAAAGTGCTCCTTGCACATACAGACGAGTTCACTGAGAGTTGAAGAAAAGGAATGACACACATCTAAGTACACATGTAAAGAGGGCAGAAATGTGTTGAAATGCTTGTTTTAAGTACAAACATGCTTCTTAGAAGGACCAGATTATGGCTTTGAAAGACGGGAAGGTGTCTGAATTAAGCTAACGGTACCGGCGTGTGATACTGTGTGTAGAAGTGAAATAAATATTCTGTTTTACCTGCAGGCTTACTCAACAACTGCCCGAGCTTCTCGAGTGTTGTTTCTACATTCAGAAGAGAATTGCCTGCAAGACCGCTGAAGGGTAAAAAGTGTGAATGGCTGCTACAACTTTGAACCAGTGTTTCCTCTGAGTTCAATCACCAGGAGCGAGTCACCGCTGCAAGAACAGGGAAGATGGATGAATTTCATTTAAACTGTCCTGACAAGTCAGTAAGAACCAGTACCACAGGTTAAAGATAAACTCCCTGATTTTAATGTAGTGTCCAAACATCGTGCCAGGACACCAAAATTTAATTTAAGTCTAATTAAACCCCCAAATTGGTTGATAGCGAAAGCTGCCACATCATACGTCACTGGCCTCCAAAATTAGCCAATAACAAATTTCAGGAACAATAGCCAAGTTTCAACCAGTAGAGGGAGATTGCTATGCATATTTATAACACAATATGTATAAATTTAATACTTTGGAGGGCAAGATTTGGGCTTGAATCGAGAAAACTAGTAAGTATCCATAAATGTTTTCATGGTTTTCAGGCTTTAGTTACGTTTTAAGATCAGTGTAGTTTATAGTCTTGTTGCAAACACCAATAAACAGAAAAAATGCAGGTTATTAGGCTCTTTTGGGCACTACAACAAAATCAAGGAGTGTATTTTTAAAAACAGTACCGTACAATAACAGACAATAACAGAAGGTTTAGTACCGTAACCATGACAAGATCAAGAATTATTACAGAATATTACACAGAAAGGAGAGACAGAAAACACTGCTGGGACAATAGCACCTCGTATAGTTCAAACCAAATAACATTAAAATGATAAAATGACATATTGAGATGTTGAACGTTACATAGATGGAGAGCAGATTCTGACTTTCGGAAAATGTTAAATTAACAGGTCAAAAACAAAGAAAGACAGAAAACAGGCTGATTGTCAAATTAACACCTAAATTCTTAATTTATTAAATTCTTCTGATGTCTGAAGAGATGACGGTGAACTTTACTGTACTTTATTCTCTGTGGTGTCTGTTTCCTATTTCTGAAATAATAAACAGCCATCACCTGTGAACGGCCAACTCAGTGCTGGTTTGAACGGGTGTCATTGAGTTATCACATGGATTATAATCTGTTGAATTTAAACTGACAAAGGGTTAATTCATAACAAATCCTAAACTAGAAACTCATTAAGTTTAGAATATGGAAATAACTCGAGGAATGCATTCCTCGTTTTAAGACAATAACAGAAACTCAAAGTCATTGCGGTACAAATGCTAGTTGTTACGTTAGCTTCATAACTCTCTGGTGCAGCTAGCCAAAGTTGACGTCAGGATTTAGGTGTCAAATTACCGTAAATTGAGTGTGTATATTTGTGTGGAAACATGTTAATCTGATTTTAAAATGTTCTTACAGAAGCTAATTATTTTTTTCATATTTAAAATGAATGCTTGTTTCTGCCATATGAAACTGCAGACTAGCTACGGTAGCTAATGTTTTTTTCACATTAACTGAAGTTGTCACGTGGATATTTCTTATTGGAGATGTTTGAGTTGCTCTTCATCCTGTTCAGTGAGTTGTATACTGACACTCAGAACAACACTTATTAGAAAATAAGAAGACAAAGCTATCAGAACAAAAATTACTGAAGCTTGATGGTAAACGTTCCTTCAGGGACGTCACTGGCTGGTTAAAACCTCCCCGACAGACCTGGAAAACAAAGTATTGCTTTCATTTTCCATTTCAAAATGATCTAATTTCATGTTTTTTTCCTGTTTGATTTAAATAGTCAGTTATTTGTTTAAAATAAGTAAATTTCTCTCACTTTACCAATTCTGCTCACGGTGGAGAGGTTTGATATAAAGATGTCGCTGAAGGAAGCTTCACAAGAAAATAAAGTATTATTATAACACAAACTGTTCATTTACAAAAACCCACGTGGACAGGAGATTAAATTAGTAAAAAGTAATGCTAGTGCTTCATTTGAAATATTGATGGAACGACGTGTGCGCTCATCCAACACTCATCTTAACAAGTCAGCGAGTCTCGTATTCAGTTTACACGAAAAGCTTTGTCTGAAAACAAGAAGAAATTAAGCACCGATGAGGTGATTCAATTTGTCATAAATTTTATTTCCTTCGTTATTGGGAAATTAAAAGGCATCAAGCATACGCGTCTTTAAATAATTTGGCAGGTTACTGCACTCATAAAATAAATGTTTAAATTGATGAAACATTGATTTGTATTGGAAACAGGTGAAATAATCTCACATAGCTTAGCATAACATTGGATTCAACAGTTTGACCACAACATGACTCGTTAAAATGGAGTAAAATGAACGAACGTCAACTGTTTTTTTATTCATGAGAAGAATAATTTCAGGTTTATGATGACATCAGTCAACTGTCTTTGCTAGCATCACTTTTTCTCTCAGTGTCTTGGAAGACAATTTATTCTGTTTTAAGTTACAAAATATGAAATTTTAACAGTAATTTGCCATGTAAATATAAATGTACCAATGCCATTTAGTATTATTATTATTTCCAGTGATATTCTTATACGGATACGTGTCTGTAAATTTAGAAAGGAAGCAATAAGTGTTTAAAATTTCGAATGGAAGCAATGTAAGTGTTGATGTGCAAGGCAACAAAAACACTGGTGTTGGATGAATTTGGAGTTCTTTCGGACGTCAAGACGTTAAATAACAAAACCAGACTGAGGAACTCCACGGTGAACAAACAGAACTGTGTCAAGCTTTTAAGCCGATATCAAAAGAAACAATCGAGAAGTGAAACATTACAACCTTTACATTTCTGTGCAGCTGAAAATCATGTTTGAACTCAAAAGCAACACGAAGCTACAAAACTGCATTTTACAAAAGCAAAACTTGCACTGTGTGCTAGTTTCAAAGAAATAAAGACAGGTCACTACAGAAGGAAACAGAGTTCACATTCATAAATCCTGTGTAGTGTGTTTGGTGAGATGACGTGGCACTGAAACACTAAATACAGAATGACGATGAGGAGCCATTCTCCATGATGTTTCTTGCTTCAGAGGCACAATGAATGGACGTCTACAGGGATATATCTTCATATCTATATGTGGTGACAATCTGTGTCTGCATCGCAAGATCTTTATTTTTAGATTATATAACTGAATTAATGGGTTTTCAGTAGCAGAAGATAATAGTAACTGTAATACAATAAGATAAATAGATAATAATTAAGTGTTTGGTTCACCTCGTTCATTTTAGAGACGGTTGCTGCCTCCACACCAGGCTTCAGTCTGAGCTGCAAAACAAAGGTGGAGCGTTTGTTTTAACCTGCTTGGAGCACCGAGTGGGTGGATGAAATCAGCTGTTATTAAATTGAGGTGTATTATTATTATACAGGATTTGAACTACTATTTGTGATTAGTCCCCAAGATGTATTAAACTGCAAGTAGCTGTGACCAAATGATGCTTAAATTGGCTACAACTCTTAGTAGAGTTGTATATAAATTCACCCTCAGTACAGTTGTCATGAACGGGGAAATTAGCTACAGAGACCAAAACTGTTTTTTGTACCAGGCTGTAAACATGTTTATTTCTGCTGTGAAGTTGGACATTTGAACATGGGGACTTATGGAGACTGACTCACTGCTGGCAGTTTTTGGTATGTTTGTTTTGCTACGTTACTTCTGTATAAATGACAGAATTGTGTTCAAACTCCACTTTTGTGCTGCGTAAACTAAAACAGCGTGCGTGTGCGCTCTAAGCAGGTTACAACACTTCCTGTTGAAGCCCGGCGTGGAAGCCCCTCTATGAAACTCACCTGACTCTGAAGGTGCTTTAACATGCTATAACTGTGCGTAGATATAGTTGGTTGTCAGATATTACATTCAGTATTTGTGTCGTCCTAAATCTAAAGTAGTAAATGCTGTTTAGGCCTTCGTGTGATCTCCTGTAAAGCTCGTCTGAACCTTTGAACTGACATCACAAACTTCAGTTCCTGACTTTCCCCGTACGTGGTGTTGTTGCTTACAGTGTGTGAGTTTGTGTTCGTAACTGGACGTTGGAGTTGTGCAGCAGTGAACTGTTCAGTCATCTGTGAAGAAATTTAGATAAAACAACACAATGAAGTTTTAAAGACAAGTTTGTGGACAGCTGGGAAAACGTCTCGCTGCCGGTTCACAAACATTTGATTCACAATTGAATGTTCATAACTGATTTTTACATGTCTGATGCTGATATTGGTTCATGGCCACATTTAGTGACTCGTGGAAAAATGTTTTAATTCTGTTCGTCAGGATAATAACTCTAAATATTAATAATAACCATAATTAAGGTAGTCCATCTTTAATTCAGAGGAAACCTCCTGAATTAAACCCAAAACATAATTCCTCAGTTTTAATTGCACTCTGTGTTTGAGTAAACTGTAATGACATTTTATATGTTACAGATTTCAGACGTGGCGTGGGGGATTAAAAACGCAGATGGCCTCTACGAGCATTAAAACTCTAAATGTAATCATCGTTTAGTGCAAATAGAGCTTCAAAATGATCCATGTGGTGAAGATTTAAGGAGATCATAGAAAAATAATGAGACTTTAAGCTGCTTTAGTGTATACATGTTTACTTCTTCAGGTACTGTGCTGTACTTGTTGCATCTTTGCAGTAGAAAATCCCTAAAAAGTTCAATGAACGACTACTTTTCGATGAGATCGTGGCTTGAATGACTTCAAGTGTCGTCTTCAACTTCAGCTGTCAGTTTCCGATCATTTCAAATGCAGTTTAGTTGTATTGGCACAAACAACACTAACGTGTGAACATAACATACTGAGTCATATCAAAGTTTTCTTCTGTGTATATTCAGGGTTAAAGAAGTTTGGATACTGTTGGATCATCAGGTCTTTTTTAAGCGGAGATAAACTGAACTTGGCAGTCGAGATGCTCAGCAACTTTTGTAAATTAAAGACGCACAGGTGGTTTATATCCCTGAATTCATGTGCCAGCAAAGCAGCAGATTTAGTGTTTCAAATTCTGTTGATTTTTTTCTTAACTGGAACGTTGGTATGCATAACGTGGTGACGTACAACTCAAGAGCACAGTGTGGTGTGAACACAAAGTGAAGGCGGATCAGGACAGAACCGATCCTCAAAGGATTTACAGCATGACGTGAGAGAAAAGCAGAAATGGTGAAACACGACTGCCAGCAACTAACCAGTGTTTTGTTACCCAAGTTCCCTCTTTGTCTTTCATTCACACACACACACACACACACTCAGAAACACACTCACCAAACAACATACAAAACAAAGAGACAGGAGACTTTTGGTTCCAGTATCACCCTCCATCAGTCAGTCCTACGATGGTGCATTATCATGCAAACCATGCAAAAACAATGAAAATGTATTCATATAAAAAAATAAGTGTTACAAAATGGCATAGCAAGTATATGTATCCATTCAATCGCTTTTTCCGTTTCCTGATATCCTGAACTTTGCAGTGTCTACACTAAAAATCGCATGCGTTACATGCAGTGCGGTTGGCTTTGCAGCGATAAAGCTTTTGGGTGTATATAGTATGTATATTAATGTTCTTTTTTATTTTAGCTAAATTTTTGCGAAGAGTGCGCTGTACAGAGTTTTACTTTACAAACTGTCTGCTTTCCCTTTGTTTTCTGGGCAGTCTCGATGCCATGGCTCTCTGTCTGGACGGTCGGTTGATGAGATCAGCGTTGGCCTCTGAAGGTCGATGACCTCGCTCACGACCTCGCAGCATCAAGGCGGATTATACCCGCCTTTCCTCCAAATGGTTTGGTCCAGAGGTGTGGCTTTGACCCAAACTGATTTGGGTTTAGAGGCATGGGTTGGATTTAAGGTCTTGACTCAGAGTTGTGGATTGCTGTGTGGTCACACAGACGCCTCTCAGGGTGGCGTGTTCCACACAGCGTCACCGAAGCCCTCCCCCGTGGAGGAGAGCGGCAGGGGCCCCCCACTGGGTGTAAAGGGGTCCGTGTCCGTGTCCGTCTCCCCCTCTGCCAGGTAGCTTGGTCTGGGTCTTGTCCAGCTGGCGTCCCCAGTCGCCACCCCGGCCCCCATTGATAAGTCCTCCCGTTCCTCCCCCTCCCGCTCCCCAGAGATGCTGAACCCGCTGGGTGAGCGCTCCAGCTCCTCGTGGTTCACCGATAGCATGGAGAGCGGCGAGTCACCCCCCCGCCCCCCTGTGGTCCTGCCCAGCCCCACTGACAAGTCCTGCAGGGAGCTGATGGGCAACACTGTGGGACGTTCGGTGTAGGTGGGGATGGCGGCTGGAGGGTGGCGCTGGTGGAGCTGTGATGGTGGGGGTTGATGGTCTGAAGGTGCATGGCTTCCAGCAGCCAACCCCGTCCCCTCTACACCCCCTCTTCCTCTGCCATAATACGGATTCACCTTGCTGACAGGCACCTGGTACGACATGTGTGGGAACGCCTCGGCGTAGTTAAAGAAAACCTGACGGATCTCACCGTTCCCCGTGGGATCGCAGGTCTCCAGGGTCATGTGAGCAGCGCCGGCAGAGTCCACCTGCAGGTGCTCAGTGTGCTGGATGTGCATGTCCACCAGGAAGTCCAACTTCTTCTCCATGTCCTCCATCTGAGACAGACACATTACACTACCAATTAAGTATTTTGCAACAAGGGTTAAGGTAGGTAAGAACTGCTGGTAAGGCAAACATCTTCTGGAATCTTGGAAGCTTGTTGATGTAGTGACTACTTGCAGGCTCTGAAGCACAACTAATACTATACCTTCCTCCATTTTGGACTCTCCAGCTCTCTGTTCCATCAAAGGTCATCAGTTTGCACGTTACACAAGTAAGTACCTTACAAACTACTTGACCCTGTGATGGAATCCATTGGTCGTTGTAATTGCTATTGCTATACAAATATTTGTTCTCCATGTGTGTGCTGCTTTGGACACTGTTTCGGTGGTGGTTCCTTAAGTTCAACAAGAAAAGTCACGCCATGTCATTTCTGAAGTAGTTTTTAGTTGTGGTTTTACTCATTGCGAGGACAGTATAGTACCCAAAGTTTTGATTCAGGTACAAATATTTCATGTTGGTTTATCTGAAATGTTGGAAGGCGTCTGATCCTCACCTGTCTCTCCACCCTGACGAATCTACCCATCATGCTTTGGTCTTCGGCATCTGGCATGGAGGTGGCTTTGGCTAGGTAGGACTCATGCCTAGAATACAGGACAGTGAGTAGACGTGGACTCCACATTTGTTATGGGGAAAGTTTCACCTGCACAGAGTCACTACTTTAGCAGTAAAGAATGTTACTTAACATTGGAACCGTTTACACACTACTAATGTTAAGATGGTGATAACAAGATACAACAAGATGCAACCAGGAGAAAATTCCTTTTCAGAGTCTTATATTGTTATTTAATCTTATAATTTTGTGTATTCATTATGTTCTCTCTAACAAACACAGACAGTACCTGGGTGACTGATTGGGCGGGTAGGCAAAGGGCGTTTTCTGAGTTTTCTTTTGTTTGGGGGTGAGCGGGGGTCCAGGGGCAAGAATCATGTCGATCCTTAAAAGAAAAAAAACAAGATGAGCTTGATGAAGAGGACATATTTGCTTCATTCAGACAGACTCACTTATCTGTGGAGTTGCTGACCTTGTCTGGAGGTATTTAATTCTACAGAGCATGTCCAGGTGTCCGGCAGAGTACTGCTCAATCACGTCTTTGACATCGTAAGGCCTCAGAGTTTCCTTAAACCGCTTCTTGTTCAAGAGGAACTGCATGATCCTACGAGACAAAGAGTTCAGATTCAACAGTTTGGACATTAAAGCAACAGAATCCATTTTGAACTTCAAAACATATTGGAAAACAATGACAAATGTTCCTGGTTCAGCTTTGACTTACTGTACTTACCATCATTGCACATGCAACAGACAATGATAGCCATCTTTTCAGGCATGCAAACCTTTAGTTTCCTCTTCAAATGTTTACAACTTGTCGTCACTTAATCATGTGACGACTCTTCATTCTGCCTATCTATCTTTGTTAGACCAGCACCGCTGTTTGTAGCTCGGATCAATGACCAGCACCTTGTCTTTGGTGTGCATTCAGCAGACAACTCTTGCTAGTTGTACCTGGGATCAAACCAAACACCTTTTAGTTCTTTGAAAGTCATCTTCTACTTTGAACCCTGCCACTCACTGAGTTCTTTCTTTTGTCCCACTCTGAGCTGACCTGAACCCGACTCTTACCAGAGTCAGCAGCTGCACGAGTTTCAGTGTTTGGCAGAAAGTCTTGAGTCCTGAAACTAAAACCGTCCAGGTCTGAGCATCCCATTCAGAAACCCATTCAGCCCTGAAATAATGGTGTGGAAGGAAGCAGCACTTTCACAGGGTTAATCACTCATCTCACAGGCCCTCACGCTAGATTGAATTCCTGCATTATGTCAGCTGTGTGGCCTATAGATTTACCTGCACACTGTAAGCAGAGTGAGGACTGCCAACACTCTGTTTTCCACTGCTCAACCCCGAGACTGCATCCAACCACCATCATTTTTGAGTACCAATCTTGTTGTTTCTGTAGTATTTTAAGTACTGAAAGTTGGCTAACATTGTTCATATCCAACATGTTCTCACTCCCAGCCACTATGACGCTGTGAGTACCCCTCTGGTGCCTTTTCTGAATGTGCCTCGTTCAAGTTAGTAATAATAAATATGCTACATCCCGTTATACTTGCTGAGAAACATTGGACATTTTATGACTTTACAGTTGCGGAAAAGCTTATGTAACGTTTACAAGAAGTCAATGCTGACTTTTAGCCTTATACTGCGTCACCTCATTTTAACGCTTTCAACAAAGCTGCCATATTTGTCAGGTTGGCAGTGATAACTAGCTTTCATATCCCTGCAGTCTTTCACTACCATGAACGTCATATTACACTTTCTGCAATCAAGATTCATGGATGAAAAAAGTTCCTAATGCTGCATCTTTGTCACATTGTCCTGACCTGACTGCCCTGATGACCAGTTTCAGTGTCGGGATCATCTCCTCCATGAGGATGTCTGGGGGGAAGCCCCGCTCCTCTAAGGCTGGGTCTGCCAGGGCTCCGGCATCTGACGAAGAAGGAAAACACGGACAGTAAATATGATGATAACCATACGGTCCTGGTCTAGTGCCCATAATTGAATCTTTTATTTGATAACCATGGGCTTTATCTTCATACCTTCAGAGCTCTGGCGGAGAGTGTAGGCCTTCATGCGGAAGGCGGTGCGGAAGCGCTCCCGGTTACTGAAGCCGGCAGGTTTTGGCTCCTTCGAAGGACTTTCCTCTACGGAGTCGGCGTTACCTGTGAGCTTCTTGGCCGTCCCAATCGATGGCCGTGCATTGGGAAGGCGAACACGCTCGAGTATACTTAGCTTTTGGCTGAAATAGAAAAAGGAGAATACAGTTGGTTAATGTCATTAAGGTTATGATATTAAGGGTTAAAGAAGCTTAGCTTTGGAGACATGTTTGCTGGACTGATGCTGGTTATCTTCACACTCATGTTCACTCATACTTTATTTAGACATTTTGGTGGGTTTCTTGAGGGATTCCTGCATCTAATAGACTTTATTGTGTGCTCGAACCAAATATAGATTTTTACAAAGATGGTTGCAAAGAATAAATGCAGGCATTGAGATATCTCTGCAGAGGTAAAGTTTCTGGTGTGATGATAACAAGGAGAACCAAGAGTGCTTTTTATAGCTTTTCATGGACTCTGTTTCAAGATGTTTGATAGTTAGGACTTGAAATGTCAGTGAACTCCTGCTGGAACAATATCTAACTTTTAAAACAAGTTTTACCACCGAAACCTTTTGACCTACAAGTTCTCTCTGGGTTGTGCATCTTTCTAAACAACTGTTCTCACATTCTGACACCAGCGTCATCTTAAGGAATCCCACTAGTCTCAGCAACATTTTTTCTGGAGTCTATCTTCCCTCTCACAGAGGAGTTAAAGTTAAACTTCATGCTCTGCTGCGTCAACGTAACAATGCTGCACTCCAGGCAGGAGGAAGCCTCAAAGAGCTGCGAGGAGATTGGTCTCCTTTTATTGTCCAATGGCTGACAATATTTGGCAGCACAAAGACGAGAGCTCCCTGGGTAAAATAAGACTCCTGTGTGCCTTGGAAGAGGCAGAGAGGCGGGGTAACCGGAGCCGACAACAGCCCTCTGAAACGTGGAGCATTCTCAGCGACTTTGCTCCCACAGCTGACACACAATATGAGGCTCTATGTGGCCTCAGGGCAGAATAGGGACGGCAGATTACGGCGCTGAGAGGCTGCAGAATAGGAAGCTTTAAAGGAAGAGAGAATCTCTTTCTGACTGCTTTTCGATAGGCTAAAGAACGGAAAATTACATGTGATTATCTGTAAAGGAGGCGACACAACGGGAAAAAATGATGCTCCTTATCTCCCACAGCTCTGCTTTTCCAAGAAACATATCCAGTATCCAATATTCAGTCTTATTCCTCTAGTTTTTTCCATTGTTTCAAGCTGTTGGTTAAATACTGTGAGATCTGGCATTGTCAAGGAAACACAAGACTATCGGATAATCAGAAACAAACGTTCTCTAAACCTCCTCGTTCGGAGGTCAAACTCGCAGTTCCGTTTGGGTTGTAGTTTTACTGTTTTCTGTTTTCCCTCCTAAAAAAGTTTGAACAACCTGTTGGTTTGTTTCCAGTCGGTCTGACTTCTCGTGTTTCTTCACCTGTCAGACTCCTTTTTAGTGACGATGTTTATGTTCCCAGACCACAGAGAGATCTCAGGGAAATTGTGAAAACTACAGAAGTAAGAGGAAATAAAAGTCCTGCAAAAGCAAACCCTGATATGTCTTCGTCCTCTGTGCCATAAAGCTCCCCAAAATATGAACGACTCATCCACCCCGGGTGACAAATATTAACCAAATTTCAAGTAAACCTGCAAAAGAAAATGCAAATTCATCCACGTCATTACAACAGCGTCAGAGGAAGCTCAACGTGTGAAAAACAAACAGGAAACAGGAAGTAAATCAGACGTTTGTGTTTGTTTACATTAGATCTGTGTGGAGCCATGAGAGCCATGAGGAAACAACTGTTTTTATATTTAAATTTTGCCGTTTCCATCAAACTTTTCTAACATGATGCTTCAAAATGCATCAAAATACACTGATGGAAACATAACTACTGTAGTTTATTATAACTCCATCCCACACATACCGTCCTGCTGGATATACTCACTGCAACACCGAATGTGGATTAATCCACCGCTGAAAATAATGCCAAACAGATGCACTATTTCCTCCTGTTTGAGAAATTACAGAGCCTTTTCTTAAAGTGAAATTATATTATATACATTTATATATTCAGTCTTCAGATCCTTCTTCAAGAACCAATGGGCTTGGAGCTAAGAGGCGGACGAACCTTTTCGATTTATCATAGAGTGAAACCAGCCTCATTTCTTATATATTCATAGTGATTCTAGCTTCTTAAAACTCTCCAACTTCTTCTCCAGTATCTCTCTTCACGTCTCCTGATCAGCATATGAACAAAAACTGACCGAACAAACTCATTGAGGACGGACAGCCTGAACTGACCTCGCTCCAAAGACCTGAAACATGTTTTCTGAACGATAAGAAGAACAACACGGACTCTCAGATGGAGTATAATTTTCTCTCAGCGTTGTGTTGAATAGACTCCACAATAACTCAGATAAAACACACACACACACACACACACACACTAAGTGGCTTATCGTCCTCTCGTTGGACATGGCAGCGCTGTTGTAGTTTCTGGCTGTCGTCCACGTCTTCGCTCAGAGCAACAAGATAATGTCAGACTGATAATTTCCCAGCTGCTGATCCTACAACAGACTTCAAACTCGCTCTCTCCGTCCTTCAGTCTTTTGTCTGTCTTTTTAATCTTTTGAGTATTGTCTTCTTGTACTTTCTCTTTGTATGTTGACATAAATGATCTCAGATAATTCAAACCTGAACATGCAAAAACCAAACTATGATATTTGTGTGAGCTGACCCTTTAAGTTCAGCCTATAAAACAAACACCATCTCCTCAGTGCCTCAGTGACCTCCCCTCCTCTCTATCAGCCGGTGTATCAGGGCTCCTGTTGTTGCTGCTCGGTAGCTTTTAGTGGCAGTAACTTAATCCAGCATGTTGAACATGGCGGCTCAGCGAAGGCCAGGAGGCGTCGGGGCAGAACGCTGCAATGTAATGAGGCTGTGTTACGACCAGGAGAGTCCAAGAGCCGAGGAGGAGGAGGGACGGTTTTATGTTGATCGCCTCCATTTCCAATCATTTGTTATGTGTTTAAAATACATGCAGAGTTTTGGATTAAAACATTGAACTGCATCTTTTCCTCATGTTCTCCTCAGTAAAAGAAACTGACAGTCACGAAATGTTTTCAGTTTAAAAAATACGACTTCCTTTAATGTGATACCAAATATATGACATTTGTAGCTTTTTAAACTGAGTTTGATTCAACAATTCAAAACAAATAAAAACAGTTCAGCTACATGAAGCAAAATCAGCAATATTATATGTGGAAAAGTCACCATGACCCAGTCTGTCATCCCAAACGACTCTTCGGTGAACTCAGAACCCCAACCCAGAAAACAGCCTCTGCCTGGGCTGTGAGAGCCAGGAAAGTCCCTCTGTTTACTGATTGGTTATGATGTGATGAAATTTTGAGCAAATCACATTGTTCTAACAAACAGTAATGACGTGGTTAGAGTTGTCAGTCCTCCCTGCCGACTCTTCGGTGAACTCTCCCCACACTCAGGACTTTATTTTCCATGTTTTGATTCACTCCCTGGTCTAGAGGTTTGAAATGAGCCTTTTATATCTACAAATACCACCAGTCCTCTTCCACAGAGTCCACCATGTTTCTACAGAAGCCCAAAACAGACAAACCAAACACTGGCTCCAGATATACTAGACGAACTAAGTCTACGAAAAGTTGACATGCAAGAGGTAAAACAAAGCACAAGCATGGGTTTTCATGACTTTAGAACATATCCATATATATATTCATTTCTATATTTAAATATATATAATCCCCCACAGGGACAGTGACCATCAGCTAACTGTCTATCTGATGTATTCAGATGTGCAGTGCAGAGGTTGGTGTGTTACCGTGTATTGATTTCTGCAGTAGACTTATGACATAATTTCAGCAGCTTTTTCTCTTTAACAAATCGAACATCGTCAGTGAGGATTTCAGTCCTGATGTAGAGACTCGTTAATATCGCTCCACATGATGGAGAAAGTCATCAAACCTAAAGACCCCATCACAGGCATTAATTACTCTTTCTAAACTGTCATTCATAAAACATGAAACATAACTAATGGACTCACTAATAGGTTTCTAAAAAAAAATCTCGGCATAAATGTCATGAAAGTAGCTGATGTGGAAGGAAACGGGTGGAGTGGGAGTTTTAGATCACGATTCACGTATTTACCACAGCCATTAGTCCAGAGATTTATTCGACTTGTGAATTAATATAGGAAGCTATTTAAAAAGCAGATGGGGGGATATTCTAGGAAACCTTCATTAGTCTTTGCTAATTAAAGCATCAGAAAGACTGTGAGCACAGCTCTGTGTGATGTACAGCTTCTCTGCTGGAGATCAAATAACTGTGACCTACCTCGCCATGGCGTCCAAGTGATCCTTCCTTTGGATGGAGAGAGGAAAAAGTACAAAGTTAACACATTCACAGGGTCCAACTTCAACCTTTAACATCTATTAAACACTAAAACATTTATCAACATTCAGCTTAAAGAAACACCACGTGAGGTCGTGCTGTTATACTGAATATCAGCACGGCTGGTCGGTCGTAGATAATCACAGTGTTCTGATATTCAGTATAACAGCACCACCTGGAGTTCTGTTATTCTACAAGCACCATCTATTATTTACCATATTATTATGATTTAACTGGGCTGCACTGATGCCAAGCAACACATTAACACTTCCTGAACACTACACTTTGTATATGAACCAGTGAAATAAGAGTCTGTTGAGTCGCTTTGGTGGAAATATCAGTCTGTTTCTCATCTTGATGTTACTTTGTAACTCCTAAAAAAAAACCTCCTAAACTCCCATCACACACACGACAGACGGGGAATTAACAGTGTTCAGAGTCTATTTTTAATTCAGTGAGTATTTTTTCCACCAAGCAGCTAAAATAGCTAATATAAGGCTGGTCTAACATTACAATAACGTTGGTAGAGAGTTGTAGTTTATCTGTGGATTATATTAATACTGAACTGACTGTCGACATGTGACGTCCTTTACCACGTGTTGTTACGGACACGTAATGAATTGTTCAGGTGTCATATTTCTTAAAGGGACAGCGCAGGGAGCTTTAGTTTACTTCAAACTGATAATATGTTTATTTGGGAACGTTCTGTCAACGCTACAGAAACACTCTGTAACTGTTAAAGCATGATAGGGTTGTCTGAACGTTGACTGAGTGTTACGTACTGTTCAGCATCCAGCTTTCCATGGAAACTTCAGGTTAATGATGAGCATGCAAACTAAAATGAAAATGAAAAGTTTGAACAGAAATCATGACCGGTGGAACAAAATAAATGAATACTGGAACACAAAAACATAATTCATGTTCAGGTATATTTTTTACATTCTGTGTTACTTACCTGAAACAAGGAAGGGAGATGATGGTTTCATAAAATCTCCACGTGGCAATAAGGTCTTCCCTGATTGGATTGGTGGAATAATATCGCCAGGCAGACTTGAAATAAACAGACAGGAGAACAGATGATGGGTATTTTATTCATTTAGAGCCACATAAAAACCACAGCTGGACCTTGTTCCTGACGTCAGGTAGTGTCTCACCTGAATGAGCCCGGCGGCTGGATGTCTGCGCTTCTCAAAGTGCTTCTGTCTGTGCTGCTCCTGGACCTTCAGAGCCAAGCCTGATCCCAGGATCCCCTGCAGACACGAAAACACAGTCAGTCAGTAACACTGCTGGAGCTTCAACGCCACGAGGGCAGGTTACCGTACACAGTTCAGGCGAAAAAGGCTTAACGCAATCATCTTAAATTAAACTTCTTACGGTCCGATCACGGTGTCAGTTCTCACTGTAAAGGGCAAAAGACATTAGCTGTGATTTAACGTAACATTTGATGCTGAAAGCTCGAACTGGCTGTGGCTCAGTACAGACAGGCGAAGTAGTCAAGGTACAACCGCGAGGAAGAGCTGACGTGTCAGAAAGAGGGAATAATGCAGAAAACTGGAGGCACAGATCTGGATACAGTGTTGGAGGTATGGCTCTAAAACATCAGATAACTCATCATACACCATGAAAGAAGATAGTCAGATATGTTACAGTCATACATCAGATCAGCCCTTAACTTTACTCACTGATCTGTAAATTCATGTTTCGTTCTTTTTGGTACATTTTCATTAACGAAAGTTTCCATAAAATTCAAGA
Source organism: Protonibea diacanthus (assembly GCA_028641955.1). NCBI lineage: Eukaryota > Metazoa > Chordata > Actinopteri > Sciaenidae > Protonibea > Protonibea diacanthus. Next base: position 24,184,105 of record CM053988.1, read on the forward strand.
CAGTATAAAGAGTCCTGTGTTCATCAGGTTTAGTGTTAGCGGTGAGAAATCTTCATTAATTGCACTTCGTTAGCAGATTAACCTACGACCTGCTGACATTAACTTGATACAGGAGTACTCACTGCAGGCAAAGCGAAGAAGGACACTCCGATCAGAGCAAAAGTGCCGGCTAACAGTCGTCCAGCCCAGGTCTTTGGGGTTTTGTCCCCGTAACCGATGGTGGTCAGCGTGATCTGCGAGAGAGGCAAACAGAGATGACACTTCTTTTTACAGCGCTAATGTCAGATGTCTGCGTTGACAGGGAATGTTGGAGGGATTCATCGACTGTTAGGAGCTATAAAGTCAGACAGAGATGTTTGTATCATCCAGTAATGGCGCTCAGTGTCCTTCTTTCTACAGAAACACACAGTAGTTCTGTTGAGAAACCCGGCTGTGCTGCGCTCTGTGACCTCTGTATTGATCCACTGAAGGGCAGTTCAGCATTTCAAAAGGTCACAACATCATCTACAAATGCAGCTGGTGACGATTGAGTGTGTTGGTCAAGGACACTTCAGCGAGGCAGATGCTTGCTGTCACAGAACTTGAACTCTGGCCTCCGGGTTGAAGGACGGCCTCCTTAACGAGGCCATGCTGCTGGACCAGAAGGCATGAAGCTCTGCCAGGACTTGGACGATTGTACAACAAGCTTCCGGCTCTTTATTTTTGGATCTTCCAACAAAACATCACGTTTAGCATCTGAGTTTGTGAGTTGTGAACGTTGGAGCTTCCCAGCGAGGCACGAATGCAGCAGAAAATCACAGGCTGAAGACTGATAATTGTTGTTTGGCTCAAGTCCCACATTTGAATCGCAGCCAACGTGTTATCGGTCGATCATTTGATTAAGTGTAATCTGTCGGCCAAGCTTGAGCCAAATCTACACCGAAGTTTGAAGACGTCTGATTTTCAAATTGACGGAAATACAACCAAACAAAAAAGAACATCCATTTATCAGGAGGTCTCGTCTTACAGTCAGTGTTTAAGACGTTTAAGAAGATTCTGCAGACTGATGAAACAATTTAACTTGTTCTTCAGGGAAGTTTGGGGTGTTTTAACATTTAGGACTGACTGGCAGTTTTTGTCATTTGCATTCAGAAAATTTTTTTTAGGATTTTTTTTAGGATTTTAGGACAACAGCAGATTAACCGCTGCAGCCACAGCTGAAACTGACTGTACGATAATTCTTCAGGTCAATGTACATCGATTCATACAGAGATAAACTGCAGATATATATCGCTGTGTTCAAAGTCTCCAGGCTCCAGGAACATTCAAACTCGACAACCTTGGTTTCCATTATCCACTGATCCGCAGTGATCCTTTGCATAATGTTGGCAGACACTCAGAATAACAATCCAGGCCTGTCAGACCTTTGCAAACTGAGAGACTGCACCTCATCTCCTACTGCTTTATTGCATCCGACAATGACAGTGTGCAATTTCCCAAAAGGATTACGTTGCAGTCAGAGTCGTGGCGGCCGTCTGCAGCGCTCTCTCAGTAGTGATTGTTGAAACCAGAATACTGAAAATATCCTTTAAGATGTCTTTGCACATTTTTCTCCCTGGTTTGCATCCAGGAAGTCTCAGCACAAGTCAGGGCTGGTCTGAGTTCAGCAGGACGAGTCAAGAAGTTACAATTTTAAGGAATGTTGCTGATTAGGACGTCAAAGTTTACAGAGAAAGAACAAAAAATTATCATTTATTATATTCTTAACATAATGTACGTACCAGTCCCCACCACAGGGCGTCGGCGTAGGTGTCGAAGTCCTGCGGTTGGGGCTGAGCGGTGGGGTCTTCATTGTTGGACACGGAGACGTCGTCCTTCTCCACCAGGTAGACCAGGAAGGAGGCAAGGATCAGAGACAGGAAGCCGATGTACCAGGCCGTGATGAGCTCCTACACACACACACGCGCGCACGCGCTTATTTAATCCATGAACTACATTCACAGTGTTGCAGGTTCCATGATAAATCTTTATTTGGAGGTCAGGATCTGTCTTTGTCTCTCTCACATGAATATTTTTGTGTGTGCTGCAGGAATCAATGAGGTAAGGCAAGATCAGGATACACTTCAACATTAAGACGCCTCTGTCACGGTGTAAAGCTGAACACACACATCCTGCAGAGATTAGCATGCAGATCAATAACACGCTGATAGAAATCAATTCATCCTCCGCTAAAACAACGTCCATGTGAAGGCTGAAGACCTCTGAGGGGTTCCCACAGTGTTTCCCTCGAAGTCTTTGTCAGTGACGGTTCAGATCAGCTCCTCTTAGTCCGAATGGAGCATTTTGCAATCCTGACTTTTGGGACATCATGATTATATTTGAGTTTTTGGACAGAATGAGAGTCTCATTTGAGGTTTTAATTAAAGTTCCTGACAGACTCATTCATGTTCACGGTCAGCTCTGTGTGTCGTAAACAAACCAACATTTTTCTCGACAAACAGCTGAGTAAGAATCTTTTTCACTGTCGAGCTATAACGTGAGCCTGTGGCTCAGGAGTTACAGTGGATCAGAGGACCGGCGGTTCGATCCCTGGATAAAGACACTGAACTGAACTGAACTCGCTCCTGAAGGGTCCATTCCTACCTTACTGTGTGCGTAGATGGCGGACCCCAGCAGTTTCCAGGTTCCTCCCCTCCGGTCCATACGCAGCATCCGCAGAATCTGCAGGAATCGCAGACTTCGCAGGGACGTGGCCAAAACATTACCCTGGTTACGGACCGCCACCACCGGCACCGAGGCGATCAGCACAAAGATGTCTGAGACAGGAGAGACGGAGGATTTTATTCAGGGTCGAAGGATGGCACTTCACCTCTTTGTATTTTCGTTGGTTTGGTGGTTCGTACCTAAAATGCACAGCGGTTTGCGGGCGAACTTCAGCCTCCCCCTCCATCCTTTGTAGCGACAGCAGCATCCTGCCGCCCAAATCCTCAACGCAAACTCTGCTCCGAAGATGAAGATGGCGAACGTTTCCTGCAACAAGAGGAAGAAAGGATGAGTTACATTATGTAGACTGTTAGATTACATAGATCATATTTCACAGTTGTGGAATAACGTGATTTTTACAACCTTTAAGTTACTCAAAGGAAAATAAAACTGGTCCTGTACGAGGCTCAACTCAAAACCAGTGAAATCATCTCACCAGTATAACCAGCCAGTGTGCAGACACCTTCTCGTGTTCCCTGAACGTCGTCAGTATGGCCAGAATCAAACATCCCAGAACGATTAAGAACCTGCAGACACACAAAACAACAAGTTTGAACACTGTTCAGACTTCAGCAGCGACAGGAAATGACACAATGAGGCAGTGAATGCAGTAAACTGTCACTTTATTTGTCCTCTCATGCCCCAACAGTGTCTTAATGTGAGCACTAGAGGGAGCTACACCTCTACTGTTCACTTTAAACAGCTACAGAACAACAGCAGGCACTGAAGAAGACTCCTGCATGATCTCCTTAGTTTGCATAAATTAGATTGGCTGCGTTAATCTCACATTTATGACCCACCGCTACGTCTCAGCTGTTTTTAAAAATATATATTTGGACCCTTGAAAGCTTTTTTTTAATCCAGTGTTAAAAACAGGCAGCCGAGGGAATCATTTATCATTTATATAACTTTATATTAAATGTCATTTATTTTTTCTAAGCCATGTTTGGTCTCCTGGGCGATCGTGTATCAGAGGATCAAATTAAAAAAGAGCAATAACACATTTATCAGATTTCACTGGACGTTATCCGGGCCTGTGGCTGCTGACACAGGACGGATCTGTCTGTAAGACGTACAGATCTGAGCTTTGCTTGTGGTTAAATGTCATTTTAATGAAGCTGATCACACATTTAAAACAGCAGACTGTGCTGAAGTTTGAATCATCTCTGATTTTATCAGTTTCTTTTCTTGATTTCATCAGTGTTGATATCGTCACAGATCCAGTGACTGTTCACTCTGCTGTTAATGGTGACATGGGGAATATAATGAAGGTTCAGTATTAGTCATGTTTCTGCAGGCTTCTTGTTGTTGTTGCATCATTAAGCCTCCAGAAACCGTGTTCGAGTTTTGGAGAACTGGTTGAACTCAAGCAAAGAATACATCTGTCTCCCACCAGAACAGGCTTGAACCAAAATGTGAATTCAGTGAGCGCACAGGACAGAAATATCCCTTCCTTTCCTTGTAAACTATAGCAAACTAGCCAGCAGCCTCATTAAGACGAGTCGAACACAACAACCAACGAGACAGAGCAGCACACAAACGAACGAACAGGCAGGCACCTCACTGGAGCCAATTATCTGTTATATCACCTCAGAAAAACAAGAATAAAATGTACCGCCGGTGTCCACAAACTTCTGGCCTTCATACTGACATTGACAAACAACTGTTATTTGGGAGGTTGTAGTGGTCTCTCTGAATGTTCTGAAGGTCTAGGAGGTTCTATGTATCATTAAGGAAGTTTTAGTGGACACTGATGAGGTCCTAGATTCCTTCAGGAGGCTCTATGGGTCCTTTTTGTAACACACAAAGGTAAAGGGATCTTTTGGGTGGTCGTAGTCGTCACTGAGAAGGTTCTAAAGGTTCTCTAGGAGGTTCTAGGGGTCATGAGAGAAGAGAGAAGATACTGGAAGTTTCTTTAGGAGGTTTTAGTGGTAATTGATGATGGGGTCGTTGGGAAGATTCAACACACTTGAAGAACGTCCAACAATGAGCACTGAAGCTGTTCTGGAAGCTTGTGGTGAAACAAAACCTTCCTAACACACAGTATCTGTGTATAAGAACATATAATATAATTGATTATTTTGCATTAATTTTCTTTATCTGTGCTCCAACAAGCTAAACATTCAGTTTCACACAGCTTAATCCTCAATTTCAAAAAGCTGAACCATCCACCCGAGTCCCTTTTCATACCATTACATCTATATTTAGCCCTTTCAGAGCTGAGATTAATTGGATACACACATACAAATGGATATTTAAATTCTCCTGTACCGGAGCACCGGAGCACACCCGGGCTATATTCCAGATAGTCTGGAGTTAACCACCCTGCTATGATATATGACGTGGAACAGCACTAAATAAACTCAACCAGCTGCAGAACTGCACAGCAATGCTGCCAATTAACATTTAGCCAGCGCCGCGTGTCCAATATCCTCCACCACCGCGTCTGCAGAAAAGGTTATTTTGTTCTTTTTCAGCTCGTTCGACAGCACCACATGCTCTTAGGCCTGATGTGGCTTTTCAGCCTGTCAGAGGCTCGACTCATCCAGGAGAGCAGAGCGGTGCATGCTGGGAAACCAGAGGTAACGGTGAGGAACACTTCACGGTACATTCATTCAGTAGGTTGGACTGTTAGGAGATCCTAGTGGTCAGTGACAAGTCCTAGAGTTCCTTTAGGAGGTTCTATGTGTCCGTTTGTAACTCATAAAAGTAAACAGACCATTTGGGAGGCTGTAGTGGTTCCTGAGAATGTTCTAAAGGTTCTCTAGGAGGTTCTAGGGGCTGTTTAGTAGTTACTGATGAAGATCTAGGCTAGTTTTGTTGGGAAGATTCTAGGGTACTTCAGGAGGTTCTACTAGCAAATGATAATGTTGTAGTGATTATCAAGGAGGCTCTAAGGGTCTTCTTGAGGTTTGTGGTTCTTTAGGACGCTCTGGTAGCCACTTGAGGTTCTATGGATCCCTGAAGAGGTCCTTGTAATTTTTCTGGAGGTTTCTAGAGGGGCTTTAGGAGACTGTAACATTTACAAAACAGTAGGTGCCCTGACGAACCCTGAACGTTTTCAGACCAACAGCATGTGATGGATTACAACCTGCTCAGATTCATGTTGATGAACACGTCGAGTCCTTGTCTCATTGTTTACGAACAGGGAAATCAAAATGTTTCACCATAACAATGCAAAGGCTGCACTTCCTCTGTCTGGCATGTATCAGTTTACAACAGTACAAAGTTGCACATTATGTGAGAGATTGATTGCAAGAGATTGGACAGGATCCACGTTTACGCCTCGACTGTTTGTAATTCGTTGGCAGACCACGTCACTGCGCCAAAGAAAAGAGCAGCACTGTGAAGGAAACCGCTGTGAGTCTGTCGACGCATCCCGACGCTCCCGTTCAGTCAGCTGAGAGCGATTCATCAGCTCAGGACGGATCAAAAAAAGTCTAATTGGAATGTCGAGAAAAGACGCTTGACAGATTATGACACCTGCTTCAATGAAATGCATGAAATGACTTATTGAATGAAATCACTGATGCTCAACATAAGGCCCGCAGGCGAAATCTGGCCCGTGATTGGGTGCCAGGTGGCCCAGTGACCGTCCACAGAGGGATGATTTGGTTTGTTTACCACTTAGTACATTTCTAATAATGATCTCTGGCTTGAAGTTACATTCTAGCGGTGCACACGTGTGTTTGGGTCTTTCTAGAACCAGAACCAAGAGCAACCAGCGCCTAAACAGAACACGCTGCAGTTACTATGAGCAGACTGTGTGTTGTCAGATCAGATATTTTGGTGTAAAACAACTTCCTGAAACATTCAATACATTCACGGGCGGCACTGTGATCGGAGGTAAATTTAATTTATCCGACCAGAACACAGTAAGACAATAAACCAGCGACCCGCTGATGGTGCCGCCCTTTGGCCTCCTTCTCTGATCCTGTTTCTACGTCCTGAATCATTCATGGCTCGTTGTGTTGCCATTAGGCGGTGTTGACATCTCTGAGAAGTTTCTGAAGTGCTGCACAACCATAACAACATGAATATTTTACAGCCAAACAGCCTGCAGAGTTTTACATAATTCACCAGAAGGAAATGATAGTTGAGAGCAGACGCCTCCTGATTGTCGTCCCGTCATACGTTTTAGAACCACACTTCCTGTCCTGTAAATTAAATGGCAGCGTTTCTCCTCAAAGTTATCCAGAGGACAGAGATAATCCTGGAGCGAGCGAGGAGGTCGATGTTAACTCGATATGATCCAACTGATACTGATCTGCAACACAGTCGGCTTCCTATTTAGTTTGTTCAATAAGGCACACAGAGCGACGTCGATGCCCATTAGCCCGGACACATCGGGAGGAGCGGGGCGGAAATCAAACGCTGGGACGGTATCAGTAAAAAAACAGTAAAATAAACTGATCGATGAGTTCAGGTGACATTCAGCACGACTGTGAACTTCATGTCTTCTTCTGACAATCTGTGGGGACGTCACGGAGACTATGTCCAGGTTTTAGACAGTCTGTGGGGACGTCACGGAGACTATGTCCAGGTTTTAGAACCTGCTCGCTGTAGTTTTTAATCAAACGTTGCACAAACAGAGGACAGTTTATTTGTTGGAGACTATTTTAAGCAGCTCCATCTTTTCACCATCTGAGCATCAGCAGCAGCTGATTTAAAACAGTTTCACGTTATCTTACATTAAAAAGTCAGTAAATTACAGAAGAGGAAGTGATGTCCATGAACACATCTGTAACACTGAATGAAGCATGGAATCCAATCTGCGCTGTGATTGGCAATCAGGAGTTTCTAAGAGACCGGCGGAGACGCCACACAGAAAACCTCCGTCCGGCTGAAGATGCTGAGGGTTCAGTGTGTGGACTGGACCTGATGTCTCAGCTGTGATTGATAACTAATGGAGCTTTTTACCAAAGTGGAGAGAAGATGGAGGAATTATAGATCAGGTCTGAACGGACAAGAAGGTTTGAATCTAAAAAGGACAAACGACAAAGAAGAACCCGACGTCTGCAAGGCAACGTGCCTGGTGGTTTTAGCTCGAGTCGAACATGTTTATCGTCCTTTCAGTCAAGGCTAGTGACGTTACAGTTACAGTAAAGCGACTGGTTACAGTGAACATGGAGGGACTCGGTTAGCAAAGGAGACGTCCTCACATCTGAACCACGATCGGGTGGAGAAGGTAAAAAGTCCCTGCAGACCTTGAAGTGCACACGAGCACAAGGACAAGTTTGTTTCTGCTCCATCGTTAAGAACCAAAACTACTCCTGAGTTAATTAGTTAATATGAACCTGAGTGGAGCTCTGGATGGGTGTTTTCATCTGTTATTAAAGGTCATGTGGCAGAGACAGTGAGAGCAGCCCACCTGTACCGTCTCTCTATCTTCGTTAATCCACTTTATATCCACGAGCCCAGCGGAGGCTCGCCCTGCTGGGCTCCCCCGGTGCTGATACCACCCCTGAGGATTCCTAACAACTAATTTGCCAGCGAGATTCAATAAAGAGAGTGCAGACGATGCAATTCTGACAGTTAATTTGCTCGGCGATATGCAAACACTGGTGGGAAAGGACAGCAGCGGCACGCCGTTAACGACTGCAGTCACAAGGACGAGATGAGAGACGGCGATCTTTATTCAGCCGAGGATCTCTGAGAGGAAGTTTGGAAGCAGCTTCACACCACGACGACAGCCGGCCCGCTCTGAAACCATCCCGACCTGCTGACAGGCTGGAATCAGCTGAGCGGGCCTGCGTGTGCGCCGCACTCTGACAGCTGCAGTTTCCTGATTCACTGAAATGTTACAGAGAGTTTTATGAATGCAGACGAGGAGTAAACGCAGCGTCTGCGACTTCAGCAAAGAAAAGTCTGATTCACATGTCAGCATGAGTTACATCACACCTGACTGAACAGATCAATACCAGGACTGTGAAACAGTTACTGTTTGGTCAGATTAAGGCACGTCACAGAGACTACGTCCAGGTTTTACACAGTCTGCGGGGACGTCACGGAGACTATGTCCAGGTTTTACACAGTCTGCGGGGACGTCACAGAGACTACGTCCAGGTTTTAGACAGTCTGCGGGGACGTCACAGAGACTACGATCATACGGCTTCAGCTCAGTCTGAGCTGTCAGAGGTTCCTCCTTCCTGTCCTCCCGTTGACTCCACCTGCCCTCACACTGGCCTTTACCTTTATTGACGACCTGACAGTTATTTACTTATTTATTAATTTGGACGGAGCGCGGCCTGTCAGGAGTGAGCTCCGTCTCACGGGACGCTCAGGCGACCCTAACACCGCCTCTCAGCCTCGACGAGAGGTCAGAGGAAGCCGTGTTGGGAGTGATGGATTTCTCCTCCAGCACCTCCCCCTGAGCTGTGGGCCGGCTCAGCGGGGGGCGAGGAGAAACGGATATTCAGGCTGTGATTTGGGATCTGCTGATGATGCAGAACCTGCCTGGCGTTTGACCGGGAATATCCTGACCCCTGGATGTGGTGGAGGTGGTGGAGGCATCGCCGCGGTGACAGCTGACAGCTTCATGTGGAGTCCTGCAGCTGAGCTGAGATCATCCTGACATCTCCTCATGTTTTATGATTTTATGAACATGAACAGCTACAGTAGTGCTTCATCCATCAGCTTGATGTAGATTTCTGATTATTGACGACAACTTAAACAATCTAAAATACAAAGATCATGACTTTAGCCAGTACTACAGTACAGTACTACAGTACAGTACTACAGTACAGTACTACAGTCATTACAGAGTAATTGTGAAAATGACCATGATGTACTGTAGAGTTGGTACATCAACAGTCAACTGCTGCCGGTGCTGTAGCATGCTGTGTTTGTGTCAAATTTGTTTCATATCTGGCAACCCGGAGTGTCGATATCTGTGTATACTGTAGTTCGTAGTGACACAGCATGATTTTACAATTTATTACAGTAACTATCTGACAGATTGTTGATTTAAAGTTATTTCACTGTCAAACTGCCTCTGTGGTTCGTGAAGATTCTCCGTACGACGTGTTCATGTAAAAACAAACTGAAGTCTCCTGACACACTCAGTTTGACTGTGTGTTTGCTCACTCCCTGACTGATGTTTGAACAGTACAAACGAGCTAATTAGTCAAACTAATCGGATTCATTAGAGCCAATTAAGGAGCGCTTGTTAATTCAGGCGTCACAACACAAAATGCCACGACAGTAACTTCACATCAGAGACGTCAACGAGCTTCAGAGAGACTTCACCTCACAACGAGCCAATCAAAACGACTCTTACAGTCCCACCTTGACTACATCGACAGTCTGCAGGGTCGTCACGGAGACTACGTCCAGGTTTTAGACAGTCTGTGTTGTGAGCAGCAGAGCTACATTTTATCCAGCGAGTTACAGTGAGGTATTCTGGGAAATGTAGTAGATATTTGAGGCCTACAGCTGAGGATATTTGACCCTCGTTATCGCTCAGACAACTCGGCGTCGTAAAGTTGAGATTCTCTGAGCAGATGACATGATTCAGCTCTCTCTCTTAAATCTGAATTTCTCTCTGCACTTGATTGACCTCATCTGTGGAGAGTTAAGGACCAAATCTGAAATCCTCAGTGCTAATTATCTTAGATTTCCTGACCGTATAATTAGGGTCATTCCAAAGGAAATGAGCTTCAGTGACGCCTCTCTGCCCCTTCAGTAATGCACGCAAAGATGATGGAAGACAAATATGGCCGCCGCAGTCATACTGAAATCACAGTGTTTCTAAAGAGACGCAGAGCGAGGACACAATGATTCTGCAGAGCGGCACCTAGTAAGTGAGAGAGGAAAGGAAGGAAGGAAGGAAGGAAGTGACAAAGAAAAGGAAGAGTGACAGGAGCTTCAAAAATGAAAGGTAAAGAGCAGAGGAAAGGAAGTGTGGAAGGGAAGAAGGAAGGACGAAGGAATACTTCTACTACTACTACTTCTACTACTACTACTACTACTACTACTAGGGTTTTACTGTGGTAAAAGTACTCAGTTACTTCCTCCTTCAGCAGTACTGTATGTTTGTGATCCATCGTTGCTGAAGGCCATCAGTCACTCATCAATCAATACGGACACGGTATCATTCATCAGTCGGCTCTCCGTCACACTCGCGGCCTGTTTGAAGTTATGAAGCGGAGTGATGATGAAAAATCGCACTATTAAACGTCCCGGAGGGAACCGGAGCGGCCTGCAGCTTTTTAATGAGCAGGCATTTGTGTTTGTTTACCGGAGTCATGAAAGCAGACGTATTGACCCATGAATTATCGTCACCGTCCACCGGGAGCGTCACTACGACCAGCTGGACGTGAGGGAAGATGATGTTTTATGATCAGCGCTAACGGGGAGGCTTCGTTAGCCTTCATGTTATTGATATCCATTTATTTCTGCACCTTTAAAGAAGCTCAGCGCTTCACGCTCAGCGTGTCAGTTTTATTTGAATGATTACGGTCATTATAGTTTTTGTTGTAACTTGGATGACGCTTTGTGTTTTATAGTTTTTGTTCATCTCTTTCTTTATTTATTTCTTCTCATATTTTAATGAAAACTTTTGGAAACTGTTTGACGGTTCACGTCATCATTCATCAACATAAACGGAGCGATCCCGTCCTTCAGCAGTGATTCTCCATGCGGCCTGTCAAAGCCTCATGGGAGCTGTAGTTATTGAATGCTGTCAAATAAAGGTTGTTTTTAAGTGGGAGGATGTCCCAGTACATACTGCGATCGGTCTCATGTGAGGTTAGGGACGTTTTAGGGATGTTTACAGAGAGGCCGGGCCAGCAGACTGTGGTTTGGACTCTGTCTCTGACTTCCACCTCAGCGCTGTCAAATCAAATTCTGCTCCGGAGCACACAATTCAGCATTTAGCGTCTTTCTTTGTCAGATACTGGGATGATGTTAAGTGTATTGTACGAGCTGTACAGCTGTGTAATTCAGCCTGGCCTCCGATGAGCCAGAACCTTTTCACAGACTGACTGGCTGACTGACTGACTGGCTGACTGGGTCTCCGAGGGTTTCGACTGCCAAGGGCTGTAATTTGTCACCTGAGTGCCCTTGAGGCCGGGGAAGCCATTACCGGCTTGGCAGGAGGAGGTGTAAGCAATCAGTGTCAGCCGGACGACAGCGCTGTTCGTTTGCCCAGATACACGTCAGCCTGCTAACTCGGATATGTGTCTGTCTGCCGTGATGATAAATGCCTTTACACACTCACAATAAGCAGAAGCAGAAAATGAGGCGCTGAAATCAGCCCAGTGTTTCTGTCAGAATCGTTGGAGGGTTACTGTTGATTTCAGAACACGTCACAAAGCGACGTTAGTTGCTGCAGATCGAGACGGAACAATCGCCGTTCGACTGTGAGGTGAAATGTTTTTGTCAAGGGAGTCCGATGGAGAGCGCGTACACTCAAACTGATATTGACAGCACATCGTTCAGCTTCATGCTGCTCCTACAAAGTGAGTCTACAGTCGCTGACACACTGACTGTATCTGTATCGTGTAGAAGCTGCTGCTTCGGGACCTCCTGCTGAAAACATGAACACACTGTGGGCCGCATCATTCGTCTTGTGGGTATGAGAGACAAATGAAAACTAAGCTGGTGGGTGTTTATTTGATTTCTGTGGGCCGAGTATAAATGCCATGCGTGGTTAAGTGTATTATGTGAGATATATTGAATCAAAACAAGCAAAGATGGAGGTCTGAGGAAAAACGTTTCCACCCTGAAGGAGAGATGTGGAGATGTGGAGAATGAGTCAGGCTGCTTTCATTTCCAGGAACTCAGATCAGCTGCAGCCGGGCTGATGAAGATCTTTGTTTTCCACCTAATATTGATTTCTTTGGCCGAGGAAGATAAATCAGGACTTTGGTCGTCTTTGACTTTGCTGGTTTCTATTTTAACGTTCACGTAAATTTAATTCTAACCTCTCAGACATGCCTGCTTTATTTAAAGGTTCATTACACGTCATCTCTGTAAAAATACATCAGAGTACTCCAGTTTAAATCAGTTTATAGAGGTCAGATGAAAAGAGTTTGTTTACATCACAAAAAGTGTTTCATATTTTGGGAAGTCTTAAAGAGGAAACCTCAAAAATGATTTACCAATATTTAGTGTTTAAAAGGAGAAAAATGAAAACAAACTAAACTTCAAATGTCTTTAAATTAAAGTTTCAACATTAGCTCTGCTAGCACTGAACACAGGATCTGCTGTTTCTCTTTATGTTAACAGTCACATTAGCTCATGTTAGCTTCCATTAGCTCATGTTAGCTTCCATTAGCTCATGTTAGCTTCCATTAGCTCCCGTTAGCCAGCATCCATTAGCTAGCTCCTGTTAGCTCCCGCCACGTCAACAGTCTTCAGCATCAATATCATCCACAAAGATAAACTGTTTCTGTCCAAACTTTATGTTTGGATTCAACAACTCTAACGTTAGTTTACTGTTAGACGAGTGTTAGTTTAATGTTAGACAAGCGTTAGTTTACTGTTAGATGAGCGTTACTTTAGTGTTAGATGAGCGTTAGTTTAGTGTTAGATGTGCTGCTCGGTGCTCAGGTAGAGCGGTGTCTCTCACTCTGCCAGCGATGGTCGCTGTCACTCGTTTTCTTTGGAAAAAGCAGAGCCTCGTTACGGAGGAAAGAGGCCTCGAGTCCACCTGACCGCTCTGGAGATCACTGCGCTCTGACCTTGGCCGGTCAGGGCGGTAACACTGGGAGGCCTGTTCATTAATCCTGGAACAGAGCGGATGCACACGTACTGTCCTGGTGGAGGAGTACAGTAAAGGGGGATGACACAGATGGACAGAAGACAGCAGGAGTGATGAGAGGATGAAGGAGCTCACGGCGTGATCATCAAAACCCTCATTAAGTATTCGGCTTTTAGATTTGAACAGAGAGAGAAACACAGCTGACTCAGCAAATACTTTATGAACACACCCAGACATCTTTACTGCTAGTTTTTGATCAGAAGTAATGTAATCAGAGTAAATACTCGAGTACATCTGAACATAGTTAGACGGTGGGATTACTCTCTGGCTTCATGGAGCTCTGTGATGACGGTTGGCAGCAGTTTGGACTGTGTTGGATCGGAGCATCGCCGTCGTCGGGCAGCAGACGCTCGCCGTCTGAAAGCATCTTCACGTCTCGTGACTCAAAGTGTAAATGGAGGCTGTTATAGCACCAAACTCACGCCTGAGGCTTCGTGTTCAACGTGACACATCTGAAGAAAATATTGAAACTAGCAGAGACGCAGCGTGTGAAATCACTTCAGCCTGTCAAAGAACGGCAGTCCATCAGTGATTGGATGTTTGTGTGATCGGCATCAAACTCACGGGCTCGTTAGCGCCGACACATTTTGCAGAGTCGTCAAACGCAGCGTGCTGTATCATTGCACCGCCCTCCCTCCCTCCGTCACTCCACTAAACACTTGGATGACATGCATTGTGCGTCTCCATGGCAACAGCTGCTCATTCCACTCTCGCCGGAGTATCCTTCTGTCTCCCAATCACCATGGCGACACCCGCTCGCTTCCCCCCCTCCCTCCCGTCAGTCCTGTCAGGGATCGCCAGTCAAACCTCGTCTCTCTCTCTCTCTGCGTTTCCATGGCGATGCTCAACGGCAGCCGCGCCGCGGGGTGAACAGGTTCAACATACTGTGGTGCGGTGGTGCGACGTGATTGGTCGGTTTTTGGCTGGCAGTTGGAGCGTTTCCTCCGAGGTTCACGGAGCAAACAGAGACGACAGACAGTGTGATGTATGACGGAGGAGTCAGAGGCAGCGTCTCGTATGAGGAGAATATTTCATACATATGTGATTAACGTGTACTAATACAGAGAATCCCAGCATGTTTCCCGTCATGATTATAATTCTCAGTACACTGACAGATTTTAACAGCTCATAAACAAACAGTGACGAGTTCTCTGAGATTTTTCTGTCTGTATTTTCAGTCATACAAACTTCCTGCAAGAGCTCGATTTGGTACACGGCTCTCTCGGCTGTGTACCAAATCGTGAATGTCAAACTGTCTGTTCAGGCGATTCTAACTTCTTTCAGTGTTTCAGTTCTTTCATTCGAACTTCAACTTTTCTCAGAGCCAGCGTCCGCCATGCTGCTGTGTTTAAATGTCTTCCTGTCTGAGGTGAGTCTCAGAGAGTTCAGCGGTGCGGCTCTGTCGGGAGCAGTCTGTCTTCTTTGGTCGGTTAATGAATTGAACTCTGGGAAAATGAGGTGAGAGGTGCTGGGTCTCTGCTCGGGGCGCCGCCTTCAGCTGTCAGTGACGATGATGAAGTTTGGATCAGCTGATGTGAAGACGAGCTGGACGAAGGTGGAGTTATATATCTTTAGATATCTTTACGTTTCATCCACAGTTTGCATCCTGAAGCTGAGACGACGCGACCGGCAGAATCTGTCTGCATCGACGGAGTCGCAGCCTGAGGTCATCCCGGGACACGAGCGGCTCGCTCGGCTGTGAAGGAACAAAATGCCACGCGAGCTGATTGTGTTCTCATTTTAAAAATTCAAAATGCCGAATTTATCACAGCAGCCTTCGGCCGAGGACAGAGGGTATATCCTGGAGGCGTGACGCTCCGACCAGCAGGCGGCCGTCGTCTCGCAACATGTGAGGCCCGTTTGCTCACGATGCCCGCGGGGCATCCTGACGAAACATAACGAAGCAGCTGTGCAGGAAACAGCCAACACAAACAGGAAACATCCAACACAAACAGGAAACATCCAACACAAACAGGAAACAGCCAACACAAACAGGAAACAGCCAACACAAACAGGAAACAGCCAACACAAACAGGAAACATCCAACACAAACAGGAAACAGCCAACACAAACAGGAAACATCCAACACAAACAGGAAACAGCCAACACAGACCAACGTTATTTTAATGTTAGACCAACGTTATTTTAATGTTAGACCACATGAACTAGAAAACAGATGGAACATCTCACGGGTTCATTATTTCCCATCATGCATCTGTACATGGAAAGACAAACTGCTGACCGATGGAGAGAAACCGAAGAAGCTCGATGGCGGTACAAACGTGAGGACAGAGCTCGCTCCACCTTTGACCTTCACTACAGCCCCCTCCATGTTTACTGCTGTGTAACCTACGACCTCACACCAAGCCATCGAGGAGACGGAGCAGAACTGTGTACATGAAGGATGTCCGATGATGGACGGTGACGTGGTGGGTCCAGACTTTGCTAACTAACATGAGACTTTTCGGTGAACTCTCCCCCAGAAAGCAGCCTCTGTCTGGGCAGGGAGAGCCGGGTCAGTCCCTCTGTTCACTGACGGTGTTACGTGATGTTCACTCTGCGCGGTGG
The DNA here is from genome assembly GCA_028641955.1 of Protonibea diacanthus. NCBI lineage: Eukaryota > Metazoa > Chordata > Actinopteri > Sciaenidae > Protonibea > Protonibea diacanthus. The sequence continues at coordinate 24,200,180 of CM053988.1, forward strand.
TCAGGATCTCCGTCACAATCTGACAGCTTCCAGAAGAAGGAAACCCACCAAAATAAACCATAGATATCAACGTAATGATGTATATTTCTGGTTCTGGTTACTGACGACAGCTTTGACTAGACAATGACGGATCACGTGTCACAGCCTCAGTGGCACTCAGTCTGGTGCTGGCCAGATGGATTCTGGGTGTAATCACACATGGAGAAAAAGAGCCGACTGTTCATGCCGTGCTGAGACCTCAGCTGACGACCCAGAGACGCCTTCGCCTTCGCCGTCTCGCTCAGATTTATGACTCCACATCCGTTTCTGCCGCTTTTAACAGTTTATTTCCCGCGATCATAAGCAGACGCGAACGTCACACCGAGCGAGCCGCGAGGGGCTTCAGGTCTGCGTCTGTTTGCATGGCGACGAGTCTGAGAGCGAGAGGAGCTCCTCTGCTGCTGATATATCTGTGTGTGTCCACATAATGAACACCAGCTGACAGTCACCAGCCATTTACTGCATACAGCTGATAATAAACCTGATCAGCCACCGTCAGTAATCAATACACGACCATGAACTGTTAGACCAGCGCAGACATGGAGGTTAAACACTGTTAATTCACCGTCTGTCATCATACAAATTAAACAACTGATTCGTCGACTAATCCATTTGTCGATGCGTGCTGCTGCCCGCAGACAGAAGTGTATCGTATCACGTTACGACGTGAAATGTGTCGCGTTATAACGTGCTAATTTATTACAACGTGAGACATGTCACATTAAAACGTGATAATTTATATCATCATAACATCAAATGTTTCACGTTATGATGTGACGCTGATGATTTTTTATTTTTCTGCTGATGATCAGAGCTGCTCTCATCTCGGTGAAATCTGTTTTTTTAACTTTCTGAACCTCGTTTGAGACTAAATGAACAATTCTGTCAGAATTTTCGGACATTTTAAAGACCGAATGAAACATTTTTAAGAAATCTATGAACGCAGCACAAAACAAGCTGAAACTTTTGTAGATCGGCCGTCAACAAAGAAACGCATCAGCACTGAACTCGTCGTCTGCCTGCACCTCAGATTGGGAAGCATTAGCAGTTGACCTGATGAGTTTCTCTTTCACAGCCCGATCGATGGACATCCCATTGCAATGATGAAAGCATCGATATCAATAGCACCATCACGAGAGTGCAGCTGTGTTTCCTAACAGCCTTCAACAACCATTTCTCTAAATCATTTCCAGGTTTCTGTTTTGTTCTTGATGGAGCAGCCGAGCCGCTCACCATCCATCAGTCATCGATAAGTGTTGGCGATCGCTCAGCCTGCCGCGTTTCAGCAGGATCGCTTCATTCAGCTCGGGACGGAGACGAAGGCCGGTGAGAGCAGACAACATCAACACACCGTCACATACGGAAGACTGGAAACTTTGAGCTGCTAACGAACTTCTGAGGTTTATTATTGGAGGTGTGCAGATGTCTCGAGTCCAAGAGAAGATCGATGCAGCCGACACATAATTATGGATAATCTAAAAATGAACGAAGTCGTGGATCATCGGTGCAGTTAGAATAACCAGGTGAAAGCGCCAACGTGCAGTGAAGAGATACTGAAACCATGTGACACAAGGACAGCATGACCAGTGTAAGAGGACATACCACGAACAGACTATACATCACGTCTGTCATGTTTGCAGTGAGAATGACCTTTCTGTGTGTTTGAACAGCGTCTGGTAAAAGTTGAGCTTCCTCTTCTGTCTCACCCTTCAAACGTCTCTGCCGTCCTTCACCGTGAATCATTGTTGGTTAACTGAGCGAACGTCCGATTTAAACGTCTGAAACTGTCGATTTAAACCACAAACAAAACCCTTCAAACAGCTGTAAACATCCCGTGAGCGATTTTTAAACCTCTGACTGACCAAATGTTTTTCATGCACGTCAGCAAAATGCCAATACGTCCTGTCTGACACAGTGTGTCAATAAAGCCTCCGTTCAATGTGAGCCATCGATTCAGGAGAGAAATAACACTGCTGACAACATCTGGTTTCAAACTCAGACGGACGAGCTGAGAAACATTTAACTGACAGACGTCACCACGCTGATGAAGACAAGCCTCACTCCTCCTGTTGATCCACACTGACCTGTGATCAGGTGAACGGTGTCTCTGTCATTCGTACGTCTGTTCTCACACTATGTAACTTTGGGCTCCGGGTCGGGAGAAGTACGTAACGCTTTACGGCACTAAGTCACACACCACCAACTATTTCACTGATTTTGGTGAAACTGGATCATATTTTATGGAGAAAATGTTTTCTGGTTTTCCCTCTGATGTCCTCCGGCTGCTCCGCCTCAACTCTCTGTGATTTACAGAGTTTATGATGGACAGTGAAGTAAACTGCTGACAGCTGTAGCTGCTGTTAGCTCATGTTAGCTCAGTTCATCTTTTGTCCCTTCAGTTGTCTTCAGTGTAACCTGTGGAGACATCCTGTTCCTCATTTCACTAAATCCTTCCTGGAGGGAAAGAACACCTTTGTTTAAATGTTTCTAAATTCAGCTCAGAGTCGCTGTCAGAGTTTTCCTTACTGTATGTAGAAGCTACAGCCATCCACGCTCCAACCTCAGCACGACCTTCCAGGAGCTATCAGAAGAACAAGACTGCAAAGACAAGCAGTCCAAATAGGTTTCTTACTTGAGACTTCTGGAGGGTGAAGAGCTGACGTCTGGAGGAGTGTCAAAAGGAGCCAGCTGAGGTGGTTTGAGGTTTTGCCTTGGAGGACCACTGGAGGGACTACAGCCTGTCTGGGCCCGGGAACACTTCAGGATCCAACAGAGGAGCCAATGTCACAGGACTGATGAACGCCTCTGCCACCGCTGACTCACACCAAATAAGCGTTAGAAAGCGGATGGCTGGTTCGACATGACCTGGATATTTCGTGGCCACAGAAAGGGCAACGGAGGGGGCACCAGCAGCTAAAGCAGTGCTCCACTTTGAAATACCAGAACCGACTGAAACTGTACTGCTAATAACAATCCAACAAGACTCAGCGCTTCAGGTGACACACAAAGACAGAACTCCCTTACAGGTTTATCAGAGCTCAGGTAACCCCTGTTGTTGCTCCTCTCCTGGGCTGGTCCTCTCTGATGTTACCAACCTCGACTGAAACAGTCGGTGTAATCTTCCACGTCATGTTGTGTTTCCACCATTCAGACCTCGTGTGTCCTGAGGCGTGTTTAGTCTCCTGTGAAAGGTTTCCTAAGATGAATCGTGGAAGCAGGAAGCCGCAGGAGAAACAGTGAAGTGAACGGGCTCATGGAAGAGACGACGAGCCGCCGCTCAGACTCACACGCCGCGAAAGATCGTAGCTGATTTTCGTTCGCTGTTTTCGCGGTTTCTTAAAATCTCTGACCTGCTTTGAACCGACTTCAGCCGCCCTCACAGAAACACCGTGTGCTGGTGGAGCTGAAACTGGGCTAATGAGATGCAGCTTTAAATCCGCCATCTGCAAACATCAGAATGTTAAAACACCAAGACTGGACGAAAATCAATACGAGGAGAGGCAAATCTTACATGTAGCAAAGAAGACGAATAAAGACATCAACTTAGCTGTCACTCTTCAGACGGTGTTTACGCGGATGTGAAATCAGGTCACAGCTGAAGGTGAGTAATCAGATTACTGTGTTATCGCTGAAAAGCAACCACACACTCAAAACTACAAATGTTTTTACGACTGAACCAGGAGTGACTGTAGCAGATACAATGTGAGCAGAAAGACTGTCTAAAACCTGGACGTAGTCTCCGTGACGTCCCCGCAGACTGTCTAAAACCAGGACGTAGTCTCCGTGACGACGCAGGCAGACCGCTGGCCCAAAATCCGACACCCATCGCCCAGATCACCCAACCGATCGAATCCGACGCCCATCGTCTAAAACCGGATCGTAGTCCCGCGGACGCCCCGCAGACTCGTCTAAAACCCGGACGAGTCTCCGTGACGCCCCCGCAGACTGTTTAAAATCCTGACGTGAGTCTCCTGACGCCCCCGCAGACTGCTCCAAATCGACTAGTCTCCGTGACGCCCCCGCAGACTGCTCCGGGGCAACCCGGACGTAGTCTCCGCGGACGCCCCGCAGACTGGTTTTAAACCCGGACGTAGTCTCCGTGACGCCCCGCAGACTGCTCCCTAAAAACCAGGACGTAGCCCCGTGACGCCCCCGCAGACTGTCTAAAACCTGATGTAGTCTCTGTGACGCCCCCGCAGACTGCTCCAAAACCTGACGAGTCTCGTGACGCCCCCGCGACTGCTCCAAACCTGGACGTAGTCTCGTGACACGCCCCCGCAGACCGTCTAAAACCTGACGTAGTCTCCGTGGACGCCCTCGCAGACTGTCTAGTAAAACCTGACGTAGTCTCCGCGGACGCCCCGCAGACTGTCTAAAACCTGGATCGTGAGTGTCTCCGTGACGCCCCCACAGACTGTCTAAAACCTGGGCGAGTCTCTGTGACGCCTCCAGACTGTCTAAAACCTGGATGTAGTCTCTGTGACGTCCCCGCAGACTGTCTAAAACCTGGACGTAGTCTCTGTGACGTCCTCTGCTCACTTTGTTATGAACCCAAAATAAACAGATTGGAGGATCTGCAGTTTTTTGGCCAGTCTCCACTCGGTGGCTGAAAATCTGGATGAAGTTTAACTTTGTGTTTCCATCCAAGAGAAGTAATAGAAGTTGTTTCCTGTTTTATTCATTCAGTACTTTTTGAACATTTCACCCAAACTGACCCCGACAGCGACACTGTTGCATTGCAAAGCCCAGACAAGCTTTTCTTTCACTTTTCATCTGAGCTGCATGATGTTTTTCTGTTAATGACTGTAAATGTGGGGCAGAGAACATTTCTTTAAAGATTAGACATGCGGTCCATTAACCAGCTCCCCGAGCTGCTGCCTCAGATCACACACGTCTGACTGAACATCACGTCTTAATGCACAAGTCTTGTCGTCCACAGAGAGCTTCAGCGGTGACTGAGCAGAAAGAACCAGACAGACACTCGTAGTACAGTATGAGACCGAGGGCCGACCAATCAGGACGGGAGGGAGCTGCGTCACGATGATGGCGGACTGGTCCACGTGAAAACAAAGGCTCAGACATCCAGTTTAACTAAACTCTACAGATCTTCATCAAACTCTGAACAGTCTTCTGTGACGCCGTGATGACTCATCTGATTTTGAGGTTGCTGCATCGACCGGCACCTCTCGGCACGTGTGCGGTACATTTGGCGGCTCTGAGATTTTCATGCTGTTGATTAAAAGAGAGCAAATAATTTCCCAAGTAGGTCACAGCAAATACAGTGACAAAACATGTTTGACAAGTGTGACATTTCATCATGGCCTCTGGTTTTTATTCCCACCTCCACACTGAGTCAACACTACAGGACTATCCATCTCCATCAGCGGTTCAATGCTGGGAGTGCTCCAGTCCTTTTCTGTGCTAAGAACAGATCGAACAGAAAGTGGAAAATACTGCAAAACAAGTAAAAACTAAACTAATCTAATCTAATCTGCATAAACAGATACTAAAAGGTAAATCGTGGTCAGACAACAGTCGACTGTCTGTCAGCTGTTAAACAGTACTGGAATAAATCCTCAAGTCTCAAGTCAAAAGTCAAATGTAACCAAGTACTCACCTCCCAAAGTACTGACCCTGATCCGCTCACATTTGGACGGTTTTGATGGTACCACCAAGCCCAACTCAACCTGGGAGCCACACATCCATTGTCATTGGACCCTTCAGGGCTTCAGCTGCCTCCCCGTCGACCAACAGTCTACAGGCCAAGACCTTTACAGCCCCGTCAAGTCCACTGCAGTCCACGGACTACCTGCAATATCTGAACCCATCGTCTATCACGTGATGACAAATCGACATCTGGGGGCGACAGCCAATGATCTGAGGGTTCTGGGTTGATATCCAGTATTAGCAACTTCATATCCAGGAAGGACAAGAAAGAAACGTTTCAGGTAAATCCTCGTCAGGTGATGGCACAGCGTTACAACCAAAGGCTGCTCAAATGTGAGCGCTCAGTTCTACAAACCAGAACGAACAAGAAGAATCAAACTCGTTAACCAATCACTAAACACACAGACGCACCTTTACACTCATGTACATTTATATAGCTGCATTATATTCCACACTTTGAGTTCTCAAGGTCGGCTCATCATTCACACGAGACCCGACAGGTAAACTTGTTTCTTAATGCTGTGAGGTCGCTGCGATTATAAAGCCGTTAAATACTTATTTTTAAGTTTGTTCACCAAAGTGAGGGAGACAGAAAGTTCACCTCAGGAGTCTCGTCTTTATTTATAGTTTCTTTATGTAGAGTACACACTTCATGATTTATGCCCCCCGTATCAGGGACTCCGTGCAGGTTATGAATTAGTGGGGATCTCTGTGCAGAGTCGAGTTGTTTTGGCACAGCCCGCCGAGCCAATTCATCACCGCCGCCTCAGAGGGAGAAGATAGATTCTGTTGTTGAGAGTGTGTGTGTCCCCGGGGTGAAGAGAGGAACACTATCTGGATGTTTCAAAGATCAGGGTGAATGCGGCGAGCGTGGCTTACGATCGTCATAGCAGAGCCATAAAACACCGGAGCTCCACAAATCAGAAGCAGAATCTGGATCCAGAGGGAGAGCTGCGAGGTCCGGATAACAGAACCGCCTCTGAAGTATCAGCTGATCTCTAAAACTCTGGAGGTGAATCCAGGTCAAAGCTCTGATCCCTCGTGACTTGATAAATCTGTCAGCCATGAAGGCAAAAAGGACTTCAACTAAAAGAGGAGCTGATCCTCCGTCTGTACTCCTGTCTACACCCGACACGTCCGACAGCAGAGGAGCAACGACTGCACCGCGGCCGGAGCTGAATGCTGGCACCTCTGAGACGCTGCTCATGGGAAATGAAGCTATGTGACGAATGAAAAAATTCATACGCAGAGCCGAGCACGGTGAAGTTTACTGGGTAATATTTCTGTTTTTACACTTCAGAACAAGTTTAAACGTAACTCTGGTTCCATGAACCTCGAGAAGACCTGAAGAACACGGCCAACGTTCTCCAGTCTTCATGACTTCAAACAAACACTGTAAAATAAATCTGTTTAAATCTTTAATAAGTTCTGTTTATTTTGCACTAATTTACGACTAATCAGCCGCTCCCTGCTGATGACTTCAGGCAGCCGCTGGTTTCCATTCATACGATATGAAAATCTGCTAGCAGGTTAGTATCAAACATCAGAGCTGCAACAATCAGTTATTTATTGATCAACAGAAAATTCATCATTTTCCAGCTTCGCTGCATTTGTCCGCTGAAGATACTTTTTGGTTTCAGGTCGTTGGTTCGCTCTGCGTACATCGCAGAATAAAATCATGACTGGATATTATTATAATAATTCTATAACTCGAGTTTCAGGAGTCTGATAATAAATGGAAAAAAGAAAATCTGAACTTTAGACTAAAATCATGTAAATGTTTACAGCATGAAGGAAATCTGCAGTAAATGAGCTGGAACATCAGAAGATGATCTGGACCTTTAACCTTCACTGCATGTCACCATGCCTGCACGCTGCGATGACCTCGCTTATGGAAATGTGATGTATGCATCATATATTAATACACAGAGTTACCCTGTGACCTTCTGTTTGATGCCGTGCAGCCTCTGGATCAGCGTCATGCTGCTGCATTTCATCAGGAACGCTTTAAACCCACTGAGGGTCGTTCTTGACTCCCGCTGAGGGTCAGAACCAGAACAGTCCAAAGTCAGGCTCCGGCTCCGAGATCGAAAAACCGACGTGAACTGAAGTTTTTTTTTGTTTGTTTCCAGTTTGGTTCCAACATAAATCACTGAGGTGTGTTTGAGATGAAGTGTTCAGACGACGTAGCGGACGTGACAGACACACACTTCGTCTGTTAGTCGTGCTGAAGGAGGCGTTTATCTCCTGACCAGGGATGGAGCCGATAGAACCGACCAAACGTGGACCGAACCTGCCGGTCGCTGCGCTGTCTGGACCAAACCAATAAATCCAAAACTGAACTGAAAGTTGTTTTTCTTTTTCATTCGGTTTGATTTTGATTTTCAACAGAGGACAGACATGCTGACTGTAATGGGTGTTTTCCCCTCAGCTTGGTCTGTAAGGCGCGTGTTCACGCCTGCACCTGCACAAACATCTTCCTCTGCTCTCATTTGTTTCCATGGTTACAGTGCAAACAGTGCTGCAGACGCAGACTGAAGGAAAAAACAGGACCTGCAGCTGACTGGCTGTCGCCATAGCAACACTACTTCCTTTGCTCAGTGTGTGCTGTGACGCCTGAAGCATGATGGGAACTGTAGTGCCCAAACTGAGCAGGTTAGTTCAGCTTCCATCACACGATCTTTCAGGCTGCATTTCTGTGATAAATATGATAAATATTTAAAGCTGCAGTGATTCGTGGATTCCTCGCCTGACAGAGAGCTGTTTGTATTCTGCTTCTTTTTGTCGTGACTTGACAATGAGCCGAACGTTCTGCTTTTTTCTGACAGTTTATGGAGCAAACAATCAAATGAAAATGTAAATCGGCAGATTAATGGATAATAAAAATGACTGTGAGTTAAAGGAGTCATGGACACACAGTGTGAATCAGATCTGAGTTATCCTGAAAATAAATAACGAGCAGAAGACTTTAAAGGGTTAAATGATTACGTGTTAATCTCAGTTTATTAATAACTCGTTATTAATCACCTGCGGGGGTGATTCACTGTTTTACCAGACATCTGCTGCCGTCATCAGAGCTCGTCCATGAAAATCAAACGAGTCTGCGAGCGAAGACGGACGCCTCACAGCAGAGTTCAGCTGGAGTTCATCCTCACCTGCAGACCTCAGGTGATCTAAAGTTTGTCACTTCAGCACAACAAAGCGTCCGCCATGCGAGCGCCGCAGGGAGCTTCTGATGCACTGACAGACGTAAAATGCTGAATCATCACAATTCATCCTGGAAATGAAAGTATCAGTCGCCTCCCGCCTGCTCAGAAAAATAATAAATAAGACGCCGACGCTGGGCTGAATCTGAAGAGCAGACAAACTGCTGACACGAGTCGACTGCGTCTCGTTCTTTAGGGACGGTGAACTGCAGGCCAACCCCACGACCGACGTTAGAGAGCGGTCAGCTGGAGCTGCCTGTCCGTCATGAAGCGTGTTGAAGCTGAGCAGCGTTTTTCTGCAGAGTCATTGTGTCGACGCTGTTTTTAGATTTCGCCTCTCTCTCCTCGCCCCTGATGTTTGCCATTCTCTGGAAACCAAAGCGCCGCTGCGTTTGGCATTTTAGTTTCCATGGTGACTGGAACATTTTGCCCATCATCCTCCCTCCTCGCCGCCGTGCAGGCCTCCTCACCACACGGGGAGTAAATATGGTAATTAGTGCTTTTATTCGACTGGAAGCAGACGGGCCGCTCAACGCTCAGATTATCTGACGCAAACACTGTTCAAATGTGTCTGCGTCTGGAATCAGGATGATTGGAGGTTTCTTAATGATCACAATGTTCCTTGTTTTATCCATTTGCCTCCATGAAAGAGCCTCATTGGCTGTTTCTTCCTCCAGACGCTGCAGGCTGAAGGCTGGCTGATGATGCCGCGATGAGCTGCTCGCTGCTGCAGAGCTGCATCAACAACAAGATAACAGCTGTGTGGTTCGACTTCAGGTGAAGGACTGCAGCACAATCTGAACCATCGACGCCGACACAAGAGTGTCACCAAAACACCAAACCGTAAAAACTCCAGGCTGGACAGGATATGTAGTCCCCCCGGGGTCTGCCCGGGGGTTTCCACCCAGTTGGACCGACCCACCTCAGCTGGCTCCTTTCAGCTCCTCCAACCTATCTCTAAGGCGAGCCCGGCCTTTTTTTATGCTCAGGGTGGCCTCGGCGTGTCATCGAGCCGCCCTTTAAGGACCGCCCACAAAATCCTGAGACTGAAAACTGGTGAAAAACTGTTTGAACCAGTGAAGTCTGTTCACGTGTTTTCAGCAACTATTCACAACATATTTAATTAAAAAAAAAACAGAAAATAACCGTATTCATTTAGAGTTTGAATGTGAAGTGAAACATTCAGGTAAAACTAAAAACTGGGATTTAAAAAAGACGTTAAAACTACAAAGAAAGTATTAGTTAGTATGGACGTAACATTTGAGCCATATGTTTAAGTACGGACAGTTATTGTCATTTTACACACATTTGTATGAAATTAAAGACTTCAGAAAAATACTGTATAAATAATGTAGTAATATAGTTTTTAACTCATTTCAGTGGCATTAAACTTAAAGAATAACAGTTCGGTTGTTAATTCGCAGAGGAGCTCCTCCTCCCGTCGTCGTGACTCTGCAGCTTGTCTGAGGACTCTGACCCGCGACGCTTCACTTGATTTACAGAGAAACAACATAAAAAAAGAAATCTCTGCGTCTCTCAAGGTCGCTGGCCGACTCCACACGGACCTGGAGGAGCGTTAAAGCTCTCGGCGCCGCCGTGTTTCAGCTCCCGGGTCAGCCTGCACACTCACTGCAGAGGGAGTCTGGGACTCGTCGTGACAGCGGCAGGCTTTTAAACCTGTCAGAGACTGAGTCACTTCTTTTATTTAGAGCGTCGTTGCTCCATACGTCCTCAGCTGCAGGCTGGAGTTCGTGGTATAAGCGCACTTGTTGCAGCCACAGTGATGCTGTCAGCAGTTTGGTGACATCGCCTCGACTCTGAGAAATATGAATATGAAGTAATGCTGTTTCATTTGGATAAACTACAGGAGGATCGTCACAGAAGTGTAACTGGCTGCAGCCGCAGAGATCAGGACGAGCTTATTCGATCGACTTCCTGTCGCGTCGCCTCCAACAACGCTCGCCAGATTGGACCCGAGCTGATTCATCATTCAGGATCTATACGTTCAGGCTGCCTGATGAATCGACTCGCTTCAGCTGATCCAGTTTGTTTAAACTTCAGGTGGGAGATGAATGGCTCTATCACGGCCTGTTAAAAACATCAGACTGTTTGAACATGTGAGATGAAGTTTGCTCTCTTCTGGTAATCTGTCCTGAAGCGGAAATAGTTTTAGAAGATTAAATAAAAAATCTCTCATCTGCAAACTCAGTTGTCCACAAACCTGATTGATTTTTATTTTTCACACGATTATTTCTGTCACTTTTCACGCGTACAAACTCGTCAACTCGATCAAAGTGTGCACTGTGTCACTTTTCACCTCAGCTGCTGGTGTCAGAAGCAAACTACTTGTTTCCAGTCACACTCAGACCTTCGGTCATGCATTTCTGCAAACATTAACGCTGACTTCAGAGTCTCTAATCTGTCTATCTCTTGCCGTGGCAGACTCGAGGTCTAACAAGTCTACGAAACGCTGTGAGCCATTCAAACAAACTGGATCAGCTGAAGCGAGTCGATTCATCAGGCAGCCTGAACGTATAGATCCTGAATGATGAATCAGCTCGGGTCCAATCTGGCGAGCGTTGTTGGAGGTCAACCGTCTGACCACAGATGCCAACATCTCGTCTGCAAGTCCATGTTTAAGATCATGGACATCGAGTCCTCTGGGATAAATTTACACTTCACAAAGCGCCCCGACTTTCTTGGAATCAGGGTGAAATGACAGATTAGAAACTTAGAATAGAAACTTCCTGTAATCACCAGCAGGTAGAAATAATCGGGACTGCAAAGTAGATCAGAAACTCGTTCATCGAGGTGGAAATAAATAGGTTACACCGTGCAGCTGCAGCAGGAACGTACAACAGCAGGTCGGTATAAACTTTATCTATGAGGAAGAGGAGAGTCTGCAGACGAACAAATATGATGTTAATGTGAGAACCTGATCAGAACAGGAGAACTTCAGAGAAGAACTCGAACACTGAACAAAGCTCAAGGATTTCACAGAAACCTGCAGGACGAGGGCGAGTGTTCGTCAACATGCTGAGGACGACGGCTGGTTCGAGGATCGAAGGTTCGATCCTCGAACAGACGACTGACAAAACGTCCTGCAGCGAGACGATGAAAAGAAGCTGCTGGCTCATCCTGACAGAGAGAGTGCAGATATATGAACAGGCAGACGATGGAGCCGCTGTGTTTTGAGGTTTGGTGTTTTGGATCTCTGCAGCCTCTGTGCTCTGTGTTTTAATGATGCAGTGTTATGCTGGGCGTGAACCGAAGGCGGGACGCAGACGCAGGACAGAGGAAGGCAAAAAAAAAAACTGCTGCGATATCACCGAGTTTTATCAGAGACGCACAAACAACAGCAAGAGATGAAAAAAATTCAGGACGCTGAAACAGGAACAGCTGCTGAAATAAACGAGCGGGACAGTTTGGTCCACGCAGAGACGATCAGCTGATCAGTCAATCAGTCAGAAAGAGACAGCAGGACGTCCTGAGACACTCCATCCATCCATCACAAAGTTTAACGAGCTCAAACAACTTAACGTGAGTCCCGTCACTGAATTAAAGATTTATTTTGACCGAACCAGAGCTGCAGACTGCAGGGACAGTGCACATCACTGCAGCGCTCCCTCTCTCTCATTCACTGTCTATGTCACTCGACCACTGTCTCTATGTAGCAGCACAGACTCGAGTAACGAGTCAGACTTGTAGTTTCAGTTTCAGAGACGTTTCAGGCTCGTCCAAAAGTTTATATTCAGCATGTGTCCCTGCACTTCTGCAGCCAACAAGCAGCGTACCTGCTCAGGTGAATGGAACAACTTTGGTTTGATCTGAATCAAGTCAGACACAGGCAGTTTTATTTAGTTTCTGTTCGTCAGTGGAGACAGGCGAGTTATGGCAACATTTATCTAAAACGAGTCAAAAAGGTTCATAATGTCATCAGACACAGAAACAAGCAGTCTGTCAGCGACGCTGCGACAATCTGTCCACAAAATCACATTTCCACATCTGCCTGGATGAATTAAAGATTCACTAGTTACCCTGAAGCTCTTTGTCTTTTCTGTAATGTTGGACAGACAAACTGAACTGAACTAACTCTGAAAATAACTGTGACCCTCCGACCCGTCTGAAGATTAAGAGCTCGCAAGCTGAACCTGGACGTCCTCGCCAAGTCAGAGCGTCTGTAACGGATTAACTCTGAACAAACCTTATGGTGCATTCGAGTGCTCGGGATTTTCCAAGTTCACCAAACTGTGAGGAGGACGTGCAGTGACAGGGCAGGAGCTCTGACTTGGCCGCTCACCAACGCGGTCAGCAGCTGGAGCTCATGAAGATGTTCAAGATGCTCAGAGTCAGGACGGCTCACTTTGTGTCGACCCGCTGCTTTTGGATCAGAAGTAATGTAATCAGAAGAAATACTCGAGTACAGCTCAACATATTCACCACAGAGGGAGTCACAGCAGGTTCAAACACAGCTGCCGCCGCCGCTCGTTAGCTTAATTACAGGGAGGGTTGATGTAGGTGTTCCAATAAACAGCATCGATGATCATAATAACACAGAGGAGCGACAAAACCTGCTCATTATTTTTAATCAGCTGCAGCTGTGTTCACACTGACGCTGCACATCTGTGGCTTCATACGGACAGAGGACGGGGGACAGAGGACGGGGGACTGAGGACGGGGGACAGAGGACGGAGGACTGAGGACGGAAGACTGAGGACGGGGGACGGAGGACAGAGGACGGGGGACTGAGGACGGGGGACAGAGGACGGAGGACAGTGGACGGAGGACTGAGGACGGAGGACTGAGGACGGGGGACAGAGAACGGACAACAGAGGACAGAGGACGGAGGACAGAGGACGGGAGACAGAGGACGGAGGACTAAAGACGGGGGACAGAGGACTGAGGACAGAGGACGGGGGACAGAGGACGGAGGACAGAGGACGGGGGACTGAGGACGGGGGACAGTGGACGGAGGACTGAGGACGGAGGACTGAGGACGGGGGACAGAGGATGGAGGACGGAGGACTGAGGACGGAGGATGGAGGACTGAGGACAGTGGACGGAGGACTGAGGACGGGGGACAGAGGACGGAGAACAGAGGACGGAGGACTGAGGACGGGGGACAGAGGACGGAGGACAGAGGACTGAGGACGGAGGACTGAGGACGGGGGACAGAGGACTGAGGACAGAGGACTGAGGACAGAGGACGGAGGACTGAGGACGGGAGACAGAGGACGGGCAACAGAGGACAGAGGACGGAGGACAGAGGACGGGAGACAGAGGACGGAGGACTAAAGACGGGGGACAGAGGACTGAGGACAGAGGACGGAGGACTAAAGACAGGGGACAGAGGACTGAGGACGGAGGACAGAGGACGGGGGACAGAGGACGGAGGACAGACGGAGACAGGAAACTCTTTAAAACTTGACATGATACTTCATATAATGAATCGAGAGCTCAGAGTTTATTCTTTAAACTTCAGATGTGGATTCGTCTTCATCCACCTGTGACCTGACCTCCACCCAGAGCTCCATGACTGACTGAAAATGAGCCTCCAGCGATAAGTTAGACTAAACTATGAACCACGTCAGCACTGAAACAAACTGTGTTCAGTCTTACAGACTTCTGATGAAGTTATTCCTGTTCGTCTTTACGTTTATTCGCTGTAGAAGGTCAAAGACTGGCCTGGTGTTCGTGTGAACACACCATCATCATTAAAAACGTCGACATAGTTACTGTCTGTTTATTCTTCTTATACTTCATTCACTGTCGTACCAACATTATAAAAGTTCACAGCAGCCAGAGCGCGAGCGAGAGACGACGAACGAAAGACCGGATGCAGATTTATCATGATTATGTAAAACATCTTTAAGGTGGATAACCACACAAACATGCATCAAAACTTTAAAGATCAAATCATCAAGAAAAGAGACAAAAAATAAAACCTGACAAATATTCACGTCCGTCAATCTGCTGATGAAAATTATTTAGTCTGTAAAATGTCAGAGTGAATCATGTGATTCAGTTCAAATCAACGGGAGAGTTTTGAGTATCCTGATCAAATAATCACATACACCTGATCAAACACACGCACACACACACACACACACACACTCTTTGTGTATACAGCAGCAGCTCTACAGAGGCTCCATATATCCCAGAATTCTCTCTGGCTTCAGGCAAAGTCACAGCAGAATACACGAACACATCTGATCCCGTGAAAACACACGAGAGCTCCACAAGAAGAAGAAGGAGAAGCTTCAGCTGACTCAGCCACACGTGGTTCATCAATGAATATACAGACTGTACGTATAACACACACATATATATCATATATACACACATATATATCATATATACACACATATATATCATATATACACACATATATCTGTCGTTTCATGGTTCATGACCTGCAGCTGTTAGCAGCTCAACACATTTTTTTTCCTTCCATCGAGGCGATCGTCGGCGGTTCGTCGGCTCTCAACGCGGCGAGTTAATCTGCTCCACTATCGGCCGAGTCCGACTGACTGAGCAGGAAAACGGAGACGTTAGCCGAGACGAGAGGTTTTAAAATACCACAGCGAGTGAAACTTAATAAGGAGGAAGACGAGCGGCCGCACGATTCAGCAAATCTGAAGTCGGTCTGAAACAACCTGAGCTGCCCAAGCAGCATTTCTACCTGATGAACAGAGACCAGCAGTACAGGTGAGCTACAGACACAGAGCAGCTCGAGTCAGGACAAAAGTTTAAAACTCCAAGCAGAGATCACGTCTCGTCCGAACAGAAGACTCGACTCACGAACTGAAGCAGACGATTCAGAGCTCAGGCAGCTCTCACTGTGTCCGTACAGATGCCGCGCTCCGACTGATAAGATTCATAAAACTCTTCTCACACTGGTGCTCGTGCTGTTCGTGTCTCGTTTGAAACCAAAATCCAACGAAGAAGTTTCAAACAAAAAGTCAACATGTTACTGATTGTATGAACGTGCTCCATTCATCCACCACGTGGACTTCACACGTCACCGACTTCCTGAAGTCATGAACGCACCGCTTCGTTAAAGTTCGACAGTCTTCATCAGGATTATAAAGTCATTCCAGTTTCAGCGTCCACAGACTCAAACACTTTGGACACGCTGAGTCATCCAGTATCAGTGCTGACGTACAGTCCTTCATCAGAGGCAGAGTGCAGCGTATCGCTGGATCACGGCGGCTCACACAGGTGGACACCTGCGTGGGTTTGAACCCTCAGGAGACTGAAACCAGTCCGAGCCAGACAGGAATAGAAACCGTGTGATGTTTGTGTTCAGGACAGATCGAGGATCAGCTGACCTGAAATAACTCTCATTTACTTTCCTCAAACTGGTTTAGTTTTTGTAATAAAGCAAACTCCGTCTGCCTCATGAAGAGCAGCCTGTGTGTTCATTTATATTCAGGGAGCGTTCAGATCTAAACTGCTTTATTTGGAGAGACGGTACATCAATGCCCGACTGCAAATGCACCGTGGCTGTTTAACCTGAAATACTGGCTCATAAAAACACAAATGACCAGACGAGGAGAAGCTCTCAGACCCTTCACAGAGTCAGTGAGTGAAAGTTCAGGATGAGTGTGGTCGGACGACGTGCTACCACCAAAAACAAACCTAACGAGTTAATATGTTATGTTTGGAATATTTCACTGCTTAATCTTGCCGTCAGAGAGCCGTGTTGGATTTAGATTAGCCCACAGACTGTCTAAAACCTGGACGCAGTCTCTGTGACGTCCCCACAGGTTTCTGCGGTCGCTCTGGAGTTCAGTCGGTTCAGAGGGTTTGATGCCACCTGTGAGGGTCAGCTCAGGGCAACAACGCTCCGCTGTGACTTTCAGGTGACACGACCCAACAAAAGCATCCTGTCAGACTGAGAGCAGGTCGTACACGCGCTCATCCTTCAACTGATCTGACAGGTAGGCCGGTCAGGGGAGCTCGGTACAGAACCGGACGGGTCCGGACGGTTCTTACAGATCTTAAATGTTTCTACCTGCCGTTCAGCTCCTCTCTGATTGGTCCTGGACGAGCCACTTTTCTTATGTTGTCTTCAAACATCGGCTCCTGAATTTGTATCAGTCTCTATGGAAACATCATGGCTGCTGTCCATCTCCAGGCTGCCACGCTCTGAACTAAAAAATGCTGACTCGTCAGTATTCAGATGATGATGTCCGACCTCTGCGCTGTTCATCAAAATTCAGCCTGGAGACATTTTTTAAACTCAAACTGCTTCTTCTGAGGCCGGCTCATCATAACGAAGCTGTGGACACACACACATAGTGCCGCTCTGCTCCCAGTCATGTAATTAACCAAGGTCATCATCCACCCACTAATTACTCAACTTGGCTCAGACTGCAGCGCTCAGAGGGCCTGGAAGACTTTTTACAGGGGACAGAGCGACTTGAACTTCTGCCATCGACCTCTGGAGGTCATCAAACGACGAGATTTATCTCTGAAAGTTCAATGTGACACCGAGAGTTTGTTTAAAGGGCAAATCTGTTAACTCGGGGTCCCAGAAGATCCGAAGGACACTGAACACACAACTACACAACACAACACAACTACACAACACAACTACACAACACAACTACACAACACAACTATACAACACAACACAACTATACAACACAACTATACAACACAACTACACAACACAACTATACAACACAACTATACAACACAACACAACTATACAACACAACTACACAACACAACTATACAACACAACTATACAATACGACTACACAACACAACTATACAACACAACTATACAACACAACTATACAACACAACTACACAACACAACTATACAACACAACACGACAGTCTGCGGGGACGTCACAGAGACTACGTCCAGGTTTTAGACAGTCTGTGGGGACGTCACAGAGACTACATCCAGGTTTTATACAGTCTGCGGGGACGTCACAGAGACTACGTCCAGGTTTTAGACAGTCTGCGGGGACGTCACGGAGACTACGTCCAGGTTTTAGACAGTCTGTGAGGACATCTCAGAGACTACGTCCAGGTTTTAGACAGTCTGCGGGGACATCTCAGAGACTACGTCCAGGTTTTAGACAGTCTGTGAGGACATCTCAGAGACTACGTCCAGGTTTTAGACAGTCTGTGAGGACTCTGTAACACTTGGACTCCTCCAGCTGAGAACCTGCATACATGCTATATTTTGGTTAGTGAGCGTTTTTAGATGGGGTTGCCTAGCAACTGAGACTCTTTGTTGTACATGGCTGTGTCATCATGCTGTAACACACACACACACACACACACACACTCTTCCTAATGTGAACAAGCACACCCACCAGCATGCTAAATATAGCCGGTCATTGATGGAGTCAGCATACTCGTGTTGTCTCGGGGGGTGGA
This sequence comes from Protonibea diacanthus, assembly GCA_028641955.1. Taxonomy (NCBI): domain Eukaryota; kingdom Metazoa; phylum Chordata; class Actinopteri; family Sciaenidae; genus Protonibea; species Protonibea diacanthus. The sequence continues at coordinate 24,218,494 of CM053988.1, forward strand.
GGCTTTCAGCTCCGTGTTTTATGTATGAACGCCTCGCGGTTCCTCCGGTTCTGCCGCTCACCGTGAACAACGCGGGACAAACATCCTGTGACGGCTCGAAGCGCTCTGCTGCACCGCCGAGCACGATGTCAACAGAAACAACAGCGAGCTGAAACACACACAAAGACCCGAAACCACCAAAGAGAGAGCAGGAAAGACCCCCCGCATGGCCATCCAGTGGGGTTACCGTGGCAACGTGGTCACATGGTTACCCATGGTAACCAGTGCAACTGGTCCAGATGCCAGTGGGGGAGCCTGAAGAGGAGGTGCAGGCTGCTGGAGAGGAGTGATGGAGGTGACAGGAGCCGAGAGGACATGATGAAGAAATGATCTCTGTCTTAATGCGAGACCCCAAAACCTTAAAGACTGAACCGAGGCTGGCTGCAGAAGTGAGTCAGTCTCCGTAAGTCCCCATGTTCACCGCAGAAATAAACATGTTTACAGCCTGGTACAAAAACCAGCAGCCAGAGCCGCCACGCTGAAACCTGTGAGGGACGTCACGGACACGCTGTCCACGTCAGCGAGGTCAACACACGATCAGCAGAACAATGAAACGTGCTGGACGAACGGGTCAGCGTCACATGGTACGGTAACAGCAGCAGACACAGAAGGGCTGTGTGTGATACACACACTGACATGTCTGAGGACTGAGGTGGTCTGTGTGTGCAGAATGAATGAAGCAAACTTTGAATGAGCGCGTCAGATGTTGTCGTCCATGTAAATAAACAGTGATATTCTTTTGACACGTGATGCTGCTCTTTGCTGTTAAACACCTGTCTCGGCCACGTGTGCGTTCGTTTTATGTCCCTGCTCCTCCTCAGCATTAATGATCCTGCAGCTCGAGGCTCGGCGTGACTGATGTTCTGTCTCTGCTCCATTTCTCCTCCGTCTCCTCCTGATCCATTAAATTAGGAAATTTACAGTTTTCTGCAGCATCTCTTTTATTAGCACGCCGCCGCCTCTTGTTGTCTCACATCGTCTGCTCCTTCTCTGGGTGTAAAGGCTGGAGCCTCCTGTGCTGATCGCAGATCTGACCCACTGTGTTGATGTAACAGCTGTTTATTGGCACGGCGGCTGTGCTGAGTCAGCTGAAACACTCAGAGAGCTGATATAATGTTATGTTAGAAAGATAATATCGCTGTCGCTGCAAATGAGGCCACTGAGATTCCAGGCATGCATTAACAATGTGCACACACACACACACACACACACACACACACACACAAAATATGTGCAGATATGCATCAACAGGTTGCAGTGTGTGACGTTTCTTGTGTACATCTGCAGCCCAATCAGCCTCCACCACAGTGCAACATGTGATTCGGTGTATTTGTTCAGGCTAGCAGTTTCCCTTTGCTTCCAGTCTTTGGGCTAAGCTAAGCTAAACACATCCTGGCATGAGCCTGATGTCCGTCGTCCATCCAGACGATCAGAATATTCCTTCACACACTGCAGCCGTGTTGGTGTATCATTACACAGAGGCCTGTATACATCTCTGCAGTGACAGGTCTGTGTTTGTCCCAGTTTTTCTGTCTGAATCTCTGCAGCATAAAAACAGCTCGGCGGGGTGTGGTCACGTTTTTTCTCGTCTTTACAGTCACAGCTGAAGAAAAATGGAGAAATACGACGGAGAAGGAGGCAACGTGCAGAGCAGAGAGGTGGAAGGAGTTCATCTGTGACAGGAAATGATAAGACGACAAAGAGAAGACAGACGTGGACGGAGCGTGGGGGTTTGGGGAGATGAAGGAAAATCCACCAGAGAAATAAGAAGCAGCTAAACAAACAGAGGAGGAGGATGAGATGAAGAAATGAAAGGAGGCTGGACAGCCTCCTTTCATTTCTTCATTTCTTCTGGAGAGGAGAGGAGAGGAGAGGAGAGGAGAGAGGAGAGGAGAGGACAGGAGAGGAGAGGAGAGGAGAGGAGAGAGCCGACAGGCGGTGGCAGGAAGAGAGCGAGCGGTGACGGAGGCTGATAAAAGAGCAAAGAACTGACAACAACAACACTGAGCGTCCTCCTTCAACAGCCGAGCCTCAATCTGAAACTGACTTTATATTTTTATTTATATTTCATTACATCATTTAGAGAAACATCTAGAAAATCTACAATATTTACTGTTTACTGAGTCTGCAGCTGAGCTTACTTTAAATCTCATTTAATCTCACAGAGTTTAAACCTGCAGGGAAGATTTTTTCATTTCGAGGTTCTTGGGATCCTTTATGAGGCCTAGTCATGCTGAGGAGGTTCTAGTGGTCACTGATGAAAGTCTAAAGGTTCTTTAGGAGGTTCTAGTGGTCATTGATGAAGGTCTAAAGGTTCTTTAGGAGGTTCTAGTGGTCACTGATGAAGGTCTAAAGGTTCTTTAGAGGGTTCTAGTGGTCAGTGAGAACGTCTAGTGTTTGTTCTAGGGTTCGTTTAGTTTGCTTTAGTGGTTATTTTCAAAGTTCTAGAGTCGGCCTCCTACTACAGGAGGTTTGATGACAGTGGAGAAGTTTATGGAGGTCCTTCAGGTTTTAGAAGTCATTCACATGTTAATCGAGAGGTTCTTCAGGAGGTTCTAGGGGTCCAGGAAGAGGTGTTAGTAGCCAGTGATAATGGTATAGAGGTTCTTCAGGAGGTTTTACTGATCCTTGAAAAGGTTCTAAGGGTCCAGAATGAAGTTTTAATAGCAACTGATAATGTTCTAGAGATTTTTAGGAGGTTCTGTTAGTCATTGAAAATGTTCTAAGGGTCTAGTATGAGGTTTTAGTTGTAATTGAGAAGTTGTAGAGGTTCTTCAGGAGGTTCTGTTGTTCACTGAAGAGTTTAATTGGTCATTAAAAATGTTCTAGGGGTCCATTATGAGGTTTTGGTAGCCATTGATAATGACTTATAGAGGTTCTATTGGTTATTGAAGAGCTTACATGAATCTTCATGAGGTTTTGGTGGTTCTTTAAGACGTTCCAGTGAGCAGTGAAGAAGAACTTCCAGCCGCTTTGAGGTACTGTCAATGTTTCAGGAGGACTGCAGGCGTCCCTGTTGGTGGTGGAGAGATGAACAGCTGTTCATCTGTTCAACACTTTTATTTAAGATTCTGTAAGACTGGGCTGTTGTTTGAAAACCAGCTTTCATTTAAGGACTCGGTTCAGTCTTTAAGGTTTGAAGGAGCACACAGAGAAGACGACAGTTAAATACTTTAAAACATCCACAGAGTGAGTGACAGGCTGCAGGAGGAGGCGGACGGACAGCTGAGTGAGCGTTTGAGGCCGACTCAAAGAGGTGAGGCCTGTGATCAATTATTTACAAGCCTGGGCAGGCTGGAAAATGTCAGCAGGCTCTGCACATGCTCAGACCACACCACTGCAAACACACACACACACACACACAAAAGAGAAAAAATGAGAGCATCTTCCCTCTGAGTTCAGGAGGAATCACACCGCGATGTTAAATGTTGAGGAATGTGCAGAGACCCATAACGAGACACGCAGAAGACTGTAGAAACAGGAGGAAGGCGGACAAGACGTCTCTGCAGCGACGGACAACAACGACGACCTTGGCAGTGACACGTATGTCACTCAAACACAAACTGTAAAAGTATGAACAGCAAACAGCATGCACCAAAACAACAGCAGCTCAGTCATACAGAACAACACTGTGAGGAGCGAACAGCTAATTCAGCAACTTTAATGTAAACGTAGAGAAGATCCTGATTTTTGTTCATCGTCCTATCGGCTCCCAAAACAGGCTCACATGCTGCTGTTAGCATGCTGCTGTTAGCATGCTGCTGATGGTCAGTCTGGACTGTTTTAATCATGAGCGCGATGCGTTCATTAGATTTAACCAAACCCAGACACACCAGACAGACAGCTGAAGGTCTGATGTACCTGAAACATGAAATCAGATTACTCCTGAAAGTCTGGAGTAATCAGATTACTGCAGGGTGGCTATGCAGTCTGAGATCACAGTTAATTAACCAATCAGAGGTCAGCAGCAGGTGGAAGACTTGATCATGCTGAAGTATGTGAGTGGAGGTCTTCAGCCCGGGGCTGTGGTCCTCCTCCATCCTAATGCTCCATCTGTTCTTCTGTTCTGCAGGAAGAAGAAGACACGCGTGCGTCACACAGTCCAAATGTTTCCAGATCTAATTATGCCTTAAATTATCCCTTAAAGGCTTCGGAGCCTCGCTCCTCCTCATCCAGCTCCTCATCCATCATCCACGAGCCTTCAGGAGCAGGAAGGAGGAGCGAAGCGAGGAGGTGAAGGAGCAACGCTGAGGGATGTTCTGTTTAATGTGTTGTGTCACATGTATGTCCGTTTTAACACACACACACACACACACAAAGCTTTGTGCTGCAGATTAAAAATATGTTGGAAAACTTGCGACGTCTGCGTTTCTGCTGTTTAACGCTGCTGCGACGCTTTACGGAACAAACCTGACGAGAGAACGTCTAGAAGATCCCGACGTGTTTGACAGAACATTTGACATTTTTGGGTTTTGGGTTGTCAGCTCAGTCCGTACACCCTTAAAAATAAAGGTTCGAGTCAGAAGTTAAGGTGGTTCTTCACAGTGATGAAGGAGAACATCTTTAGGTTTGCAAGAACATTTTACCCATCGGTTCTTCAAAGAACCACTTCAAACTGCAAAGAGACTTCAGTATAGTATCAGTATAAGAAAAAGATTATTAAACACAAACTCTGTTTTTGCATTCAGTTCACTAAAGAACAGCAAACAGCAAAATATGGTTCTTATGGATGAAAAGGTTCTGCAGAGAACTCAAAGTAAAGATGAAGTAAAAATAAAGGATGAATTAGAACTTGAAGTGGTTCTTCATGGTGGTGCCATCGGTTCTGCAAGGAACCTTTCACCTACTGGTTCTTTAAAGAGCCAGTTGTTAAAAAGGGTCAATGTAAAGAACCTAATCAGTTTAACAATTAATCTATTATTAAACATAAAAAAGGTTCTTCAGAGAACTTATCAAGAACCAGTATTTTTTAGAGTGTAGGGACTCGGCTCGGTAACCGGAGGGTGGCTGGTTCAAGTCCAGCACAGACCGCTGAGCGCTGCAGGGCATCGTTATGTTGCAGTTTGAGTTAACGTGTTCTCACAGGCGATCACAGATCAGTCACTGAATCCAGACAAAGAACAGATGAATCCATCATGAACATCAGCGTTAGCTGCAGTCCTGACAGAGGCCGGGAGGACTGACCGGGTCGCAGCCCGCTTGCTTTATTTTTCTAGAGCTTTCTACCAAACAAACTGGACCTCATGAAGACCGTGTGCTTCTCTTTGGCATGTTGTGATGATTTGTAGCGCTTTCTCGTGGTTTGAGGTCACGTGATTTATCATCTTAATGAATTCTGTTGGTGTCGTTTGTGTTAGTCCGGCATGTCGTCACCTGAACCGGCTGATTTATGAGAACTTGGCTCACGGCGCTGTTTGCAGGCGGCTGCAGTAAAGTTCTCCTTTGTCAGCAAACAGTCGTGATCAGATGTCATTCAGTTTTTTCTGCCGTTGCTGAACTGCGTCCACGAGAGTCTTTATTTGTTTTCAGTCACAGCGTGGCTCGCAGTCGGCAGCTTGGCTCGTCCTCAAAGATCAGCGACATCTTTCACAACTCCAGAAGACTGAAGTCGGTCAAACTCGACCCAATCAGAGGCAGCACAGTCTTTGTCCTGCTGCTGCCGTGTGCAAACGTTTGGATTTTTAAAAAATCAAACGTGTCCAGTCAGCAGTCCCCCACAATCCCTCTGCTGCGGCCTCCCGCCGTGTCCTCTCCCGCCCTTCAAACGCCACACATGGGCCGGCATCTCTGCCGGAGATTTGGCTTCATTATGTGTGTTGAACATCACCGGGTGTCCCACCTCGCTGCCTCGGCTCGTTCAGAGATGATCTGCGTTAACGTGACGCCTCCTGTGAGTCTGCGTCCCGACGGTCCGACAGCTTCACGTGAACGGCTCGGAGAGAACGAGCTCCTTCACGTCCGGCGTGAAGACGATAAAAATACATCCTGCTGATACGGAGTAACCAAATCTTTGCTGAGTCGTGTTCTGAATGCTAATTAATGGCATTGTCAGCCATTAAAATGAGGTCATGTCGGCATTTTGAGCTCGTTTAATGTCTCCTTAATATAAAGATCGTTTGTAAAATTACAGTTTTGTCTAAACCGGAGTGACGTCCAGCAGCTCGGCTGGTGGACACTCTGTAGCATGAAGCTTGCAACAATAAATTACATCACGTCCACGAGTCCAAAGTGAGACTCGCTGAAATAAGCGTGAACACAGATGCAAGCTGAGCGACAGGTGTGGAAACGTTCCTGCAGACGTGCACGTTGAGAAATGACACCAAAGCATCTGCAGTGTCGTTGATTCAAGAAAGAGAGCTGCAGACCAATCAGACAGCTGGATTTTAATTACAGGTGAGCTCGTTTCACACCTTCAGCCTGTTTCCAGCCGCCTTTTGTCTCTCAGCTCTGTCCAAAGCCTCATAGAGAAACATCTGAATCCCTGCACAAACACGGAGAGCTCCAAAAAACCCCGAGAGACAAACAAACCCCGTGGCGAGGCCACGTCACCCGCAAGGCTTAACCTCCGGCGTTCATGAAGCAGGAAGGAGAAACCTCGGAGGAATTGGAAAACGATGACTCCATTACGGCCCTGACAGAGCGCGGGGGCAGAGAGAGGTGGACGGGGGGGTAAAAAGGGCAGGACAAATGGTTCCTGGTGCAAAATAAAGCATGAATAAATGATAGCGCGTAGTTCACGCTGCAGCTAAGTGCTCCGTCAGCTGCAGGGAGAGTTACGGAGGAGAGCAGCAGCTCTGCAGTCTGATGCTGCAGCGTCACGCTGACCGTCAAACACAACCCTGCATAACTTTAAGCCTTAATATAATGTGAACAGGTGAGTTGTATATAAATTCACCCTCAGTACAGTTGTCATGAACGGGGAAATTAGCTATAGAGACCAAAACTGTTTTTTGTACCAGGCTGTAAACATGTTTATTTCTGCTGTGAAGTTGGACATTTGAACATGGGGACTTATGGAGACTGACTCACTTCTGCAGCCAGCCTCAAGTGGACGTTAGAGGAACTGCAGGTTGTGGCACTTCTCGTGTCGGCTTACTTCAGAGGTGGAGTTTGGGCTTGACTGGCTACACGTACAGCTAATCACACAACAACACCAGCACCAGCTAATTCTTAAGACCAGACTAAATATGTTGGTTATTCGTTAGACAAAGATGACACGATGGTCTGAACACTTCACGAGGTTTCTTTTGAAGCGTGTGAATAATTAAACTGCGTTCGATAAGAACTCGATACATTAGTGACCAACAGTCACCTGATCGTCTTCTGTGTTTCACACACACTTTGAGCAAACAGGTGAGTTTTCCTCCAATCAGCATCAAACACACAGAGAGGCGGCAGACGGAGCTCTGACAGCGAGCCCGGCAGCCGCAGCCTGTTTAAACACCGCCTGCTTCAGACCGCAGCCTGTCACTCTGCAAAATGGATCCCAGGGAGGGAAACACACACACACACACACACACACACACAGGAAGTTGCTGCTGCTGCTGTGGAGAGGAGTGTGTGTTGAAGTGTGTGAGTGTGCGGGTGGAGGTGTGTGTGTGTGTGCATCATGAGGTGGTAATTGTGGCTAATGTCTCCTGTGTGCAAAGCTAGCAGCTAATGGAGGCATGCTGCAGGATTCATGTGTGTGTGTGTGTGTGTGTGTGTGTGTGTCCTGTTATTACCACTCTGCAGTCCGTTATTTCTAAATAACGCAGCTGAAGTCGATGAAGCAAAAAGAACGAGTCAAAGAAACTCGTTTGATCGTCGTCCACCGTCAGATGGTTTTATGTTCTTAAATCTGAGAATCTGATCTGAGGAAGATGAAATATTTTTATTCAGTTATTTCTTGAAATGGTCGACAGTAATCATTCATAAAAATAAAGGTCAGGTGTCATAAACCTCGTCCTCCTCACAGCTGATGGATGAATGATGATGATGATGGTCGTCTCTGAAGCTGTCACCGTTCATTTAAATATTTCAGGTTTTTATAAAATAATCTGCAGATTTATTCTCAGAAAATCAATAAAATGATAAAAAATATGTCACAGCTGATGCAAGTAACAATCACCACGTCGACACACACACACACACACACACACACACACACACACACACACACTGTGAGAAAAACAAACAGCTGCACCAGCTAATTAACTGCAAATTCATTGTTAACACACACTGCGTGAGACCTTCCTCCAAAACAACTTCCTCTTCCTCACACACACACACACACACACACACACACACACTCAATCTTATTTGGTCAGGCAGGAAGATGCTAACATGGTTAGCATGGAGTAGCTCAGCCTCTCTAAACGACACAGACCGCCCTCTAATCGCTTCAAGCGCTCTGATTGGAGCAGCCAGTCGTCCATCATCGGCTAATGAAGAGGAAGCTCTTGACAGAGCCGGACGAGGAGCGCGCTCAGTGACGGCGAGCTCATCGAGAGCTGCAGCCACAGAGTCTAAAACCTGGACGTAGTCTCTGTGACGTCCCCGCAGACTGTCTAAAACCCAGACGTAGTCTCCGTGACGTCCCCGCAGACTGTCTAAAACCCGGATGTAGTCTCTGTGACGTCCCCACAGACTGTCTAAAATCTGGACGTAGTCTCTGTGACTGTCTTCTGTTGGCTTCATTCACAGACAGACGTCTCCTGTTGGCAGACGCAGTAACACGTTACCTGTTGCTCGTTTCGTCTCTGTGTGTGGTAAACGACACACCTGCTGCAGCAGGAGCAGAGTTAACGTGTTGGAGCTGCACAGTTATGAATCTCCGTCGTAACAGCGATGAGTCAGAGCTCTGTGGATTTGGAGCAGAGTCGTGGAGAGCAGCAGATCTGCAGCTCTGTGTGTGGTTGGTGGACAGATTTAGCCTGCAGAGTCGAGTCATTGAACAGATCTGTGAGCAGCACGTTAACACTCTGACAGGCATCGTCACGGTAACAAAAGAAACCAGAACCAGGAAACTCCACCAGGTCAGAGTTATTCTGTCTGATCGTCCCCGTCACAACCTCCCTCTGCCTAACTGGAAGTGATGCTAACGGACATCATCATTCCTATCAAGATGTCGACAAAAAGGAGGACAAGTTTGGAAGGAAATCACAGAGCTGTAAGGAGACAAACTGTCCTCCGACTACATCAAAACAAGACTGACAAAAGGCATCGTCCAGTTCTGAGCCCCAACAAACAAGGTTAACATTCAACTGTAGCTGCTGTTAGCTCAGTTTGTTAGCCAAGCTGCCTGGCTTGTGAGCTCAGAGCACCGAGGGAGTGTTAGTGTTTGTAACACCGGGAAGAAGAAGAAGAAGAAGAAGAGGTTTACAGGCCAGTGTCATGCCAGAACAGGAGCTGGCTGATATACAAGTTATGGATCATGTTAGCTGCTGAAGTAATTTGGTAGAGCTAGAAAGACCCTGTCCACCGGGAGTCTGCATGAATTAGCTGACTTTAGCTAAGACAGCATTTTGATACATTAGCGAGTTAACGTTAGCCAGCCACAATATGACAATATGTTTCACGTGCTCTGCGGTGATGTTAGCTTTGACTTTGGACTGTGTGTTGTAGTCAGTGCTGGTTGTTTGTAGACGTTAGCGGACTCCAGTTAAGCTAACGTTAAGTGTTGCAAAAGAGACACACAGCGGCTCACAGTGACGGCCGCAGTGTTTTTCTGTGTATCTACAGGTGACGTGTCAGAATCCAGCCCGTCGAACTCGGCAGACTTCAAACAGATTCTCAGCAGGATTTCCTGAATAAATGAGCGATGGAGTAAATAAATAAATGTCTCTGATATATTTAATAGATGAGCGTGTGTGAGAGGAGGAGGACGGAGGAGGTGCTACCACAAACCTGCAGCCTCTCTTAATACACACACTAATCGTGTGTTTATGGAGGAACTGGGTCAGGACGGCCTCGGGGTGCCACCCGCCTCAGGACACATGATGCAAACGCTCGAAGGCTCCGACTGAGTTTCATCAGAGACGATGTTTGTGCTGAAAGAACAGAGAGAAGACGGAAAACAAGAGCACCGTCCATCAGGAGAACGAGTGTGGAGGTGAACAACAGACTGATGGAACATTTGAACGCCTCTGATCTTCAACAGGAAGTGGCAGAAATCCAGAAACAGAAGCCGAGTCGAAGGAAAAATCACCTCCTCCCCTCCTTCTTCTTCTTCTTCTTCATCTCCTTCTGCAGACAGACAGTCAGAGTAAATGTAACTGAGCTCGAGGAATTAACATCCATATTTGATGATTCTGCTTGTGTTAGCGTCCAGTGGCTTCAGTCACAGAGACGTCACAGAGGCTACATCCAGAACGCTGCTTTCAGGTCCCATTATTCGCTGTCCCAAACAACCGTGCAACGTTCACAGAACGTATGAGGAACGTCGGTTTGGAGGCGGCAAAGTATTTTTACAGGAATGTTACAGGAAGTGGAGGAGTCTGAAAATCACTGACATGGCAGATTCAGGCGGGACTGAAATTACAGACAGTAATGACTCCCCCCTCCTCAGCTCTGATCTCTGCTGGAGGCCGTTAACTCCCCCTCGCCTCACCCCCAACAACACACACACACACACACACGGGATCAGAGACGTGGCTGAGGTTTGGTGGAGAGAAAGGCATTGTGGGATTGGAGAGGGGGGGTTTCCCAGCTCTCGTTTCTCCTCCCGGTAAGATCATCCCCCTCAGGGTCCGACTGCTCCACCTGCTCCATCGATCGCTGTCTGTGTGCACGAGTGTGAGTGTCAGGTATCAAATTAACCAGTCAGTGATCAGAGACGCTGTGTGTGTGTGTGTGTGTGTGTGTTTAACATTAAACCAGCAGCAATAAGAAAATGTGTTCGTATGATAGCTCGTACTACAATAACAACTACTGCCCCTGTCACTAATAATGATAATCATTAAAACAACAATTATATTTCTTGAAGCAACAGCAGCCAGTGTCGTGCCAGAACCGGAGCTCGGTGATGTATAAGCTAGTATCATGGATCATGTTAGCTGACCTGTGTTTGCTAGCCATAACATTATCAAGCAAACTGGGAGTCTGCGTGAATTAGCTGACGTTAGCCATCCAAGATATGTTAGCAAGTTCGTGATTTGACAGTGTTAGCAAGCAAGTTATCGTTAGCCTGCTGAAACCACAACATGACAATATGTTTCATGTGTTTTCCAGTGACGTTAGCTTTGACTTTGGACTCTGTCTTCTAAGCTAATGTTAGCTCATGTTGCACACTGTGGGTTAGCAAAGAAGATTTGGACGGAGCTGGTGTCGTTCCAGAACCGGAGCTAGGTAATAAGTTAGTATCATGGATCACGTTAGCTGCTGAAGTCATTTGGCAAGCTACAAATAATCTATCCACTTCAAATGTTTTGATAGCGATACCGTTAGCAGACACCAAACTATCGTTAACCAGCTGACAAAGTAACCTGCAAATGGTTACGTTAGCTTGTTTGGATGAATTCCTAGTACGCATCAAAATATGCCAGCTGAAACCAAAATATGACAAAATATCTGACATCTGCAGTAACGTTAGCTTTGACTTTGGACTACACTGTGTTGTAGCATGTCGTTTGTTGATGCTAACAGACTCTAAGCTAACATTAGCTCGTGTTGCACACTGTTCGTTAGCAAAGGCTCAGCAGCCACTATGGACATAATGGCAGAGGAGAAGAGTTGAGAGATGTTTGGCTGTAAGCAAAGTTGTCAACTCGTTGTGGCCATCTGTTCCTAAACACAGTCATGTCTTCACTGAAAACATTAAGATGATTCGTCGAGCTGTGTTTGTGCTGGAGTCGGCCCAACAGAGGGTCAAAGCTCACAACCAACATCATCCATCCTCGGCTGTGTGTTAATTACCAAACGCCTTAAAACTCTCAGCAGAAGTCAAACCCACTGAGGATCATAACAATAAAAAGACGAGTAATGTTTCATCGTTGATGAGTCTCGGTGAAATCTCTTATTACTCCGTTTCCCAGCATCCATCATTTGAGCCGTAAAACCCGCCCGCCTCCGAGACAAACGAGAGAGAAATCATCGTTAGGCAGCTGCTAAACTGCAGCTGTGCTGCTCCGCCAAATCACTGCAGCCGGTTATAAACATGAAATATGTCGACTTATCCGCTCAGCTCTGGATCAGCTGAGGCCTTTAAACAAACTTACTGCAGCAATCAACGTCACGACTGCAATTAAAGAGGAAAACTAACTGGAACTCTGGGTTTGTTAGCTGCTGTTAGTTCAGTTTGTTAGCTGCTGTTAGCTCATGTTAGCTCAGTTTGTTAGCCGGGCTGCCCGGACTGTGAGCTCAGAGCACCACCACCGACGTTTTGGACCACCGGGAAGACGAAGAAGAAGAAGAAGAAGAAGAAGAAGAAGAAGTTGTTCCAGTGTCAGTGTGCCAGTGTCATGCCAGAACTGGAGCTGGGTGACATACAAGTTATGGATCACGTTAGCTGTTGAAATAATTTGGTGAGCTAGACAGAACCTGTCCACTCACAGTGTTTTCTAGCCACACCGGGAGTCTGCATGAATTAGCTGACGTTATCCACCCAGACGGGATTTTGATATGTTAGCGAGTTAGCAATTTGTCTGCGTTAGTGAGCAAGTTAACATTAGCCAGCTAAAACCACAATATGATAGCATGTTTCAGGAGCTTTGCAGTGATGTTAGCTTTGACTTTGGTCTGTGTGTTGTAGTGGGTGTGTGTTGGCCATTTGTCACATGTTAGACTCCACAAAGCTTTAAACTGTACATTTTCTGAAACTCGCTGACTCGTACCTGAAAATTGCACAACCTGACGTAAATTCAACCCGACGACGTCGCTCTTAAGCGGGCTGAGACTCGAGGCGAATGGCCTCAGGGGATGCCGGAGGTTTGAGCCTCTGGGCGCCATGAACATTACAGCCGTCTGGGTCCGGGGGAGGAAAGAGAGGACTGAAGTAACAAAGGATGGAGGAGAGGATGGAGAGAGCAGAGGGGGAAATGTACAAATACTGATAACAGCAGCACAAATTCAATTTGTTCTGGTGTTTGGCCTAATTGTGCTTCGGGAGGACAACAGATCGCGTCCCCGCGGCATCGTCACGGAAACACTCATCTGGACTAATGTGGATCAGAGCGGGTCGTGCTCTGAATCATCGATGAAACGAGCGATTATCGGGCGTGACGCAAGCATGAAACATGAGTCGGTTCCCGCCGCTGCTGAAATCTGACCCCACGTCCACTCAGAGAGACGGAGGTGTGTTTGATTCGCTCATCTCTGCGGCACTGACGAACATGATCCTTCAATCAGCAGTTTGTCCCTGAAGCATCACGCGGTCACTCATTCCTACAGACTGACTGAGTCTGGAGAACAACGGGCGACCGACTGAAGGGTCGCTGGTTCAGTGTTTGAGCTGGAGGCCCCCTTACTGTCTTATTCGGGAGCTTTCGTTCACATCACACAGTCTTCATCGACAGATTGTGTTTGTTCATTCTGAGCACTTTTAGGACTTCTTATTAACGTTGACCTTGGAAACCAAAGTCTACTCAAGGTCAACTTACTCACTAGTTATTGGGCTTTCAACCCAAAAGGTCTGAGGCTTGCTCGACTGTGATTGGAGCACAGAGCAAAAAGAGGCATTGTTGTCATTGCACACTTCGGCCACCACGTTTAATCAAAGCTCGGAGCCGCAGAGCACTGAAGCAAAGTCCACACAGCTTTGATGAGCATTGAACAACAGCTTCAAACATAGATACCAATGGTGACAAATGTTCTTCGACGTGAACGGTCAAAGTTCAGCTGATGTTTGAAGGCGTGCAGCAGTAACACCTTCATTATGTCACCAGTGAACTCCTGATCCGCCATCGTGGAGGCCGTTTGTCGTGCAGAGGTAAGTGCTTTCTGACAGCCGGTCACACACCGACGAGTCCCTGCGGACCGGAGGAACGCCTCGACACATAAAAGAACCAGGCGGAGCGATTCCACTGATAAAATACTTTAATCATCCTCGAACACACGCACAGCTGATTACCTGCTGCAGGTTCACATGAAGTTAGACGGTAACGTCCTCGTCACCTCGGCTCAGAGCGACTCGTCATGACCGTCAGATCGTCGCGAGCTCGATATCTCGAGCAGTGACGAAGACGCACGCAGAGATAAACCGGACCTGAACCTGAGCTCAGCCTGAGCTTCACCAACAGACAGCTGTTGACTGGGCTGCCATGTCAGCTACATCCAGGTCGGCCGAGCGGTACGTCTACTGAAGGTTCAACAGTTCAGCTGCTCGCTGTGCGTTAGCGTCCATGTCACAGTACAGCCGAGCCTGGGAAAGAACATCTCCATAAATAAAGTTACAAAAACAGTTTTTAATCAGAGTAATGAGGCTTAGAGACACTCTGCTGTCCGCTCACCTGTCGGTCACGTTAGCATGTGACCACCCGACCTCTGAACTCTCCGTCTACCTAAGACCGCCTGCTGCTGACCATCAAACTCATTTCAATGCAGCGTTTATTCATTTCAAACATCAGGATGAGTTTTCTGGCAAACAGAGCCTTGATGTTTCGTTTCATCTGCTGCTGCGTGCAGAAGATAAACGTCATTACACTAAATTACCACAACCGCAGAGTCCATTAGGAGCCTGAACCGGGCCCAGCCGGGTCGACAGGAACAGACTGTTACAGTCCAGCACAGAGGAGTGTCGTCTTCCACACATGATCCACGACCAGCACGGCAGATTCAAAGGTTAAAGTTCACAACACTGCCCCCAGTGTTCAGGACATTTTCTCCATTTGCTATGAAAAGCTTGTAAACAGCTGATTGTTGCTTCCTGCCACACAGGAAGTGATGCGTCATACAAACAACAAACAAACACAACAAAGGAGACGTCGACAGAAACGAGGACGCCGCATGAGACAAAGACAGCTGGTCAGTGTGTGAGTGATGAAGCAATATGGTGCTCCTCCACCTCCTCCACCTCCACTCTGAGGAAACACGAAGGCTGCTTCACACTCGATTTAATCAATGCAGAGAGATCTCAGAGACTACGTCCAGGTTTTAGACAGTCTGCAGGGATGTCACAGAGACTACGTCCAGGTTTTAGACAGTCTGCAGGGACGTCACAGAGACTACGTCCAGGTTTTAGACAGTCTGCGGGACGTCATGTGATCTTTTTCTTGTAAGCTCATTAACTTCTCGCACTACTAATTGCTAATGAGTTCTCGTAGCCTCTAATGAGCTGCACGTCTGGTTTGTCCAGCGTCTCCAGAGAGAAACTTGAAGTCTGCCGTCATCATTCAGATACTGACACCTCGCTCCGGTCTGAGCGAGGTCCACAGTGTGTCATATCCGCTCAGATTTTCAAAATAAAACATCCTGTGCAGACTCGTGATCGTGGCACTTGGAGCAGCTGTTAACGCGGCGTTTGCTCGGCGCTCCATCTGTTCTCTGTTCTGCAGTCGTTTTAATGAGTCCTGAACTTCAGAGACTCAGACAACAGGACGGTTTGTTCAGCATCACAGAGGAAACAGATCTGAAGTCTGCTGTCATAACATCGTTTGACAAATTCATAATTGAGGCTGTTCTGCACGCTGCAGCACATTTCTTCACTCTGAGGAAGTTTCAGGCTCGTCTGCTGATTTATTTCCTCGTGCAGGAACAAAACTTTACTCTGAGGACAAAACAAGGACACGTCAGCAGAGCTGTGTCTGTTAGCCTATAGAAACCACGTGTTTCTGCAGAGGACGACAGACTGACGTTAAAGCGCGACTTTGATCTCGTCCGTCCTGGATTCAGATGCTCGTTTGCAGGTTTGAGGTTATCACGTGAACGGCAGCTTTCTACGAGGGGAGAACAGAGAGCGAACCGTCAGCGAGGACGACAGAAGACGACCATCGTGGTCGCAGTTATCTCTAGTTCTCTAGATCTGAGTATGAAAAAGACAGTTTGACACAAAGTTTAATAAATTAGAATTAAAGGAGGAAACACTGTGTGTGCTACTGCAAAAGTTCTTCCTGAGAAGAGCTAAAGTTCCATGTCTGTGAAGAACTTCCTGTCTAAAGTTCATGACGCAGACGAGCGAGGCATCAACTGAAAGCCTGAAAATCACCGACAGCGACACGACGAGGGACAGTGCTGGGGACTCCAAAAGTGCTGATGTCCAACATCTCTCTCTCTCTCTCTCTCTCTCTCTGTTTTCACACATGCTCGCTCGACCCGACTCTCAGCCTCCGCCGCAGATCTGACTTCACCGTCGTTATGGCAACAAAAATTTTGGTACTACAAGACTTCATCTCGAGTTTGATTCGTCTGAAATGTGGAAATTCTCTCACAGAGTCACCTGCAGGGGGCGCACACACACACACACACACACACACACACACACACACACACACTGGGAACCGGTCCAGGTAAAAAATAAATCACCAGTGGCAGGATGGTTACATCACGCCGACACTGTTCAACGTTAACGTGAACACACTGAAGGTTTAAAAACTTTGTTAAACTCGTCAAACGTTTCTGACTTCATGAATAAATCTTTCCTCGAGCGTGACGGTCATGTGACGGGTTCAAACACAGGTATTCAAACTGTCAGCTGATCGTCAGATATCAGGCGCTGTCTTCGCTCTTCGTCTCCGTCCGTCCGTCTCTGCTCTTTAATCCTCGTCCCACTCGCCTCTCCTTCCTTCACGTGTCACAGTGAAGTGTTGCCGTGCATCATGACCTGTGTGTGAAGCGTGTGAGTAACACAACACAAACCGCTCGAGTACCCTTGAGCAAGACACTTCACGCCCAGAGAGCTCCAGTGAAGCCGAGCGCCGGTTTAAAGCTGCAGCGTATTTATATTTCATAAATGATTTATATTTTCTGTTTCCTGTGTTCCAGAGTTACAGAAACACGACGTCAGCCTGCAGAGCAGAGGTGTGCTTCATGATTATTTATCCAGCTACTCTGGCTGAGCGTTTGTATGTAAAGACAGACGACACGCTCCACTTCCTCTCCACAATATCTCGTATACAGCGTCTGCCACAGTCTGCCGCTGTACTGAAGTCCCGCCTCCTCACCGAGGAGCAGGCGGACCTCAGCTGTCAATCATGAAGTGAATCCTCCTTTGAACAAACATCAGTGTGACAGGAACGAAACCGTCCACGTACCGACCACGAGCTCTCGAGCTAACCCGACCTTCTCATAGCCGCAGATGTCTTCACTGACAAACAGACACTGAAGCAGCTGGTTCTTCCTGCGGTCGTCCCTCCGCTTCATACTGGACGACATTCAGTGATTCAGCTGACGCTTATCCAAAGTGACTCACAGAGAAGGAAACAATGAAGGTACAGTGTGATAAGAAAGTGCTGTGTGTCCAGGTGTTGGTAGTGTTGTAGAGGAGGTCCTCTCTGCAGAGCTGGAGGTCTTCAGGAGGTCTGTGAAGGTAGAGAGGGACGCCCCTGATCTGGTAGGAACTGGTAGGACGTTCCACCAACGGGGAACAACAGACAGAAAAGTTTGGACTGTCCTGAGCGTACGGGTGGCAGAGCCAGGCGTCGCTCACTGGAGGAGGGAACATCTGTCTGTATGAGGACGCTCAAGAACAACGAGAACAAACTCTTTGGTCGTCGTTCGGTAGAGTTTATCTGAAGCTCTGATGATGCTTCAGTCGATCGAGTCAGTTTTTATTTCTGCTCTGAGGCTCGTGGAAAACAAACTGAGGCTGTTCGGTTGGAATAAATCCATCGGACAGGTCAAAGACAGGCTGAGGCTTCACGTTAACTCCAGATGAACTCTGGCTCGTGCAGACTGCAGATGACTGAAAGCACTTAAGGAAGTTATGTCTTAATGGTCAGGATGAAGCGGAGGAACGAGACACGGACACCCAGACTGCTCGTCGCCTTTCATATTTTCAGAGATAATTCCACTTCTCACTTTGGGCATCCTGTAACATCAGCCGGCTGACGCTGCACGCTGGAAACCTCTGTGCAACAACGTGCTGAACACTTCACCTCCACCCTCTGTGCGTACATGCTGCGTATTTAAATCAACGTGTTTCAACACAAACTAACACGTTAAATCACGTTGATGCTACGCCGCTGCCAACTGTAGCTGCTGTTAGCTTGCCTGGACTGTGAGCTCAGAGCACCAGGGGGAGTGTTTGTACCGGAGACGGTGTCCAGAACCGGAGCTGGACGAGCGGGCGACCTAACCGGGCTCAGCAGCCTCTACAGACATAATGGCAGAGGAGCAGAGAGCGAAGAGGACGCTGACGGAGGAAGCTAAGAAGAGAAAAATCTGATGTCAACATGTCAAACTCAAACTATCTCCAGATACTCGAGGAAATGTTTTGTTTTTGTTTTGAGGTGAGCTGACACTTTAATTAATAATTCATTATTCAGTGTTTCATCTTCATGAGCCTGCTTTGCATTAATGTAACATAATCTACACACACACACACACACACACACACACTATTCTATCAGTTTACATCAACCTCATGTTACCCTGCAGCTGACATCACCTCTCCACCTGATGACATCACACATGTGTGATGTCATCAGGTGGCCAAACCCAACGGAGAGAAACACGCAACACGCAACACGCAACACGTGAAGACCTGAAGGATGAGTCGGCGTGATCTCGCCTCTCGAAGAAAAATAATCTGTCGCGTCACTCAGCAGGTGAGCACAAGGAAAAGGTTTTTTTGTCCTGAGTTCAGACTGTCAGGCAAATTAAACGTACTACCAGGCTACAAACGACACCAGAACTATCTGTGAGGCCAGAAACAACCAGAACCAGAACCAGAGTCACTGCAGGGTCAGATCAGAGGGTTTTTTTGTGATTATTGCAGCTCAAATGACAAAAGATTGACAGAATATATTTTTTTATTTTATGTAAGTTTAGAGAAATTTACAGAAAAATTTTACAGTAGTTTCACGTTTTTAAAAAAATGAGATAGAAATATGTCATTTATTTTATGGAAGATGCCGATGATGACAAATTAAAGTTATTTCTCATTTCTGTAAGGAAAAAAAAATTAAACAGTATTTTTCTGTTTTCTTAAATTACACTCTAATTCATGTAAAATGACAGTAAAGATCTGTAATTAAACACGTGGCTCATTATAAAAATGTAATTTTAAAGGTAAATCTCATGTTTTATATTTACATTCTAACTCTGGAAACAAATTTATTTTATTTATGATTTCTTCTCTTTCAGACTTCCTGAATGTTTCTGTTTCCTCTTCCTGTAACGTGAAATCCGTTTTATCACAGAAAATAAACAAATATCCTAAAAATTAAAAACTGAATAATTAACATTAATAATTAATAATATAAAACCAATAAAATCAATCAAAATGAAATAATTAAAGAGAATCATGGTTGTGATATTTTTACAGTGTTTCACTGTTAAATGTTGAACTGGACGATGCGTTCACTGACCTCAAAGATCACGGATATTAATATGTTAATAAATCAGCTGATTTTCTGACAAGAAATCAGGACGTGAAGAAACTTTTTTGATGCGTTAAAGATTTTTAAAGTTTTTTTTTAAGATTTTTAAAGTTTGTAGCACAGAGAGAATGTGAACACGTGATCGGAGCCGCTGAGCGTTTGCTCATCGTGACTCTTCATGTTGAGTTTGCAGCTCGTGCAGAAACAAAATCAGCGTTTGGGGACGACAGCTGAATTTGGAGCCGTGCAGGAAAACAAACAAACTATCGTCTGTCACTTTGGCAGCAGAAATCACGACAGCTGCCGGACAGGAGAGAGCTGAAATCTACCCGAAAGCTCCGCCACGGTGACCAGATACAGGATGCTTCGTGACACAACGTCAACATCAGAGCGACAACAAACAGACGAGCAGTGATCTCCACAGGATGGATGGATGGATGGATGGATGGATGGATGGATGGATGTGTGCGCCCGGTGCAAACTTTTACATAAGAAAACAGGAAACAGGAAGAAGAACGCTGCAGGTTATCATCCTGACGTCACACTCTAATCCTGCTGAGCTCCAGACACATATGGACGGTTATACTTTAATAAACAACAGTTAGCTCAGAGCGAGTGATCTGATTGGACGAGAGTCATTCTGGAGTGCTGATATAAAGAATAACAGCACGGAGACCGTTCCAATATTACAATATTACACAAGGAGCAACAGTTTACTGTCCTGCTGCTACGAGCTGATACTAAACCTGTAATCAGTAATCAATACACCATTAATCAAACCAATAACTAACACTCAGACAACCTTATCACAGTGTTTCTGTAGCGTTGACAGAACGTTTCACAGTAAACATATCAGCAGCCTGAAGTGAAGTGTGACATCTGAACTGTCACGTGTCCGTAAAAACACACTTTGTGTTGGATGAGTGTGTGCAGTCACACACTGTAACACACTCAGCAAACACCGAGCTGCAGCTCTGCTTATGTAACATCACATATGACAACTTGTGGGTCCGTTTCCAGAGAAGAGGAGCCAGGCTGAAACCTGAGGCGCGCAGCCCGGAGCTCAGAGCTCAGAGCCCGGCCGTGAGGTGACACACCGGCAGGAGGAAACTATTCATTCCCCCCACAATGCTATTAGGTTACACATGGCTGCGCCCCACATCAGCCTTCATTAATGGACTGAAAATTGCTGCAACAAAGTGAGTCTGTTTGCAGAGACTCTCCGCGTACTCACACGAACGCGTGGTAGAGCAGCGCCCATCCTCTCGGCCTCTCCAGCGCGTCGTACAGCAGGTTCTGGATCCTCCTCTTGCGGATGTTATTCCTCTTGGCCGGCCGGGTGTAGTTCAGGGGGGTCTTGGCCAGCAGCCCGATGCCGATGCCCTGAGAGCCCCGCTTGAAGTTATCCCGGCCCGCAGACACCAGCAGCAGGGCGCCATCCTTATCCGCTCCCCCGGCGCTTTGGTCCAGTAAGTCCCCGGGAGGAGGAGCGCCGGAGGTCTTCTTCTGCTCCTCCGAGCCGCTAGCGACGGTCCTGGACCGGAGCCCCATGGTCAGTGCTGGATGCCCGCTGTGGGCAGCATGCCATGATCCGGGCGCTGGATCCGGAGACACCCCCTCCTCAGCCGCGGGTCATTTAAGGATGTGATCCCCGGCGCGAAGGGAGGTGCTCAGCGGTGTGACTGGAAAACAGAGAGGAGGAGGAGGATGGAGGAGAGGGAGGAGAGGGAGGAGAAGGAGGAGGATGGAGGAGAGGGAGGAGAAGGAGGAGGATGGAGGAGAGGGAGGAGAAGGAGGAGAAGGAGGAGAAGGAGGAGGATGGAGGAGAGGGAGGAGAAGGAGGAGAAGGAGGAGGATGGAGGAGAGCGAGGAGAGCGAGCGTTACATTCTTTATTTTAGGAAACCATCCGCATCTGGTCCAAACACACACACACACACACACACACACACACACACACACACACACACACACCTCCATCATGACAACACAAACTCACAGAAACTCTGTCTGAATTATTCAACATCACATCGACGTCAATCAATCAATCAAACACCAGAAGGGGGGTATCAAGCAACAATTGCCCCCTCCAAACACAGACACACACACACACACACACACCGGAGAGACAAAGACCTGGCATCACGCTGCATCCCCGCGCTCACACACACACACACACCCGCTGGAGACAAAAACAACTCCCAGCAGCCGCACCGAGTCCTACCGGCAGCGGAGTCCGTGCATGACGCGTGTCTCCGGGGCTTCCAGCCTCCATCCACCCGCAGAGGAAGAGCGGCGCTGAGGCTGGAGGGTGAGGCTGAGGCGGCGGCGGCGGAGGCGGAGGAGGAGGAGGAGGTGGAGGGTGGAGGGTGGAGATGGAGGATGGAGAGAAGAGATGCTGCGTGAAGGAGGTCGATACTCAAACTGAGAGAGAGAGAGAGAGAGAGAGAGAGAGAGAGAGAGAGAGAGAGAGGCAACGCAGACGCGACGTGCGCGCGCTCACACACGACATGCAAGTGTGCACGCGCAGAGAGGCAGCGCACACCTTGATGTATTCACGAGGAAAACATGCAGACGCGTGCACGAGAACTTAATACGGACAGTCATGCACACGTGTACGCGCTTCTTATGCGTAAGACAGACAGACAGACAGACAGACACACACACACACACACACACACACACACACACACACACACACAGGATTAATGGAGTAAAAATACTCAGTTATAAGTCAAGTTAAAGTATCAGTGTATCCGCAGTGGAATCATGGTTAACATTATTATTCACGCGGTAACGTGTAAATATCGTCACACCTCATGCTACGCCGACTCTGTGTCGTGCCAGAACAGGAGCTGGGTGAGCGGGCGGTGTTTCTACAGCAGCCCAGAACAACAAATCTCACACCGACTCTATCCTGTGTTTATTTGCATGTTTTACTTGTTAATATTTGGAACAGGAGGGTGAGGCGAGTGGTCTTCAGATGTTTGCAATCTGGAACTTCACCACAAGATGTCACACACTCACCGACACACAGTAGGTCGTAGGTAAGGTCAGGTAAACAGGTATTTTATGAGGTATACCTGCAGGAATGGAGAGATGTGGCAGAAGTAATCCAGGTGGAGGCTCACCAGAGGGATTACCTGGCAGGGAACAGGTGAGACGGGGAACAGGTGAGGCGGGGAACAGGTGAGGCGGGGAACAGGTGAGGTGTACTGACAGACAAACTAACTCCATGCAAATGTTAACTAGCTTAACTGTGAGCTGTGACTCAGAGGACTGACAGTCCACACCTGTTGTAGGTACAGCTGATGAGTGGATGTCAGACAGGTATGCTGATTACTGATGATGGGCAGGTGTACAGGGCAAAGATACAGCAGACTCCATGGAAGAGGATTAGCATCACATTAGCCTTAATGCTGTGTTAGCATCAAGTTAGCCTCAATGTTGTATTAGCATCAAGTTAGCCTCGTCACATTGGTTTGATTGGTCGTGTATTGATCATCAGCTGATCGTGTTCAGTTATTTTCTCGTAAACAGACGTAAACATCAGACAGACATGATTCATGAGCACAGTTAATAATTAAATGAGCTTTCCATGAAATAAAAACGTGTATTTGATGACACACACACACACACACAGCCTAACAGGATTTGAGGAACAGAACAGAGCGATCTCAAAATAGATTGATTGCATGTCTCTGTGGCCTTTTAGTATTTCTGCTTAATCGTTGGCGGTCGGAGGATTTGACTAATTATCTGGATGAAAAACGGCAGAACGAGTCTTTAATTGAAAAAGCAATAATTTGACTCCGGCTGTCTGCTGCTCCGTCCTCGGCTTCACGGCAGCTCGGACACGCTTCACGTGGACGAACTTTAAAAATTAAAACCGAGATCAGAGCTGCGAGGTACGATGACGCTGATCGATGAGGTCAAACAAGCCACCTGTGACCACACCCACCTGTCAATCAAAGCGTCCACGCTCTTAATCCTGCATAACTTTAAGCCTTAATATAATGTGAACAGGTGAGTTGTATATAAATTCACCCTCAGTACAGTTGTCATGAACGGGGAAATTAGCTGTAGAGACCAAAACTGTTTTTTGTACCAGGCTGTAAACATGTTTATTTCTGCTGTGAAGTTGGACATTTGAACATGGGGACTTATGGAGACTGACTCACTTCTGCAGCCAGCTTCAAGTGGACATTAGAGGAACTGCAGTTTTTGTTTAGTTTAGTTTGGCTCGGGACCCTTCAGCAGGACGTTCCCGCCATGAGAGTCGAACCCGCAGCGGACGTCGTCGTTAAGACGGCGTCAGCTCAGCCTCGTGTCCCCGTCAGCTTCGTCCTGCAGGACAGACGGTCTCTGCTGGGGGGACGTGTTCCTCTCAGCCTGTAAAATTACACGGATGATGAATTTAGTTTCATTCATGGACACGAGCATCGATCGCAGCCTTGTCCATCACCAATCACTTTACACCCACATATTGACACGTGGAGAGCTTTCAAGTGCTCGAGCCAAGCTCTATCAATCTGCTGCTGCCTAACCGTTGTGGAGAGGCTGCAGGTTTGAATCTCTGGATGAGTCACACTTACAGCCTCCGAGTTTGTGATTTAGGATCTTCCTCGCTTCATGTAAATCAGGATGGGCTCTAATCCAGTGCAGAAGGAGGTGATGAAGCACCTGAGGCACCTGAAGCTCTGTCCTGATTACAGTGTCTACTACAGTGTCCTGATGAAGTTCTGTCAGTTTTTACTGAATCTAAATCTCAGAAACTTGAAGGTCACCAGAAAAACAACACTCCCTCCCCTCCGCTGGTTCTGCTGCTTGCTCCACATCCAGCGTCGCATTTTGTCGATTCTGATTATGAAAATAAATGACCCGTCGCTCGCAGGAGGCTGCACGTGAGCCGGTTTGTGACTTCCCATCGTGGCGGCGGCGTTTCCACACGGGCGATAAATCACGTCTGATGTCAGGCCAGCTCCCACCAGAGCTGCGTCATCACACACAAACACTGAAGTCACAGCGAGTTTGTACAAAAACTGAAGTTTAGCTTCAGCTGAGCTCAGAGCGAAGACACAGAACGACGTTTACACAGTAAAGATTCAAATTACAGAATAAAACATCTCAAAATCATTTCATGTTTCTGTAAATGATACGTTCACCAGCTGCTGCTCAGTTTGTTAGCTGCTGTTAGCTAATGTTAGCTCAGTTTATTAGCTGCAGTTAGCTAATGTTAGCTCAGTTTATTAGCCGGACTGTGAGCTCAGAGCACCGAGGGAGTGTTAGTGTTTGTACCACAGGCGTTTTGAACCACCAGGAAGAAGAAGAAATTGTTTACAAGGCAGTGTCATGCCAGAACAGGAGCTGGGTGATATAGAAGTTATGGATCACATTAGCTGTTGAAGTAATTTGGTAGAGCTAGAAAGAACCTATCCACTTACAGTGTTACAGACAGCATTTTAATATGTTAGCTAGCAGTTTGTCTGCGTTAGCGAGCTAAGACTTCAATATGATAATAGAAGAAGAAGAGGAGGTTTACAGATCTGATGGAGCCGGTGTTGTGCCAGACCTGGAGCTGGGCGAAGTGGGGCAATGTAACCGGGCTCAGCAGCCTCTATGGACATAATGGCAGAGGAGAAGAGAGTGCTGAAGCATCCTGCGTAATCATCAAATATTTATTGGTCTCAGCCAATAAAAATGCACTTTGGCCTGGTTACTAAGCAGACTCATTAACCAATAAACACCATATGGGTTAGCCCGCTAACAGTTAGCCAACAGTCATTCAATCAAGCTCTAACAGGGACGAGGACGAAAGACGAAGGGTCGACTCTCTAGTGTTTGATCATAAGTAACGTAATCAGAACAAATACTCGAGTACAGCTGAACATATTTACCACATGAACGTCTGTACTGTTTTAAATGACGTGAGTGTTTCCTGTTTATTCAGACGGACGGACGGCGTAACCCGGAGAGTGATCTGGTTTCCTGTGGAGTTCCAGCTGGTGAATAATTGACGGCGTTGCGTTATAGCTGCATGACGTGGCCGACTCTTCAGCGGCGCAGCGCGCATGTTTTATTCACCTGCTTCATCCAACTTTCATAGAACAAGGTGGAAACACACAAAGGGAAGCGACTCCATGGCGGACGGTAATGAAGAAAATCACAATTTTCAATGAATCCACGAAGCGTTGCTGCTTCTGTTTATCACAAAACTCAATAAATTAGAGGGTTTGTGACGGAGCATTAAAGCTGTTTCTGCCCTCACAGGATGATAGATGATATTATCTGGGTATACTCAGGTAGGTGATCACCTGGACCGTGCACAGCTTCACAGATTTTCCTGTTCCTGCTCTCAGACGTCGACGAAAAGAGATCCGGTTTCAACAAAACGGCAAGACGAGCAGAAAACAGAAACCCTGACATCAGCACTTTGTTTTAGCCGAAGCGTCTTCAGACCGCCGTGGTTCCTGTTACATGACGGCTGCTCGGCCTTCAGAGCTCAGCACTTTCCCACCGAGAGATGAATCCAAATAAACATGATACTGAACATGAGACCTGCGATCAGCTGATCAGCTCCGACACAAACAGTTGAGTCGGTCCGGCTCAACACACCGGACTCACCAAAGTGAGTCGAGCTGATCAAATCTGAATCCAGATTCTGTTCCTGCTTCAACTGTTTCTTTAATTCCTGTTTTTTTGCTATGATTGACAGGTGGGCGTCATTCAGCCCGCCTCAGGTTCGCTGATGATCCGCGTCTTTTGGACCACCAGGATGGAGACGACCAGAGCGTCCACACTGAGCTCTGACGGGGGACATCACTGAGACTACGTCCATTCTTTATGCAGCAATTCAAGTACGAGCATTGTGAAGCATCCTGGAAAATAACGATCACATTTTTCAACTTCTTTGCAAAACTGCAACCAAGCAGAGCGTCAGCGGCAACATTCGACTGCCAAACTATGAAACATACAACTTAAATTTTCCAGTCACGAAAACCAGAACATGAGAAAGGACATGACATTTTTCGGTTTGACTTTGAATGTGTGGATTACGTCGTTGAATCTTGTAGCGTGTCACTGCGGCTGGATAAAGACTGAAGGTGTTACTGCGTTGGTTAACCTTCCTGAGAGGAACACGTGAGGCCGTGCTGTGATTCGGCCTCTGGAGACGCTCGCTGACTTAAAGCCGTCATGAATCAAGCTGCTCGCGTCTCCGGCAGCCATGAAAAATGACTCCAGCTGTCGGCTCCCGGAGGATGGAGCTGCCGCTGAACTGACACTCACAGTTCACCAGATACCACGATTCAGCATAAATGCTAAAATAAACATATCAATCTCACCTATCGGCATAAATCACCACGTGACCTCTCAGAGTGGAGGCAGGTAACCAACGTACCGCAACGTCTGGTGGAGTGTTTGGACCGTCGGGGAGCCCCGAGGCCTGCCACGGTTACTCTGATGAAACTGGGCTTGTATACGGCTCCCACGGGACGGTCAAGGTCGTAAATTAAATCCCAGAAATCTTTGACAGCAAATCAATATCCAAAAGCTGAAGATGAATTTTTTTTTACCTTCGCCTCACATGAGGTGCACATGCAGGCACGTCTGTGTTCAGCTGCACCATTGATTATTGACTTTCATGAACCTGATCTCACGCAGACGTGGAGGTGTGCCGGAGTGAAAAGGTCGCTCAGCGATCGGCTTTCATGACGTGTCTGATATGAGCGTTTGTGACCAGAGGGTCGGCGGTTTTGATGAAGTCTTGAACGCTTCAGGTTCAAATGTCACATGACCTGCAGCGCCTACGAGTTCGGAGGTGGAGGTGTTCTTTCAGTTTGTGGTGGAGGTTTGTGCTTCATGTTAACTGTCCGCCATTTTATTGGAGTGTACAAATGCAGCCACAGTACAGTACACTTTACTCTATTACTGTATTCTTTTCCATAAAAAGTACTTTTACCTTGGATACTTTCAGTGTATTTTAAACGCAGTATTTCTACACTGATATTACTACATTTCCTTTTACTTAGCGTGGTTCTCAGTGGAACGCTCCCTCCAGGTTGAGTTGCTGCCCTAAGCGAAGGAGTGAAAGTGTCTCGGGTCTTGTTCACAAGTGACGGAAAAAGTGAAGCATGAGATGGACCGGAGGGTTGGTGCGGCATCAGCAGTACTGTGCACGTTGTACCGGACTGGTTCAGATGGAGCTGAGCCAGAACCCTCACCTCTGGTCATGAGCGTTGGGTTGTGACCCAAAGAATGAGATTGCGTTACAAGTGGCCGAAACGAAGCTCGGAGTAGAGCTGCAGCTCCTCCAGCTGAGGTGGTTCAGGACATCCCGGGGCGGACCCAGAACCTGCTGGAGGGACTATGTAACCCGTCTATCTTGGGAACTCCTTGGTATCCTCCAGGAGGACCTTGAACATCTGGAGACCTGCTGCCAACATGACCCAACCCTGGATAAGAGGATGGATGGATGGATGACTTGAGTAAAAGATCTCAGTACTTCTTAAATATCAGCTCCTTTGCCCGGAGACGTTGGGGTTGATCCTCCAGAGGGATCTACAGCGGTTTACTGCCGCCATGTTTGCTGTCCCCCGGCGTCAAACAGGTTCTTGGTGGTCTGAGATGTCAGCACCGCATTTTTGTTAATGATGATGGACAGTTCTCAGCACACACATCCCTTGAGGTGATGGGCCATTTCCAGAATCAATGGTTTGTCAGACCTGTCGAAGCTTCAGTCATATTAATTCTATAAACCACGGCTCCAGCTGTCAGCAGTCCGATCTCAAACCGCCTCCTCAGTAAACTCGGGGAGGAGACACACAATGTTTGATCCAAAGTATTTGGTGATCGTGTTATTTAGTCGACGGTTAGTCGCGAGGAAGTTCATGCAGCTCTTGTTCAAACCTCCATCACGGCAGGAGCCAATACACCAAACCCTCTGCCAGAGCATGACGTCTGAGGACAAAGTGCTTCATTGAGGTCAAAGTGTTTCTCTACGGGAACTTTTCAGTGTTTGGATTTAAGTTACAGCCGCCAACAACTGATGGTCTCTGTCTGACCATTGAAGGCCTGGACTGTTAATAGTCAGACACCGTGACAACGAACACTTCCCAGCACAGAAACAGTCACCCATGGTGACGCCGAAGACCAGTGGACCCCCAGAAAAAAGGTCTGTCAGAGGAGGCCTGCTCAACATTTACTGGCTTTTTTTTCCTCCTCGGTGCAGCAGAGCGAGCCTCCCATCACAGCTCTGCATCTGTCCTTGGCTTCAGCTCAGGACGGCCAGCCCAGCAGAGATGCAGAGGAAGATGGAGAGGAGGAGGAGGAGGAGGAGGGGAGGGTGGAGAACGGTTAAATAATTCATCCCAGAGAGGAAAAGACGAGAGAGGAGGAAGATGGAGAGTCCAGAGAAGAAAGAAAAGACCACTCAGGAAACAAACTGTCTTTGGATTTCCTCCCTGTGAACCCTCAAAGTGTCCGTTTGATTCAGCTTCACACTTCAGAGTGAGAATCAAACATTCAATCTAAATGTTCATCTCCAGCATGGATCCAATCTTCTCGACATAATGTCCGAGCTCTGCATGCAGGCGAGTGGCGTCCTCGGAGGACATAACCCTGCAGAGTGTCGGCGTGGAGTTAATTAAGCCGAGCCGCAGCTACCTCCGATTTAAAGCCAGCAGGACTCGCAGGTTTTTACTGTCCGTCATTTGCATGAGCAGCACAACACGCGCTGACACTGATACGACGCTGCAGAGGCTCAAAAACCTTCCCATCAGCCCCCGGGGCAGAGCCACATGTATGGGAGTCACAGAGCCTCCATCAGAGGCCAGATAAACAAGACAAGTGACTTCGTAAGTCACCAGGTGTCGTGCCAGAACCGGAGCTGGGCTATTCATAAGTTAGCATTGTTGATCACATTAGCTACAGATGTGATGATGTGTACATCGTGTCAGGACGCAGATAGGAGAGAAAACGGAGAGAAACCTGAAGCTCTGATAGCATCGGCAGTGTCAGCCGGGCCCGAGGAGCAGCAGAGTTACAGGTCCATCTGACCCAGGTCGACACACACACACACACACACACACCGAGTCGGTGTTATGTATTTGAACTGGTGGGATCATCGGTTGTCATGACAACAGACAGAAATCAATGAGGCAGTGATGGCGCTTGGGCAGATAAGAAACAGATAAGTGAGCGGAGATGCAGCAGGTTTTCTTTGTGTCTCTGGATTTAATCAGAGAAAACAAAAATCTGACTGTGCAGTCTGTTTCTGATCCGACCAAACAGGAAGGAGATTTTCACTGTTTACAGACACAGAAGAGGAAAACTGTGACGAGTCTGAAGGAGGTGAAGAGAAGTGAAGGTTTCCACGCTTTAATCCAACGCCTGTTAAATCCTGTCGATGCTACACTGAACTGTAATCAGGTGAATGGTGTTTCTGTCATTCCTCTAAGCTGCTGCCAACTGTAGCTGCTGTTAGCTAATGTTAGCTCAGTTTGTTAGCTGGGCTATCCGGACTGTGAGCTCAGAGCACCAGGAAGAAGAAGTAGAAGTAGAAGAAGAAGAAGTAGAAGAAGAAGAAGAGGTTTACAGGCCCGGGGTGGGGAGCAGAGCCAGTGTTGTGCCAGAACAGGAGCTGGACAAATGGGTAATATAACCGGGCTCAGCAGCCTCTGTGGTCTCCTGACATCTTGGTCAGTCAACAACCACCAGCTCTGCTTTGCTGGAGTTAAATGTTGCCTCTCTGATGTCTCTCCTGAATTTAGAGTTTATTTTTGAGTTGGTGACTGTCTGGATGTTTTCTTCAGTGATAGCTGAAAGGTTTATCTCTGTCAGGATCCTTTCTATCACAATCTGAACAACCAGTTTAAAAACTGTTAGTCTCTGAGACACAAACTGGTTGACAAACACAGAAGTTGCCCCTTAAGTCATCAGCTGACAGAGCCGGCTGAGCTGCCTCGTCCTCTCACAAACCACTGAGCCATTAAACCACACGGCCGTAATGGTCCCAGGGTGATAATAAACAGGAGTTAAATGAATTGTTAAATATCACTAATGAAGCATTTCCCGCTGATGGGAGGCGGCTCTGATTACAAATTGAGGATTGTGGGTGAATGTGAAATGGTGGTTGGCCTCGGTTAAACGTGCACGAGCGCGCCATGTTTTATCTGCAGAGCCGCGGCGCTCATGACAGACCAGATCATTTATCAATAATGAATGAGGCGGAGCGGAAGTGTGTGTGCTGCCAGCAGACCTCTGATCAGCTGATCAGTTATACTCCACTGACGTTCTCAATGTGAGCCCGAACAACCAGGATGCTTCACTGTTATCTCCCAGCATGTGTCAACTTTGCAGACTGACACTTTCCAGCTACTTCCTCTGTGTATAACAGCCCAGTATCCATGGCAACAACAACATACAACAGCAGTCAGCCCAGCTCGGCGTCTGTCTTTCAGCCTTTTATTTCACCAAGCTCTCACCAACCACTAAAAGTCAGTCCCAGATTTACTCTTGTCCGGCGGCTTCTTGCTCGCTCACTCTCTCCTTTTCTTTCTTCTTCTTTCTTCTTAGCTTCCTCCGTCAGCGTCCTCTTCACTCTCTTCTCCTCTGCCATTATGTTAGTTACAATGTTAAATTGCCCACTCGTCCAGCTCTGGTTCTGACATGACCCGGGCCTCAAAACCTCCTCTAGCACTCCTCCTAACAAACTGAGCTAACATTAGCTAACAGCAGCTACAGTTGTTGGCTGAAGCATCAGAACTATATTCTTGATAGAAGACTTAAATCTGAGTATTTTGATCCATATGATGTAAAAAAAACATCAAAGAGTAAATCTGGATTACAAACTCTGTTTGCATCAAACTCCCCCGGATGATTCGAGCCTTGCAGTTTAAATATAGAACTCTGGGATGAAGAGAGACGAGTGTAGCTGCTCTGAAGCCAAAATGATGTCTCAAGACGCTTGAAGCTGGAGGGAGGAGAAGACGGAGATGTGACCTTCAAGCTTTCCGAGCGACAAACTCAGAGGGGAGTCGAGAGGAGAGGAGTCAAGGAGACTTCAGATGAACGGGCTGCAGGACATGTTTGGACCGCGTCCTCTGGGCTCGAACAGACGAGCTGCTCTGTTCAAAGTCTGGCAGAATATTGGCTGCTGAGCTCTGAGGACAGCGCTCGGGACGAGCATCACACGAAACGAAGTACAACGGCTTCCAGAACACACAAACGGGCCACAGGCAGAGCGGGCCGAGCAAGGAGCATCGATTTTACAGCTTCCTGCTGTTTTTCCCTCCAGATCCAAAAAAACAAAAACATCTGCAGGAAGTAACAAAAAACATAAAAAACAAACAACATAACTCACTGAGGCTGATTTTACTCAAGACTGCTTAGTCTCTGTGACGTCCTCACAGACTGTCCAAAACCTGGACGTAGTCTCTGTTCACGTCCTCTCTCTGTCTTGGACGAGCTGTGGTACAAACCAAACGGCGTCTCGGCTCCACGCCGACCTTCAGGCTCATCATGTTGATGTCGTGTGTGAGGTCGTGGCCAGGCAGCAGATCTCAGCGTGTAATCTGATTTGGTGGTCGAGGTTGAGGTCTGGACCATGAACTTCAGTGGTCCCAGTTTGCATCTGGTAACCTCTGTTGTCCTCCACGTGTCCCGTCGTCTCTCTGCCACGGTCTGTCTAATGACGCCATGAAATGTTTCTTGTCCTGACTAAAGCAGAGAATACTGAAATCTGTCGAGTCTGGAGTTATTTTACAGAGAAGAATCCTTCATGTTTCACATCTTTAATTAACACAAAAACTCTTTAATTGTTAGTAATTTGTACTCTTTGGTCGATATGAAGGAACAGATCACTACATTAAATGATATTTAACAGGAACATGTCAGGATTAATGTTGGTATTAACACTGTCTCAAAGGGTGTCAGGATTTTGTTTTGGTAGGACGGTCTGATCAGATTCAGAGTCAGACAGAAGTTGCGTCCGTCCTCGGTGGTCAGTCTTATTTCTTAAGGTCTCATATCAGTGGGGGGACATCGGGGTCGTCCACAAACTCTTCAGAAGTTCTGCTGTGACCTGTGGTCGTAGGTGGATCCACCCTGGAGGTCTCTAGAGGTCCTTCTGCAGAGCTCCTCTGGCGTGGTACAATGTTGGCGAGGTCGATGGTTGTGTGTTTGCTGGAGTCGACTTCCAACCTCTCAGGAACACTTTTATTTCTGTAGATTAAAAAACATCGGAGAGCGAGATGAGTCAGAGGAAACACACCGAAGAAAAACTGAAATCTGAACGAAGAGAAAATAAAACATTATTAACATAAAACCCCGCAGACTGTCTAAAACCTGGACGTAGTCTCTGTGACGTCCCTGCAGACTGTCTAAAACCTGGACGTAGTCTCTGTGACGTCCCCACTCATGCTGTAATATTTCCATGTGTGCTTTGAATGGACGTCTGCCAGCCAATCAGAAACACATTGTGTAATTTACCCGTTTAATGTCTCACAGGAATATTCAATCTGCTCACAGTTACCTTCGTTAAAACCTAATTTAATGAACAGCTGGGATTCGCTGCAGTGACGCAGAGGTCGAGTGTAAAACAGACAACAGATTACTTTAACGTGGAAACGCGATAAATCACCGTCATTGGTTTGTTTGGACGTCACGTGTGAAGATTTAACGCGGCTGTACGACGTCAGTATGGACCTGACTGCAGTGTGTTTACATTACATGGAGCTTCATATGTTGCTGTGGGAAGTAATATAATGTTTAATATCTCAGGAGGACATAAATTATCTCTGCGTGTGAAATATTATTTAGTGCAGACTGAAGACGTCAAACTCTGCGGCTTCACCCACGTGTTTGAATATTAGAATTTATTTCATCACCTGAGGTGAAGTGACCTCTTTCAGTGTGAGCGGCTTCCTGAGCAGAAAAACATCCAGAAATTCATCTCCGGGGGGACGACGGTCATTCTGTCACATGATATGCTCCCATTAAACCAAACAGGTGAACTTCATCACTTCCATCCCTCCACAGTGAAGTCAGTCCACCCACATTAATCACTTTATGAGGTTTAAGCCACAGGAAGCCACAAGGTCAGCTGACCTGTGAATGATGTTAAAATATGGAATGTTTAAGACACCAGTACACCTGTATTCATCTGTATTAACGAGGCACACACCTGTATTAACGAGGCACACACCTGTATTAACGAGGTACACACCTGTATTAACGAGGTACACACCTGTATTAACGAGGCACACACCTGTATTAACGAGGTACACACCTGTATTAACGAGGTACACACCTGTATAAATGAGGTACACACCTGTATTAACTAGGCACACACCTGTATTAACTAGGCACACATCTGTATTAACTAGGCACACACCTGTATTAACTAGGTACACACCTGTATTAACTAGGCACACACCTGTATTAACGAGGTACACACCTGTATTAACGAGGTACACACCTGTATTAACTAGGCACACACCTGTATTAACTAGGCACACACCTGTATTAACTAGGCACACACCTGTATTAACGAGGTACACATCTGTATTAACTAGGCACACACCTGTATTAACTAGGCACACATCTGTATTAACTAGGCACACACCTGTATTAACGAGGTACACACCTGTATTAACGAGGTACACACCTGTATTAACGAGGTGCACATTCCAAACAGTCTGAACGTGATGAATTCATTTTAAACGTAGCTTTGATGAAATAATCCAGAGTGATCACGGATTGAGGCGGCGCCTGAAGCTCGAAGCTTCTTTGTTGGTGAGGTGGAGCTCACAGTCACGTGTTGGTGCTCCTCCATGTTTCTGTCTTTGCTGAGCGTCTGTATCTAATCACGTCACAGGATGGACTTTTTGATGTGAAAAGTTTGTCTGATATTTAAATTTAAAGGCTGCAGTGAACGTGCTGCAGGTATCGGTCCGCACACGGCACCAAAGGCGAGGTGATATTAACGTGATGTACTGATTTTCCAGGAAGAGCGTGGCAATTATAATTTAATCTCCTGCACAGCAGCTGATAATAAACAGCAGCAGGACGCTGCAGTCCACTTCATCACTCTGTACGCTCGGCCACTCGGTTATTGAGAGGGGAATAAAGCTGCCAGAGGACGTGTACGCTGTACGTAAGCAGTCACATCTTCTGCTGATGGAGAAGAAGCGTCTATTCTTAGAAACATCAGTTTAACGGACACGATATCCAAACATCTGAACTTCTACCTTCAAACACCTCCTGAAGACCTCCAGCTCCTCAGAGGAGACCTCCTCTACAACACTACCAACACCTGGACATGACACATCTGTCTCCTCAGCTGTCATCCTAAATACTGTGTCAGAGTTTAACGATGTGGACGCAGCGTCAGCCTCCTGACTGTGACTCAGCTTTTTATCGCGGCTCTGATGAAGTTCCGACTCTGCCGGTTCTGTTCAGTGTCTGTGTGCATCGATCCACAGACGATTAGCTTTGGATGTGATAAGAACCAGACTACTGAACAGGTCACGTGACTCAGAGAAGGTCGATGATACTACGTCCTGATTGGCTCCTGAGCCTCCACACCACGACTGGAAGACGTTCACGTCACAAAGAGGTCGACTGATCAACTGATTGATCAGAATCACAAATAATGTATCGATCCTCCTGAGGAGGGAAGGTCAGAGTCGCTCCAGTCTAAAATATAAATATATATAATAAATATAAATAAATGATTATAATAGAGAAGTACGATAAAAAATGAGCTGGTTGGTTTTATTGGTTCATGTTGAAACTGTCAAAATAAAAATAAATGAATTGATTAGTATTTCATTAAATTTACCAAAAATAACTAAAATAAGTGAAGGCACTCATTAATGTAGAACATGTGACAGAAATTAATTCAATTTAAATGAATGCATTTTTTATTACAACTTATTTATGGCTGTTTTTCTTCATGTATTTATGTTTCATTATTTAAAATGTGTCATGGTGCTCTGCAGCGTGTAATGTTTGATTTTCAGTGTGTTTGATGGAACATTTATTTATTTATTTATTTAATTTGCATTTTGTGTCAGTCTGAAAACAGGTTGTCAAGGTGATGTCAACGTCGCTGTGAATTCATTGAATTTGACTAATTATCTCGACTTAAGACAAAACTGTGACTAACTACAAAAGAAGAAAATGTGTCAAACTGTTTATAAACAAACATTTTATAAAATGTTTCACTTCGTTTGTTTAAACGTCCATTTTTCTTCCTTCAGGTTAATGTTCTGTCATGTGATCTGCGTTTATCCATCAGGACGTTTGATTCACGCCAGCTCATGTTGAAACCATTACAGAGTCTGATGGTTGTTCCCGTCGTTAGTCATGTGATCAAAAACAGAAAGTTACCTGCTTGTGAAAGTTTCCTTTAACCGAGGGCAGTTTAAGAGAGCTCAGTGGATGTGTCTTCATTAAGAGGAGGAGGTGTAACAGAGTTAAAGATTTCAGACATCTGCTCTAAGTTTAGCTCCAGCACTCGTCCTGGTAAACGGGATGGTCAGCACTCCTCTGCAGGAGATGGATGGAGTCATTAGTGCGGGGCTCCTCTGATGCCTCCCTGGTTAGGAGGTCCAGGACGGCTCCCTGTAATGGGTCGGCCTGCAGGCGGAGGTGCTGGTCATCATATCTCACAGGTAATGACGCCTTATTATCAGACCTCAACATGTAGTAATGAGCACAGAGAGACGCTGGGTGGTGTAATATTGATGAAGTCATCAGCTGATGGAGGGTCAGGAGGCGGCAGGTCAGGGGTCAAACACACACACACACACACACACACAAGGCTGGTTATGCTGTGGCAAACAAAGATAATGAAAATTAGCCCAGAGGGACACGCTTGATGTGAACAGCTGACTCGTATTTTATCATGAGCTGACACACAAACACACACATAAGGTACTAAAGCAATTTATGTGTTTAGGACTGCAAACTTTGCAGACTGTTGTTCAGATCACGATGCCAGCCACCAACTCAAAGACCAACTCTGTATTTTTCAGTGGTAAAAGAAGTTTATGGATCGCACACTGACGATAATTATTACGTTGTCACCAGTTCACAAAAATGACGCCCAGGTAACCTGGTGGAGCTTAATACCTGTACAGACTGCAGTGACCCAGAGTTTGGATTCTGACCTGCACTCCCTTTATCTGTGTGTCTCTGGCCTGGCTGACATGGCAGATGTGGGGCGATGGTGAGTGGTGGGTGGCGCCCTGGGAGCAGTTAGGTGTTCTCTACCTTGTTCAGGAGGTGAACTGTCTCCACTCCACTCTCCATCCTTCATGCTGACCTGAACCATGACTGAGCGTCTGCAGCTCCTGTCTGCTCTAACATGTCTGTAAATACATGGTTCATATTTCACTTAAACATGAACACAGTGAGCTTCAACCTGGTCGTCTCATGGACTAACAGTCGTGGGCTGAAAGTCATCGACTGGACAGACACCGTGTGGTGCTGTCACGTGTCCGCCGGGCTGCAGGAAACTTAATCCAGCTGACTTCAACACAGATCTTGGGCTGCAGTTGACCTCTGACTCAGAACATCACATCAGCCGCCGTGGAGCTGCAGGTCTCTCGATAATGTTTGAGTTTCATCTCATGTCACAATCATCCATGCACCACCTGCCTCGCGGTCATCCAGTAGCTCCATTTCAAACCTCATCACGGCTTCACGTCCATTTCCATCCACAGGCCGGTATAGAGTCCGGGCGTAAGCCCAGGGTCAGAGGTCGCCCCCTAATCATGTCTGGATGATGTAATAACTCACCTGTCACCTGCCGTGCTCAGCAGCTTAACATTTTATTGAATGTTAATTGGAGGGTGGAGGATCGCCGCGGCCTTTGTAATGTGTTTGATGGGCCAGATGAAGGGACACGAAGACGCCCACTACAAAAATGGTAATGATGATGGTGCAGAGGAAACAGAGCCCGCCAGACTGCACCGCACTAACGTCATCATTGAGAGGTGAAGCTGCTGAGCTCTGAGCTAACCTACACCAAACCTAAACCAAACCAAACCTACACCAAACCTAAACCAAACCTAAACCAAACCAAACCTAAACCAAACCAAATTCAAATCCAAATCCCAAACCAAAACCAAACTAAACTCTACACCAAAACTCACACCAAAACCTAAAAACCAAAACCAAACCAAACCAACACCACACCTAAACCAAACCAAACTCACACTCAAACTCAAAACCAAACCAAATCCCACACTCCAAACCTAAACCAAACCTAAACCAAACCAAACCTAAACTAAACCTAAACCAACCTAAATCCAAACCAAACCAAACTAAACCTACACCAAACCTACACCAAAACCAAACATACACCAAACCTAAACTAAACCAAAGACACCCAGAACTGGACGCCGGGTCCACGCTTGTCCGCCTGTAGTCTCAGGATGATTCATCCTTTAATGAATCATCCTGATGAACACTGCTCGACACATTTCACACTAAAATCCACTTCCTGTGGCTCACAAAGGCTTGCATGGCTTTTAATGTGAAATCTCAGCAGGAAGTGAAGGACAGCAAACAAAGAACAACAAAGTGGCCGGAGTCATTCCAGCTGAAGTTTGTCAGAGCCTTTATGTGTTTGTCATTATCTTCAGAATACTGTTGACCGCTTCCTGAACACTACCGTGAACATCTGCAGAACGACGATCGCAGCTTAACATCATGTCTGGCGCTGTGTGGAATCACAGTGACATTACAGTCATGGAATAATATAATAAATGCCGCTGTAAGTGCTGATTGATCTGAAAAGTCTCCACTGGTAATGCTAAAGTAACGTAAGTGTTTTCAAGTCTCTGCCATTGGATCTTCAGATTCAAAACCAACGACTACCTGGAAGAACGGAAAATCTGTTTTCACACAGCTGCAGTCAAAAACACCAAGACTCTGCAGCCTGCAGCTATCAGACGTTCTTCATGGTCAGGCACCATCACATCTATAACCACATCTATAAGGATGCTGTCTTGTGTTCCTATAGTTCTAAGACTGGACTGGGAGCCAGAGCCTTCAGCTGGAGTCTGCAGATAATATTATAAAGAGTCGCCTACACCTGTCACAAGATAACTTATGATTTGATGATAAAAGCATAATCTTGAGTCCATGTTTGATGGTATGGTGACAGTATTCAGAAGAAGGAGAGGAGAGTGTTCCAGAAGAAGTCATTCTGTCGTTCTTATGAGAACATCAAACATCAGCTGGAGCCTGAAGCCGACAGTCAGACTGTGTGAAGCTGCAGTCCTGCTCAAGGTTATCTGTGTCCGGTATGCAGTCGTTATCAGGGGGAGCGCTGTCATTAACACAGCTGATAAAACGAACCATTCAGTGTTTAATATACAACAGGAATGTGTAATTAGGACAACAGGGAGCTGATAAGCTGCAGGCATTTGAATATGTGCACACTCCAGGTCAAGGCCAAACAAAGACCAACAGCACGGCCAACAGAGACCATATTCTGACTCTGATAAATTCACAAACACAGCGCTGCCTGCAGGCCGCAGCCCTGCTCGGCGCTCTTTATGCCTCATTAACACTCACAACTTCATATTTTATTAGTTTACCTGCAACAGAAACATCACACTCATCAACACAACACTATACTTGGTCTAAAACAGGAGGAGCACCAGCGAAGCTAAACTATGCAAACAGCCCACCTGGTGGCCCGGAGCGGCTGGTTCTAACCTCAACACAACCAACAGTCACCTCGTCCTCTGTCACAGGACACGTAGGTTGTTGGTTCAGCGCTGCTCCATCTGCAGCAGCTAATGTTCAAACACCAAAGAGACGCAACAAACTGACAAAATGTTTCTCAAACTTTTACACCTCAGAAAATATCGCGG
The DNA here is from genome assembly GCA_028641955.1 of Protonibea diacanthus. NCBI lineage: Eukaryota > Metazoa > Chordata > Actinopteri > Sciaenidae > Protonibea > Protonibea diacanthus. The sequence goes on from CM053988.1 coordinate 24,257,877, forward strand.
CAGGTCGACTTCTGCTCGCTGTGTGTCACATCTGGAGCTCACGTGTGCAGCAACAACGCAATCCACAGATTACCGGTCCAGGTACCAGATCGCTCAGGGCCCTTTCTGGTTACGCCACCAATGTGGTATCTATGGCAACGCCACTGGATGGGTGGATGGATGGATGGATGGATGGATGGATGGACGACGGATGGATGGACGACGGACGGACGGATGGACGGATGGATGGATGGATGGATGGACGGGGATGGATGGACGGACGGATGGATGGATGGATGGATGGACAGATGGATGGATGGATGGACGGACGGACGGACGGATGGATGGATGGACGGATGGATGGATGGACGGATCGGACGGATGGATGGATGGATGGATGGATGGATGGACGGATGGACGGATGGATGGATGATGGATGACGGATGGATGGACGGCGACGGACGGATGGATGGATGATGGATGGATGGACGGATGGACGGATGGATGGACGGATGGATGGATGGATGGACGGATGATGGATGGATGGACGGACGGACGGTATTTTGTCATCTCGTTTTTGTGTATACGCGGTATTATTTATGATGTGATAACAGGATACGGTTTGGTGTCTGTCTATTTACGTGGATGAGTCTTTATGAAGTCAACATGTTCACTGTCCGTCCTGCCTGTATCATCTTTTACCTTTTTACTCGTCCTCAGGTGAGTTGCTGCTGTCCGGATGCGCCCTGACGCGCCTGTGTGGACGCTCGGACGGTCTTTGTCACTTTGATTTCACCTTCAGTCTGAAAAAATCAGAGAGAAATGTTTCATGGTGAATCTGCTGTTGTGTGCTGGAGGATAGCGCCTGATTCTGCAGCTGCCAGCACTGGTCGCCTTTTACAGGCTCCTCGTAAAGACTTCCTTCATTACACCCTCGGGTGCTCACAGTCACAGCCTGGTAAAACAGATGGATGACAGTTGGTGTACTTATATTCTGGTAATATTCCAAACTGGAATATTCAGGACGCACCAATGAAAGGAGAGAGACGATGACTGAAGGCATCTTGTCGCCAAAGTCAAGACCAACTAAACCGAGACCAGGTCATGACTAAGACCAGACAGTACACAGACCACTGAGGCAGCTAATATTCATGAAACCTCTCTAGGTGAACACACTGCTGAACTGAATCATCTCTAGGCTGTGTAATTCCAGAATTTTCTGTTGGAACTTCCTAATGTGGAATAAACCGGGATTTGTTGAAGGTTGGCCCTTTAACAGGGAACTTAAATATAGTTGTTATGCAAAACATATTTTAGCATAATCTTGACTAAAACAACCAGATTTCCTGCAGGTACACTTTGAATATGTACCCTAATCACCTCGCTGTCAGACGCCATTCTCAGATGAACTCAAATAAATAATCAAAGTTGTCGCTATCTTCGCCTTTAAAACCACAACATCTGGATCCACGTAACGACACAAACCAAATGAGCAAGCACAGTCTGAGCGGTCCTAGTAATCTGTGCAGTTAAAGAAGAAACTGCATGAACACTCAGCTTTGCCTCTTCCTGAATAAATAAACATGAGACATAATGACCTAGTTTGAAACTCTCCGCTTTACGAGCTGTGACTGAATTTAATTACAGAAAATTCAAATTAAAAAAGTTTTTTTTAGTTCACAGTCTGCAAAGTTTAGAAAGAAGGAAGTGACGCTAGCTTCACTCTGCTGTGGTTTAATGAAGATCTGATGATGGAGGACTTAACATCATCAAAGTGATTATGGTTCATCCTCTGTGGAACATGAACGCCAAACAAACTCACAAAGACTTCCTGACAAAGGCCTGTACCTGGCCTGTGTGTCACCAGACGCATTCGGGCATGGGTGAGACCAGGTGTCCGGTGGTTTGGGACCTCTGAGCCGTCGAGCTGTCAGGCTTCACTTCAGCCGGCAGGACGATCTGAAATATCTGCAGAGTAAATTATTCATAACTTTAATTAATCGCAGATTAATGCGCTGATCTGGCAGCGCCAAGCCGCCCCCACTGTGTCAAATGGTTTTAATCATTAGCGGCTTCTTTTTATAGGTACGCTTCCAGAAAAGACTTCGAGTGACCGAATAGCTCCAGCTGAGAACAGTGGCATCAATCTACAGCAGGAAATCCTTTGGAAAAACCTAAATGATCCACTTAGACCTAAAAATGGGCTTAAAATGAGACTTTGTGCGACTGTGGGGGAAACCAAGCAGAAGAAGGAAACTCCCAAACTGAAGCCACCGGTCCGACTCCTCTGCAGCTGTCAGATGTTGCTGACTTGATAAACAGGCCACAGATGACTCCTCCAGTCGATGCTCGCCCAAATGACTCCATATTTAGAAACAATTCTTAAAGGCCTGAGTTGATGTATCGCCATGTAATCACACCGCCTCATTCAATCAGGCTGACCCCTGGCATAAAACAACCATCCATAAACACGCTAACAGCTTGAAGCGGAGCCGTGACATTCAGATCTGTGGCAGCGAGAGCTGAGAGGCCAAACCTGCAGGTTTATATATTTATAACGGAGACAAAACATGGAATTATGTGGCCAAACAGCGCTTAATCAGGCTTAAAGGTTTCAGTCTGTTTGTGAGAGATTAAAATCTCACACGCGGTCCCCAGAGAAGACACATGAACGATGAACCACGAGTACGCCAGAAACGGAGACTACGCTCCAGGTTTTAGACAGTCTGGCGGGGGACGCTCAGAGATTACGCCCAGGTTTTAGATAGCTCGCGTGACGCCCAGAACACGCCCAGGTTTTGTACAGTCTGCGACGCCCCAGAGACTACATCCAGGTCTTAGACAGACATATTTCTGTCTGAATGTTTTGTCTTGAGGTGAATCCTGCCATGATGACGTGCAGAAATGGTGCAGCCTCACAATAAAACAAACACCTGACAGGATAAATTCTGCTCTGCTGCTCCAGCCACGCTTAGCCTGAGGTGACCATGTCATATTTTATTCACATCAACACTTCACTGGAGGAAGAGTCTCGCTGACAGCTGCCGATTTGGAATAAGAAAGTTGAGAGCCGGGAAGTGACTCTCAGCAGCGGTAATAAATCCCGTCCATAAATGTTTCAGCTCAGCTGTGATGATGGCAGCTTCTGACTCTTCATCCATCACACCGCCTCCGCCACCGACTCAGCAACGAAACATCATCTCCATGACTTCACAGGTCTGCGCATCGCATTGTTCATCAATAAGTGTTAGGAGGCAGCGTGTGCCGGCAGCTTAACTACGGCTCAGCGGAGCAAGGCGCCAGGTGACTTGGCTGTCAGACTGCGTTTGCATCCTGTCTCATTAAGGATCGCTGAATATTTTCGCAGGGTGACGTGAACGCGCTGTGTCGCACGCCCAAGTTGAAGCAGCTGGTAGTGAGCTGCTGTGACCTTTGCAGAGTGTAATGTTCACAGCGGCTGTGGAGCCTGCGTGTGGGCCCGCGTTGGCTGAGCGCCTGAAGGAGAAGATCTCACTGTCATTTACAGTGAGAAACCAGAGCTCACTGTGTCGCTCAAACAGACCTCTGTCTAAATATAACTCACATTTAACTCATCGCTGGAAGGTCACAGGTTTGAGTCCCCAAAACTGGCCGGATTAAGAAACATGCGCTTGCCAACTGCTGTCGCAGTGCCCTTGAGCAAGGACTCACTGGCTGACAGCAGTCTGTGGTTAAACTGGCCGGGCTTCCAGTGTGAATGTACGAGGAACGAAAAGCGAGCCACGGGTCAGAAGCAGACCTCATGTGACACACCAACATGACACCACGGAGTCGGTTCATCGCTCCTCTAACGCCAGAAATGAATCAGCACAGAGCAATCAATAACTGAAGAAATGTAAGAGTGCTGCTGACTCATCACAGCATCTTCCTTTGACGTGCGCTGACTCTGGCGACGCTGGCTGAACGCCCACATCTATCAGGGAGGTGTCCAGGTGTCTGTGAGGGGAGGGAAGTGGAGGTTAGGTTGCTCAGTCTGAACCACCTGTGGTTTGTCTGGGCTCGCTGTTCGCACTCTGTAAAACCGACAGGTCCAGGACGATCGTGTTGTTGTTCCTCATCTTCTCGGTCAGAGAGAAGTCCAGCCAGAACACACACAGAGGAAGAGTACTGCTGCAATCCCACCTGACACTTCAACTGCTTTTCAAACACTCCAACCATCTGCAGTCCAGCTCAACAAGATAATTCCACCTCATCGCCTCGACCGACAGAGACGACTGCTTCAACATCCAGCTGACAGTTTCACTTCAGCTCTTAGCACCAACACACTGGCCATTCACCTGCTCACCTTCAACTGATGATGAACTGAACTTACACTTCAGCTGCTTTCAGTGCTCATCTGCTGTAGTCTGATATTTAAAATGTGCACACTTCAGCTTTCCTGACTTCAACAGCTTTCAGTGACATTTTTAAACTGACTCAACTGGAAATCCTCATCTGATTTAAAGGACTGATGGTCGATGGATGGATGGAGGAATTACAGCAGATGAATCCATAAGGATCGCTTTCAGTGTGCCTGCTCATCAAACACCTTTTTCATAAATAAATCTTTGCGTTAGCGTAGCATCAGTCGCCAGAACGTGATGAGTCGTCCGTGAAAAGTCAGCGCTGCTGCCGCTCGGGCCAAAGCAAAAGTGATCTATCATACAAAGGATACATTCCTGACCCGGAGTGTGTCCTCAGCTCAGATTACAAATGAAATCAGCCGTGTTTTAAGGCCCTGACCGCGTGGCCTTGCTCTGATATAAACCTCTGGCTGTACGGAGGAGACCGGGGTGGCCTCGCAGCTATCAGGTTGCTCCTATCGGCACGCTGCTGATGGCAGGTGAACCAATCAGCAGCAGGTAATACAAACCGAAGGTCACAATGAAAGCAGTCTCACAGCAGCTGGCAGCTTTTACCCGCCGCGCTGTTCAGAGCGAAAACTGTGGAAAGCTGATGTTCTGTCGCCCGGCTGAGCAGAACCAGAACCAGAACCAATTATGTTGCTTCGCTGGGCGCCGCTGCTGAGTGGACGGATCCCTCACAGCCAATCACAGCTGGTTAAACTGGCACCACTGAAACATAACACAGGTAATAAAATGATCTAGCCTGTGGAGGAAGAGTTCAGAGTTTAAGCTCATACAACACTGTAAAACTACTGACAGGCAGTTTGCTGTCAACTCGCTAGTTTTGGATCAGAAGAATGTAACTGAACAAATACTGAAAGTACACGGCGGATTACACTGTGTGTTTCGTACTTCTTGGCTCGTTGGACGCTCATGACTCGTCCATCAGCGTGATCAAGCGTCCTCGCCTTCGGCCGCTTCTCTCTCCTGCAGAGAAACAAGAAAGCATGAGTCGAGTACAGTGTGTGTGTGTGTGTGTGTGTGTGTGTGTGTGTGTGTGATGGGTAGACTGACAGACGACAGTAGAAGAATTATGAGGTCTTTTGGGGTGAAGGAGAGAACCACCTCTCCAGAGGCCCATAAAGGAGGCACAACAGATAATGGGCAATAGAGGGTTTTACTGTGACACACACACACACACACACACACACACCTGTGAGTCCAAGATTTCAGGGATCGAGAATGTCAGCCTGAACGTGATGAACGCCAGATGAGCTGTTACAAAGATCACAGTATTAAATATTCATGAAGACACCTGGGCTGCTCCTCTGCTCCTCCTCTGTAAGCGGTTGCCCGCTACTGACCACGCAGAAGCTTCGCCGTGACAGGAAACACACTCCTCACACTCCTCCATCTATTAAACCCACTGAGCGGCAGACGAAGGAGTCTGCGGTCAAGGCGGGTCGGCCATCACGACCTCTGCAGCCGTACATCGTAGCCAGGAGGGGAGGAGGAGGAGGAGGAGGAGGAGGAGGAGGAGGAGGAGGAGGACAGTGTGTTCAGAGAGATTCAATCTGCTGCGATGGTTTAGAGTTTAAGTGGTGCTGGGGAGACGAGCAGTTAGACGAGCAGCTAACGCTTCCTGGGTTAATAGTTGTATTCCTGCAGGAGTCGCACATTAGAGTCACACAGTTGGTCAACCAGCACGACTCTTCCTCACATCTTCTGATCATGATGCTGAGCAGCAGTTAAGTTGACTCATCCCAGCTCCTCCTGGAGGATCCCGAGGCGTTCCCAGGCTAGATGGGCTGTGTAGTCCCTCCAGCAGGTTCTGGGTCCGCCCCGGGGTCTCCTCCCAGCTGGACGTTCCTGGAACATCTCCAGAGGATCCTAATCGGATGTTGAACCAGCTCAGCTGGAGAAGCAGCAGCTCTACTCCGAGCTCCCTCCTCCCCCTATCTAAGGCTGAGCCCGGCCACGCAGTGGAGGAAGCTCATTTCTTGTGTCCGCGATCTCATGACCATCGGTGACAGGCTGGAAAATCCCCAACACGGCCCGGTACAACGTCCTCAGTATTTATACGCTCCGTTTTCCCGTCACTCGTGAACAGGACCCTGAGAAACTCCCACTTCAAACATCAGCTCTTCTCCGGCCTGTTTGGGTCACAGCGCGCCTCCCTGCTACACTTTAAAACCCTCTTCTCTAACTTCTCTAACTGACAGGGCGTCCATCAAACAGCTGAGTCACGGAGACATCGTGGTGACAGTCCAGAGATGAGGACGATCTGTTTGGACAGCTTTCAGTTAGCCGCGTAACAACTCTGCAGAGGAGTCTTCATGTCACTGTGCATGGCGGCTCAACATGGCCGACTCTGTGGAAGAAGACCTGCAGCGTAGATGCGAAAGTTTGTGGGATTAAGAGTGGAGATTATATTCTGTAAATGAAGCCTGTTAAACACACTGGACCTTTAATATTCTGTATGTCATCATTTAAACATTCGTCATCTCACAGAGGGGACCTTTCATGGATCTGTTGTCCGGTGTTATCCGTCCTCTCAGAGGAACTGAGCAGCCATGAAACACGGGAGCAGTTGACCTCATCGCAGATCCACCTCCGGAGCGGGAAATTCATCTTCCCTGACAATCCAGTGCACGCATCAAGTCAGCGCGCTCCGACAGCCGCGACGCAGAGGGAGGCGATAAAAACGGCAACACCGCTTCAGCCTGATTTCACGCTCGGACAGCGTGCAGGCCTGGGACGTTTGTGTGATACGGATTAGGAAGCAGACTGTCACCGGTTCAGCTTCAGAGCCGTCACACCGGGTTACTACAAACGGGACCTACTTCATCCATAGGAAGGGATTCCTCTGGACCAATCAGAAGGCTTTATTCCTTGACCTGGACGTACTCTCTGTGACGTCCCCGCAGACTGTCTAAAACCTGGACGTAGTCTCTGTGACGTCCTCGCAGACTGTCTAAAACCTGGACGTAGTCTCTGTGACGTCCTCGCAGACTGTCTAAAACCTGGATGTAGTCTCTGTGACGTCCTCGCAGACTGTCTAAAACCTGGACGTAGTCTCTGTGACTGCCCTCGTCCTCGTTTCTCCTCATTTTCACACTTTTGCACCATTTTTCTGCTGTTTTTATGCAAAAGCTGTAAATGTGCCTTAAAGCAGGTGCATCAGTGATAACTACTGACTTCTTCTTCTCTCTCCTCCAGCAACATGAGCTGCAGTAGAAGTGGACAGTCAGTCCAGCAGGAGGAAGTATCCCCCTGTGAGCTGGAGGCTGGAGCTTCCACTGTCAGCGTGCCCTTGGACGGAGCTGAACCCCGGGGCGACCCTGAAGTCTCAGAGGAGCTGGATGAGCGTGGGAGGCTTTGCGTGTTTATTATTCTAGAGATGTATTACATGTCAGGTTTATACGTGTGCTCTTTAATCACGCTTACTGCTTCACGACGCCCACCTCAGACCAAACTTCAACGCAACGATGATGACTGAGAATGACGAGAAGCTACGGACGAAAAGAAGGAAGCCATCAACGAGAGGACTCTCTCTGCAAAGACTCTGCAGGCTGTAATAAGTCAAGAAATCTAAAGCCACGCCTCGTCATGTGTCCGCTGTAACAGGCTGCTGACTGATAACACATAATCAGCTGTTGGCGTCTCGTCATCTGTCCACGCAGAGTGAAACCTCACAGCTGCCGGCTGATCACTGCACTGACAGAGAGGAAGCCCGGTGAGGGGAGGATGTGCAACACACACACCCAATTAACACCCCGGCAAGAGGGTCACCTTAAGAGCGAGTACTAATTAGCAGCGTGGCGGGAAAATTAATAAGACTTCAACAAAGACTTTGCAGAGTCAGTATGAACCAGTCTGAAACACGATGAGGTCTGATTGGTGCACAAACACACCTGACTTACATGTGATTGGCTCAGGAGCCCACCGGCAGCGATCAGGTGACGACTAAAAGTCAGTCCCAGATTTACTCTTGTCCGGCGGCTTCTTGCTCGCTCACTCTCTCCTTTTCTCTTCTTAGCTTCCTCCGTCAGCGTCCTCTTCACTCTCTTCTCCTCTGCCATTATTTCTATAGAAGCTGCTGACTGCTGGACCTGTAAACTCCACCTCTTCTTCTTCTTCTTCTTCTTCTTCTTCTTCTTCCTCCCGGTGGTACAAACACTAACACTCCCCCGGTGCTCTGAGCTCACAGTCCGGGCAGCCCGGCTAACAAACTGAGCTAACATGAGCTAACAGCAGCAGCAACATTAAAGTCTCACACACTCACCGACAGCCAGCTGACCTAAACACAGCGTCAGTAAATCATTCAGGATTATCGGCATCTTGACCGACTCATTAGCCAACAAGCGAAGGAACCCAGCGTCTGAGCGTGCTCACGTGTCCTCCTGTCACAGCACACTTTGTTCTGAGCTGCTGCACGGACCCTGAAAACGTCTCATTAACCCGACGGATGAACCTGGACTGAAGCACCTGTGAGCGCGGCCTCATCTGTCCTGATAATTGCTGTGTCAAAACCTGAGTCCTGATTTCTGCTGTTCAACCGATGTTTCCTTCCATCCTGTACAGAAAAACAAATCACTTCGACCATCGCCGGGTGGTCAATAAGGACACTGATTGATTGATCTATTCCCCTGCTGATTGGTTGAGAAGACAGCACGCGTTTCACCAAATTACCTGAAGCTGCAGCAGATTTCAGCGTCAATATTCATGAAAAATGGTTTAAAGTCGACAGTAAAGGCTGACGGACTCAGGATTGTAACCTTATATGACCTGAAGCGTGTGACGCTGTTTGTCTCTTAAATCTGTTCTTTGAACTTAAAGACACGAAACCAGCCGAAACATAAAGAAACAGTTTGATGTGGAGGAACTCGATCCAGACCCGACATCAGCGTACTGAAGTTCTGGTGTCTCTGCAGCAGCTTCCTGGATCATCACATCTTCAGCTGGTGTTGGTCAACATGCTCCTCCACAAAATCAAACTCCTTCTTCATCTCTTCGTGTCTGGGGAATTTAAAGGAAGTAACGAGCTGTTCATCCACGGAAGACACCTCTGCAGGACGTCGAAGGCGGAGCTAGCAAGCAAAGGTTGTAGCAGCTGAGTGCGGCCTCAGCGAGTCATCGAGCCGCCCTTTAGGACCGCCCACAAAATCCTGGACTGAAAACTGTTGAAACTCCACATTTCAGTGATTCATCGTCCAGAGTCTTCCGACAGGTTTAATGTGTTTGTGCCTCTGTGTGAACATTCCTCCTGTGCTCCACAGAAAAACAGTTTCATGCGATCACGAGAATAAAAATATTATTACACATCGTCTGTCGTCACTTTTGATGATTTTGACTCTTCTTTTTATTTTGCATATTCCTCCGTCTGTGGTCAGCGTTCAGACTCCTGTTGACCAATGAAAACAGGTTTTGTTGAGTCAGACAGTCTTTAATCTGGATTATTCTGATTTTAATCTAAAGCAGCTTCAATGAGGCGACGTGGAAACACGAAGGACGACCTCTGAATCGATGCTTTACAAACTGAGGTGGTCTTCATCTCTGGAGTCTCATTACAGAGTTTCAGGTTGATATCTCAGGTTTTGGATTTGAGCGTCTCACAGCGGTGGAGTGTTTGGGTGTCCACATACTTTTGGCCATGAGGTGTCGGCAGATAAACCTGCCCACTCATGGACGGCAGCCTGCACTGCATTATGGGTGATGTTACAGCGACATCCAGTGGCTGAAACAGTGGACTGCAGCAGATCTGTGACGATCTCAGTCAAGCTGCAGAAGAAAGACTGAAGGTCCCCAAACTGAGACGGGACATCACACACTGAGCGTTGGCGGGTGGAGCAGCATCCCTCCACCTCAGGCACATCTCAGCCTGATAGAAGGAGAGGTTACGTTACCTGTAGTCAGGTGAACGTCACGTTTTTAGATTCAGGATGAGGTTTGGAACACGTCTGTGTGGGTAAAGGAAGCCTCACCTCGTTTCTAAATACTAAACTCTGTGGAGGTTCATTAAGGTGGAGCTGTGATGTGAAACATGACAGTTGAGAGCTCTTACTTCTCCTGCGCCTTCCTCTTCTCCTCCAGGTGGCGGTGAACCTCCAGACGAGACTCGGGGGTGAATGGACTCGGCGTGTGCCAGAACTCCCTCTCCCGCTGCCGCTCTTTGTCAGAGCTCATCAGCTTCATGTCCTCCTCCACCTCCTGGTTCTCTTTGTTCTCCTCCACCTCCTGGTTCTCCTCCAACACTGGACTGCAGAGAAAAGACAAAGACACAGACGTCACCTCCTCTGGTTCTGGAACGATCACCATAAAACGTCAGGAAGTGGTCGTGTCTGCACTCACGTTGTGTTGATGTCGGTGTACCAGCGGCCGTCGCTGCCTGGTTTCCTTTCCTTCTTTCCTTTCTCCTCCCCTACTGCCTTCCTCTGTGCCTCCTCTTTCTCCTTGGTTCTCCTCTTCAGGTACTCCTTCTCCTGCTCCCACACTCGCCTCTTTACCTCCTCCAGTCCCTGAGAGGCTCGAATCCTCTCCGAGCGGCTGATCTCCTTCCCGTCCAGACACTGAAGACAGAGACAAAGAAGCAAGGACCTGAACTCTGGACCTGAACTCTGGACCTGAACTCTGGACCTGAACTCTGGACCTGAACACTGGACCTGAACTCTGGACCTGAACTCTAGAATAGATTGAAACAGGAAGTCCGTCCACCTGTCGTAAACCATGTGAGTTACCTGGAGCTGAGGCAGCGCGCTCACCACGTACTGCCTGTAGCCCTCGAACTCTGCGCACGGGTTCCCCACCAGAAACAGCTCCGTCAGGTGGATGTTGTGTTTCAGAGAGTCCACGCTGCTCAGACGGCCCACAAAGTTCACCGTCAGGTCCAACTTCTGGAGACTCTCACAGCCTGAGGACAGGAAGTACACAGAGGCTTCATGTAACTAAGTACATTTACTCCAGTACTGCACTAAATACTAGAATATTTCCATTTTATGCCAAAAGAAAAACACTGAGGTGGACAGGGAGTATTTTTTCTGATAATACTTTCACAGTACTTTGACTTAAAGTTACTAAATGTAACATTTCTGCATTTAAATGTCAAAAATATCAACATTAATCAATATTCTGTTGAGTTTTCTCAAATGTTTCAGTTCGATGTTCAAACAGGAAGTCTGAGCTGAGCGTGACGTGAATAAAACTTTAACACGTGACCTCGTCCGTGAACTATTTCTGTGTGAGTCACAATGAAAACAACAACTCCCATGATCCCACGCTGCCTCACAACATTATAAAACTACATCTACATCAGGACGAACTGGACGTTTGAGTAAAGATGTAGTTTCACAATAAATTTGACCTCCCAAAATAAAAAGTTTAAATATTTTGTGGTTTCAGCTCCTCAGACGTGAAGTTTTGCTGCTGTTCATCATCGGAGTACATTTAATATCTCTGGGTTCGGACGAATTAAGACATTTAATCAACAATTAAATAATCGTTCAATCATCGAGCCTTCAAAAAGTTTTTGTCTGAAACAAACAAGAAAGAAGACTGACAATGTTTCTTCAGACTTTATTATTTTTATAACTAAATTATCGATTAAATAAATTGTCTAATTGAATAATTTGTTGTTTGCAGCCTCAGTTTGAACGTTTCAATGCATCTTAAAAACAAACCTTCATCCAGCTTCATGTAGTGTCTAAAAGACTGTCTGTGTTCCACATACTGACCTTCAAGGTTTTCAATGACTTCAATGTTGTTCAAGGCCAGGTTCAAATACTGCAGCTTCTTCAGGCGGCTCAGATTCTCTGGACATCAAACACAAACACTGATATGATTTAGAAATCCAAAGACGTGTGCAGGGGGGTCGACCTGCAGGTGCGTCACGTTGAACAAACGTTATTTAAACGTTGTGAATACAGTCACATGTAACCTACACACAGACAGGCGCCTCACCTATCCTGGGGATGAGGTTGTTCTGCAGGTAGAGGATCCTCAGCTCTCTGCACCACCTGTCGATGTGCTCGATCCTCTCCACGTCCTGCTGGTGCAGAGAAACTTCCTCCAGGGAGAAGATCTCACACTCGTTGTGCTCGGCCCGTCGGCGGATCAAGTCCTCTGTGACTGAGTGGACAACACACACACACACACACACACATTAATTAATACTAATTAACACCAATGAAAGTGATGATAGGAGCCAATTAACAACCTACATCAACCAAAATATGATTTACAGCAATTACTCATCATTAACATGAACTGTTATCAAGCTCATTAATTAAACTTGGTCAGCTGGTCAAGGAGCGTCAGCTGTAGTTTTACTGGCTCTTCACGGACAAACTACAAATCTACGTCACTGAATATAAAAAGTAAAGCGTCTGATTCACAAATAAAACTGACTGATAACAACAGAAAGACGTTTTAATGTTGTTCTGGGACCTTTAACTTACTGTACACCATCTTCCTCCTCTTCCTCCTCTCTGTTGTCCGCTGTTGCCGTAGAAACCGACCCGGTGCTGCGTTCACATGTTGTGGGAAATACTACAACTCCAACCAGGAGTTTGCTCTACAGCAGAGTCTTTGGACAAGAGACAAACAGAACAGGGACCCCTACATGTAATGAATATTTTAAAATGTGTCACATTCTAACACACAATATTTACTCTATTCAACTTTTATTTCACCGTTTTAACCTATTTATATACTGAGTTATCAGCCTGTATGTGTTGATGATGATTAAAAAGTGAATGCATAATTATTATTGATTAGAGCTGAACGTCTTTGAGCATATCCAATGATTCATCCGAATGCCTCCTTTAGTTGTAGTTTCTCAATCATCTGCAGCCTCACAGTCACCGTCAGTCAGTTATTATGACAAAAATTGGTGGACCCCATCAGTGCCTCTGTGGACCCCCCAAGGGGGGTCACGGACCCCTGGTTGATCCACAGTTAAATGACAGACACGCCTGTTGGTAGAGTTGAAGATTTAAAACATTTGGGCCTCAAGTAGAGAAATAAAAATGTAATAAATAATATAAAATTACACATGAAAGATACAAATGATGAAAATGTTTAAGGCTTTTTTTGGTGTTTGGTGTCCAGTGTCAGGCTTCACCTGTTTGTTAGTTACAGTTACAACAAATACCAATTAATCTACGAAATGCTGCTTTAAGTAAAAGAATGTATGAGTTATAAAGTTTACGAGGCGCACATGAAGGCAGCACTCCCGTGATTCATTCTGGTCTTTTATTTTGAAAGGGGCATTGCGGAAGTTGTCCAACGGCACGCTGAGGAGGAAACAGCTGACCGACAACAAACAACAACATCTAACGGCAGCATCGCTCCCGCTCCCCCCAGCCTGTGGCTCCCTGCTCGGCTTACGGAAGCACGGACTCACCGTTAGTTCACCGGCCGCTCGTTCCCCGTGCCCCTGAACGCGCCGCGCTGTCCGTTAAACGTCCGTTTAGTTCCCGTTTGTCGTCGCTTCCCGTCCGGCTTCGACATGACGAGTTACAAAGCGTTTCACTCCCAGCTGGCGTCCATCATGGAGGCGCTGACCAAAGCGGCGGTGGCGGAGATCTGCGAGCTGGTGGACGACAGCTACGCCGTGCTGCAGCTGGAGATCTCCCGCAGCCACAAAGAGAACGAGGCGCTGCGGAGGAAGCTGGAGCTGATCGAGACCATCATCGCCCGGGGACACCGGGGCAGCGCCGCGGCGCTGGATTACGGCGGGCTGGTGGATTTCACCGTGGGTGAGTGAACATCCGCCCGTCATTAGTGTGTGGTAACACCGACAACAGCGACAGCAAGCACCGCGATGACTCCTCGCGGCTCCGGTAGTGCTGTTGTTCCGGACTGAGGAACTTAAAAAACGGTTCATACGACGTCACAGAGACCACGTCCAGGTTTTAGACAGTCTGCGGAGACGTCACAGAGACTACGTCTTTTAGACAGTCTGCAGGGACGTCACAGAGACTACATCCAGGTTTTAGACAGTCTGCGGAGACATCACAGAGACCACGTCCAGGCTTTGACAGTTCATGGGACGCTCACAGAGACCATGTCCAGGTTTTAGACAGTCTGCGGAGACATCACAGAGACCACGTCCAGGTTTTAGACAGTCTGCGGAGACGCCACAGAGACTACGGTCCAGGTTTTAGACAGTCTGCGGCGACGTCACAGAGACTACGTCCAGGTTTTAGACAGTCTGCGGGGACGTCACAGAGACTACGTCCAGGTTTTAGACTGTCTGCGGGGACGTCACAGAGACTACGTCCACATTTTAGACAGTCCGCGGAGACGTCTCAGAGACTACGTCCAGGTTTTAGACAGTATGCAGGGACGTCTCAGAGACTATGTCCAGGTTTTAGACAGTATGCAGGGACGTCACAGAGACTACGTCCAGGTTTTAGACAGTATGCAGGGACGTCACAGAGACTACCTTCTTTAACTCTCTCTGTCTTTCACGCAGAGCGTGTCTTACCGGCTGGAGCGAGTACTGAACAGACCAAGACAGACCTCAGACGGAGCAGACGGGTCGCCGTGACGGAGGTGACCACAGAGGTGAGGGAGGTGGAGACGAGGTCCCTGCACGGTCCGGCCTGGTTCAGCACATCTGAAGTGTCTGTGAGTGAATTTAAATCATGGCTGTTTGTGTCTTTGTCATTTCTCAGGACTCTTCGCCGGTCGCTGAAGACGAGCTCGGTGAACAGGATGTTGTTCTGATAAAAGAGGAAATGGCGAAAGAGGAAGTGAACGACGAGGACGCCACGGACCAGCTGCTCCTCAACGAAGACGGTAAAACAAGCAGCAGGTCCTTTAACGTTTACAGAAGTTTTTCTGTCTGGTGTTTGTTGTCATCTCTGCCGTGATTCAGACTGTGTGTTCCGTGTGAAGGAGCCGAGGCGCAGCTGTCAGACACGGATGACAGCAAGGAGGGACCCTCTGGGATGATGGCCGACATGAGGCCATGGGATCAGAGCAGTAACGGGCCGCCGGAGAGAGTTGAGCGTCATCAAGACTCCCACAGTGCACTAGGGTCACCCGGAGCGCCTGCAGGGGGCGCTCAGAGCAACGCTTCAGACGTCGTGTTTGATTTGGCGTCAGAGTCGGACGGCGAAGCTCCGTCTGCAGTCCAGACGAGGAAGCCGTTCCTCCTCCCCGGCACCTCTGAGCCGAAGCGCGGCGCACCAATCACCTCCATCCCCTACGACGCCGAGCTGGACCTGTGCTCCACGTGGACCAATCAGGGCCTGCCGAGCATGGTGCCCGTCCCTCACCGGCCCACGCTCCTGGACAAAGTGTCAGACCTGAGCGCTCCGGGTTTCCCGTTAACGCTTGGCCTGGGCGTATCCAGACTGGACCCGATGGACCTGAACCGGTACTGCAGGGACAGGCGCTTCGTCTGCAGCTACTGCGGGAAGTGCTTCACGTCGTCCCGGAGCCTGGAGACGCACGTTCGCGTCCACACGGGCGAGCGGCCGTACAGCTGCGCTCAGTGCGGGAAACGCTTCACGCAGTCGGGACACCTGAAGACGCACCAGAGCGTCCACACCGGAGAGCGGCCGTTCGCCTGCGAGCATTGTGGGAAAAGGTTCGCTGGGAAGCAGAACCTGAGGATCCATCAGCAGAAGCACCACCCGCCTGAGCAGGGTGCCGCGCCGGTTCAAGGCTGAAACGCTGAGGATGGACCGGACCAGAACCTCTCTGATACTGAACTCCTAATTTAAAGATGGATGAGTGTTTGATTTTCCTTTTTTTAACCACCTGATCTACCTGAGACGAAGCAACCTGATACAGATTCTTACCTCAAAAAACAATGTGGGCCGTTTGGGGTCTACTTCAGAACTTTTTGGTTGGACCTGCTGAAATGTGAGAAGCATGTGAACGTTTGTCGGCTGGAATTAAACCAACAGTTTGTTTCACTCGCTGTCTGCTCGCTTTCATATCAAACCTGTAAACCTGCCAGTGTTAGTGTCTACAGTTCTGACACTTCACGCATGAAACAGCTGACCGAATATAAAGAAAATGATTGACAGATATATGATTACATTATCAGAATAGGTACACACAGAGGAATCTGACTTTTTTGGTGCATAACAAACAACAAAAAATCAAGTATTAAAAAACTGAAAGCTATGTTTTAAAATGAAAAGAGCTGTACAGGTTCACAGTGTAAACATATTCATCAAACATGGCCATCCTGAGGTAACCTGTCAATCATTCTCTTTATAATCAATCAGCTGTTTGATCCGACGTCCTCGAATGTTTTGTTTCATCTCAAAGATCTTCAGTTTACTGTCAGAGAGTAAAGAAACCAGAAAATCTGAACACGAGAAGCTGAATTTGACACAAAATTACACAAAACTATGAATCCAATATCTAAACAGTTGATAACTAAACAGCCGATTAATTGTTACAGCTCTTCATTGTATGAATTGGAAGTTAAATGATAACTAGAAAATGTGTAAATAAATGTAGAGTGTGTTTGACATACATTATTATTGACACTGCAGCAGCACAGAGACTTCAACAAAGTTAGTCAAAGGCAGGCTTGAGGTTGCCAAGCAACCAGCGTGAGCTGCAGGTCAGAGTAATTAACTGCAGCTGTGCTCTGTCTGTGTGTGAGTGACTGCTGAGAGACACAGAAAATCTCTAAATGAACCCCCTCCAACTAGTGGACACTAATGCCAAACGGTAGGTCGTATCAAAAAGCCCAAATGACCGTGAGCATCCTCATCTTGTCGACCATGTGAATGCCGAATTTCAGTGTGTAAAGTTAAAAAATGTGACCTGGGGAGAGAGAGAAAGAACAGGTGCCCCGTGCTCCTTTGGGAAATTTCTCCTCTCCAGTTTACATGGGAGTAGATGGGGCTGTCGGTGGGTGATCCTGGCGCATCAGTGCGTCTCCCACCAAAACTATAAGTCTGGGAGGAGGGAGGAGTAGTGTGCAAAAATTCCTGGAATACGTACGGATAATAAGTATGGAGCCCTGCAGACACACTCAGTAATATTAATCTTTTGCATTCTTCTTTTCTTTACCTCCAGAGGACTTTGGTCATGCTGTTGATGGACAGACGACAGAGGCAGAAGCTCTGCCCCTGCCGACCAAACAGGAAGTAGCAGATGAAGGCGTTGGTTCGAGTTCAAGTCAGTCGTGGGTGAGTGGGGAAGTCAGCTCCACCTCCATGTCCGTCCAGAAAAGCCTGAACACCGTCCAGAGGTCGGAGATGAGCAGTTACGACCCTCTGATGTACGAGCCGCCGCTCCAACATGGTGCCCTCAGTACCCAGAATCCTCTGAGTGAGGATCCCAGCTGCTCGTACGTGTTGAACACCAGCGCGAGTGCCTCGTTCACCGTCAGCGAGGTGACTCAGCCTGCAGTCGAGCAGCAGCAGCCTGCAGGTTATCAGAACAGCCAGCAGGGGGCGCCATTACCTGCGGACGAGCCACAGCTTCCTGCGAGGAAAGACATGACGGAGAGACAAAACGCTTTCATCAGAAGGGACAGGTGGAGACATCAGGACGGCGTCAACAGGGCGTCTGGGAGTCACGGCCGGGATGACGGCGGCGGGAAGACGTTTGTCTGTAACTTCTGCGGTAAAACTCTGGCCTGCCTGAAGAACCTGAAGACGCACATGAGAGTCCACACGGGCGAGAAGCCGTTCGTCTGCGCGCTCTGTGGCAAACGCTTCTCCGACTCCAGCAACCTGAAACGCCACCAGAGCGTCCACACCGGAGAGAAACGCTACGGCTGCGTCCACTGCGGGAAACGCTTCGCCCAGTCGGGATCCCTGAAGGTCCACATGAGCGTCCACACCGACTGCAAACAGTTCAGGTGTTCGTACTGCGGCAAAACCTTCATCTCCGGCAGCCACCTGCGACGACACGTCGCCGCGCACCTCGGAGAGAAACGATTGGCTCCTGTGCTCCAGTGACAACAGGTCATGGGAATACGGAGGTCGGAGCACTTCCTGTTTGGGCAGTGAACGCCTCATTGATTAAAAAATGATGCTCGTGTCTCGACAAAGATGCGACGAAGCTCGATCAAACGACTGAAACAATGTAAATGAACTGAACACCTGCAGCCAGGTGATGAAGCACAACATGAAGGAGATTTTTTGATTTCTCGATTATTTATTCACTTTTTTTAATGACTGAAAATGTCCAAAAACTGAGTCACAAGTTCTGCTTTGGTTTTATCACGACACCAACAAAGCATGCAGATATTAACTTTGTCATCAAAACGGTTGCAGATTTAATTGTACGTCAGTCAACAAATGGTCCAATAATTGAACATTTCCATGAATTAAAAAGTTGTTTCAGGTCAACGAGGCAGAGCTTCAAATTTAAGACACGACGTGACGTCAGCTGACACTTTTTAATGCAGTTTGTTGTTTGATTGAGGAAATGTTCTGTACAGAGTCTTTGAGTCACTTCCTGAAGCAGATGAACTCGTCGTCATTTTGTCAGTTTAACATTCAGATTTTACTCACCTCATGAGGCGCGCGTGTGTGCGTGTGTGTGTTTTGGATCGGCTCAGCAGGTGATTTCACTGATGACGTGGTGTGGATTTTTTAAAGTTCATAACGTGACGTTTGTGCACACCTGAGGCTGAGAGAGAGATGATTTCATGTGTCACAGCTGTGATATCGGTCCTGATCATCCTGAAACATTCAGTTCAAAACTGAACGTGTTGTTGAATAAACAGTTCAGCTGAAATCAATCGATCTGTTTTGTTTCCCTTCAGCGTTTGTTTTTGTCGACTCGTTGTGTCTGAAGAAAAATCTGCATGTTTTTGTCTGAAGGTGACGAGTTTGTGTCCACAGTCAGTTTTTTATGATCATCGTGTCATTTTGTAATAAAGTTCAATTATTGTTGCACAACAGCAGCTGCTTCGTTAGTCTCTGACGTCTCCACAGACTGTCTAAAACCTGGACGTAGTCTCTGTGACCTCTCCACAGACTGTCTAAAACCTGGACGTAGTCTCTGTGACGTCCCCGCAGACTGTCTAAAACCTGGACGTAGTGTCTGTGACGTCCCCGCAGACTGTCTAAAACCTGGACGTAGTGTCTGTGACGTCCCCACAGACTGTCTAAAACCTGGACGTAGTGTCTGTGACGCCCCCACAGACTGTCCAAAACCTGGACGTAGTCTCTGTGACGTCCCACAGACTATCTAAAATCTGGACGTAGTCTCCGAGACGTCCCCACAGACTGTCTAAAACCTGGATGTAGTCTCTGTGACGTCCCCGCAGACTGTCTAAAACCTTTTGGATCATTCTGGAGTAAAAACATCAGACTAAAATGTGATTTCAGACTTTAATGGATGATAAACATTCATTTAAACTTCAGATAAAAAAACATTTTCACACGTTATGTAAAACACTGTAAAAAATTATACCTTTAAACGCAGCGCCATCATCAGGCCGAAACATCAAACTCTTTCATTTAGTTTACTGACTGAAACAGCGATCAACACTGTCAGCGTCATTTTGGAAGCAGATTTATCAAATAATTAAAAAATGATTTGTTTGTTTAGGCCGACAATCTTCTTTATGTCTCTATTCCAAATTAAAATCCAGTTTGTGCGTCATTTAAAGTTTAATTTTTCAGAACAGGCAATTAACTAACCAGAGACTCTCATAACATGAATACAGTACAGTGTGAATAAAAAATAACAGAATAAGTGCCATCACAAGCAGAGTATCACATTTCCACCTCTGGAAACGAGTGCAGTCAATGAGAATAAAACAAAGTACAACAACATTTACAGCAGCTGCATCACTTCACAAACAGGAGCTTATCGAAACGTTTGATTCATCCCAGAAAATTATATTAAATGTCTTTTAGTCACTTTTGTTCTTTTGCATTGAATTCAATATTTTACAACATTTCATAAAAGTTACATTAAATAAAATAATAATAAAAAACTTCCACATTTAACTCTGGTCATTTAAAGCTGCATTTAAAAATATTTGGCCACGAGGGGGCAGAAAAACACACATTAGATCATCCCATTGGAGTCCATATATATGTATATATGTCCAATATTTACTCCTTTTAGCCTTGTTTTGGTCTCCACCAACTCCTGAGAGAAATACTTGGCTCGTACTTTCAGCCTTTAAAACCAAAACAAGGAGCAAAAAGAGGCTCAAATCTTACAGTTCAGCATCTGTCGCTAGAAACAGTTTGATCATATAAAAATATTGAGATGCAGCTTTAAATGCAAAGTAAACTCATGCAGAGCTGTATTAAAATAGTAGTAATATAGATAGAATTTGTTTATTGATGAAATATTGGTGATGTAACATTTCCTGAATCATCAGATTTCTACAAATTTGGCACTTTGAGTGAATAAAAACAATTTGAGAAACATCTGACCTTTAAAAGATCCGGTCACACCAACAGCGTCTAAAGGGTCCAAATTTGATCAGTCAAGTTCAACTTTAGTGAACTTGAAAATGGAGGGCTGCTAGCATGTTAGCAGTTAGCTCTACAGCTACATTAGTGGAGACGCTAATTCATTTCTCTCTGCATCACTTTCTGGTGTGACCGGACATTAACCCTTCATGTTACAGATCCGATACCACGTTCACGTCAGTTAAGATGGACGGTAGAGAAAAGACAAGTCAAATAACTGCAGACGACGTAGCACAACTTCAATTAAATCTGGGTTTAATTACTTTAAACGAGACTTTGGTTGGTGTGAACCATACAGGGTTGTTTTACTCTATATTGGTGCTTTCAGAAAAATCGCAGTTTCCTACAACTTGATGTAAACGCCCGATTTTACAATACTTCCTATTTGACATGAACGTGGCGCGGCTGTCACAACAGAGAAGTTGTATTTAGTGAAATCCTTTCAGGCGATCTGAAACATGAAGAATTCAAAAGAAAAAAACACGAGAACATTTAAATTTCACTCAGGAAGAGTTGATTTGTGCTGCTGCTGACAAACAGAGCACGCTTCATCTCTTCCTTCTTCAGCTCTTCTAAAAGTCTTGGCATAGTTTGAGGCCCAAACATGATTGAATTTGAAAAAACTTTATAAGTCAGACCTTATAAAGCTGTACAGTACTCAAAACATCTATTTCTCTTCTCCTGCTGCAGAACAATAACTGATCCATACAAACTGTTTGCATTGATTAGATATTTTGAGAGTTTCAGGGGAGGCGATGAGTTTTAAACTAGAAAACGTCTAAATAAATGTAGAGTGTGTCTGACTGTGGCCCGGCGCGCCCATACATTATTATTGACACTGCAGCAACACAGAGACTTCAACAAAGTTAGTCAAAGGTAGGCTTGAGGTTGCCAAGCAACCAGGGTCAGCTGCAGATCAGAGTAATTAACTGCAGCTGTGCTCTGTCTGTGTGTGAGTGACTGCTGAGAGACACAGAAAATCTCTAAATGAACCCCCTCCAACTAGTGGACACTAATGCCAAACGGTAGGTCATATCAAAAGTAAACTTTTGGGTGGTTTTAGGCGATTTTTGGCAAAACTGTTTGGTGAAACTCTTAGAAAAGTCACAGCACACCATTCCCGGCCGAGACGGTCGGTTTGAGACCCTTTCTGTGTATGTGTGACCAAAACTGCAGGAGGATAGAGCGCTGAAATTTCTAGAATACATCAGAGTAATCAGTAGGGGGACAGTGAACAGCTGTACATACTCAATGAAAGATTTTCTCCCTGAACACGGTCGAGCTTTTAAAACTCGACTCAGCTCATAGTTGAGTTATTGCTCCCTCATAAAGAACGAGGGTGACGTGTGAAGAAGTGTGAACCTTCACACAGAGACAGACCTGACTCACACAGTTGTACATGGTTGTTTTCCTGGGTGGAGTTTTGTTGCCGTGTTCATACAGGACCTGGCCGCTGGCGCATGTAAAGCGGCATAAAACCTCCAAGAGCTTCATGTTTTCCTCACAGTGATTTAGCTTGAACGCAGCCAAACATATTCAAAAATACGTTTTATTCTGGAAAGACTCCACCCGAAATCAAACACGGAAACGAGGAGCAGGTCTGTCTGTTGAATGTTTCAGCAGCATTTTAAACTTCCCTGTTTTATTCTTTTATTTCTGCACTGCTGGCTGACATGAAGGCACTTAACAGCCGAAGAGTTTTACCACAAAATGCAATCGTTTATTCATTATTTCATTTAATACTGAAGATTCACGAGGTTCATCAGCAGATACTCTTAAAGCTGCACAGCGTCACAACGACTGGGAGTTTAAATGAGGTATCTGATTACGTTTAACTGTAACTGTGGCCCCGCCCATCATCAGACTAAATGGACATTTTAACATGGGGACTTATGGACAGTTTTTGTCACGTCCTGTGCCAGCTTCACAGACATAGAGGTTGCAGCTTGCTCTCACTAATACAGGAAACCAGAATTCAGATTTTCACAATAAACTCTGAGCTGGTGCAGCTTTAAAGTACCAAACCAACATATTTCATATTTTTGTGCTTTTTTTTAAATTGATTTTATTTTGAAATAAAACTCTTCAGACAGTTTCCTGTGGTTCAAACTTGCAGGTAGATGAGAAGAAGTTTAGTTTGTTCTCGCAGAAAAAGTCACAGCTCTTATTCTTTTCTTGCTGTTGGACCTGAATTTGTCCTGAAAAGTCTGGACGGTTTGGTCACTTTGGACAGCCCAAAAAAAGCCAAGTTCAACCATAACAACAAAAAGATACACTCAAAAATACATCAGGTACATTTTATATTGAAAGATACTTTTTTATGTTGTATAGCTGCTAAACTACAGTAACTCGTGTCGCCATATTTATGAGCTCCTTCAGCTTTTTAACAGAAACACACATTCAGCTTTTAAATGACGGGAAAGTCCAGACATGACGTCGATTTGAAGCGTCATGGTTCCAACATTTAACAGAGGAAACATGACGCAAAGTCTGACTTTGCAAACTTGGAAAAACTGTGAAACTGACACGTCAGGATAAAATACAAAGCTTTGTTTGAGGCTGTGCAGTTTTATTTGAACTTTAAAAGCTGCAAACGTGTCAGCTTGAATTCAGTTTTAGACTTCAGCCCTTCTGATCGACGGTGTTTCTGCACAGCGTCTGGAGCTCACACTGAATTGGTCCTTTAAGTGCGACTTACATGCAAACAGTTGACAGTGAAATGTTAAATATTTCTACTGAGTCCCATCACACCTTTTTCCCCGTCGCTCTTCCAGTTTCACGCTTGGAAACCGTCTCCCGCCGCTTTTACTCGTTTCTTGACGTGATATCCTGAAAAACAGAATCATGAATAATTCTTCTTATTTCTTCACTGTCGATGAAAATGAAGTGAAACTTAAATCTTTGACTCACCTCCGTCTTTGCCTTCCTCCACTCGCCCATCGGACCAGACTTTGTCATGACTGAAAGAAACACGAAGCTCATGCATCAGCCACAAGTCCCAAATCTTTAAATTTGTCCAATTTAATGTGAAGACATCACCGATATTTAATGAAATGTTGGACAGAAACATTTTAAAATGAACTCATTTCAGTTATTCATAGAATATTTCATCAGCACGTCCGTGATGTTGACGTTTGTGTGTCTGTCTAATTTTACGTGATACTTACGCATGAACGTCGCGATCATTGTGAACACGGTCGATGCAACGGTCACGCTCCACAGCAGACACCTGCGGAGTGAAAGCACCAAAACACGACGTCAAACAAACAAATCGAAACTTTTAGCTGAACTGCTGACGTGTTTCCATGGTGATGTTACTCATTTTTATTGTGTTTGTCCAACGTGAATTTTTTACCCTGAGCATAGAGCAGTGAAGATGAAGACGGTGAAGATGAAAAGGAGAAGCGTCTTCATCGTTAACCCTGAAACAGACAGACAAGCGAACGTCAGAGACACTGGGCCAGTTTCGATGTTTAAAATAACAACTTGGCCGATGCTGATGTTTTTTCTTTGTTACTGCAAACTGCATAACGTGGATCTTTTTCAAAGCGTCTCTACATTCGGCTACGCGTAGAATACGCGTCTGTTCTATTTTTGACCCTTGATGCGAGCAGCACGGGTCAATCTACACAAAGCACCTCGAGCTGACAGGAAGTCAGACACAGAAAAAGCAAAGAGAATCTGGTGGATTTTCAAAATAAAATACCCCGTGCAAACTGCTGGTTGCAAAAACAGACAAAAGCAAAACTAAACGATCTCAAACAAACACGAGAGGAGATAAAGAGTGCTGCCGCTCACCTGTGCGCTCAGGTGAGGCCTGGCAGCAGCTGTTGGTGTAGAAAGGCGAGGGAGGCGGGACTTCAGAGAGGCCGCCCAGTGACTGAGTGAACCGCTCCTTTGATTGACAGATCTCAGAACAAATCTCCTCCTGGATGAGCAGCTTCGGGGGCGGGGCCACTTTGTCAGGGGGGGGCGGGATCTCAGTGTGATCTGAAAATTAAAATATTAAATTTAAATTCATGGATTTGAAAAAACGTCTCGCAGCGATGAATCGACCGGCAGACCAACCGTAAGCGAAGCCTCGGCTGTCGTCCAGCTCGGTGCTGTTGAATCCGGACCAGCGTGACTCATCCAGCGTGGTCGGGTCCTCCTGGTTGATCTTGGTTATGTCCTGGTCCATTTCTTGGTCCTGGTCTTGGTCTCGATTCTGGTTTTGGGTCTGTCCTGTCCCAAACACACCTCTGAAGACTTTCTCGTCCAGCCAGGACTGACAGCTCTCCGTCACGTCGCTCAGCAGGCGGACCAGAGAGCTGCGAGGTCGCCGCCTGCGCCGGAAAACCCTGAACGACGGGAAACAAGAAAAGTCCTGACGTTCACGCGCTTCTGTCACCATCTGTTGTTCAGTGTAGCTGTGCAGAGCGAGCTTAGAGGTTATGTAAGAGAACAAAGAAACTCTAATGTTGATGATGGAGGTTTCAATAACAGCGGCGTCTCCTAGCAACCGTGACAGATGACATCACACTCTGGCTCCTGAACGCAGCAGATGTCAGACGTGAGGAATTTACAGCTTTTAAACCTGTTCGACATGCGACGAACCGCTCGCCCTGATTGGCTGCTGAGAATGAGCTCATCGCTATAAAGACAGATTTTTGAGGAGGGTGTGTGTGTGTGTGTGTGTGTGTGTGTTTCCACTCGGGCTTTAAAGAATATGTGTGCTTGTGTATAAATAAAGTTTGTCTCACCTGACCAGGTTCTCCTTGTAGGACACGTTGGTCTTGCAGGGAGTCAGCGACACGTTGCCGTCGTCGTCCCAGGAGAAGCTGTCCTCCGTGACGCTGTAGTATCCGTTGGTGAGGAGACGCGGCGAGCGGCGGCAGGAGCACGGATCACCGCCGTCCACTGACGAGTAACAGACGTACGAGGAGTCAGGGGAGAGGAGCGACACGTCAAGGCTGAGGGAGACACAGACGGGAGGTCAACATGAGGGACGCCAGTGTGAATCCTCCAACACTTCACTTCATGGAAAATGTTAGCATGATGTCTGCAGGCCCAAAACTGAGACTCAGAACCTGAACAAATTATCAGCCATTCATTCATAAAAACAAGTTTATGAAGAGGTGGACGTTCTTACCTCTGACAGCCGTGATTGGCCCGCAGTCTTCGTTTAATTGGCGAACCTGAACAGCAGAAACGAGAAGAGACCAGAGAAGTTAGACCTGAAACATGTCGGTGTTTCTAAATAAAGACGACTTGACTTTTATCAGTCCGAAGAGCCGGAGAACATTCCTGAAGTCCGCCTGGGAAACCACTTGAGTAAACTTACTCGCCTGAACGAGGTGAGCTGAGCCGGCGCTCATAAAAACTCTGTAGGAATGTGACAGACAGGAAGCTTTGTGTTGTTCTCAAGATAAAACGTGTGAGCGTGACGTTGACATGAATTCTTTCAGGTCGTTTGATGTCCACAAATGTCCGTGTACACATCCGTTTGGGAGTTTTAAGACCTTTTAAGAAGATTTTAGTCATAAAATGCATTCAGCAGAGTTAAATGAACAAAGCTGAGTTCAAAATTAAACATAGTCTCTAAATTAATGAGGAAATATCAACATCTGTGACAAGTAATCAGAATCTTTGATTTGAACGCTGTGGTCACATTTCAGTCGGGACCTTAAAAAGTCAAAAAGTTCGACACTAAATGTTGTAAAATTTTCTTGCAATTAGTTAAAAAACTTTCTGAACATCTTTTCACAGTTTGCCTGCAGTTATTCAGTTCAACTTAAGACTCTTAAGACTTTATTCTGCTGTATAAAGTGAGTTCTTCTGCAGCTCATCCAAAATGTGGTGTCCAACAGGGTTCAATCCTGGGTCCTCTGTTATTCTCTATTGACATGCATGGAAACATCAACTGTTGGACTGCTTATATGCAAATTATAGCTTAAAAAAAACAGATTACAGGACTCTAAACTGCCTTTATGTTGCCAAAATTTATTAAATTGGGAAAAATAATTTCCTTATTTTGCTTCATCGACTACATCTGATAGATTCTGAAGAACCAGTGTTTAATTTAAAGGCTCCTAGTTAATGTGTGTTCGAGTTTGATTTGTCATCACTGTCATTTTAATTGAAGAAATCGTGCAGGAATGTTCAAATTAAAGTAAGTTTGTCTCTCTTTGTTTTAATCTAGAATTTCTAGAATTGTTTGTGTTTTTCCAGATTATTAAAACTTCACATTAAATGTTGAAATTCAGGACAGAAAAAAGAAAACAGCTCATCAGCTCAATTTGCAGCTGATCAGAGTGATTTCTGCCTTCAGTGACTCCTCGTCTTCTTTTCGTGTGTTTCCACGCTCAGGACAGTCCAAACATCCTACCAGTGTCTACTTTCACAGACCTCCTGAAGACCTCCGGCTCTGCAGAGAGGACCTCCTCTACAACACTACCAACAGCATGACACATCTGTCCCGCTCTACAACTGTCGCAGCACTTATCTGCACAGCTAAATGACTAAATGTAAATGATGTTAATGCTGAAGATGGTGACGTACTTGTAACAGCTCCGGAGAAGAACAGAGCCATGTTTGTCTGCAGCCGAACGTCTTCTGTCGCAATCTGTGAAAGAAATTTAGGAACAACAACAAAAGCAACAACGCAAGTCAAATATAAAGTTTAATTTAAAATAATGAAAGTTCATTAATTTCCTAAAACAGCTGCTCACTGCAGTTTTTAACAAACAAACAAACAGGAGCGTCTTGAACCTGATCTGATCTCCAGTCAGTTAATCCTGATCAGAGGAGTCGTCCTCTCCAGTCTGAGTCTTCAGGGATTAACAGTCTGAATTAAGTTCATGCAAGCTGAAATAAATCTAATCCAAAGTGATCAGACTGCAGAATGAGCGACACGTGGAGAATCTCACCTTTAAACTCGCTCGGATCTCGTCGTGGTCTTCGGCTCTCACAGTTGTTGTTGTCGTTGCTCCTCTCACATCCTACAGCGACGGCGGCCTGAGAAAGAAATGAAGAGAAAAACATGGGCTGTGACTGTGAGCTCATGTTTCCTGTTAACCCCGTGTCTGCTGAAAGAAACTTGAACTCTGAGGTCACGATTACTGTCAGAGAAATCAGCTGATGGTGAGACATCAGAGAGATTTAAAAAGTTCATGCAGCCATCTTTGAGCTGAACTCAGTGCTGGATCACAGCTCAGAGGCATCAGGAGCCTGCAGGGACAAAATCTGAAAGTTTACAATAATAAGAAGAAAGACTTTTTATCAGTGTCAATGCTTTTTAGGGCTGTAAATAAATATCCGGGAATTTTTAAAGTTGGAAACTTTCAGTGGGAATTAACAAACATCTGACGTCGCAGTTGTTCTGTTGTGGTGAATAAAAGATAAGTGGATGGTTGAAGTGGGTCAGCGTCTGTTGGTGGGCTGCAGACAGAGACTCTCTGTGTTACAGTGAATGCAGGCAGCTGAGGGAGGGGTGGTGGTGTGGGTGGTGGAGGTGGAGGGTTTCCCTTCTCATTGTCCTCTGTTTCAACTGAAAAATGCTCCTTGTGATTTAAAAACAGTCTGAAGCTCGGAAACAACGAACCAAGAATCACTGACCACGTCAGAGTTTGTCTCCTGTAAGTCAAGACTGGGGACGTCACAGAGACTACGTCCAGGTTTTAGACAATCTGCGGGGACGTCACAGAGACTATGTCCAGGTTTTAGACAGTCTGCGGGGACGTCACAGAGACTACGTCCAGGTTTTAGACAGTCTGCGGGGACGTCACAGAGACTACGTCCAGGTTTTCTCGTCTGTCAAAATCTCAAGGACCCATTTGATGGTTTAAAATAAACATTTCGTCTTCACAGCTCAGGAAATATGAAAATAAATAAATAACATAGAGACTTATGACGAAGAAGCAAAGAAACCAGCGCTTTGTGTTCATCGTCAGTCAAACGTGTTTCGACCTTCAAATATTCAGATTAATAATCTAAAGAATGTTTCAGAAAAATCCGACACAACGTGAAGAAATATTCAAAATCCACCTGAACAGAGATTTTTATTATTATCATTTCAGGAATATTTCAAAATAAGAGCCCTGTTCTCTTCGAGGCTCGAATAGGTTTAAACATTTATTTATTTATTAATTTCCCCCCTCTCCTGTGTGTCTCATTGGACTGTTCCTGTGTCTGTGTTTCCCAGCATGCCTTGCAGCAACATGCCGCTGATGGAGCTGCTGATGTTGGAGGAAAAAGCGTAGCAGGAAACACAAGATGGATCAAACCACTTCTCCATCAGCAGCTCCAACATCACACACAGCTTCCTGTTTACACTTTAATATTTAGATTATTAAAATTATATATAAAGTATATTTGTGTGTGTGTGTGTGTGTTTTATTTACAGCTTATACTGTTACATTTATGTTTAAATGCCGTTTTGTTTGAGCTGCTCAGAACTTTCTCATAAATAATAAAATAAAATAAAATAAACGGGTGTTTGTGTGTTTTTATCATCTTTAATATTCAGACGACACTCTGTCATCTTTGTGTCTATTACTAGTTCAACATTCCCTCAATGTTTCCATGATGAAGTCACTCTGTGTGTTATTTCAATTTGAGCTGCACAAAATATAAATGAATAAATCTGTCGTTTGTTAAACCGAAATTAATTAAAATAAAATAATAAAAACATGAATTTTAAATAGATTTTAAAAGAATTCCAGCCACTTAATGAAGTTAAATGTTTGTGTTTGTGTTCAGTTCAAATCCAGACAAAGACAGATGACGTAACGGGACTCACCTCTGACTTTTACTGCAGGATCCTCCGCCGGAAGTGAAGAAAAACTATCTTCCTTTCTAATTTTATTTCTTTGTTTTTTCTTTTTGCCGTAAATCACCGTTTCTTCTTCTTCAGCTGGATAAAAACATTTCAGCTCCTCAGCTGTTACTGAACCTCGCCCACACACCGGAAACACCGCCAGCTGTCAAGTTAAAACATTCAACAACACACATTATTCCGGTTAGGGATTTCAAAGTAAAAGCACGAGCACCAATATTTAAATGAACAATCACATTTTAAGACTTTATACTGTTATACTTAATTTATTCAAGTGTCCAACTTCACAGCAGAAATAAACATGTTTACAGCCTGGTACAAAAAACAGTTTTGGTCTCTATAGCTAATTTCCCCGTTCATGACAACTGTACTGAGGGTGAATTTATATACAACTCACCTGTTCACATTATATTAAGGCTTAAAGTTATGCAGGATTAAGAGCGTGGACGCTTTGATTGACAGGTGGGTGTGGTCACAGGTGGCTTATTAGAGCAACCAGGCTTCATTCAGCTGCTTCAGGTCCTAACACACCATATTAGTACAAATATTATTATGATGTCTTCATCCATGTGTTTAAGTATTTATTGTGTGTATTTGTTGTATTTTTCATGTTTTGTGCTCTCTGTATGAACAATACATCAAAAACTAATAAAAATACAAATATGAATAAATAAAGCAAATGTGCATCATGTCCATCAGTAAATGTCACCGCCTCCATCAGGTCTAAACTCTTCTCTGTAGTTTTTAATTGTTCCTAACTGACGTTCTTCTGTGTCACTTTTATTTTGATGGTTAAAAAAAACAACTTCCTGTGTAAACCTGACTCGCTTTGATGAAATGAGGCGAGAATCATCTCAGAGCTGCCTCATCACAACATTTCACATGAAGTCACACAAACATGTTAAACATGTGAAGTTACAGTGTGACCTCATTAAGTTCAGGAGTTTCTCTGCTGGTGACACCTAGTGAATGACATCTGAGGACAGAAACCTGCATCAGTGTTGATTTTATGATCGTGCACACAGAAAAGTGTTTTTCTCTGTTGTTTTGTGTCAAATAAATTCATATTATTACTCTTTAAAACTCATTTTCACATCTGATTCATTAAACAGCAGACTGCTGCCTTCAGGGACCACTGAGACAGCAAAGAGCAAAATCAAAGTCACCTGTCCACTGCTGTTTTTTTATCATGGAGACTACGTCCAGGTTTTAGACAGTCTGCGGGGACGTCACAGAGATTACGTCCAGGTTTTAGACAGTCTGCGGGGACGTCACAGAGACTACGTCCAGGTTTTAGACAGTCTGCGGGGACGTCACAGAGACTACGTCCAGGTTTTAGACAGTCTGCAGGGACGTCACAGAGACTTAATATTTAACATCATCAAAGATCAACTCACGCAGTAGAAGTCTTTATTATTATTTATTACTAACATTTACACGTTTACATGAGCAGTGAAGAAATCTCAGCAACAAACAGTTGAATCTGTCCCACGAATGACCGCTGTATGTTTCAGGATACACAACTCAGCGGTGACTTCAGTGTAGACAGGACGAACTCCAGACAGGCTTGTATATATTTGATATTTCATGTGTGTTGCCTGTTTGCAGCAGGGATGTGAGGGAAACAATATTTCAGTTCTCTGTGTGTCCTGTACATGTGGGAGGGAGGGAACAAGGACACACCTGAGCAGAGTGGAGCTGTCTGTGTGTGAGAGCAGGAAGAAAGAGGGAGGGCTTATCGAGGGTTTTTAGGTTCCAGCTTTATTAATGAATTTACACAACACAGCATTGCACAATAACATGCAGTTGTCAGCCCTCTGCACTCACACACAGAAGATGTAATAACAGATATTCAAATGTGTGAAACAGACAACAGACTCAGCGTGTCTGACTTCCTCCATGTACAGAGACAAAAGGACTGATCATCAGTCATAAAAGTTCACATCAAGAACATTTCAAATCAGTTTAAAAGAGGTAAATATATCAATTAAACCTGATTATAACAAACGACAGAACAACCAATGAATCCTTCATCGTGGTGACGCCCCCTCACAAATATTACAGGTGTGTTACCTGGGGACTGGGAACAGCTTCTGACTGGTTGAGAAGGAAGTCCCTTTCCTTAAGATGGACCATTGCACAGTCTTATACACTGGTCTGATATCATGAGAGCACAGTCAGAGCAGAGTCCTCTCCTGTGGGCTCTCACTACAACCCTCCCGGACTCCCCACCTCCTCCGACCTGTGCTGGCAAGAGGTCTGGAAGGAAGGAGGAAACCAACCAGCCTCCTCATAGAGTCCCGTTAACTTCACTTCCTGGACAAAGTCTTGCAGGCTTCCTCGAGCTCTTTGTCCTGATCCTGGCCTCTTTTTTGTTTGCACTGCTCTGCATGTGATGTGGTTTGAAGAATTTCCTGTTTCACCTGTCACTTTGAATTTTATTTGAACATTTCCAGACATAACTGAATGAGGTCTGCACTGATCAATGTATGTGTGTGCTGTAGTTACACAGCGATGGCGTCCCAGGTGGCAGACCGGTAAAAGCCTTCTTCATGTTTTGGAGCGTCTTCACTTTCTGCAGCATCGCTTCATTTCTTTCTCAGTTTCCTGTTTGGGTTTCAGCTCCTGGAAGTGATGACACATGTGACGGTCTGCACAGCTTTGCTCTGAACCGTGCTCCAGCATTCTTTAGCAGCTGGTTCTCATGGGCGGTTACACTGAAGAACGCCTCAGTAAAAATGTACTCCTGTTACTCTGAAGGCACAGAAGAGACATCTGTCACGATATTTGTGCTGAAACAAACACAAAGCTGCTGACTGACGTTCCAGTAAAGCGTATTCTCTGTCTGAACAGTTGCATAGCTGAAGTCACAGCTACGCCTGATGTCTTTCATTTCACGCTGTCAACACAAACTTCAAATTTGGGGCGGCCGTGGCTCAGTAGCCCAAGGTTGGCGGTTCGATCCCGCTCGCTGCTCAAAAAAAAGATTGCCCGGCCGAGGTGCCCTTGAGCAAGGCACCGTGTCTTCCCCCCATCATCTGCTCCCTGGGCACTGTGAGTTGATGCCCACCACTCCAGTGAATCTGGCATCTGTCAATTTGAGTGTGTGTGTTCCAACGGGTGCAGCCTGGATGGGTTAAATGCAGAAGTAATTTCATGTTGGCGTGGTCAATAAAGTTTCTAAAATTAAAATAAATAAATAAATAAAAATGAATCCTGAGACTCCTGTAGACTCCGGCAGTATAACTCATATCACTGCTGCGACCAAAACTGACTGAATAAACCGTTAAGAAGAAGAAAAACTTCACATATATTTTATGACACACTAATAAAGCTAACAGCTGTACTTTGAATCAAACGAGACAAAAAACAGGAATAATGTTCTTTATTAGGCAGTGACTTTATATTGATATATTTACACTCTTTATTTCTCTTTAGATTTCCCCCCTTTGTTTTTACATCTCTTTATTCTTGTATATATTTGATATTTCATGTGTGTTGCTTGTTTGTAGGGATGTGAGGGAAACAATATTTCAGTTCTCTGTGTGTCCTGTACATGTGAGTGTTGACAATAAAGTCGACCTGGACAACACAGATTATACCTAATGAGTCAAATACTCAATAATGCTGCATTGAAGCCAAAATATACTTTACCTACACACTCTGATATCAGATTATACTCTGATCAGCAAACAGGAGATCCTAATACCCAGGATTAGACAGCATCTTACAAGAACACGAGTCTGATTAGAGAAATCAAATATAATGCTACTATCCTTAATAACAGGCGATGCTGTCATTACGCTTTACATTTAAACTACAATAAACAGTAGGCTGACAGCTTGATTAGACAACCCTGGCTGTAATCAGACAAATATGATCCCATATTATATCGCACATTCATCAGCTGGACTAATAATTAATAAACTGATAATGATTTGTGTCCAAATGTTCAAAAGTGAATCAAAATCTATGCGATGAAGGAAGGTCCTTGCTCTTCACCTCATGCAGTGGAAGAAAACAACAACTGCTCTAAACACATCAATGCAAATATTTCACAAACAGCGCCACTAAAGGAACAGACACAGAAGGACAAGGCGTCAAGTCCCGCCCATAATGTTTGATTGACAGTCATGCAGTGAAGAAATGTCACAACAATCATGAAGACAAAATGAGCTGAAGGTTCAAACACGAATTTAACCTGAAATGACTTCTGTCTGTTCACTTTACACAACTCTGCAGATGTTAGTCAAAGAAAATTCCCAGGAAACCGAGAGTCCAGCATGAGAGGCTGGTGAGCGTAGGTCTGGACTCTGTGGAGGAGAGTCATGGTTTCAAGAGAGCAGCTGTGAAGGACAGAATACGACACTGTGATCAGGTACACTCCAACTCTGGAGGACTGAGGACTGGGGCAGAATATGGACATTGTTGTGCCAAAATGTGTAACTGTTATTGTCACAATATAACATCAAGATTTGTTATGCGTCCAAATAAACATTCATTTGAGCTCTCTGCCCTGCTGATATTCATGTATGTGACTGCTACACACACAGCTCTCCACCTCTCCACTCCACCTCCCAGTAACAACGTCCAGTCAGACTCTCTGTGCTCAGGACCTGACAGCGTGAAGTGAATCTCATCTGGGTGACTAGAATAAGACAGTTCTTTGTCTCATTAATGTCACTTTTTGCTCCCCTCAGATAATAACAACGTGTGTTTGCTGTGTTTGGATCCAGTGTTGAGTTCATGAATATTTTAAGAATCCAGCTCTGCTCTTTGGCTCTGGTTGTGACAGTAAAACATCAACTTCAGTCTCACTGTCAGTGAGATGTTTGTCATTGGTCCCTCAGGGTGTCCTGTAGTTTATCTTTGAGCTCCTGACACAGCAGCTGTCACATCCTCAAGTACCTCGGACGGATATTGATGCTGGATGAGTCTGGCAGATTGGCTGGTCTACGTGACAGTGAGAGTAGTTCTGTAGAAACTTCGTTGTGGTCCTCTGTGTGGCGAGAGCTGCTCCAGCTCAGCGTCTTTCTTCTTCAGCTCAGTGATCTCCTGCTCAGCTTCTCCTGAAGCTCTTTGACTCAAACTCACTTCAGTTTCCTGCTGGGATCTGACCTGCTGCTTCACATCAGACCTTCTTTTCTCCATGAGGCGGATCAGCTCAGTGAAGATCTTGCCATGTCCTCCTGCTTTATCAATAGAGCATTTGATATTCACCTCCTGTTGGAGCTCCTTCATGCATCTTTCTCTCTGTCCTGGATTCTCTGCTGGATGTTTTGTCTGACTCACCTCGAGCTCTCTCTGCCTCTCAGTCTCTTTCTGCTGCAGCTGAGACTGTGTGTGGCCTTTATGTTCATCCACAGGGCAGAGATAACAGATACACTGCTGATCAGTGCGACAAAACATCTTCATCACCTCATCATGACGAGCAGATGTTCTCCTGGAGCTTCTTGGAGGGCTCCACCAGCTTGTGTTTACAAAATAACTCCTGATGAGGCTGGAGGTGTTTCACAGTAAGAGGCCAGACAGACCAGGCGAGACTTGAAGGCTTTGTTTCCCAGTGCAGAAATGCGACCATCATGGGTCCAGCATAGCAGTGATCATCAGGAGAACGCTTGGAGTCCAGTCTTCTTCAGTTCCTCCACTAAAGCTGCTAACATGCAATTGTTTTTACCTGCCAGGACAGGCCTCGATTAGTGAAGGTCTGCTTACACTGGCGGGGGCAGCTGGATTTATTCTCATTCTCTCTCCATCCCAGAAGTTTTGAATACAGTTCATGCAGTAGCGCTGTGTCCACAGGGAATAGTCACGGATCATGCAGATCCAGACGGTCGAGGAACAGAGAAGGTTTCCGGTTCAGTTTATTTCCTTGTTGTGCCATTTCTCCTCTCTGTGATAGTGACTGTCTGAGTTTCACTTTCTCAGAAATGAAACTAGTCTGAGCTCTGATCTAAACAACATGCGGCCTGTCAGCTGACACGTCACCACATGTTGGTTCCACCCATCTTCACACTGGAGATCTGAGGGGGTGGGAACAAGGAAACACCTGAGCAGAGTGGAGCTGGCTGTGTGTGAGAGCAGGAAGAAGAGGGAGGGCTTATCGAGAGCCGACTCATTCCAGGAAGAGGAGCAGAGCTGTGGGTGTGAGCCTCAGTTCAAACCTGCTGCACGTTGAAAACATTCATATTCAGACATTCCACATATGACACAATCATGTCACATCATGTCAGGTTGTTCACCTGTAACACTGATGCTGCATTCAGGTCACATGGGAAAGATGGGAGAGAAGAGTTTCCCTCTTTACAAATATGATTCCCATCAGCTGTCAGGCTGTAAAGAATATTTGTGAGATTTGAGGCTGGAGGTTCAAACTTTACACGTTCATGTCGTACAAACACATTAAAAATGTTCGTCATCCACTTCAGGAATTTAAATGTTCAAATAAAACATTTCAAGTTTTTTCCATCAAAATTTATTTTCATACATAAAATATGATGCCAAACATTCATAAAAAATTAATCTGAGAAATAAATAAGTGACATTCAGGACAAAGAAAGCTCCGACATCCGGAGACACGGTCAGTTCACGTGCAGCGTCACAGCGTGGACGTGGACTCAGGCGAAGGACCCGGCGGCCGGCTCGGGGATGTTGGTGGCGTGCATGTCTCGTGTCATGTTGGACTTCTCTTTGAGTTTGGCCTGCAGCAGCGTGTGCTCGACCACGCCGATCCTCACGTCCATCTGCACGACCTCCTGCTTCAGCTTCGTCAAACTCTGCTTGATCTTCACCACCGGAGCTGAAGGACCACCACACACACAGAGACACAGGTCAGTGACAGACAGACAGACAGGTCAGTGACAGACAGACAGACAGGTCAGTGACAGACAGACAGACAGGTCAGTGACAGACAGACAGACAGACAGGTCAGTGACAGACAGACAGACGTCAGTTTCACCTCCATCAGACATGCTGCTGCCTTTCTCCTCCATCTCCTGCTTCACCTTCTCCAGCTCCTCGCTGATCTGAATCACAGAAGTTCACAAACTGTTAACAATCACGTCATTGGAGCTCAGTCATCAGATATCTTTAGATATTATACAGACATATATTAAACACACTTCCGTCAGCAGGAGCTTCAGGAAGTGTGATGTGTTCACTGACCTCTGCCAGGACTCTGGTCCTCTCCGTCACTCCTCCACTGGCCTGCTGGTAGCGCTCCTTCGCCTGGTGGAGAACAACATTTAGTCCTGAAACCTGTCGGGTAAGCTCGCCCGTCAGTGTTTTCTTTTAGTTTTGAGCTGCCGGTGTGACTTCAGTGTTTACCTCGCTGAGTTTGGCCTGAGCGCCGCGGTAGTCCTGGATCAGATGCTCCAGCTGGTTGTTGATGTATTTCTCTCTGCTGCTCACCTTCTCCAGAGTCTTCCCGATGTCCTCCTGCAGTTTGTCCAGGTAGCTCTGCAGAGACCGGAGACAAGACAAAGAGCTGATTCCAAGGAACTGAGACGGGTCTCTGAGACGGGTCTCTGATCAGGAGACTCCTCAGGATCCTTCAGGAGGAGCCAGAGAACGTTAGGAGAGGGACTGTGTCGTGATGATCACGTGTGTCCATCTTGCCAGGATGTTTTTGTTTTAATGTGATTATCTTCATAAAGACAGTAACTGAGGATGTCAGCTGTAAATAAAGAACAGCCTCATATATTCTCCTCTGACGTGGAGTCAAAGTAGAAAATAGCATGAAGGAAAAGATTTAAGCAAAGTGTGAATCTGCGTAATCAACCAACCAACCAATCAATCAATCAATCAGTCAGTCACTGCACTGTGAGCCACAGAGGAGCTCAGATCTCCTCAAACTGATCGAGTAAAGTGAATAAAAATCTGACAGAGATTCAGAGGAATCATAACAACCAGCAGGTGGAGACACACACACACACACACACACACACACACACACACACACACACACGCACGCACGCACACACACACACGCACACACATCACTGCTGTTGGCGCTGAACCAGGTCAGTGAACGCACCTTGGCCTCTCTGAGCGACGACTTGATGCCGTCTCTGTGTTGATGCATCTGGTCCACGTGGATCCTCCAGTCCTGCAGACGGACACACAGACCGGGTTCAGGAGAGGAGATACATGAAGGAGGTCTGCTGCTGTCCACGCACACACAGCCTCAGAGAGCACCACCTGCTCACACTTCAAATCAAACTTTATTCATCCACTGAGCTGGACGTGTGACGCGCTCACATTTGCTGCTGCTAATGCTGCTAACAGACAACCTGTAAGTCTGAAGCAGCCTCTATGGACATAATGCAGAGGACGCTGACGGAGGAAGCTAAGAAGAAGAGACCGACTTTTAGTTTAGCTCGGACACCTGCAGCCTGTCAGGTGAAGGTGGTGCTCAGGTGTACCTTGTTGTCCGTCCTGATGGTCACTTTGAGTTGAGGCAGGACTCGCTCCACCTCCAGGTTCCACTCTGCTGCATCGACCGTCGACTCCAGGATCTCGTCCGGTTTGGAGGACGGTTCTGCTTCCTGTCGGAGAAGTGACGAGGCGATCCGGTTAAAGTCTCCCAGAATTCACACTTACAGCCGACTGAAGGCTAAGAGCGATTTGAGCGTCTTTGAACGCATCATGTAAACTCACAGTGTGCGTGGTTCGTAACTTGAGAGCCTCCAGGTCCATGACGTTCTCCTCCTCCTCGTCGGGCTCCTCCTGACATCACACAGAAAACATGAATGAACGTCACAGATTTTCATCTTCTTTATAAACTGAAACAGTTTTTATTTATGTTGATGTTCGTCAGAAACATTAATTAATTAAACATCCTCGTTTTGTCTCATTGAGCTCGTAAAGGTACCAAACCTCTGTCAGCTCGAGGTCAAACTGTCTGAAATATTCTCACGCCTGATTTAATGTGAAGAAAAAAATCTGACCGCTCGTTTCTATCAGCTTCATCTCCTCGTTAACTCATCGTTAAACAAACCTCATTCAAACAGAACAAACAAAATCAGAACATCTTGGTCTCCGTCTAAAAACACCCAACGCGTTGTCTCTGGTTTTGCTCTGGTGGTTTGGAGGCTGCAGAGAGCAGCTGCAGTTCCCCGGCACAAACTAAAGAAAACATTTAAAACAGCAGGATTTTATCTGGAAGGAGGCACACGAGGTTTTTACCTCGGCGTCTTCTTTAATGTGTTTTATTTTGATCTAAATAAACCTTTACGGAGAGTCAGACCAAAATCTGTGACGCCGATCAGTAAACTCAGCTCGACTCGCTGCAAACACGGTCATGTGACTCAACAGATGTTGCCAACGCTTGTGATTGTTGTGTGACACGGGCTGGTTCAGCTGGTTCAGCTGGACTTAAACGCTGGGACACCTACGATCATCTCCTCCTCTACTTTGCTGAGCGTGAGCTCTGCGTTGTCCTCGACCACGGACTCTTCTTCTGTGGTTTCTGTTGGGTAGTTCGGTCTGGAGGAGAGAGCAAAGACAAAGGACAGGAAGTGAAAACACTTTGACACGATCAGATTCATCCTGGATGAAACTTGGTTTGGATGCTCTGTACCTCTTAAAGGAGAAGCCCCTCCTCTTCAGAGCCTCTTCAGCCAGTCGGTCCAACACGAAGCAGACGTGTTCACCCGAACCGGATTTCAGTTTGGAGGGCGGGAAGTCCACTTTAACCCCCTGACAGACACAGCAGGGAGTGTCACACATCCGTTCACAATAACAGACACACACTGACGGTTAAACGTCACTCACGAACGCCCTGAGCTCGGCCAGGATGTTGGACACGGTGGCGTTGGGTTCGTCGTACTCCTGAGGCTCCGTGAACGGCCTGCCCGCCATGTTGATGAGCCACGCCGCGATGATGGTGAACATGTAGAACTGCTCGCCCGAGTTAAACGGCAGATATGGACTGGAGACGAAGTAATGTCTGATGGGACAGAGAGGAGACGGTCAGGAGGGAGACTCATAACTCACTCTGAGTCATATTCATGGATCAGTTTGGATTTCACTATCAAAGATATTCCAAACAAAACTTATTATCACCCTCCACCACAAAGTTTCTTACAGCCCTGTACTCAGAGTTCACGTCACTCTGTCTGATCTGATGGGTTCTGTTCTGAGATCTCCACGGGTCACTTCAGAACCAGAACTTTGTCTGGGTGCTTTTGGAGATTTGCTGTAACGACCCACGACCTCTGACAGAGACCCAGGCGTCACACCAGGACCCAGAAGGTTCTGAAGTATTAACGTGACCGCCATGATAAGAGCTCTAACTGTGAAGGAAAGGAGCTTCAGTGCTTCCTTTATTATCTCCTTCAGCATAGGATACACCGACCATCCTTTAGGAAAGGAAAGGAGGTGATGCGTTCCCAACAGTGTGACGCAGACCGTCCTGCAGATCATCATGAAGTCACCGGCGCTGATTAATCATGAAGTCACATTTCCTGCCTGAAACAACACGGTCAGAGCGCGCGGGGAGTATCTAGGAAGTATCTCAGATGAGCGTTTTGTAGTCCATCTTCTGGACTTTGTAGTTTTACCACAGATCACGTCAATAACATTCACCGTCACTTCATGACGTAGTCTAGTGTGAGAGCAGTCATCTCCTAACTCCTTATCACCTCTCCTCCACATCTTTCCTTATGACCTCATGACATTTACCATAGAGGTCAAGGAAAAGTGGTTAGGAAAAGTGGTTAGGAAAGGACTTATGAGCTGATATTTTACCACACACTGCACAGTTCTTTGGTAGTCTTCAGATTTCAGGACATACACAGACAAAGCGTTTGTAACAGGGAGGGAATCGAACCCCCGAACATCAGATCGGTTCCACCTCCTGAGCAGTACAGTTATCAGAACCACACATCAGTTTTCATGATAAAATCGTGACGTCGACACCTGTGGTTACCTGGACAGGTTTTTCATGTTGTGTTTGTGCAGAACCTCCTCCTCATAGTTTAACACCTTCAGCTTCTCCAGCAGACACTCCATCACCACGAACACCTGGTGAGCCGCTCCGGGGCCGCGCTCCTCTTCGTCCGCTCGTCTGCCGCCGTCGTCCGCCATCCGGAGAGTTTTATCGGCTGACAGCCACACCGCTCGGTGCTAGCCTGCTAGCCGCGAGCCTGGTTTGTTTGGCTTCCGGTCTGTTGTCAGGCAACCGAACGCTCGCGTTAGCCCGCTAGGTGGCTAGCGTTAGCCCGCTAGGAAGCCAGACTTCAGACTCGTCGTTGACCAAGCTCGAAGTTATCGTCGGTTTAAATTATATAAACTTTTCATCAGACATGACGTCATGGCATTTTACAGCACTCTAATCATCTAAAAGCGACTAGCCGTTAGCACTGTGAGCTAACTCTCGTCTTCACTTCCTGTTGTGACCTTTCGAAATAAAAGTCCTTCCTGTGTGGCAGTGTCGCTGTCAAAGCTTTCAAATTAAAAGCCCCCTCATTATGTTACATTTTCAAATAGGTTTCTAAATCTATTTAAATTTTACATTAACTTAGACATGTTGATATTATAGAGCAGGGTTCAGCCCACGGACCCTCACTGGATGAACAGAGACTACCATATGTTATATATGTTAAGCCAAGTCTGTAATACCTTTTATATTTACTACATTCATCTTTTATTTCACCTTATTAACTGTGACAAGTGTATCCATTCTGCTTCACTTCATCAGCCTGTGAGGAGCGTCAACTTAGTGATTTATGTTCATGTCACAGAACTGCTGCGTTCTTTCTTTTCCCATCATGTTATGTTAGTATCACATATAATTTTTCTTATATTTTTTAATTCTCAGAAATTATTTTGACAAAAATTGGCGGACCTCCTAGGGGGTCACGGACCCCCAGTTGAAGACCCCTGTTATAGAATATAATGAATTGTTCAACTCAGCCTGCAGCAGCTGAAACACTTTACTGCACAATAATAAGTGCTTTTACTTTGAAATCTTCAGTGCATTTT
Source organism: Protonibea diacanthus (assembly GCA_028641955.1). Lineage (NCBI taxonomy): Eukaryota > Metazoa > Chordata > Actinopteri > Sciaenidae > Protonibea > Protonibea diacanthus. The sequence continues at coordinate 24,299,444 of CM053988.1, forward strand.
GCTGATAACACTTACACACTTCACTACGTTTGAACGCAGGATTAGCATTTTTCACAGTGTGGTATGAGTACTTTGTGTGTGTGTGTGTGTGTGTGTGTGTGTGTGTGTGTGTGTGTGTGTGTGTGTGTGTGTGTGTGTGTGTGAATCAGTGAATAATTCATATCTCCACCCACCCCCGTGGTGCAGCAGGCAGTGAAGGGAGGGGGTGTGTTTGTTTAATCTGCATGCTGCTCCCTGCCTGTCTGTGAGCACACAGGTGGAGCTCCCTGGTGACTGCGTTTGATTGACAGGCCTGCCGACTGCCTGCTGCATCTCTGATGACGCTCAGCGAGCCGCAGAGCTGCTTCATCGACAGCATCGACTCAGACTCAGAGCTGAACCGACAAATGTGATCACAGAAAACAACAACAGCAGCATGGAGGTGTGACTCAAACATACTCAAGAAATATTCTGACGTTTGGAGGAACGGGTTTGTTTGCATCTTCCCCGGGTCACATGTCCAGGACAAAGACTGACAGGACTGTCCTAAAACCTGGACCTAGTCTCTGTGACGTCCCCGCAGACTGTCTAAAACTGGACGTAGTCTCCGTGATGTCCCCGCAGACTGTCTAAAACCTGGATGTAGTCTCTGTGACGTCCCCCACTAAAACCTGAAACTAATGAAAACAGAGTTATGACCATTATATTCTGTAAATAGAGCCTCTGGACCTTTAATGTTATTTTGTTGGTTCCACTGAAAATCATGTTACCATCACGCCCAGCCTGTTCTCACTGCAGCCCGTGCTGCAGATGAATCCTTTCACATCACAGCGAGCTGTTTGTTTCATTGTTAATATGAACACTATCACCTCATTGTCAACCAGCACACAGACAGCCGTGCTGTCCGTTAACGAGTGCCGCAGCAGCAGTTAATGAATCTCCTCCAGACGCCTACAAATCAAACCCAGACCTCAGCGCGTCTTTACACAACCTGTGGAAAGAGGAAAGTCGGCTTTGTCTCTGCTCTGGTGTGATTACGGGCTCGGTGCAGCCAGACAGCGTGTCAGCCTGTGGCCTGGCCTCCTTTTTCTTGGCTTGCCAGCGTTCGATGGAGAAGTAATTGGGAGGAGAGGCAGAGGTGGATCCATGGCTTAACCTGAGCGAGGCGGTAATGAGTGCTGAGGCTGCCGGGAGGCCTTGCCTGAGGGCCAGCAGCAAGCTTATCAGCCCGCTCGGCGTCATTCAGAAAGTCTATTTATGCCTTTTTGCTCAAAAATAACCGTTATCTGAGAGTCATTATTTCACTGGATATTTTCTAAAAGGGGTGATAGGTGACATTTTTACTGTTCGGCAGCATTAAATGACCGTGTGGGAGTGGATGTGGCTGTCAGAGTAATGAGGAGGAGATCTCTGTGAGGTATCTCCACCTATCACATCATACATATGTTATGTCAAATAGCAAATCTGACCTAAGAGGCAGACTTTGTTTACTTTGAGTTGTACGCATCATATTTTCTGGAGAAAATGTTTTCTGGTTTTCCCTCTGATGTCCTCCGGCTGCTCCGCCTGTAGACGTTTCATGCTGTATGTTAATGCAATGAAGAGGATTCAGAAGTCGAGGAAGGGTTTATTGAGCTGAAGAACATGCTCGTCTGTCAGAGGCGTTGTTGTAGTTCTGACTGCTGGCTGGTAGAGGTCAGTAAAGGTCAAACATTACTTCTAGCTCTTCCACAGAAGCAGGATGTGGTGCTGCTAATAGTTACTGTTATGTGAGCACAGATGTGAGCCTCATTAGTATTCCACTTCCTCCTCCTCCGCCGCCGTGGTGTCAGCGCTCGTTTCCCTAACAGAAGGTGTCACTGCTTTCAGGCGCTGGATTTGTCACTTTGGAAAGAAAACACTCTCTTTTTCACGGCTTGATGAGTCATTATGTTTCCCGAAAACCGACTGACAGGCGGAGCGATTACATCCCACACAGAGCTCCATTCACACACACATGCATCGGCAGGATTTCTACGTTCCTGCGGTTCACAGGTCGGGAGATGATGAGTGCGAGTGTGTCGATCCAGAGTTTGAATTTTAGAATAATAATCCAGTGTGAGGAAACCAAGAGTGTCTCTGTCCACCTGTCCTCTGTCCTCAGTGTCTGTCCAGCACTGACACAAAGTGTCTTCAGTGTGTTCAGGTGTTCTTCATGGTTTGATCCAGTCTGAGTGACTGTGAGGGCTGCTGCAGTCATCTCTGTCCGGGCCTCCGATCACTGTACAGAACCAGAACCACAGAACTTCATTCAGACTGGATCAGATTTTATTCACAATATATTTGCTGCTTTTCCTTCTGATGTCCTCTGACTGCTCAGCTTCAACACTCTGTGGTTTACAGAGTTTATGATGTAAACATTGATCAGCAGTGAAGCGCTAACTGTGTTAGCTCGGTCAGCCGTGTAGCTAACTGAACTGACTCAGCCCGGCAAGAAAACCACCTCGATAGGCTGCTGTGTTCACTGTTAGACTGGACACTGCTGGTTCAGAGGTTCTGTTACTGTGTTCACTGTTAGACTGGACACTGCTGGTTCAGAGGTTCTGTTCATCATATAATGACAAAGACGATGAATCATGTTGAAGAAAATCAAGTTTTGTTTCTTGTCTATTAAATAAGAAACTAGCTAGCTAGCTTTCTTCAAGCTAGCTAGCTTCACTTACCTTTGACTCACCTGTTCTTTGCTCCCTCGATGGTCGGCTGTGTTGAAATCGTTGAAGTTGAAATCGGAGAAATTCGACGGAAATTCACAACGAGACGCACGCAACGGACAGGTTTGACGGTTTTGTTTGGTTTTTGAGTTTCAGTTTTAGTTTTGTGTTTGAGTGTTTGCGTACCTCAGGTTGAGCCGAGGTTTGATCCCACGTCACTGCGTTGACGGTCGGCGTCCTTCCCCACTGGACCATCTTCAGTACTGATGAAGAAGAAGAACCAGGATCAGACTGAGGGGAGGAATCATGCTGAAGATTCTCCTCCATCAGTCCTGATAGAGCTGCTGAAGAACATTTCTGTTCTTCACTTTGTTTGTCTCATCATGTAGAAGGAAAACCACGTCTCCATGTCCTTTTGGTTCAGATGGTCAGAGGTCAGTGCTCCAGATGTCCTCCTGGATGTTTGTGGTCCAGTGGTAAAAGACTTTGCCACTGAGCTTCTTTTAGAGCCAGAAGTTGTGGGTTCAAACCCCGCTAAGAGCAGATTGTTGAAATGTGTGGAGGTTCAAGAAGGGCATGTAGGATAAGGAAGAACCTGACCCGTGATGGCAGGAGCCAAACCCGGCAAGAAAACCACCTCCCCAGAAAACATCCATCCCAGCATCCATCTGGACAGATCTGAGTTTCCTGATGAACGTTTAGCTTTATCCTCCTATGAATCGTCTCTGGCATCACCTGGTCTAGTGGTCAGTGCTCCTGATATCCCTCTAGATGTTTGTGGTCCAGTGGTTTAACATCTTGCCACTGAGCCTCTTTTAGATCCAGAAGTTGTGGGTTCAAACCCCGCTAAGAGCAGCACTCTGTAGAAGGTGACGAAGATGCAGACGCTCACAGGTGATCTAAAGCTGCTGATGAGACCCTGAACTGACTCCAGGAGCCAAGAAAACCACCTCAGTAGGCGACTGGATTCACTGTTAGACCGGACACTGCTGGTTCAGAGGTTCTGTTCGGTCCGGTCATATGGAGTGGAAACTGTGCAGGATCTTTGACCACCAGGATGAATCTGTCTATGTTTTAACACAAAACATGCACCAACCGTCCAGTTATATGAATTATCTCTCATATCTCTCTCTCTCTCTATATATATATCACCAAATAGCTGTCAGTGTCCGAAGGTTCTTTGGAAAGCACACTAACTGACATGGCTGATAAACGAGGTGAAAAAGGAAGATTGATGAGGCGGAGGATGAAGAACAAACAACTTATACTGATAACGTTTATCAGCCAGAGGCAGCGAGGAGGCAAAAAAACATTTATCTGCTTCATGAAAAGTGATGCTCATGAATGCATCGTCTGTAAGGTCTGTATGTTAAATGTTTTCAAAAATGAAATGGAAGATGCAGACGGATGAAACACGTCCACCTGCTGCCTCTGTGTTCAGGCCAAATGGATGTAAAACAACAAAACTTGCCTTTATTGTCACTCTGTGCTTTAAACGGTTCATCTGTTCATTTATCTTCCATCCTGTTGGGAAAGCTGTTGTTAGAGCTGAATGAAGTCATTAAAACCGTCCAATCAGTGAGAAAATGCACAACTTTATAATGTTGCTTTGGTAGAGAAGAGGAAGTGACGTGAACCAAACTTAGTCGACTTGAGTTCAGTCCAGTTGATTCTTTGAAACCTTCCTGAAACTCTGTACTGTCAATGTGATGAGCACCAAGTGATGTCACCCGAGTCAGTGTTGTTTGGGTTTGAAAAACAACCAAATTGTCTAAAACCTGGACGTAGTCTCCGTGACGTCCCCGCAGACTGTCTAAAACCTGGACGTAGTCTCCGTGACGTCCCCGCAGACTGTCTAAAACCTGGACATGGTCTCCGTGACGTCCCCGCAGACTGTCTAAAACCTGGACATAGTCTCCGTGACGCCCCCGCAGACTGTCTAAAACCTGGACGTAGTCTCCGTGACGTCCCTGCAGACTGTCTAAAACCTGGACGTAGTCTCTAAGACCTGTCCAATCAGAGACGGAGCTGTTCTGGCCTCTCACACAACTGCTGAATGTTGTGGTTGTGGCACCAGGAAGAATCAAACATAGAATAAAAAAGTGTACTTTAAAAGAAACTCGCTGTTGGAGATGGAGATGTATTCAGGTCACACTCACGTTGTTGGTATAATTTCTGGGAGGCACGGTTGGTTGGACGCTGCATGTTTTTCAGACTCTTTTGTTTGGTGATCGCTCTTCTTCTGCGGTCTTGTAGCTGTCACAGCGGACAAAGAAGAAACAGCACAAGACCTCCAACGAGCTGCAGTCTTGGCCTCTATGCAAATAAGAAGACGTTTCCTGGATTGTACCTGCTGTTCAGGTAATAAATCAATTAAAACAGAACAGAGCACTGAATCCAGAGCAGCTCTCCAGATTCACTGCTGCTTCGTGTGATTCGTCTAAATATGTCGAGGTGCTGATGCAGGTAACGCTGCCGGGAGAGCAGATTTGACAAGTCAATCCCAAAGCAACAGAGGAAACATCTGCATGGAAGAAGAAGAAGAAGAAGAAGAAGAAGAAAAAGAGGAGTGTTAATGGAGCCGTGGATCAGCAGACAGCGCTCCTCTCTTCCTTCTCTGCACTGGAATCACCCAAGGCCATTTCTCTTCAACAGATTGCTTGAAGAGCTCAATTGTGCTCAGCTAATGCATAACAAACAGATGGAGCTGAACACAATCACTCCAGAGCGCCGTCTCTATCTCTCTCTCTGCCTCGCTCTTATAAACGCCGGAATAAATCAAAATTATGTTTTTTGGCGGCGTCAGTGCTGCGATGCAGCTCAAGAAGTCTGCAAAGCAACACAGAGACGTTATCACAGATAACAGAATCACAGATCTGCCCCAACGAGGGGGGGGGAGGTTAATTAACGTCATTTTCCTCTCAGGCTTTGATGGGTATGGTTGCCGTGACAACCCGGTAACGGTGAAGAGGTGTCATCTGTCTAAGTTCGGGTGGAGGTTATAAAAAGCAGCAGCTGAAATTAGACGAAGCGGCTGACACCCTGCCGAGAGAAAACATCACCAGCTTCACCTCCATCACATTTAACCGCCGTTCAGCCCCAAACTCAAACTCAACTTACCGGACGGTTCAGGAATCAAACCTGTGTCCTCTCCGACAACAACAGAGGTGGAGTGTAACATGCAACATCAACCAGGTCACCAACAGCAGACACAGCAGCAGCTAATATTACTGACTAGTCCAACCTCCTCTTCTTCTTCTTCTTCCTCTTCTTCCCGGTGGTACAAACACTCCCCCGGTGCTCTGAGCTCACAGTCCGGGCAGCCTGGCTAACAAACTGAGCTAACATAAGCTAGCAGCAGCTAACAGACTGAGCTAACATAAGCTAGCAGCAGCTAACAGACTGAGCTAACATAAGCTAGCAGCAGCTAACAGACTGAGCTAACATTAGGGTACTGTTGTTGTGTTATACTCAAGAACACATTTGAGGTACTCGTTCTTTAATATTTCTATTTAATTCTACTTTCTTCTTCTACTCCACGACATTTGTCTGACAGCTTCAGTAGGTAATAAATAAAGTCTTCTTGGATTAGCATCATCACATCAGGTTTACTTTCAGGATAAAGCTCTGGATTCGTCTGTGCCGCACAGCGCCTTCTATCAGCTTCATAGAGTTTATGTTGCAGCTGGTTGGTTTGATTGGACTCTTTGAGGAAATAAGGGCCAATAAATTCACACTTGACAAACTGCTGCTGAGACCTCCGGCCACACAGAGAGAGAGCCGAACTGTAAATTCCCTCCAGAGCGAAGCTGCAATGATTGGCATTTCATTTAGACGCCGACGCCAGCGGAGAAGAATCCGCAGGACTGTGCTGACTCAGTTGAGCGATCGTGTTTTGCTGCAGCCGACATCAAGTTAGTGATTTAATTTGAGCCGCGGATAGATGAGATCAGTGGAAGACAGCGACGGAGAGGAGACGATCGGAGCCTCGGCCACCGCTGGTGTTAGATGTTTGTGATAAAAGCTCACGTCTGTGCAGAGATAACCAGAGATCTAATTATTATTATTAGAATTACACTTATAGTAATTATAATAAGAATCACTAGTCAGTAATATTAGCTGCTGCTGTGTCTGCTGCTGGTGACCTGGTTGATGTTTGGCTGTTAGCAAAGCTGTTGACTCGCTAGTTTCTGATCAGAAGTAATGTAATCAGAGTAAATACTCGAGTACAGCTGAACATAGTTACACAGAGGGATTACACTCTGACACAGTAATCAGTAGAAATGTCAGTTTGTAGATAATGTGTGTGTGTGTGTGTGTTTTCATTCAGCACTCCGGTTCATTCAGGTTTCATGAGAACTTTATTTATACAAAAACAAAACAGAATGATAAATGTGTGCTGCTCACACAGGCCAAAACAAACAACACACGTCCTCAGTCAGCTGATCGTTCACCGTGAGGCGTTCAAACTGGACTGAGACGTTCGTAAAAATGACAACAACAAGAACACAACAATGAAACTGAGCTGGGATCAATGAAAAAAAGCAAACCACGTCATCAAAGAGTGTCAGTCTACTGCATAAATACAGGAAGGCACGACATGAAAGCTATACAGGAAGTATGTTTTTCAGAATAAGATATAATGGCAGCACTATAAGCTGAGCGCATCTGATGACTGAAAATCATCCTGATGAAAGCTGTGACATCACTGTGACCTCACTGTGACCTCACTGTGACATCACTAACCAAACTCCAAACTTTGAATATCAAGCAAAAACAAAAAAAACATTCATACGGCAAAATTCAGCAGCAACACGTCTAAGACCGCCTTAAATAAAACACTACATTCACTACTGTCTAAAATATGAGAAGCGCTGTGTCACAGCTAGCTATAAGAGGCTGTGCTGCTCAAAGTTCATGCAGAGTTTTTATCATGAGCGACTGTATGTGCTGCTCAACACGCTCAAAGCTGCACGGAGCAAAGAGTCAAACTCATGTCACTTTGTCTGTCAGGTGTCTGAAGTTAATTTCACTGAGTGAAAACTTCATGTTGAAATGATTTATTCGTCTTCTGTCTCTATAGTCTTTGTCATGTTGTCTGAATGTCTTCAGTGTCTCGTGTAAAGCCTGTCTCTTTGTCTGGTGCAGCTTTAAAGCAACATTATGCGAAGATTTGACCTTAAAATTAAAGTTTCACTCTCATTTTAATACAACCCGACCTGTGGTCAGGTGAACGGTGTCTCTGTCATTCGTACGTCTGTTCTCACACTATGTAACTTTGGGCTCCGGGTCGGGAGAAGTACGTAACGCTTTACGGCACTAAGTCACACACCACCAACTATTTCACTGATTTTGGTGAAACTGGATCATATTTTATGGAGAAAATGTTTTCTGGTTTTCCCTCTGATGTCCTCCGGCTGCTCCGCCTCAACTCTCTGTGATTTACAGAGTTTATGATGGACAGTGAAGTAAACTGCTGACAGCTGTAGCTGCTGTTAGCTTATGCTACCCCACTTAGCCAGGACTTAACTTTGGACTGCCAGGAGGTGGAAGTGTTACGAGTCAGTGGGGTTATACTGACCGGCCACAGAACGGCCACCAGAACCGGAGCTGGGCGAGCGTTAGCAATGTAACCGGGCTCAGCAGCTTCTATGGACATAATGGCAGAGGAGAAGAGAGTGAAGAGGACGCTGACGGAGGAAGCTAAGAAGAGAAAAGGAGAGAGTGAGCGAGCAAGAAGCCGCCGGACAAGAGTAAATCTGGGACTGACTTTTAGTGGTTGGTGAGAGCTTGGTGAAATAAAAGGCTGAAAGACAGACGCCGAGCTGGGCTGACTGCTGTAAGAACAAATACTCGAGTACAGCTGTCCTTGTTACACTGAAGGTTCTTGCATAATGTTGCTTTAACGTCTATCTAAGCAATCAGTGTTGCTGCTTTGAAGCACCTTAACTCTAACTTCACCTCCTTCCTACGATGTTGCGAGCAGAAACCAGTCTGACGTCTGATCTGATTTTGTCAGCAGGCTCCTCAGAGACCAGCTGAGGCCTGCACTCACCAAACTTCTTCTTCTTCCCATTTTGGCAGTATGTACAACATTATATGTACAGCCAGATAAAAGATCAATACATGAACTTCAGATCAACATTCATCATCATCATCAACCGTTTGCCATCGTTACTTTCCTTGACCTCAACCTCAAATCCGAAACCTGAATTTTTCTTAGTGCATTCGAAACAAAGATTCTCACATTGATTCAATTATATAAACCCTAAAAACATTTGACAGAGTAACTTGACTCACATTAACACCCTGAAATAGATTTAATAAATAACAGTTCACATCCTGACGAGTTTCTGGTGTCAGCACAGATTCCCGTCTCGAGAACTGTTTTGATACGTTCAGGTGAATAAAAATCTCCATCGTGGATGTCGACCAATCACAGACCTTCTCTCTCTCAATCGTCGAGCCTTCTCCGGTGTCCCGCCTCATCTCTTCGTGTCAGCGCTGTCTTGATCTGACGTCCGATCTACTTCCTGTAATCCTCCTCTCCTATCCGGGTGGCGCCGGCCTCCTCCACAGGCCCCTCCCTCTTGGATTCCATGGCGACCTCGGTGTAGGTGACCCCCGGGAGCACCGCCGGCTCCTCGGCCTCGGCGCCCTCTTGGCCCTCAGCGACAGCTCTCTCCTTCTTCAGCTTGATGCGGAAGGTCTCTTTGCTCGGAGCCTTCTTGGCGATGTTCTCCTTCAGCCGCTCGCCGGACTGCTTCAGCCGCTCGCTGGCCTGGTGCATCTTGTCCCTCCGCTCGGGCGGCATCACCTTCTCGCCCAGGTTGTGGAACTTGGTGCCCAGGTTGTCTTTGGTTTTCGACATGTTCTCCTTGGAGAAAGCGGCCTTCAGGGTCTCTGTGCTCTTCACGACGGACTTCTTGATGCGGGCAGCTCGTGACGGGTCGGACTCCTCCACGCTCAGGTACTCCTCATCGGAGGAGAGGTCGACGGGGACGTCATACAGGTCGGGCTCGATCTCCAGCCCGTCCAGGCCGGTTCCTTTGGGGGACTTGGTGACGGCAACTGATGGGATCTCTGTCTCACCCTACGGAGAGGAAAATACACCGTGAGGACTTCCAGACAGGTTCATCAGGACAGCAAGACGCAATACAACCATCATGGATCAGACAGTTTGTCATACAGTCAGATTCACACCTCGAGAAGCTCTGGCTGCTTTTACACGCTAACGTCATAGAGACAGACGCATCACGTGACAGTGCAAAGAGCGATAAAGTCTGTCAACACCTGGAGGATGTAACACCGTTAAATATCTTTATACAGCGTCTCATAATAACACGTTAGAAATCAACTAAAATTCAAACTACAGACAAATAAAAATGGTTTCAGCTGAACTTGAATAAACTGTTTAATTTATAATAAAACTTCATATTTCGTTACATTACGTCACACTGTGATGAAACGTCTTGGACGCCTTCAGGCAGGACGACCTTCACACTCTCACTCTCATGCTGACGTTGACCTCAGCTGATTTCCAGCATTTCTCAGCCAAACTTCAACCTGAGCCGAGGTCCAATCAGTGTGCGTGTGTGTGTGTGTGTGTGTGTGTGTGTGTGTGTGTGTGTGTGCAGAGCCTTTTATTACACCCTTTAAACTCTCAGATTTGGGGCACTGCGTCCAGCTGCTGATATATCTGAGTCTGGACGTTGAGCTCTGCCGTGGATCTTCTCTGGTTTGCTCTTTAAAGTCACTCTGATCAGCTCACGCCGACACGTACAGATGAAACTGATATCTATCTTCTCGTCTGTCTCCATTATGGATAAATTGTATGTTTCTCATTGATGCAGGTCCAGATAGAAAACATGATCCTCCTCTGAGAGACTCTGTCAGACCTGACCTGCAGCCACACACCGGCATCTTCATGAGATCAAGTTTTTGTCTATTTTTACAGATGAAGGGTAACTGAGACTCGTTCAGACAGGAAGCTGCTGGCAAGAACAACAACCGTAACGCAAGATGGCCGGTGATCACGATGATACCATCCGGTGTCAGCTGTGGGGGCGCTCGGTCCTCCACTGTGGACGGATTGTGACAGAATCAGGTTCAGACATTCATCGTCCCCTCAGGACGAGCTCCTCCTCTGACTGTTAGCACAGTCAGCTTCAGCTCTACTCATGGTGAACTCATTACCACACTGATGTGATCTGCTGCTCACATGACCGTGCCTTCATTCAGATATTTAAATGTAAATATAATATTGTACCTAAAGGACATTAAACTTTAACGTTTGGATCGATCTCCTTCCTGTCTGTCTGTTTTTAAACACGCGGTCAGTATTTGATTCATCTTCTGTCCATCATCTTTTCATAGTACCTTCAGATTTTCTTGCTTCTTTAAATATATTCCAACCTTAAACCTACAGAGAAGCATGACTGTTGTCTATTTTTTGATGGCTAACTCAAACATAGCATCTCCTCCTCGAGGACCCCCTCCTCCCAGACCTGCTCCACCTGCTGCGCCCTACAGGTGACTTTGGATGTGAAAGCCAATTAATCCTAATTAAACTGTGGCCACCTGCAATGATCACACTCATTAATCAGGGAGGAGCCATCAGAACGCGTCCAGACGCTGTGAATGACACAATAATTACACCGGCAGGGAGATGTGGGTCAAGGCGTGTATTAATAACCTCGGGTGATGGTGACGGAGAGAGAGGCCGACAGGAAGTGAAGACTCTGCTTAACACGCAGATTTACCACACTGTGTTTGTCTTTCAACAGTTTGACCACAGAATCATTTTCTACAATGATTTATTACTATATCTGTATGCTAATTAAGGGGGCGGGCCTAAATCAGTCTGCCGCAGGATTGGTTAGCTCGGGAATCAAATGATTCATCTGCATGGCACAAGATGACCAAGCAGCAACCTCTGTGAAATGAGGCAGAAGTACCCAAAACTGCAGTTCCTCTAATGTCCACCTGGGGCTGGCTCCAGAAGTGAGTCAGTCGCCATAAGTCCCCATGTTCAAATGTCCAACTTCACAGCAGAAATAAACAAACATAATTATATTAATGCTTAAAGTTATGCAGAATTAAGATTAAGCAACATTAAGGTGAATTTTCCATGTTTACGGTGACATAGTCAACTTTATTACCGTTCTCCTCTGCAGGACTTACTGTAAGTAAGTTTAGCTCAGTCTAAGTACAGTACAGTACTGAGTAAATGTACTCATTCCACCTCTGCTTCGTTGTGGTGGACGTCCTCCTCTGTAACATTTGTTCAGAGCGTGCAGAGATGCCAGCTGCATGCGGCTGACCTCTTGTTTTAATCGTATTTGTGCCCGCAGGAAGTTGAACTCATAAACTCGTCACTGCTCAGCTTCTCTCAGTGCCACACAGCAGAAATATCACAAACTAAAACACATTAACTCCTCTGAAACTACGCCCTGTCCTCTAATGTCCAGTGTTGTGAACAACAGCCGAGGCAGTCCGGGCCCCGGGTGTAAACCAGCAGCCATTTATCTTTTTCTGATTACTGTCCCGGCCTTCATTATTCTGCCGCCAGCGACGACCGTCTCTAACAAACCGCCTGTTGCTTCCTGGTTAAATGACCACAGCTGAAGCTCTATATTAGGAGATGAACGGAGGCCTCAGAATAACCGACAGCACATCAGTCATGAGGAAACTCAACACTGCGACTGTCTCTTCAGGACGGAGAGAAAGCTGGAGCTGCCCGGGACCGGACGGAGCTAAACCTGGACCCAGTGAGCAGAAATACAAAGAGTGAAGATGGACCAGAGGAAGCTGAGAACAGACGATCATTTCTGTAACGCCGCTATCTGGAGATCAGAAGTTAATTATTTTGTTATCTGTGGAGAACGACGTGATTAAGCTGTTATCACATGAAAACAAAAGGCTGCTTATTACTGATACTGTTTATCAGAGATCAGGAGGGACGTGCTGGTGAAACAACAGTGGTGCAGCTGCTGATTACAACCCCTCACCTCGCCCCTAAATCTGACATGCTGGACCTTTGAATATTTCTTTACATATTATTACTACTTGGGTGTAAATCAAACGTGATGCCACCCATTTGTTTGTGAAGTCAGTTTGAAGCCCGGCAATATGGCCGTCGCCACGCCCTAAAGCACGCCCTGCTTTATTGTGAACGGGACCATACGAAATGAACATCATGCTGTGTGGAAGAAGACTCGAGACTGAGTGACCATGAACTGTTTACTGAGGTCGTAAACCAAGTGAGGAGTCAATCGTTGCTCCATAAGGTCACATACAATCAGTCGCCCCCTGCTGGTGAAAGAAGTTAATTCACAGCGGCACTGCATGAATTCATATTTATTCATATGATAGTTATTATGATCATATCCTTGAATCCCAAACTACAACGATCTCAGCATCTCTGACAGCAACTGATGAAGCTGATGTAAACGTGAGCGGGTAGATTACACCTTCAGCTGCTCTGCTGTGGCTTCCCATAAAACCCTGGACTGATGACAAGATTCTGAAGAACTTTAATGCTGGTTTGAGGCACCTCGTTCTGGAGTCGAGCCTCAAGTCGAAGCAGAGCCACGCAGGATAAACGCAAGGTATAAGCCAAGTCTACTTTTGGATCAGACGCTGGGACCTCTGCTCTACAGACAGCACCAACACGTTCTCATCACAGGTCGTCACTCGCCGCCCGTACAGACACAAGGTACTGTTTAAAACTACTTGGCTAGGTTTAGGCAAAGACGAGGATCGTTCATTACCATTACTGTGGGAACAAGTTACATGATACATCCTGAATTATGTAAACTGACTTTCGATAAAGGTTAAGATGGAGCAGATGTAAGCTGCCGGGTGTGTCTGCATGAGACGCTAAGAGCTGTGTCCAAATGTTGGTATTTGACGCCGTGGGAATGAGAACAAGCTCAAGCTTCATTTCCAGGGATGAGAGGAGAAAAGAGAGAAACTGAAGGTAAATGACAGAAATAACTGCAGGTCAGTACTATTGACAGGCCCCCAGCCCCCGGGCCCTCTCTCTGTATACTGACCCCTGTGATAAGCTGCTCTGTCAGACCCTTATTCAGGTTGACAGCAGTTTATAGCGTGTCCCTGCTGGCAGTGAGGCCGAATGCTCCCAGAATAGGATTCTCTGTCACGGATCCACAGCAGCTGTTAGCAGCACATAGCGGCCCGGTTACTATTCTGAAGTGTGGACGTTAACGAGGACAACAGCTCCACCCAGTACAGACCGCTTAATGTAAATCTGCACAGTCGCATGTGAAGACGAGCATTTAGCTCTGATTTATTGTCGCCCGTCAGAGCTGCAGTGTGTTTCAGAGGAGATCCAACTAGATAAGCAGAAAAGTTTGTGGGAAAACTGAGTGTGCTGAATGTGTAACTGTACGACTCAATAAACATTTCAGTGGATTAAATGTAGCAACCAAGAGATTCTTTATTCGTGAAGCCGGGTGGGTTTCTTAAGAATTCAAATCATCACCTCAAATTATGGTTTTTACAAACTTATAGTATTTTCAGTTACCTTCAGTGAACATCAGTCACCCTCCATACGAGAGAAGGAAGCTCAGTGATCGACAGCACAGTCCAGGACTTTAAACTGTCACATAAATCTTCATGTTCCCTGAAACCAAACCAGTTTGTCCACACTGGAAAACCATCTTCCCCAGGTCAGTGATGGAATGTAACTAAGTATTCAAGTACTGTACTCTGAGGTACTTTACTTGCATATTTCCATTTTTTCTACTTTCTACTTATATATTGTACTTTTTACTCCACTACAGTTATTAGACAACCGGTTGTTTTTGGACAAAATCTAATAAATCTAAATAACTTCTAAATTATGATCACAGATTAAGATACCCAGCAGTATATAAAGTCATTCAAATGAGCGCCACATTTACCAGCTACAACCTGACAACATTAATTAAAGTATTAGTAATACAATAAATATGAGTACTTAAAAGTACGATACTTTTGAACTTTTACTGACATAAAACGTCTCACTACTTCTTCCACCGCTGCCCGAGGTTTTCCTGTATGTCAGTTAATTGACAGTCATAATTTGATTAAAAATACATTTATTGGAAGATATTAAACACACACACACACACACACACACACACACATATAGATAATTTGAGTATTAAAACCTCTGTGTTTGTGTAATTCCACACTTACACTTGCTATTTTGAGAGCATAAGTGTGTTCACACTGTCATTATGTAAGTAAGTAAGTTCACAAACTGAGACAGTACCCTGCTGAAATTAGAGCACAGAGTACTCAGTGTACTCAGAGTACTCAGTGTACTACATAGAAGTGTACTAACTGAAGTCAACTGCAGAAGGCTGCTTCACTGTTTCAGCTTGTATTGTGCTCCAGTGCTGGACTTTGTATTTAATCAGACTCTCACAGATGAATTGCCGTGTAACAGAAAGTGTTCCCGCCTGGCATCGCTCTGAGTATTTCTGATTTGGACGCGACTCTTCGTTTCACCAAAGCTGCGCTCATCACGCCTGCAGCCATGCACAGAGCGTCTGATCACTGCTAAAAGTCCTTTGAGTTCAGAGAAACTGCTTTTTTCTGTCTGTCTTCTGACCAGCTGCTTCCACAGAAAGTCCAACGGCACTCCAATTCAGCTCCATTATGAAGTCTGTCCATCCCGTTAACGACGACAGCCTCTTCAATCAACACAAGTGCCTCACAGTGTTCTCTCTCTCGGCACTCGTGAAGGACGCATCGCGTGTCTATTTGGAGATAAGGCACCTCGCTCGGTTTATTTTCCAGCCCTTCATGTCGGAGATGACTCAACAGGAATATTTGCCCGTGCAAATGCTGATTTTTCGATGGTTGCTGTTCAGTGGAGTGTTTCAGATTACAGATTAATCTCTGAAGTGAATCATCTTGTTTTCTCGTTTCACCTGACCTGATTACAGCGCGCCCTCTCGACGTAACCAAGAAGCTTTTCTATAAATTGGCGGTGTTGCGGAGTGGAGGGCTCTTAAGCGTTGAACCTCAACCACGCTCATTTCCTCACATCCCCGCTCGCCGCCTCACTGCATCCAACGCTTAATGAATTGAGTCAGAGTTCATTTAAGTTAAGATGTCACTGCTTGGCAGAGTTTGTCCCGCTCGAGGGAAGAAATCGACTTTTTATTTTTAATACTTAACTTATTAATGCTCCAGTTCCTCGTAAACGGGAAGCTGGACCGGATCCTGGATCTGATAATCCAGAGTGGAGCTGCTCCAGCTCGACATCCTCTGATTGCCTCGAGTGTTAAAAAATCTATTTTCTCAATCAACTGAGTTATTATGAGTGTGTGTCCTGGTAACACACAACTATTAGAAAAAGTTACAGCTGTGTTTATTTCACACAGATTTCTTTTTTGTGGTTTTGTCGTCGCTTTTCACACTGATTTGAAGTGGGCGGGGCTCAGTGGACAAACATGATGTCATGTGTTGTAGGCACCAATCAGGATGTAGCATCATTTGAATTAAAATGTGATCGTGTTTTTTAATTGGCTGCTTATTTCAAACAGTTTTTGATTGTTAAACTCTCCATAAACAGACATGTAACACTGATTTTTATGCATTTAATCACATATTTCTTATATGTTTTTAAGCATTGTGTTTGAAATGTGAACATAATCTGGCCCTGCAACTAAGAATTTAAAGTTATATTGAGTTAATCTCGTGGTTTCCAACCGTTTTAGCTTGTGACCATTTAAAATAAAGCTTTGTCCATTTATTGGTAGAAAGACTTCCAAGCACACAAAACAAACAATTTATGGAGAAAAAATAGATCATCACACTCAAGTCTTAATAAAATAGTTAAGTATAGGGGCACCCTATGGCATCATTATGGGATAAAGACTAAAGTCTAAAGTTTACAACAGAAGGAAACTGTCTCATTTTAGACACTAAAACCTGCCATTGCATTGCAATTGACAGAATTTGGAAACCTCCAGTCTTGAGAAAACGCTTCGATCTCTGTGATTTAGAAACCGTCTTAACATTTCTAATATTTTCATCCAAACCTCTTCCTACCTGATAGATGACGACGCGGAACTTGTTGCGGGTGAGCAGCTCATCCTGTGTCGATTCAACCTTCTTGACGCGAACGTTTTGCTTCTCGACGCGCGCCCGGACCTCCTTGACGTTGGCGCTGACTTTGCGGGTCTTCTGCAGGAGCTTCTCCACCGTGCCGCTGGTGTCGGTGTGGTCCTTGGCCAGTTTCAGGACGTCACCCTGGATGGTTTTGATGTTATTCTCCAGCTCCAGCTGACGCTCCTCCATGCGCTGCTGGCATGACTGGACGTTGTCAATGATGCCGGCCACGCGTTCCAGCAGAGACAGGATGGTCAGGGCGCTGATGGGGTTCCCAGCCTCGTCCTCCACCCCAAGGATCTCCAGCTTCTCCTGGACGCCCGCCGTGCGATACTTGTGCTGATCCATTGCAGTGTTTTGATGAAATTTGGTTGAAACTTGCCTAAAAGTTGCAGATGTATGGTTTTGTTTGGGGAAGGGGACCAGGACTGTTGGAGTTACCAGCAGGGAGTCCGGAGAGTGGCAACACCCAACCGCTGTGACCCAAACTCAGGTCTGGGGACAGAAGAGAGGGGAAACTCCACCTACTCCTCTTAAAAAAGGCTTCAGGATCCAAAGGGAACCTGAATTCAGCCCTCATCGGGATGTGAGCCAGGCGGTGAACTCAGAGGGGAACAGCAATGCTCATACGAACCCCCCCAAGCTAAAAATAAAAACCCTTTGTAAGGTGACACTCGGACATTTTGGGAAGACGCGAAGCAGAGGATGATGGAAATCCCCGTCCAAGCCCTGCTTCGCTTTGTTAGAGACACGCAGACTGATTCATAATTTTCCGTTATTCACGCGTACCTTCATGCTAGCAGCTGCGAAACATGTACATCAACAGCAGCTTAGGTGTCACTCTGCAGATCTAAAGTCACAGATGCAGAGAAGCCACAGTTGTCTGGTCTGATTACACAGAGCTGGAATGTTTTTAGGGGATTAAACATTGCAGCGCTGCCCTTTTTACTTTCCCCTGGGCAGCACAGTCCAAACATTGACAGCGACTGAGATCTGAAGCTCTTTATAGAGACGACACGAGGAGGGCCAGACTGACACTATTTGAACACTCAGTCCTGAACAGCCAGAGCTCAGGAGGATTTATTTATTCAGAGCATTACTTACACACCGCATGTCAGAGAGATCCATTGTTGGTCTTCAGCTCACAGTTTGACAAAGATTGTCAGTTTGCTTCGTCACCTATTAATAGCAATGCGTTGAATAGTCCATAAATAGACGCATGAATGTGTTAAAAATAACTCGACATGTTCAGACTTCCTCCCAGGCAGTGATGGGCCAACAAAGGGTGCACTAAACAACGCACGCATTAACAATAAAGAAACATCACAGCAAATCTGAGTGTACAGACTTCAGCTGGGCTGTCAGACACTGTGCAGACCGTGATAACTGAACTCACCAGGTTTGAAACACTTACATGCATACAGATGCATCAGGACACACTCCGTAACACAGCTTCAGAATCCTACTTACATTTGATCATTTTACTGAGCTTTAAATGGTCAAACACACGTTTTATCATCCTCATGTTAATGATACCAACACTGTGTGTGTTTAGCGTCACATAAATGTTGTGCAGCAACCAAATAATCAGTTTACTTTAACTTCAGGCTGTGTCTCAATTCAGATCCGTCTGTTAGTACACTTCTTTGTAATACAATGTGTACTTCCTTGGAGTAATGCGTTAACTTCAGCAGGTAGTGTGAACTTATCACAACATTTTACCGCTTCTTCTTCTTCGGTAAATTACAACTGTGTTTAGCATCAGCCTGAACATTTGACTGCCAAAATATAAATATATTATATCGGCCACTGTAACTATAGATAGCTACTTTTACTATGACTCTTTGCATGTGGGATACTCAGTGAGTCTGGTGGCTATCTGCCGTTAGCATCAGCGCCTGTGTAAAGTTATCTATGATTCAAGGAAACTAAAGAATTCAAAATAAGAGAAGACATTGACACTGTTACACCAATAGTGTGTCTTTGTGTTCTTTTGTGTAATTTACCAAAACAAGTTTAAAATAATGAATTTTCAGTTTCTGTTCTTACTCAGCAACGTTCAGAAACACTTTAATATTTCCTGTTTAATAAAGGAGGCCGCGCTGGAGGCTCAGGGACTTTTTAATGAATGAATGTTGGATCATGTTTTTTACCGAGTGGTAGTTCAGAGATGACTGACTGCTGAATGTGTTCGACTGAAGCCAGCAGCTGCTCCTGCCCCCACCCATCCCTCCACCCTCCCACCACCTTCAGTCTATAACTCTATATTTACTCCGGGGTAGCGTGCCTCGGCCCCTGCCCCTCGTAGAAATGTACGACACACATGTTGCTTTTATTTTCACGTGGAGAGGCGCGACCCCTGCTCCGGTTCTGGTTTATGGAGCAGTTTTTAATTAGACAGGAACGTCAATTAATGATGTAGCTCCTCCTCCTCTCTGACAGGTGTGACATGTTTAACCACATCTGTCCCGAAGCTTACATGCTACACATGGTGCATATTTTAATGCACGTTGGACAGCAGAGGGAAAAGCAGCAAATATATTGTGAATAAAATCTGATCCAGTCTGAATAAAGTTGTGAAGTTGTGCTTCTGTAGAGTGATCAGTGACTGCAGCAGCCCTCACAGTCACTCAGAGACCGGACCAAACAGGAAGCACGCCGCTCCGGCGGTGTCCGAGGAGAGAAAGAGTTTCATTGGATGTAAAATGAATGCACGACTTCATGAGGATGTTGAACCTGGGTGTGTGTGTGTGTGTGTGTGTTGAGGCCTTTATAATGCTGCAGTGAATGTGAGAATAGAAACCGGAAAGCCTTCAGAGAGAATAAAGAAATGCTGACTCACTGTTCGAGCTACAGAAGCCCAGACGTGACGTCATGACCTCCATATGTGCAGCTGTCTGCAGCCAAAACTGGACCGTCATCCTTTATAACTGTACACGAACTGTGCGGACAAATAAATATCATAGACTAACATTAACAATACGATGGTGTGACTTCAGTATTTGCAGAGCTCAGCTCAAACACCAACACTCGACACCAGGGATGGAGTTCTTGTAAACATCAGGAGATGATGTGTATGTTTAGCATGGAATCAGGACAGAGCGTCTCTGTAGAGATAAAAGTGTTTTGTACGTGTGAAGTGAAGAGTCTCCTGGGCCGATCACAGCGGTCATCTCAGTAATTTGTGTTTCTGTTTGAACTAATCTGTGACAGGAAGTGGAATCAGAGGAAGAAACAAACCTCACAGGATGAACAGAGACTCAAATGACACACGACGGCACTCGGGTGTTACATTAAAAAAACATTTCCTTTTTTTATTTTGGCAGAGACCAAAAATAGCCTCTCAAAGTCTACATGCAGAATATTAACATGTCAAACACATTCTAGTCACATTTAGAGAAGTCACGGCTGCGATGGTCGACAACAAACAGAAACACGTTGCTCAGCGGAGGCGGGGTGGGAGGGCGGACCTACGACCTATCGACGTAGACGTTACAAAAAAAGTCTGAACACAAACCTCCCCGAACTCGGATTTTGGACCTCGGCACAGCCTCAGAGATTCAGTTCCTCTTTCACGGAAACGCAACGAGAAATAAGCACAAATGAAAATAAAAAAAAGCTGGCGTTACGTCTCCGTTACGTCTCCGTCATCTGTTTTTTCTACTCTGCATGCACAAGAGAAAATAAACTTGACTTCAATCACAGTCTGAATCAGCGTGAATGCTAACTGATTTACATTTCTGTGGCTCGTTAGCTGCTAGCTTCAGATTTTTAAAAACCTAACCAACGTTTAATAACATTAGCTCAGCTTTGAATTCCTACAGTTTAATTCATATGTGCCTGAGCTAAAGGTTAGTTACCTTCATAGCTAAATTGGTAACAGAGGATTAGTGTTGGTGGCTAGCTTTTGTCCAGTGGCCAATTTGTGCACCCAGTGGGTAATTATCTTAAATTTTAACTGTATTTAATTATATTTTTGACTTGTCTCGACCTTTTATACTTGTTTTGTCCAAACAACAGTATAAAACCCCTAAAATGCTACAGCCAACTATGAGCTATAAAGCTAGCTTGGTCATTAATCAGACAATAACACTGTGATTGAAGAATCAGTTGTATCACTGCGCTGTTTGAACTCCAGCAGAGGTTGGTGGTATATAAACCACATGGTGCCACACAGCTCGGATGGGCAGTGGTGGACGATGCTGCAAAATTTGTTTTTTATCTGAAGAAGTAATACGATGGGTACAACGTGAAGAGAGAGGCTGGCTATTTATATTTGAGTAAGAGTACTATGAATTGGTTTTGGTCCAAACTTTCACTGTTGTAATGCTGGTGTGAACGGACCCTTTAGTGACCTACGTTTCAAAGTTCTTCTTTCTTTGAGCTCTTGTCTCAGTTTTAGTTATTCTGTAAGTTGCAAAGGAAACGGCAGTAAAGTTTATGCATAGTTAATTTCCTGACAATTAATTTCACATCCCAACAGAGGAAAGAGAACATTCAGTTTTTCACACGTAGACTCAGTTTGTTGTGATATTGATGCCTGATAAAAAAAAATCTGTATGTGAGCGGACAGCAGCTTGAAGTTTGGATACTGCAGATACTGACGCTAACGTAACATCCAGATACCCAACGCAGGTTTCTCCAATCTGGCTGCAGATTGGCTGCATCAAATGAAAGATTAATTAAGATCAAACAAACAAGTCATTTCATAATTACAGCTGCCGTGTTGCTGCAGAAGGTTTAGTCTGTTAGTCTGTGATTGATTTACAGCACATCGATTGGTTTGCTGTGAAACTTAAACTCAAATGTATCTTAAGAAGAGTTGAAGCAAACAAACGTTTCAGTTTTAAAGCACCGAGGCGTGACGGAAGAGGAATCAGTAAAGTTTGTGACAGTTTGTAAGTGAATGACGAGACTTTGATATAAAACGCACCAGAAAATAAGTTGACATACAGAATATAAGAACGGGAACACGAGGGAAGGTCACAGATAAAGACACTGGATGGGTGTAAAGTTGTTGGGATTGTTTAATCTGAATCTACTGTCACGTGACTTTCTACATCCAGTGTTTGTCTTCACTGTTTGACGCCAATGCTTTTTAACATTAATACACTAAGAGGCTTTAACGGTAGTGAATGAGCTTGCATTAATATCTGAATCAAACGGGGTCTTTATGTGGCATTTGTACGGTACGTTTTGAGTATTACCTATTGGATTATTACAGGATTTTATTCTGGGGGTCGTCTGTGCTTGGAATGTCTAAAACAAACAAACAATTATTCTCCCTCATATGAGGAAAACTCTTGATTACAGCCATCTGTGCAACCAAGACCAAAAAATATCATTTAGAGTTGACCTCCAGTCCTTCGAACCCCGAGTCAGCCGGCACACTTCCTTTACAATCCTCGGACGATGATGCAGAAACATTCCTCAACACAAATCTGATCTTTGTCGAAGCCAACGGACTTCAACGTTTCCCAGCATCAATGAACTACGAGTGTTCTTTTTTTTGTTATGTCGTGGTGCGGGTCAAGACAGTAGACTGTTTTTTGCAAACATTACACATTCCTTTCTTTTTTCACCGACTCCCCCCATCAGTCCTCCGTTCATCAGTCCGACTCTTTGTGGATTTTTTCATTTCCATCGGATCTCTGAGATGGAAGAGGCGTCGAGGCCGTCGGCTTTTCTTTTAAAAAGTTAAAACTACACCACGGTACACAGTTTTCACAAGTCATGCGAATATACAGGAACTAGAATTTAGAAACTGACATTTAAAATAAAAGTTAACGTAAAACTTTAAAGAAAATTATCATTGTAATAAATTATTAGCTTGTTTGAACACAGTGAAGTCTTTACATGGACTCATACCAAAGAATAAGTGTAAACATACTGTATCTATCACTGGCTGGCCCCCATTCACCTCCTACAAAAAATATAATTAAAAATGACAAACAAACTGCATTTGGTGATCAGCTGCACATTATTAGTAAAACGTAAAACAGAGACGGGCGTACGGATAATCATTTTCAATAAATAGCACATTCCAGAGGGGCAGCATTACTCTGTTAGCCAGTTTACCAAAGATATTGTATTCATAAAGCATTCAACAAAACCTCTAACGAAGCAGTTTAAAGTAATTAAGACAGCAGACATGGTGACGATGTAAAGTGACAACGGGTTTTTTGACAATTCGGCTCCTTGTACTTGGTTTTTGCGGCAAAGAAAGAAGATCGCGCAGATGAATGCGCAACGATTCCATCCAAAAACAAATAAGGAGGGAAAATAAGGCCCCTTAAATAAATATTCTCGTTCTTCTTATTTATGGTTTCCCAGGAGAAAAAAATTAATACCACACATCTACCGTTAAAAAATGGTATTCCCACGCCGTAAGAAAAAACTTATCAAAAAGAACCCAGACAAACACGGCTATACCATCCTGGAGTTAGTGTCCGAGGAAAAGTGTCCCAGGTTTTGTTTTTGTCGGCGACCTCTGTTGTTTTTCGGACATTTCCTGAAGAGAGACACAGAGAGAGATTTATTAATCTTCATGATGTAGAGTCAGATTGTTTGTGTCATCATCTACCGCTATGTAAAAAACCTATTTAAAGTATGAACTTCACTTTGTGCTCCACCAAACAGACTGAGTGTTTTTGTCGGTTCTGAAAATACAAACTCCAGCTGGAGTTTTTTAGATGTATTATCGGTGATAAATGAACCTTTAGACCTCGGGGTCGTGTGTCCTCATTTATCTGTACGTATCCACAACATGTTAATGAAAACAGACGCTTGTTTACTGTCAAAGAGCTGCCAAACACTTCGACAGCGCAGAGACGGACATTTTATTTCCTCCTGAGGGTGATGAAGGGAAGTCTGAAACCAGGCCAAGTCAGATCCTGTTTAATCCCCCTCAGCCGTCAGCAGCGTCCTGACATCGTAGACGTCACACCTACACATCATGTGACGGACGGACAATGAGGCTGCGTTCACAGGCGCCGTGTTTGTTTGAACTGTCTCTGTCTTTAGTTTCAGTTTGTTTGTCCAGCTGAGAATAGAAATGTCTCTACGACCACAAAACACTGAATAATAATCTAGAATCCAATAACAGATCAGATTATTGGATTATTACATTCTGTATATGTGTTTATACACGAGGGGATTATCATCAAACATCATACAGTATTATCATGTATTTAGAGCACCGTGGATTAAAACCAACCCGTCTTTTCATCATCATCATCTTCCTCATGTGCTCCTGTTAACAGATTAAAACTCTTTCTAAGCATGTGCAGCTAATGTGATAATATGAGATCATTAATTTAGTACTTAAGGGTCAAAACTGATCAGAAACACTTCAGATTATTCTTTAGTTAACTCACACTGAAGAGTCCTTCAGGAGGACTGATCGGGTCACGGAGACTTTTAGCTCTGAATCACCAAAACTGTTGCATGTGATGTTTCTTCAGCTCGCGTCTATAAGGGCAGCATGTTCTGTTCACGTGTTCTGGACTCGATTCAGCTGGATTATTCTGAAATAGCCGCTTGCTCCGATGGTCAGTTTTTCTGAATTAAACTTCACGTCTTCATTACTCTGCTCTCAGATGTAGAAGCTGGTTCATGAAATGAACCATGACGTGCTCGTGAAGGTTCAGCGTCTTGGATGTGGTAACCTGTGTGTGGTTAACAACTTCTTAGTGGACGCCGCCTTACCTTGTGATGCACATCACCACGGCAACGATGATGGCGATCTGCACGGCGCCGATGATGGCGGCGATGAGGACGTAGTGGAGCTTCTGTCCACTGGGAACCACGTAGAGAATGTTAAAGTCCTGAGGCTCATCACACTGAGGACCTTTGTAGCCTGCTTCACACCTGACACACACACACACACACACACACACACAGGAAGTGTGGTTTAACACTCCGTCCACACAGGATGCATTCAGGCTCAGTACTGAGTGTAGGCCATCCATTAATTGTGTGTTCAGCCCTGACCCTGACAACAATGGCACTAATAAAACTGTAGCATCAGTACTCTCACAGCTCAGCAGCACGTTAACAGACCTGCAGGTGGCCATGTTGTATTTGATCTCACACTTCCCGTGAACACAGAAGCCGGCGTAGCTGTCGGCGCAGGGGATCGGCATCCCGGCGTAGAAACCGTCACCGTGGTCCGCGCCTTTGGTTTCTAGACACAAACACAAGGAGGACGATCAGCTGCTGGACAGGTGACGTGTCAGCCGCTCATATTCATTTTTACACACCTCGATTTTCTTTAAAATACTTCAATAAAACAGCTGAGTACAATCGAAAAATTTGACTTATGAACTGATAATTGGACTGTATGAAACGTGATTTGAGTTCTTCTCTGTGATCTTATGTGGTCGCTTTTCAGGTGACTTCTTATTTAGTGTTGTAGAGGAGCCGCTGTAGGACCAGACAGATACATCTGTGGGTAGTTACTCTGGTAACATCTGAAAAACGTCAGTTAACAGTGTTTAGAGTCGGTGTCTTAATTTAGACACATCCTCATTCCTACGCTCGTCTTTGTGTATTTAATTTAATGAGAGTTGTAGGTAAATATAAAAGCTTTTGCTACAGGTTGTGTAAATGAGCCGATAAATCATAAAATACAAATGCTCTGCACATTAACAGGTTCTTCAATCACACACACCCGTCTCTTCACTGTAATTCACTGCAGTAATAAAGAAACAGCCTATGAAGCAATCTGCACTGCTCATCAAGATGACTGAAAGTCTTTCATACCAAACCCTGTGTGTCGGAGTTTAAAGTTCACTGTTCAGCACGTTTACGACTGCGGAGCGAACAGGAAGTGTGAGAGATTTAAAAGCATAAAAAAATTAAACTGTCAAATTATCAGGAAGATTGGAGATCAGTTTCAGTCCTTTCATAACGTCAAAAGTAAAGAAGAGCACATCAGCAAACTGTAGTCATGAATCTGTTCACCGAGGATTATTTCAGCCGCTGTTACGGGAACTGCTCTCAGGGTATCTCTGGGACGCCATTGGCTGGATCCATTCTTACATTTCAAACAGTCATTTCACTGTTTGGCAGCTCGTCCTAACATCTCATGTTGGGGTTCCACAGGGTTCCCTTGTAGGTCCACTTCACTTCTGCCTCTACACGCAAGAAGGAAAAATCCTCCAAAACCATCACAATGCTTTCCAGTGTGACTCTACGTAGATGATACCCCGATGTACCTCCGTCTCAACTCCCAACATCAGGCCGATGTAACTTGTCTACAAAACTCCATTCATGATATCAAACACTGGTTGGCTCAAAATTTCCTTCAGTTAAATGAGAATAAGACTGAGATCATATTATGCGGCCAGACCAGTGAGCTCAGTTTTAACAGGTAAATTCTGTTGTCAGGTCCAACTTCTTCCAACTCAGAACCATCTCTAAAATCAGACACTTCTGAAAGAGTCATTCATGCACTGATCTCATCCAGACTGGACTTTAGCTCACTCTACCTCGGCATCTCCTAGATGACCATTTCTGGTCTACAACTAATTCAAAATGCTGCACGAAACGAAACCACAGCTCCTCGATTTGGGCTTCCCGTTCACGTCAGGATCAACTTCAGAATCTTTCTAATTGTCTAGAAATCTCTGTATAGTCTCGCTCTGACATATATCTCTGAACTTCTCCCTACACAACCAGACCAGATCCCTCAGAGGGTCCCACCATGAGGTGTCAGCGGTGCCCCGTTAGGACTCGTTTTCGGTAGTGGTACTTCAGCACTGGATCATCCTCCTGGAGGCCTTTAGACAGGCTTATAACTTCAAACTGTGTTTTTAAATCATATATTCTTTATTCTTTATGTTTTATTCTGTGTCTGTCTTTGTGAATTGAAGCTGGAGCATTAACTTCATCGTCTTTTCTTCACAGCATGGAGATGATAATCACTAACTGGGATAACATGATACCTTTGCTGCTGAATTAGTGATGTTGTAATTACAAACTCAACAAATGTGTAATTTTTACATCCTGGGAATCTTTCCAACACTTTCCAACACCCCCCCCCCTCAGAGGAGCTGAGAGAGAGAGAGAAAACATTAATGATCATAATTAGCTCAAGAGCTCATATTTAGCTGTACCCCCCCTCCCCTCAAAGACGGATGATTATAATGTGACAGAAATGATCACTGAGCAGAAAATGAAGCAGCGTCTCCTCCAGATGGTTTATGTTCTTTATCAAAGACGACTCTTGTTTGTTTTTTTTGGGCTCATGCTGACAAATTAAAGTCCATTTACAGTTTTAAACGACTCCGTATCGAGCGTGTTGGAGCTTCTGTAAACTGTCCTTGAGCCAAACTGTGGAGATATTTTGGCAGAAATGTTCATTATCTTCCATTTTCTGGTGTTAGCGTGCCGAATAATGAGCTCAACATTAGCACCACGCCTCATTCTACTCGTTACTAACTGCATCTGTGTCTTTATACCCACAATTCCCAGTTCCTGTTTTGGGGTTTCCATGGATGTATTTATTCAAATGGAAGTTGTGTGCCGAGCACACGAGGCAAAAGAGTCTCCTGATGGACAGAAAGTTTCAGTTGTTTCTAAAGTAACTGCTAATGTCTGCTGACTGTAGCTGCTGTTAGGTAGTTAGCTCTGTTAGCTATGCTGGAGGGGTTTTGTTGTTTACACCAGGCTGATCTAAAAATGGCGTGGATCATTGGCAGACATGATGGTTGCTCAAACAAACCATCTGTGACCACGCCCACCTGTCAATCAGAGCGTCCACGCTCTTAATCCTGCATAACTTTAAGCCTTAATATAATGTGAACAGGTGAGTTGTATATAAATTCACCCTCAGTACAGTTGTCATGAACGGGGAAATTAGCTATAGAGACCAAAACTGTTTTTTGTACCAGGCTGTAAACATGTTTATTTCTGCTGTGAAGTTGGACATTTGAACATGGGGACCATCAGAAACAGCTAGCCTAGCTACACTGACCTACAGGCGCCTCTCACAAGTATCAAGAATTCACTGTGATTCTTTTAAATAACAAATTGAATCTGTTTAATTGAATCTTTTAGCTGTCTGAGAGGTCGACTCTTTCTACATTTTAACCTTCAGATCTGTCCTGATCGTTTGTTTATGAGGACGAGTCTGAAGACAACGTTTCATTTAATGAAGGTGGACGAAGCTGCTGCAGGGTTCACACAAACGAAGCCTTTCTCAGCTGGCGTGTTATCAGAGTCTGAAATGTGCTGCTGCGTCCTTCACCGCTCGTGATGTTGACAATGCTGCGGTTTAATCCGATCCTGCCATTGTCCGAGTTAAAACAAAAGCCAAGGAAGTGACGGAGGAATTAATGGCTCGCCCCTGAGACGTTTCTGAGTCGCTCATATGAATGCACGGAGCGAGCTGCAGATGTGGATTCTGTTTCATCTCCTCCTTTGATCTCAGAACTCGACATCGCGGAGACGTCCCGATAATCTGCATGTTTACTTATGAGAAATTACAGCGTCACACTCGCATTATGTTTGGCATCAGCAGAAGTTCAGAGCTGAGAGGATTTAGACTTTCCTGCTCTGTTTCCCCCCGTGAGGACATTATTGTGCATTAAGGAGATTTTCATTAAGTTTTCTCCTGCGGTTATTGCTCCCCAGCAGGTTCAGACGCAGGTTAACAGGCTGCTAAAAGACCACGGGAAGTTTTACCATCAGCTGCATGAGAGGCAGGAAAGTGGATTTACAACCTGCTTATATAATCTCACAAATTAACACAAAGTCTCCGAGGTCGTTAAAGTGTTGAGTGATTTTTTTTTTCAGCCGTGCTAGCGGTGTAGCTCCTGGGATAATGATGTCTGTCTGTGGGTCCGCTGCTTTGGCCAGACTGAAATATCTCAGCAACCATTAAACGAACCCATTAACACGCCGTCATCAGCTCGTTTCCAGTCCAACTCTGTGGTTTATGACCGAAACCTGCAGAACTGACGACATCCCGTCAGCCTCCGCTGGACTTTGGTGCTATTAGCAAACGGTGCACAGGGTAAACACAGCACTCTCGTTAGCATGTTGATGTTAGCATGTTGATGTTAGCATGTTGATGTTAGCATGTTGATGTTAGCATGTTGATGTTAGCATGTTGTCTCTTTTGGACCCAGACAGCTTCCTTACCTAAGACGTTTACTTTGAAAGGACTGCTGTCGTCTTTCTTCCCCAGTTTCTCTTTATCAGCTGTGGAGGAAACAGACGGGCGGAGTCAGTTACATTCAGACACACAGTTACAGTTACAGTTACAGTTACAGTTACTATGTTACAAACAGCTTGTCACAGTTTAGTCCTTTCATCCAGCCGGCGTCGAGAGAAGATTTCAATTTGTCAGTCTGAGCTGGCATCGCCTGAATCATCTGTCTCATTGTGTCTTTTCTAATCTGTTTATTGGCTGTGTGTGTGTGTGAGTGTGTGTGTGTGTGTGTGTGTTTACTCTTCAGGACAGACTGAAGGAAGTCGGAGGATGTTTACTCGACGTCTGAGTCTCGCTCTGTTTGTCAGAGTTGAGTTGGTGAAGGGTCAATCTGAGCGTGTGTGTGGTGTGTGTGTGTGTGTGTGTGTGTGTGTGTGTGTGTGTGTGTGTGTGAGACGGCAATGCGTGACGACAAACAAAACAAACAAAGAAGCAGCAGCAGGTTTTTGGTGTGATCTGGTTATTTTTCTGTCTTCATGTCTTCATGCTGTCTGCAGGAGGAGGAGCTGCTGGGAATGTTAAACAGAGCACACACACACACACACACACACACACACACACACACAAGCATGCACACACACACACACTCATCCATTTTTAATGCTTCATCATTCCTGAGGAAATATTGACAAACCTCTCTCTCTCCTTCTCTCTGTCTTTGTCTCTCCCTCCTCTCTTCCTCACCTCCCATCCCCCTGCCATCATCATCATCATCATCATCATCATCATCGTCCTCCCCCTCTCTCTCTCTCTCTCTGCTGCATGAAACAAACACAGATCATTCGACGAGCTGCTCGTGGCAGGAAAGTCAGTTTATGTTGGTGGATCGTGTTGAAGCTGAACTGACAGACGTCGACGTCCTGTTGCCGTTGACAACACATCACCACGTCCAACAGGAAGACGAGCGTGTCCGATTCTTTTGTCTCCTCGCACCAAGTTTGACAATTTCCACGACATGTCGACCAATAGGAGCTCAGAGCGCTCAGAGCTGTGAATGTGATGAAGTGAAAGAAGAAATGACGTCTGTGCTGCGACAGACAAAGACACACAGTATCGTCAGACGCCATGTTTGTTTACATTCTTTGTGATGACATCACGCAGATTGGAGCGTGTGATAAACGCGCCTGTCCACTGCGGCAGTGTCAGCTTTTCAAGTTAGCAATAACAGATGTGCAACATCTGGTTTCACTTTCAAAATAAAGCTCCTGTTTTGTGGAATAAGTACGTCACATGACAGAAGTCACATGTGTGTATATATTGTTCAAACTTTGAACCCTCGGCCTGCCGGGTCAACGTTTCTTTAGACCTCGTCGCTCTGTATACGACGTCACCTGACTTCCTGTTTCCTGCCAGCCCGGTGCGTCTCATACAGACGTTAAACTGAATCTTCTGAATGCGGCGTGACAAAACAGGCTGGAATTCAGACTTTGAAGCCGACGTTAAACCAGCTGATCGCGGCAGATGTCCGTCCACCATGAGACGGGTTCTGCCTCTTAAAGGAAGTTCTTCTTCCTCATGGTGGAAACTGTTGAATGTGTGAATAATGTTGAGTATAGACCTGCTCTGTGTGGAAAGTGTCATGACATAACTTCTGTTATGATTCAGAGATTTATAAATCAAACTGAATTCTGCATAAATACACACGTTATAAAATATCAGATACATAAAGAAATGACCTCCACCCTGTCCAACACCATCAGGATTAACAGGAACACAGTGTTCATCCCACATTCACACATAATAATAATATATTCTTGCTCGGTCTGACGTTGAATCCATCAAACACTTCAAAATAAGATATTTCTCTCTGAGCATGGTTAGAAATACAGATAATAAGAGTGAATATTTCATATCAGTAATGGATGAAACAACAAGCTCACACTTTGAACTTTAATCCTGCAGAATCAATAAAAGTCGTTTCTTTTGGGTTTGCTCTCTGCTGTTTGCTGAATTTTGGCCCGATGCCTCGAGGAGACAGCAGATCAGCAGAGAGGGCAGGTGCTCTTCACCTCAGGGTGCTAGACACCCACATACCCCCACCCACCGAGCTACCACCTCCCCGAGCCAATCAGACGCTCGGTCACCAGCCACCTTAAAGCTGCAACCACCGACAAGAAATCCATAAATCCTGCCCGGGTTAGCGTCTCCTGCCAACGCCCGCAGAGCCGGAGCTCGGAGCGTGTCTACGCTAAGACGACATGTCGTGACTCAAGGTGAGTCTATCAACATAAATCAGATGTGAGGAGATACTCAGGACGACTGAGGAGGGAAGAAGTCGAGCGCTGGCACAGAAAAACATCGGACGGCAAACTGTGACTGCAAATGAGGCTCCAATCTGAAAATCACTCAGAGAAAGATCTGAAGACGAAACGTGACTGATCGTCCTCGTTAAAATCTGCTGGTCATCAAAAATTCAACAACTTGATTTATATTTGACTACATTTAGAACGCAGGACTGTGATGTTACTACGTTATTTATATCTTTAACTTTCCTCTGATAAACTAACTCCTGTTGATCCACACTGACCTGTGATCAGGTGAACGGTGTCTCTGTCATTCGTACGTCTGTTCTCACACTATGTAACTTTGGGCTCCGGGTCGGGAGAAGTACGTAACGCTTTACGGCACTAAGTCACACTTCACTGATTTTGGTGAAACTGGATCATATTTTATGGAGAGAAAATGTTTTCTGGTTTTCCTCTGATGTCCTCCGGCTGCTCCGCTCAACTCTCTGTGATTTACAGGTTTATGATGGACAGTGAAGTAAACTGCTGACAACTGTAGCTGCTGTTAGCTCATGTTAGCTCAGTTTGGTAGCTGCTGTTAGCTAATGTTAGAGCAGTTTGTTAGCCGGGGCTGGTGTTGGTGTTGCAGCACAGGCCTTTTGGACCACCAGGAAGAAGAACAATGTAACTGGGCTCAGCAGCTTCTATGGACATAATGGCAGAGGGCAGGAGGTGAAGAAAGGGCTGACCGGAGGAAGCTAAGAAGAAGAAAAGGAGAGAGTGAAGCGAGCAAGAAGCCGCGGACAAATTGGGACTGACTTTTAGTGGTTGGTGAGAGCTTGGTGAAATAAAAGGCTGAAAGACAGACGCCGAGCTGGGCTGACTGCTGTTGGACTAGTCAGTAATATTAGCTGCTGCTGTGTCTTCACCAAATAAGTTGTCTGCATCAGATTAAAAGAGGACGTGGAACACGGTGTGGATTAATGTCGAGTGGGATTCAGAGCTCAGCTCCCGTGGAAACAAACTGCATGCTTGGTTTGTGGGTTAATTGAAAACATTGGTGATTAGACACATTCATTTGTCTGACACGGTCTCAATAACGAGGCTGATTTATGGCCCAGATGAAACGGTCACAGTTGTGCAGTCAGCAGTGTTCACCCATGGTGGAACAACATCCATCCTGCATTTTACTACATCAGCAAGTTAATGTGGAGTAATGATCTCCGTCTACAGCACTTAAATAATGTTGGAGGTGGAGGAAGGAAACACTGAGGAGTAATATCAGTGATTCATGGAGGAGTGAAGGAAACAACACGAGAGAGACTGACAGCAAGTTAAACACTGATGTCTGATGAAAAACAGGAATTTACACTTTACATGTTTTCAACTGAAGGAGGACAGAAAGAAAAGAAGAACAGAAGAAACCAACATAAAGAAAGAAAGAAGGAAAAGAACAAAGGACAAAGGGAAAGATAGAAAGGAAGGAGAATCTGGAAAAGATATCAAGAAAGAAAGAAAAATATATAAAAGGAAAGAAAAGAGAAGAAACAAAGAAAACTGTGGGAATGAATAAAAAAGATGGAAGAAAAATTTAAATAAAAGAAGAAAGAACGAGGGAAAGAAAAAAGGACACAAGGAAACAAAGAAAGGAAAGAAAAAATAATCAAAGTAGAAAGAAAGAAAAATAAATAAAGGGAATAAAAGAGGAAAGTTTCAAGTGGTTTCAGTTTAATCACCAGAGAAACTCAAAGTTCTGGTTCAGTTAAAACAAACAGAACTGTCCGAGTCCGGCTCCACGCTGACTTGGGTTGAAATCGGGCTGACAACTGATCAGCTGATCTTATAATCATATATTTCTATTCATGCAATCATTTGGTAACCACGGCAACGTGTCAAAGGCTTTGAAAAGTGCTGTGTTTGTATGCTGCTCTGTGTCAGTCCATTAAAAAGTCTCCACCTGGTAGTCATTATGTCTAATAACACTAATGAGACAGTCAGTTCTTTCTTCGTCAGCGTAATAATCACACTCACAGTTTTCTGTGTTTAATGATTCACTATTAAATAAATGATCGTCTGTCAGTCGCCTGAATTTGATTCCTGATGATGACTTTAAGGCAACAACAACAACAACAACCATCTTCTGTCTTGATCTGAACCTGATGAACCGAGTCTCTTCTTTCATTTGAGGATCAGTCTGAACTGAGGAGACTCTCTCAGGTCTATAAAAAGGACTTTTGTTATTTACAGGCCGGTTTATTGGTGAAGAACGAGCCTCTTTCATAATTCACAGAGGTTATGGCGGCCATTTTCTGAAGCTCAACATGCCTGGATGACGGGATTTTCCAATTTGGATTCAATAAAACGGTGATAGAGGCATCAGCGGGTGGATTTATCCGTCTGCACACGCTG
This sequence comes from Protonibea diacanthus, assembly GCA_028641955.1. Classification (NCBI taxonomy): domain Eukaryota; kingdom Metazoa; phylum Chordata; class Actinopteri; family Sciaenidae; genus Protonibea; species Protonibea diacanthus. The sequence continues at coordinate 24,333,094 of CM053988.1, forward strand.
AGGAGGCCGACATCGGCTCTCATACTCACTCCAGTCGGGGTCGGAGGTCAAAACTGTGCTGCAAACTGAATCCATGGGACTGTTCACAAAATATCATCATTCAGTCTTAGTCACAGGATAACAGCTTCACTGAGCTGCAGTGCCAACATGTCGAGGTTTCAGAAGGTTAGAAAAATAAAATATAAGATAGAAAAGCAGGTGAGACCGAGGAGAGAGAGACAAAGCACAGCTTTTATGTGACATTGAACGCCTCACACTGTCACATTAATTGCTGTAAAAAGGCTCCCTGCTCACCAAAAAACCTGATTTCCTCCTGAACATCTCCGAATGTGACACGCCTCATTGGTTAAACGATACGTTGGCGTCGAAGCTTCACGCGGCGCTTCCTGCTGGCCGCCACAAAGCCGCACGTGGCGCTTTAAATCCGCCGCCTCCACCCAATCGCTCATGCACGTCAGTGAACAGCGTGATCACTGACAGCTGAACAGACTGTGGGTGTAGAGAGAGAAAGACGCCGCCATGTCGGAGGTCAGAAACCACAACTGACGAGTAGTGTGTGTGGTGCCATTAAAAACATATCAATGAGCCACACCATGAACACACACACTATGTACACACCGTCCTGCTGCTACAAACACTCACTACGGCAACAAATGTGGATTCATCCACCACTGAAAATAGTCCCCAACAGATGCACCGTTTCCTGTTTGTCTGACAGAAACTAGATGACGACATACTTAATCATACAGTGTGACTGTATGCATACAGTGTGAGTGTATGCCAGACTGTATGGAGTTTAATTATGCAACAGCTGCATATTCAGGCTGATTTAAGGAGGCAGACTGATGGATCTGGACTGAAAATGCAGATTTTTGATGCACAAACAGATGTTGAGAAGCCATACTTCTCAACATCTGTTTTCTGGAATGGCTGTGGCTCGGAGGTAGAGCGGGTCGTCCACTAATCAGATGATCGGTGGTTCGATCCCCTCCAGTCTGCGTGTTGAAGTGGCAAGATACTGAACCCCAAACTGCTCCCCAAGGCTGCACCATCGGTGTGTGAATGGGTGAATGAGATATGTCCTGTAAAAGCGCTTTGAGTGGTCGGAAGACTAGAAAGTCGCTATATAAGTACAGTCCATTTACCATACTTGCCAACTCTCTCTGTGAGACTCTCATTTTTCATTGTCCTCTTCCAAGTTTTCTCCAGGAGTCACAATTCTCCCATACTAACATATTTCACATAAAAATGCAGTTTCAGTGTGCGTGCTTCTTCATTTCCACTCTTACGTCACCAAAATGCAGGAAACAAAGTCTCTGAAACTCAAATCCTAACTATTTTTGAGGTGTCATGGTCATCATGTATGCAAGAAGCCGCTGCTCTTCATCTGCAATGCTCACAGCATTCATACAATGTCCGCAACATGCTCTGTTCACCTTTGTCTGACATTCATGCAGCAGCCAAACATACGGGGATCCACCTGACATGAAAAACATTTCATCAGGAGGAAGTTGACAGAGCAGTGAATCAGCAACATCCTCCATTCACCGTTACACCTCCACACTGACGGATACAACATGCTCCGTTTCCTGCTGCCGCTCACAGAGACACAAACACGAAACACAGAACTTTAACTTTTCAAATTCTTAAATGACAGTTAACTAAACATTAACTTTAGTCACAGCAGGTGGTGGATAAAGGCATCTTGACTAAAAGCAGAAGACCGACAGTGTAAAGAGTGTTTGTTTGTGCTGCAAATGTTAGCCTGTCCTGCTAACTAGCTAACCTACAGTGGCCCTACCAACCTAACATTACATGGGCAAAAAATTAGCATATCGTTAGCTAACTACATTATCGTACAGGGTTACCAGTTAGCCCACTTCAGGACCTGAACATCCATTATGTTGGAGCTGGAGCAGCTCTCTCCTGATGCTGAAACTTACAATTTGGTAACTGAGGAGGTAAAACTGAGATGAAGTCTTTGAAGTTGAGGTTAATAATGCAGAAATCTAACCTCTTGCTTTGCCAAGCTAAGCAGTAATGGAGGAATGAGCATTTGTTTCCGGGATAAGTTGTTAAGTTGTTGGACAAATTGGACACAATGGGACATTTGTTGGACGATTTTGGAATAACGGGCATCCAGGACCAGTGATTTAGTTCTTGGAAAGGCTGCACGTCTTAAAAAATGAATTCAGCTTTCAAAACAACAAAAGGCCTTAAAAGATATTTAAAAGTCCTGAATGTCATTAATAAATGGTAGGCAGTAACGTGTAATGCTTCTGTATGTGATTGCAGCCTGTCAGTAGACGTTTTACAACCAAACTGATGGTGGGACTGTTGTGACACTTGATTGTGCTGCAGGAGGCTGTTCAATCCTTTCTTGTCAAGTTTCAGTCAGGACTGTCAGACCCTGTCACTACTAGTTAACAAGAGCAGCTACCTGTTTAACTAGTTCATCCATCCATCCATCCATCCATCCACCCAGTGCAGAGAAATCTTACCGGGGCACCTGCCCAGGTGTTTGACATCAATCTGCTCCTGCTTCATACATGACGCCTCTCGGACCAGGCAGGGGTTGTTGTAGGAGTTCCCGTCGGTGGCGCACACTGGGTTTTCATTATGACCGCTGCAGTCGATGTTACAGATGCACCTGAGGAGAGGAGTCATGTGTCAGGACTGTTTTTTTTTTTGGAAAACGAATGTTCTGTCTGCAGTCTGGAGCCTGGATATGTTTCAGCTACAGCAGCTCTCATCAGCACTAAATCATTAGCTGGAGCACATTTAGAGACTTCTAAATGAAGACACAGCTCATTAATTCAGCACAGACTGGCTGTCTGCACATAAGGAGATAAATGTAATGTATTTTGAAGACCTTTTTCAGACACGGAGGCGATACAATTCAGAGAAGAGATTCATTTTTTTCCAATTAATTCAAGGATTCATTCTTACAGACAGGAAAATAATCACCTCACTATCAGAGGCCTATTTTCAACAAGGCATGGTGAACTCATGGACCTCTCATGTTGTTAAGATTACACCTAAAAGAGACTTTTAAAAGATACTACTTAGGAACTGTTGGTCTCAGAGACTGTGCTCGAACCCTGTCCGGTTTGGCTACTGAGCCTGGTTCTGTTGCCTGCTAACGGCAGATTGAGTTAGCAGCAGTTAATTAGCGGTTAGCTACTTTAGCAAGTAATTAGACAAAAGCTATCTGTCCATCATCAACAGAGAGTTGAAGCAACCAGAGGACATCGGAAGGAAGTTTAGGTCACCTCTGGGTTGTTAAGGACACCCGTGGGTCATTAAGGACACCTTTGGGTCGGTAAAGACACCTCTGGGTAGCAGCCCTCACAATCAGTGACGTCAAAAGAGTCCACCGCAGGTCAAACACTCACCAGACGTCCTCAGAGTCTTCGTCACACTCGGCTCCGTATTTACACGTACTGCACTTGGTGAACTTCTTCCCAGCGTCAGAGCCTGAACCTTCATCGTCTGTGAAAAAACAGAACAGAAATATTGTTTGTAAGTAAAATGTAAAGTGGAGCAGCTTTCATCACGAGGGCTGAACTTAGAGGAAAAAAAATGTTGAGGGGAATTAATTCAACATGTTTTAGGTCTCAATGATACAGAGATTATTTATCCACTCAGGGATTTATTAAGAATAATGGAAAACCTTAAATCAAAACCCTGTTATTATCCGTCACTGTTCGAGGCTGTGGCATTTTAATAAAGTATAAATCATTATTTCATTAAACATTAAGAGAGTGAAACCAGTCTGACTTTTCTCTGTTCTTGACGATCCAGCCGTGCATATTTAATTGGAGAAATTAAAGACATTTGTGGAAACGTGTTTGGATTTATAATTAAGAACATATGAGTCACTGACACTCATAATAAACTCTCCAGAGAGAATCAAAGTGAAGACACTGACGGAGAAACAAGTTCAGAGAAATTTCTGTCCTTATTCATCTGTGAAACTTGAGTCTGGTTTATCTGTAACGACTCTTTTCTCCCCCATAACCAACCACACAATGTATGTTGAAACAGCCCATCAGGCCACATATATTGTCTGTCTGACGTCACAGACGTATATTGTCTGTGTGAATCTGTGGGGTAATTGGGGCAATCATTGTTCCCAGTCCGACCCACCATACCCAAATATTTACAGCGCCCGCTCACAGAAAGTCCCCATAACGTTTAGATTTTCATGTTGTCATTTCACCTCGGTGTCTCGGCTGCACAGTTTCTGTTTTACCGGCTGTGTGACTTTCCATCTTCATATTTTTCATCCTTCAGCAACATAATCAGATGTTATTAGTTTCGTTTTTGCACTTCTTTCCACAACAGCGGCTTGATTTCATTTCCAAAACAACCTCCAGCTCACATCAGTTTTCTGTTCCGCTGAGCGCCGTTCACACCGACAACACCGCTTGTATCAACATGCGACACGGCTCACACACTTTTCTATCAGACACAGCTGAAAGTGTGTGAAGAGACTCCTGAAGCTTGTCGGCCTCACATTATCATCATATGATATTATTATTTTTATTATTATTATTATCACCATTGCAGGGGATGCGTTTAATGCCATCTTGCATGACAGCGTCCATTTTCCAGCAGAGAGTGAGTTCAGAGCAGACGAGGCGGCGGTAACAACCGGAACATCAAAAAGCAAAGAGCCGCGGGGATTATTCATGCTGCCTTTCATCAAGGGAGCCATCCTCATGATTCATCCAAAGTCATTTTGTAACGCAATAAGAGGAAAAAGCTCAGCGCTATCACGAGGAAGGAAATGAATCCACAGCAAATGACAGGAAATGAAAATGACCAAAAAAAACGTACACCTGAGGTCATCCTGCGTTCAGACTTTTGGTTTGTCGAATGGATCCGCAGCACGCTGTCTCTGCACTGTTTCAAAAGTAAAACAGCTGAACATCTGCAGATGGAGGACATACAATAATGGACACAATCTGTCCCCTTGAACAGGTGTCATGCCAGAACAGGAGCTGGATCACGTTAGCTGCTGGACTCATTTGGAAAACTATTAATAAAATATCTGCTCATAGTGTTCTGGTTCCGTTATGACTACAGCCAATCACAACTCTCCAACATACGGCGTTTATCTAGTTGTGCTCCCGTTCGTTGATGTTTGTTGACATCCGGGTACAGGGTTCCAACATCAGCTGTTTGTTGACGTTAACATGCTTGATTTCTAAGCTAACGTTAGCTCGTGTTGCTCACTGTCTGTTAAGGCAAAGGAGGTCTGAAGGCAATGCAACCGGTCAGCAGCTTCTATGGACATAATGGCAGAGGAGAAGCAAGCGAAGAGGACGCTGACGGAGGAAGCTAAGAAGAGAAAAGGAGAGAGTGGTGTAGTATTTGTACTTTAACTTGAGTAAAGGATCTGAATACTTTGAGTAGAAATGAGGATGGAGGTTGATGGAGGTGTTGCAAATTTCTTATTGTGAGAAAAATGCGACAACATGATTAACATGACTCGAGAGGAAGGATGCTTGTGTGTGTGTGTGTGTGTGTGTGTGTGTGTGTGTGTGTGTGTGAGCCTGCTTGCTGACAGATTGGCCTGCTGTGTGTGGATGTATTGAACATGGAGAGCTCAGCCGGGGCTCGGAGGCTGCCGATCGATCGACGAGGATCTGCAGCAGAGAGGCTCTTTGTTTGTGTTGGACTGGGCTGACAGCAGGATGCTGCTGCTGCTTCTCCACCATACAGACCACAACACCACCCGACTAAAAAAATATGAACCTCATAATCAGGTTTGATTTTGGAAAGCCGACAAATCGTCGGGGGCAGTGACGGATGGGCCATCTGGAAACTGGCCAATGGACAAGAAGAGGCCGGACGACGGTCCACTCAGGATGGAGCATCGGCTCTGTGGGACGTTCGAGCAGCCAATGATAGAGAGTGTTTTAAATTTTGTCGTTTCCATCAAACTTTTCTGATGTAATACTTTAAAATGCGCTAATAAAAACACCCTGTGCTTCTTAACACGTTAAACTAGACACCCACCTGTCAATCAAAGCATTCACGCGTCCACGCTACTATGTTACAAAGGCCAATCACCGGTGATGGCCCAGAAAGGACCATCAGAACCTCCCTCACACCGCTCACATTTACCCTCCTACAGAGTGTTCTAGCATCAGCTTCTACCTTCCAGTGAACACGGCTGAACCGGACACAGCCTCTGAACCAGCAGTGTCCAGTCTAACAGTGAACACAGTAACAGAACCTCTGAACCAGCAGTGTCCAGTCTAACAGTGAACACAGTAACAGAACCTCTGAACCAGCAGTGTCCAGTCTAACAGTGAACACAGCAACAGAACCTCTGAACCAGCAGTGTCCAGTCTAACAGTGTCTCCTGTGAACACAGCAGCCTATCGAGGTGGTTGTACAGGTGGATGTAGTTTCAGGTGTGTTCATGTTTGCAGAGTAAACGACAAACAAAGCAGAGAGCTGACTTCAGTCCATTAATGATTCATCTGTGTGGCTCTGCCTGCAGGGGATTCACCAGCTCCTCCACTCCACATGCACATGGTGGAGATACCGCCTCTCTCCGGGGACCCCGTCCAATTAAACCCCCCCAGCAGCCATATTAAACCGCAAACTCTGCGGTCGGCACTCACAGATGGTCGCAAAATGTCTCTGCTGCCAGATTTGGCAGCGGCGAGGCTGCTTTCGACTCCAAAGACAGAAAATATCAATCCGTTCATCAGGGAGGGAGTTAACACAGAGAAAACCTCCACACAACCTTTATTAGAGGGCGTACTGTTCAGGCTTCATGCAGATGAAGATGTTTGACTTACACTCATAGCACAAAGGAAGCAGGAAATGAAATCTTTAAATAGACCAAAGAAGAAGAAGCACTCACCGTCTCCGTCTCCTGAGCCGGATCCAGGATCTGTAACGACACAGGAGACACCGTCAGTTATCTCTTCATGAGCCGTTACTGAACACTTAATAATACTTGACTTTTCATCTTCCTCATATTTATACTTCATGTTTCTTATGCACCGATGAAAACCTGCTTAAGGTAAGACATACAAAAACAGAGAGGCAGGAAATGTTGCATGAAGGTGAGGTCAGCTGTTGCTCGACTTTCACGTTCAGTGTTGCAGGTAAACGTGGAAAAAGACTGAGACTCAGATTAAATCAGGTATCCCAACAAATCTCTGCAGGGATGTACAGTAGTGTAAGGAAGGAAGGAAGGAAGGAAGGATGAAAGAAAGGTAAGGGGGCTGGTGTACAGAAAGTTAAATAAGGAGAGGTGGAAGGATAGGAAGTAAGGAAGTAACTGAGGTAGGACGGAGGAATGGAAGCAGCGAGAGAAAAGGTAGCTGGGCGGCTTGAAGGGTTTCAAGGAGGAAGAAAATAAGGAAAGAAGAAAGGTAGGTAGGAAGGAAGTGTGTGGCTAGAAGAGAGGGAGAGGAATAAACTGAGGAGGAAAGGAAACAAGGAAGCTAGAGAGGAAGGAAGGTGGGTATAAAGGTCAGAAGAAAAAGGTAAGGAAGCTGTAGGAAGGAAGGGAGTAAGGATGTTATATGTAGGAAGTATATGTAGTAAGAAGGAAGAAGGACAAAAGAAAAGTGGGGAGGTGGAAAGATAGGAAGGAAGGAGAGAAGGTAGGAGGATAGGATGGAAGAATGGAGGAAGGAAGGCAGCGAGAAGGGCGCTCCCAAGGTCGACACGCTTCCTTGATCGTGATTGGCTTGTTTGTTTGAAGCGTCAGTCGTCTGTTCAGTACAGAGCAGGAGACGGGGGGTACTGTTAGCATAGCTTAGCATTAAGACTGGAAGTGGGGGGAAACAGCTAGCCTGGCTCTAGCTGCAGGTCATAAGTACACACACGTTTGCTGTCCTTTAAATACATTAAAAACAGCATGATTCATGTTTAAAGTTTAAAATACATGCATGTATGATGGAGTATCTCCTGGCAGGATGGATGTGGTCGACATAAACCTCGTCCCGGAGGTCTCGTCGCTCTGCGGCTCCATCAGGAAATGGACTCTGACAGTATAAATCTTGGCGCGGCAACCTTGAATTAAGAAATGGACGCCGTGTTTTGGAGTTTTCTGGCACGCCGCTGCTGCATTAAGAAATGGACACCGGCTGCTTTGTTCAATTAAATTTCACCTTTAGCTGCTGCACTTCTTTACAAAGTCATGATGAGATTGTTTTTCATGGAAAAGGAGGCAGAAATGGCCGGAGAGAGAGCGGGCGAGCGAGCGGAGATATTAATGATTCTGTCAGCGTGTTATTGACCGAACACTAAGAGTTTGTTTCAGACTGCAGGTGGAACTCTGCTTTAACCTCTTACGGATAAAAAACTGTGCCTGCGCGTGGATAATGTTCATTTACTAATGAGAAAATCGTTCAAGTTTAATGTTTAAGTGCAAAAACTGAAACTCTTCTTTATCTCCTGACACGAGCAGGTGAAACATCCTCGACTCAACGTGATGGCAGATCTCTGATGGAGCGATGAGATCTGAGAAATCACCACAAACATCTAAAATATTCAGATTTATATGATATTATAAAGTTTGACCCACTGCAGGAAAATTCAAAAATAGACCTGAGAGGTACGAACAGAAAAGTCAGGACGAGTAGAAGAGGGCGTAGAAGGAAAATAGGAAGGTGGAAGGAAAGGAAGAAAGGCAGCTAGGAAAGAGAGGAAAGTAGGAAGAAAGGAAGGGAGGAAAGAAGTGTCTAGGTGGAAACAAAGTAAAGGAGGTAGGAAGAAAACAGTCTGTTTAGTCCAGATCTCTGAGACTGTCTTAAAGACTGAAGACTGGTCTGACTGTTTCACCAGCAAACACATAGTCTCTGTGACGTCCCTGCAGACTCTCTAAAACCTGGACGTAGTCTCTGTGACGTCCCCACAGACTGTCTTAGACCTAGACGTAGTCTCTGAGAGGATTCCCATTTCGGTTATTAAATGTTATTAAAAGTTCAGTTTGTAGGAAAACGTCTTTGGGCGTCACGTCACTTCCTGACTGTTAAATCAGCCGATGAAGTCAAAAAGTCAACACTCACTCTTATAAAGAGTAATAAGTTCGGCCTGAGGTGAGCGTAGACGTTCAGACCTTCAGCTCTGGAGCTAAACCCACCACCTGACCTGTGATCAGACCCCAGCGAGGAGTCTCCATCCTGCCTCCCATCACCTCGCCGGCTGCTCGCTGAAAGGAGCCAATTCGCTGCTTTTCCTCCTCCTGCTCGGGGAAATAAACTTAGCCGAGTATTCGCACCGTTGGCTCGAGCGCTTCAATTACAGGAAGCATAAATCTTGGAGAGAGGAAATTGCAGAAGGACGGGAGGGAGGTGAGGGAAGTGGAGGGCATATCGCAGCGCTGGATCCCCGGTGTAACGGGTAATAAGAGCAGAGCACCGGGCGGCGCCTCCTGGGAAATCAGGCCACTGCCCCTGCAGATGGAGCTGACCGCCGCCAACACCACCACCACCACCACCACCACCACCACCGCTGCTTCTGCTTCTGCCGTGTTACTATAAGTTTCCTCGACACATTTCTCAAGTGTGAGATGAGAACTTAAACCCTGCAGAGACGTCTGAATCCAGAGTCTGCTGAGAGAAAGGCTAAACCGTTAGCGCTTTGTTTGAGCCTGAGTCTGATGTATGGCTGCTGTGAGGAGAGAAACCACCACACCAGAATCAGAACCAGTATCAGTACCAGAATCAGCACCAGAATCAGTACCAGTATCAGCACCAGCTTTACACTATAGACCTCATACTGCTGTTGCAGGATTCCTGGATGAGCTCCTTTTAGCAGATGGTTCAAGTTTGGTTGAGATGAAAAGCACCAGAAAGTTTTGTAAAATTACAGGAAATGATCTGCGGCATTTTCTGTCACTTCTAATTGTCCTGATGCAGTGACTCCATCTGTTTGTGGCTCATAACCAGCAACAAAAATACATTTTCAGCTTGTACAACACTTGACACCATCAGTGAGAGCACACATGCAGCCGTCTGCAAAAATCCTCTGTCAGATTTAAAGAGATGCATTTACAGAATATAATATTCATAACTTGGATTTCATTACTGCATCTGTCTACAACCAAAAACTACAGGAGGCTGGCTGCAGAAGTGAGTCAGTCTCCATAAGTCCCCATGTTCAAATGTCCAACTTCACAGCAGAAATAAACGTCCAGGTTTTAGACAGTCTGTGGGGACGTCACAGAGACTACGTCCAGGTTTTAGACAGTCTGCGGGGACGTCACAGAGACTACGTCCAGGTTTTAGACAGTCTGTGGGGACGTCTGTGATTTTTCGAGCTCTGACTTGAATTCATCTGTAATCTTTCATTTCTCTGCCGTCCCTCCTCAAACCTCTGTCGGGCCGTGGAAGGTCCCGTGGACTGTGTTTGGGAACCGCTCAGCTTTGGGAGGATTTTAACAACTAATCCACGGCTTCTAATTAAAATTGATCCGTGGTTGATTAACCGGGTCGTTCTCTGAAATCAGTCTGACTGATGACGTTCTCTCAGGGCTCGGAAAGGAAAAATCGAGGACGAGTTCAGTCAATTAAAAATCTAAGTACAGTGAACCTAAACGCCGCAGCACGGACAGCTCTGAGAGCTTCATTAAAAATATTAGCAAGGCACAGAACGATCAGCTGATCTCATCCTGAGTGACCTGCACAGTTTAGATGACCTCTAACATCAGACTTTAACATCTGACATATTTAAATCATATTCATAAAACGCCAACAGTCACTCTGTTTACAGACTTCAGGTGCAGCCACTAAATGACGTGCACTGTTCCTGTCAGGGTGTGCGATGCTCCACGTCCACATAAGTTCAACACAGTAAATATCTGTGCATGTGTGTGCAGAGGAGCGCGTCAATAATTTATCTGCATCAGAATTATAAATGTTGTCATCCTGAGATAACGACTTAATTAAAGACAACAGGACGTTCAGTAGTTCAGCGTGGCGATGTCAGAGGAGCGCATCCATCAGCCCGCACGACGCCGCGTGTGATGGAGTCGCAGGTCGATCACATTTGATTCATTATCTTGACATCTCAAATGAATCATGTTGTTATCTCGAGAAAACGAAGAAGAAAAACATTCGTTATTTCGATATAACAACATTAATAACTCGTTAACGTTAAAATGTATGACTGCTCTGGGCTTCCGTAGTGAAGACATCAGGAGCTGTGTAATTTTGTTCATATTCGAGGATCCATGAACGTTTGTCATCCCTAAAGGAAAACCTCCAACATGATGAAGATGCTGATGTAGAGACAAAATGTGTGAATACAGTCTGCACTGTTTATCTGTTAGCTCACCTTTACACCTGCTCAGGGGGGCGTGGTCATCGTCACACCTCATTTTCACCTGTGTGCACTTAGTGGTGGGACTTTTTGGACACAGAGGGCGACAGGCTCGGGTGTCTTCTGCTGACCGTGTCACTGTTTATTGTCACGTTTCATTCTCATTATCGTCGTAGCACTTATGTCATTTCATATCTTTGGAGGAGGACTTTGGATTTTCTTTTTGGACCAACGTGTCACGGTACGAGCCTTCTCAGCCTCTTAGCGGCCGTTATTATTATTATTATTATTATTACTATTACTGCTGCCTATCTCAGCCGGTCTCTGCAGACGTTCTGGATTCTGCTCGAGGTTTCTGCCTCTTAAAGGGAGTTTTTCTTGCTCATGGTGAGTCTCATGGTGTAGACCTGCTCCGCGTGGAAACAGTCAGGAGAACTTCTGTTAGGATTTGGTGTCATCGTCTTCAGTGGTCAGAATAATCTGACTGCATCGTGTGGCAGAATTGGCCCGGTCCATATGAGTGAACCTACTTCATAACGTATACGTGAGCTCCTGGCTGACCTGCTGTGCAAACTACAGTCAGGAAACAGGTTCATCCAACTGCAGAGTGCAGGTAGGTTTTTGTTTTTTAATAACAGTATTGCAATCATCTGATTGTTGCCTGATCGAAGTTTCACTTCGTAATGATGTCACAACATGACCGGCCGGAGCAAATGAAGACGAGTTAAGTCTCTTTTCATGAGGCAGCAGGTGAATTATCTCCTTCACAGGCAGACTCGTGTCCTCACAGACATTTCCACTGGTCGATTTCAATAAAAAGAGAGTACTAATTCACCCCCCTCACACACACACACACACACACACACACACACACACACACCATCAATCCATCATTCAGTGTTATTCAGGTCTCCATTGCGTGTTGTGACCCAGTATATTTCCTGGCAGACTCACCGGCGGAGCAGGGTCCGTCCGACACCCGGGAGATGAGCCTCTGCTGTTTGCAGGACGCCTGTCGCCTGTAGCACTCGTTCTGGTAGGTGTCTCCGTTGGAGCCGCACACGGGGACGTAATGTTTGTGGCACTGGAAATCAAACACAATCAAACCGTTAATTAAACCTCGATGTGACCGGCTGACAGAAGCTGCAGAGGTTTCATTCAGGTTCTCACAGGTTGGATAAAAGTCAGAGCTCACTCCAGGATGTTGTGTCCTCTGATGGACGGTTGGACGGAGGTTGTGTCGTGTCACGGGTGCAGGTTTGGTGTCAGATTATGATATGATATGCTGCTGTATTCTTTGTTGTGGAGGTTTGGGCTGGCACTCATCAGGTGAGGTGATTAACACACCTGGAAATAGTTTATAGTTTAATCACTGTCCATTTTTACACAGCGGCGTGCTGGACCTGACCTGAGCCCACAGAGAGGCGTCATTATCTGGACTGTAAATATGAGGAGACGGAGGCAGCGAGGCATTTACTGTTCATTAAGTTATGAGAAAATCAGAAATGCCACGATGAGCCTGCTTAAAGTCACTGAAATGTTGAATTTACATCGTTAATGTTCAATTCTGGCATCTGTTTACCTACAAATAAAACGTCACGGAGACTACGTCCAGGTTTTAGACAGTCTGCAGGGACGTCACAGAGACTACGTCCAGGTTTTAGACAGTCTGTGGGGATGTCACGGAGACTACGTCCAGGTTTTAGACAGTCTGTGGGGACGTCACGGAGACTACATCTGGTTTCAGTAATCAGACTTCATTTAGCTGAGACAGGACTGCGTTTGAACAGAGGGGTCAGAGGTCAAGGACACATCACCATTTTTCTTCCTGTCTTTAGAAAAGCAAGAGGAATATTTTATTTTGAAAGTTTTAAACTGGTAACTAAGACAGCCGTGAGATGAAAACAAGCCGTCAGTTATGTCGTGACGATGGGAAGCAGTTAGAGGAGGAGTTTGATTCATTCTGCATGAAGGTTAGGACACAATGAGTTGACTCTGCTGTCAGGAAACAGACTGCAGCTGCCAAGGACGCGTATCAATGTTCGGCAATCCATATTCTATTAACTCACAGCCATCAATCATTCAGCAGGAATCCCCTGCAGAGCTGAACTCTGTGACCTCTGAACACACTGCACCAACACAGCCAGGGGAGGGAAGTAACTAAGTACATTTACTTGAGTACTGCACTTTGAGGAACTTTACTTTAAAGTCCCCATGAAACAGGAAGTAGAGTTCTGTTTCCTTCAGGTCAGATAGGGAGGGACTTGTTGTGGGACAGTAGCCAATAGCGAGTGTGCCCCATCGCTATGCATTGCAGCTAGCGCTATAAGCTAGCATCAACATCTACATTCAAGTGAACACGGCTGGACCAGGACCGAAGAAAGCACCTGTGAGCGTCTGCATCTTCATCAGCTTCTACAGAGTGCTGCTCTTAGCGGGGTTCGAACCCACAACTTCTGGATCTAAAAGGAACTCAGTGGCAAGATCTTAAACCACTGGACCACAAATACCAGGAGGACATCTGGAGCACTGACCTCTGACCATCTGAACCAAAAGGACATGGAGACGTGGTTTTCCTTCTACATGATGAGACAAACAAAGAAGAACAGAAATGTTCTTCAGCAGCTCTATCAGGACTGATGGAGGAGAATCTTCAGCATGATTCCTCCCCTCAGTCTGATCCTGGTTCTTCTTCTTCATCAGTACTGAAGATGGTCCAGTGGGGAAGGACGCCGACCGTCAACGCAGCAACGTGGGATCGAACCTCGGCTCAACCTGAGGTACGCAAAAACTCAAACACAAAACTAAAACTGAAACTCAAAACCGTCAAACCCGTCCGTTGCGTGCGTCTCGTCGTGAATTTCCGTCGAATTTCTCCGATTTCAACTTCAACGATTTCAACACAGCCGACCATCGAGGGAGCAAAGAACAGGTGAGTCAAAGGTAAGTGAAGCTAGCTAGCTTGAAGAAAGCTAGCTAGCTAGTTTCTTATTTAATAGACAAGAAACAAAACTTGATTTTCTTTTTCGTCTTTGTCATTATATGATGAACAGAACCTCTGAACCAGCAGTGTCCAGTCTAACAGTGAACACAGCAACAGAACCTCTGAACCAGCAGTGTATGGCAGACACTGTGCACCAACCTGGTTTTAGTAAGACCGAGTCCCCAAAACATTTGGACTGTTCGCAGCAACGTGCTCCCAACGTACGTTCAACCTCCAAAAAAACTTCCCTTTTAGTGACTTTAAGTGTCATTGTAATTGATGACTGTGTTATAGAGTGAATATTGTCCTGTTACAACCCCAACATGACACACACACACACACACACACACCTGCCGCCCTTCTGTTGTAATTACAGTCACATTAGAAAGAAATATGGCAGCTTTCTAACGTCAGCGAGAGAAGAACAACAAACTGTGATGAGACGCTGCAGAGCGTGGAGTTAATGAGAGGAGACTCATTTGGACTGAAACCAGAACCTCAGGAAGAATCGGGTTCAGGTGGCAGCAGCTTTTCTGTTTCCGTGTAAAGAACATCACACACCTGCAGAGAAAACTAGAAATTCTGATGAGTCACGATATTTTTAGCACTATGAAAGTTAAATCGGCTGAAAACTGCTGACTCTGGGTCAGATCTTAGACTTCTGCATTGAGGAGCTACATCAGCTCTCAGGAAAATCACCACCGTTATTATCAAGTGTTTGTTTTAAACAGCAAATATCGGCTGAGTGCATCAATCACCAGCTTCAGATTCAGCCTAAAAATAAAAGTCATTGTTGGAAGTGGAGCCTTCGTTTGACGTTCACAGTTCATGTCGTGACGGCCGAGCAAGCTGTGGTAAATAAAACTTGATGATATCCGCCATGATGTGTTTTAATACTGTCATCAGCGCTGAAGCGCGCCTGCTGGGTCACGTCTTGTGAACTTTGTTTTCTGTCACCATGTGTCTCCTGTGTTTGTTTGTAATACTGTATTTTGTAGTCGTTTAAATATTTGGCCGTGGCTCTGTCATATTACGTGTTTTTATGTGACTGCTGCGAGCAGCCTGTTTTTCTGCTTGGATCATTTTGCCAACTTTCATTTTCACTCATACGCAGAGGAATGCTGCAGTGTAGAGACCAGCTGTCTGAAAGTAGAGCAGCGCCGCAACACCAACAGCCCGAGGTGACAAAACAAGAGCAGCGTTTCCGACGCAGGAACTTCCCCCAGGGACGAAGAACCTTTGGAGGAACTCAGCTGGTTTCTACCGGAGCGGCCAATGGTCTGGATTTAGTTGCATGGATGTTATTTTACCCTCCAAAAGTCTCCGGTTCTGAACGGCAGCACGTTCCAAAAGTACGTGAAGAATCTTTTTTTTGTCCTTTTTGCTCCGACACTAACATGCAGTTACATAAGACACGTTTGTCTGTGATTGTTTTACAGCACAAACGAGCCGTCAGACTAATCTTACCAATCTTCAGGAGTCTTAAGATCATGTTGGAATCTTTTAGTTCTTGGACTAAAGGTTCAGGGTTCTTTGTTATGGAAACATGAGTGGAGCTCATCAGATTTTTCTTTTTACTGATTCATTAAAATATGCCCAGACTGGCTCTGATATGATCCTAATAATCGGCTCGACATCTCTCCAAACTCTAGCTTTGCACTGATTAACCTTGAGACGTGAGACTGAGCTGAAGACGTCGTAGATGTTTGCCATCAGGCTGCTTTGGGCTCCACCAAGGACTCGAGCTTATTCACTGTGCGCTCAGGTGATAATTAAAGGAGACGCAGGTCTTAATATTTTGATCAACTCAGAGCTTATTAACGAATAAAACCTCATTACTCTGGACTGCATCAGTTACAGCTTTGCTGTGTGAATCTGAATATTTGAGGAGCCTCCTGTCCTCCGTCTGTCTCCTCCTCGTCCTTCATGTGATGATCTGAGTTACAATAACTCCTCTCGCTGTTGTTTCTGTATTCAGCTGAAGACTCCTCCGTGCTGCCGTCTGGCTCGGGCTCCTCTGATCGTGTCCTGTTTGTGTGGACTCCGATAATAAATGCAGGTTTTGCTTTCAGATCACAGAGCGTGACGGCTGGTTTCAAACGGTATCTGTGTGTCTTGTTACTGCAGTAAAGCGGCAGCTCTGTGGTGATTTCGCCTCCCAGAGACGATGCCCTTCACGCCGCTGCTTCATTTTGTGTCGTGTTGTTTGGCCAAATGTGCAACAAACGGGCTGATCGGAGAGTAATCGCATTTTGTTTCATATCGGAGGAACCAACAGCAGCATCGTCCTGATGTCTGAAGGGACTGAACACTGTTCTTCTGCTTCCAGAGGTTCAGCTGTGACACAGTCCTTAACTTCCTCATTTAAAGCTTATTAAAGTCCCCAAGAAACAGGAAGCAGAGTTCAGATCTGTCACAATCTAAATATAAAAATATAATTTCATCTTCTCCTACCTGGAACTGGCAGACGCATTTGAGCTGAGCGCCGTCGTCTCTGCAGACGCCTCCGAATCGACAGGTGGAGTCATCACAAACCCTCAGGTCGCTCTTCTTCTCCGACAGATCTGCAACGAAAAAAACAAAGCGAGAAGGGTTAAATAAGAAGACAGACGGCGAGCAGGCGGGCGGATCTATGAGGTGAATCACACCTACAGAACCTCCGCCGCTCAGCATCAACAGTAAATTCAGATCACACGTTCACTCAGAATAAACCCCGGACAGTTTTATGAGATTATGAACAATAAACGCAGACAGAGAGCAGAGCTGCAGGGGAAATATGGCAAAGCACAGCAGAGATGATTGTTTATCAGACGGAGCAGTGAGGCTTCATGTCGCAGCAGCAGACACCTGAAGAACAGGTGAGTGTGTGTTTACACTGGAAATAACAGGTCGGCTGACACAACAGATCTGTGATGTGAGACTCGTTAACATCGATGTTTGAGCGTTCTTATCGCATCTGGACCGAATGCTCCGCCTCAAGTCTGTGATTTACAGAGTTTATGATGGACAGTGAAGTAAACTGCTGACAGCTGTAGCTGCTGTTAGCTCATGTTAGCTCAGTTTGTTAGCTGGCTGCCCAGACTGTGAGCTCAGAGCAGCAGGGGAGTGTTTGTACCACCAGGAAGAAGAAGAAGAAGAAGAAGAAGAAGAAGAAGAAGAAGAAGAAGAAGAGGTTCACAGGCCCGGGGAGCAGAGCCGGGCTCAGCAGCCTCTATGTTATGTCAGAGGAGAAGAGAGTGAAGAGACAGATTTATACGAGATGTAACTATATAGAAATAGAAATATATATAAACAACAGTACTAACATCACGACGTGAATTAACGACGTTCACACACACACACACACACACTCACACACACACAGAGTCATGTCCTGTCTGATAATAACAGGCCACCACAACTCAGCAATGTGCAGCCAACTTAAATTATCCACGTTCTTTGAGATAAAAGCCACAGATTGTGTGTGTGTGTGTGTGTGTGTGTGTGTGTGTGTGTTGGTATAAGTTTCACACACAGCTGAGTGGGCTTTGAAGCTCTGTGTAGTGGCCTGTTATTACTATCTGCGGCCCTCCCCTGCTCCTAAAAATGGCTGCCGCTGGCCGCAGAGACCCTGAAGCTCTGCAGCTGACGCGGAGACGTGAAGCTCGAGGACGGAGGAGCAGAGCTAACCTCCAGATTCAAGGAACAGGAAAATAAAATGTGGAAGAAGAAGTCCTTAATGATGAAATGTCACCTCCTCTTCAGAGTTTTAAATTATTGATGCATTAAAAGGTTTGAAATGAAACCCTCAGAGGTTCGTCGCAGTCTGGAGAAAATACTGAAGGCCGAACCCTCTGCTGGATTTGGCTGCCTCTCGCTGACGTCGAGGTTTGATCGGATTTGGACAAACGCAAACTAAATCTGTTTTTTTTATCTATGAGCTCAGTTTTCAACATGTGAACCAAACTAAAGTTATAAATAACTGAACCTCAGAGATTCAGCTGAGAGAGAAACGCAGCAGAGCAGCAGAAGACATGAGATGTTCAGACTCCACATGCCTGACGTCCAAACGCTGAAGGTCATAACTCACATCCATGAAAGTGATCAGCTTCACTTATTGATCTGACATCGATGACAGACAGCAGCACATCGATCAGACACGTTAAAGAACTGACGATAATCAGCTCGACATTTTCACCAGCACAAAGGACGTCAGCGTCCGCAGAGAGAAGCTGCAGGGGTGACGTCGTCCAACACGAAGGTTAGCATCTGATTACTGCAGAAAAACAAACGTTCACCATATTTTTACCGCTGATGATTTCTGAAACATAAATGCAACCACAGGAAGTAAAAAGCTGAGTCAGGCTATGAACAAACTACACCACAGTCTGACTCAAGAGTCTTTAAGACTTTAAGACTTTAAATCGTCATCAGATCTTCACAAATCTGTGTATTTTGTTTCTGGATTCACTGTTGGAAACCAAATCTATTCTTGCCTCCCGTTGTTTAAAGGCTCAGTCAAGCAGCTCACTGCAAAAAGCTGCAATTCCTCTAACGTCCACCTGAGGCTGGCTCCAGAAGTGAGTCTGACTCCATAAGTCCCCATGTTCAAATGTCCAACTTCACAGCCACCCAGTGGTAACAGTCTGTAGACAGATGGAGGCAAACTGTCAGAAAAATGACTGTGAAAATGAAAATGAACCTCGACCAGACGTGATGTGCAAATCACAGAATCCACACGTGTTAAAGAAACCTGCTCAGCGGGCGGCTGAGGGTCTGCAGACCGGCTGCAGCTTGCTGCAGGTCGTTCACAGCTAATTAAGTCCAACCAGCAGCCACATCCATCAGCAGCTCGGAGCCTGGAGGCCAACCAACGCTGCTGATCAACCCAGAGTGTGTGTGTGTGTGTGTGTGAGAGAGAGAGAGAGAGAGAGACACACACAGACTGTGTTCTGTTTCCTGTTGCAGGTTTCAGAAAGCCAAACTTTTAATACCCGGACAATTTGGGATTATGCTGAACGACAACCAGAAGTCTTTAGACCTCCGCCAGGCGACAAACACCAATGCAAATGAAAGCGAGTGTTTTCGGTCTGAAATGTGTGTGTGTGTGTGTGTCCACGCTGTGTTATCTGAGGAGCTCTGCTGATGTGTTTCTGCGTGCGTTTGTAGTCGACCTCGGCCGTGTTGTGTTCAGGTTCCTCGCCCTCATACATTTTACAACAGAAACAGGGATTTGAAATGCACATAATTCCCTCTTTTGGATCGGAGCAGAACTAAAGAAGCTGACGGAGCGTGGCAGCAGCAACCGCCTGGAGGCACATCCACCCCCTAAATCCCCCGAGCTCGGCCCGGTCGTCATGGCCACCCAGCCGCCGCCACCACCACCACCGCGCCCCTTCGCCCTCCCTCTGGCTCGTTATCTAACCCCCCTCCTCCACCACCGCTGCAGCCCTGACTCCAGGAGAGAAGGACGTCAATACCTCATCTTCTGTCTGCGGCTCGGAGGCCTTCAGCTCTCTCCACATCCTTTAACCCTTTCACTGCTGCAGCACACAAACACTTCATGTTACAAGATCTGCTGCATTCATTCAGGTCAGCATCACACAAGATGGAGTGCACAAACAAACTCACTTAACAACAAAGCAGGTTTTAGCAGCCACTTCTTAGTGTCACACATACACTAAAGCGTGCATGTCTTTGTCTGCATGAAGGCGTGGTTCAGCCAAACTTTCTGTAACTTTCCTCTGATGACAGTTTAAATCATGTTGATGCTACACTGACTTCAACCAGGACTGTCACTCTTTACATCACCTGGCGATGAGTCACACTGGTGGTGGAGAGAGCAGCGTCATGACACAGCGTCAGCTGGTCATTTTAATTATTCAGCTCGTGCACACTTCACATTTTAAAATACGACATCAGATACACAACTGTGAGCCTTCCAGCGGTGGAGGTGGCTGATAGCACGCTGTGATCACGTTACTTCAGTAAAAACGTAAAAATATTTAGAAAAACTTGAAGTAAACTTTTTTTATTCTGACTCATGCATTCATGTAAAAATAGATTTTTTTTTAGATTTAGCTCATTTTAAAATATTTAGTATCAAACTGCAACTATTGATTATTTTCATCTGCTGATTATTTTCTCAATTAGTTCACTGATTGTTTGGTTTGTAAAAATTCAGAAAATATTTAGAGATGCCGTCACAAAGTTTGTTCTGTCCAACCAACAGTCCAAACCTTTAACAATATTACTAAATTATTATCATACTTTCACTTAAAACCTATACATGATTTATTGAGATGTTTTATGAACTCTGTATTCATGTTTTTTTTTTTAAAGTTTGATTAGTAAAATAAATAATGCAGGTAGCAAAATACAAGATTTCGCTCTGGGGTGTCGTGGAATACAACAAACACACAAACACACATGCATTCCTACATTACCAACAGAGGACTTTCACTGCACACCGCCAAAGTGAGGACTTGAAAATAGAAAATTTACTTTAAAGGTGTTTCACCATAATACTACTGCAAAAATGTGCCTTTTCAATATTTTAAAGAAAGAAAACTGCCACCTAACGAAGTGGGGACATCTACATCCTGCAGTGACACTTAAAAAATGGAGAATTTAACTTTAATGTTTTGAATATTTAAACATTCCTCTGCAATACAAACAGCAAAATCTTAATTTTGGCCACATATGAATGAGAATAAACAAAGTTTGTACTGTTATTCAGAAGTAACGTGCACTAATATCAACTAATGCAGTATTAGCAACAAAATGTACACACACACACACACACAAACACACAGTAGTGAGATTTCATTTCATAGAGAAGTGAAACCTTCTCAAGGACCGCTGTGCTGTATTGATTTGGTTTTCTAAAAGCGGAGAGTTCATCCTCAGCTGAGACGTGAAACCGGAGAGGGAGGAGGAGGCGTGACATTCATGTAACGTACCGCCATCAGTGATGCATGATGGGACTCCAAACCCCCGTCACGCTCACAAATGTTCCAGTTTTCTGTGTGTTTAGGAGTTTGTGATCGCTGTCTTCACAAAACTCATGAATCCTAATGTTCCCCTTCAGCTCCAGCGCTGCACAGAGATTCAGTATCTGCTTGTTCCAGCTCCTCACTGAAGTCACGAGCAACGTTTCCACTCAAAGACACCATGTTGGACTGCTTTTTAAAAAAATAACATTTTTAAGGGGCAAGATGGTGAAACAGAAGCTCATCACAGCTGCTCCTTAAACCTCGTAAAACCCTCGACAGCAACACTTTGCTGTCGTCTTGATGTAGCGGCTGTTTCTGTTGTGAAGTCGCTGCCGAGCTTCCCGCCGAGCTGCCTAATTACTTCATCTGAATAGCAGAGAGCGACTCCACCCGCCAGCACACACCTGATGAACATTCACAGACTGCAGGCGACACACACACACACACACACACAGTGTGCAGCTCAAACAAACTTCTTTATTATTTTTCACAGATTTGGTCTCTCCATGTATTCAGAGTTTATGTGGCGTGCACTGTGCTGTGACTCATTCAGCAGCACATAATTAGAAATCTAACAGATGCAAGGCCAACGATTTCAAAATCAAAGCACGAGATCTGAGTTTCCAGGTAACTTTTAAAGAATGGAAATAATAAAATAATAAACTCACTGTAACACAGAATTCTTCAGGAATGTCCAGATTGATCATCGTCCTCGTTATCGGATGATATTCAGTAAAAATATGCGACCGGGTCATCTTTACACGCATCACTGCACATTGTATTTGTTCACTAGCAGATTTTGACCTCTCCAATATGGCGTCTGTGCAGACGCTAACGAAACCATCCATCTCATATCGCGTCTAACGTTACTGGATCGGAACATGTCGGATATGGAATTCAACTTGAGACCTGCATGTCAGCAAAGACCAGAACGTGGACCACAACAGACCAGGTCAGACTTAGTGTTAGCCGAGCCGCTCGCTAACAGCCGGTTAGTAGAAGTGACAAAAAACAGAGCCGACAAAAGACGATCGATATGAAAGATCAGTTTCCAGCCATGCTGGATCAAATTTACACTTCCCTGGAATATTTAGTTTCAGTAACGTGACAAAGAAAGCAGAAGGAGAGATGGTGACGAGTCAAAGAAAAGATTTGATGACTCGATGAAGAAAACTTCAAATATAAAACAGAGTTATGTGCTTCTTTTGAATTTCAAGGCCTTAAAAAAAAGGGATATTTTCAAGGTAACCCAACACCACAGGAGGAGGAGGAGGAGGAGGAGGAGGAGGCGTCACCATGTGCCAGGAAACCACATTTATTGTAACTGCGTTGTTGCCTGAAAGGAAACTGAAGACTTTCGGAGTGGTAGAGTTTCTAAACGCTGGAACAGGTTGTGAGAAACGAAAGTCATAAATCGAGAGAAATGCGGGAGAGTGTTGACCCTGCGGGAGGAAGACTGGGACGAGGCGTGAAAAACAAGAGTCTGCTGGGGAAAGGTTGGACGGTGTTATTCTGCTGTCATCACGAGGAGGATGGAGAAAATATCTGATACCTGAAGACACTGAGCGAGCTAACGACCAAAGACTTTAAGTCTGTGCTGTGTTTGCTGCTAACGTCTCCTCCTGTGTCTCTGTGTTTGAAATGAATCAGAAGGCTCCTGCATGTTCATACAAACTCTGTACGATGTTCTCTGTGGGGTTACTTCATTCTGCATGTTTCAGAGGTGAATTTGGGTGCTAGCCCTCGATTCTCCTGACTCTGACTGGTCGATAGAGGCGTCAATCATCAAAATCGACCAATGGCTTGCTGAGATATTGAGCCTAATAAAGACTAAACGCTGCGAGCTGCTCGGCCACTGTCGTCCGATTGTTCCTGGATCTATTTTAAACCTCCTGACCGCAGCAGCTGGATGAGTTTCTGTGTGAAGAGCTTTTCTCTGTTCTCCTCTGCTGTTTGAATAAAACATGAAACCCTGACCGCCTCCGCCACCTCCTCCACCCCTCCTCCCTCCTCCCTCCTCCCTCCTCCACCCCTCCCTCCCCGTTCTCCTCCTCCTCCATCTCCACCTCCTCTCCTCCACCTCCTCCTCCGCCCACCTCCACCTCCTCCTCCCTCCACCTCCTCCTCCCTCCTCCTCCTTGTTGCCTACAGACAGCAGACGCCACGCCCTTAGCCTGAATATTTTGCATTTTTATGTTCAGCCTAGTTTAGTTTTTAGTTTTAGAACTTTGTTGCTGCAGGAAAAATAATAATTATTGAATTAGTTTGTTTTTTCATGTAAACTGGTTCACACATTTACGTAATAACTTTATTGATCATCACACCCATCGACACTTTTAGTCTACCGCTAATGCATAAACGTTTCAATTTAAAAAAAACTTAAAATATATTTATGATGATACTTGAGAGTATTTTCAGTTCTATTTTAGCTTAACGGATCAGGTGTTTTATTTTTGAAAGCTTTTGTGCCGTTTCCTGTATCCTGTCCTCATTTTAAACATTGAAATGTTTGACAATTTAATCATACCATAATATTTCTTTCTTCCCTCCTCCATAGGTCCCTATGAACAGGCATTATCATGCAACTAAGACACTTTAAACTGACTTCATGTTTTCCATTCGTGTTTCCAAAACATTTGATGTATGTTAACGCGTCAGCAAGAAATATTTGAGTGAAAAATATGAAAAATGAGGTTGCGTGATATTTGAAACTTTCAGCCGACTGAGCAGATGCTGCAGGAGGACCTGCTGTCTAATTACTGCCCTGCTTCCTCCTCCTCCTCCCTCCTCCTCCCTGCCCTCCTCCTGCCTCCTCCCACCTGCCCCTCTAACTGGGATCGAATTTGTCCAGTTTGTATTCTCTTTTTCTCTTGAAGGCGGAGCGAGTGAGCTGCCTGACTGCGCGCCGCCGGGAGGCCCGCTGCCTGCTTGGTCACCAGCTGCTGCAGTCTAATTCTCACCTGGGAAGCCGAGTGTGGGGCGAAGAAGATAACGGCTTTGATGTTTTATTCATGTTGAACAGATCAGAGTGACACAAAGACTCCTTCCAGGTTCATTCTGGAGTCTGACGAGTACAGGAGCAGGCAATTGACCTCCAGGGAAGTCTCTCTAAGACGAGCCGGGTCACTCGGGCCTGTTATGTCTGCTTACTAACAAGACAATTTGGCTTGAATCACGACAGAGTCAAAGCTGATGTACATAATGTACACATCCTGGAAAACCCAACTCTAAACATCAAGGAAAAGTCCCAGATGGTTTACAGAGGGTATTTATTAAATGTTTCCCACTCAGCGAAGCGCCTTCCAGTAGAACCCCTCAAAGACGGTATCCGTGGTGTCACGACAGATTCCAGATCAGAACCGAGGAGGAGTACGACAAACGAGCAGTGACCACTGCAGAAAAGACAGGCGCTGCCATCACGGCCACAAATCGAAGGGAAGCACCACCACGGAAATGTGAACAGCAGTCGGCTTTGAGGGGATTTGATCAGAGAGACTACAGGCGCCAGGTAACCAGAAATGAATGACACTTTTGTGTTTATCTGTCTGAGTCTCCTCCACCTCCACCACCAAACATCAACCAGGTCACCAACAGGCAGCATTACAGCAGCAGCTAATATTACTCTCCTTTTCTTCTTAGCTTCCTCCGCTCATGCCTCTCTCTTCACTCTCTTCTCCTCTGCCATTATAGAGGCTATAGTCTCCTGTTCTGGGCAATGCATAATCACCCCACTCCCAGCCTGTAAACCTCTTTCTTCTTCTTCTCTTCTTCTTCTTCTTCTTCTCTTCCTTCTTCCTGGTAGGTCCAACATCATCTCCAGTGCTCTGAGCTCACAGTCCAGGCTAATAAACTGAGCTAACAGCAGCTACAGTTGGCAGCAGTTTACTTCACTGTCCATCAGGAAACTCTGTAAATCACAGGCTCTGTTTTAGTCTGACATCTCATCCTGAACCGGGCCTCTGGTTCTTCCTCTGGACCGTCACCATCTGTGTGTGTGAAACGACCAACGAGGCGACTTCAGACTGGAGGCATCTAACGAGCCCGTCAGACCGACTGCTATCCGACTGAAAGAAATAAAACTCAATGTACTCTTTATTTATTTTACAGCCCACACACACACACACACACACACACACACACAGCTTCCTGTCACTTCTGTCTGACGACACTTTAATTATGTTTCCTTCGTTATGAAAGCTTTCCTATTAATGCCTTTTTGTCACTAACACTGCTTTATCATGCTGCTTTGATTGCAGTCATCTTAACTATTAATAACACGGCACATATATTTCACTGACAGAAACACAGCAGAGGCACAGAGGCTTAATCAAAACGTCCCTCCTATTCACTCTGCTTTTATTTGAGAGATTTTCCAGAAGCCATTTAATACTTCAGAGTTGCCGAACTAGTGCACTTATAAAAAGTGCAGCAAAATGAAGAGAGATGTCCTTCAAGCAACAAAACACACATGCTCTCGCTGACTACTCATCCAATATTTTCATACTGTTGTTTGAAAGCTATTTGCCGATGTAAAGCACTTTAAACTATAAATCTGGCCTTCATTTTATTTGCAGGCAGCGCCTATTTCCTGACTTACGCTGCCATTATACAGGCCTACATTATGTGCAGTAAAAGGCAGGACGGTGGTGGTTTGTCAGCCAATTTGATTTCACCCCACAGAGTGCTGAACAGCACGACCCGCGGGCAGGAAGCGGACGGGGATCAGGTTCATATTTGGCTTAAAAACAATGATTTTAAAGCTTTTTGTCTGTCCGAGTTTGAACCTCAAAGTGTTTTATGTGCTGAAGGTGGAAACATTCAGCGCAAACAAACAGAGAAAGCATAACAGCTCAAAGTGTTACTGCACCATCATGGCTGCTACTAATTATTTCCATGAATCTGCTGATGAGCTGAAAGGTGGAAAGTTTGCAAATTTCCATGGGAAGTAAAGCTTTGAAATTCATGAGAATTATAGAAATGAATGTAATTAACTGGGGTAATTAACATATTATAATATTATATATATATATATATATATATATAATATAAATATAGCATTTTGTTTATTTAATTTTTATTTTATTTAATTTAAGTTCACTGTTGCCGACTCTCTGTAAATTCACGATTTATTCTATAAATTCTCGTTAATTCTGATGGAAAGTTTCCAACTTGAAAATTCCTGTAATTTTGAACCCTACTGCTGATCATTTTCAACATGACTGGCGAAGCGTTGGGTGTCTGTCAGAGTCTGATGTGATGCCATCATCACTTTTACAAAGCTAACCTGTTTTTTTTAAACATCAGGTACAAAGATCAGGATGCGTTTAGCCTAGCTTAGCACAACACTGAAGCAGGGGAAACTGTTAGCTTAGAAATGATCTGTCTGATTTCTCGGCGTTGATAATTGAAAAGGTGCACGATCGACATTATGCCTGCTTAATATCAGCAGGTTAGAAATGTCTTCCAACAAATAACAAATAACTAATCCAACAAATATTTACAAATAAAACACTAATAAAACATCTGAACATTAGAGCCTCGCTCACGCTTAAACATTGATTTGTAGTTTCATTGGGCTAATTTGTTCCTCCTCTTAATGTCTTAATGGTGACGCTTTTCTCTGCTTTTCCCGCCCTTTTTGAATGCAAGTGTGTGTGTGTGTGCGTGTGTGTGTGTGTGTGTGTGTGTGTGTGTGTGTGTGGACAGGCAGACAGAGAGAGTGTGTGAATCATGACTTGACTTTGACACCCACATCTAAACTGTAAGCAGAGGCTCCCATGAAATGGCTTTCAAGCAGGCGCTACTTTAAGACTCCACAGAGAGTGTGTGTGTGTGTGTGTGTGTGTGTGTGTGTATAAACAGGCTAATAAGAGATGCAGACACACTGTCAAAAGAAAACACCAGCTGAAATAACTACAATAGCAAGAGCAGCTAACAAAGATACTGTGTGAGGTGAACACAGGTGAACACAGGTGAACACAGGTGAACACAGGTGAACACACAGGTCACAGAACACAGGTGAACACAGGTGAACACAGGTCACAGGTGAACAGTGGTGTTCTTAACCTCCATGTTTCTACATCAGCCGAGGACAGACAAACTAAACACTGACTTCTTGAGACTGTCACGCTTTTTCGAGGTCATCACTGTGTCTGTTTCAGGGGTGAGAGGGTGACACAACTGGCTCCTTGAAGAATTTAAATTCATAAAGAAATTAACATAAAGTTTGTTTTGATGAATCATCTGGTGACTTCAGATTTATTTTAATGTTGTCAGTAAAATATTTAGCTTTTTATTTTTCATCTTCCAGAAGTGGATTAAATTTACGCTCAGCTGCCTTGCTCTAAATTTTGAAGCTTCTCTGTTATTGAAACAATAAATGTTGGGCGATGTTGACGGCATGAGCGCCGTGATTTAACGAGGTTTTCCTTCAGGTCATCAGTCAGCTGAACGCCTTTTATCAACCATCGCGCAACTCCGGCTCTCCACTCCTCCTCCTCCTCCTCCTCCTCCTCCTCCTCCTCCTTCGGCACTCGGGCTCCAAAACAAAAACACAGAAAGAGGCCGAGGCAGCGAAAGGAGGGAAGAACTGCAGGCTTCGCCTCTTCATGTTGTTCGTGGGGCAGCTTTAGCTTTCTGTCCACTTTGATCCTGTTGTCACAGTTTAAAGGTCTCACTGAGGACAGGAAGTCCGAGCGTCCCCAGCAGGCTGAATGTGCCGCACACACACTCTGTGTACAAACGACTTCTAAGAGGCTTCAGCGACAAACTGCCGGGGTCTGCATCATTGTAGTCGGACGGGAAACACACGCGGGAGTCCTGGAACAGAAAAAAACAGATTCAGCCGTAATATCTCGCTTCCAGTAAAGTTTAGGATGTGAATTTTATCGCCCGTCTTTTACGACACATCTGGGATCGCTTCACAGCCGGTGTGGACAGGGGGAGCGAGAACAGACTGCGATAACTCTTCTAATGGTCCTGCAGCATAAAAGCAGCGTATTAAGATGGACTCCTTCAACCTCTCCAGACCCGAAGACAACACACGAACTGTCATTACCCAAAGTCACTCGTGACCTGCTCAGTCCTCTGACGCCCACTCTCTCGTGAACTCTCCCCAGAAAACAGCCTCATCAGCAGAGACACGTCAGTCCCTCTGTGTGCTGATGGTGTTCGACTCTGGATGACTTCACAGCTTAAACTGTCTACAACACGCATCAGGTCTAGAGGCTTTAACTAATCAAAGACGAAAATAAGGCTAGTGGTTTCCACCTGCTTCCAGCCTTGTGCTGCCAGGCTAATCACCCCTGGATTTATCCTGTTTGTTGGTCACAGATGAACAACACTGGCACAGAAGAAGAAGAAGACATATGAGGCCGTGATGCATTCACTGTTGGTTTATCTCCATTAATTTAAACAGGACGACTCTGTCGCCTTCCTTCCAGATGTTTCCAGCTGCAACTCGGAGGCTGTAAAACCAGAAACTCGCTTCTTCCATCATCATCATCATCATCATCATCATCATCCTCCCCGCCACCCCGCTGCCGCTGTGAATCAGCCTGTGCTGGCCTTCAACCTCCACGCCACAAACCACATCAATTTAAAAGAATGCAGCTCCCATAACTTCATGCTAAGGCAATTTCCTATATACGATGACGGTTGCGAATTAACAGCGCAGTGCTGATTACAGTAATATTTCCCTGTGTTTTTTGTTTGTACTGAAGGAGTCTGAGCAGTTTTGAAGCGTCGAGTAGCTCCACAAACATCTTTCACCGTCAGTTTGCTCAGGCCACCGCCTGCTGGTAGACTTTGTGGTTACAGGCCCATGTGTGTCGTACAGAACAGAGCTGGGCTTAACAGGCCATGTAACCGCCCAGCAGCCTCTGGACATAATGGCAGAGGTGTGAGAGTGAAGAGGACGCTGACGGAGGAAGCTACAGGTGTGAGGCAAGCTCCACTCACATGCTGCTAGGAGACTCATCCTGGCTCTGACTGTCGCTCTGCCCAGACGTGGAGGATTTTCTGCACTGATCCATTTTACATGTCTCAACAAATAATTTTTATAAAAGCACTAACTGCAGCTTTAATGTAAATACTTTTCGGCGGTTATTGCAGTAAAAATGCTACCCGGCTTTGATGAATGTTATCTCAGGTTTATAACTCCAACTTGTATTTTCCCCGTTAATTACGACTTTTACATCACTGAAGGGTTTGAGTTTCCCCTCTGCAGGCTGTGTGCAGATCTGCTCTGTCTTTGTGATTTGCCTGCAATAAATCTGCTTTATTTTTATGAAGTGCTTTACTGTGGAAGCTCTTCAGGTAGAGTCGCGCACAGAGAGCCTAAACAGAGACTGAGAGGGGCTTTTGTCCCCTCCAGATCAGTTTACGGCTCTCTGCATGTTGGGACTGTTTATGAGCCTCGTGGACGCCACAATGGATGCCACGGAGCACGCACAACCCGGAATCTGTCACAAGCAACTCCCACTGTTCCCGATGCCCAAACACAAGCGCGTGACAAACAGAGTCATTCAGGAACAATACATTTTCAAAGCTTAATTATCAAACTGATGCATGTTGTTTAACGACGATGTCAAAGAGACCCGCGCCGTGGCAGAGGTTTAGGTTTGTGTGGATCGCTGTTATTCTCCAGCCCGCCTGTCTCTTCTTCTTCAGCTCTCAGTCTTTAACCTCATCCTCTTCCAACACCAGCAATCACATAAATCACCAGCGCGCCGCGAACGCGCGCTTCGCAGAGATGAAAATTCTCACCTCGTATTGATTTTGAAGCCGCGCCACACGCACTCCAACGTGAACGCCGCCGATTAGATTTTACAGCTTCGGTTTAACGCGTGAGACGCTCGGGTCTGTTTCTCTTGAAAGACAAAGAGATTAAACCGAGAATGAAACTCTCCCGCCGCGGCCGTCCGCCGCTGGAGGAATAAACTGTGAGAAGAAGCTGACTTACGTGATAAACAAGCGCTTAGACGTGAAACCACAGACAGACGACGCCCGGTGATGAAAGCAGACTCACGAGGACGAGAGGGCAATTTAATTAATCTGGAACCAACACGGATCCGCGTGACAAGCTCCGTAAAACACAAAACAGAGCTTAGATTTACTCATAAATCATGTGAAGGTCAGGAGACAGTGGAGGTGGTTAGCCGCCTAGCTTAGCATAAAGCAAATGTAAATCCAATTACACCCCCATTGTGCCCGCCCCGTTAAGGACTGATGAGATTTCATTGACTCCTGATCTGTCGGTCGTGGCCTATGTTTTCAGTGTCGGCCGCATTCTGATTATTTCGGATGGCAATTCTCGAAAGCACATCACAGGATATTTATCAGAGTGCTCCAGTCCGCCGTCTTCAGACTTGACTCGTCTTGTTTGGTCTTGTCTCAGTCTCAGACAGGATCTTTTAGGTATTTTATTTTAAGACCAAAACTGTGTCAAAGACACTCACAAAGATTCTTCTGCAGCATCATGAGGAGAAACTACAGAGCAGTCCTGCACAAAAAACACAACAAAGGCCAGGTGGTTGGGGTACAGTCTGGTCCTGGTCCTGGTCCTGGTCTTGGTCTTGAAACACTGATATTTACCCTTGCAAGAAAGTCTGACAATGATCCTTCACTGGATAATTCCAGATTTTCAAAATAAAACAGAAATATCGCAGATTTCAACCAACAAAGCAGCGACGTGGTCGGCGTTTGTGTTTCTGGGCAACTTCAGACGGACAACAGCATCCTCGTCTCTGGCAGTGAGAGCCAATGACGGTCACGCGGTTTTCAAGGAAAAGTCTCATGTCACACACACACAGACACACACACACACACACACATACACGCACACGCCTTAGCGACTTCTTAAATTAGCAAGTTTCATGTGGATCCGGTCAGTCAAACTCTCCCAACTCTTCAGCACAACACAGCGTCCGCCTCGCGCTTAAGACTCTTCATCAGTTCCCACAATGCATTGTGGGTCAGAACTTTGCACAGCCAGCAGAGTCCATGAGATATAAAGACTCATAAAGATGATGGTGGAGATGCTGTTTGAGAGGAAACCCG
The DNA here is from genome assembly GCA_028641955.1 of Protonibea diacanthus. Classification (NCBI taxonomy): domain Eukaryota; kingdom Metazoa; phylum Chordata; class Actinopteri; family Sciaenidae; genus Protonibea; species Protonibea diacanthus. The sequence continues at coordinate 24,364,411 of CM053988.1, forward strand.
TGAAAAGAAATCACAGATCTCAACGTTTGGATTCATATTTCTGCTTCTCGTTATTGATGATAACTTAAGTTATTAAACTACAAAGTTCATGACTTTATTTTCTGTGTTTTGATTCTAAAATGTGTCGAGCCGAAAAGATTCAAACAATGAAACAAAAAACAGAAACTCTGTTTTCTTTTAACCTTCGTCAGAGCTGCTCGTCTTAATCATCCGGATCACAAACTCGGAGCCAAAACAGTGACAGATTTATATGTGAGGAACTTTTTCAGCCTCCCAGCAGCTCCTCCTCCTCCTCCCCCCTCCTCCCTCCTCCTCCTCCCACCTCCTCCTCCTCCCTCCCCCCTCCTCCCTCCTCCCCCTCCTGCCTTGTTGCTGCATTGAATGGATTCACCCACAGAGTCTGTGATGCGAGACTAATCAGGTCCCATTCCAATTCTGGGCACAGCAGAGGACACTAGACCCCGGCCCCCCCACCCAGCAGGTGATTTGCACTTGATGCATTTTAATTGGTGCACAAAGAGATGCAGAGCCGTGTGTCTGCAGCTCCTGAAGCGTGGAGGTAACAGGAGCCTTCAGACGCTGCTGTGGGTTCAGAGATGTGCAGGAGTCGACCCGGCCGGCTCGAGGCTCTTTGTCCGTTCGCGATCAATGGGAGGGGAAGCTAACCCTGAGCGCCGCGGCGGCTAATGGCTTCACAACAAACCCTGCAGAGAATGTGAGCTCCTGAGGCACCCAGTGACAAAAGGCTGAGGAGAATAAAGGAAGGCCCAGATAGCTGCACACATGCATACCAACAAACCACAGTAAGGATGATGTATGACGGCTGCAGGATTAAAACACAGCGGCGCTGAATTATGAATCACCTCTGGCATGAAAATATTGGTTCAATCAATTCCTGCAGAATAAATAAATGTATGAATCGGCCTCGGCGGGTGGTTTTGTCACGCAGAATTCATCACCATCAGCAAGAAGCCGCTCTTTATCCCGAGGCTAATAACAAGAATGACGGGACATAAAGACAGCACTCAGTCTCCAGGACAGTCTCCAGGACGGAGAGGAGTTGATTGTTTGATAGAGATGTCTTGAGCTGATTATAAATCCATTCAGTCTCAGCTAACAGCGCTGCCACGTCTCCCTCCTGCAGCTTTCATTGGTTCTGAGGTGAACTGCATCCATCAAATGATGGATCATAACAGATTTATGCATCTTTGCAGCTTCGAAGGAAAAAATACAAGAACACAAGTTTGATGTGTCGAGACAACGTGTGGAGACACATCCTGAGGGTCAGAGGTCAAATTATCTGAGGGTGACCCCAGTACAAGCACACTTTGTTCCTCCTCCTGATGGAATAACAGAAATGTACGTTTTAATTTATATATTTATTTATTTTATGATAAAATGTCAGAAAGATGAAAACGACTGAAGTAAAAGTACACGCAGACTGCAAACACGTGGGTGAGTTTACAGCTGTTCAATGTGGAAGTTTAAACTTTAATAAAACATTCAGGCGTTTATCTGTTTTTTTTCCATAGTTTGTAGTTTCCATAGAAAACCTCATAAAACTGACAATTCTAACCAACACTGAATTAAAACATCACTGATTTGATTAATGGCTTGATTATTAATTATTAAATGTTAAAGTAAAACATTAAAACTGACAGATTACATTAAAGTGAACTGAATCTTTTTTATGGGCACATTAATGGAGAAACTGATGGACTACAATAAAATATATTTTTTACTGTTTCCATGTTTAATTTAACACTTAACATTAAGGCCACCTCTGAGTTTGAATATTAATTAAAATGAAAGATTCTTTGAAGGTACAACAGCTCCTAATGACGCGTTAAATGTTGTAAATGTTAAATAAATGTTAATATTTAAGGATTTTAATGCTTTAATGCACCGATTGATGTTTTTTTTAAATAAGAAGAAAAAACATGAAAGAAACTCTGAATGTGAACCTTAATTAAAAAAATTCAAAGCTCCGTTAAAACAAATGAATTTGTGGCTTTCATGTGATGTGTCAGGTTTTTACAGGATTTCTTTTCTTTGCAGAGATAAAAAAAATAATTTTGTGTTGTCAGTTATTTGTCAGAGGACGTCCTCGTATGGTCGATGTCCCCGCTTGGAAACAGGTCACTGACACTCAGAGTCGCCTGACGTGAGGTCTAACGAGTTGCAGCAAACTGCAGCGGCTCACTTTGAAGCCTCGACTCGTTTTCATCTTCAGGAAACAGAAAGCTCTTTTCACCGCCTGATTTGGGAGGAGAGGCTCCACAAAAGAAGGGGAAATTTGTCCGGCGTGGTGGAGGCAGCGTGGCTAACAGGAGCAGAATGTGGCTATCTGGATGCGCCGTCATGGTTTTACTGGACTGGAAGGCTGAAAAACAAAAAGGACAACATCCTCTAATGCATGCACGACGCGGTGAAAACGGGGGCTGGCGTTTCCATGGTGTTTCCCACAATGCAGTGCTTGAAATAAAGGATGTGGTGTCAACAGAGACGGAGCGTGTGAATAAATGAATCCCCACAGACGGCAGTATTTACATTTATAGTGGCACTAATCAATATTTCTTTATTAACAACTGATCAAATGACTCTAATGTTAACACTTTAACCGCCAGCATTTTTTGATCATATTGACTAAACGTAGAACGTGACGCTCTATAAATATGTAAATATATGTCTGTCAGAACAAAGAACAGAGCTTCTATTCTTACACATAAAAACATTTTTTATGTAGCATCGCTTGGCAGTGATCCACCCACAGCGCCCCCTGTCATATAACAATGAAAACGCTGACCTCGAAGTTGACGAACTCGCCAAGAATCGTCACCAGCTCTGCATCTCGTTTAACCTCTTTTAGCTTCTAGTTTTGGTTTTGCGGCATCGAACAAGTGATGAACTCACCAAATGTGACCTACAGGCACAGTCAGAGACCAGCTGGCTAAGAGAAGAGAAGATTTAGCAGCTTATAGAGTCACATATTTCACTCAGGAGGGGGTGGAGACCAAAAACAGAGCCAAAAGGGAGACCACGTTGCTCAGTGCGTGCTCTAAAAACAGATATCTGTGGTTGAGCGAGCAAGATTTTGGCACCAGAACGGTCCTGGTTTCCGTTTGTTGTCCATGTATGTATCATGTTTGAGCGGATCAGCCACCAACCCCAGAGGCCAAATTATCGCCAGGCAATATCCGATGAGTTCTGAGACTGCAGTGAGCACACAAAGATAAAAAAGGATCTCACTGGGCTGCAACTCTTTCAACCTGAGCAAACTGCATCAACAGTTTGATATTAATATTGATTATGTAAGATAGAGCATTACTTTTTCAGGTTTACCTAAAGGTATAAACTTCCTCTGATCATTTAACTTTAAAGGAGGTGTAAGAGTCTTCTCTTCCCTCCTGATCTTCCTGGATGAACCACAGAGAGTTTGATCAACTCTGCTGACACCAGCTGAACTAACTGGACCAATAAGAAGCTGATTCAAGGCTCTTCATCTGGCAGATATCACGGTCTTGTCTTCAAAAGTAGTTGGACAAGCTGCGATCGGAGTAAATACCCGCCAGCAAAGCAAACACAAAGAATTCCCACGTATGAAGACCACCAACGTGAACACACACAGCTGCTTTCTGCTGTAAATACACTGAGAGCTGAACACTTCCTGTGGAGAGTTTGAGGTCTGGGAGTAAACAGATCTGCTCCTCCACATGCTCCCATCTGCAAACACTTCCAATTTTCTCATGTGTCTCCACCGGGATACTATTATTGGGTTGTGACCTTTGACCCTCGACCACCATAAACATATTCAGCTTGGTTAAAAGAGCTGTGCTGATTTATCACTGTGCTTCTTCAACAGTATCTGACTCAACATGGACACTTCAATCATCTTTTCCATTCTTACTTATAAAAACGTACCAACTCCGTTACCCAGAATGCAACTCAACCTCCAAACGTTGGTAGCGTGGAGCCTCGAGGCTGCAGCAGAGATGAGGTCTGGTAAACTGAGCGACTCACGTGACATCACATTTATTCAACCACAACCTGATCTGAGGTCTGTTTTGCAAAACATCACAAAGTCTGAAAGCATGCATCTGTATGTAAGATTGTAATGATGTTAATAGACATTAAGATTATTGCTATTCAATCAGTTGCCTTCCTTGTTGCTTCATCTGTGCAGCCTTGGGTTGAAATACTGATCGTAGATCTGTTTTCTGTCAAACTTCGGATCAAATCATTTTAAACGTGGTTTTGAAAAATGCTTTTGACAAAATTAGTTTCATCTGCTAGAGTTTGTCCGTGAACAAACATGACAGAGAGTCTTTATCACAGCCAGGAAGATGTTTACAACTTTTAGTTTCTGTGTCGATTATTTTTTTGTCCGACATCCTGACTGAACTCACACGAACCTTAAAGTCCACCAAGAATTTATCAAAGCTCGCTGTCAGAGCTACAAAATGATCCATCGTTAAAATATCACAATGCTTTGATTTTTCTAACCGGTACCACAGAAGATTAGAACTCCTACAGCTCGGAGACAAGAGCATGTTTCATCTCCATCTCACACACCAGATGAGTTCGTCACCGCTGTTCCCTGCAGCTGTTCCAGCACAACAAACCTCAAACCTCTCAAAGTTTCTTTCACTCCATCCCTGTAAACAACAGCAGGTCCAACAGTCAGAGTCTCAACAGTGAGCTCAGCGAGAGGCAAAGAAGAAGAAGAAGAAGAAGAAGAAGAAGAAGAAGAAGAAGAAGAAGCTTCACAAACATCTCGAGCCACTCAGAGTTCAAAGATGAAACAACGTCCAGCTACCTGGAGAATGCTGTTGTGTTGACCACTGAGGGATGGAGGACGTCCCCTGTTTGTTGGACCACTGTAGAAACATGATGGACACCATGGACATAAACACATGGAGATGTAGATATAAAGGTCTCATTCTAAAGTCAGAAAAACACCTCGAACACCGATGAACAGGGTTCTGCAGATTATATTCTGTAACTCTGGACCTTTACGTTCTCGTGTTGAACTCTCCCGTCAATGCAAACCTTGTTGGTGACACGGTGTGATCACTTTCACACTGACACTGTGAGTCAGTACACTTTGTGTTGCTCCGCTGTGTGTTGATTGTTCCAGCGTCTGCCTCGATGCCGTCGAGACAAATGACTGCACCCCAGATACAAAGTGATTCTGTCTCCACACACACTGCTGTTCAGTCCGCCCTGACAAAACTGATGCTAAATCACCACCCTTGTATTTAGCATTTTGATGAGCCCTGTATCTTTAATCAGGCCGGCGTCTCACAGGCTGAAATAAGAGCGGCGGCAGCGTGGAGGCCGAGTCGCTCTAAATCTGACAAATGAGACCTCCGCAACTTCACTGCCTTCATAAAGCTGCCATTCACACCTAATCTACAGCGCCATCGACGCATGCAGTATTACCTCGCATAATTGACAGCCCACACATTAAGTCAATGTCACAGAAATCATTTTCTTTTTCTCAGCGAGGGGGGCTGGAGGTCGTCGCCATATCTTAATTATTCCTTTGGTCTCACGCCCAAACGCCCAGGAAGATTAAGACGTGTTACTGGACGACTGTGTGGACTGCTGTCGGGATGTGGACATCACGTTTGAGTTCTGTCTCTTTGTTTCACCTCATATGTGTGTGTGGGCTGCACAGACTGCTGCTCGGTGTGTTTGGTGGTCGGTAATGGTGTGTTCCCACTTCATCACGATGCCAAAAAAACGTCTGAATTCAAACTTTGTCAGGTCTGTCAGCGATGCCATTCTGTAGCCGACCCTGACCTTTGACCTCTGACCTCACAGTGGAGGAGGTGGAGGCGGTGGGGAGAAAAGAGGAAGTGCGGTATCACGTTCCTCCGGGAGAATCACCCTGAACTAAAGCGAGCGAGATCAAAGAGGTGGATCAATCAAACGCGTTCACACCTGCGGTCGGACGGCGCTAAGATTTACATTTTGAGAGTGAACTTGATCTGAGGCTTCAGCCGAGTAAGATTAGCCCCGTTTGAAGTGCAAACATCAGTGTTTCATGGCGGATAAGGGGCGGCGCTGCGGGGGCGAGTTCGAGAGAACGGAGAGCGGTGTTGGCGGCGTGTGCACCTGAGGGCCTGCAGGCTACAACACACCTGTAGAGCTGTGAGATCGCCTTACTGTGAGTCACTGAGCGCCTGCTCATCGTGCACATGTCCAGGCTGATGGATATCCTGTGTTTCCATGAACACAGCAGGCCTCAGATATCTACGAGAAGCAGTTTTGTGGATTTCCAGGTTTCCCATACAGATCATGTCACCTTTTTCTTTAACATGACAGTTCCAAGAGGGCTTCTTCTTCCCCCTCACTGCAGCGTGACAGCACCAAGAAATAAAAACTTTCTCCAACACAAGCTGCCAAAATGATGGATTTTAAAAACTTTTTTATGCAGTCGAATGGCTCTGCTGGCTGCAGGCAACAACACGAGGAGAATAAAAAAAATCCACCTTCTACAAGTTTTGGGTTCAATATTCAATTTATTAATCTATAAAGTGCTTCCATCCAAATCAGCCAAAGGCGATTACAAAATATACAACTTAATAAATTAAATAAACAGTATCTACTGCTTAAAAAGCTAATCTCTTTTCATTGTGCTTAAAAATGATCGTTAAATGTGACACTTAAGACTTAAGAAAAGACACAAGACGTCCATTTATATATGCTTGAAATTCATGTTTGTCCAATTATGTATGAGGCTGTATTAATATGCAAATCAGAGTTCATTATTCATTACTACAAAACTTTTTTATTTATTACTTTTTACTTTTTATTACTGCAATTTCTTCATTATAACTCAACATGTGTGCTCACTTTGTGACAGTAGTAAGTCCTGTTGATTCTGCATCATGTGTCAGTGCTGTATGGCTGTATAAAACACATACATTTTGACCCAACCTTAAACAAATTCTAACATTAATCTTAAAACTAAAACATTTAAAGTGAAGGTCCCCAGAATGGAGGCGAGTCCTCGTACGGTACGTGGGCTGAGAGCGTTGGTCCCAATAATGTTTAAAAACAAACACACCAACATGCGGCCTGTGTTTGGACGTAGGCTTTGTCAATCACAGAAAACTCCTGTCAGTCAAACAGGCCATGTAGCAATCATGCTAACTAGCCCTTTCTTCTTCTTTTGGCTCAGCAGCTTCTATGGACATAATGGCAGAGGAGCAGAGAGTGAAGAGGACGCTGACGGAGGAAGCTAAGAAGAGAAAAGGAGAGAGTGAGCGAGCAAGAAGCCGCCGGACAAGAGTAAATCTGGGACTGACTTTTAGTGGTTGGTGAGAGCTTGGTGAAATAAAAGGCTGAAAGACAGACGCCGAGCTGGGCTGACTGCTGTTGGACTAGTCAGTAATATTAGCTGCTGCTGTGTCTGCTGTTGGTGACCTGGTTGATGATTGGCTGTTAGTTTCTGATCAGAAGTAATGTAATCAGAACAAATACTCGAGTACAGCTGAACATAGTTACACAGAGGGATTACACTCTGAACTGGAGGCAATAAATCACAACAAACACAGATTTTTACGTGATGTTGTAACGACTCCTCAGACAGTTTGACATCTACACCCTCACTGCTGACAGACAATTGTGGTTTCACCCAAAGAGCACCTTGACGTTACGCCGTGTTTTATCCTCAAGGCTTAATTAAACTCCAAGAACTACCGCAGATTTAGAAAGTCCACATCCAGCCGGTTGACAAACACCTTTTATGGCCTCGTGAAAGACAATTAAAAGCGTCTGTCACCCTGTGGCGCTGCAGATAATTGGTTTGCCAAAACTGATCGGTGGATAATTCCTTCTCAGCTGGAGAGGAGCGACGCCGGGAGAAAGTGAACTGACATTGGTGGAAAACACTCTGCAGGTTGATCCAATCTGGCCTCATACACACTGTGTTAAATGCCCTTACTCATGAACTGGAGGAGCACCTTGACTTCAGTCTGTTTAATCCTTGAGGCTGAATTCATCCTCAAGAACCACGACAGGTTACTTAAACCAACAAGGCAACCTTCTACGAAAACCTTGACATCTCGTCAGAGGTTTCAGCTCCGACACCCAAAACAGACCAAAAGTGCCACAATCACCTCCCACACTCTGCAGACCTTCTGACAAACATCCATTTTCCACAAAGATGGAGTTAAAACCAAAAAGCATTTTGTTGTGGCTTCCTCTCAGCCCTGTAAGCGATGGTGAGTCAGGTTATCATCACAAATAGAGAGTTGGGACACTTCAGAGCCTCTGGCGACAAACACGGAGGAGAGGCAACGTCCTTGACTGAGTGGCAGGAGTCAACAGCTGCCACGGGGGAGTTTACGGTCTTTAAACAAACCCAGCTACAAACACACTTTAACTTATCGACACAGGCGCTTTACAAACCACAGAACGTGAAATCGAGGAGGATGGTTTGAGAGCACAAAGATTCTGTCCTAAAACACACAAAAATATCCAGCAGTGCATCTCAAAGATAACTCAGACACAGCATGTGGATGTGTCTCTGAAACAGGTGAAGAAGATTTGTCAAACTAGTGTGTGAATAAAAAACATCCATTCCAAACATGTTTTCATTTTCTGCCTTCCTTTAAAAACAAATACAAAATATTAAAACTACAGCAGATGGATTCATGTGTGTTCATCGTCAACCATCGAAGAACAGCCAACAAAATCAAACCAGATAAAGAGAATTAATATAAATCTCACTTTAAATTTTAAAGAGAACTCAAGGTAATAACTGCATTGTGTTATATAGATTATTAATAATAATATGAAACTCATGACAGTGTCCTAAAAATACGACTGTGGACAGAAAGCATTGATAAACACGCTGCTGAGAAAAGTCACTTTGAGTGGAAAATATTCGTGGCAGGTTTCACTTGTTTGAAGAAAAGATGTTTTCGGACTCTTCATCGTTCTTTACAGCTTCATCATTAGAGACATTTTTACATGCAATGACTCTAAAATGACAGAAAACAGTTTTCATCCCGTCCAAAAGCATCGAAACAAAAGCTGTCTGATGATCTCTGGACGTCGTCGTGTTCATTAACCGAGCAGACGTGTCATCGATCAGCAGCATCTGCATGGAAACGCTGGAACCGCCTGATATGTTGAAAACTGGGGGCAGCAGCGGATCTGTGCCAGAAACATGATTAATGTTGTTTCTGCTGGCGTCTGCTGTGTTTGGAATAAATTGATATTTTGGTTGTTTGTTGCGTTGTAGAGAACACAGTGTCATTTATCATCTGTTTGTTTCTGCTTCATTACGAGGAATAAAACGCTTGTTTAACAGCGTCACGACTCGCACAGATTTACCCAGAATTCAACAGCTGCATCCTGCTAGGTTAGTGGAATTTGTACTAATTGGAAAGAAGATTTAAAAAAACAGTTTTAGTCTTGTGTTGCTTTAAAGTTTGATACTCAGTTTCCAGTCTCATGAAAGCGTTTACTGCTTTTAATATAAATCACCAATAAGAACAGTTTTAGACACAACAAACAAAACTTTGGTTATAAACGGCGTTATGTGGTTTATTTGAGCCGCGACACAAAACTCCAGTTTGCACGGCGGCTCGTCACCTCTCTCCTCAGCAGAGTGTAAACTGTGTCGACAGAACATCAATATTCATCTGCAGCTCTGTTAATGTCAGAGCTTCTGTTCAAATCTTAATCGCGCCTGTTACAGGATGTTTGTCGTGTACGCGAGTTTCCTTCCACTAGACGCCAAGATGGAGGGGTGGTGACGAACACGCACGAGCCACTGAGCGTGCTCAATCAGCCGAGGCAGGAAGAGTTGTGAAAGGATCTCCCAGGAGGCGAGTGTTTAAAAGCCTCACAGAGGACCAAATTATACAGTATGATTTCATTTATCTTGGCGAGGGTGAGCCAGTCATGGAATACAATCTGACTCAGCTCGGGTGAAGCTCGAGTAAAACCGCTCGGCTGTTTGAAAGCACTTCAGTCTGAACAAAATAAAAAGCGCTCGTGAGTAACAGCTTCCTGCTCTGTCGAGAAACAACCGGCCGTTATTAATCAGAATCCACCTCTGCCATCACTTCCTCCTCTGTGCTCCGAGGACGGCTTCAAATTCACACCGTACGCGTGTTTTCAGGCGACATTACAGCAGAAAATAACAATGATGAAGACTTTTGTTTCACTTCATAACAACACGGTGTACCTGCCGGGGTTCATCCAGGCACTCTGCCAACTTCTGCCATTTTATTAGTGAGAGTAAAGCTGTGGAGCCGGGAAATCTACTCGAGTAAAACATCAGCGTTGGTGCAGTCTGTGCTTGTTTGTGTCATCCAGCTCGTTCTTGCTCTGTTCAATAAACAAGCACCTTTTGTGGGTCATGTGACTCGTCTACAAGCTCTGATTGCCTGAGGGCTCCGGAGCCTTACGGCATGCCGGGTTTGTTTGGGTCTCATCTCCCGATGTGCCGCTGTGGTGTCCCACTTCAGGCGATCGCTGGCCAGAGCTTCCTGTAATTGGTCCGTTAAGTCCAAACCAACCGAAGAAATGTTCAGACTGGAAAAGAACCAGATGATTAACAATTTGATACGTCAGCTCTTTTCATCCAGACCAAAGGAGGACAATGTGAGAGCTTTAAGTCTTTTAAGACTCTGGGACGATCCACCTGAGAAGATCCACTTCCAGTTCATAAACTCGTGCTGGTTTTAGCTGATTTTGTCTGATGTTTCCGTCAAAGTCATTTTCAGTCCACGCCAACTCTGAACCCAACGTTTTCAGGCCTGGTTTGGTTTCGTTGGTTTTGACTCTGTCCCGTCTGGTCAAAGACAATTTAATCTGAGTTTGGTGAGCCCGGTATGACGAACTGGACGGACTCGACTTGGACGAGACAGACATGCCCTAAAGCATCTCCTGCTTCATGGTCTGCTTCCTCTAAATGGGATCAGAATTTACTGAATGAACCATGAATCATGCTGTGTGGAAAAAAAACTGAGACCATGAACTCATGAGGAAACCGTTTACCACTTCTACTTCTTCTAGACTTCAATCAACCGAGAAATCGTCTCAATATAACTGGACAGCCCCACGCTGGCCATCAGCAAAGAAATGCAGGTTCAAGACAGGAAAGCTTCGTCCGTACTGTCTGTGGTCCACACCGGAGCTCGAAGCTGTAGCTCCAAACACCCGACATGCCATGTCAGCACCGCTGTGCAGAAATCAATACGATCACTGGCTGTGATTGACAGGCAACATCTGCTTGATGGTTAATATGCATCTAAATCAATAAATCACAGGAGTCTCGTTACATCTGAACCAGACAAAGAAATCACACTGTGATCGAGGTCCAGAGCTCTGCTGGTTCATCCATTATATCGGCGGCTAATTCAAAGCTAGAACATCTGAATGTAACTGAGCGGCTGGCAGGAGAGGAAAGAGGACCTGGTTGGAGACACTTCAGTGCAGGGAGGTTTATTTAAGTTTAAAGCAAGCCAGACAACAAATCTAAACCAGAGAGAACATTCTGAAATGATTCTCATGTCCCAAATAAAACACTCCACAAAAACAGCAGCATCAACATGAGCCGGACCAACTGACAGAAGAAGACGACGTCCTGACTGTAACGTCACAGATTCACACTCATTGATCTCATTTGTTCTCTCGGTGTTTCGCAGACATTCGACACGAGAGCCGGACAGAACGTCGATAAAAATAAAGATGACGCCTGTCTCTGGAGCAGGGCGGCTCGCTGATGACTGTCCACTTTGTGCCGCTGTCGACCTGTTAATGTTTCCAACTCTGACAGAGGGAGCTCTATTATTATTATTACCTTTATTACTTATGTTTAATGTGACGTGACATCTAAAAACCTCTTTGATTCTGTTTTGGAAAAACAAAGTTTAACAACTGAAACAAAATATTTACTTCACATCTTGAAATAAATCCACTGCAGCAAAACGTGGATGAATCCACCGCTGAAAGTAGTCCCAAACAAACTGCAGTGAGCAGTGCGACTCTATGTACAGAATATATATAATCAATGTACGTCCACTGAAATTCTGCAGAGATAAAACCAACTTTATTGACCCCACACGTGGATATTCACTTGTTAGAGAGCTCGCAGTACACAAGGTACATAAGAATAATACTAAAGTATTATTAAGTATGCGGATATGCATGACGGACCGTTTCATGTCATGCCACATCACCAGACTCCGTTGGTAAAAACAGTTGACCTTGCAGATCACTGTGACATTATAACTCCATTAAACGTCGATATACACAAACATTATGGAGCAGATCGTACAGAGATGGTGTGACAGAGTGAGATTCTGCAGGTACATCGCTGCGTTCAAAGTCACCAGACTCCATTGACAAAAACGGTTATTTTAATGTAACACTGTGACACTGTGACACCATTTGACAGAAACAAAATCTTTCCACTCTGATCTGGTCAAACAAACTATGAATTACTTTGACAGTTTGATAGAAAATATTTAGGCCTCAATAATTAGCAGGACAAACACGCTGGCTGGTCTGCAGGCTGTGCTTTAGGTTAGCTCTGCTGGCCGCCGTCACGCACAGCTTCACATCACGTCTTTACCCAGAGGACGATGACAGCAGGCAGTAAACACAAACTCCGGGCTTCCAATCGTCCTCTCAGGAATTCACAGCTGACGTCATAAATGCTATAACCATCCTCTCCACACACTGTTTTACAGTACAGTCATAATACCGGTGAGTAACGGTGTGCTATAAATGCTTGATGCTTCTCCAGGGCTGAGTTTTCCCTTCAAACCCTGAACACAGCAGCCTCCTTCCAACAAAGTGCCACGAGCCATTTTGTTCAGGTTTGTCCTGCGACTGTGAACGCCTCCCTTTCTTCTGCTCTCTGAGCTACAACAGTTCTGAAAGCAGCTCAGTCAATTATCTGGTATCAGGACTCACAGAGCGACGAGGTGATTGTTATGCACGGAGCCGTGATGTGTGAATCAGAAGAAAGAAAAATCAAGGTGTTCGGTTTGGTCGGTGACTTGGAACATTTTCATTTGGCTCTGCAGAATATTTGCATTATTCTGTGGCGTGTCGGCGGGCGGAGATCAGGATCATCGTTTCTTCATGCAAACAACGACTCAGCGGATCATTAATAAAACATGAGCGAGGCGGGTTATTCCAGAGAGTGACGGCTAACACTCATTTACATGACTGCTGTTTTTATCTGTTCAATATTTAATAAAAGAAGACGAACAGTACAGCTCCGTAATGAATTTATGAATATCAGATATTGATGCAAACAGTGTTGACAATAATCTAAGGCTGGAATATTAACGTGACAGCTGGCAGTATATATTTACTCACTCGTTGTGGACCTGAAGGGCAGTTTAACACATCTTATACTTTAACATGAGAGTGTCTGTCAGGTGACTGTGGATGTTTTTGTCCTTTTACTTTGAAATACATGTATTTTACTTTACTTTGGAGATAAAAATAAACCTGATTCTTCTTTTAAAAAAGCTCAAGCTGAGAACTTCTACAGAAACTTCTGAACGTTTGCATCTCTGCTCGCTGTCTGCAAAGCTCTCTAAGATTCAAATGTTTCAATTTTCAGCCTCTTTTAGCGCCTTGTTTTGGTTTTGCAACACGAACGTGAACCTCCAGAAGAATCTGCAGCCGATTACGAACTTCAGCTCCAGACAGAACTTCACCGCTCTGGTTCACGCTCACGACGTCGCTATCAGAGAGAGAACGGTGAAACGTTCAGCAGCTGAAGGCACAGAGGAGGAGGTGGAGACCAAACACAGAGCAACAAGAGAGAAAACATTAAACGCAGACGTCAGTGCTGTTATTACAGACAAATAAAGTCAGACAATTTAATTCACTTGTGGGATTTTAAATAAAACTATAGTTCACAAACACCTGCCACGTTCACCTCTGATATTGATCATTTATATTTAAATGAAGCACGTCAATCAACCCTATTGGTATTTAATAAAGGATGTGTGTGTGTGTGTGTGTGTGTGTGTGTGTGTGTGTGTTCAGAGCTGCAGGTATGGATGCTCATCTGTTGGCCTGGTTTGTTGCTGAGCTCACACAGCCTGACAGTGTGTGTGTCATCAGGATCATACTGTGACGTCACATCTCAGGAAGATGAAAGAAAACTTTTCCTCGTTTTTACAGGATGAACTTTGATGCGTCACCTGGTCCTGATGATGTAATAAACACGCGTGTGTGACGATGCTGTTAGTTATTATAACACTGATTTTACGTGCATGTGTCGTCTGACAGTCGCGTGCTCGTTGTTCACCGTTAGAAACAGGTTAGGGTGTTTGTTGTAAGGGGTGCATGGTGCGCACACGCACAGCCACGCACAGCCACGCAGCAGCAGCAGCAGCAGTGTTCTTACCTGTGCAGTCCTTCCCTTTGCCTTTGCACTCTCCGCTCTGTGGGTAATAAGACGCCCGAGCCTCCGGCAGGTAGAGCAGCAGAGACAGCAGGCAGGCGGACACCAGGTACCGGACAACCCCGCCGGGACGCCCGGGACACCTCCCAGGGCCTGACACCATGATGAGGAGGATGAGGAGGATGAGGGTGATCCAACCTCCGGATACCGGCGCACAAACCACAGATTTTAGGTGAAAGGATGCAAACGGCGTAAATCCCCGGTGAAGTCAGGCGGAGACGCGACAGAAATCAGCCCCGGCCGCCTCACACTGCGTCCCGAGAGGAGGGAGCAGAAGTCTGTGGTGAAGATGGAGGAATGTGCAGAGAGCTCCGAGCCTCGCTCCGCGTTCAGGAAGCCTCAGAGGCGGTCCGGTTCGTCCAGAGAGGAGGAAGCATTCTCACCGTCCGCCCGTCCTCCGCAGCGTCTCTCCGGGTAGATGTGTCTAACGTGCCGGGGTGTCGCACACGCAGCCTCCCGCTCCTCCCCTCACGTCCTGAGCATCAGTCAGTCTGACTCTCACGGTGCTCCGGATCGTTCCTGGGTTTTTTCCGTGATGATGAGGCGGTTCAGCGGAGCCCGGCGGAGCGGAGACGCGGTGCGTAAAGAGAGAGAGAGAGAGAGAGAGAGAGAGAGAGAGAGAGAGAGAGAGAGAGAGAGAGAGAGAGAGCTGCAGCCACAACAAAGAGATCCGGACCGAGGAGAGGACAGACAGGCTGGTCACGTGAGAGGATGCAACACTCCCCTCCACCTCCACGCCCCGTAACGCGCGCACACACACACACACACGCACACGCAATAACACACGCACACCAAAAATCACAAACCCGCAGAACGCAGAAATGAAGAGTTTGAACACATTTATATAACTGATCAATAATCATCACCAGGTGCAGGTGTCTCGTCCACCTGTCCTCTGTCCTTGCGTCTTCAGTGACAGAGGCTGCTTGCAGTCATCTCCCTCACTGATCACCGAACAGAACCAGAACCACAGAACTTCATCCAGACTGGATCAGATTTTATTCACTATATATATTTGCTGTTTTTCCTTTGACCGTCAAGCCCACCTGTCTGTGATTCACACTTTATGATGTGGGACATAGCTTTAGCATAACCACATGCTAAAGTATAACTGCTAATTAACTGCTGCTAACTCGAATCTTGTCGCTACTAGGCAACAGAACCGGATTGGACCGATTACAGATTTTATGATGGAAACATTACAATAGCAGTAGAGCTAAAGCACATATTTATAACACTGAGCATTCAGTTAGTTTGGAAACTAGTGCTAATGTCGCTTGAAGCTCAGGAAAAGCGCTAACACAGCTAACTGTTAATATAAGCTATCGTTGAGATTTAGATATTTGATATTAAGTTAATGCAGCGACCGCTAACATTAGCTACATTACTTGGATGAAACATTGATAGCAGTGAAGCGCTAACTGTGGTTAACTATCAGCTACTTCGTGTTCACCGTTAGACTGACACACTGCTGGTTCAGAGGCCTGCTGCTGTGTTCACTGTTAGACTGGACACTGCTGGTTCAGAGGTTCTGCTTGCTGTGTTCACTGTTAGACTGGACACTTTGCTGGTTCAGAGGTTCTTGTTGTTGTGTTCACTGTTAGACTGACACACTGCTGGTTCAGTTGCTGTGTTCACTGTTAGACTGGACACTGCTGGTTCAGAGGTTCCCGTTACTGTGTTCACTCGTTAGACTGGACACCGCTGGTTTAGAGGTTCTGTTACTGTGTTCACTGTTAGACTGACACCGCTGGTTCAGATGTTCTGTTTGTCCGCCGTGTTCACTGGAAGGTAGACGCTGATGTTAGCTGTAGTGTAACTGTTGTTACTGTAAATGCTGATGTAAAGTCCCTTCCTATCTGGAGTGTTTCTGCAGGAATCATAGACACGAGAGGTGAACCGTATCTTCTTTCATGAGCATTAGAAGAAGGAAGCTGGCATCACTAAAGATCAGAAATAGGAAGCAGCAGATGACTGCAGCCGCCCGCTTGCCACAATCAGTGCCCGTGTTGCTGTGAATGAAGGAATGATTGCACAGCAGAGCCGGCGGTTCAGTGATGACGAAGAGGAAAGGACACTGTACACATCGGCTGCCTGGTCACATGTGTCACATCTGTATACTGTTGTGAACTCCTGCTCGGTCCAGCTATGTACACTGTGAATGACTTTAAGATGACGGGGTTCACGCTATCGCTGACTAATTTTTTCCGGGGAACCTTTCTTTGGTCTTCCAGTCCTTCTGCATGGCATTAAGAATGTGACAGTTTCAGAGTTTTCTAATTCAAACAGAGACTCCATCACCACCACTGTAATGCGGCGTGGAAGGATTCCTGAGCTGGCTGTTTAAACACAACCCAACACGACCTCATTAAACTCTCCACGTTGACTGGATTAATATTTACACAGCCTGATTGGCTTCATACAGCCCATTTTTTAAGCACCGCTGGCACTCCACCAAGACGGACTAGTGGGACTCAATTTGGCACGCCACCTTTCATCCGGCCGTTGTTAGTTTGTTCTTTCTCCATCACCACGCCACATGTTGGTGCCAAGCAGCAGCAGCAGTGGTGGTGGTAGATGAGTCCTCTGCGGTGCTGTTGGACATGGTTGGTTCCACGCCGGGCAACAGCTCTCCTGGGCGCGATCACCGGCCGCCAGACGGCAGAGTGGAGCGGCCTGTTCTAAATCACCACAACACGTTTGATTAGCTTCGGATTTGTGTTAAAGACCTTCCAGAAGGTGTGGAAGGAGAGACCACAGCAGAAATAAAGAAGTCTTCCCTGATTTATTCCACTTACGACTGAGCCAGAGATCAGGGAGGCAGACTTTTGGACAACAGCCTGGCAGTTACAAATCCCACACAGACTGAGAAGATTAATGAGTGACCCTCATACTAATGACTAAGATACTCCTGGAGCAAGTCAATAACAGAAACTTATTCCTTTGTTGTACATTTCTTAATTGGATGAACACGCATACATTTATTTACAGTAATCAGCCTGATGCTGTGCTTTAAATCTGCAGTAGCTGATATTTTTTGGCCACTTGGGGGCAGCAGAAACAGGCTGTGAACACTACATTAACATATTATCACCTTTTTGCTTAATATGTTGAAGTGTTAGCAAGCAGCTGCTTATTTACACGTCCAGCTGTTACAATCAGAGTCCAACATACAGCTAATATTACCTAACATCAACATCCTCTTCGCTCTCTCCTCCTCTGCCATCATGTCCATAGATACTGGTTACGTTTTAAGTTCGCTCCAGTTCTGCACGACACCGCCTCTGTTCCTGATGAACACAGCCAGAGGAAGACTGGAGGGTGTTATTTTACGCCTCAATGTGGACACAAGACTTTGTTATAGTGTATAAAGCAGTTTTCATTTACTGGCAGCCTCTGCAGAGCTCCATAAATGACTTTAGATGTAAAATGTTCAAGGAGACTGTCCAGATTTATTATCTTTTGAATATCTTTTGTCCATAAATATTCCAAATGCTTGGTGAAGAACTGTTGTGGTGCTGTTAATTTCACTAAGCTCATCTCCTCTGGCCTCAGTGTTCATTTAACGGAAGCTTGGCAGTGGCTGTCAGATTATTCCTCCCACCATATGTCTGGGCAGGAGGAGAATTACAGCGCATTTGGCACTGACCAGGCTGGATCACAGATTATTTTAATGATCTGTGTTTCTAAATAATTTACTAGGAAGTTTCCCAACAATCTTGTAATTTAGTTCCAGTTGAGAAGAAAACAGAGACGGTGTACAAAGAAACTATATACTGTACTTCATCTTTATAGTTTTACTTCACTACATCTCAGAGACAAATGCTTGTGACAGCTTTAATTATGGCCAGCACTGAACAGAACCTCAACCAGCGGGCAACTGGTCTAACAGTGAATACAGTCATCTACTGAGGTGGTTTTCTGTCGGATTTGGCCCTGAGTCAGTTCAGGGTCTCATCAGCAGATTTAGATCACCTGTGAGCCGCCTGCATCTTGTCACCTTCTACAGAGTGCTGCTCAGCGGGTTTGAACCCACAACTTCTGGATCTGGAAGGAGGCTCGGTAAGATGTTAAAACCACTGGACCACTCAGTGATCAAGGACATCTAAGAAGGGAAAACCAGAGCACTGACCTCTGACCATCTGGAACCAAAAGGACATGGAGACGGGTTTTCCTTCTACATGATGAGACAAACAAAGAAGAACAGAAATGTTCTTCGTTGTTTATCAGGACTGATGGAGGAGAATTCTCAGCATGATTCCTCCCTCAGTCTGATCCTGGTTCTTCTTCTTCATCAGCAATCAAAGATGGTCCAGTGGGAAGGACGCCAACGCCAACAGCAACGGGATCGAACCTGGCTCAACCTGAGGTACGCTAAAAACTCAAACACAAAACTAAAACTGAAACTCAAAACCGCCAAACCCGTCTCATGGCAAGTATGCCCTCACGTGAATTCTCCGTCAATTTCTCCGATTTCAACTTCTTCAACGATTTCAACACAGCCGACCATCGAGGAGCAAGAACAGGTGAGTCAGCAGTAGTGAAGCTAGCGAATGAAGAAAGTTAGCTAGCAAGTTTTATTTAATAGACAAGAAACAAAACTTGATTTTTTTTCGCTCTTTGTCATTATATGATGAACAGAACCTCTGAACCAGCAGTGTCCAGTCTAACAGTGAACACAGCAACAGAACCCCTGAACCAGCAGTGTCCAGTCCAACAGTGAACACACAGCAACAGAACCTCTGAACCAGCAGTGAAACCAGGGGCCTAACAGTGAACACAGCAACAGAACCTCTGAACCAGCAGTGTCCAGTCTAACAGTGAACACAGCAACAGAACCTCTGGAACCAGCAGCAACCAGCTCCAACAGGAGTGAACACAGCAACAGAACCTCTTGAACCAGCAGTGTCCAGCTCCAACAGTGAACACAGCAACAGAACCTCTGAACCAGCAGTCCAGTCTAACAGTGAACACAGCAACAGAACTCTCTGAACCAGCAGTGTCCAGTCTAACAGTGAACACAGCAACAGAACCTCTGAACCAGCAGTGTCCAGTCTAACAGGAACACAGTAACAGAATCCCTCTGAACCAGCAGTGTCCAGTCTAACAGTGAACATAGCAACAGAACCTGGAACCAGCAGTGTCCAGTCTAAACAGTGAACACAGCAGCCTATCGAGGTTTTGCCGGCTGAGTCAGCTCAGTTAACGGCTGACTGAGCTACCCACAGTTAGCTCACTACTGATCAATGTTTACATCATAAAGTCTGTAAATCACTCAGTACTGTCACGTTATTCCCTGAATATGAATCCAGAAAGATTAGACAGAAGAACACTTTACACTTTACTGCAGTATTTTCACAGTATTAGTACTTCTCCAGTACTTCCTCCAATACTGATTAAAATATGTAAATCTAAAAATTTCATCCAATCTGTGGTGGAGGACAAACCCTGCTCCACTCCCTGGAGCTGCTTTGTTTGAGAAAACTGAGAGTGAAAGGCTGGCAGTTGTCACCTCAGCTCCATCACAGCTATGTCGCTGCTTTCAGATTTCCATTTAACTGACCGAGTAGGGCACTAACACGACAGACAGACAGGTTTTACTTCGAGCCTTTGTTGGTGGGCTGCCTGCCTGACTGCTGCTGTAACGGAGTGTAAATGGGAGGATGGAGGATGCAGACGAGAGGGGGATGTTGTGTGGTTTGGAAGGGCCTAAATGGAAAGGACGGGATGGCAATCAGCGAGATACTAATTCGATTAACTTCCATGATAGTTATCTCTAATTGGCTTACTGCGTTTGTTGTGGATTGGCAGACACTGAGAGTCTGTCGTCTCGCAGCGGCGTCACTGGAAGGACGTCTCGATATAACGAATAAAGAGCCGAAATTCAGTAATACGACCAGCAGAGGAAGAAGTGCTCAGATCTTTTACTGATATTCAAAATCTCAGGACACAAATTAGAATGAGCACAGACTGAAAAAGGAAAGGTTCTCAATATGCAGGATGTGTGTGTATACATGTGTGTGTGTGTATATATATGAACCCTGCACCTGAGGGGGTACGCTGATCTGGAGGTTTTAGCTCTGATCCTGGTCGTAGCGTGCAGACTCTAATTTTCTGCACCATCTGTAGCATGAGCTTTTCCACAGGGGAGGATCGACCCCCTCAGCTGCTGATAACACGGAGCAGGGGGGTAAAGATAATCCAAACCATCCTGCAGGGGACGGTGATGGGCGGGGGGGCTTGGGTTAACCCTTTACTAATCACCACACAAACATTTAGCTGCTGGTCTTAATGATTTAATCTCCTGGCCCGAAGTTCCTCCTGGAAACAAGGACGCAGCGCTGAAATCCCCACAGAGGTCAGAGGTCATCGGAGGTCATCGGAGGTCATCAGAGGTCATCAGAGCTCCTCTGCAGTGTTTCTGTCCATTTCTCTGTCAGTATGATGATAATTCATTTAGGAAGAGACCGAGCAGATTTTAATGTTCCTCGTCTTTCCCCCTCTGAGCAAACACGTCAATGCTCACATCCCATCATTTTGTATACATATTCAGCCCATTTGGAATCTTTTAAACAAACATTAACATTAAAAATGTGACTGCACAATAAATGGAAGATGCCGTTAAATGAATGTTAAATAAATAGCCCAATTTTCTTTGAGTGCCTCTGGGTTTTGTATGTTTGAGCTGTAATTACTTGTCAGGAGAGGTCTCCGAGGTTGTTCTCAGAAACAGAGTGAGCTCAGACGCTTGGTCAGGTGTTTAGACTTGACAAAATCTTTTAAATAACGTCTTCGCATGTTTCACAGCCTCAGTCTGAACGTGCCTTTACATTCGCCCTGTGACAAAACAAGACATAGTCAGAGTTTGATTCGTAACGGACATCTCGTACTGCACCGCGTTCCTCTCTTCCTGCTGAGGAACTTTAGAGTCATTTTCCTGTGCAGCGGCTGGTTTTACATAATTAATGACTGCAATAACATTTGCAAATGACGATGAAAGACACTATACAAAGATTCATAAACTATGAGAATCTGTGACATTTGTCATGATGAAGACGCACTAATGACACATTATCATCAGGTTTATGTGGCAGCTGAAAGTCATTTGAAGTGAAACATTAAGCCAAATGAATTAAGTGAACAAAGTGAGTTATGAGGCTGAGATTGAGCTGATTTAGGTTCACTGGAAACAGATGAAGCGAGTCTGCTCCTGTACTCAGTTTAACGCTTACTTCTTTACTTTCCACTTTACATTTCACCTTTTTCCTCGTCATCACGCTGAGAGAGCTGCCGCTGATGACCGATCAAAAATACTGATCTCAGTCTTCAGACAGTGGATTGGTCAAACTGTGTGCTCTTGGTTGGTTGGAACAAAAACCTGCAGCCACACCGGCCCTTTGTGGAAGAGTTTGACACCTGTGTGCTAACGTTTCACTGCTCTAATCGCCTGCCTCAGCAGGTCGGCTCAGAGGTTTATTTTTACAGTTTTTTCTCTGATGACGCTTTGAGAGACGTGAGGTGAACCAGACAGAACAACGAGCTGAGTTTCACTTTAAAGCTCCATAAAGCCGAGGAGAGCTGCAGATTCAGCCGGTGATTCTCTGGAGGTTCTTTCACGTGATCATTTTACATTGTGTCTTGTCGCTAGTGTTGGCATTGCAGTGAAAAGACCTCTGGCTGCAGCTGCTTTTGGTTGCTGCTCTTTTCCAAATCGAGGATGTCTGTAAACGTTTCATGGCAGTTCATTGAATATTTGAAGAGTAATGACTCGATTCAAAACAGTAAAACAAACTGCTAATCAAGAAGGAGCAGAGAACAAAATAAGCATGTTTACAAAATGAATATTGAAAATCATCTTTCCTCTAGGATCAGCGTGAACTGTCTCAGATTCAAATACAGACGATTCAGCTCGAGGTCATTCATTCATTCACCTCCTGGCCTCGCTTCTCCTTCTCACATCAGAGCTTGAAAAGGAAATGACTTTCTCCTCCGTTCATCACTGCACCGCCGAGCTAATTGAAAAGTTGAAAGTGTGAATCTGTTCAAAAGAAGCCGCTTCTTCCATTCAAGTGGACAACCTGTCTCATCACAATAGTCACTGAATCTCATTTGAAAATGAAATCAAGATGAGTCACAGAGGACGCTCAGTACGGAGGATCGCTTCATACCTTGATTTCATCCTGCGGATCTAATACAGGATGACGACGCATAAAAAAGAAACTTCTAACGTTTCAGACTTGAATGATACAGATTACAAAGCATGGAAATTCGACAGGATGTTGAACACGTGACTGAAAAACATCATTTTTAACCCTTCACAGTATCATCGTCAAAATTAGTTTTTATTCGATTCACGTTTTCACTTAAAATCAAGTTTTAAAAGATGCAGCCTGTAATTATTCTCACTGAGGTCACATAAGCCAGATCAGGGCGTGCTGGCGTTCCACAGTTTGATCATTGGTGCAATTTCGCGATCTTTCTGTCCAGTATTGAGCGATTAATTAAAAACTTGAACAATGCTTTACAAGTTGCAAACTGATAATTCCTGGATGACTCCAATCAGACTTGAAGGCAGCAACACGGCCGGTTGATCTCAGTGGTCAGTTTAGATCAGCTGAGTAGTTGGACATCTCCACGGCAACAGCACTGAGTAAATCATGGGTACGTAGTGTTTAGAGGACATTAAATGATTGTTGTAATCCAGGAGAGGCTCATGGACATGATCACCTGTGCACATTGACATACATGTTCTATATTTAAACATCATTAAGCCACTCCTTCTTAGTGCACATGATGCAAAATAAAAACATTTTGATTCATTCAGGATGTTTGTTTTTCTCTTCAGTCTTCAGTCTGATTTTTCTGTGACCCTCATAGGCTGTTTCATCATGCTTTGCTCTGGTGTGTCAGTACGCTTCAGTCATCATCGTTGGGACTGTTCGACCTTCACGAGGCTGTCGACCGTTAATGAAGTGGACCTGCAGATTGAATCCTTCAGTTCAGAGGGAACGCATCGGCGGAGCTCTCAAGATCACACCAGCATTATCCAAAACCTCCGCCCGCCTCCACCCCCACCACCACCACCACCACCCACCAGCTCCTTTCCTTTTTTTGAATCCTCCTCCTGGTAACAATCGACCTGTGCCGAGCCACGGATCAGCGAAAGCAGCCCTCCCAAAGCAACTCGTATTGATTTTGACCCCCACCAACATGTTCTGAAGTCAATTCAGTGTTGACTCTATAAGAAACAAGTAAAAGCCACATAGTAATCATGGATCAGAGGAATAGATTGCCTGGTAATAACATGGTTGGAGAGCTGCATCAGAAAACACCGAGTGCTGCAGCTCGCGAGCAAGAGCTCAAATATTCAACTAACCGTCTCTGGTCGGGATAATGATAACACACACACAATAAACAACTTCAGACATTTTATGTCTCATATTTGCCGCTGAAACATGATTTATATCAAGCACAGATGTCAAAATTGAATTATTTATAAAGTGACTTTAAAGATAAAATATTACATTACAATATTACACATTCATTCTTGACCAATCACGATCATCGACGCAGCCACCAGCCGTAGAAAACCCACCTGAACTTGGATCCAGTGATTCACCTGTAAAGACTGTGGATCAGCCTTAAGCCTGGAAGAGACAGAAAAACAAAGCATGGAGGAAGCAACTGTTGGAAACAAAGCTGTATTACGTGATTTCAGAGTTCTTAACTTCTTCTGAAGAACCCATTTTCAAGATTCGATCCAATCCAATAGCCGACATCCAATCAGATTACTTCTGAACAACTCGACTCAAATGTAGTTCCAGAAACTCGCCCTCAAAGGACGCCCATCCACCCACTGTGGATTCATGTTATATTACATTACATTAAGTTTCTGGCAGAAAATGGCTACAGGATAAAGAGGAGACGGAAGTGTCTCATTAGGACACAGACATGTCCTGGATTAAATAAAACTCTCAGAACACAAAGGGCAGCGACAGTTGACCCTCTCGCCATGCTGTCAGTCCGTGTTTTCATTGTCTGATGGTGACCAGAGGGGGGGTTGATGGGAATCTGTTCATCTCAAAGCCATCGCCACACTGAACGATATCGTATACAGCTGCTGAGTCACCGTCATCGTACTGCCAAGGACTTCAGTGCAGTCCGGGTCAGAACTGTCTTAAGACAGTGTGTAAGACAGTGAATGGTGTTTAACGCCTGTGTGTTTAGCACGCCATCCGTCCGGCTTTCTGCCTCCGATCTAAGCCAGGTTTCAGGAGCAGGCAGAGCAAGGTTTTCCAGACTTTCCTACCTCCAGCAATGATTTCCACCTTTCCTGCGGATCCAGATTCTCAGCCAGGTCAGATCGAGCAATCTCTCCAGTGTGTTTCAGCATCTACCCAAGTGTCTCCAAAGGAAGACAATCTGAGGGTCCACCACAGCTGGTTTAGTCTGCAAGAGAGCAGCGCTGCAACTCTGGATGTCTGAGCCCTGAACCTCTAACCCATCAACCACCAGAGCGCATCGCCCAGTTCTAGACAATGATTGTGAGAATTTGTCAACAGACAAAAAGTGGAAACAATTTAATCCACGTGGCCTGTTGGACTCATGGTAGACAAGGACAAGAAGCTGGACCAAACAGCACCTTGCCTGGTGTGGAATTTAGTGGTCAACCTCTGTCCGCTCATGTGAATGGGGCGCTTGTGCCCTCCATTGGTTTTTCTTGAAATCCACAATGATCTCTGGTCATCGTTTGTGTCATGTCATCAATGCTACAGGACAGGGGACCTCAAAGTCATCGCTGCCCATCTCAGAGCCCTTCATGTCCTGTAGAAGGCGTCATCCACGAGAGACTGTCTCTGTTGAATCGACGTATGCTGTATGATATAATCCATCATGGTCACACCGACATGTATCTTTGTCTCAGTCAGTGATGACACAGAATCCTCTGAAAAACTGGTCCTGGACGTGTTTTATATGCAAAACATTGATTACCACTTGGGCCGTGCTTCTAACATTTTAACATGAAACTCTAACAAAGATGGAGACAGCAATTTGTGCCTGAAAATGCCACTACACATTTCACCACATGCAGCCGTAACCACTGAGTTGAATAATTGTTTATGTCTCTGCTATTGAGTGCATTTCTTGAGAACACGCAGGAGAAACATTTAAAAAGACAACAGGCGTAGCGGACAATTTCAGCTAAAAGCCAACGCACTGTTCTCACATGCATAATAAATCCACTGACCTTTTCAAAGTCTGAACAAACTTCGTTGGTGTATACAGCTGGTGCAGGAAACACAGCTGGAATATCTGAATAATAATGAGTAAGTGATCTCAGCAGCTGGCCACTGGAACCTCAGTCCAGTCAGAAATAAGAGGCGGAGTGGACTGACTAGTGTGGCAGGTCTGTTTAGTACTAGAAGCCCAGTTTGTCAGTCTGCCTGGCTAAGTTCTAAAAATGCCTTGTTGAACACAAATTGTTCCCCCGCCAGTGTTGATCGGTTTGTTTAGCAAGACAGAGACGAAGAGAGATCGTCCGTCAAATGTGCCCTGCTGACCGAACTGACAGACTGAACATCTAAACTGGGATGCGGCAACACCACCCCCTGCAGGAAGTGTCGCCTGCCACAGTCCAGAGGTCAAATGAATCAGGTCAGGTCATGCACACCTGCATGGGTCGACAGCCACTGGGTAACCATGGTAACCACTCTGCATCACATAAACTCTCCATCAGCTGGAGTCACTTTTTTGTCAGGAACTGAGATTAGAGAGGAAGACGCTCCCAGAAAGTATCAACTATAAGAAGATCATGAGACGCGTGTACCTGGTGGATGTGTGATGGTGCTAGTGTGATGGAGGCTGGTCATCATTTACTCTTTCAGACACTTCAGAACTAGTGTCCACACCACAGCCGCAAAGGCGGGGCTGTCGTTGACTTTATTCGCCACATTAAGAGACGAGTGAAAAACAAAGACGAATATCTGACGCTTTCCCCAGAGAGTGAAAATGTTCAAAATAGACAGAAAGTTTCATCATATCCCGTCGCATGAATTTCATCGCCAATACATCATGTTAAAGGCCTGAAAAAGAAAGTTGATGAAACTCTCAGACACACACCGTCAAACCTCAATCGCTCGTGTTTCAGCAGTAAGTGGGTCAAATGAATCACCAAAGATGAGAATAAGTCTAAAGAGAGTAATCTCAGGAAACATTTAAACACACAGTGTAATCCCACTGTGTAACTATAAACCATTGTACTGAGTATTTGTTCTGGATTACATTACTTCTGATTAAAACTAGCGAGTCGACATCAACCAGGTCACCAGCAGCAGACACAGCAGCAGCTAATATTACTGGATTCAGTCCAACAGCAGGTCAGCCCAGCCGGCCTGTCTTTCAGCCTTTATTTCACCAAGCTCACCAACCACCAAAAGTCAGTCCCAGATTTACTCTTTTCCAGTGAAAGCTCTGTCGCTCTCTCCTTTTCTCTTCTTAGCTTCTCCCATCAGCGCCCTCTTTCACTCTTGCCTTCACATTATGTCCATGGCTGACTGCTGGGCCTGAACACCTCCTTCTCCTCCTCTTTCTCCTCCTCCTTCTTCTTCTTCTTCTTCTTCTTCTTCTCTTCTTCTTCCCGTGCTCCTGAGCTCACAGCCCAGCTAACAGACTGAGCTAACATGAGCTAACAGCAGCTACAGCGTCAGCAGTTTACTTCAACTCTGTAAATCACAGAGAGTTGAGGCGGAGCAGCCGGAGGACATCAGAGGGAAAACCAGAAAACATTTTCTCCATAAAATATGATCCAGTTTCACCAAAATCAGTGAAATAGTTGGTGGTGTGTGACTTCGTGCCGTAAAGCGTTACGTACTTCTCCTGACCCGGAGCCCAAAGTTACATAGTGTGAGAACAGACGTACCAATGACGGAGAAAAAGCGGTGTGTAATGTGAGCTCTTGTGTTGCACTAAACTGTATATCTGTATATAAAGTATGTGAAAGTAGCTCCACCTGGAGCAGCTCCAACAGTGCAACATTGCATCAGGATTAATAAAGATGTCGAATATAATGAGATCAGTCAGCAGCACATGACAGTCAGAGAGCATCCTGACCACACTGCAGAGGAGTTTTGTTATGAAGTGTCGCCCCCTGGTGGAAACTCAAAGAACTACTCCAGTTAACAGAGTGACACACGTGTTCACTCACAAGTCACTGTTCATGATCCTGCCATCAATATACATTAATTATACATTATATTATAATTAATATACAACTATGGTGAATGTGATTGGACCATAGGAAAGTACCACATGACCTTAAAACTCAAATATATACCTCACTTGACTTTACAAATACTTACAATGGTTAATATGTGAGAAGGGGATGACTAACTTGAACATATGCATCAGTCTGACTGGTCAAACTGTAATTTAATATGTTTTTAAGTGAATATTTGGTGTTCGGCTTTGGTCATGGGGCTTGTGTAACATTCTGATGCTTGTTTGACCAGAAACACACCCGCCCAGCAGCCGGTCCAAAACCAATATTGTCTTTGCGGGCTGGACAAGAGGAGCTTCTTTTGAAGGTTGGAGGAGGTGGGTGGAGAACTCTGCAGGGAGGTTGGAGCTTCTGGCCTGCATGTCCTGCAGCTTTAGTCCTACAAACATTTCTCTGGGAGGAAAGTCATGCAGGTTCACATCATCATATTTAAGATGGTTTGGATTAAAGGATAAAGCTGATGTTGATATTGAAACATGCTGCGTGAGAGCTAAACCAACCTGTGTCATAACATCTCATTTAAAACTCATATTCAGTGATTTCTCTATAATTTATACAAAATATATTTGTTGCTTTTTCCTCTGATGTCCTCGGGCTTCAGACTTCATGATGTAAACATTGATCAGAAGTGAAGCGCTAACTGTGTTAGCTCGGTCAGCCGTGTAGCTAACTGAACTGACTCAGCCCGGGATGCCAGGAGCCAAACCCGGCAAGAAAACCACCTCGATAGGCTGCTGTGTTCACTGTTAGACTGGACACTGCTGGTTCAGAGGTTCTGTTACTGTGTTCACTGTTAGACTGGACACTGCTGGTTCAGAGGTTCTGTTGCTGTGTTCACTGTTAGACTGGACACTGCTGGTTCAGAGGTTCTGTTACTGTGTTCACTGTTAGACTGGACACTGCTGGTTCAGAGGTTCTGTTCATCATATAATGACAAAGACGAAAAAGAAAATCAAGTTTTGTTTCTTGTCTATTAAATAAGAAACTAGCTAGCTAGCTTTCTTCAAGCTAGCTAGCTTCACTTACCTTTGACTCACCTGTTCTTTGTTCCCTCGATGGTCGGCTGTGTTGAAATCGTTGAAGTTGAAATCGGAGAAATTCGACAGAAATTCACAATGAGACGCACGCAACGGACGGGTTTGACAGTTTTGTTTGGTTTTTGAGTTTCAGTTTCGAGTGTTTGCATACCTCAGGTTGAGCCGAGGTTTGATCCCACGTCACTGCGTTGACGGTCGGCGTCCTTCCCCACTGGACCATCTTCAGTACTGATGAAGAAGAAGAACCAGGATCAGACTGAGGGGAGGAATCATGCTGAAGATTCTCCTCCATCAGTCCTGATAGAGCTGCTGAAGAACATTTCTGTTCTTCACTTTGTTTGTCTCATCATGTAGAAGGAAAACCACGTCTCCATGTCCTTTTGGACCACATGGTCCAGTAGTAAGTGCTCCTGAGTTGACCTTAGATGTTTGTGGTCCAGTGGTAAAAGACTTTGCCACTGAGCTTCTTTTAGAGCCAGAAGTTGTGGGTACGAACCCCGCTAAGAGCAGATTGTTGAAATGTGTGGAGGTTCAAGAAGGGCATGTAGGATAAGGAAGAACCTGACCCGTGATGCCAGGAGCCAAACCCGGCAAGAAAACATCCATCCCAGCATCCATCTGGACAGATCTGAGTTTCCTGATGAACGTTTAGCTTTATCCTCCTATGAATCGTCTCTGGCATCACCTGGTCTAGTGGTCAGTGCTCCTGGCTTCTCTTGAATATTTGTGGTCCAGTGGTTTAAGATCTTGCCACTGAGTTCCTTTTATACCCAGAAGTTGTGGGTTCAAACCCCGCTAACAGCAGCACTCTGTAGAAGGTGACGAAGATGCAGACGCTCACAGGTAATCTAAATCTGCTGATGAGACCCTGAACTGACTCCAGGAGCTGATGTGCTTCTTTTGTGGCAAAGTTAGCCTTTTATTCTTCGTCATTCTTGGCCATTGTTCTTTGAGATTCATTTTAAAAGTTTTCTTACCAAGACAGCCTTGCTGTCCTCCATGAAGCCTTGGTGACACGTAATGTTTGCGAATCACTGCACCAGAGCACCAAATGTGGATTAATCCACCACTTAAAGTAGTCCCACAGATGCACTATCCCCATCTCACGGGTGTTTTATTGTTCTGGTGTTCGTTTGTTTCTCTTTAATTATGTTTAATGATTAAATACCAGTTGGAAAGCACTCTGTGATAAATGTAACTATTTTAAGGAGCTCATGTTTTCTTAATTTGCAGACAGAGTTCCTCATTTTGTTAAATGCTGCTCTGCCTGAAGTATCAAATGAAATGTTTATGTTCTATTATGTAAGATAAGGCTGTAAAACATGAGACTGACATGCATTCACATCATGATCAGGTGCTGTGAAGTACAGAGTTATGTTGGTAGTTGAGGGGACTGGACTGATCCTTTAGTTCTGCCTCACTGACCTGTCACGTCTAATTTTCCCACAACTTAAATGTGTTTGTGTTTGGCTTCCAGGCCTTGTTGGTGTGTCACCCAGCCCAGTTTGAACAGGTTTTAATCCTGGTAAATATTAACTGATGATCGAGTGGTAAACAGAAAGCAGTGAGAACCTCCCACAACAACCACAAACTAATCACTCATAAACACAGCTCTCTGTGAGCTCAGAGGAACCATCAGTTTGAGATATCTGATATATTTATACAGTAAACTAAAGTGGGTCACGTCTGTTCATTGAGGTTGTCCTTTGTGAAGCGGGTGTGATGACAGATGTGGGTGGCAGGTTTTTGTTGGGATCAATGCAGGCTCAGCTCCGTGGAGTTTATGTCAGCTGGGTCTGCCCGTAGTACGCCCAGTACATTTACTGTTAGCTCAGTGTAGTACATGATATACTGAAGCATATGTACTGATATACTGAGGAAAAAACTCTTTCCAGAACAGCTGCTGCTGTTTTCCAGTTTAGAAATCCCAAGTGAAGATCAACACACACTGTAAAAACACTCTGCTGGCAGCAGAATGAAGTAATCATTCATTAAAAGCATTAAGAGCAGGATTATCCTGTCGGGGTTCGTTGAGGTGGAGCTCAGGTCAAGTCTTCCTTTATGTGGAGGACAATAAAGTCTTTTTTGTCTTCTAAACCTGGACGTAGTCTCTGTGACGTCCTCACAGACTGTCTAAACCTGGACGTAGTCTCTGTGACGTCCCCACAGACTGTCTAAAACCTGGACGTAGTCTCTGTGACGTCCCTACAGACTATCTAAACCTGGACGTAGTCTCCGTATATTTTAATCCATAAAGTAACTAAAGCTGTTCAATAAATGTGGCTTGAGAAGTAAAGTACCTCATAAAGTACGAGTACTTCACTCATCACTGGTGCTGACTCTTCACATTCAAACTAATGTTGACAGTCTTTGTGGATTAATCCCTCTGCTCTCTTCTTTCCCACAGACCCGGGCCCTCGTGGTGCTGTCACATGTTACCAAAGCACAGTCACATGTTCTGGACTGAACATCCTCTTCAGCCCAACCGTGCTGCCTTCAGGTGCTGCTCAGGAAGTACTTCATCGAGTAAACACAGCAGCGAAGCTATCGGCTAATTTTAACTAATTTTATCATTCTCAGTTCCTCAAACTGAGTGTAAACAACTTGAGGCTGGCTCCAGAAGTGAGTCAGTCTCCATAAGTCCCCATGTTCAAATGTCCAACTTCACAGCAGAAATAAACATGTTTACAGCCTGGTACAAAAAACAGTTTTGGTCTCTGTAGCTAATTTCCCCGTTCATGACAACTGTACTGAGGGTGAATTTATATACAACTCACCTGTTCACATTATATTAAGGCTTAAAGTTATGCAGGATTAAGAGCGTGGACGCTTTGATTGACAGGTGGGTGTGGTTACAGGTGGCCAGGCATCATTCAGCCGCCTCAGGTCTGCTGATGATCCATGACTTTACCAATATTTAAACGAAAAAACAAATTGTGCAACATTCAAACTTGACATGAAGTGCAAACAACAGAACATGAAACTAAAACTGATACAAAAGAGTTTAAGATGAGCTCCGTGTCAACTTTTACAGGAATGCATGAGTCAGAATAACTATTACTTAATAATACTGCTAACAGAGTACTTTTACAGTGTGCTGTTAGTACTTTTACTTCCTTCTCCCCTGCCTCTGATCTGAGCAGCACCACAGGTGTGTGGTTTCACTGAGCAGACCTCATTCAGCATGTTTCATGTATGTTGTTGGACCGACCACCATCTTTAAGTTTTCTGTGCTGATGGACATGAGCAGCTCCATGTTTGTACTTCATACTACGAGCTGCACCAACACGGACACGCCGAGCCACGCGTTAAATTCAACCTGAGACAAATCTAAATTAAAACCTGCGCTAAAATACTGAACATTTGCAGAAGTTGGACATCTATGCAAATAGAAAACTATATAAAACTGTTTTATAAAAATGAACTACAGATGGGATGGAGGACTCTGTGCAGTTCACTGAGGCTGCAGACATGAATGAAGGTCAGTGTGAGGCAGAGGACGTGAAGATGGAGCCTGAGACGATGATTTTATTATTATTGTTCTTCATCATCACACACGAGCAAAGAAAACATGTCACGCCATGTGCTGCCATCATCAGCACAGGACACCGTGCTTAGCGCCCCCTGCTGGCTGCGGTCGGCTCTGCTCCTTCCTCCTCCTCCTCCTCTCAGTG
This sequence comes from Protonibea diacanthus, assembly GCA_028641955.1. Classification (NCBI taxonomy): domain Eukaryota; kingdom Metazoa; phylum Chordata; class Actinopteri; family Sciaenidae; genus Protonibea; species Protonibea diacanthus. The sequence goes on from CM053988.1 coordinate 24,396,859, forward strand.
GAGTGCGTGTGCCAGATTTCCGGTAGCCCCTGAAGGCATCACACGAACCACATCCATCATTATTATACCGGACCGAAGCGGACCGAGCGGACCGAGCAGCGTCCACACATCAACCGGAGGATCGAACACGACACGGTGAGTCAGCTCCGCGTGTTTAACGGCGTGTTTCGGTGTGGTGTGTGTCCGTGTCCCGGGTGAAGCGTGTCCGCTCCGCACGGCGGCGGGCTGCGTTCAGTTTCCGGGTTTTGCCGCCTTTTGTTGCACACGGCACCGGGACCGAGGCTGGTGCGGAGCGCACAAACCCAACGTGTTACTGTTTACCTCCACACACACTCACTCACACACACAGACACGCATGGCCGGCCGGGTGGAGGCTTTCTGTGTTCATGGCCTGATCTCACCGTGAAGTTCAGCTCCAGCCTCGGCGGCGACACGAGGCCCGAGCCTGGGCCGCGGGCAGCCGCCGTCTGTCGGGCATCCTCCGAGGAATTTAACGGAGTGACAGCGGCTAGCAGGGCGGGCTAACGGAGCTAATTCACGGGTACAGACAAGAAGAGGCGAAGCAGAGAGCACCACGTTAGTACTGCCGCTAATTACCCGGAAAGTTAAACCTCATTAATTAATATGAAACATTCAAACTAACGACGAGCTGCTCGGTGTGTGTGCTGGCTGTTAGCCGCGTGCTAACCTGACACAGGTGGAGTTTTTAAGTAATCAGATTACTCAGAAGCTGCTTTGTTTGTGTTTGTGTGTCTCCATCTGTGCACACACACACATTACGACATGAGGAGCTCACTTGTGTTCGTGTCCGTTAAACGGTGACACACGGTCATTGTGAAACTCTGTTAATCCCCTTTAATGAAGTCTGTCCGGATTAAAGTTACATCACATCAGCCTCATTTACATATTTAAACTATGATCATTCAAGGTGAAAGTTTCCCTTAAATCTCTGGAAACTTTCCATGAGAAATTCCGAATATTCCAAATCAGAAACTCCACAGGAACAGACTGTCTAAAACCTGGACGTAGTCTCTGAGACGCCCCCGCAGACTGTCTAAAACCTGGACGTAGTCTCTGAGACGCCCCCGCAGACTGTCTAAAACCTGGTCGTAGTCTCTGTGACGTCCCCGCAGACTGTCTAAAACCTGGATGTAGTCTTGATGTGGATCATTGGTGTCATGAAATTAGCTATAGAGACCAAAACTGTTTTTTGTACCAGGCTGTAAACATGTTTATTTCTGCTGTGAAGTTGGACATTTGAACATGGGGACTTATGGAGACCGACTCACTTCTGCAGCCAGAAAACAGTTCAAACTTGACACACAGAGCTGAAGTGGAGCCGAGTGTGTTCCACGTCGGCGTAGAAAAATACATTTCCCTCAGCTGTCAGTTTCACTTCCCTCTGACGGTCTTTGCGTCGAGCTTCTTGAAGTTTTTCCCTCGTTGGATTTTGCAGGCTGACGTCTGCGGGAAACGTTCAGATCGTCACAGATCGATGATTCAGTCCATGATTTATCACATCGTCACCTCTGTTATGTGTCAAGTGGACTTCATGAGGCCGGACTTTAGGACCAGACTACTCACTGGCTGGTTGGTGAAGTTCACTGTTATTCTGTGGCTGGACTGAATATTCAGTGTTTCAGTTTTTCATTCGCTGGGATTTGTTTTTTCATTCTGTGATTCAGATATTTGACTTTGCTGAATGTTTCTCGGTGTGTGAACGTGTTTATTTTCTGTGTCCGCTCTCAGCTGGTTAAAATAGAAACGTGATTACAGCAGGTGAACAGTCGACCCAGAAACAGAAACATTCACAGAAAATTAATTGTTTAATTTAATCTCCGTTCAGGCCGAGGACCCCCGTCTACTTTTATTTCACTTCACAAACATGCTGATGTTTCTTAATATGTTTGATGTTATATGACGTTCTGTGTTTAAATGTGTGTTTGCAGACATGTTGTAACGTCTTGATTTTATTTTATGGATAAAAAGTGATTTTGTCTGTCTTTAGATTCACTAAGTAAAAACCCGTCCTCGGGTACTCCGACTCGCTCGGCAGCCTCAGGTACTCTCTCTGTTCCTGAGTGTTCGTTCTTCTTCCCCTGCAGAGATGATGGATGAGAACACGAGTCGAGTCATCGCGGCGGTGATGTTTCTCCTCGCCGTGAGTTTGCCCAGCTGCGGCGGCGGGTCGGCCGGTGTAGACTGCAGCCCGTCAACAACCACGGAGACGAGCGGCGCGACGCGTTTACTGTCGGCTGTGGTCGACTCGCAGAGAGCCGAGCGGACCCAGAGGCAACACCTGGAGGCTCTGTTCAACAGGTGAGCTGCTGACGGTGACTCACACAACAGATAAATAAAAGCAAACAGCTGTAAATCAGTCATGAGCTGCCGTGTGAGCCTCCTGTCTACAAATTAGATGTTTATTACAGCGACTTAATCCATCGATCACAAACACAGTAAACACAGAGCGGCTCTTAAAAAACTACAGTCAGTGATGGAGTTTTGTTGCCTCTTTTCTTCTCATTTCTTTTCAGCAAACTGATTTTCTTTGTTTGAGTTTTTACAGCTGAAAGAAGAAAGAAGTCAATTTTTTATATTAAAAGTCTTTGAAAATGCTGCGTGTTCACTTTGAACATGAATAATTGAACATGTTTGTTATATTTAAAGTTGAAGGAGAGTCCAGTGAAATATTAATCATCTGTACAGAAATAGTAAACTGTCCTCCTGATGTTCAATGAACAGATATGGAGAGAACGGCACCATCTCTCTGGCCGGTTTAAAGCGCCTCTTACAGAACGTGGGCTTGGATCGCATCAGGACGGTTATGGTGCAACATCACGAGCAACCGGGCCACCATGACCACCACCACCACCACCACCACCAACACGAAGGCCACCGCCACCACCACCCCCACGACGACGACAACAATCCGCATCACCAGAAACACGTCCACAAGACCAAAGATCAGGACAGCCATCACAACCTGCAGAAGGCGGTGGCGGTGGCTCAGGGCGCCGGCACCACGGTGGTGTACAGCGCCGAGCTGGTGGTGAGACAAGACGGCAACCCAGAAAGCACCAGGGCGTCTGCCGCCAGACTGGTCACTGAAAGCCAGACACAAGCAGCCGCTGTCAGCCGCGGGGATCGTCACGATCATGACCACGATCACAGTCATGACCACGACCACAGTCATGACCACGACCATGACCATGACCACGATCACAGTCATAATCACGTAAATCAGGATCTTCCTCACAACCGAAGCGCGGACAGTGCTGAGGTATGACATTATCTTCCAGTTTCCAGCTCAGCTTTGTTTTATTTTCCCTCATGAACACTGTCGCTGTATTTAAAACTTGTGTTTTTTGCTGTGTGTGCAGTGTCTGAGCGCCTCCAACATCCTCGCCTCACACGGGATGTCTGAGGAGGTGGGCATGAGCCTCAGTGACTTCAGCTTCCTCTGCCCCGCCCTCCTCAACCAGATTGATGGCGGAGCGTGCATCCTGCATGGAGACGCCGCAGGAGAGAGAGGTAGGCGAGCATCAGCATCTACCTTCCAGTGAACCCGGCCAGACCGAACAGAACCTCTGAACCAGCAGTGTCCAGTCTAACAGTGAACACAGTAACAGAACCTCTGAACCAGCAGTGTCCAGTCTAACAGTGAACACAGCAACAGAACCTCTGAACCAGCAGTGTCCAGTCTAACAGTGAACACAGCAGCCTATCGAGGTGGTTTTCTTGCCGGGTTTGGCTCCTGGCATCCCGGGCTGAGTCAGCTCAGTTAGCTACACGGCTGACCGAGCTAACACAGTTCACTGGCAGCACCTGTTTGTTTCTTCGCTGACTCACAGACTGACACACCTGCATTGTTTAGGTGCAGCTAGCTCACCAGATAGACCGGTTTACAGTGTTTTCAGTCAGTCTTATTGTAGTTTTGTAGTTTGATGTGATTGATTTCATCTGTCTTTCATTTCCAGACCATAAACACAGCCACGGTCACCACGGCGACCACAACAGCTCCCACCATGACCACGGCGAGCGCTCTGAAAGTGGTAAAAGCATCACAATAGGTAAGACGAGGACTGAATCTGTGCGATGTTTTTCCGTTGACGCAGTTTGACGTTTTGTTTCTGAGGCGTTTGGTTCCGTGCGTTGCAGCCTGGGTCGGCGGGTTCATCTCCATCACGATCATCAGCCTGCTGTCCCTGCTCGGCGTCGTCCTCATCCCGCTCATGAACAGAGTTTTCTTCAAGTTCCTCCTCAGCTTCCTGGTGGCGCTGGCTGTCGGCACGCTGAGCGGCGACGCCTTCCTTCATCTCATCCCGCACGTGAGTCAACAGGAGCTGTTCAGAACTCAAACTTTGTACCACAGGAATCTCATTTGACTTCTTGTGTTTCTGTCTGTGGACTCTTCAGTCTCAGGGAGGCCACCATCACCACCACGACGATTCTGTGATGAATTTCTCGGAGGGACATCACCACCACGACGAGCACGAGGAAAACCTGGACGCTGTGTGGAAGGGCCTGACGGCTCTGAGCGGAGTCTACTTCATGTTTCTGATCGAGCACTTCCTGACGCTGGGAAAGATGTACAAGGACAAGAAACAGAAGGTCAAAGTTTGATCAGTTTGTGACCTGACTTTAATGTTTCACTTCGTCTGGAGACGCCGTGGTTTAAATGTGTTCCTGCCGTCCAAACAGATCCAGAAGAAGTGGGACCAGAACGACAAAGCCGATCCAGAGAAGCAGCCTGCTCTGCAGGAGAACGACCTGAAGCCAGCTGAAGGTGAGTCGCAGCACCAACATGCTAACATGAGCTAACAGCAGCTACAGCGGGCAGCAGTTTACTTCACTGTCCATCAGGAAACTCTGTAAATCACAGAGATGTACGTAGCTTTCTCACCGTGCTTCAATAACGATATCGTAGCCTCAAAAATCAGTAAGAACGTCGTGAGGACCAAAGTCAGACGTACCTGTCTGAGGGTGACTTCATCATTGTGTTCCTCCAGATGTGGAGACGAACGGCGCCGGTATATTTGGCGACCACCCGAGCGGGCTTCACGGCGGCGGCGTGGCGGAGGAGGAGCAGGTGATGCTCGCGCCGCAGGTGTCCGTCGTCTCGCCGCAGGGTTACGCCGGAGCGTCGGGGGCCGCGGCCTACACGGCGGAGGACTGCGAGAACAAATGCCACTCCCACTTCCACGACACGGTGGGCCAGGCCGATAGCATGCACCACCACCACCACGACTACCACCACATCCTGCACCACCACCACTCCCAGAACCACCACCCTCACAGCCACTCCCACTCCTACTCGGAGCAGCACTTCCAGCAGGCCGGCGTGGCCACGCTCGCCTGGATGGTCATCATGGGAGACGGACTGCACAACTTCAGCGACGGCCTGGCTATCGGTGAGTGGCTGACGTTAGCTTAGCGTGCACGTACGGACTGTAGGCGTGTTTGCGTGTTATGTTGTCGTGTGTTTGAATATTTCGCCGTCGTCCTGCAGGCGCCGCCTTCACTGAGGGTCTGTCCAGCGGCCTCAGTACGTCCGTGGCTGTTTTCTGTCACGAGCTGCCTCACGAGTTGGGTAAGAGCGTCTGCACGTAGAGCCTCACAGCCTGAAGTTTGACCAATCACACGCTTATCTCTGACGTTCACTCTGTTTCCCAGGTGACTTTGCGGTGCTCCTGAAGGCCGGCATGACGGTCCGTCAGGCCATTCTGTACAACGTGTTGTCGGCCATGATGGCCTACTTGGGCATGGTGACGGGCATCTTGATCGGACACTACGCGGAGAACATCTCCATGTGGATATTCGCCCTCACGGCCGGACTCTTCATGTATGTGGCTCTGGTGGACATGGTGAGTCGACGTGCGCGCGCAAGAACACGCATGCATGACGGGAAACAACAAGTTTGTTCTCCCACGGTGCCGTTACAGCTGAGACGCTGATGATGAGGCCAGTGACCGAAGTTTAAGTTCAGGACGGGGTCGAGGATCCGCTGAGTCAGCAGCATCTGTTGTGTCGACTCAACAGGTCTCAGCTGAATGTCTGAGAGCAGCAGCCTTCAGGACCAGATGGCCTCTTTATACACACACACACACACACACACACACACACACACACACACACACACACACACACACACACACAGGAGAGGTGAGCTGTCACAAACCGCTGTCGTCTGTTAATCAGCAGAGCGTCTGTTGTCTGAGACCGCCATCTTGTGGCCGCTCAGGTATTCTTCATGATGAACCACAAAGAGTTGTCAATGATGTCATCCTGCACATCCAATCAAACGCTGCCTGTCTGATCCAGGTTTGATCCGGTCTCTGAGTGACTGAGGGCTGCTGCAGAACAACCTCAGAACTTTATTCAGTGATTTTGGTGAAGCTCGTAATCAGTCTGAACGTTGCTCATCTCCCGCTCCGTGTTCTTTTCCTGTGCAGGTGCCTGAGATGCTGCATAACAACGCCGGGGATCACGGCTTCAGCCACTGCGGCTTCTTCCTGCTGCAGAACGCCGGCATCCTGCTGGGCTTCTGCATAATGCTGCTAATCGCCATTTTTGAGCACAAAATCCAGCTGGACCTGGGATACTGAAGGAGAGGAGCGTCGTGCTCGGCTTCATCGGAAGTGTTACATGTTTTTATTTAATTTGCTGTAGACAGGCCAGTCTTGGTTTAGTTTGTGTGTCCACGTGCTGTAGGAGAAAAGAATCCACGCGGATCAGATGTAATGTAGGAAGCTGCCATGTTTCTTTTTTGTTGTTTTTTAGTTTCTTTATGTTTTTTTAGTGTTTGTGCTGCTGAGTCTCACCGGGTCAGCGTTCCAGTCGATCCAGAGTGCCAAAACAGCCCCGCCATGAGTACTACAAGTACAAGTACTACAAGTACAAGTACTACAAGTACCACAAGGTGAAGATTTAATGCGACAGCTTAGTCGATGATTTGTTTGCCTCGTCCGACCAAAACTTACAGGACCTTCAGATTTTCACGCTTTAGAAGCTGGAACGACGTTTTTATTGAAAAGTTGAAAGTGTTACCCGCCGGCCTCGTCAGCTAACGGACGCGCTCACATGTCGGCGACCTGGACGTGATCCCGGATGAGATGTTTGACATGAATCTTTGATGACCCAGAAACAAAAGCGGCATCGCCCCACGCTCTTTAATAATTAGTTCTGACATCATAATCTATCAGACCAGGTGCCATGTAAACGTACAGGAGTGTCTCTGTTGATCACGGCCAGCAGAGGGCGCCGAGGGTCAGCTGATCAGCAGGATGAGGACTGTGAAAGTCGGTCCACGACGCTGCAGGAGACTCGAGCCCATCAGACAAAGAAAGTCGAGCTGAAGCGACAGAAAATCCGTCCACGACATCAACCAGAGCTGAGCCCGATGAAGGAAGAGGACCTGTGGTTGAACCTTTGACTGTCGCCGCTCACAGTTCATGATCTGATTGGCTGAGCTGAATAATGCACCGTCCGTCTCCGAGAATTTCAAAGTCTGATCGTCTTCTGTCCTCAGAGGCTGAAGCTGTCTGTGGTGTCGACTGCTTCGCTGATCTCTGCAGAGAAGAAGAAAACTCTGGATGTCATGTCTCAGGAACGGTGGTCGTCTCTCCTGTGAAGCTTATTGAAGAAGTCGTGTCGCCGCTCTTCGTCTGAACCTGCGTCAGTGTGTTTTTTACAGTTGAATCATGGGCAGATCTTTCGGACACAGTCTGAATCTGATGGCGGCTGTTTGATCGAGCGCGTCGAGCTTCCACTTCTACCAACTTCAGCGTTTATACGTAGAGCGTCGGCCCGTGTTTCTCTACAGACGCCACGAGTCCGCCATGTTTGAGTTCCAGAACAAACAAACCAAACGCTGAAATATTTCAATGAATGAGCGCGACATTATAAATGTCTTCCGTGAGAGACTGAATGTGTTTCCGCACTCTGACTTCCACCAACGACACGTCGCACGCGTCAGCTCGAGCAAACCTCAGCTGACCCTGGAGAGCTTCCCTGACTGGCCGGCCTTGACCTTTGACCTCCTCTGTGTGCCGTCTGTCCGATGAAGAGCTGAAAGAAACCGAGAGAGAATTATGGTAACGGACTCGGCACGTAGACGATGTTTTTAATTTATTTTACTGTTACAGTTGAGTTAATGTTGCAGCTCCACACTGATCGAGCTCATCGGAAAATAACTTCCAAAATGTTATTTTTGTTTTTAGTCTCTAATCTTTGTTACAATATTCATCCTGTTCAGTTTAAGTAAGAGCTGAGACGTGAACCTCAGCGTATATAAGACGTACAATATTAAACTGTATGTATATATATATGTACACGCCTGTGTTTGTTGTGAAGAGTCTGTTACATCGACACCAACCAAAATAACCTGTCAGATAAAAAGTCATGAAATGAAGCTGAAGTCGTTCAAAACATCAGGACAACATCTGCGTCACAAAGTTTGAATGTTCATCGAATCAAACACGTCGTCACTCGATTTTATTTCCAGACATTTTCTGAAGCGTGGATCGGCACGCTGCGTCACGTGCAGCAGCTAAAACAAGTCGAGAGCTTGAGCTTCTTATTTCATCACGTCTGTCGATGGCGGTCGACTGTTTAGATCCTGAACATGGAAAAACAAAAATCAGTCAGAGAGTGAAATCAGTTGAATGTTGAAAACATTTCATGTTCAGCTCATCGTTCCGTTGAAACAGCTGAAATCATCTGTTCATTTTAAATGTATTTTTACACTTCTCTCATATGACTGTGACCACGCATGTTTGTTTTTTTTTCTAAATGCAAAATGTGTAATAAAAAATAAGATACGAAAACTGTTCCGACCACACCGGCCTCAACAATCATCACAAACCCGCTCCATAAAAACTGTTTTGCTGTGAATGTTTCTGTTATTTTGTCCACCTGCAGTGACCTTCAGGCAGCTGTGATGTCGACTCACTTTGCTCTGTGACATTCCTGAACACAAATAAACTCGGTCACCTTCACACAACGCTCAGCCTGACGCTCTTTGTTTGACCTGCTCAGTGAAACATGCTCAATTCTTGACAGTGTTTAAGTTCAGACATTGGACACGTTTACTTCCATTAAGAGGTGAAAGTCATTTTGGTAATAGTACCAATAAAACAATATAAAATGAATACATAACTATCAACTTCAGGTAATTATTGTATCAGCAGTAAAATCTGTATGAGGATGTAGAGACAGGCACACTATATATTATTCACCACACTTATTATTATGCATACTATATTCCTCGTACACTTTTCAGTCAGCTGCTCGGTCACACACAAAGGTATGAAAACGTGGCTCGGCCAGGAGAAGTGTTCGTTATCTCTTCTAAACGTTTTTCGAGATAATCGGCAAAAAACACGACAGAATTTACAGAGGGTGTTTGTCCACCTGGCCCTGGTTGCTTGGCAACCAAAGCCTTTAACTCACAAAGGCTTTGTGACCAGTGTCTGTCCAGCACTGACACACAGTGTGTTCAGTGTGTTCAGCTGTTCTTCATGGTGTTTTACAGTTTGTCATTTCCTGATAAATCATAAAAACTTGTTGATGATGTCATCCTGCACTCGTGGTACGGCGTGTACTAATTTTACATTGAACAGATCAGTTTTATGTGTGTGTGTGTGTGTGTGTGTGTGTGTGTGTGAGGAAAAACAAATGTATACACGTGGTCATTCTGAATAATGTCTCTTCTAATATTCCACATAAGGTCTGAAAACAAAATGACTGATGTGGTTAATGGCACGTCTGCAAAGAGAGACAGGAAAAAAACCAAAACGTGTCCAACAGAATCAATTTATTTTCACTTCTTGATCACAAAACATCAAAAATATTGACCACCACATCTGGTACTGACATCTTCAAAGCCACATTTCAGTGAGATTATCAACGTGTCTTTTCTAGTTTTTAATACATTCGGGCAACAAAAAGAAATCAAATAAACAAAATTCATCATTGGTTAAAATAAAGGACAAAGGTTAAAGCTGAAATCTGTCATGTAATCAGTGTCATTTAAAATGTTCACCTCAGTGTGTTTTAGTCGTGTGTGTATCTGCTGATGTGTGTTAGTTGTTAGTGGTTTTCTCAGCAGATTTTTTGTCAGATTCAACAACAAGTTTAAACTCATCAAACTGCACAGTGCTCTGTGCTGTAGTCACAGACAGCAGCTTCAACCTGAACAACTTACAACAAACCTACAATTTATTATGTAAAATACTGACAAAACCCAAACAAAGTGTCTATAATCACAAACATTTCGTATATAAACTGAATGATCAGAAACATTAAAGTATGCCCCAAGTCCAAAATGTTTCTTTAATAAAATAAGAATAAAAGGCTCTTTATTATATCCTCTTGTTAGTCGTGCTTCAGCTGACAGGTCAATAAATCACATTCATGTTATGTAGACGTGACATCCAAAGTAAACGTTTATATTAAACTGCTTGATTAAATGAGCTCCATACCTACACAACTGTTTTCACAGAGGCACGTTATCGGAAAACTTTGAGTCCATCAAAAGTCTAACAAAGCTCGTTAATGACGGGAAGATGAGACATGATTCATGCTGACATAGTGTGTTATGTAACAATGCTAACATGAACTGGCACAATACCTAGTAAAATATTAGCATGTCACTATTATAACATTACAAACTGTGTTATTTACAGTCATGTTAACGTAATGGTCCTGATGAGCTTTTGACTTGTTTTTCATCCATCAGTTTTGTTCTGGTTTATACTGTAACAAAAACCTTAGAATGCTGCTAACATGGCCGCCCATGAACATGCCATGTTTGTTCCCTACAATCCAAAGAAACTTGTCACTTTGTTCAAAAAACCTTTCTTTTTTTCCCTCTCCTGTTTTTCTTCAGATAACTCCTCCTCTGTTTTTGTAAGTCTGTCTCGTTTTCTTACTTTGGAGATGATTTTTGCCTTTTCCTTCATTGCCTCCAAAGACTTAATTCTGGTCTGGTAACCCTCTTTGGCCTCTGATTTTTCTCCTTCAATCAGCATGTCAATGTAGTCTGGAGTGGTCAGAGGGTTCTGCCTCAGGGCGATCTCTTGCAGACGAGTTATAGAGTGAGCTGACTGATCCATGAGGGACACCATCATGTCTTGAAGGTGAAAAATCTCCTCCTCTTGCCTCTCAATCAAATCCTGAGTGGTCATCTTTTCTTTCGTAGCTTTTTGATACTTGTCTTTCAGCTGTTGCAGAGTCTGCTTCTCCTTTACTTGAACATACTCCCAGCTGTATGTCTGGTTGAGATGCACAGTCCAAGTGCATTTTCCTGGGCAGACCGTGCACATCCCTGTCCCATCCATTGAAGCACAGCCATGTTTTTGATTATCATCTGCTATCGCACACGGGTAGTGGCATGTCATTGAACATTTCTGGCAGTTGGTGATGTACTCTCCTTTCTTTGTGAGCTGTTTTTGGACTGGCTTAAGAACATTCACCTCAACCTCATAGTTTTCATTTGAGGACACAACTGTTTCTAGATCTTTAATCTTGTCTTTGGTTGTCTTAATTGCTTCAAGTTTTGCTAATCCATTTTTAATTTGCTGTTGAAAACCTTCAACAGCTGTTTCAAGCTGCTTTCGTTCTTTGAGAACTTCTTGGGTCATTTGCAAACTTTTGGTTTCCATTTTACCCAAAGCAGTGAAAAACTTCTCCATACTTTTGGCACCCATGTTCCAAAACATTTCATCAAAGTTGTCATCATCTTCATCAGAACCTTCATCATGGGCCCTGTCACTGATACTCCTGTTGTCTGCAAACAACGCAGAGTTGTTGAATTTGAAGTGAACTGGAAGCCCGATGTCATTTTTGGGACATGGCACTCCTGAGACGTTTATTGCCTCAAGAACTGGTGGCTGCTGGCCATCTGCAAAAGTCACGAGCATCTTAATGTTCTCTGCCACATCTTTACCAAAAATGCTGAGTACTGAATCAAACACATATCGTTGTGTTGCCGTTAGTCGTGCGAGAGAGGCCTGAGTAACAAAACACACTGCATCAATCTCACCGACTCCATTACTGGAGGTGAAAAGCCTTCGGATTTGCTCTGTGATCTCCTTGTCTCTTTTTATTCCTCTTGTATCCCCAAACCCTGGTGTGTCCACAACGGTCAGAGAGAAGGGGATATTGAACCCGTCCTGGTAGTTGATTTTGTACACCGTGACTTCAGAGGTCTGGCTTTCAGATTGTGATCTTGACTGATCCTCAGTGATTAATTTAAATCTGAAATCATCTTTCCAACCTACACCAACAATGTAGTTGATCATTCCATTGATGAGAGTGGACTTTCCTGATCCAGTTGCTCCAAGAACCATTATTGTGCGATTTTGCCTCATGCTGTTTTTCCCAAAGTTATACCTCCGGCATCCATCTATGTCCATATCTTCTTCTTTCACGGGCAGTTTGTAAACTGAGGGAGAATCTGAATTTATGTTTTTGCTGATATGTTTGAGGAATTCAGCAAGACGAGCAAATTCACATTTTGTTGTGCAGACATTAACAGAGATGCTTTCCTTGCTTCTGCCAGCTTCACCACAATCACACGTGACCCTGACAACATATTCTGTCCCTGCCTGAAGCCCTGCAATGATCGCCTTTTCAGCCTCAGACATCATTTGCTTCCACTGGAGATCTTCCTCTTTCATCCCGTTGTCTGTTTTTGCAGACTCCACGATGTATCTCAGAGTCTGGACATCTTGTCCAAGCTCAGCAGGTTTCTCCCAGCTCACTGAAATCTCACTTGAGTTTGGTTCAACTTGTGGTTTTCCAGGAGGGCTGCAAGGTAAAGTTTTAATGGAACCACTGACTTCATTGGCTGGCCCAACACCTTGTGAGGTCACTGCTCTGCATCTGAACAGATACTCTGTGTTAGGACTCAGATCTCTCACTGTGACTTCTTCAGCTTTTGATGCTGTCTTCTGTTGCCATCCGTCCTCTGTGCTGACACAGTACTCAGTACAGTATGAGGTGATGTTCTCTGCTCCAAATCTGGGTGGAGAAATCTTCAGTGTCACGCTGCTGTGGTTGATGTCACTTACTGTTACTGTTTCAGGCTTTGAAGGTGGTTCAAAGTTCTCATTGACAGGAGAGCCGTCTTTATAAAGGCAGATGCTCGAACCTTTCTGTGTCTCTTTGTTAATCCCACTGTCAGGAACTTCATGTTCTTTGTTCTTCTGGTTGGCTCCTGCAAATCACTGAAGGGTTTTTGCTTTATGCCTCATTGTAATTCTGCCATTTCTTTGGAGGCTGGCCCATTGTTCCTTCCTCTACATCTCGAGTATGTGACTCTTGAGGCCTGGTCTGGTGGGTGTTTGCTACAAGTAGCTTGATAAAGCTGACAGGCACGTTCAACACTCCAGAGAGGTGAAGACAAAACACACAGCATGTTCAGCACTGAGAGTTTCTCTGCAGGTGACTTTGAGATGGAAATTCATCTTTGGTGTTCTTCATCATGTTGGTTAAAGATTTTAAAGTGTAAATTTCTCTCTCTTTACAGTCCATCCACTCGTTCAGATCTTTGCTGTTGAAAGGAGAAGAACGCCTCTTCAGGATCTCAAGTAGCACAGCTTCTTCTTCTCCTCCTCGGATTGACGAAGTTTCTTTGCCAAGGTTTGTTTTAGAATTCCAGTTTGAACCAGAGCACATCTCTCTAAAAGTCTTTAAGTTTCTTGTTGCCAATCTGTGAAATCGCTGCAGTGTTGGTGTTCAGTGCATCATTACACCTCATCTCCAGGGCTCACTGAAGTCCTCCAGACACTCTGTGATTCTTTGAACTAATCTTATACTGATCTGACGGACGAGTTTAGCAGCTGAAGAATCCAAACATGTCAGTGGCAGCAGCCAGACCTTCATTGGTACGGCGTTTTCTCCGTTGGCTCCCAGCAGTTTTGGCAGACTTTGGTAGACTTGTATTGCATCCTGAAAGGATGTAGGAGGTTTCTGAAGGGAAAAGTCTCCATAGAATCTGCAGGAGAATTTCTCAACGTTTGCTCTGTCCTTGTCTTCCATTTTCAGTGAACTCTTCACCCTCTATCTTAAGACAGGGAATTACCTTCTCGATCACACCTTTCAAGTGTCCTTCAATGTCTTGATGATCTTCCCTGTCTGACACTCACATGTCAAAGACAAAGAAGGCTTGTGCCCCATAAAGAACAGCTGTGACTACATGTGTTGCTAATCCTTGATCAAAGACATACGGATGCTTCACGTTGCCTCTTCCAAGACATTCATTGATAGTTCCTGGATCTTGTAGCTTGTACTTCAGTGTTACTTCGGCCTGATTTCTGGAAGTCTTACTATCGTTCAGGCATTTGGCTGATCCAACAATCCTACGAGTCCAACGCAGGAAACTTGCTTTCAGTGACGATCAACATTCAGTGCTTTAGATTTGCCTCAATAGATCCAGATGCAACTATCTCAAAATCATTATAGTTCAAGTGTCTTTTGTCGCATATGTTTTATCAGGTCATCATTGTCCCACAATGTTATTCCTGCAAAAGAAGAAGCAAAGATCAAGTTCAGCTTCCATAAACCAGCCAAACAGAGTGGACGTGTGTTGGGAGAATGTCAAAGATACTGGATACAGGTTATCTTGGTGTAATTTTTGTGAAAGAAGCTTCTCAAGAACATCGAGGACATTGCGCCAGGAGACAGATAATGCTGTTCTAATGTAATATTTGAGTGTCTTCAGCTTTAATTCATGCTAACTGTATATCTGTCCCTTCTCTGTTTATTCTAATAAACTGTATAACAAACCAAAGTAAAATACCCTTTAGAGGAAATTATGCTTGTCATGACTCTGATATAAGCTGATCACTGATTAAAAAAGATGATTGCTGAATATGACTTAAATACTAAAGTTTGGCTGTGGTGTGAAGTATCTTAAATGTGAACTTTACTAGGGATGAGAATCTTGCAGCAGTCGTGACAACATCCTAACACTGAAAGGTCGGCCAAGCGCCACTTCCATCGTCCGCTGACTTCTCTGAGTCCATTGCTCAGTCTGAACTGACAAATGGACAGCTTGTTAGTTCACTTCTCTGACTCTTCTGTTGTCCAAACCTGATTAAAGAAACATCTTAACCTTACTAACAAACTCTTGCAAACCAAAATGGCAAATTAAAAATACAATAAATATTACATTTCATTATTTATAATCAACTGTTTACATCAGAACTGACTGACCAACCTATCAACAATGCTATGGAGGGCTGCCTTTGAAGGCCTGAATGTCTGCCACCAAATGTTGGTTTCGCCTTGTCCCATGTGCACAAGATATTTCTTCTGGATTCCCTTCTGGAATCTTTGAATCATTTTAAGAACTGTGGTGACAAATGTGAAATCCACAGAACTTTTGTCATTTTACATTAATAAATGATTATTTTAATGTTGCTTTATTTTCCAGAGCAGTCTTTCAGAGTAGTGAACTTCAATATTTACTTCCACAAAGACTCAGTTTTGCTCCACTCACCTTTTTCTTTCAGCATTTCTCAACTTTTACAGTCTTTTGTCTCATGTGTCCAACTTTTTTTCAAACCAACAGACTTATATGAACTTGAGGACATGACAGTAAAAGTTGATCTCAGTTGAATAAACCCCCTAAATTAAACAAGAAATTAAAACTAGCAGCGCAGAGGCACTTTTAGCTACCAAGATAGGAGAGTTCAATCAACTATCTGACTTTCAAAATAATCTCCAGATGTACATAAGAAACAGAACTTTTCTAACTTGTAATATATAGTTATGCCTGTTTTTATACTGATGTGTAACATTGTGTTTTGAGGTCTAACACACTACCACAGGGATGGAAATGCTTCATAACTGCAGATAATGTGTGATAAGTTGTCACACTCCATGTAAATGACTCAGCCCCATTAACCCCCTAAATTCCACCAAGCATGGAGGATCCACACTGTGTATTTCGACCACTGACACATCCAGCCATTCTAGTCAATGTCAAACCTCAGCTAACCGCTGGTCCGCTTCACAAAGACCATGGCACCTCTGCTCAGCTTTGCGGAAACATGTGCCACTCATTGATGGATGCCGGAAGCCAGACACAGAAATAGAATATAACCCAACTGCTCATTGTAAAAACACCAAAAGGGAAAGGAATTAACCGCCTAATTTTAGAATGCTCATGATGGGGTGAGGTCAAGAACAGATCAAAACAGCGCCGCAATATAAATAATGCTTCTCCCTCACATTAGAATCATCTATGCGGTAACAGGATGTAAAAATGAAAACTAAAATAAAAAACTGAATTCTTGAGTTTGTCATTGACTGTTTAAAACTAAGATTATATTTGAAATAAACTAGAAAAATTTCTGAAGAAATTTGAGTGTGCCTGACTCTCACCCGCTGTCTACATGCACAAATAGCGCCAGCGGTGTCAGTTCGTTAAGGAGAGAGTTTTACAGAGTCTTTTATTTTGAAGGGACTCTATTTTGAAAGTCTTGTCGTGTGTGTGTGTGTGTGTGTGTGTCTGTGTGTGTGTGTGTCTATCTGTCTGTGTTTGTGACTGTGAGAGAGAAGGATAAATGGTTGACATTTAGCATATTATTGACAGTCATTGTTATTATACAGAGTTCAATAAAGTTAGTCACAGGTTTGTTAAGCAGGCCAGGTGGAGGCCACCAATCAGAGCAGAGCAGTCAACTGCAGCTGCTCCTGTGACATTTGACACCGCTGAGAGAGAAAAACGCTGAAAGTACTTCGAACAGGAAGGATCTTGAGCTTCCTGAATGTCTGCTGCATATGGTATTTATTATTTTATATATTTTATGTGGCTAAAGTTAAGACATGGACTTTAGAGTGATGGGCATACTGTATCTGCTTTCTCCTGTCCTCTCTTTTTAACATGGGAGTAGATGGGGCCGGTGGTCGGTGTTGCTGGCACATCAGCGGTTTCGCCAAACTAAATGTCTGATAGCTTTAGCAGACGAATGTGAGTGAGATGACAAATTTTCCTACTGCTTTATGTATAAATTATTTCTGTAGAGTCAAATTTGTTTGTTATTTCAACAGAATTTTTTTCCCTCTCCCTCTAGAGATGATGTCACAACTGTAGCTTGTAACTCACCAATCTACCAATACACAGCCACATTCATTTGGTGATTTTTGGCAAAACCATTCGGTAGACCAAACATAGCACATGATCCCCACCGAGACGGTCGCTTTGACACTTTTGTGTATGGCAAACCAAACTGCGAGGAGCATGCGCGATAAGAAAATAGAACTAATACTAAAAACTGCATTTCCTGCAGAAATACGTGTGTGGGGCCCCAGGCAAGTCTGTAGTAGAAGGAGAAGTAGTTTAAAATAGTGAAGGTTTCAGAGAAAGATTAAAGTTGAATAATGTATTTCAAATGGTAAATAAAGGTAAATAGTTAATAATTTTATAAATATTAAATATAGAAAACAGTTGTATACAAGCAGGAGATATGGGCTTTATTTTGTAGGACAAATTTGCAGGGACTAGTTAGGTACCGAAGAAAATAATAATAGACAGACAGATAGACAGATGTTGTGTACAGTAAGAAACAAAGTATGATAATGTGATAAGGTTTTCTCTCTCACACACTCTCTCTCTCTGTCTTCTCTCTCACTCACACACACACTGGAGCTGGGCTGTGTACAGCAAGAAATGAAAGTCATAATGTGATACAAGGTTTTCTGACGTTGACTACAGTTATTGTCTTTGATTAATACTTTATGTTTATTTCTATAATGACCCTGTTTCTTCTCTGTGTTGCCTCCAACTATATTTATATATACACAAACATATCTTATTTACAACATACAAATATATATATATATATATATATATGTGCACATCCATTCATACGACAGATAGATAGATATTAGATAGAGCAGATGGAGATAGATAGATAGATAGATAGATAGATAGATAGATAGATAGATAGATAGATAGATATGTCTGTGCAGCTTCAGTCTCCATCATCACATGCACACTAAACAACATAGAAACAGAAAATCAGCTCAGTGTGTTCAGCAGCTTACCCCCAAAAATCACTCTGATCTGAGACTTTATATCAGCCTGCCTCTCTTCCTCTGTAACTGCTTTATATGTTCACCACACACACCCACAAACACACATACACTAGTCATCACTGAGCTCATCAGCTATGTGAAGAATGGCGTCACAAAGGTGATAAGGCTTACTGACTGCAGTTATTGTCTTGATTAATGATTTTCAGGTCATGTGTGATTTCTGGGAAGTCGACCTGTTTCTTCTGTGCTGCCTCCAACTATATTTATATATGCACAAACATATCTTCATTTACAAACATGCATACATATTATATATATATATATACACACACACACACACACACATATATATATGTGCACATCCATTCATACGCACAGATAGACTTGACTGGATCTATAGCAGCAGGCAGTAGCAGCTGAAACATACATTCATGCATACATACATGGAAATAATAAGTAGATAAGATAGAGGTAATGCTGCAAACTGATGCTAGAATTGATAATAGAAAGAATACAATCATCACTGTATAATTGTTGATGTTAAGGTTGTAGTGAAATCTTTATTCAGGGAAATATAGCCCAAAAAGAACTAACCGCCAAGGCTCTTCGTGGAGCCTTTATCTCTGTAACCCCTTTTGTGTGTTGCACTGTTAAATGCACTTTCTTGTAGAAGAACAATAAATTAACTTAAACTTAATGTCAACCAGCCTTTCAATAACACTTGAAAATTCAACAAATAACAATGAATAATGATTTACTTTAAAAGATCAAGCACTTTACCTCTTCTTTGATTACATTACATTTGACAGTAAAGTTATATAAACTGTTCTCTCTCTCTCTCTCTCTCTCTCACAATACACAACACACATACACTGAGTCGGGCTAAAATGGTACAAACAGTGTCACAAAGAGCAGGTTTTCTGACTGACTACAGTTATTGTCTTGATTAATGATTCAAAATAAGGATTTGTAGTTTGAACTGCTTTTCTCAAATGCCTCCAAAACCACTGACAAGATCTGAGGTGTTTCTCAGAGTATATATAAATCATAAGCACTTGCTTTGATGATCATGACACTCTTAGGTCATCACAACAACACTGAGATCACACACTTTACCAGCACTTGATGCTCTTGCTGATGTGCTGTTTGCTGTGTAATCAGTCCTGTAGCGGGGGCGGCTGTGACTGAGGTAGAGCGGGTCGCCCACTAACTGATGATCAAGAGTTTGATCCAGCCCACTTCAGTACAAAGTCTGGGTGAAGATGCACTAAACTGAGTTGTCTAGCATGTTAATGCAGTAACTGCAACCATGAGCAGTTACACCTTTGCAGCTGTGCCACTGTTAATGAGAGACAGGCAAAACTGATGGCCTAAGACTTGAAAATAAACATATAACAGTCCATTATATTTATGATTATTTCATCAAAGATCATAGATTTCTAATTGAAAGCAGCAGTCATACAATAATGGTGCTTTGCAATTAAGACTGCAAATCTTCATATGCTGAGTACAAATTACACACATATAATTTCCTGGAATAATAAGCTCAGAAATCTACATTTTTGATATTTAATTGATTTTTATAACATTTGATGTGCTGGACAAGTTTGTGCAGCATGAGATTTTATTCATTCTGTATTTGCACAATTGATGGATATTTTGTCATTGTTATTTCTGACTCCGCCTGCAATTTCCTCTGCTACACGCTGTGACTTTCATTCATCTATCTATCTGCCTGCCTGCCTCCTGAACGCACGCACTACACGGCCAGTTGGCTCACCCCATCTCAGAAGGCTCATCTCTGTAGTGGTTGGTGCTGTGTGTTGCGTGCAGGCGTGGGTCAGCAGGGTGAAGCGTTAGGGGCTGAACATGCATTTATGATAGGCTGATGCATTGCTGTCTACCCGGATCACCTGTGGTTGCAGAGTGAGATGTTCAGTCTCAGACAGTCCAGCTTGTATCAGCTGCTGAGGATGATTGTGTTGAAAGCTGAACTAAAGTTCAGAACAGCATCCTCACATATGGGTCTTTAGTGTCCAGGTGGGTGAGAGCTGGAGTGGAGGGCTGTGAGATTACCATCTGTGGGACCCGAGACAACTGGTAGTCCAAGGAGGAGGAGGATGGATTTGATGTGCTGCAAGACTAACCGCTTAGAAGCACTTCATGATGATGGGGGTCAGTGCCACAGGGCGGTAGTCACTGAAGCAAGATGAGGCCTTTGGAACCAGGATGATGGTGGTGCTCTTAAGCAGTGTGGGGACAAATAGCTTGGGCAGTCAGGAGGTGTTGAAGATGTTCCAGAGGACATCTGGATTGCACAGTCCTGGCATAACCAAGAATGTTGTCAGGTCCGCAGCCTTGCTAGCGTTGATCTGGAGAGGACTCCCACGCTGGCTGGAGACAGGGAGAGCACCTGGTCATCTGGAAGGGGTGGTGTCTTCTGTGCAGGGTGCTGTTGTCAGCTTCAAATCGGCCTGCTAAAAGAAGTTGTTCAGACTGTCTCAGAGTGATGTTGTTGTCACAGGTCTGTGGTCGAGGTTTATAGTCCGGGTGATTCTGTCTGTGCACTCGCCACCACTGATACCATGACAGGCTGGCTCTGCTGACTCTGATGCTCAGCAGCTGCCTGGCCTTTGCAACTACGGACTTCACTCGCCAGCCATGGGTTTCTGGGTTGCCTTGTACTGTGATGTCTTGAGGTCCGTGACATCATCAGTGCATTTGCTGATGTGAAAGTGACACACCGAAACACTCCTGGATGTTGATCTGTGTCTCCAGTCTGTGACGCAAAACAACATTTAACAGCATCTCTGAAGAAGAATTAACTTCTGAAAACGAAACAAAATTATATTTGTATATTTGCACTGTCATAAAAAGTAATAACGTCCTGTTCTGTTTTCCTGACTGAACATTGAGGGGAGCTGCCAGACTTCACCTCCCTCCTCCGTGTAGTATTAAATAGATGACGGGAGGTGAATGACATGAAATGGGTTAATGATTTTATTCATCATGATCCTAATGACGGTCATAAAGACAGTAATTACTGTCTCATAAACACAGCTGTGTTTTTGAAGCACTTGTTCTGATTTCGCTTTCAGGAGTTCTGGAGGTTTAAATCCAGATCAGCATTCTGAAACTGACTGGAGCTGAGAACAGCCGACAGGTTTGTAGAAATTCATGTTTCATTTTTATTTAATAACTGAGTGTTATTATTGAGCTGGTTAGCTGCTGCAGTCAGGAATTAAATCCTGCATCAAATCTGCATAATCATCTCCCAGAGCTCCTTGGTCTGTGAGCAGAACCTGAAGCTGTCTGACATGTTCAGGGATGTCTGAGTCTCACACACACCGAAACTAGAACTTTATGTCACACAGCAATTGAGATCATTAAACAGTTAGCTGGTATAAGACAATTACTAAATGGGAGGTTAACATCCACCTCCAGAGCAGATTATGAACTATATAACATTAATAACATATGATCACTGTGACTGAGCCAACCCTGGGTTGAATTCCATTTCTGTATTTCAATATGCAGATCCAGAGAGCGTACTGAGCAAACACTCACCAACTCTGTGTTCTTCCTGTGAAGTGCTGATCCACGACAATAATGGCATCCACTTTCTTGTCATTTCTCGGTTCAGCTTCAAATCAGCGACTTGCTGACGCTGTTAAAGAGAAAAGCAAACAGCTGGAGCGCACAGGTTCTCTCAGTGTTCATAAAATCTCCTTGAAAGATGACAAAATCAATGCCGCTGGGCAGGCGGTTCAGTTTTGGCAAAGAGTCCAAACACAATAAAACCATCATGAATTCGGCAACTGGTGCTGGAAAAAGTCAACTCTGATCAATGGATGATGAATCATATCCTGCGCGTTGAATGGGACGATTCATTTCGGTTAAGCAGCTGACAGGCCAAAAATCACAAGCTCACAGCCAGACTTCTGAAGTCACTGTGTACAAACTCAACTAACAGGATGGTTTTAAAATAGATCACTCACTGACCATTGTTGCCACCTGGTGGTTTTGAGATATGTGAGGCATAGAAAGGAGATTAAGAGATTGTGAACAGCCATAATCTGTACACTGCTAAACATGGTGTCAGTGAAATTGACGCTGTGTGTTTTGTAGTTCAGGCTGCTTCAGCACGACTCACACCAACACAGAAATACGTGTTTGACTTCTGTGGCTTCACCTTTGGTAAAGATGTGGCAGAAAAACACATCAGAGTCCTGGTGACGTTTGCAGACGGTCAACGTCCACCAGTTCTAGAGGCCATCAATGCTGCAGGTGTCCCATGTCCTAAAACAAAAGACGGACTGCCAGTTCATCAAATTCAATAATTCAGCGTTATTCACAGACAATAGATCATCTGCAGCAGGCAGCAAGAGTGATGATGATGAGGATGATGGAGGCTTTGATCAGATGTTTTGGAACATGGGGACAAAAAGCATGAAGAGTGTTCTTTACAGCCTGAATCTCATAAACCAAAAGTCTGACAAGGACAAAGGGGAGGTCCTCAGAGAAAGACAGCAGCTCGAGAACTGTTGAAAATTTGCAGATGCAGGTTAAAGTTGGGTTAGCCAAGACTGGGAGGAGATGTTAATAAGTTTGGAAATACTGAAAGACCACGAGGCAGAGATTGGCAGAAATGAGAACTGAGTTTTATGTCACTGTAAAGCACAGTTTTTCAAAAGATATTTCTGGTTCTGGGTAATTACATTACCAATTGTCAGGCGTATCATCAGACCTGCTACTATCCCTGTGCAATACCCAATGATAAAGATAAAGCAGGCTGTGCTGCAATGGGATCAGATGGACAGTGTACAGAGGTTCAGCAAACATGTCACTGAGTCACATTTAATCAGAAGTACAAAATGGGAGTATAGCAAGCAAAGAAAACTAACAGTAGAAGAGATGAAGAAGTACCTGAAAAGCCATGAGGCTAAGTCACCCTTTCAGGCACTGATGCAAAAACTGGAGGCTGAATATGATCACCTGCAGGATGTGGGTGGTGAAACTGATGGAGAGATCAGACAGTGTTTAAAAACAGACTTAAAGAGATAGCACTGAAGCCAAATCCTCTCTCCACTCCAGAGTACATTGACATGCTGATTGAGGAGAGAACTGAAGCGTCAGCCTGAAGCAATGAGTTGAGTCCCTGATGAAGATGAAAGAAAAGGCAGAGCACATGGCAAAAGTGGAGAAAGAGAAGCCTCCAGAAATCATAGATTGCATCATGTTGGTTCTGAGACTAACACTGTTCACATTTGTGCTGAGATTTAGAAAAGAAGACAAAAAAACTAAAAACAAAACTCTTTCATTTTTTCCTAACATCAGACTATATAATTCACCTTTTAACTGAGGTGAACATCTTTTCTTCTTTGTTTTTTTTTAAAAACCAAAGGTCCAGTGTGTACAATTTAGTGACATCTAGTGGTGAAGTTGCAGATTGCTGCCATCAACATATATAAAGACAGATTACGACAGCTCCCCAAAAGCAGCCAAGTTTATTTACATATGTTCATTTATCCTCTATATATACATTTTTATCTAGAAACTTGTTGTAAGTTTCCTTTGTTAGTTTGTGGTGATTTGATTTTAATGATTTTGTCAGAATAACATCATTTTGATCATGTTGTGTTTCCCTTCATCTTTTTTTTTCTATTTACTCATTTATTATTATTGAATCATTTCATTCATCATTATTTTGATTATCATTTAATATTTTTTATCATTCATCTATGTTTTTTATGATAAGTTTCCTTTCAGACTGGTTCTGACATGCTGAACTCCTCAAAAACAGTTTACAGTTCATTGAGAGGTCGCAGGGGTTGGAGGAGTTTAGTATGTGCGAGCCTCAGCAGAGGTTCAGCTTTTCTGAGAGTCAGACTGCAGGGCCTGTGGGTGAAGGTGTGATGACTGGGACTGAAGGCTTTCCTGATGGGAAAAAAGAACAAACCTTCAGAATAACCTAGATGTCAAATAGTTCAGATTGATCATAAAAGCTGTTTAAGAGATGGATGTTACTGAACGTTTTAAAAGCTTAAGACTACTAAATTTGATCCATAGTTTAGTCATATCGAGGATTCTGAACAGAACTGAATCAATGTTTTCGCTTTTTGGATTGAATGTACAAACTGCTGTTGGGAAAACAAAAATTACATAATTCGCCTAAAAGTTCTGACTGGTCAGTTTACTTCTGGGCGAGGCCATTGAAGAATGAAGAACCGATTTTAGTTTCTTGCATCTTTTGACTTCAAAATTTTCTTTCATCAATCAACGAATTACTCATAGAAGTGAAATGTTCAGCGTGATTAAGACAGCGGTTGTGATGGGAAAGATTACTGACTGACCAAATATGTTATTTTTGTACTTTTTTGAGTTTGGGGAAGGCCCCAGTATCTCGTCACTGGACAGTCAAATGTTTGCTCACATTGTTTCACCTGATTAAAAATAATCTGATCACATCCACGCATTGATTCAAGAAAACACTTTTGTAGTTCAAACTTTGTTCACAGGGTGGCAGCACAAATATTCGGCCTGATGACTGATGTCTCAACTTTGGTGAATTATCAGTCACTGAACTTATTGGTGCGTTTGTGCACCACATGCTAATCAGATCAAAATATTTTATAACTTTATATTTAAATGTTTCAAATTTGGCCCTATGCATCAGCAGTCAGTTGGGTGGAAAAGGATCGCTCCAGAGGAGATATTTCAAGTTTAGGAAAACCTAAGACTTTTTACTAACTCTTTTGATTTTAGTTACCTTCAGCGCCCTGCTGCCGGGAGTGTGGATCAGTTTTACTCATTGGTACTGTGCCTCATTATTTTTTTGAGTTCCATCATGTGAACTTAGAACCAGATTCAGAGCTGCAGACAAACAATATGTTTACTAATGAGTTGAGGATTTGATGTAACAGTGCAAACAGGACTTGTAATCCCCAACATGTGCAGCCTTCAGTTCAACATTTAACAGTTTAAATGTGCTTATCATTTTAATAACTAATATTGATTAAGTATAAATACTTAAACCTTCTTTGTTGGAATTTATTATTATTATTTTAAAGGTCCAGTGTGAAGTGACATCTAGTGGTGAAGTTGCAGATTGCTGCCATCAACATATATAAAGATGGACGACGACAGCTCCCAAAAGTGAAGCTACAAAGTTACGTGAAGTTACATATGTGAGAACAGACGCATTTAATGACAGAGACACCGCTCACCTGATCACAGGTCAGTGTGGATCAACAGGAGCTCACAGACGTCAGATTATCAGAGGAAAGTATTAAAAGAAACTCAGAGCAATAAAAAGCATCCAAACTGGAGCCCGCAGCAGCAGACTGAACTACTGAGAATATCACTAGTACTCCGTCTACTGAGCATCAGTGATGTTAATGAGAGATACCTGAGCAGAGTTCAAACAAACACAAAGATAACACACAGGGGCGGCGCTAGTTCAGTCGGCAGAGCGGCCGCCCCATAGTGTGAAGGCTCACAAATGCACCGGGTCTCGAGTCCCGCATGTCATTCCCATCTCTCTCCCCACATTTCCTCGTCACTCTTCAGCTGTCTCTGCCACAGTGCTTGGAAAAGACAAAAAATAATCTTAAAAATAAAAGATAACACACAGAATCACTGTTCACTCCTGCTGCCAGCCGACGAGCAATACAGGAGTATCCACTGCCATACCAGCAGACTACAGAGTGCAAAACAAATGTTTGTACATGGATTCTGTGTGTGTGCTGTACAAATGACAATAAAAGGACTGATCTTGAGACACTAAGATAGAAACTGATAATAACACAAATCTGTTTATTTATTATTGTAATGAATACTTCTGCAGATTGTCCACAGCTCGCTGCACAGCAGAGTGGGTTCAGGTCCATTTCAAAAGATATTCCATGCATTACATCAGTGTTTGTGCTGTTCACATAGTACATAGAAGAGACTCTACTGCATACAAATCTGCTTTTCTTTCTTTTGAGTAGCCAATGTAAACGATGTGCAATGAATTAAAGAGCTAAACAGACGGACAGCCTCACAGGTCTGATTTGATTCTCCATAAAGTCCTTGAACCACTCTGATGTTACAATAAATGAGTCAGCTGGTCGGAAACATTACGCCAACAGAGAAATGTTACAGATGAGCGTTTTCTAACTAGATGGAGAAATAGGTTTATAAGTGATATTACATCATGAAAGCAGGACATTTTAATTAGCTCAGCGCTAACTTCCCTCTGAGTACTTCCTGTTTGAAGTCTCACACTGACCATTGGTTGTTTCTGATGATGTCAAATGTGAAAGAGCAATGATGAAGAGACTGTTTAAACACAAACTGTCTGAAGAGAACATTTGGATCACACACACTTTGTTAGAGAACAGCATGCTCTGCAGTAAGTACTGAAACACTGAACAGACGGACGCCTGTTTAGGGAAGGTCACCTGTGTATGCAGATTGTCGGTGAGTAGTGCACGTTGATGAACGCCATGCTGACTTCTGTTCTTCTTCAGGGCTTTAAATGTACCAGTCAGTTGCTGCTGACCAAACATTGTGGAAAGAATCTGAACAGCTGATATCAAAAAAACGCTGAGATTTTTTCTTTCACTTTCAGGTCTCCGCTGTTCAATCAGCTGTTTTTATATCGCACGCTTTCCAAAATGATTTTATTGGAATATAAATATGTGATCAAAGTTCTAAAGGTGCAACATGATTATTATGTGTGAGTTTATCTGCTTCATCTGTCTCACTGCCTGCTGATCCAAATCAGTTAGTGTGTATGCTCATAAAAGCAGCTCCAGAGTGAAGTGAAGCTGAACTCGTCCTGACTACACACAAACTGAGCGGTGAGTAGCTGAACACACTGTACATACAGTACATGACTTATACACTATACATCGCACAGTGTGAAGTGGACTGGTGGATCTATTGTGGCATGATTCCAACAGTCTGAACTTCTTTGAACGTGTCTTTAACTCATTTGAACTGCAGACTGGAGCATCTATATTTCAGTGTATAATATTTATTTTTTAAAATGTTTCATTTGTCATAGTCAGTGTCATTTACGGGAACGGTGCCTTCCTGCACTTTAAAGCCACCAGCAGCTCACTAGCAGTAAGTAAAAACATTGAAACGGTTGTGATTATAACGACTGTCAGCTATGTTTAAATTCAGGGTCCCAAAGAGAAAAATGAAAATGCTTAATGAACTTAGTTGGATGAGCCGCTTACCTGGTACTGTAGCTGTCGATGTCCACAGTCCACAGCGATGACGACGGTGAATTCAGCAGCTTGTTTTGTCACTTCTGTTAGCTCTGTTTGAAAGTCAGATTAATAAAGTCCTGACTTTCCATGACTTCACCCCTCCGTGTATTAACAGATGACGGAGGTGAATGAAGATGAATGGGTTAATGATTTATTCATATTTACATCCAATGATCACTGCACATACGAGGTTTTAAAGTGTAATTACTGTCCTAGTTAGCTGTGCGCTTGAAGCACTTTGTTCTGATTTCGCTTTCAGGAGTTCTGAGGTTTAAATCCAGATCAGCATTCTGAAACTGACTGAGTCAGAACAGCCATGCGGTTTGTAGAAATTCACCTCTAAGAAAGCTTCACAACAAAATCATCAAATCTGATTCTGTTGACTTTGGACTTCTGCAAACCTCACCATTGTTTCATGACCTGAGGCCTGGCCTGAAGTATTAGTTGACTTACTTGGTTAGTTTTATTCTTAGTGTATGCAGATTCAGACCAGAGTATACTTATATAACAGAAGAGGATTCCCAATTACAAAAGAGACTACAAAGATTCTGTTTTCTTTCCCTGTGAAGTGCTGCCGCTGCTGGGTCATTGATTACTTAACACTGGTGACATAATAACCTTCCTCCACGACAATGCAGTGCAGATTTCCAGGCAGGTTTAAATTCAGCTTTGCCATCAACCACCACTTGCTGATGGAAGTAAACCGCTGCAGCGCAGGTCCTCCCTGCATTCACAAAGTCTGCTTGAAAGAAGAAATCAGTGTCGCTGCGTGAAGTGCTCATTTATGGAAAGAGTCCAGTAAACAGAACCGAACCATAGTCGTTCTCGGTGCAGCTGGTGCTGGAAAGTCAACTTGATCACCGGGACACTAATTACATCTGGTGTTGGAATGGGACTCCATTCATTTCCGGTTTGCTATTGACGTCGTCAGACTTCTGAAGTCACTGTGTACAAACTCAACCACCAGGATGGCCTAAAATAGATCACTCACTGACCATTGCTGATAATTCCAGGCCTTGGGAGATACAAGAGGCATAGAAAGAGACAAGGAGATCATAGAACAGCTGCGACCTCTGTGCTCAGCACGGTCTCATAGAGAAATTGACGCTGTGTGTTTTGTAGTTCAGGCTGCTTAGCACGACTCACACCAACACAAAGAAATACGTGTTTGACTTCTGTGCTCCATCTTGCAAAGGATGTGGGGCAGAAAACATCAGAGTCCTGGTGACGCCAGCACTGTCAACGCCCACCAGTTCTAGAGGCCATCAATGCTGCAGGTGTCCTGTATGTCCCAAAACAGAAGACGGACTGCCAGTTCACTAAAATTCTAATAATTCAGCGTTGTTTCAGGTAGACAATAGATCATCTGGGCAGCAGGCAGCAAGAGTGATGGGATGATGATACAATGATGATAATGACAGAGATGATGATGGTGATGAAGGCTTTGATCAGATGTTTCGGAACATGGGGACAAAGCATGGAGAGGTTCTTCGATGCTCAATTCATGGAAACCAAAAGTCTGACGATGGCAGAGCTCGTGGAAAGAGAGCAATCTTGAGCAGCTCCAGCTAAAAATCTGGAGTAGAAGCAGGTTGAACTCGGGATAGCGGGTTCAAGGAGATAAAAACAGACGAAAGAAAACTGAAAGAGCACGAGGCAGAGATGAGCAACAAAGAGGTCTGAGTTTGAAACTGTGTGTCAAAAAAGTCCATTCAAGAAGATGCTTCTGCCCTGGAAATTACCTCAACGTGTCGGGCGGTAATGTGTCACCTGTCACGGTCCCTGTAGAATACCCATTGATGCACACAGAAAATACAGTGTTGATGATAGACCAACTGGACGCTGCACTCCAGTGTCCAGGCAAATGTTACTGATGAACATTTTAGTAAGAACAGGTGTGACAGTAAGGGGAGGTCGTAAGAAGATTCACAGTGAACGAGCACGAAAAAAGACCAAGGTGAAGGAAACGCTCTTCAGGCGCTGACTGAAAAACGTGCTGCTGAATACAAACATGTGCAGGCGGAGGTAGAGACACTGATAGCGAGCTATGCTAAGTGTTTATACAGACCAAAAGAGACAGCACTGATGCCACACGCATCATCATACATTGACGTGCTTATTGAGGGCGAGAAATCTGAGGCCGTTAGGCTGGAAGTTGACGAGTTTGTTCCTGACAACCAGCAGAAAAGGCAGAGTACATGACTAAAGAGGAGGGAGAAGTCATCGGCTTCCACTGCTGCAATCAAGGCCAGAGAAAGAGCAACAACCATGAGACTGATACCAAGCATTCAAGACTAGAACAAGACCAACAGACACCAGCGACAACCAAGACAGCGTCGAGATGGACACATTAATGCTGAGACGAGACCAAGACTGAGACCAACAAAGAGCAAGCTTTTATCAACCCAGACTAAGACAAGACTGTTTCTGATGCCAACAATGAGCAGGACTGTTGCCTATGAAGACTGGATCTGAGATGACCGTGACCCTGTTCTGTCCGCTCCACATGGCTTCAGACTTGATGAGAAATACAGATTTTAAATCAACGTGGCAGCTTTAAAACTTCTGTGTCTAATAACATGAGCACCATTTATAGCGGCTGTAATTATGAGGCAAACACTGCACCCAGTTTACATTGTTTAGGAAGATAATGTAAAAAAACGAATGAACGATTTTGACGTAGTTGCATTTTATTTTATTTTATTGTGCTGAGTTTGAATTAAGCGTTTTGGGCTGAATCATGGAGAAATGGTTTGATATGAATATAAATAAAATGTAAGTTTCCATGCTGCCTGTGGTTTGTCCTTCTGGTCCTCGTGTCAGTGCTCTTTCATTCAGTATCAGCCTCAGTTAACTGTATATAGTTTTATCATTTGTAGGTCTATTTTTATTTTATTTTTCTTTATATAGTTTTCTATTTGTAAAGATCTTAGCACAGGTGCATTTAAATCCAGATTCAGCTCACGTGACTTTAATGTTTTCTGTGCATAAACATCTGCATGCTTACTGTGTTTTCCCCTTG
The DNA here is from genome assembly GCA_028641955.1 of Protonibea diacanthus. Lineage (NCBI taxonomy): Eukaryota > Metazoa > Chordata > Actinopteri > Sciaenidae > Protonibea > Protonibea diacanthus. The sequence continues at coordinate 24,427,192 of CM053988.1, forward strand.
AGTTCAGTTTCAGGTTATTTTAGTATTTTGTCACTACGCTGTAAAATGTTTGATCAGATCCGCTCGCTTATTCAACGTGTAATCACTGAGCACGGGTGTTTCAAACTACTTCCACAGGGTGGCAGCACAACATCAGCTCTGATGACAAGATCAAACTATGAAGCTGAAAACCAGGATCAAGAAATTAAACAAAATCACAAAGTAAAACTGAGCGGCTCAACTTTTGGGTGAATTAAAGGTCACTACTTTTTCTAATTTTATATTTTAGTTTTGAATTTGGCTCATGGCATCAAATGTCAAACTCAACAGCTATGCTCAAATATTATTAAATTTCTAAAGACTACGGTAATCTCAATATAATGCAAACTTCTTTTCATAAAAGATTATTTGATTCTACGTTGACCTTTTAATCTCTGAGCAGAGTTTAGATGAGTTCAGAAAACATTTGGTGTTTGAACATGTTAATTAATGACACTAAATATTTGTACAGAGAAACACCTTCACTTCAATTTTCAAACACAAAACACACGCACTGATATACAATATATACAACATATACAACAATATAAAGATGAAACGACACCAAAACATGGAAGCACGTTAGCACCATGAACAAAAACACAGAAACGTGTGTATGTCATCCAGGTCAAATGTCACAGAAAAAACTTATTTATTAAATAATGAAAAGATTTTCATTTGAAAATTACATTTATAAAAACTCCAAAACTGAAGTTACCTGCAATGTATAAAAAAGTACCAATATACTCCTATTCAAACTTCGATCGCCCTCTGCGGATGGCTGCAGTATATAGTTTATATATATGTTGTAAAACCCTGACCCTAACAAACTGAGCTAACATGAGCTAACAGCAGCTAACAACCGAGCTAACATGAGCTAACAAAGCAGCTAACAAACTGAGCTAACATGAGCTAACAGCAGCTAACAAACTGAACTAACATGAGCTAACAGCAGCTAACAGACTGAGCTAACATGAGCTAACAGCAGCTAACAAACTGAACTAATATGAGCTAACAGCAGCTAACAGACTGAGCTAACATGAGCTAACAGCAGCGCCAACAAACTGTTTTCAACATGAGCTAACAGCAGCTAACAAACTGAGCTAACATGAGCCAACAGCAGCTAACAAACTGGAGCTAACATGAGCACAGCAGCTAACAAACTGAACTAACATGAGCCAACAGCAGCTACAGACTGAGCTAACATGAGCTAACAGCAGCTAACAAACTGAGCTAACATGAGCTAACAGCAGCTACAGACTGAGCTAACATGAGCTAACAGCAGCACAAACTGAGCTAACATGAGCTAACAGCAGCTAACAAACTGAGCTAACATGAGCTAACAGCAGCTAACATGAGCAAACAGCAGCTAACAAACTGAGCTAACATGAGCTAACAGCAGCTAACAAACTGAGCTAACATGAGCTAACAGCAGCTACAGCTGTCAGCAGTTTACTTCACTGTCCATCATAAACCTGTAAATCACAGAGAGTTGAGGCGGAAGCCGGAGGACATCAGAGGGAAAACCAGAAAACATTTTCTCCATAAAATATGATCCAGTTTCACCAAAATCAGTGAAATAGTTGGTGGTGTGTGACTTAGTGCCGTAAAGCGTTACGTACTTCTCCCGACCCGGAGCCCAAAGTTACACCGTGTGAGGTGAATCTGAGGCTATGAACACTCCTGCTGCCGGACTCGGCTTTATAACCGACTTCTTCTTCAAGAGTCATCACTGCTTTGGCCTCTGCAGCTTTGTCACCTGACTGTGAACAGAAGTTGTTTCTAACGTGAATCTTCTAAAGATCAGCTGACGTCAAATCAAACCCTGAACTCAGCAGCAGCCTCTCAGACATTAACGTATTACTGGATAGAAGTTCAGAAGTGGGTCATGCTGACGTGCTGTGACTCTCTCAGTGCAGTCAGTCGGCGCTCGGCACCACGTGGATCGCCTCACAAAGCTCCGCCTCCTCCGGGCTCATCGGGGTAGAGATGTCCCAATCAGGCTTCTGCAACAGTGGACGGATGTCTTCTTTATTAACATTACAAATTAAAACCATCTCACATTTTGGACAGTTTGAGTGACATTTGATGTTCTGTAAGTGTTGAATCAAACTCAAAGGGTTATTAGGCTGGACCCGGGCCGGTGAGCTAACATAACTTTATTACTGTGGTGGTGATCTGTTATTTTGATGTTTATCCATCAAGGCAGAGACTGACCAGTGAGTGGGGCAGCGGCTCTTTACGGAAATATGTTTGACAGGCGTCTGGACGGCAGTGAACGATGGACCAGAACACAGCGAACAGGAGACCCGCCACGATGATCACAGTCACAGTCACGGTGGTCGGCTTCTTCCACGCCGCGTCTGGACCTGGAAAGGAATATTACAAACCATGAAAAGACGTGAAGAACATGAAATGATCAGCATGTTTGTGGTCGTAGCCGCCTGTACCTGTGATGGGCACACACTGGGTGTCAGTGCTGCTGCTGTGGAGGTTTGAGCCCACGACAGTCTGAGCTGTGACGCAGTACACCGCTCCCTCCTGCAGGGCGTCCAGGTGGAACACCTTCTGCTCAGCCGGCATCAGGTACACAGCAGCCTGAGGGAGGGAGGAGAGACGCCGCTGTTACAGCAACATGTTGTGACTTTTCTCTGTTAAACTACACTTGCAATCAAAATTATTCAACCTCTTCACATCTTCAGTACATAGCAGAGTGCCCATAGTTGTTATGACCTGCTGCAAACACAGCCAGTCACCAGCTTCTGGCAGCGTTCCTGAGGAGTCTGAGCCCATTTCTCCTGTGCCATGGCCTCCACTTCACTAATGTTCTTGGGTTTGAGATTTTCGATTCAAGTTCAAGGTTCAAGGTTCAAGGTTCTTGTTCTTGTTTGATTTGTTTGATGCAAACAGCTGAAAGCCATTTTCAAAGGGGGCTGAATCATTCTGATTGCAGCTGTAACAGATGTTAAATCATGTTGATGCTACACTGACTTCAGGTCAGAAATAGAGAAAAAGTAGGTGAAGGTGCATGAGGACAGAGTAAAGGAGAAAGAGGAGGAGGCAGTGACGTGAAGAGAATGACGGGAAACACGACGGTGAACAGGATGAAAACTAAAAACACCAGATGAGAATGAGAGAAGAACAAAAGGCGACCTGCAGATCTTCGCCTCTCTTCCACACCGTCACCATGACGACAGCAGTGAGAGGAAGTGTATCGAACGTCACGTGAAGGGTGTCGCCCACTGCCGTCGCCGCCATCTCCGGCGCCATCAGGACCGCTGCCGGCACAAGATCCACACTCAGTCAGTCAAACACACACTTCATGCAGACTCATCTGACTGTGCTGGTGTTGTGAGTTCTACTAACTTGTGTAAGTGACTTCAGTAAGAGACTACGTCATGCAGTTCACTGATCTGATTGGTTTGCCGGAGGTAGATGTGTCACACAAGTCGATGAACTGCAGCAGAAATCCATGAAGTGTTTGAATGTAATCAAATATGATCTCTAATAAACTGTACGTCAGCTTGACAATTGCCTGCATGCCAGCCACCTGAACTTATTGTCTGTGTCTGTCTGTGTCTGTCTGTCTGTCTGTCTGTGTCTGTCTGTCTGTCTGTGTCTGTCTGTGTCTGTGTCTGTCTGTCTGTGTCTGTGTCTGTCTGTCTGTCTGTGTCTGTCTGTGTCTGTCTGTCTGTGCATCTGTTTGATGTAATAATTCGATAACTTCTTGTCTGTCTGGTTCTCTTTTTCGTGCTGTCTCGTGTTTCCTTTTTCTGATGTTTAATGTCACGTGTGAGAACGTTTATCTGCTGTGTCAGCGCAGCAGTGAAGACCTGTGAGCATCTTACTGTCTCTGCGGTTGAAAGGTGGGCTGAGTCTGGTCCAGGCCGACAGCTGAGACCCGCACTGCGCTCTGACGCGGAGGTTGTAGTCGGAGTCGGAGCCCAGGTCAAAGGTCAGGTCACAGTGAGTGTGAGCAGTCTGCTGACACTCAGGAGCATCGACCCAGCTGCCGTTCAAGACCGTCAGCTCAAACTCGCTGAGGAACAGAGACAGAGAGAGAGGAAGTCTGACTCTACGGTCGGCTCACAACAAAAGCTCCTCCACGAGGGTTGTGAGCGGTTTTATAAGCTAAAACTAATTTAATTAAATTCATTTAATTACCTGAACGTACCACACCTTGCATGATTGTTCTCTGAGTGCTTTTGGAATTTAAAGTGAAATTCAGGTGTCAGGTGGAGCCTGTCAGGTGACATTCAGCACAGGTTACTGCACTAACCGGGACAAATCCACCTTCCAAGGATTTTTTAGTTCAAACCTGCAGAACTTTATTTTACGTTCTCGTCTTTTCAAAAAGAATATTTCCAAACATCGTGCAGCTTCAAACATCGTGCACAGAGTCACTGTGTCTCTATTCATGTCTTTAACTTGTCAATCTGAGTCATCAGTGTGTTCACACTGTCGGTTCTGTCTAAAGTCAGTGCGCTGTGAACACCTGGAGCCATTTTGGCTCCGTAGCTGAAGGAGAGGGATCATCGACGTTGTGAAAATGGTGGCGAAGGAAGCTGCTGCAGCTGAGGAGGCTCCTGTGAATGCCTCAGTATTCAAAAGCAAGTCGTGTTCTGTATTTATGTTTTGGCACTAATGCTAAAGAAGAAGTGATGAAATATTTCTGGTACGTTTACAACAGCTGCACTTGAAGTGAGACAACACTACCCTGCTGAACTTGAAGTACACAATGTACACAGTGTACACAGTGTACACAGTGTGTAAGTGTACTTATGTATCCACATTAAAACACAGCATGAGAAAACGAACGCCTACAGTCAGCCAGCAGCTCTGCGAGGCCGTGGTTAGCACAGTGATGATATATATACACTGACAGCAACATTTCAGTGTAGTGGAGGTGAAGTCATACCAACGCTGAGCTGACTTCAAATCCACCACAGGAATGTTCCTGAGAGTTAATCAACAGTTCATTCTCTGTGACTGACGGCTGACGTGAAGCAGTTTAAATGTGTCACACCTGCTGATCATCAGTATTATGATTATTAGAATAGGTGTGTTATTAATTTCTTTGTCCTGCAGGTAGGAGCTGCATATTTCACATATTTCATCACCTCAGCAAACTCTTTGTAGTGAAAAACGTCGTTTGTGTTCACTGCAACCACGAAGAGCTGAAAACAGATGTGACGTAACACGGCTGACAGAGAATGAACCCGACTGGATTCATTTGAGATTTACCAAAATTTACAAAAAGAAAAACAACAGAGCAGAAACAGAAGAAGTTTCAGGTGTTTCTCCTCCGTTTAATAAAGTCCAGCAGAGCTGAGTCTGCTGCATGTTCACTGCTGTGTAACCAGTCAGCTTCCTGCTGGGGCTACACAGTGCTCATGTTTGTTTTTATCAAATCGTCCAGACGAGAAACGTCAGCAGCTCGGACTGAGTTTATGACCATGTTACAGCAAACCGCCCATAATGAAGATAATCTGCAGTTCCATATTTGCATACATGGTGTTAAAAAAACAGAAGTAACAACATGTTAGTCTGTTTTTCTCTCAGCTACAAGAAACTTAAAAAATCTAGTTTCACTTTGAAAAACAGTTTCAGCGATTTCCTAAATCAGCTGCTCAACATACAAACACAATGAAATGGTGTGTGTGTTGGGGACTATTTTCAATGGCGGATTAATCCACAGAAGGAGGATCTGTGTGTGTGTGAGTGTGTGTGTGTGTGCGTCAAAATAACCTGAAAACCAAAGGGTGCCTGTGAGGCGATCATCCGCAGCGATGTGAAATCTTGTGGAGGTTTTTGTGTGTTCGACTCACCCCTGAAACTGAACGGAGTAAAGGACTGCAGCGTCGCAGGAAACCTGCAGTGGGCGCCACTTCAGGACGTGCCTCATGTCAACGGACTCCATGGAAACTCTGCTGGGAGCCGGCAGCGTCCACACATCTGCTGACACAACGAGTTCATGTGTCAGAGCTCATCAGTTTAAGAGGCTGGCTGGATGAAGAACAGCATGGAGCAGCTACAGCTGAAATACTGATTTGTTGTCCTAATTATGGAAGTGCAACTCTGAAACTGAAGACACTTTTAACGGCAATTAAAAGTGACAAAGAAACAATCATTCAGCAGAACACTTGATAAATCTGTTGTGTCCTGGACTGCAGTTAAAGTCCCTGAAGTGAACTCACAGTTTGTCATCATCACGCCGATCAGCAGATGCACAGTGTGTCTCAGCCTCATGACCAGAGTGTTCATCTCCGGAGCGAAAAGGTCGAGTCAGGTCAGGTCCACCATGTCCAAATCCCCCTGCTGACCGACGAAGGACACAACCTACAATCCAGAGTACTCAAAGAACACCTGGATCCTCCTTTTGTTTTTCATCCATCTGTCAGCTCATCCAACAAGTGAAGAGCAGCCTTGGATCCTCTGATACGATAACATCCAGTTAACCTTTCAGCTTAAGATCCACCTCATCCAGAATCTGCTGACAAAGAAGCTGGTGGACGTCTGAAGAGCAGAAGGCAGCGTCACTGTGAACTGGTCTGGATCTGCAGAGAAAAGCTGGTGTGTCCGGCTGCTGCAGCTGGATTCTGGGTTGCAGAGCCGGTCTGACTTGTTGTGAGCTCCCTCGGGGCGTCAGCTCTCAGGTGTAATTTACAGGTTAAACTCACAGCACACCTGATGAGCCCTGAAGCCAGAATAGTTCCGATAGAGCCGATGGTAGGTGAAGAAAACAATCCTTCATGACCTATATTTACCTCCAGCACGAAGACGAGACGTTTAAACTGAACTCAAACTGATCACTCATCAGACGTGGATCATCACTAGAAGAGGGGGCTCACAGCGAACCCCCATGGTGCCACCATGTTTGAAAAAGTGCCCTGTTTGTTGTGGTTGATAAAACACGTTAAAGTGCCCTTAAAATGCGTTTTAGCTCTCCTAGATACTAGAACATGGTTCAATAATTAATATTTCCCTTTGTGTTTGTATTGCAAACCAGGATTTTGAACTGATCATAACCAGAATACTAGTTTTCACTGTTTCAACAAACTACAAAAAAAAACTGCAGATGAAGACACGTGTTTTAAAACCTTTAAACAAAATGGCAGTTTGAATATTCTGATTAATGTAAACGTTTATTTATTTATTCTTGCTCGCCATTCTCTTCTCCTCTGCCATTAGCTAACATTAGCTAACATCAGCTAACAGCAGCTAACAAACTGAGCTAACATGAGCTAACAGCAGCTACAGCTGTCAGCAGTTTACTTCACTGTCCATCATAAACTCTGTAAATCACAGAGAGTTGAGGCGGAGCAGCCGGAGGACATCAGAGGGAAAACCAGAAAACATTTTCTCCATAAAATATGATCCAGTTTCACCAAAATCAGTGAAATAGTTGGTGGTGTGTGACTTAGTGCCGTAAAGCGTTACGTACTTCTCCCGACCCGGAGCCCAAAGTTACAATAACTCATCATTTCTTGATAAAAACAGACTGTCTGTCTCCTTTAAGTGAAAAGATGTGTGCTCTATATATTTATAGATTATATTGGAAGTTGTTGAAGGGATGTTTTGTTCTCGTCATGTTTGAGTGACAAAATGATTTGTGTCTGTCTATAATCCATAAATACATGTATATATATGTCTATATCTGGTGTCTCATGTCTCTGTCACAGTTTCAGTCTTCACAGAGAGGACAGACGCAGTGTGAGTCAGACTTTGGACTCTCATGACGATCAAACATTAACTGTCACTGACCATAAAGCTATAAACCGCAAAACCACACGACCTGCTAACGTCTCGTTTATCCTGAACCATCAGACAGAAAACATCTGTCACATGGCCATCATATTCAACGTTCAGACGTTTGTTCTGGTTTTTATACTTTTCTCTGTTTTAATTTCACATATTTAAACATTTAAAATGTTTATGCAAATTAAAGAAACTAAAAGTCAAAATATATTTTACAGGAACAACACAAAAAACACAAAATCAACAGAAGATCACAGGAAACTGGTGGAGGGGGAGTGCGGTGTTGGGGCGGAGGGGAGTTTAGAAGCTGGTTAATGAAACAAACAAAGTGAGAACACACACAGACGATGATCAGAGTTTTGTCCATGAATCCACCTGGATAGTCTCAGAGACAGTCTCAGAGACATTTCAGTGTCTGAAGTTGAATCTGGCTCATCTCTCGCCACACGAGCCTCCACTGAAATGAACCGAAAAACGTCGGCGGCGTCCGGTTTGCCTGTCCCTGTCTGAACACACACTAACCCTGCCCATTGTGATCATCTGTTCATCAGTGTAGAAGGATTTTCCTTCATGTACCGTGGCGGTCCCTGCAAAGCTGCTGCTCTCTTCCTTTAGTTTGATGCCTGCAAAAACACGATTCATGAATTCAGCTGATATCAGAGCTCAGAAACTGAGCTTACAGTTCGAGAGAGGTAACTTAACCTCTGACCTTCTCACTGCCAGCTTTTATTCAACAAACACAGAGTTTCTCTCCATCTATGACGTTTCATTTTCCTGTTCATCCAGTCTGTATCAAAGTGCCGATCCAAGCACGTTAATTAGTGGAGCTTTACTGTCTCTCATATTCTACATCCTGGTCCCTGTCCTCACACGTCACATACAGACCTGTCTCAAGGTGCATATTAGTGCATATATTATATACATATATTAATACTGCTAAATAAACCTCAGACTGTCCCGACCTGTCCCATCACACGGGGAGAACATGGAGCTGGCTCCGGTGACAGGTTATTGAGTTTCATTAATGTTTACATCAGACTGATATGTCTGATAATTTGATAGTATGTTGTCATGATGATTCATACATGCAAAGTAACAAGGCTACAAATCAGTATGTACTACAATGATTTAAGTAGTTAAATATGTAACTCATCTCAGTTCAAGCTTTATTTAATGAGTGGCCTACAGGAAAGTTTATGTTTATGTTTAATGTGTCAGATATTGTGTTGGTCATAATATAGATCAAGTTATTGCTTGTGTGTTGATTAAAAAGATGAAAAATGTCCATGTTTGTTTATTCTGGGTCACATCAGAAGCCAAAAAACCAAAAAACCCTCGTGTGACCTCCAGCTTCACCCCACTGCTGCGCGTTGCCATGGATACGGAGTGTAACAGCACACACATCACTGCGCACATGACAAACACACACACATGAAAATAGTCCGTACACACGATGGAGGTCAGAGCTTTAACAGTCCTCCTCCTCACGGACCACGAGCTGCTCTGTTAGCTCGCAGCGTCACGTAATCGAGCGGGTTGACCCGGGTACGATGTTCCACTGTTCACACGTTTCCATAATAATGAGGACAGGCCTCAAATTATCTGTGCCAAATACTTGTTAGAGTCGAATATGAGGCTTAATCCTGCATTAAATACCTGCTGCTTCACTGAATGCATTATTATGAGTTTTTAATGAGTGTCTGCTCTTTTTCCATCGTGAAGTTTTTGTACTTTGTTGCAACGAGTTCTCTCAGCTTGACAACAACAGTCCGTCTGACTTCCTGCTGTAGTCGACCTCTTCTTTCGTCAGTGTTCATCAGACAGTGACCCGGTTCATTGGAAACATGCGATGACGAAGAAAAGAGATTATTAGACAGAATCAAAACAATGAACAATAAAAAGTTTATCTGTGTTTCAGTTTTAGCTTTAATCAGATCAGCTGGAATCTATTCAGCACTCATTCATCTCTGTGCATGACAAGTAGTTCTGTAATGAGCAAATGCAGCCGAGTGCAGTTAGACTCAGCTCTAACTGAACGAAATCTGTACTCATGTTGCATGTTTGAAAAATACAAGAATTAATGAAGTTTCACTCTTTATATATATATTTTATATTAGTTATCACACTTTAATAACTTTATAATGTTCTTCTGTCTTTGTGTTTCTCCTCCCATAAACTACACATTCACATCATTCTTGTCACTTATTATTTTCTTGCACTCCAAAGCGCCACGACACTCGAGAAACAGCCTGAGAACCTGCAAAGAAAAAACACAGATGACACCTCAGAGGCCAATAACACCACAGCAACAGCAGCAGGTACTAAAAGTCTGTACTCAAGTAAAGTACAATTACTCCCATCAAATTAAGGCACGTAAAGTTTAAAAAAGTACCTGGTTAATAGTTAATAGTTCACTTCACCTTTTGAAGTTCCTGGTCTTGTCTGGTGTTTCTCTTTACTCACCTAATGATGTCTCATTTGTCCGGCCACAGTTTCTGAAATATTTTTACACTTCAGGTGGAACAGAAGTTTCACTGTTACTTTCCAGCTGACCGACACTGACCCACTGCTGACGGAGGCCTCGAACAGACCCTGTGATCAGTGATCAGAGCGCCTTTAATAATAACCAGCCACAGCTGCAGAGCACGTACTGTGTTATATCTGAAAGGCCTGTGGCTGGGACTGCAGGTCAAACTTCCTGTTTCAAATCAAACTTGACTCATTTCTAATTTTAAACGTTTGTTACTGTTGAAGGTTGTCAGCCGTCGTCGTCAGCCTTCACACAAACTCCTCTCTCCTCTTGGTCATGACTTTGTCTCGATTCAGGCCGGTCTTGACTAAAACAATGCGGCCAGTCAAGGAATCTCACTTCTGACACCAAGTTTGTGAAGGCAGATTGTCATCCAAGTCTGCAAGAGTGGGACGAAGGGAGCCGTTCTTCCAGAGACAAATTCATAGCTCACACTTCCTCCATGATGAAGAAACATGGCTGAGTTAGACATAGCAACGCACTGACCTGCACAGAAAGGTTACATGTAGATCAGAAGCTGCATTATATCCCATTACTCAGTCTACATAAGGCCCGTGGATGGTTTTTGAGGTTATTTGAGGTGTGGCTGAAGACTCACTGTCATCATCATCATCATCAGTACTGAGTAGGAGGCGGTGGGGAGCTACAGGGAGCGGCTCCCAGCAGTTTATGGCCCCTGGCGCAGTGTAAAGTCCTCCTGTTATAGCCACAGACGTCAGATCAACGTGAAATAACTGAAGGAGAGAGACCAGAGCCTCCAACCACCCAACAACCCCAACTGACTTCATCCATTTGAGGCTTCACCGAGAAGGACCAGGGCCTGCTCTCGTTACACAGTTCACCTCGAAGGCTGTCGGCTGTTGGATTTCTTCTTTCACCTCTAAGAGTTTTCTGGAAACGTTGCCATCATGTCGACGGCTGTGGAAGCGACCGGGTTCATCATGTGCATAATCAGCTGGCTGGTCACCGGAGCCTGTCTGGTCAACGACTACTGGAAGATTTCCACCGTGTCCGGCAGCGTCATCATCTCCCAGAGGCAGTTTGAAAACTTGTGGCACGCCTGTGCCGAAAACAGCGCCGGCATCGCCGAATGTAGAGACTTTGAATCGCTGCTTGCGCTCCCCGGTAAGATGAGAACACTAACACTGTTAAAACTTCATGTTTTATGATAAAGAACGTTTGGGGAAGCTGTGACTGACACTCAGGGACTCTGGTTTTACTTCTCAGATCTTTGATATAACTCTGAAAGTCTCATTGATGTAAGGATCTGTGAGAAGCGTGACGTAAGATAACGAGCCATGGGGGGAGATAAACCGTTAACGGAAAGACTTCTGATGAAAGTTTGAAAGGTTTCATTGAACGGAGGAGAATCCAAAACTTTGGGAAGGTTTTCTTCACTTTCTGTGTGAAACAAAGAACATTTAAGACAGATTAAATGACTTAAGTTGAGATGACGTACTGAAGTTCCTCATGTGTGAGGTCATAAAACTGAAGCACATCAATAATCTACCAGGTTAACAAACTCTTCAGTTTTTGACCTCGTTCGTTGATCATCAGAGCTTTTAGTCTTGTGTAAATTAGTTTTGGAAGCTTGTCATATGTGTTGTACAGAAAATAGGCCAGCGTACCATGTGGCATGTTTCAGAGTTACTCGTCCAAAGGTTGGTGGATTTCACAGCCAGAAGTTTCCCGCCAAAAAAACAAAAAAATCGAGTGTTACAAAGAAAGCTCAACTCGATCGGCATCAAGTGTCACGTCATTAATGGTGAGGTTAAGATATGAATTCAATGTTTTCTTTCCACATGATGAATCAAACTGGAGAAGATTATCTTTTGGCCGCCATTTTGAGCTTCATCGTCCACTGACAGTAAAATGGAGGGAAAAACTGAGCAGAGTTTCACTTTAGTTTAACACGTATGACGCTACATTATAACGGCAGAAGTCCTTTTCAGTTGTCTTGTGGCATTTTGTTCATAAAAATGTTCGAGCAGCGTCCCTGATGAACTTTTTGTCCACTTAGCCCGACCGTATCAGATAAATACTCCGTATCTTGTTCTTCATTAAATATTCCACTGAGGGAGATATCAAAATTTATATGTATATACATGTATATATGTATATACATGTATATATGTATATAGATATGTGCTGTATGTGTTAGATATTTTCTGCATCATCAAACCAAACTGAAAAATCAAGACAAAAATGTTTTGTGGATTATTTCAGACACATTTTCCCAAAACTCAGCCTGACTGACAGATTTGGAAACTTTTGAATGTTTGTTGAGACTGAACGACTGAAGTGTTCAAGTTATTAAAGCAAAACTTATTATCATACAGAATGAGTCATTGGCTCAGCCCTGCTGCCTGCTTTGTGACCGACTTACTGTTCGACGCTCCTGAAACTCTCCGTGGCTCATAAAAAAGAGGAGTGGCAGGATTTTACGATCACGAGAGGTCATCTTGTCAATAAATGACTAGAGAAGTGCAGCTAGTTACTGTCAGACACACCTGGAGCTCCTCTCTTTTCTTTTCCTCTTTTAAATATAAATAAATTCATTTTTCAAAGGTCAGATGTGTCAGAATACAGGAGCAATGAGATGATTTACTGTTTAAAATGTGATCAAATTGATTAAAATTGATACTGAAGTGAAACCAGGTGAACTTGGAACGTAAATTCACGTCCAAAGAGTTGTTTTTTTTATTCATGGGCCACATGCAGCCCAAACCAGTAAAACTATTTGACTCATGTTCAGACTCAAACCAATGCTGAATGTACCGACTAAAAAATATTGTATCTGTCTCTTTTTAAACTTTAGTCTTCATCATTTATAAAGTAGATAGTAATATAAACATACAATAATGAAGTTAAACACCATAAGAAGTGTCCTGCAGTCATATTTTTAGGCATGTTCAGAATAATGTTTGTATTCGTTGTACAATTTTGACTTCATCATTTATTTATCAACCTTTTTTCTTTATTTCTTGGCACTAAAATTTGGATGAATTTTCACAGACGTGTCATGAATTCATCAGTTTTTGTTTTTAGATTTGCAGATTTGATAATGATGTAAAGTATTCAGGCAAAACCACATTTCCCATCAGCCATGCTTCTTACTATCTCTATGATCCCTGCAGATGACAGACTTCTGTTGTAATGAGTCTCTGATGTTTTGGTGAAACCGTTCATGACGTATGATGATGTGTGGACGTCTTTGTCCCTCTCTGAGCAGCTCACGTGCAGGCGTGTCGCGCTCTGATGATCATCTCCCTGCTGCTCGGCCTCGGCTCCATGATCGTGGCCCTGCTCGGACTCAAGTGCATCAAGATTGGCTCGGCCACCAACCAATCCAAAGCCAAGCTCGCAGTGGTCGGAGGAATCCTGAGCATCCTCTCTGGTGAGTCAACAAACTGAGTTTTGAGTACATGTAGCTATACATCATACTGTTATACAAGTACAAGTTATCCAAGTATATGTTTGTATATTTCTTGTTTATGTGATGAGATAATCAGGGTTCCAGTCCTGAGTGTCATGATAGCTGCAGACAAATACTGGAGCTGCAGTCATTCAGGTTTAATGTGAGTCTTTGCAGGCTGAACAGTTTCACGCTCTAATCGGTGTTAATGGTGTGGTTTGTGTGTCGCAGGTCTGTGCTGCATGATAGCAGTTTCCTGGTATGCCTTCATGGTTGTGGAGGACTTCAACAATCCGTTCCTCGGTGGTGTGAAGTGAGTTGACTCAAACATTACATTAAAATAAAGGAGAATTTCTGGATTTTTAACAGACTATATAAAAATAAGGAACTTCTTTTCTCAGGCAGGTTTTTGGTGTTGTAAACTAACATGACAAGCATTGAAATTAATATTAAAAATGAAAGACTTCTTCCTCTTTCTGATGTTGGAATTTAATTAAAATGAAAGCTGTGTTTGCGGTGAGATAACTCTTTCTTATCTGTCAGGGACAGTATCAGGAGGATTCCTGAGTTTTAAAGTGAATCACCTCATGTTCAGGTTGTTTGACGTTAGCTTCTTTTTCACTCAGGTTCGAGCTGGGTACCGGCCTCTACTTGGGGTGGGGTGGAGCCTCTCTGAGCATGCTGGGTGGAGCTTTACTCTGCACCGCCTGTAAGAGAGCGTCACCTGGAGGCAAGAAAGGGTACGTGCTGCACACCTCACCTGAGTGCTGTTTGCTTCCTCCTCTGTTTGTGTGTTCTTTTCATTTCGATCACTTTATCTCTCAGTCTGAGTCTGACATCACCCGTCTTGTTTTGCAGTGGTTACTATGGAAACCCGCCGCAGAAGGTTTACACAGCTACAGCCAAGTCAGATCCAGATTCAGCCAGAGCTTACGTCTAAACACGCGCGTGTTGTTCTGTCTGTACACTTGTAAGGACTTTTACATTCATTTCCTGAAGGCTCACCATAACTTTGACCTAGTCCTGAAACATTTACAACAAAGTCTGAACCCCTGAAAATAAGTTGTCTTTGTGGGGACCAGCGGTCCCCATTTGGAGGACAGTCCCCACATTGTCATGATTACAAACACACATGTACTATACTGCCAGGTCTTTGATTAAGTCTAATAAACTCTGGACGTTCTTTTTCTGTCCTTTTCAAATGTTTGCTTATTTTTATAGTTTTTGAGGTGAAATCTTTAATCTGAATTTGGGAATTAAGATTTGTAAGACGATTGTTGATGATTGTTTAATCCAGTTTGGAGTTTATTATAATCTTAATAAAGTTTGTATTACATGATAAATATGTTCTTGTACTTTTTTTAGTTTTGTCTGCAATTACACAATTTGTATTTTAATATATTTTCTATTAAAATGAATACAACATCATGTGCAGCATGCTCAGTAGTGAAATGTCAGGTTTTCACTTACGATGGTGACGTGTGTTTTAATTTTGTGATTCTTCTTTTGATTGGTTGAATCTCAGATCTTCAAACAGGATGCTCAGCAGAAGAACCAACATTTAAAAGACAAAATCAAACATTTAAAATTTAAATAACAGTTAAACAGTACATGAAAATGAGATAAAAACATATAATGATAAAATTAAATAAAGCAACAATAAAATACAGAATGATAAAAGTAAGTAGAAAACACACACTGTGAACAACACATACACACTGACACACAAAATAAACATAAAAAATTTCAGATATTTGCCAACTTTAACTTCAGAACAAACCTGCAGATCTGTGATGGTTCAGTCTCTGTGTGTAGATTTGTCTGTGATCAGTAAGTCTGTAACATAATGTCATCATGTAGATGTGAAGTGTGTCAGATACATAACGTAACTTTAAGTGTCTCTGTCCTGATCATGAATGTTAAATAAAGTGTTTATTGGTCCGTGCACGTGTGTGTGTGTGTGTGTGTGTGTGTGTGTGTGTGTGTGTGTGTGTGTGTGTGTGTGTGTGTAATCTCCTGTGTAATAATGATGATGAATGTGCTGCAGGGTAGTAATCCACCTCTGTCTGTTTACCTGCTGACGGGCAGAACACTGGATTAAAGCTCCACAGCATCACTGTCTATGTATAGACCTACACACACACACACACACACACACACACACACACTGCAGACCGGATCAGACCTGCTGCTCAACCTTCACGCTGCCTCTGGACGAGCTCCGGATGAGTTTGTTTCTGCCTGTCAGATAATGATGTTTAAATAATGAATCTTTTCAGAGGTTCTGATAATGACGACAGTTATGACTCATCATATCTTTAATCAAACCACAGAACAAACAAAGTGTTTCTAATTTTCCGTCTGTAAAGGTCCAGCATGCAGGATTTAGTGGATTAGATTAGATTAAGTGTTATTGTCATTGCAGCACTCAGACGACAAAATGCAGTTCAGCATCTAGCCAGAGGTGCAAACAGTACACATGATGCTCTTATGTAAAGGGATGTATGAAGAACAGTGCAGATATAGCTGCTGGTTGCACCCCCCTCGCCTCACCCTGTACTACGTGAGTAATCTGTGGAGACCGATCAGCTTCTGTCTCTTTCCTGAAATGACGAGGCCCCCCGTGCACAAAGCTCCATAATAAAGTGTTTTCCTCCGTTTGTCCTGACCTCAGGCCCATCAGACATCTGTGGCATCAACTGAAGCACCGACTGTGAGCCAGACCTGATCCCCGACATCAGGGTCGCACCTCGCTGATGCTCTGGTGTCTGAATGGGGTCGAATCCCTGCAGCAGGTCGAACGTCTGAAAAAGACTGAAACCAGAAGAGTGGAGGTTGTCAGTCGGGGCGGCTGTGACTCAGGAGGCAGAGCGGGACGTCCACTAATCAGAAGATTGGTGGTTCGATTCCCGGCTCCTCCAGTCTGCAGGTCGAAGTGTCTTTGTGCAAGAAACTGAACTCACTCCAGCCCCCCATGACTCTGATACGGACGAGTGATGACTGAGGATGGAGACTCCAGAGGAGGTCCGTAGGTTTAGGATCACATGTCACCAAGTCACAGAAAGCTCAGGCATCAACATGATTTCATGTCTCAGCAGTGTATGTGCTTTTACCAGAAACTACATCATTTTAATGTGAGGAGGTTTTATTGCTGTTGTTCAGACTAGGACAGTAAAGACAGTCAGTCAGTCCTGTCTGACTCAGGTCTGCAAAATGCAGCCTTCCTAAATGTAAAACCAACAGACACAAAAAGTTCTTTGTGCAGCTGCTGTCGGCCTTTTTAGTAACAAAGTGAATTGTGGAAATGTTTCTGTTGTGTGTACTTATTGTGTCTTTACTGGTTGTGTGTGTTTGTGTCTTCTCTCTGGGATTGGTGTGTCGATGCAGACGACGTGAGCTCAGACGGTTTACAGCCGCGTGCAGCTCGCAGGTCGGCTGTTTCATCACTTTATACAGACGTGAGCAAACGCTGGTCGACAGATTCAAACTTCAGCTGACATCAACAAAAACAACAGAGTCACCGTTTAGCTCCAACTCTGTCCGACGTTTTCTCTGTTTATGCCAACATGTCTATTAAAATATTCACATTTAAAATGAGCCTTCACTGTCGCCAGTGTAATCTGTCTCTCTGTCTGTCTAATCTGGTCGTGTTTGCTGACTGAAGGGGAACCAGCTTCAATCCTCTCAGTCGGCTCACTCACAGGAAGTCTGCGTCTGTCTGTCTGTCTGCACTGAGGGGCTGGTCAAAGTTCACAGTCGGGTCACCCGATTGGCTGACAGGGCTGAGGGAGGCTGTGACGGACAGCAGGTGTTTACATATAGAGCTCCTCTCGAGCCCGAGTCTCCATCTGATCCAAAGACACATCCTCCACCTCTGCAGCACAGGTGAGTCTAAAAAACTGTCCTCTGTCATATGATTTGATTTTTAGGTTGGTTTGTTTGTTTTAGTCTGAAAATCTAAAATGAACATTGAACACACACACTGATGTTTGAGTTCATCCACACACACATTTGTTCACTTGTTTTATGAAAATATGATTTAAGGAACTCGATAACGAACAAACAAACAAAAAAATAGAAATATTTAAAAGATTCAACTGATTGAACTACAAAATACACGAGTGAGATTTATTTTCCAGTCTGAGTTTTGTTGACACCGTCAGAGAAATATTAACTATTCTGTTTATTGCTGAGCTCGTAGTTTGCTGTATAACTGGATTATACTGAGAGATGTTTCTAATATTTACATACAAGAACAATTACAGACATGAAGGAGACAATTTAAGACACAGCTCTCAGCATAATGAGACCTCACTGACAGTGTCAACAAAAGCTGAAACATTGTGAGCTTCATAAAAGTGTGTGTGTGTGTGTGTGTGTGTGTGTGTGTGTGTGTGTGTGTGTGTGTGTGTACAGTCAGCAGAGTTAAGTGTGTTCATTTCTCGACTCATCAAACAGACAAACAAAAATAGATTCAGAGCTGTCTGTTCAAATGTTGGCACGCTGCAGTTTTTGGTTCTGATGTTTGAAGTTCATGTATTCACTCACGACTCAATGGTGCAGTTTATCTCTGCACCAGTAGAGGACGCCAAAGTACCAACCATGTCTACAGGTGAGCTTCCTGCCTTCAGCTTTGTTTGTGGTTTGTGGTGTTGATGCTCCGCCGTGAGCGCGTCTGAGCTTAAAATGTTTAACTTAAAAAGTGTGCAGACATTTAATGCAAACATCAGACAACTGATTAAAACGTTAGCATTGGAAACTTTATGGAACCAAATCACTGCGTAACCAAACCAGACCACTTACCTGGAGCTCCCTTCATACAGAGCTGAAGATGGTAGATGGGCCTCCATGTACTTCCTGGCATAGTGCACTAATTTCAGCAGAGTAGAGCTGATTTGACTGGTGTGCAGAATATATAAATAAAACATATGCACAACTTATACTTGTATACTGAGGTATTCACCACCTCTTCAGCTCCAGCAGCTTCCTGTCGCCATCTTCACGATGCCGGTGCTATGTAGACAAAATGGCAGCTGAGAAGTGTGCAGCGTTCAACACTCAGCTGTTTTGACTTTACACAGGACTGATGGACTCGAGCTGAGACGCTGTGTTTGTTGGCCTGCTGCTGATTTTTGTGGTGGTGTGTTCAGTGTCGCATGTGTCCGTGTGTCAGCGCTCTGCACGGCCGCTCTGTGCTGTTTCTTCTTCCAGTTTGTGATGCTCTGTTAAATATGTTTTTGACACATCACGGACAGATCACTGACTTCTTCTTTTCTCTCAGACACAGCCGACTCTCCACCCTCGATCTGCGCCAGCATGAGTCCTAAAAATGTCGTTTTCAAGAAGATCTGCAAAGACAAGTCGGTGAGTGAAGGAACATCACCTTCCACTGTACCTTCAGCTGTGGTTTGACTGTTCAACAAGAAGCTGGATCAGTCCGAGTCTGCTTTGCCAAAAACACAAAGAGCTTTAAAAAGTATTTCTTATGGACCCAAACAAACGTTCAGCGTCATATTTAGTATGAGGCTTTTAGCACAGGAGCTCAGACCATAATTTACTATACTAATATACTTTATGCACCAATGTGCATAACGTCGTCACACACACAGCGGATCAGTGAATTTTTTCCGTTTCGCTGCATTTAATTCAGTAAAGCTGCTCATGAGGCTGATCCTCGGCAAAGTCACGACAACGTGAGCTGAACTGTGTGATGGATTGACAGCGTTATGTCAGATTACAGGTGTGTGTGTGTGTGTGTGTGTGTGTGTGTTAGCTTAGATGTTAGATGTCGATGTTTGGCATCTCTGCCCAAGAAAAATAAAATATTCTGATGAGCAAATATCATGATGGCAGGTTTGTTGCAGTCTTTGTCAGATCTGCAGGTTTGACCATGAAAGATGCTTTTGTGGTATCTCTCTCCGTTGATTGCTCATGAGTCATGGAGTCTTGTAATGTGAGCTGTGCATCAAACTGTCTTCATTCATTCAGCTGTCAAAGACGAGCAGCTGCAGACGGAAACACAAGCCCCTCTAAAGCATTAAAACTGTTACATGACAACCAGTGCGTGCAGGGATGTAGTGTTGTTGTTAATCGCTTCAAGTGTCTGTTCTCCCGCTTCAGGTCGGAGTCTACATGGGGAGAAGAGACTTCATTGACCACGTGGACTCAGTGGACCCAGTTGGTGAGTTTGTCCATTAAACCAGCAGTCAGCAGTTTCATGTTGGACTCCTCCTGAATGATGACTATGGCCAACATTGATTTAAATAATAAAAAAGCAGTGAGTAGGAATCGAATCCTTGTAATCAAATTAGAAACTGAGGCTGCTCAGTACGTTTAAAAAGTGCAGCACCATGAAGTCAATCACAAAAACATCTTCAGAGATCCTGATTTTATTATCATATTTTGATCATTGTTAAAGAGCTTTCACCTTTTTCTGCCACTAGACGGTGTCGTCATCATTGATCACGAGGCTCTGCAGGGGAGAAAAGGTCAGTACCAAACACGGCCGCCGCTCAGGACACGGTTCACCTCTCACAGGATGAAGATGTTTTTCATCCGCATCCTGAGGTAGAGGTGAATTTTCCGCCTTTACGGCTGCAGAAACTTCTTTTTTATTTAATGTTAGCTAACGTGAACGTAACCAAAACAACAAAGAACTTCCTGTTTACATTTTGTCTGAGCCATCTGTGTTCAAACCAAGGTCCAAGGTCACTGCCCCCTAAATTTGCATGCAGACACAGAGATAAGTTAATAAGACATGTAGAGATGCATAAGCAGCTATTTTACGAGTCAACGTGGCATCAAAAAGATTTCAAATCTGGAAGTTTATGAGGGAAAAGTTTGAACTTTGTTCTTGAACCTGATCCTCCGTGACGCTCTCTGCCCTCCAGTGTTCGTCACCCTGTCTTGCACCTTCCGGTACGGCAGGGATGACATGGACGTGATCGGCATCGCCTTCCGCAGGGAGCTGTACCTGTCGACCCGCCAGGTGTACCCGCCTCTGCAGGACCGCGAGAGGTCGATCCACACCAAGATACAGGCCAGACTGCTGCGCAAGCTGGGAGACAACGCCCACCCGTTCTTCTTTGAGGTGACGTGAGACTCGCAGGCTGCATGAAGGTTTTAAAATGTCACGAAACAATCACAGACGGAGAAATGTGTCAACAGTAAAAGAAGTTTCACTATCAGAGAAAAATCTAAAGCTGCTCCCGACCGACAGACTGACCAACCGACTGACTGACTGTGTCTTTTTGACTTTTTGTCTTCTCAGTTTCCCGACAACCTGCCTTGCTCAGTGGCCCTCCAGCCAGCACCTCATGACGTTGGCAAGGTAAGCTCCTGACTGAGGAATCAAACCTGGTGCTGATGTTGTGATTGTGACACCTCTCCTCCTCCTCCTCCTCCTCCTCCTCCTCCTTCTTCTTCTTCTGTAGCAATGTCTTGTGGAGTTTGAGATAAAAGTGTTCAGTGCCGAGAGCCAAGACGCCAAAGTCAAAAAGCGGTGAGCGTCAGCTAAATCTGGACTTACATCAGTCTTTAAGTATCTTTAAAGATTTGAAGGGTTGCTGCATCTTCTCTGCTCCGTCCAAACAGGAGCTCCGTGAAGCTGGTGATCAGGAAGGTCCAGTACGCTCCAGAGACCCAGGGAGTGCCGCCCTCTGTGGAAACCAGCAAAGTCATGTCAGACAAACCGCTTCATATCAAGGCCAGTCTGGACAAAGAGGTGAGCAAGTGGCAATACACAACCATAGGTGAAGATAGAAACATGAGTGTGTGTCTTCAGATTCAGGTCAGCTCGTTAACGAGATGTTCGTAACACGTGATGCATTCATCATTAGTATAAACAGATAATGTTCTCTGACCTCACTTCCTGGTTCCAGATTTATTACCATGGTGAGGTCATCAATGTCCACGTCTGTGTCACAAACGAAACCCCCAAACACGTGAAGAACATCATCCTCTCAGGTAAGCATGAACTCCTCGCTGCCTGTCAGATAAATGTGAACTGTGTGTGACTGTGTCCTTTATGTCACCTCAGTGGATCAGATAGCCAACGTGGTGTTGTACTCCAACGACAGCTACTCCAAATCTGTGGCCATCGAGGAGGCTGGGTATGTGCCACGAAGCGTTACGTACTTCTCCAAAGACGTTTTATACTAGAAATGTTACATATGTTGCTTAAAGTCTGCTTAAAGTCTAAAGTGTTTGTGTGTCTTCTTGTTCCAGGGATTCAGTGTCTCCTGGGGCGACCCTGCAGAAAGTCTACAAGCTGCTGCCTGTGCTGGCCAACAACTTGGAGAGGCGTGGCATCGTTTTGGACGGTAAACTGAAGCACGAAGACACCAACCTGGCATCCTCAAGCATGTGAGTACAAACAGTATGAGCGCCTTAAAACATGTTAGATGAGTGTGTGTCAGACCATTGTTTTCTTCTCTTTCAGCATCAAGGAGGGTGTGCTGAAGGAAGTTCTGGGGATAATGGTGTCATACAAAGTCATGGTGAAGGTCATCGTTGGAGGGTCAGTCATCTCTGCGTGTGTCTTTGTATGATAATGGTTCAGATAATTCAACAAACGAAATGTGAATGCTCGTTTCCATCTGCTACCATTGTGTGTAAATATCAGGAGTTGGTTCACGAGATAAGCAGCAGGTGGCGCCGATTCTCTGGTCAGAAAACCAGAAGAAGACGACGTCGTTAAAAGAAGCTCAAATCAGGCATCTGTGTTTGTTTCATGCATTAATGTGAATAATGAGAGCCATGAGGAAACAGCTCATCAGTCACACGTCTTCAGTGTTCGCTACGTCACAACTTATTCAGAAAAAAGAGTTTCCATCTCCCGTTAAAAGTTTGAACTGTTTTTTACTGTTTCCGCCAAAACTTTCTAACGTACTTCAAAATGCATCAAAATACAGAAACGTGACGACAGTGTCAGTTCTAGAAAAAGAAGCTAAAAAGTCTCTGCACAGCAGGCAGACACAGTTAGAGATGAGCTGGTGAACATAGACGAGCATTTAGCAGCTAAAGAGACAGATATTTCCCCGAGGAGGTGGTGGTGACCAAAAACTGAGCTAAAAGAGCGACACAAACTCAGCTCTGTGACAGCTGGATGTGGAAATGAGCAGCTAATATCATGAATTGCAGGTTAAACTAAAACTTTTGACTAAGTTGTTCTTATTGGATAAAGTTTTTCTTTGGATGGACTTTGAACTCACCATTTCTCTTTGCTCCACGCTGCTACGCTCACAGGATGTTGGGATCGAGGTGAGTGTATTCAGTGTATAAATGTCTTTTCATTACCTGTGTGCAGTATGAGAGTGAAGGACTGAAACATGGCTGCCTGACGTCTGCTTTTGTGTTGCAGTGAGGTCGGCCTGGAAATTCCCTTCAAACTGATGCATCCTAAACCTGACGCAGGTAAAGAAACAGACGTTTCACCGTGAAGCTGTTAACATCTGGAGCAAAATGCTGAGCTCACCTATCTAAATGATGATTTACACAGAGGAGATGCTGAATTTAAACCTTTTGCTTCTTCTTGTTTCTCTTTATTGCTGCCAACAGTGAAGGAGAGGTAAGCCAGCTCATATTACTGACTAGTCCAACAGCAGTCAGCCCAGCTCGGCGTCTGTCTTTCAGCCTTTTATTTCACCAAGCTTCCTCTCTGGACTCGCCCATGTGATGAATCCCACTGCTGTTTCTGTGTCGTCTGTAGTGAGGCGGAGGAGGAGATAGAGTTCCAGGAGTTCAAGCGCTCCTACGTGAAGGGGATGAAGGACGACGAGGAAGAAGATGGAAACGTGTCGGGCGGTGACGACATGGTGCCCAAAGAGAACTAGAGTCGTCCGTCACAGGCGGCTGAGCCTCAGAGATTGTGCTAGACAAACGTTGAGACTTGTTCGAAGGACCGTGTCTGTGATTTTGCATGTTTTAGCAGCGCCCAGATGTACGTCAGCGCTGCATGCGAGCAGAAAGGCTCCACAACAAACAGACACAGCTCATATACAGATCATCAGGTCTTTATAGCACTCTGTGGATTATGTAATGTAGCAGTGACACACAGTACACTCTATAGACAAAAGTACTCAGACGCCTGGCCATTATACCAACAGGGACGTTGTATTCAAATACATATACTTTAATACTCTTCTTTTGTGGGAATATGTGTCCATTCATTCTGTAGAGCGTTTATGAAGTCAGGCACTGATGTTGGACGAGAAGGCCTGGCTCGCACTTCCAGTTCATCCCAAAGGTGCTCGATGGGGTTGAGCTCAGTCAGGGCTCTATGCGGGCCGGTCAAAGGGCCTAGAACAAACCCTGAAAAACAGCTCCGATACCTTCATCCCTCCTCCAACAAGACAAGAGAGATGTGGCCAAATACTTCTGTCCATGTCGTGTATCTGACTTAAAATATCATTTTTATGCTGGCCGGTGAACGCTCGTCACTGTCTGGTCCAAACTCGAGGTAAAGACTCCTTTTAACTCTGGTTTGGTCCACTTTGTTCACCCGCTGGTCTTTGGACAGGAGACATTTAAATCTGCATTTCTTAATCTCAGAAGACACTTTACATATCTGCCACGACGGTTTGCATGACATAAATTTGATCATTCATATGGCCATATAATCTGACATCACGCAGACTGTCTGCAGGTTTTTCTGTCTGTGGCAGCAGCGCACAGCATCTAATTCTGAGGCGAACATTTGCTCGCTAACATACAAAGACACTCACGTGGTCCTTTAATAGAACAAGTGACGAATCATTTTTATGCTTTTTCAGTCACAGCTAATCGCTAAAATTATTAATTTAGATGAATCGATGAATTTAGATCTGAAGTAAAAACACTCATCTGTTCACTTTCTGCAGTCGGAGAACAGAAGGATTGTTCCACGAGGCGGAAGTTTAACTGTGTTTAAATCTTTTGACGTCACTGTGAATGATTTTTCAGTTTCTCTGCTGGAAATGATCAGACTGTTGTGACTCGTCTGTCGTGTCGCTCGCTGTAAAAGTTCAGATTGTAGCAGTTTGTTGAACTCTGTGAAAATAAAACGCTGATTGATCCGTAAGCTGCTCGCTCTCTCTGTGTGTCTCTGTGTGTCTCTGTGTCTCTGTGTGTCTCTGTGTGTCTCTGTGTGTCTCTGTGTGTCTCTCTGTGTCTCTGTGTGTCTCTCTGTGTCTCTCTCTCTGTGTCTCTGTCTCTCTGTGTCTCTGTGTCTCTCTGTGTCTCTGTGTCTCTCTGTGTCTCTGTGTGTCTCTCTGTGTCTCTGTGTGTCTCTCTGTGTCTCTCTCTCTGTGTCTCTGTCTCTCTGTGTCTCTGTGTCTCTCTGTGTCTCTGTGTCTCTCTGTGTCTCTGTGTGTCTCTCTGTGTCTCTCTCTCTGTGTCTCTCTCTCTCTCTCTCTGTGTCTCTGTGTCTCTCTCTCTCTCTCTCTGTGTCTCTGTGTCTCTCTGTGTCTCTCTGTGTCTCTGTGTCTCTCTGTGTCTCTGTGTGTCTCTCTGTGTCTCTCTCTCTCTCTCTCTGTCTCTCTGTGTCTCTCTGTGTCTCTCTGTGTCTCTCTGTGTCTCTCTCTCTGTGTCTCTCTGTGTCTCTCTGTCTCTCTCTCTCTGTGTCTCTGTGTCTCTGTGTGTCTCTCTATGTCTCTCTCTCTCTCTCTCTGTCTCTCTGTGTCTCTGTGTCTCTCTGTGTCTCTCTGTGTCTCTGTGTCTCTGTGTCTCTCTGTGTCTCTCTCTCTGTGTCTCTCTCTCTCTCTCTCTGTCTCTCTGTGTCTCTGTGTGTCTCTCTGTGTCTCTCTCTCTCTCTCTCTGTCTCTCTGTGTCTCTCTGTGTCTCTGTGTGTCTCTCTGTGTCTCTGTGTGTCTCTCTGTGTCATGCTGTTTCTGAAGGTTTGATGTCGGAGGTCACTCGATGTTCAGAAAGAGCCATTTTTCATATTAAAGTATAACATACCGTGCTCATCGCTAAAAATATTACAGTGACGTCATAACTAAAAACTAACAAATAAACCTGAAACATGTTTTGTTCTTTAAAGGTAAAATCGGGATGTTCAAATGTTCAAACAAATGCTCATGAAAATATTCTAATACATATTGTTCACACAGACAGACTGAACCACAGTCTGACCTCCTGTTACGATGATGAAATCCACTTTCTTCAATTAATATAATATAATAACGACACAGGTGCTGTGTGGAGTTTAGTGAGCACAGACGCTGAATATTCATCCATCCATAGGTTTTACAATCCAGAATATACAGAGCTGTTCAGATGTCATTCAGTGCCTGATTTAAACACGTGGAGAAGATTGATTCTTTTAAACAGGATTTTCTGATTCATGGAGCGATAAAAAGAGAGACGACCTCTGACTCGAATCTGTCAGTAACATTAAAGACAAAGTTTGAACTTTCACATTTATGATCTGAAAATTGTCTCGTTCAGAAAACTTGTAGTACAAAAATAATTGATGCTAATCTAATAAATTGGGGACATTTAAGAAAAAAAGAAGAAATCCAAACATCAGAAGTTTTTTTAATTTCAGACAAAAACCACAGACAGCAAACTGAGGCACAAACAGACGTGACACATTCACAAACACCTCAGCGAGTCCGATCAACATCTGTATCATTCCATCCTAAATCATCCGTTGTCATACAAATTCAGGGATTTTTATTGAGTTTATGTTTTAGATGTGGAATCATGAAAAAGAAAGAAAAATGTGACGTTTTCACAAAGTGAAGAAAATATAAATAAAACAAATCCTGTTGCAGCACTGTTCATTTCTGCACTGCTATCTAATACTTTTATTTTTTATTGGAAACGGGAAAATCTCTCACTTCTTGTCTCATTTCTTCTTATTTGTTTCACAAAATCAGATTTTTGTGCTCAGATTTCTTTAAGATGGAGATTGTGACCACGTCACACTTCATGGCGTCCTTCCTTAAACGCTCATCTGCTCTTTAAATTTCAACAAACTTGTTTTGAGCTTCCTGTATCGCACGGTGCCGGTTCACATTTTCACATTTTCTATCAAAAAATAAACTTCATTTTACATTCTCTGCTGTTAAATCAGCACTCAGGTTGGAAAAGAAAGGTCGGATGGGTTGTATCCTCATGTACGCATGCTTAACTCTGTCATAGTCTTGGTTAATCCAGGTGTAGGCAGCGGAGTTGGCTCAGTTGTGGCACACATGATCCATTTTGATCACCGTCACTGAATAGATGATAAGAGCTGACTGAGCTGCTGGAGACTGCAATGAGGCTGAACTAACACAGGCTTCAAACAGAAGCATGCTGCAGGTGAACTCGGGATCAGGTAACAGTTATGTTACATTCAGCTTGGACTGATTTGACTGTGCAGCTGTTTCGAGGAGAGCTAACTTTAAGATTTATCTGTCTGTTTATGTGAAGCTGAATATTCATATATGGCCTGATCTTCTTTCCATCCACGCAGTTAAACAACAGAAAGCGGATGTTTCTTTGTTTCTGTGCAGAAGGCTGTGGGTTCTCTGAATCTGCTGTAAAGTTTGTCAAACTCTACTCCAGACACTGTCGCTTTTGTCTGAAATAAAATGACTAAAATAAAATGTCGGAGGATCGAAGCAGCCGATTTGATTGCAATTTTAATAATTCATTGTTTTTTTTCTTAACCATCAAACTTTATGCATCATTAACATTTGAAAAGACAATATGATAAGGGCTCTAAAAAGCTGCAGCAAGGTGATCTCAAGGATTCAAAATAAATTTACTCTGAGAATGCAAAGTGCTTTTAAAAACATCGACTAAGCAAATCTGAACCTCTACAGACGACTGAAAAAGTCTGTGGCCAGCTCAGTCATCTAGCCATTTATTAAGCGTATCAAGTGCATGATCAGATGCATTTATCAAGCTGGCACGTGTGAGCCTACATACATTTTTATAATTCAGTGAGTTGAATCAATCAAGAGTGAATTTATCGCCACATTTAAAGGGGGGGTATTCATCCTGCTTAATTATTGTACCACATTTTCTTCAGTATCTTATAATTTCAGTTTTTTTATTAACACACACACTGTAAAAAAACAAACAAACAAATCAATTAAAATTATTCTGACCTGATTCTGGTTGCAAAGTCAGCGCATTAGAGTTCATCTTGAGGGGAACGTGAATCTCTGAACCAAATTTCCAACAGTTACCAAGTTTCATTCACGCATTGGTTGGCTGTTAGTTCTGCTGGCCCACCTCTTACCTCCTGCCACACTGAACTACCAACAGCCATTTCTAGAATGACCCACGAGTGCCGACTGACATATTTAAGAGTAGTTATGACTGGCTCGTTTATAAAACACTATTTTGAAGAATACCGGCTACACGACTCGTTGAGCCTCACAGTAACGTCTCGACGACCAAAAACTTGAATATGGACAATTCTGCTCTTCTAGAATACCCCTCCTTTAAAACTTGGAGTTATAAATACACTGTGTTTTGATGATTTGTGTTTGATTAAGTGTGTGTGGAGGCTTTGGCTTTGTCTATAACTGTGTGACTGACTGACTGATTGGAGCCTACTATGGTGAAGGGGTGGTGGTGCCTATTCGGGACCGTCCCAGTTAAAGTGGTCGTCTAGTGGTGGGGGAGGAAGTTGTCTGCCCAGGGCCATTTCGCAGGAGTCAGGGTACAGCAGCATCCCAGAGAACGTGCTGCTGCTCTCATCGTCGGTGTACATGCCGTTGGTGGTGGTGCTCTTCACCTGCAGCCACACCCGGTCAAGCATTTTGAGGTGGAGGATGATAGTCTGGCTCGTGGAGGACTGGTCGTTTCCTTCCGTTACTTTGATTACAGGGTAGAAGTTGCGGAACAGGCCAGCCTTAAGAATCCTTTCAGCAACTGCCAAGTTGAAGGTGAAGACGTACGTGCCATTAACAGGGGCTGTGTAAATGCCTCTGGGGTCAAAATGGTGTTGCTCATTATAAAGGATATGATAGAAAGGAACAGGAAAGTCAGGAACTGGAAACGACTGGTTGATTGCTGCGGAGAATGCTGATTTGATGTTTGGGGAGCACGGCCCAGGCAGCCCCATCATACCCATGGCACCCATGTTGCCTTTTGGCCCCAGAGGACCCTGTGCACCGCGGGGGCCAGTGTCACCTTTATCCCCTTTATCCCCCTTCATTCCTGGTGCCCCAGCAGAGCCGTCTTTCCCATCTGTGCACTCACACACCCCCTGCACACCTTGATCACCCTTCTGGCCGTCCAGCCCAGGGGTGCCAGGTATGCCCAGGTCACCTTTATCACCCTTAAAACCCATGGGTCCCCTTTCTCCCTTGATTCCAGGCAGGCCCCGCGAACCGGCTGGCCCAGAGGGGCCTTGTTCACCAGGTGGACCCTGGACACTATCGCAGGAAGCAGGGCATATGCCGGTTTCTCCCTGAGGGCCTTGTGGACCTTGGAGGCCTGCCAATCCTCTGTCACCTTTTTCTCCTGAAAAAAAAAACATAGAAACAAGATTACCCCACATGAATTACCCCACTTCAAGTATTCCAAAGTCATTGTTGTGTTGTTTTAGTTCTTCTAAACCCAACTGAACATTGTTCATAGCAATGTCACATCATAAAACTGTTAGTCATAGTGGTGCCAAGTAACACGAATGACCCTCTACTGTACAAAGAGGTTTTACATAGAGTAACTTCAGCAGACCTTTGAAGCCTCGCTCGCCCTTCATCCCAGTGAAACCGACAGATCCAGACGCCCCCTTTTCCCCAATGTCGCCCTTCTGACCTGTAACAACAGAACAAAGGTAGAAATGACTACAACAAAGTCAAAGGCAGGATGAGGCGACACACTAAATTCATGTTTTACTGGATGAAATGCAAGTCTGTTGGCCGGGTTTGAAGATCCATTCATAGATGTGAAATATTGATGTGCAGGTGAAAGGGGCCATACCTGCAACAACAGGACTAATGTGTTGTAATCTGTGTTGTCATGACCAGTGCAGTGACAGAGAGTTCTTCATGTGTAACTCACCCTTTATCCCCGGAGCGCCTGTGAATCCTGGATGACCTGGGAATCCCATCATTCCTCTCCTCCCAGGACTCCCAGGTAGACCTGATCAAAGAGTAGTCAGGTTAGTTTTTGCAAAAACTTCATTGACTCTTTCTTTTTTGACTTCTAGATAACTCAGTCTTCATTTTCCCGCAGAGACCAGAGTTTCTGATATAACTTAAACTAGTTATATTTCCAGATTTTCATTTTGATCCTGTGTTTTCACTTAACTTCGACCTGGACCACTAGAATAAGTTTATATATATATATGTATATATATTGAATTCACAGACTATGCAATAAACCAAATCAAATAAAGAAAACCCAACACAGATCAACCTGATTCTTTTTAATTTAATATCTTACTAAGACAACACGAGATGCTGCCTGGCACTGATCACAAATGTTTGTCGATGACAACTTTTAAATGCAAAACTCAGACAGGTCATTTAAAGTGATCTACATACCTGGAAGACCTCGGTCTCCACGGTCTCCTTTGGGTCCCACGGTACCCTTACAGTGGGAACAGAGGCAGAAAAAAGGAATCTCGTTGATAGGTGGCGGGGTAGGCGAGGTCAACAGCAGGTCACAGATTGAAGTATCAGGTAAAATGGGTGGCTCTGAGGGCAACTGCAGGTGGCCATGACGGGGATTCGGCATCAAGGGGGGGTGCATTTCGTCCGATGAGTCCGAGTCCGAGTCTGAGTCCGAGCCCGAGTCTGAGCCCGAGCCTGTCCATGGAATGGTGTTGTCGACGGCAGTCACCGTGGCAGTGTTGTTGAGCAGCATGGCTGAGCAGAGGGAACAGACGCCGAGGATTCCCAGCAGCCTCGACAACATCTGGAGGAAGAGAATGATGACGGGAGCCCAGAGAGTTACAGGTACAACTGAGATGAGATATGTGACATTTTGGTTGTTACAGTGAGCCACGTTTATGTGTCTTCTGATCTCACTCCGGATGGATCTCGAGGTCCACAAAGAGGCAGTAAAACATCCTGCATCATTGCGTGCATTGAAATTACATTTTAATGGTGTTAAAGATTTGACTTTTCAAACAAATCGTGGCTCATCTGCTTGATGAAAAAATGTTAGCTTGGTCGTTAAAGAAAAATTTTGTGGCAACGTTTTCCAAAAAGTTGAAAAAACTTTTTCATATTTTACTTGATGATCAAACAGCAAATTAAATATAATTTAAAAAACAAAACAAACTATTTAGATTATATTCCGTCCAACCTGAAATGCTCCCAGAAATAAAATCCTCTGAGGTGTTTTGGCAAAGACTCACCGTTCCGTCCGAGTTGTGCAGCATCGTCTGGAGAAAGATTTGTGTGTGGATGAGCAGGATCGAGGAGGCTTTCATCCATTTATAAACCTGGCCCGGAACAAAACTTTATTCAGGGTCCGTCTCACCTGCTGAGCCTGCAGACAAAAGCCTGAGGACGGGGGGAGGAGGAGCAGGGAGTGGAAGCCCGTCTACATTGTCCCTGCTGAAGAAGAACTGGGCCTTCTGTCTGCGACATGACCTCCTTCACCATGAAACAGCAAAAATATATTCAAAGCAGAAAGAAGAGACGCCTCTCTGTTTATCTCTCCATCGCTCTCCACCCTCCTTTTTCTCTCATCATTCTTTCAGAGAAAACTCACTTTAATGTTTCCATTCCTTTATTCATCATCCCTCTCTAATTTCTGGAATATTCTGTCTGGAATGGCGACGGTGATTCGACCAGTTTTGAAGGAAAAGTCCAATATTCTTCTTTTCCAACAGTATTATGTCTCTTATTGTTTTTGAGTTTTGTCCTTGTCAGAGAGGCAAAACATCTGAAGCAGCGATTAAACAAACTCAAACAGGATCAGGCCGGTTTCTACGTTTTTCCTCAAACCAACAATGTCTCTGAATATTCTCTGACTTCCTGTCTGTGGTGCATCGATTCCTACTGAATATGTAAATCTTCATACATAGTACATAGTCTACATAGTTTCAAGTTATCAGTTGAACAGGTGGAAACATACATTTGTTGGGGACTATTTTTAGCGGTGGATTAATCTACGTTGGTTGATCTAGTGAGTATTTTTGGGGAAGCAGGATGGTGTTTCCGGAATTAAATCAAAATAAACTTTATGGGTTGAACACTTCAGGAAACATTTTTGTCTTTGGAAATGACATTAGGAAACTTTCAGGAAACATTAGGAAACTTGTCCTTTCATAGATCCGTTACAGGGAGTAAGTGTTATCAGTGTAACATGGTTAGAAGACTGCAGAAAAATGGATTTTGGCTGGAGATCCGAGGATAAACTCACATTTTTCTCCCTTCCTTCTACACCTGTTTCCTTTCTTTTCCTTTATCTCAGTAATTCTTCAGATTCTGTTTCTGCATTCACTGTTTCTCTCCACAGATGTTTTCTCAAACAGATGTTAGTCTCTGGTTCTGGGCTCGGTTAGCATAGCACTGTTCTGCTGGAATATGAGAACTGTAGCTGCTGTTAGCTCACGTCAGGACTTTGCTATCACGTGTATTTTCTCTTGATTGTTGCGCTGCTGATGTCATTGTGCTGTTGAGCTGCCTTGTTTGGTGGTGCAGTGCAGAGTATAGACACGTGTACGATCTATAAATACTGATTTATGGTTGCTATTACGTATAATCATTTCAGAGTCCTCTCTGATGTGCATCACTTTGTAGTGAGAGATGATTTTTTGCCTCTTGTAATTCTCTCAGGTTCATGTTTCTAGTCAAAGAAACAATTGTAACAATTATAAATATCTGTTTCATGTTTTCTAGGATCCCTAAATAAATATTAATTATATGTCAGAGTCACACTTTGAATCAGTCAGTTAATAAACATGGATCATCAGTCAGTGTTTGCTTTTGACCCACCATTAAATTTCAGTTTTGGCACTCGTGAAGGGAAAAATATGGGAAGTCCTGTTCTACACAAACAGCCCAGTTGGCACACGAAGCTGCTTTCAACAATACAGTAATCTAACACTGTGAAATCTCTTCACAAAGCACAGCCTACTTTCATTTTTTAACACATTTAACAACAAAGGACAATGACTTAACGACACCTCCAGGGATTATCTGGAAATGTGATATTAATCAAACTAATTACAAACACGAGAAGACACAAACGCAAGCTCGCTGGGTGAAATTTAAAACTGGGTTCATGTAAGGCATACACTGTGACTGTAACACTGGACGATTACTTAGATATGTATTCTTATGCTGTATTTTTACATCAGTATAGTCCTGAATGTAGACGTTTTTTTTCCTCTCTTCACCTCGTCTCTTCATCTCCTTCCCTTTCTTCTCTGCTTGTCTTTTCTTTGTCAGTTTTTGGTGTTGATGTGTGATAAGATGCTCAGACTGCAAACAGATCTCCTGCTCCAGACACAATTCAACTGCCAAGAAACTAAAAACTGGACTAAAGACAAGACTGAACATTTTATTGGTCTACGGTTGCTGTTTGCAAGAAATATTTCCAGGAAGTAATTTCCCCTGAAGACACAAGCACAGTGTCCTGGTTCATTAATATATTCATGTTTTAATAAATGTATTATGTATGTATCAGTATTCACACAGACTTCCCAAGCAGCACCGAACTTTACACACTTTATAATCTAATATATAATCTAATCTATATAGATTAAAGTAATAATAAGATTAATAGATGACGGTTAGTTGAAGCCCTGAAGTGGAGCTAAACTATATTTAAATGTTGGACTCGAGAGGATTTTTTGGATCTTAAACAGAGTCAAGAAGGGGTTTGCAGGTCAGATGGTGTTTTGTAGTGGCCTGGTTAGTTTTAACGGCTGCATATTTATTATATCATATATGCATATTTATTTATCTATCATAAATTTATCATAAACACAAATTCTTGGTGCCTTCAACCTTTAAATAAATAGCACAAGACAAAAACACAAATCCCTTCTTTTTATGTGTTTTTATGTGAAGAGAAGCGGACAAACTGAAACCCGGTCCGATCTCAAAGCAGCAGGCAGCGGGCCAGGTCTCAGACCACCATCACAAGAAAGGCAAACGTTTGGGAAGGCCGCGCCCCGGCCAGCTTTTATTCTGAAAAATCAAAACAGCCATGGATACAAAGGTAAACTGAGCCAAGGGAACAAGGATGAGGCACAAAAGGAGACAAGGAGATGAATAGTTAACCTTAATAAGTGTCCTGGTTTCCACAGCCGGAGGTGCTCAGCAACACCTGGAGGCTCGCCCAGGTTTCACCCATACCTGTTCACAGTAGACAAGACCTGCATTCCTGTGCTGTATGTTGAGGGGCGGTAACGGGCAACCTGAGGTCAGCTGGACTGCAAAAACACAGAAACAAGCATCTATTGTATCCTGAGAGGGAGAGGCATTTTTAGTCATGTGACCATTCGGACACATTTACAGACAGGTGACAAATAAAACACAAAGTGTCTCCTTCCCTCCTTTTGTTGTCAGGTGTGCAAGCTGCACTAAGGTGTGCAAAACGAATGATTGATTTTTACACTTGCACTGTGTTTTTAGCGTTCACTATGCATGAAATGTCTCTTTAAAATCCAGATAAAGCTGAGCTTAGGAACAGCTTTAACCTCAGTGTCTGAATGTCTTGTGGCTGAATTGGATCTAACAGGTAAAATCAATTTCCCACAGGTGAAGCATCACTGATTGTATGTGTTCTTGTATAAATGACATTGTGGGACATTAATATTTTAACACATTATCAGGATTTAAGTCAAAAAACTTTAAGTGTTTATAGTGTCATCTTTCCTGTCCATTTGTGTCTTAATATCTTTGTAATCTCACAGATGCTTTAAAGTTATTCAATGCCTCAGTCATTATGTGTGTGTGTGTGCGTGTGTGTGTTACGTAATTCAAATTGAAAACAAGATGTATCAGGGTCCCAAAGGGTTGTCTTTATTGTCAGCATGTTTTTTCTTTGACAGCCGTCATCTGCTCCTCGCTCTTCCCGCTCTGCATCAGTCTCATTCAGTTCAGTGTGCGGTCTAAAGGTCCAGCTGAAGATGAATGTTTGTCTGAAACCTCAAACGTTCACATCTACTCTCATTCTAGCCGTCAGTGATTTCAAACTACACGTAGAGAAACGTAAAAAAGTAAATTCTTGCGTTTTCTCACTGGAAGCTGTGCAGGGAGGGAATTTGTCCACAAATCCACGTTTACTAAAACCACACTTGATTTCAATGTGAACAGAAAGCTTGAGCACAAAGAGGTTCAAATGATTTCCAGATTATTTAAGTCCTGCTGTCTTCACTAAAAATCGCCCACATGGAGACTGAATCACCGTCATGGTCTGAATTACTGCAAAGAGACCACAACTGACGGAGACCAACTAGAAGAAGAAAACTTGTTGGACTAAGAAACTCATGAATGGACATCAGACCAGAGGAAAGCGGACTTTGTGTGGAGAGTTCTGGTTCAGACCGCCGTTTCTTCTTTGTGAGATGCAGGGAAGGTTGAATGGATGGTATCTGCATGTGTGGTTCCCACCGTGAAGCGCGGTGGAAGATGGCTGTGGGCTTCTTCTTCTTCAGTTGCACGTCATCACACCTGATTTGCACATAGTGGAACCCATTATTGGTTATCTAACAGGACAATGGAGAAACATGGTCCACCTCTGCCATGCAGCTCTACATGCTGCTGGCTTCTTACTGCTCACTAAACAAGAGTCAGACACTGCTCTGACTTGTTCTTTGGAGGCAACCGGTGATGAGCCACAAAACAATCAGTCAATAAAAGCAGCGCCCATTTCTGATTAACTTATTACGAAGGATATCAAACTATTGTCCAGGTGAAGTGAGAGTCAGTGAGATGAGGCTGCAGTCGGTGCAAACATGGACGCTTCAGTCGAGCTTGTGTCAGATTGTTTGAAAGAATTTAAAAGGAACATCTTGGACTTTTGTGAAATGGGCTGTGATCTGTTGCGGAGGTGAGTGGGTGGAGGTTAAAGGGGGGTTTGTGTGTGTGTTGACAGTGTTGGCAGACAGTGTTCAGCTGCAGACTGTGGACTCTCAGTAAACACTGGCAGTTAGTCATTAACACACCAGAAACAGAGCGAACCATCGTCTCTGTCCACGGCTTCGATTCTTCACGCGTAAGTACAAAAAAAAACAACTGAAATCCAGTTTTCTGTCTTGTTTTAATGAAGTCGTAGCAGCACCGGGGCGTAGTCACGGCTTCGCTCCGGGCTCTGCAGCCTCTGTTGCTCAGGTCGTGGGGTCAAAGGTCGCAGGGGTTCAAATGGGGCTCGTCTCCTGCTCTCCTGCTGAAAATGATCGATACTGTCGAAATGTTTTCTGTGATTACTTCAAACATTTAATGAGAAACAAATGTGCACATGGCGTAGTATTGATTTTGTCTTCCTGTCACCTCCAGCTCTTCCTCTCTTTTTATCCCACTTTAACTCGGTGAGTCACGTTAATCATCATTTGCGTGTGAATTATGAATATTAATGTCTGTGTCAGTTTTCTGCTTCACTCGAGCAAACGTAAACGCTGGAGACGAGATGATTGGCTCACATCTCGCTGTCGCTGCAGGTTTGACTGAGGTCATGTCCCGCCTCGTTCTCTGCCTGTCCGTCATCGCGGCTCTGTGGTCGGCGTCAGTGCTCAGTCTGTCAGGTGGGTGTGCACGGGTCAACATTTGATGTTGGAAAGTCACACAGTTCAGTTAAACCTGAGGCTGCGAAGTTCTCGCTCAGCAAACAGTTACAAGTCACATTGTTATTGTCATGTTTTCAATTCTTTAATGCTTTTAATTCAACTGAAGCTGAGACCAGTGTCCAAACTTTCATAGTTAGAATGACTTTATAAATATTTGGTCAGGTGACCACTTCACTTTCAAATGAACTTATGTTGTTATCTCCAAGCTGTGTCTATGAAACATGTCATGTAGCGTACAGGACTCTTTGCACCTCGCAGGCCTGTTGCAGTTAGAATGCGTGAATCTCTTCGTCTTTCCTTCTGTCCGTTCAGTGTTCTCCGACCCTCCGACGGCCCACATGCTGCTCCGCTCTCGTCGGGCAAACTCCTTCCTGGAGGAGCTGAAACCTGCTTCAATGGAGCGTGAATGTGTGGAGGAAAAATGCAACTTTGAGGAAGCCAGAGAGATTTTCCAAGGCCTGGAAGCTACAGTAAGATGTTTATGAAGTAATTCTGCAGAGACCTGCCAGGCAGCACCGCAAGAAAAGATTTGAAGTCATCTTATTCTGCTGTTCATTCATTTATTGTTTAGTAACTGGCCTTAATGCATTGACAAGAAAAGATTAAAAAACAATACAAAGGTGCAGAAAACTGACTGTAAAGAGAAAGGGAGGAAATCGATCCAAAAACTGATGGATGGTTCTGAAAATGATCAGCTCTGGTGTGAAGTATCTGCAGTTTTTGTGATTTGCTACAGCCTTGCATTGACATTCAGTAACAAACTCACATTAAACTGAAGCTGTATTATTTGTTCTGGGCGACATTATGAGTCGTTTTCATCATGATTGACTTTTTGTTTTGTGTGTCACAGCTGGAGTTCTGGACGGTGTACACAGGTATGAAACCCTGAACCTGTCACAGTGAAGCATGAAGTCAGTTTCTGCTCAGCAGGTTTCTCGTACAGTTCAAAGTTCAAATCATTTCAAACAATGACGACGTTTGACCTCTCCACTGCCATTTCCTGTTTGACTAAAAAATAAATATATGAATAAAATCATCAAATCAAATCAAATTTTATTTATATAGCCCAAAGTCACAAACACATTATCCTCAGAGGACTTTACAATCTGTACAGGGAGTGACACCCTCTGTCCTTAGACCCTCGGTTCGAGTGAGGAAAAACTTGCCCACAAAAACCCTTTAACAGGGAAAAAAGGTGGAAGAAACCTCAGGAAGAGCCACAGAGGAGGGATCCCTCTCCCAGGACGGACAGACGTGCAATGGATGTCACGTGTACAGAACAAACCAACACAAACATATTGTACAATTACAATGAATGATAGAATGACAATGAATTACAATGAATGATAGAATGATTACAGTAGCAGTGGAACCTGTGATAGAGTTAGAGGGACACAGATGCACAGCAGCAGTAAATCATTAACTGACTATAAACTGTAATGGAGATATGGTAGCAATAATGACAGTAATAATATATGTAGTGGACGTCATGCAGGACCACAGCAGCAGCCACGATCCACGAGAACCTGCTGGACGAGAGAGCACAGAAACTCCAGGGAAGAAGTTTAGTTAGTAACATACATTGATGGTAATCATGCAATAAGAACAGTGCTGTGATGGCAGACATAAAGAAATGTCAGCAGGACGTGGACGTTTCGTACAGTGTGATTCACACGATTACTCAAATGTCGTTTTCTTGCTGTACGTAACTGTTATTTCATTCTACGTGTGTCAGCCGCTCATTTTGTTCATCAAAATATTTTACATGCAGCAGAAAAACAAACAGTGTCACTCTGTCAGGTCTCCTGCAGAGCATTGTGGGAAATGTATTCATATTGAGCTGACTGTGTTTCAGATGGGAACCAGTGTCACTCCAATCTGTGTGTCCATGGAGCCTGTGTGGATCTGTACCAAGCCTACGCCTGCCGCTGTAACCACGGATACGAGGGCAAATACTGCGATCAGCGTGAGTCTGGACAAATATATCTATGTATTTATAGAGATTTTAACTACAGTGACGTGATATAAAACATGCTCATCACCACAGCGAACACCTGCCGACCTCAGAACTGCACACAATAAGACTACACACAGAGATTTGTA
The DNA here is from genome assembly GCA_028641955.1 of Protonibea diacanthus. Lineage (NCBI taxonomy): Eukaryota > Metazoa > Chordata > Actinopteri > Sciaenidae > Protonibea > Protonibea diacanthus. Next base: position 24,465,694 of record CM053988.1, read on the forward strand.
TAATTTAAATCACAAAGGACGACACTGTACTTGATTACAACTTCACGTCTTCAGATGTTTGTGAAGCAGCAAATAATCAAATAATTATTTGCCAGTTAATTTTCTGTTGACTGGTTCTGAAACTGTGGCACCTCCCTCTAGTGGTAGGTGGAGGAATCTCTGAAATGTTCTATTAAAATGAAATAATTTAAAAACATAGAATATAAAAATACTACACAGTTTGACTGGAATGTAATTTTCAATATTAGCTTGATATGTTTCACATTCATGCACGCTCACATAACTAACCCGTGATGAGTTAGAAGCTGAAAAGTGACTTCAGGTTAGTAAGCAGAACAGCCGTCAACAGTAAAGGATCTTATCAGGAAGCAGCTGCTGTATTTGACCGCCTGTCATGGAGACGTTTTCCAGACTAATCGACTCCACTGCTGCGCCTGTTGTTTGCTTTCAGCTCAGACGGCCTCTAACTGCTCGGTGGATAACGGCGGCTGTGACCACGACTGTTCGGAGAGCGAGAACGGCCTGAAGAGGAGCTGCAGCTGTGTGAGCGGATACAAACTGCACGACAACTCCAGGGCGTGTGAACCCAAAGGTGAGAGAATGCATGAGGTCTGCTTTAGTTTAGAGCTCTGCAGACACCAGAGGAGCTGCTGGGTGGAGGTGAACCTGAATGTTCTAAACAGAGTCGACTATCAGACCTTTTGTGTGTGTTGATGACTTACTGTAACAGACTCCCCATCACACACAGGAATATAGACCAAATATAACCTCTCTCTCTCTTCTTCCCAACAGGTCGCTCATCCTGCGGTCAGCTGCTGATCGGCAGGTCGTCATACACCAAACCGATGGACGGCCTGCTGCCCTGGGTGCTGGGAGGGGAGGTGGGAAAGAAGGGAGAGAGTCCCTGGCAGGTGACTGGTCTTTACTGTCTCACCTGCAACACGTTTTGTTGCCATGTCCTGTAGCGAGGATCTAATACTGTGATTACACAACAACTAAATTCAACATCGTATAAATATAAAGAGAAACATACCAATGTTTGGTATGCAGGTGCTGTTACTGAACGCCAGAGGGAGATTTTCCTGCGCAGGCGTCCTCATCGATGAGAACTGGGTCCTGACTGCTGCTCACTGCCTCGAAAACAACCTGAAATTCAGAGTACGACTGGGTGAGACGCTAAACACTATGGCAGCATAATGAAAGGTTTATTACAGCAGCAGATCTGGGTCACTGGGCTTGGACTGCGTACACTAGAACCCATCCTGATGATCCAGGTTTCCTGTTTCCTGGTTTACACGCAGACATTGGTTCTTTAAAAATATTTACAGGCGGGAGCAAAGGTTTGTTACATTGGACGCTGTAGTTAGTAACTATATTTTAGTACTCATCACTACTCTGAAAAAGTAGTCGACTAGTTGATTAATTGCAGGAGATATATCATATTTTCTTCTTCTATTTTTCTTCCTTCTTTCTGAAATACAGCCAGTAAATTGTATACAGACATTCCTGACAGCCTGGTGGATGAAGCCTGGAGGCTCCTCATCCTCCCCCGAGAGGGAAGGAGGCTGAAGAAGCAGCGTGATGGGTGGGTGAGGTAGAGGGGACGGGGGGGCCGGTGGTCCTCTCAGCTGCTCTCACTATGTGCTGAAGGGTCTCATGGCAGGACGCAGTGCAGCCTCTGTGCCACACTGAGATGCCGGTGTTGTCAGTGAGATGCACACCCAGGAACTTATTAAGACAGAGACTGTTGTCTCTGCACCACGTGGCCAGTTAGCTCACCCCGTCTCTGTAGTTTGACCCATCGTTGTCACAGATGAGACCCACCACAGTAGTGTCGTCCACAAACTTGAGGGAGGTAGGACATCCGTGAGCTCCTCTGCACAGTCACTGAGTGCACGACTGGGTATGTTTAGGAGCGTTGATCCTGGAAAGGGATCTTCTGTAGCAGGCTGGAGACAGGGACAGCACCTGGTCATCTGGAGGTGGTGGTGTATTCTGTGCAGGGGTCCTGTAGTCAGGCTGTTTAGCCGAGGGTCGTGTCTAATAACTGGTCGGTTATCCTTCTGGTGTACTGGTGTCTCTTTGCTAGCTTGATGGCACTGGGGACAAATTGGCTCTTGCTATAGTCAGACCAGCCTCACTGCCTGCTGTGACGGCAGCGTTCTGGACTCTGTGTCCTGGTTTCTGATGGCCCATACTATGATGGTTTTGGTCTCTGTTATTTCACTGATGCATGCATCATGCATGATGTAGGCAGTAACAGTATCTGTGTATTCCTGGATGTTGTACATGAGTATCAAAACTGCATGTTGCAGTACTCGGGAAAATAACCTGGTAGCTAACAGGAAACAATAAATGAGCTACGTACCATCTCACGATGACAGGGTGACCTGTGATCTGTCTCTTCAGGTGACTACGACCGTCACAAAGACGAAAACACTGAGGTGACCCTGAAGGTCGACCAAATCTTCAAACATCCAAATTATGTCAGGACGGCAGAACTCGTGGACAACGACATCGCCCTGCTGCGTATGGAAACACCCGCCCCCTTCTCCAACTACATCGTGCCCATTTGTCTGCCGGGGCGCGAGATGGCCGAGAGGGTGCTCCACCAGAATGGCACCCTGACCGTGGTGAGCGGCTGGGGCAAAGATAACTTTAACAGCAGCCATTTCAGCTCAGCACTCAACGTCATCAAGGTCCCGCTGGTCGAACATGACATCTGTGCCCACCAGATGACCAACAACGTCTCCGAGAACTTCCTCTGCGCTGGGATCCTGGGACAGAGGATGGACGCTTGCGAGGGGGACAGCGGCGGACCGATGGTCACTCTGTACCGAGACACATGGTTCCTGGTCGGCCTGGTGTCATGGGGCGAGGGATGTGGCAGGCACGACAAGCTTGGCATCTACACCAAGGTGTCCAACTATTATGAGTGGATCAACAGTGTGCGTGAAGAATGGGACAGAGGTCACCATCCACAAGTATCCCCAAGTGTCTGAACCGACTCAGCCTACAACAGCTGATCCAGTTTGGTCTGATGAAACCAAAAAACGAGATGTAACACACTTTATAAATAAATTTAATCTGTCTCAACATGCGTCCGTCTCTTTTTTCACCTTGTGAGTGTCGTCGTTAAACATTTCAGCACCTCCTGGCTGGATTGGTATGAATGCTCTGACTTTTGACATGAAAAAAGGGAAGCTTGACCGCGTCGTCCTTTATGTCGGGTCAGACTACACGATTTAAGCCTGTAACCCCGAAACTCCACCAGGCACGTCTCTGTCACGATGGGCTGCTCGACGCGGAGCCAAGCGGAGGCCCGCTTCCGAACCGGACCGCGGCACAGACGGTGGGGTTTAAAACACTGACCTCGACGCACACGTGACGCGCGCGTCTGCGCCCGGTGGAATTTGGGGGTAACAGTCCGACCTAGCAGATGTAACGTGGGGGATGAGAATGGGTGCAACAGTTGTTCATTTTGTCCCAACGACAGAATTGTCCTCAGGTTATTGTAGTTTCTCATCATATTTCATCAATGCATCAGTGAAATGATTCCACAGAGCGCACAGTGGACACAGAACTTTATTTAATTACATTACAGACAGACGTTAGCGCAGCAGCAGCATGTCTCAGCTCTTACTCACGACGAGCTGCAGGTCTGACGTCTACTTTAACTTATTGCTTTTAATTCAGTTCTAAAAATGGCAGCACCACAAAATGAAGAAGACACACCTGAGAATCACACACACACACACACTTCCACACACACACTCAGATGCATGTGTGTGTTTTTGTATCCAGTCAGTGGAAAGAAACCTGAACTGGATCGTCGTTATTCACAGTACAGATTTCAAACATCTTCCTGCAGTGACGTCAAATCTCTTTACAACATATAAACTCTGCAGTAAATGTTTCTTACTTTTTTTTAAACCTGAGCTTAAGTCTAAGTTCAATGCAGTTAAAGACATTTCATGGCTGCCATTTTGTGTCGTGTGTGTGTGTGTGAATTGATCGTTTGTTTAGTATTTTTGTGTCACTCGTCACATTGTCGAAGTTTAGTTCAGGAAGCTCCTTTAAAAAAATAAAAGCTACTTTGTGTTGTGTCTGCAGAGACGCGTCATTTCTCCACTTTGTGTCTGTTAGCAGCGAGTTAAAAGTTAAAACTTGTTTTAATCATATTTAATTTGTGACTTACTGTACGAGCAGAACATGAAGCAGAAGTGAACACCTGCTGTATCCAGATGTTTCAGAGTGAACTAGGATTTACGGTACATTTCAGAGCGAGTACATTTTCTATGCATCTACATCAACATGACAAATAACTGATGAGACGTTGTGCTTCAGAGTTTTAGTTTAAAAACACAAATGCTGTAATCAGACCTGATCATTTAGAATAAATGTTTAATATAAAAGGTCAAAAATGAACCTTAAACCTGAAAGAACTGTTTCTGATCATCATCTGAAGTTTGCTTTAACTTTTCATCATGAAGTAAATGTTTCTATAGAATAACGTCATCAGTTCCTACGAGCCTGGCTTCACCTTCTTTTTGAAGGTTTGTTTTCTAACGTTCCTCCACCCCGACGCCGTCCTCTGCTGGACTTTCTTGTTTGTGCAAAGCGATACCGTTACTCAAACTATGACAGCAGCGTTTGTCCGACGATGACTCGTGTTTCACGCCGTCCTTTTGGTCTTTAATAAGCATAAATAAAAGTGCTGTGAGTGCACGGTGATGAGTGAAGGTGACTCGTATGAGCTCCTCTTTCAGTTAGAGGAAACCATCAAAGGTCACGACTGCATGATGGGAAGTCAACAAAAACCTTCAGCGAGTTAAAAACTGTTCATGTTCAAGAAGGAGACGGCCGCAGACTGAAGGCAGAAACCTGCAGCCTAACGTTATCTCTAAAAGATTCATGTTACATTAAGACTGACCTGAAACTGACCTGTGATCAGTGAAACCACCTTTTCTCCAGTGACTTCCTGTTCATCAGTTTATCTGCTGGATGAAAACTTAATGATACGAAACTGATTTTATTTGTTCAGTTCAAACTGTCAGGTCACATTTCAGACTTTCACGCCTGCAGAGAGCCGACTCATTGTTTCCTATGGGGATGCTTCCACCTAGAGCTCATACAGGATTACATGCCACTGAAGTCCAGATAAGAACTGAATTTAAAGGTCCAGTGTGGAACATTTTACGAGGATCTGTTGGCATCGCTGCCGGTCCTCTTCCACAGAATCTTCCACGTTGAACTGCCACATTTCTACAGCAGGTCTGGACAAACAAAACTGCACTCAGGACCTTCATCATCTCGATGAGTTTCTCACGACTGCTTTCAGGTTTGCAGATTTCTTCTCTCTCTTCAGTCTTTATATTTGCAAAGAGAAACATAAAACAGCTTCTGACACTCAGAGGACACCGGCTACAACCCAGCCTCACATGAGAACAATAAGAAACACTTTCTGCTCTCTCTGTTTAAGATTCACGAGTCTGTCACGTCAGGACCGACTCAGCGAGACGAACAAATTAATATCGGATCACAAAGATCGATTCAAAAGCTTTTTAGATCTCAGCCCTAATCAGGACAATTAAAAGAAAACTAGCTCATCATCACGATGCTGTCAGTCAGTGACTGAATATTTCTGAGTTATTTTAGCACGTCGTCACTGGCTCACGGTGACTCGTCTCTGTTTGCAGCACACTGTACGTCTATGGAGAGTATCATGAGATAATAATAAGCCCTTATGTTCAAGAGAAGAAGCTCTGAGTCACAGTTTAAGTGACTTTTACTGTCATGGCACCTAAAATGTCCAATAAATAAAATAAAAACTTTAAACTTTATATCTCCCTGAATATATCTTTAATGCATCTGTTTTTTAATTATGTACACTGTATAAATGTTTTCATGTCGCTTATTTTGTAACTATTAAAAAAAGCAGGAACATTTTATTTTATTGCTATATTTCATGTTTTGGCCTTTTTAATTCTCTTTTTGTTTTAAGTGACGTAGCTGCTGTAACACTGAGATTAATAAAGTAATCTATTACATAATGTTTCACGCACTGCCAACATGTTCACGCTATAAGAAGTGAAATGAAGCGTCTGCTCACGTTAATAATATGAAGGCATCGCTGAAGTTCATGTTTGACTGGAGGTCAGCTACAGAGCGTGAACGTGGACAGAGAGGAAGCCGTTCACCTGCTGGCTGTTTTCTTATTTTCAAGACAGTGAGAAGGTTTTTGGTTGCAGACGTCAGTCAGTCAGTCGGTCAGTCGGTCAGTCGGTCTCTCCTCGTCTCTTCTTCAGCTCCAGTTCGTATCTCTGCAGCTGAGACATGAAGCCGGGGTTCGGATCGATCACATGACGAGCGGTCTTCACTTTCTGGGAACAGAAACAGGTGCTGAGTTATGGAAGGTGTTTATGGAAGTTATTATACTGTAGCTGCATCAGTCAGTGACTTGTGTTTGTGATGCTGCTCCCTGCTTCGCTGCTATCGAGCTTAAAAAGCACATGCAGGATGTAAAGTGCATAAATCACTCTGACACAATGATGCAGGGACACAAGGACAGACGGTCCGTGCTGCTCAGAGGCACCTTGGCAATAGATACACAGACTTTAATACAAGCTTCAGTTTCAGCAGCCCGACTGCTGCAGCTTCAACACAGTCAGTGATATTTTTGACCTTTGAACAGGATGAATCTGCAGCTCAGTGTTCATACATTCACCGATAAAAACTGTTTTCATTGTCACATGACACAGCAGCAGCTAATATTACTGACTAGTCCAACAGCAGTCCGCCCAGCTCGGCGTCTGTCTTTCAGCCTTTTATTTCACCAAGCTCTCACAGCCCGGCTAACAAACTGAGCTAACATTACCTAACAGCAGCTACAGTTCCATGAACAGAGGAAACACGTAGTGTTGGTGTGATCTGAAGCCGTCACCCACCTGTAATGCGTCCATCAGCGTCAGTTTGCGGTGTTTCATCAGGTAGGCGATGCAGACGGTGGCCGAGCGGCTGCGTCCGTTCTTGCAGTAGACGACGCTGTGTCCTCCGCGGTTCGCCTCCTTCTGGATGGCGTCGGCGCAGCGGTCGAAGTGGCTGTAGAGGTCCTCGTTGGGGTCGTCGTAGACGGGGATCTGCAGCTTCTTGATGCCGGCTGAGGGAAACGGCTGCTGCTTGGACACGTTGATGCAGAGCGTCACCGCCTCCTGCTCGATGAGCTCGTCGCTGCAGGCTGAGCGGGCGTTACTGATGAACAGAGCCTTGGTGACTTTACACAGCTGCAGCATCGTGGAAATCTGACCCTCGCAGGCTTCCTTACTTCAAGCACTGATGTTCACAGACGACTGCCACCTGGTCAGAAAGACGGCGTGTCAGCTGATAACAGGTTCACAAACAAGGACCACACCTTCAACATCTCACATACATAGCCACATGTAGAGCTGCAAAGGGGTGGGAAGTTTCTGGTAAATTTACAGAAACTTTCTGGAAACCTTCCATTGGAAGTTAAGCTCTGGAATTTTGGAAATATTCCAGATCAGAAACTATTTGGGAATTAATGGACATTCATGATAATTAAGTGTAAATTGATGGTAATTTAAACAGAATGTGTCATAAATCTAAACATGCAAAATAAAACAATAAAAAACATTTCAACAGATTTATTTGTAGTCGAACTTTATAAAGTTTGAATCATTTATTGAACATTATTATGCACATGTGTCTTCAGCAGTCTGTGTGTGCTCTGGGCTCTAAACTGTGGTCCAGGTACAGATGATGATAAAATATAACAATTCATATAAAAAATTTCCCCAAACTGTATTTAAGTTCACTGTTAACGGGCCGACCTTCAATTTTGTAAATTCACGGTTTATTCCCATGGAAAGTTTCCAACTTTGAAAATTCCCAGAATTTTGCAACCATAGTCACACCTTCACACCTTCACACCTCTGTTCACTCACTCTCTCACTCAGCTTCCTCCGCCTCCGCTTTTTGTTCTCATTTCCAGCTGTATTTTATCGTGTAATTATAATTTCATTTTGTTGGATTAATTAAGCTCCACACTAAACTCTGTACAGACAGTACAGCTTCATTCTTGAGAACAGTTTTCTGTGTTTTGGTCAGCAGTGGTTGATCACGACTGTCCGATGAAGATGACACTTCATCACTGTGACATTATGTGAACTGAGACAAATCAAAGCAGAAGAAACAACAAAAAAAAAACTTCAATTCTGCTGAAACTGAACGACATCAGTGCTTCGTCAGCCAATCAGATGACTTCTGTATCATGACAGAGTCTCTACTGTTCACCCTGTGATGACAAATAACAAATCTATAACATATAATTCATATAAATAATATAATATATAATATATAATTAATAACTGGAACCTGTGATGGTTCCAGCACCAGGTTTGTTTTTTAGTTTAGACACACACACACACACACACACACACACAATAGGGTCAAATATACACATGCAGTATATTTCTATAAATATAAACAGACCTGCAGTGATCCCACAGAGGCAGCGGTCAGTGAACGCCTCACCGTCTCACAAGGACAGACACATGCAGCCCATGAACTGTCTGTCTGTCTGTCTGTCTGTCTGTCTGTCTGTCTGTCTGTGTGTCTGTCTGTCTGTCTGCGGCTTCTCGTGCATTAATCTGTCCCCTGCTCGCTCGTGCAGACAGACGGCGGAGGGATCCGGTCGATCCGGTCCGGTCGGGTCTCCTCTTGACCCCGAACTGTTCCGATCAACACACCGCCGTGATATTTACAGCGCGGTCTGACAGCTGCTGCACTCTGGGTCCTAATGCTGACCATGTTCATGTGACAGAGGAAACACTAATTAAAGTAAAATATGATTTAAATCACAGTCGTGTGTTTCACATTAAAGGTCCGGAGTGAAACATTCAGGAGGATAACACAGAGGGAGCGGGTCCTCTGACGTGGAGTCCGCCATGTTTCTACAGCAGCCCAGAACAGACAAACTAAATGTCGGCACTAGAGAGCCTCCACAGTTTGTCCTACATGTTGGAAAGGTGGAAGGATACGAGGAGTGATCGCAACTGCACTGCTCGATGCCACTAAATCCTCCACACCGGACCTTTAACATTTCTTCTGAAATACTAGATCGACACTTCACTTCATGTCAGTTTGTTCATTAGAAGCCACAAACTTTCTTTTTCATAACCAAAATGTCTTTTTCATTTATTTCTGCATTTATCCAAACTATAAAAAAAACTCCATATTAATTCTTAAATCAGCTCCTCGTCATCGTTCACTCATCATGGCAGTTGAAGTTGTTCCATCCTGCAGCTCCGTCGGCTCCGCTGCCGTCAGACTTTCATCTGGATGATTTTGAACTGTGAGCGTGCACGTGGCTCATTGATCTGTTATTGAGGAGCTGCTGACAGATTCATCATCGGGGGAACATTTATCTGACTGTGCTTTGGACTTTCTGAAGAATAAATTTAGATTACATACAGTACAGAAAGTACTGTCAGCAAAATGTACTTAAAGTACTTCAAGTCAAAAGATTGATTGTTTTTTCTCTGCTGAGCACTGTGTGGCTAGTTTAATCTACAGCAATGCATCATGGTCTTTAGGAGTGCTACACACATGATTTGTCATCCTAAGAAGTACAGTGTAATCTGAAAAGTAACTAGTAACTAAAGATGTTAGATGACTAAAACAGAGTAAAAGATATTGGTCTATAAGATGTAGTGAAGTATAAATATAATATTTAGCATAAAATGGAAGTACAAGTACCTCAGTTACATATTTTAGTACATGTACTTAGTTACATTCCTGACATGAAGTAACTTAAGATGAGTCATTTATACTGACCTGAACAGGTGAGCTGCAGATGTCTTTATGTGACAGCGCCCTCTAGTGACAGACAGCAGCAGACTCATACAGTTCATGATAAGCAGCTGTTTTAGGTTTAAACATAAAACTTTAATATTTGTGTTTTAAAGGAATTTATTTAACCACAATATAAAATATTACAGGTTACAGTTACTGCCATGTGTTTCACCTGTAAGGGTCAAAACAGAACCTTTTCTTTGTGTCTGTACTCGAGACCTCGTGTTCCACCTCCGGGTCTGGGTCCATGTTCATCTGTTCTCCGAGCTCACCTTTAACCTGGACGCACCTGCAGGTTCCTTCTTTTCTTTCAGCCATTTGAAGCTCACGCTGTCGTCATCTGATTTTTCTGATTATTGCTGACACACAGTAAAAGACATCAAACACTCACAAACAGTTTAAATATGGACGTGAAGCACGAACAGAGAAATCCGTCAGTGACGACAAAATACGAAAACAAGTGAAGGAAGTGATTTTATTGTCGGGTTTGAAAATTCATCACACATGCAAACAGCGATGTTGAAGCGTGTATCATCAATATTTTATTAGCAAACCAGAAGTTACCAAAAAAAAACTGAAGGAACTGAACAATCTGTGTTTCTGTACAGGTCCAAATATACTACAATATACAGAGTACTATTATACAACTGGATTACAATTCATGTCATTAGTACAGCAGTCACAAAGAAAACTTCAAGTCTGTTACAGCAGTGTCGTCCGATCATTCTTCTTCTTCCTCCTGATTCGTCCGACCGACCGACCGACCGCTTTCCTCTCTCGCTCGCTACGCTAACATTCCCTCTTTCTTTCTCAAAGTGCTGAGTCTTACACAAAGACTGTCATTCACATTTTGACCACAAAACTAAAACAAAAAAAAGATTTTTGAAGGTCAAACTCGAGGATTTAAGATCAAATAAAGTTTGAGGTAAAAAGCAACACGGCTAAAAGTGAAACAAAAAGAACCTCAATGCAAAATAAATTTTAAGGCCTGACCATCAGTTTCTCCAGCAGCGCCGCGAACGCAACGCGGACGTCTGGAGAAACTGTTTATTGGCAACAAAAGTGTAAACTGACTTTGAGTCATTTTAAAGGAACAGTTCAACGTTCGGGATCGATGCCACGCGATAAATATGAAGCTGCAGCTAGCAGTGGCTTCGCTTAGCTCAGCATGAAGTCTACGGTCCAGCACAAACCTCCTACAGACCCTCAGGTAGCCTGAACATCTCTATAAAGATATTTTCCCAGAACATCAAACTGTTCCTTTAAACTTCAGGCGTCTGACGCCAAACCTTCTGCTCTTCATCGAGACCTAAAAAAAGCCACAAAGGATGCTGGGAAACAGTTGCAGAGATCGTTACGAGCTTCTTATTTCTAATGAAGGCAGCGTTGAAGCGTTCAGACATCTTCGCTCGGGACTTTTTGGTTTTTAATGAATTAACGCGCAGATTAGAAAACACTGTGTGATTCTGACAAAGACTAAATTTGTATTGAACAATTTGGAGCCCAAACATCCAGCTGATGAAAGCAGCCGTGTTTAAAGGCGCTGTGAATCGTTGGCAGACACAAATCGACAATAAAGTCGACATGAAGCTCGACATGTAAGCAGCGACCTTTAACGAGAATGTTGGCTGTTTGGAAAAGTTCACCTGTGACGACCTCAACATGACATCTGTATGTGCAACGCGCGTTTTCACTGTAACGTCTTTGGATCGCGTGTTCTGCAGACACATGAAGCCAAAACTCACTTTAGTTTTAGTTTTTAGCTGCAGGTTTGAACGTGTGACGGCTGAAGCGGCTGAACGTTTCAAGCTGTGATCAGATGCTCGTAAAGACGTCTGCAGCAGCTCGCCTCGCTCGTGAAGAGCCAATAAAACTGAACACGCAGCCTCGCTGCTGTCAAACTGTCTAACACGTTCACGTCATTCTCACGTGGACGTGTTGGAAGATTTGTTTTTTCTTGCATAGGACAGAAGCTGACAGGCCTCTGCAGCAAACATCAGATCCACACCGTGTCTTTAAACTGGACTCAGAACCTCAAACCCGGTTTGTGTCTTTGGCGGTGCAACAGAGAGCGGTACGGTCACGTTACACGTCAGGCCTGCACACATTCATATCGCACTGTGAGGTGAAGTTATTATTCTAGCATGTTCCATCACCGTGTTCAGTACGACGTCACATGACATCCGTTTCCTCTTTCTGTCCGACTCAAACTGCTTTTAAGCAACAAAGACTTTTTTTTAAACAATCAGAAAATGAACAATGGATTTTTTTTGAACAAACTTTGAACATTTTGATATTTGAGCGTTTAATAAAGTGACGGTTGATCCACTGACGTTTGATTTCAGATGTGAAACACCTCATTTAGAGAGATTCTCCACCAGGGGAGCTTCAGCACACCCGCACACAGCGAGTCACCTTCAGAGCTGACGATGTTTCCCGCCCCCAAAAAACTGAAACAACACGGGAGGCTTCTCCATTTTATAACCTTAAAGGTCGTGTGGTGGTAAATTTGCTGGCTGCCTCACCCTCTCCATCCTCAGACTGAGGATATAAAAGTCTCATTTTTCTTATTTTGAAGGAGATCGTAGGTGTGTGCTCAGGTCAGATCATTGGTTTATTTTGTTAAAATGATCATCTGTTTAAATTTTACTGAAGTTTATTTCATTTTTATTTTGTGTTGTTTCAGTTTTTGGAAGAAAGAAAGAAAATCAGGCAGAACAGAGGCGGCCGACAGTTTTTAACAGAGTGCCACTCGCAGGTAAAGAGTGTTTTCTGTGTCGTACAAACTGAAATATAACTAATAAGATTTAGATTTTTATTAAAGACTATCAATGTCCTGATGCTGCAGAAAAGTTTCCAGTTAACAGAAAACTGTTCTACACCAACACCAAATTTAAATACTCAGAGCAAAAGACAGAGCTGAGTCCACCTGCATCAATAATATGTTGGCCAATAAAAAATATGGATTTGTTTTGGTGTGTGTGGTCTCTAATGAGACCTGTAATGTATGATGACGTGATGTTAAATGTTACTAAATAGGACACAAAGAAACATTTGAGAGGTTTAATATGAACTCTCTGATGAAAACACTTTGTACCTGCAGGTGGCACAAACGACACCTGAAATCAGCTGCTTCACGTCAGCGAGACCATTGGATGGACTTTAAGTGGTGAGTGTTGGTGCCGTTAGTGTTGGTGCTGTAGTTGGTGTTTGAGGGGTTCAGGTCAAGTCAGGCAAACACAGATCAGTTGTCGTGTCCTCGGACAGACGGTGGATGAGCAGATTTCGGCGTGGATGCGGCTGGTGCACGTTTCAGAGCGTGCACGTTGATGGAAGCATGTTTGCAGGACGTCGAAGCCGCCGGCGGCCGGGAGCTCTCCTCCCGGTGGCAGATTAAGACTCGGAGGATTCTTCTATCTATCTACAGGAATGCGTCTCACGCATGAATCCGAGCGGTTTGTCCGTCCTCGGGGTGTCGATGCGTTCGTAGCGGGAGGATTAGACGTGAGCGGGAGTCACGGGCTCGGAGATACAATCCTGTCGCCGCGCAGGCGAGCGACTCCGCGATATACTGCGAGATGGTCAAACGCGATACATCATCAAGAAAAAGGAGAAATAATTTCCCTCAAAAGCAGGAACCAATCATATGTTGTGTATTATTTACTAGATAAGAGAGTGTGTACCAAAGTGCATAGAGTTTAAACACACACACACACACACACACACACACACACAGCAACAGCCTCAGAGTATCGATGATGTATCGCAGAGTGTGTCACAATATATCGCTTCATGGATTATCGTCCCGCCCTGCGTCTGCAGCGCGGCGAGGACGGTCGGCCCGCTCTTTAGTCATGCAGTAAAGACAACGAAACACGATGAGACCAAAGCTTTAGGATCCGACCTGAGGCGTTATGACCCAAAGGTGCCGGCGAGGCGGGTGGGGGCGGGGCGCTGCTGGGGCTCAGGCGTGATCAGGAGTGATCCATGGGCTCGGTGGCGTTGCTCTGCTCGGCATCCTGACTCTCCATCTCCTCCAGTTCCTCCGTCTTCACGTCCGGTTTGCCAGCCGGCGTCGCGCCTGCCTCAGCTGGAGGCTCGCGGTCGGCAGCAGGCGTCGGTTGGTCCGTGCCTGTCTTAGTCCCGCCTGTCCGCTCCTGGCCGGCCTCCTCGCCCCCTGCGGCGCTGCTGCCGCCGCTCTGCTGCTCTCTGAGGTGGCGCTCCATGGAGGCCTGGATGGAGGAGACCATCTCCTGCAGCTTCCTCCGCTGCTGCTCCATCAGGCTGGGGTCCAGTCCACGGCCGTCCTTCATGGTGACAAAGCCTGGAGCCATGCGGACCAGCTCCCTGGTGGCGTCCTCTGGGATGTCCGACAAGTCCGGGGGGCCTCGTGAAACGCTGGCGCTCAGGTCCACACCACTGCTGTGCTGACGTGTGATAGGCCGGTGTTCTGGAGGGGAGGAGCCCCCGGCGCTGCCCAGAGAGTGGCCTTTACCCTGGAAGGCGGTGACGCTCTGCAGCTGCTCCTTCTTACGGACGACGCCGCCGCTGCCCAGCCGCAGGACGCCGTGGGATGGACTCCCCTCTCTGCTGCCCCTGGTGGCCGCCTCAGAGCGCAGCTGGACCAGAGCCTCCTTCACCAGCTCCTCCACGTCAGGGCCGACGGGGAAGTGACCGGCGGCGTCGACGCAGAGCTCCAGGCGCTCCTCTGCCGCGTTATAGACAAACGTTTTGCCCGTCAGGTGAGGCAGCGTGCAGTGTTTCCCGTCCATCAGGCCTGAAAGAGGAGACGATCACCATTATTTTGCGGCGAGCGCACACTGAACAGCATCGTGTCTGAAAGAGTCACAAGGCGAGCGAAACAAACGTACCCATGTCTTTCTTGACTATGTTGTAGAAGACGCCGCCCTGCTGGAATAAGTGCGGCAGCTTCTTTGCATACGACCAAACGTCCTCACCTGAAACACACACACACACACACACACACACACACATCTGACTGAAAACAGAAGTGAGGGCTGATTTTTCAAAGAACATTAAAATGAAAGCTTTCACACACGATACATTTCATTTCCAAACATTTTCAAATGAAACTTTAAACTTGTTGAACTCTGATGAGGACGATGCGGCTCAGTTTACACAGTATAATCTTCATAACTTTCATATTTACAGATGCAGCAGAGTCCACCATGTTTCTCCAGGAGCCCAGAGCGACCTTTTCTCTGTGCTGAGATCAGGAAGAAGGCTCAGGATACACCAGCCCCACTAAGATGGGACTATTTATTCCTTACTGCTGCTCAGTGAGCTCTTCTTTAATGATTATGAACATTTTAAGTAAGGCACCATGAAGGACTGTTTGTGTGGAGCGTGTGTGCTGATGATCAGCTGGATGGACGCTCCGTGTGGAGACACGCTGAGCAGGTTCACTTTTAAAGCAGACACGGTTATTGAATCTGAGCTCCTGCTAACAGGAAGTGCAGCGTCAGGCGCTGCGCGGCGTTCAGAATGCAGATGAAACCTTCCTGAATATCGACAGCCGCTCACTGTTGGCCGGGACCATCTGTTTATCTGAACACAGCCGCGACCTTTGACCCTGTTGGCAGGTGAGACAGGGAGGGGTCGAGATGCCTGAGTCAGCACATTGTGAGTGCACACACACACACACACACACGGCATTCAGAGCAGCTGATCAGAAGCAGACGCTGTGACGGGCGTCACCTGCTCACCGCTCAGCTGATGACCTGCAGTTTTGTTATTCACCTGCTGTGACCAATCAGGAACCAGCATGAGCGGGCGGCGTACACCTGGACAAGAGTGTGTGAGCAGAGTCAGACAGTTTCAGCTGCATTCAACAGCGTGAGGTGATACACACAGGCAGCGTGAACACATTCATGTCAGACAGCCGCAGATTCACTCTCACAGTCCGGACAGCCCGGCTAACAGACTGAGCTAACATGAGCTAACAGCAGCTATCAAACTGAGCTAACATGAGCTAACAGCAGCTATCAAACTGAGCTAACATGAGCTAACAGCAGCTAACAGACTGAGCTAACATGAGCTAACAGCAGCTACAGCTGTCAGCAGTTTACTTCACTGTCCATCATAAACTCTGTAAATCACAGAGAGTTGAGGCGGAGCAGCCGGAGGACATCAGAGGGAAAACCAGAAAACATTTTCTCCATAAAATATGATCCAGTTTCACCAAAATCAGTGAAATAGTTGGTGGTGTGTGACTTAGTGCCGTAAAGCGTTATGTACTTCTCCCGACCCGGAGCCCAAAGTTACATAGTGTGAGAACAGACGTACGAATGACAGAGACACCGTTCACCTGATCACAGGTCAGTGTGGATCAACAGGAGGTCACAGATGACAGATTATCAGAGGAAAGTTACAGGATGATGATTTAAAACACGTTTTGTCTCTGTGATCCTCGGCTGCAGCTCGACCAGCAAATCTTACTTCAACTGAGCAAAATATCCAACTGAAGTCTGATGATGTATTAACATCTTCTAAACTATGAACTGACTCAGATGTTCACCTGACTGCTGCTTTAGGACGACCTTAAAACACACACACACACACACTTCTCGTTGTGGTTTGACTTCAGACAGTTCAGCAGTCAGATGTGAACACAGCCGGTCACTGATCATGAGATCATGTTTGTGGTGACAGATTAACTTGATTATTGATCAGTGACGTCTTCAAAACTTCAAACTGGTCGACATCTTTCATGTTTTCGGCTCTTTTCTGTCTTTGTATCACCTGACTGACTCTTTTTCTCTGTTTCACTGATTAGTTAAAGAAAATGATCAATACAATAATCAATAATGAAAATAATCATTAGCTGCTGCCTTCAGTTCAGCTGACCTGCCACGTGTTTTCTGGATCACGTGACTCTGGACTGTTTTTGTAGGACTTTCATGAGGAGGTGGTGCGGACCTCGCGGGAGGCGGCCTACATGTCACACTCTTTGATTCTTACCCATCAAGGTTGCTAGGAGACAGAGGGAGGACATCTCAAGGTCGATGCTGTCCTGGAGTTCCCGGCTGCTCATCCTGCCGGACGTCACGGCGTCCTCGCTCTTCGCCGAGTGCAGGGCGGAGTGCGAGCTGGAGGCTCGGGGTATGGAGGCCGCGGAGCTCTTGTCCTCGGGGCCCCTCAGTATCTCCACCGTCACCCTGTCACCGTGCTGCAGCGCCACCGGCTCGTTCTCCTCGCCGTCCTTCGGGGGGGTCAGTTCTTTGGGCGGGAAGCTGTAGCGGATGCACTGCTGCGCCGGCGGCACGCCGAACTGGTTGCCGATGCTCCTCTGCAGCTCTGAGAAGGTGGTGTGGGCCTGCAGGGTCAGCATGGCCTGCCTGCCGTCGCTGGTGGTCACTCGGATCTTCTTCTCCTTACTGGATGCTGAGGGGGAGGAGGATTTGGTGGGCGTGGCCGGTGCCGAAGAGGAGGAGGTTTCCGGTGATCCACCGGGGGAAGACGTCCGGCCGTGGCCCTTCTGCTCCTGCTTCAACTTATCAGTCCGTCGCTTCTGAGTGACGAAGGCCTGCTCGCTGATGCTCTGCTGGATGCTGCGCTCCGCTCGACTCATCGTCAGCTCCTCTTTGTGGAGCGTCTTTGCTTTCTGACCAGTCAGGATGATCTTTGTGGGCGGCTGGGGGTCGGCCGCCTGCTGAATGTCCGCGGTGTCGGTGAGACGCTGGGCGTGAGCCCCATCGATGGACACTGGGTTGTATTCGTCCGGATTCTTCTTGGCGGTGTGATGCAGGATGGTGTTGACGACTTTCTGCACCAGGATCTCGCTGCCAAACTCGCCCGGGAAGTGTTTGGTGACCAGCTTCATGGCCACGTCGTACACGTTGCTGTTTAAAGCCGAGTCCGTCTCGTACTGGAACCAGTACACGGTCTCTCTCACCACGCGACCCCCCCACTCCAGCGTGATGGGGAAGGCCTCGGGGAGGTTGTCATACTCCTTTCCCTCCCAGAAATGCTTGAAGCCGCACCCACACTTCCCGCCCTGGGAGCGTGTGTTGGTTCTGTCCCCGTCCAGGTAAACCACCGACCCGTTGCCGTGGATGTGGCGGACCGACGTGCCGTGACACCAGTTGCAGGTGCTGAGGGTGCTCAGTTTATAATCTGGGATGAGGACGTCTCGCTGGGGGTCGTAGGAGCAGACCACGTTGTTGAGGGGGAAGCTGTAGTTCTTGTCTGGCCGCAGCTGGCCATGAGTGGATTTGGCCAGGTTGTAGAGCTTCCCACCGGGAACCAGCCACTCCGGCGGGACATGCAGCTCAGAGAGGGCGCCGCAGATGAGGCAGCGGTGCAGTCGGTTCTCCATCACTGACTTCTTGGCCGCCTCCGTCACCTCCTCAGGCTGGATACCGATCACGCCGGTCCGTCTGTAGACGTACTGGTGCACGTCGGCCACCAGCGACGGGTGGATGCTGTGCTTCTCCATGAACACCTCCTCCATGGCGTTGACCAGCCGCATCAGATATTTATCCTGCAAGCTGCGGTCGCCGCCGATCACGCAGCTCCCGTCCGGCTCCAGCTTGATGTACGTCCTGATGAGCTCCTGAGGGACGCCCCACGCCTTCGGCAGCAGGCGAGCCGGCAGCTTGGGCAGCACAGTGTTCTTGATTCCCACCAGAGGGATGTAGTGGTTCCTCCCTGAGCTGCTCCAGGCGATGCAGATGGGCTTGTTGAGCTTCCCGTCTTTCCCCTTGCACTGCTCCTCGGCCACCAGCCCGGGCAGGAAGGTGGCCGAGTAATCCCCAGAGCTCCTCATTCCGCTCAGGGAGTCCAGCAGGATTATGGGCCGGTGGAGGACGTTGGCCAAACCAAAAATGTGGATGTTGCGTAGTCCGAGCGGCACGCCTTCAGGCGGGACGAACAGGGGGTCGCACTCATTGATGATGTCCTCCCACTCTGCAGCGTCGATGAAATCCTGAAAGAGCGCCTTGTAGCGGTCCAGGTTCTGCTTGAAGTTCTGCTTCAGGTTCTCTCTCAGGGCGTGCCAGAACAGTTCTCGGCCCACCAGCGCTCTGGACACGGCGTGGACCAGGCAGTGCCCGTCTCCATCTACGTGGACCGGGATGAGACACTCGCGGTTGCCGTTGGCCTTCTTGACCTCCTCCAGAGTGTCGTGCAGGTATATGAGGCTCCCTGACCGGTCCTTGCCGTAGCCCATGGTGGAGACGTGGTCCGGCTCGATCAGGAAAACTCTGTCTCCAAGCAGGGAGCAGTCAAACATCTCGCCTTGGTTCATCTCCCTCAGCAGCTTGGCTTTCCCGGTTTGTTTATCCATGCCGTACCGGGTGAGGACCGGGGACAGGAGCTTGCAGTGGTAATTGGAGAGCCCCATTACCTTCACCAGCTCGGTGCCTTTCTTCGGGGCCCCGGTGACGCCGAGCAGGGCGTTCCTGAGCAGATTGTGGAGCACCACATCTGGATCGGTCACTTCTTCGACATTTATCAGGTTCTTCTGCTCGTGGCGCTGACCGCACTCGGTGCACTCGATGCTAACGGAGCCGTGAGCGGGGAAGAACAGCCTCGCCTGACATTTCGGGTCCGGGCAGGTACCGGACAGAATCCGCTTGTCTTTCTTCTTGGAGCTCTGCAGCAGCGACATCTCGGGCGGGAAAAAGGCTGAAACTGTGTGTCAGCTTCACAGGACCATGACAGTCACACTCCGGTGAAGCTGTCAGGTGAGCTCGGGCTCCGGTACCGACAGTTATTCTCCAGAATAACACAAGAACAACACGGAAGCGGCTGTTTTTTTCCTCTAGCAACTGACCGTTGCTAAACGTAACTACGTGATGACGTGGGATCATGGGACTTGTAGTTCTGTCGTGTGATTAAAAATTAAATATTTACACCCGCGTATATAAATTATAACCTCCATCACTCACCTTCTGTCAGACATAGACTGAAATGAGAGCAGGCCGCCTGAATTTAACCCGCAAACGCCGTTAAATGGTTGAAAATGAGAAACGGTCGCATTGAGTCGACTACATTTACCAGAATGCAACGCGCCGCAGAGACGTTTTGTTGTGTCAGGAAGTCGATCAGGCAGAATCATGGGGCAGTTTGGAGGGAATATTTCCAGGAATGTTTCCATGAATTTATCAGAAATTTTGCTCCCATAAAGTTTTTAAAGTATTAAAAAACATTTATCTTTGCTCCAGGCGCTGACACAGATTTGTTGTTTGTGTGTAATGGCGCGTAAAACTCACTTTGATGTCAACGACGCTGACAACAGAGTTTACCTGTTAGCTTAGCAACTAGCCGCCTAGCTCCCAAACTGTGTGTGTGTGTGTACGCGTTGCTAACATCTGATGACGTTGGTAAAAACAAACTGTTAGCCTCGCTGCTAGCTCACATTAGCCCGGTTAATCGATCAAAACAACGAGTCACGGCTGTAACCGAAGCAGAGCTCACGGTGCAGGTTAACGGACGGCTGCTACAGACAGCACTGTACCGAGCGACCGACGGAGAGACACTGTCAGTTAGTTAGTTAGTCAGTTAGTTAGTTAGTCAGTCAGTCAGTCAGTCAGTTAGTCAGTCAGTCAGTCAGTTAGTTAGTCAGTCAGTTAGTTAGTCAGTCAGTCAGTCAGTCAGTTAGTCAGTCAGTCAGTCAGTTAGTTAGTCAGTCAGTTAGTCAGTCAGTCAGTCAGTCAGTTAGTTAGTCAGTCAGTTAGTTAGTTAGTCAGTTAGTCAGTCAGTCAGTTAGTTAGTCAGTCAGTCAGTTAGTTAGTCAGTTAGTTAGTTAGTCAGTCAGTTAGTCAGTCAGTCAGTCAGTTAGTTAGTTAGTCAGTTAGTTAGTTAGTTAGTCAGTCAGTTAGTTAGTTAGTCAGTCAGTCAGTCAGTTAGTCAGTCAGTCAGTTAGTCAGTCAGTCAGTTAGTTAGTCAGTCAGTTAGTCAGTCAGTCAGTCAGTTAGTTAGTCAGTTAGTTAGTTAGTTAGTCAGTCAGTCAGTTAGTTAGTTAGTCAGTTAGTTAGTTAGTCAGTCAGTCAGTCAGTTAGTTAGTCAGTTAGTTAGTGCCTGCAGAGGAAGACACTGTTGCTGAGCTCTTACCGGTCAGCACAGACAACATAAACGAAGATTTGGTGGCATTAATGAATAAAAATTAATAAATAATAATTAATAAATAATGTCAGGTTCAGATCACGTCTCACCTCTGACCTCCATGGACTGAACTATTTATGGCCCACACACTAATACATGCTGCGTCTGTCTATAGTGTATTCACATGCTGCTGTACGTCTCTGCATCAGTGTTCACACAGAGCTGTGTATTCTGTATCATGACATAGAAACTGTTTCTTAAGAGATACTTTATTAATTAGTTGGGGGGGTTCGGTGCCTTGCTCAAGGGCACCTCAGCAGTGTCCAGGAGGTGAACTGCACCTCTCCAGCTACCAGTCCACCTTCCATATTTTTGGTCCATGCTGGACTTGAACTGGTTCCCAAGCCAAGTCTCTATGGACTGAGCTGCTGCATCCCCACAGGCAGTCACTGTGATCAGCTGTTAAAGCGGACACACCATGAGAATAACGTTCTGTGTGATACCTGATCATTATAATCTATTTATTTATCCTCCACCCACCTCATGTACCGAACAAATGTCTGTGAGTGTCTATAGATAGATACACATATCTATATATCTACACACATAGATATGTATATAGTTATTGTCTTCATGTTTTCTGTTCATGTCTGTGCCTACCTGTCATGGTCCTTGTTAAACTGTATGTCTATACCTGTATGTACAATTGAGAGCACAGTGTGTGTGTGGACACACGTGGCCAATAAAGCGATCCTGATTCTGATAATGTTGACCAATTAAATTACTTGCCGTTACACTAATACCAGCAATAATGAGGAATAGTTCATTCGTTCATACTGTATACATCTTTACTAACATATTCATATTTATCTGCACTGTCATTTATTTATATGTCTGTACAGATGAACGTTACTCTGCACTGTACTTTGTGCAATGATTATAAAGTTCAGTCTGATCTAATCAAACGTAGTTTCATGCACTTGTCTGCAGAAATGATGCAGTCAGTGTTGTGAACAGCCTCGGTCAATAATGTTGTATTGGTTAGTTGCAGCCTATGAACGTTGCTGTTATCAGGCCGGGCTGCTGCACATTGTGATTTGGCTGAAGTAGCAGGAACTCGAATATGACCTGATGGCCTGTTATAGAGCCGCAGTGTATGTACTTGCAGTGTTTATCAAGTCAGTTCAACAGCATGAACACAGTGCATGACATACACGGTTGATCCATCATGCTTTAAACGAAGAAAATAAACAGCCAGAGAGGAGGAAAAGTTTCATTCTGTCACAAGTTAGTGAGGAGCAGACGAAAGGCTCGGCCTGTGAGAAGCTCAGGTTTCTATCAGAGCTAATGTCTGCTGCTGTGCCGATAGCCGATTATTACTGTAGTATTTATTGTCTTGCATGAGTTGCAGTACATTTGAATTATTTTTAGAAGTAGTAACAATAATAATACCAGCAATAATTTACTGCAATGAGTGTTTTATCCACTAGATGTCACTGTGTTGTTTTTATTTACCGAAATAAGACTTAAGAGCATCATCATGTCGTCATGGCGACCAGCTGGCTCTCTTTGCACCTCCTCTGACTAACCACAGGGTGGTGGTGTTTCTCTTTGATGTGTACTATCAGCACCAGCAGCAAACACAGAAATCCATCCGTCCATTGTCTGTGACCTCTCGTCTTCATCAGGGTCACAGTGAGGCAGGAGCCTGTCCTACCTTTGGACGAGAGGGCAGGTACACCGTGGACGAGTCGCCAGCTCATCACACGGCATGTAGAGACAAACAACTGTTTACACTCACATACACACCCACAGACAATTTAGAGTCACCCATTAAGTCTTTGGAAATTTATGTCAAATGTAAAAAGTTCATGTTATATCATAAAGGTAGGTCATTTAATTAAAAGCATGCAATGGTAATTTCTTCATCTCAAACAATTTATTGAAACTAAAGCTAACAGTGCTGTGAATACCACAACAAAAAGAATTTAATGACTCAGAAACTTGTCATGTATCACTGACCATCGATTACAGCTCGACAAGACGTCTCATGTTGTTGTGTGTGTGTGTGTGTGTGTGTGTGTGTATATATGTATATATAATGATCTCAACTAACAAATAGGAAGTTTGACTTTTTAATATTTAATGAGAGATTATTGAGTTGAAGCAATTTTGTCTCACCAGTTCCTCATTTGTGTTATTCATTAGACTTCAAGTCAGTATGTGGTAAAATCTAAATTGTATCATCAGCAAACAGAATAGGAAAAGAAAACTTGCAATCTCATGAAAACTTTTTGTTTTCAGACTGACATTTGTCTGGTTTGGTTTGATAAAGTTTTTCCATTTAAAGGAGATTTGAGAAAATATTTTTAAACATTAAATGAGCAAATAAGCTTCTGTTTGTCTAAATTATATTTTGAATTAAAAGAATTTAAAACTGCGCGAGAGAAAAACTACTGATAGGGACAGAACATTATATTTATGGACAATGTGTGTCTTCATTGTTGGTCTCTGGGCTCAGTTCATCTTTGTGTGGGTGGAGGGCGACAGACAACAAGAGGAAAGACAAACGAGCACAGAGAGGGAGAGGAGTTCATGAGTGTGTACAGCTGCAGATATGAAACTGTTCTCAGTGGTTATTAGGACTCAGAAAAAACTCTGAGAGCGAATCAACACTTCCTTTGGTGCAGCAGACGGGCTGTGTGGGTTTCTGCTCTGCAGCCTCCTCACCGTTAGCTGCACTTTTTCACATTGATGACACAATGACAGTTACAACCATCGACTGTGGTTAAAGACAACAAAACAGTTTTATTGATTCTGTAAAGGTGACAGTTTAATGACAGTTTGTCCAGCCTGACCACAACTTGTAACATAATACAACATATTAGGACATGTGGGAAAGGATCAGAGCGTGCAGACATTTTTAACAACATCAATACAAAGACAATTTCTAATTCATCTGTTCATTTTTAACAGCTTTCAAATCTGACTGTAAATTATGTCATATAGAACTTTATGAAAATATATTTCTGCAATAACTTTTGTTTTTCTCTGTGAAGCATTTTGTGACTCTGTCTTGAAATGTGTCACATAAATATGAATCTTAATTGACGTATAATCAGTAACTATACCAATCCATTTCATCTGGATGAAGCTGTAACAGTGAAGTGTCATTTTATTGGTTGATAAAAAATAAACACAGCCATCATTTTGCCCACATTCAAACTTCAGCCCGACTGATGGAGCCGCTGTGTCATCATTTTATAGCAGTTGTAGCTTCAGAGCAGCTCGCTCTGCTGTTTGTTCATGTGTGTAAACAACAGTGTCATCAGCGTAGAGATTTACATCCACACTGACACAATTAGAAAAGGGGGTCAGCACTGAACCTTCATTTTCTATTATTATACAAGTCACAATTAAAAGTGGAAATAAACTAGAGGATCAAAATAACACTACAGCACAGAACTGAACTGCAAATATAGATGTGTATATATGTATTTATATTGTTAGCATGACTGTATCTAACCTGTGCATCAAAAGATAAATTTAACAACCAACAACAAGACGTCAAAATTCAACATTTCTGACTGCTGATCAAAGTGATCAATGAGATGAATTGATGAGATTTGATGGTGAGAAAAGGCGAGCAGAAAACAGTCAGTCAGCATGTGTGCAGTTGGTGGACGGTCCCTTGTTTCTGAGGATCATCAGCAGAGAGAGTCCACAGCAGTACACCAGACTCTTCACTATCAGCACTGTGTACTGCAGACACAACAGCTTCACCTTGTACTGAGACGGAGGAGAAGCTGCAGGTGGAGGTGCTGATGGTGGAGGTGATAGTGATGGTGGCAATGTTGGTGGTGGAGGTGTTGATGGTGGAAGTGTTGATGGTGGAGTTGTTGTTGGTGGAGGTGTTGATGGGTAGAGTTGTTGATGGTGGAGTTGTTGTTGGTGGTGGTGTTGATGGTGTAGGAGCTGGAAGCTCTGCAATAGAAAAAGAGGCCAAAAAGAAATGTCAGTCCTGCTCCTCTGCTCTGTGACAGCGTCTCCATGAAGCTGAATCACTGCTGAACTTTAGTCACCAAAGCCTTCATTACCTTGTTCTGTTTGGGCCTCCTCTGTGCCCCCTCATTATGAATGAACAGCGGTATATGTGCTGCTCTCGTGCTGGATCAATGAATGGAGCGGTGCATCCTGAGTTCTTTTGAGCTTCTGCGGCTTTCCCACATCCACGGTGCACCTCCTCCAGAGGACAGTCCTCCTTTGTCTTTCCAGGAGAACTTGACCAGAGGAGAAACATGGCTGAGAGCCAGACACAGCAGGAGCTCTTCCCTTGGGTGGGCTCTGGATGCTGCTGGGTACACGCTCACCATGGGCTTCACTACCTGCATATTTACTGTAAATATACTGTATTCACTTTCATATCAAACACAGTTATCATGTCATGTCATCACATGTTGGAAAATAAAGACAATTCAATTTGTTTCTTGATATGTTGGGATCTGTCAAAATGGAATAAAGACTTTGCTGTATAATATATATATATATATATATATATATATATATATATATTATTTCATCATATATTATCCTGTTTTATAAAAACAAGAAACAGTGCTGAATTACAAGAGATGATCAAATCTGTATATTTGTAACATTGCCAATATCATACTTTTCTCTCTAGAATCAGTTTGATGTGGTGCAGAAATAAGAGAACCAACTTCAGCTGTGCAGTGAGATTTAAACATCTTTTCATGAATTATGAACCTTTTTATGGAACAATAGTGCATGGCTGCAAGAATTTCTCTATAATGATAAGCTGTTATATATTTGAAATGATGTGTGTCACAAATATTTATATTTAATGTATTAAGATACAAATATATGTTATGTGTGACATCATATATCATCCTATATCTCATTTATAGAAATATATGAATTAGTATGCACATACATTCTGTTTATTGTAATATCATATTCAGTATGTGTTTGCCTTCATGTGAAATATATCTTCCACTAAAAGACATATGTACCATCATATAAAATACAGTTGTCATGAGCTAAATTTTAACCATTTCAATGATTTATTAATTATCCTTCAACATATTTAAGTTATATACTTTTAAAAACACATTTACTGACATATATTAAATGATATTTCATATCATATATTATCCTGTTTATAAAAACAAGAGGCCGGTGCTGAATTACTGAGATGATCAATCCTGTATATTTGTAACATTGCCAATATCATACTTTTTCTCTCTAAATCAGTTTGATGTGGTAGAAATAAAGAATAACTTCAGCTGTGCAGTGAGTTTTAAACATCTTTTCATGAATTATGTTCTTTATGGAACAATAGCTGCATGGCTGCAAGAATTCTTCAATGATGAAAAAACTAACATGTAAAGCCTGAAGCAACGAAACTCATTAAAAACACATTTTCAACTTGTTCAATAAACAACTGAAGGAAAATGAATGTTTATTCTTACCTGTTACATGATTTAGTTCCAGAGCCAAGATGTAGTAGTCATCACGATGAAAAGCGTAATACAAAAACCTGCCTGCTGTTGAATGTGTCAGCTGAGAGTCCAAATGAACACAAACAATCGCTTTCATAAGTAAGCATGGTGATTGTGAATCAGAAGTCAAGAATCCTCCACGATAACTGACTCCAACACCTTTGCAGGCACTCTGAACACTTTCTAGCTGTCTGTAGGAGCTGCTGAGTGCCCGCTCCCTTTCATCAACCTGCTCATCCCTCCTTCTACACAGGAGGATTTCCAACAACTGCTGGGCAGGTGCAAGCCTGGCAAGGCACCAGGGCCAGATGGCATCCCAGCTGGGGCTCAAGCTCTGTGCCATGGAGCTCTCTGCCATCCTCCACTCCTCTTCTGTCAGTCCTGGGACACCATCAACACCCGGCTCCAGCTTTCTGCTCCTGTTCTGGTCCAGCCCGACGTGGTCAGTTCATCGTTGAAGTGGATGCTTCTGATGCACGGGGATGGGGCCGTGAAATCTGGACTGTCGGTCCTGATAAATCCCTGCACTCGTCTGCCATCTCGCACAGAGGAAATGTAATGTTGTGACTGGGAGCTGTTAGCCATCAAGCTAGTTCTGGAGATGGAGGCATTGGTTGGAAGGACTGAAATTCATTCATTGTTCATTGTGATTGAAATCGTCTCTGATAAGGAGTCGTTTCCCAGGTTGGAAAGATTTCTGTAAGGCCTTAGGGGCCACCGCTACTTTGTCTTCAGGGTTCAATCCTCAAACCAATGGTCAGGCTGAAAAAGGGCCCGTAATTTTTGAAAACTGCCTTGCAGTGTGTGGCAACCAACCCCACCGCCCGAATAAAATTGAATACACCCTATCAGCCCCTTTGCTTCCTTCCAGGAAGTGGACTTGTGGTCCCTCATACAGGAACACATTCTCCGCTGCCAGAAAGTTTGTCAGGATATCCGCTCTGTCTAGAGCGTACCAAGGAAGTCAATCAGCAGACTGCCAATAAGCACAGGAGACCCAGCCCATCCCTATCAGCCTGGTTAGTCTGTGTATGGTTGTACGTTGTATGTTAACAAGCATACCTTTTCTCCATAAACTCTCCCCCTGGTTTTATTGGACCCTTTCCCATTGAAGATCATCAATCCCACTGCTGTTAAACTCACCTCCGACCTTCCATCTCTTTCCCAGCTCAAATTGGTCACTTTGCCCAGTTGCTGAACCCCACCCTGCCTTCTTGTTCTGTGTCTGTCCTGTCTGTGCAGGATGGGTGTGGCTGACCTAGTCTCTGACCCTCCCCATTGATCCTCACCTGCTCTGCTATCACACCTGCTTCTCATTATCTCATCGGCTCCTGCTTATCTGTGGATTTTTAAAATTTATTTATTGTTTTTGCTCTTTTTTTCATCACTAGCTCACATGGTGATGGGTCAAACGTCTTTGTAATCAGCAGAGTCTCTGCTTTCACATGACGTCTTGTTTTGTGTGGTTTTTGGTTGATGGGTAGAAGTTAGCCAGAGCTCTAAAATGGCATGTGCTGTTTTGAGTTTTGTTAATGTAATGGGGTGGTTATTTACTGCATGTATAATGTATTTCCTCTCTGTGTCCCCAGTTTTTCTGATCTTCGCAGCAGGTCTGGCGGCCGCAGTGTCATGCCTGCAGTGCCTGTATAGTGCAGCACGCTTTTTATTGGCTGCTAATGCAAACCTTACTGTCTATAAAGGCCAGTTGCATTGCAGTTGCTTCTCTCCTCTGCCTGAGTGGGTGCTGGCAGCGTGCAGCTCCGCCCGACCGTGGTTTCCCGATGCGCGTGCCGTGTGTCTTCCACGCTGGTATGGTGCAGTTTAAGAAGTCTAACAATATTGTAGGGTCCTTCTGTTGACAACTGTCTGTCACAGGTTGGCGTGTAGGCGCCGGTGTGCGTCCTGTTGGTTGCTTGCTGCTGCGCTGTAGCTTCTGTTAGCTACCTATTTACAGGTGTAAACTACAGTCTGCCATGCAGGTAACCGGTGCCACCAGTATTACAATGTTGCCTATTAATGCAGTTTATGTAATATGTACTGATTTACGTCTGGCTCTCTCTCTTTTAAACTTGCCTGGCGTTAGGCTGCTGTGTTGCCCTGCCTTGTCTCCTTTCTCCCTTGTCTCCTTTTCCTCCTTGTCTCCTTTTCCTCCTTGTCACCACTTTTCTTTTGTTTTTTGGCTGCCTGCCTCCATGTAGTTCTTCTTTGCTTCTTGAATCAACTAGTTAAGCTGCTGTGCCGCGGCTGGTTGAACGCTCGTTTTAATACTGTAGTTCAGGACTGACGTACCATGACTCCTTAGTAAGGGGGGTGGTAAATCTCAGCTTTACAGGACCTGCCTGCATGTATTAGCAGCTTTGGTTTCCTTGTGTTGATTTGAGTTGTTTGTGTAAATAAGATTTTTTTTGTTTTTCTGCAGTGACCTCAGCTGGTGGACTCCTTCTTGACTTAGGATAGGTCAGATGGTGCAGATTAATATTGTGCTTAATAAAATCTATTGTTTTTTTAGAAGATGAGTAACCAATGATTATTGTATTAATAAAACTTTACAAACCTTTTTCTAACACTTGCTTGTGTTCATCTGTAGCCGTACCTGTGGTATGGGTGATTTGGGGAAACCTGAGGGGGAAAAAGTAAAATCTTTTAGGTGAAGAGATCCTAAGGTGGCGTTAGTCGGTTCTTTTAAACTCTCTAGATCTGCCACTCACCCAGTTCCTTGGGTATCATTTGTTTGCTATCCACCAGCCCCTTTTTTGCCACCTTAATAAAACTGTTTAATATAATCACTTGGGGTTTGGTGTGTTTCGTTTGAAGACAATGCTTGGTAGAGACTTTCAGTGTCTGCCCATCATTTTATTATGTTACATGTTTGGATTGGTGCTTCCTAGCAGACAGATTGACCGTCTTACACTGTACTACATGCATTTCAAGCACACCTGTACAGGATGCTCTCAGGCATAAGGGGTTTAATAAATTTGAAGTGCTGATATCTCGCCTTGCAGTGCAACCTGGACACATCTTCAGTGATGTAACCGGGGTCATGGGTTGTTTCAGGTCTTACATCAGACACCCTCACCCGAGTGACTCAGCCAGGGGTGATCAGGCCCCAATTTGTGTCCAGGTAGCGCACTACGCCACACATCCCCCCTCTTCAACCAAAGCCACCATGAAGCCTTTTCTGCAGCTTCCATGGTGCCCTCATGAAAATAACTCATCTGTGTAGTCTGCAGATCCCAAGGAGTCCCAGGACCCAAGTTCCTGCAACCCACTTCAATGGACTCAAAGCAGGCCTTCCACCCATTCCTCTGACACTCAGCCACCGGGTCAGCATTGCCTTCTTGCACTCATGCTTCTCCATCCAATCTTCTTTGGGGTTTGAAACTTACCTTACAGAACACGGATTTTGTGGCGCCACCGATGCGACCATCTCCCAGGCCTTTAAGCAGCTGAGCATGTTCTGGAATTCCCTCTTCTGGCAGAGTTGTAGTGCGCAGGTGAGTCCACCAGGCCCCAGTGAACAGGGAAGCAGGAGGATGTCATACACTTTGATGACAAGGAACCTGAAATGGTGTGGCTCCACCTTCCAGAGTTCTGCCCAGGTGATCTTGTACGGTCAATGTAGTATGCTCCCCGCCGTCCAGGCCCCTGCTTGGACATGGCCACCATTCTACTGAATCGGGCTTCCTCCACCTCAGCCTGTACCTCACCTGGATCAGCTCATGTTTCTCCTTCCATTGGCTTTACTGTAGCTAGTTTTGTGTTGCTACTAGGTTGTGAATGATAAACCAATGTATTCGGATATTCATTTAACAAGTGAGAATCGGCTCTGCGTCAGTAACGTACTCAGTTATTCATAAAATTAGCCATGAATTCCTCGATGAATCGGTTGTGGAGTCATGGATCGGGTATCCACGAGACTTGGAATGGGTTAGCGGCTTCACACTTTTGGGAAAATCCACCGGGCCCGTTTGCAACGCGTTGCGTGAGTGTGGCATATTTGGTCCATCCTGCACGCAACTTCAAACCCACCAGGAGCATTTCAGAAGCGAGCGTTTAGCCCACCAAAAATTTTTTTACTTGCTCAGATTTGGCCATTTTCCTGGTGTATGTTCTTCTAAACATGCTTCTACGTGTGTAAATATGCTGCGTAGTTAATTAGTTTTCCGCTTTTGTCTGTTTTTTACGACCAGCAGTTTGCACAGGGTATTTTATTTTGAAAATCCACCAGATTCTCTCCAACTAATGATGTTGATTGAGCCAGACTTTTTTTGGTCCATGTCTGAAAATAAATACTTTGACATGTGATTTTGTTGTTGTTCTTTTTTTATTATTTTATTTGTGCCAGTGCCATAAAGCAGCAGTTCTTGGGGATATGTGGTCTTTTACATATTTGTACTGTAAGATAGTCACTTTCATAGAATTGGCTTCTTTATTTTATAAAATATCTACAATAAATATTAACCATACAATCAAATCAAATCGTATCATTTTTACCTTATTTATTATCAAATCGGTCTGTAATAAAAGTATATCGTTTTTAATCGTGCGTAACCTGTGTATCTAGATGCATCGAATCGTTTCTCACAGCGAGATGTGCATCCTAGTTGCTAGCCCAGCCGCCCAGTGGCCACTGTGCTTACAAGATGTTATTGCTAACCTTGCCTCTGCTTTCGTTCCACTGCCTCCTGGGTGCACCACTTTCACGTCTGTCTGACTTCTCACCTGCTGAGAGACCTTGATGTCCGGCAGGAGTCTGTAGAGCAGGACTTCATCTGCTCAGGTGACCTTGAACTCCTCTACCAGACTGCTGAATGGAGACCAGCATTTTGTTATGCCCAAACAGTGCAATGCTGCTTAAAGCTCCGTGTGAGCCCAGCCTGCGTGGGAACTGGTTCACCTTCCTCCCAAGCCTCACGGTGGTGATCGGGACTTCATAGATCAGCAGTGGCCAGAGGAGATGAGGCAGAATGCCATGTTGGTATATCCAGGCCTTAAACCTTCCAGGAAGCTCTAACGTGTCCCACAGCCAAGAGCCACCTGTCGAGGTCATTGCTGGTGCCCTTGGTGTGTGCAGTGGTGTCCTTGGTCACTAGTGAAAGAGCTTGCAGGCTTTTTCACTGGGTTTTCACAGATGGATTCTGAGTGTCCCCCAGGGTGAAGGAACTGGTCAACCACTTTTCCTTTCCTCAAGACTGGGACCTGGACTTTTTGTGCCTTGAAGCTCATTCTTGCCGTGTAATAAGCCGATCTAGACCTGGAGGCCACCTGCCTGGCACAGATGTTGCTGTAGTTGCCGTGGTCGTCCATAAATGCTCTGTCGGGGTAGCCAGGTGCCATCTGGACAAGCGAACCTCTGCACTCAACTACAAGCATATTCATGGACAATGCAAACACGGACACAGAGATTGTGTGCAGCTGGTGATGCCCTTCTGGGCATTGCCCAGAGAAGATCCCTGGAGGACACCCTTAGACTAAAGTTGTTATAATAGGATGAGATTCTGTATCTTAGTGGTATCTGCTCAGGGCCAGCTCACCAGCTTGTGTGTATTGATTCTTATGCGTTGGCAAGGTCAAGCCACAACACTGCCAGGTCCCCCTTGCTCTCCCATGCCCCCCGGATCAGTTGAGTCACCACCCCTGTGTGCTCAATGCACTCACAAAGTGCCTGGAACTCCTCCTCTGCACAGGTGCTGATTTAGGTATTCTTCAGGAGAAATCAGGATTAGCGACGATCTTGAAGAACGTATTACACTCAACACTAAGGAGGAGGAGATTATCCTGAACTGCTCTATGTTGCTAGCATTCTCCTCCTTGGGAATCCACCCTCTGCATATCTCCACTGCTGGTACCTTCCCTTTCCTCCAGATGACTCTGTAGATCTTCCAAAGACATTCCACAAGCCTGGGGCAGTTCTTGAAGACCTTGTAGGGTACTCCACTGGGACCTGGTGCTGATGCTGTTCTGGCTGATTTGATGACCTCTCTGACTTCCTTGAGGGATCATTGGTGTCAAACAGGATGCTGGGTTCAGGTGGACATATGAGGGGGCTGCGCTGATGGCTGAGGTTTTTGATCTCTCTTATGCGTCCTGTAGGTGTTACTGAGGTAGTGGTTGATCCTCACTCTGGACATGTGAGTTGCCCACTGCGTTTCTCTCCCAGCAACATCTTTGTAAACCTGAATGTGTTGGTAGTGAAAGCA
Source organism: Protonibea diacanthus (assembly GCA_028641955.1). Taxonomy (NCBI): domain Eukaryota; kingdom Metazoa; phylum Chordata; class Actinopteri; family Sciaenidae; genus Protonibea; species Protonibea diacanthus. The sequence continues at coordinate 24,498,356 of CM053988.1, forward strand.
CTGCGCTTGCGGGCCCTCTTCCTGTGCCGCTCCGCACGCCGAAGCGAGGTTAGTCTTTCCTGATAGCTTTAGATTTCAGAAGCGTCTTTCTTCATTGTCAAAAACATCAAGGTTGAACAGCTGCTGAAATAAACACAGTGACAATATACATTGATTGCTGTGGCTTTAAAGTCATTCTGCTCACTTTGTTTTGTCCTCGCTGCATTTATAGGAACAAATTAGGCGTGATGATGAAGGCTTCCACAGCCTGGAAGGTTTTGGTGCCTTGAAGTGCTTAAAGTGCTTGAATCTTCCTCTTAAAAAGCTGTATGAACCCTGTCCAGAGGAAGTTTCTGGAAATCTGTCCAACAAAATCAGCGTCCTAATAAGCTGCTGAAGGACAAATCCTGAGCTGGCGTGTGTCCAAGATTTGTCTTTTCAAATGTAATAAAAAAAAGTGAAATGATGTGTTGAAATCTACTGGAAAGGTGTTAAACAATAAGTGCTGCTGGAAGTGTTTTCATTCAGAGCAGATTAGTATTGTGAGAGAGAGAATGGACTTTATTCCAGCAGCAGAACAAAGAGGACCATTTTAATCTTTAGCTCCAGCTTTCTTTGATTTTGTTGTTCTATTATACAAAATATGAAAAATGATATATGTTTGTTATTTGGCCTTTCATCTATATTGTGTTAGTGTGTGTTTGTATCTGATCAAAATATGAATCAATAGGAGAATATGAAATAAATCCCTCAGTTCAGTCTGTTTTGTGACTCTGGCTGAGATGGAGGTGAAATATATGTGAACCTGGGCTGTGGTTTACTGCTCTCTTCCTGTCTAAAACACTGTTTGACATCTGTTCATCTGTTGGTTTTGTACAGGCTGTTTCCATCATTTCTCACTGTGGGAACCTGCATAGATCCAACAGGCGCAGTAGTAGGTGGCTGAATGAAGAGTTTAACTTCTGGATCTTCAGCGCACAGCGGTTCTGTTTATTCTGGCTGAAATCATTTTTCTGAGGATGATCGTGCCTGTCACCTATGGTACAACTATTCTGTTATAACGAAGAATCACTCTGAATGTTTGTTCCTTTGTGGATTCTTCTGGTACCAGAATATATAATCAGGGTTGTTACACTGGTCAGTTAGGTCCCACAGCTGAAGGAGACTTCTTCACCAGCTGTCCTGGTCAATGTTAAATCATCCTGAATCAGCTCTGCTGCCACTTGTAACCAAAAGCTGTAGAAAACAGACAGACAGATGAAGGTTAGTGTGACAGTGTTGTTCCAGGATTGAGTTTGTTGGCTCCTGATGATTGGCTGGAAACACTCACCTGAACACAGACAGCACAAGAGCAGCAGCTGGGAGGAAAAGCATTTTGTGCAGTGGTGTTTCCTCCTGGTGAACCTGGGAGAAGTGGCATCTGATGCAGCTGAGGCTAACAAGGACGAGCTGTGAGATCAGACGAGGGCCCGCGTGCTTTTCTGAGTCCTCAGACCTCCCCATCAGCCCCTGCTGCTGATTGACAGCTGGGCTGAAGCTGTCGTGTGAAGTTTTCCATCGCTAAAAAAAAACAATGTGGGTGGCGATGATGCAGAAATACGAAAACATTCATGTCAGCACAAACACATTGAGGTTAGTGGTGAGAATTTAGTAACACAGACTGTTATCTGTTGTTTAACAGCTGTGATGAAAATACAAAGAAGTACAAATCCACAAAAGTCCTCAGCTGTGATTTGAAGCAAAACGTCCTTACATTTCTGTCATTTCATCTCATCATTTCATTTCTATGACACATCAAGCTTTTCCACACAGTATCACATCTTTCTTTGTATTCTGGTGTTCAGTCTCTTCATTAAAGCTACATGATGTTTGACTGAGTGAAATATTCAAATGAACTCCATCAAATGGAACGACTTTCTCTACATGTCTGCTGCATCATTTTAGACACATTTTGGTACTTTTGGAAACTTTGGGATCTCACTAGAATGTCAAATAAAGTTCAGAGGTTAGTTTGAAAGGCAGAAGCCAGCGGAGGCTTGAAGAGTTAAATCAGGCGTGCTCCTGTATCTGAAGCAGTGGTTATGGTGCTGTTCCCTATGGAAGGAGCTCCAGGGCTCTGCTCTCTACTTCCTCCATGTAGAGGAGTCAGCCACAATGGGAGACGATGAAGCCACCACAGCTGTGCTTCTGCCTGGAAAAACCCTCCTTGGATTTGAAATAGGTGGTATTCAGGCAGAGGTTGGGGCCAAAAAGTCCAACTCCAAATGAAATGACCAATCTGTTGTTTGGAACTGACCTTTAAAAGCACACATACAAGTGTTTTCTGATGATCAAACTATCATGGACCACATCATTTGTCTGTGTCTTTCCAAACTCTCATTACATTTAGGATTATTACAGAATATCTGATATGATTTGAAAACATTGGATAGAATATATTAGAAATGATCTTTGTGTTGTTCATAGATATTCTTCCCCTCAAGCCTCACTTTAAACCTGTAGTTATCACCTCATACTACAGTTTATATGACAGTACTTCTATCATTCTGTGCTGCTGTGAGAAGAATAAAACCTGCACTGCTTGCCCTCTAGTGTCTGCAACAACACACTGTTTCAAGTGGACTGCTACTTTCACCACGACTACAACTGTTCTGCGACTGTGGTGCACTCTGATGCTGCTGTCTGTCACTTGTATTTTGTTTTTCTCTTTTGATTTGGAATTTTCTGTTTCCTCTTGAAATCACACAGTCATTCAGAGTTACTGTTACTTGATCAAACTGGTGTTTATGTGGGGCAGGACCAATGACCAACATCTCAGTTTTGATCAGAGTTTAAAACTGGAAATGATGTGACACATCAGTTTTCACAGCAGACAAGCAGGCCTCTAACTGAATCATTTTGTGGTGTTCGTCTGCCTTATAGACACATAAAGCAGAGTGTCATCAGCGTAGCAGTGAAATTAACACCATGACTGTGTAGAAAATCCACCATATGATGAACTTTAGTTTCAAATGTGTCACACAGCCATGGTGGAAGAGCTTATTTATTGGTGTGACACGATCTAGCCTTCTGAACATGTAATGTCACACATGTCTGTTCTGCTGAGATGGTGCAACATGTTGTCATTCTTTAACAGTTTTTCATGGTGAGAATCATCAAACTGTTCAGGATTATATTTTATACATAACAGAACAAACATCCCTTTCTAAATAATATTACATGTACAGACATTCGGTCTCACTTGGTTTGACAGCTTTTCCATTTCAAAGGTGGTTTGAGGAAACATTTTCAAGCACTGAATATGAGCTGCTGTTGTCGATTACTTGGGATTTCTTGTTTTATTATTAAAATCCACAAAAGCTGTTTGTATCAAGGAAGATAAAATAATTCAGATTGTCCCAAAGACTGTGAGATGATACAAAACTAAAACTTCAGATGGTACACTAACTGTTTTTTATTAGAAATAAATACATAATAAAAATATCATCAGCACATTTATTTTAAAAAATCTGATTGACTGTTATTGCAGTATACAACTGACAGCTGATTCTAATATTTTGAAATGAAACAAAATGAAAGTTTAAATAATATTAAAATAATGAGGCTGAATTCCATTTGCGGCTCACTGTCACACCATCTAGGACTTACTGGGACGCTCGAATAGAACTCAGCACGTCGTTCATGTTATTAGTAACACCTGTGACAAGTCAAGATGTCTGCTGTGAGGCCTTTTGTCAGACAGTCGGTCACAGGGGGCTGATGGGAGGTCTGAGAGGACCTGTTAGAAAGCACCGTGGCCTCGTCTGATCTCACAGCTCCGTCCTTGTTTGGCCTCAGCTGCATCAAACGCCACTTCTCCCCAGGTTCACCAGGAGAAACACCACTGCACAAATGCTTTTCCTCCCAGCTGCTGCTCTGTGCTCTGTCTGTGTGTTCAGATTAGTGTTTCCAGCCAATCAGAACCAAGCTCAGCCTGGAACAAACACTGTCACACTAACCTTCATCTGTCTGTCTGTTTCTCTACAGCGCTGATTTACCATGGCAGCAGAGCTGATTGAACAATTATCACTGACCAGGAGAATGAAATCTCAAACCTGTCTCTTAAACTGTGGACAAACTGACCAGTGTGGGAAAAGAAAATCATTCGATCTACTGGTACCAGAGACGAAAGAGACCCATTCAAAGTGATTCTCGTATTGATCTGACCGATGGGAAGGATGATCACAGCTTCAATCATCCTCAGAAAAATGATTTCTCAGCTTGAGAAAAAACAGAACGGCTGTGAGCTGATGATCATGAGATTAAGAATCTCTCATTCAGCCACCTACTGCGCCTGTGATCCCCGCAGTGAGAAATGATCTGACAACCTGTACAAAAATAACAGATGAACAGATGTCAAACAGTGTTTGTGACAGGAAGAGAGCAGTAAACCACAGCCCAGGTTCACATATTTCACCTCCATCTCCAGCCAAGTCCCAAGATGAAATCTCTCCTTCGACCTCTGATGTTCATCTGAATTAAACACTTCCTTTGGCCCTTCACAGTAAAAGTCCTCTGTGCTTCAGGGTTTTCTCTGTTTCCTGACAGTGCTCTGTCCTGTTCACTTCCTTTGTACCAGAAAGGAGAAGTGGTGGAATAATCACACCCAAAACAATTAAACATTAACGCTTTGGAAGTTTACTGCAGAGGGGTTTAGTTTGGTCCCTCTAGAAGAGGCTGTGATCAACTTAGATTCAGTCAAATGAGGCAGGCTGATTCTAGAGGTCTGTTTACATCCACAGAAACTCTGTATGTCCTGTTGATCAAACATGATCTTGCAGCAAGTTAAAGTAAATAAGCGAAGCATGAGTCCTCAATCATTTAACTTATATACAGTATGAATATTAAAGATCTTCCACAGCATGAGCGTACAGCTCATGCTGATGACACTGTTTATATATACATAAAAAAACACAGCACAGTGAGCTGACAACAGTGATCCTCTGCTATAATGATCTACACTTACATCTACATATTAATTAATATGTCATTCATCATTCTTTCATATCATTTTAGTTTTCATCTGTTGTGAGGCTTTCCAATAAATTCAGTTTCAGTTCAATAAAATAATATCTGGTATGATAATTCAGCCAGTGCTTGACATTCATCATGGAGCTGAAATATGATACTGCTTCACAATTTGGACTCGTTCACCTCAGCTGACAGCAGGCAGGTTTTTGTATCAGTCTTCTTCACCGTGGGAGGAGGTGACTACCTCATCTTTGGCTCTGGAACTAAACTGTATGTAACAGGTAAAATAAACATTCATTTTCCTTCAGCTGTTTATTGAACAAGTTGAAAATGTGTTTTTAATGAGTTTCTGCTGCTTCAGGCTTTACATGTTAGTTTTCATCATTAGTAGAGAATTCTTGCAGCCATGCGGCTGTGTTCCATAAAAAGGTTCATAATTCATGGTGTTTAAATCTCACTTGCACAGCCTGATTATTCTATTTCTGCACCCATCAAACTGATTTAGAGAGAAAAAGTATGATATTGGCAATGTTACAAATATATGCAGGATTTGATCATCTCAGTAATTCAGCACTGTCTCTTGTTTTTATAAAACAGGATAATATATGATATGAAAATATCATTTAATATATGTCAGTAAATGTGTTTTAAAGTATATAACTTTAAATGATATGTTGAAGGATGATTAATAAATCATTTGAAATGGTCAAAATTTAGCTCAAACAACTGTATTTTATATGATGGTACATATGGAAGATATATTTCTACATGAAGGCAAACACATACTGAATATGATGTACAATAAACAGAATGTATGCATACTAATTTATATATTTCTATAAATGATATAGGATGATATATGATGTCACACATACATATATTTGTATCTTAATACACTAAATATAAATATTATATGGCGCTTCATCATTTCAAATATATAACAGTAAATATATTTAATGCAAAAGAGTGGTGGTAAATATGATGTGTCAGATACTGCACACATTATCATTCATACAAGACTTAATTATTATATTATATTAGGTTATATTAAATTCTATGTGAAGTTCCGCCATGAATCAATAAGTCTGATCTTTTTATATTATATTATACAGCAGTCTTTATTCCATTTGACAGATCCCAACATATCATTGTAATTGTGTCTAAAGTTCAAATATTTATGAAATTATTGATGTATTGATTTGTTTTTTTTTAGTGGCTGGGCTAAAAAGTATATGGTGGTAAATGTATAATATGTTCTGAATATTGTAATCATTAAAATGACAGCTGCATTCTGTGTGTAGGTAAATATGTAACTTACTATGTATATTAACCCTCATACAGAAAAACAATTGTCCACTATATGAAGGTCAGTTTCATCATTCTGTTCCTATTCTATTCTCAGTAATAGTAATAGATGTGACATTATAGTGAATGGACTACATTCAAATAAAGAAACAAATTGGTGTCTTTATTTCCAACATGTATGATGACATGACATGATAACTGTGTTGTTTGATATGAAGGTAGATACAGTATATATATGAACTTTGTGCTGTATTGATGGTAGTTTAGTGATCAGAGTCCATGTAGTTTCCAGGATCAGACTGAATGCAGTGCAGTGCTGTAAGCTGCTGTTGACTGTGTCAATGTGTGTCTGTGGCGCTGTTCTTGCTGTCAAACTTCAGTGGAAGCAGATGGTAAGCCCGTGGTGAGCACCCAGCAGCATCAGAGCCCACCTGGAGGAAGAGCTCCCTGCTGTGTCTGGCCTCAGCCATGTTTCCTCCTCTGGTCAAGTTCTCCTGGAAAAGACAAAGGAGGGCGGTCCTCTGGAGGAGGTGCACCGTGGGAGAACGGACTCAAAGAGAATCAGGATGCACCGCCTCCATCTTACTGATCCGTCAGCACGAGGCAGCACATATAAATACAGCTGCTCCGTCCAGCGCGAGGGGAGCAGAGGAGGCCCAAACAGAACAAGGTAATGAAGGCAGTGACTGTGTTCAGCAGTGATTCAGCTTCATGTGGAGGCAGCTGTCAAAGAGAGCAGGAGCAGAGGACTGACATTTTCTTTTTGACTCCTTTTCTGTTGCCAGAGCTTCCAGCTCCTACACCATCAACACCTCCACCATCAACCACCTCCACCATCAGCACCTCCACCTGCAGCTTCTCCTCCGTCTCAGTACAAGGTGAAGCTGTTGTGTCTGCAGTACACAGTGCTGATAGTGAAGAGTCTGGTGTACTGCTGTGGACTCTCTCTGCTGATGATCCTCAGAAACAAGGGACCGTCCACCAACTGCACACATGCTGACTGACTGTTTTCTGCTCGCCTTTTCTCACCATCAAATCTCATCAATTCATCTCATTGATCACTTTGATCAGCAGTCAGAAATGTTGAATTTTGACGTCTTGTTGTTGGTTGTTAAATTTATCTTTTGATGCACAGGTTAGATACAGTCATGCTAACAATATAAATACATATATACACATCTATATTTGCAGTTCAGTTCTGTGCTGTAGTGTTATTTTGATCCTCTAGTTTATTTCCACTTTTAATTGTGACTTGTATAATAATAGAAAATGAAGGTTCAGTGCTGACCCCCTTTTCTAATTGTGTCAGTGTGGATGTAAATCTCTACGCTGATGACACTGTTGTTTACACACATGAACAAACAGCAGAGCGAGCTGCTCTGAAGCTACAACTGCTATAAAATGATGACACAGCGGCTCCATCAGTCGGGCTGAAGTTTGAATGTGGGCAAAATGATGGCTGTGTTTATTTTTTATCAACCAATAAAATGACACTTCACTGTTACAGCTTCATCCAGATGAAATGGATTGGTATAGTTACTGATTATACGTCAATTAAGATTCATATTTATGTGACACATTTCAAGACAGAGTCACAAAATGCTTCACAGAGAAAAACAAAAGTTATTGCAGAAATATATTTTCATAAAGTTCTATATGACATAATTTACAGTCAGATTTGAAAGCTGTTAAAAATGAACAGATGAATTAGAAATTGTCTTTGTATTGATGTTGTTAAAAATGTCTGCACGCTCTGATCCTTTCCCACATGTCCTAATATGTTGTATTATGTTACAAGTTGTGGTCAGGCTGGACAAACTGTCATTAAACTGTCACCTTTACAGAATCAATAAAACTGTTTTGTTGTCTTTAACCACAGTCGATGGTTGTAACTGTCATTGTGTCATCAATGTGAAAAAGTGCAGCTAACGGTGAGGAGGCTGCAGAGCAGAAACCCACACAGCCCGTCTGCTGCACCAAAGGAAGTGTTGATTCGCTCTCAGAGTTTTTTCTGAGTCCTAATAACCACTGAGAACAGATTCATATCTGCAGCTGTACACACTCATGAACTCCTCTCCCTCTCTGTGCTCGTTTGTCTTTCCTCTTGTTGTCTGTAAGCCTTTTTCACACTGAGCCCTCCACCCACAACATCTTCTAATCTCTAACTATGAAATAACACTTCACTGTTTAATAAAACAACTGAAGGACACACTTCACTTCATATTCAGGATGTTGTCAGTATTCATCTGAAACATAAAATAATAATAATCAAAGAAAAACTATTGAATAAGAAGCTGTGTCCTACTTTAGACTGGTACTGTATGAACAAACTGTATTATACTGTAAACTGTATTTTATTTATGTATTTGTTTTATTTTACTTAAATGACGTTAAATTACTTAAAAATAAAAATGACATAAGAATGTAGAAACAGTTGTGACACATGTAATATTATTTGAAGGGATGTTTGTTCTGTTATGTATGTTATAACTCTGAACAGTTTGATGATTCTCACCATGAAAAACTGTTGGAAGAATGACAACATGTTGCAACTGTCTCAGCAGAACAGACATGTGTGACATTACATGTCTCTGTAGCTGTTAGATCGGTGTCACACCAATAAATAAGCTCTTCCACCATGGCTGTGTGACACATTTGAAACTAAAGTTCATCATATGGTGGATTTCTGTGTTTGCTGCTGGTGCTGACATTAAACATCAGAGAGAAACACCACCACCCTGTGGTTAGTCAGAGGGAGTGCAAGGAGAGCCAGGTGACGCTGATGGTGGTCGCCATGACGACGTGATGATGCTCTTACCTCTTATTTTACTGGTTAAAAAAAAAAACACTTTGTGTGTAGATGCAGAGATCTTCTGTGTTCACGACAACAGATTTCTGAAGGAGGTTTTCAGTCCTGTGGGTTTTTGATGCAGCCTGTGCTGTCCGAGGGGTCAAAGGTCATGAAGATGATTTCTCTGATTCTCTGAATCTTTGTGTAATAATCTGGATTGTAGACGGTGAAATTCATCCAGCCTGTGAGTCCACAAACGTTCTTAAACTGTTTTTAACAAACTGATGAACCTCGCCTCGTCCTCGATGTGTAGCTAACACTACAGTTACTGCAGCTCACACGACACGTATCACAGTATGTACATTAAATTATGTGCATTAAAGTTGGAGGTACTTGGAGTTTGAATCTTTTCTTTTCATGTTGCTTTCTACTTCTACTGTACTACAACAAAAGAAATGTTACATTAATTCATTTATTTTTAATATTATAAAATGAACGATAATGAACTTATTTCGGTCTTCAGAGGTTTGTTGGTCTATTATTTGGCAAAATGGCCACTAGATGTCACCAGCAGAGAAATTCATGGACTTTAATCCTGAAACTGTAATTTTAAACTTTATTTATTTGACAGAAATAATCCATGTACAATGTTCTAAACTTAACACACAAAAATGATCCCACAGGGACAGTGAGACGCTGTCAGAGACTCTGTTTTCTAAGTATGAAATGGATATATGATATTTTAATAAAAGTATTTTCATGTTTTTTTAAATCACAAAACATTTTAACTGGCCTCAAATCTGACATTCACAAATATTATTTACAACCTGACAGTTGATGGGAATCATATTTGTGAAGAGGGAAACTCTTCTCTCCCATCTTTCCCATGTGACCTGAATGCAGCATCAGTGTTACAGGTGAGCAACCTGACATCATGTGACATGACATAGATTTCAGTCTGTCTTTACTGATGTTGTTTGAAGTTTCTCCATGTCTTCCTGCAGTGACCATCACAGCAGAACAAGTGAAATGTGAAACCTGATGAACGACACAAGAGGGCGCCTTCATCCTGATAACCAGGTAAGTCGTGGAGGTCGAAGCTCCTCGCCTCACTTTGTCTGCATGTTTTACTTTGTTTCATGTTGTTGGTGAAACTGGATCACAACCATCTGCAACATGTGACCCTCATGACTCACCTGTGGGCAGGGTGAGTCAACGACCCACAGGTGATCTTAACAACCCACAGGTGACCTTAACGACCCACAGGTGATCTAAACGACCCACAGGTGTCCTTAACGACACGCAGGTGACCTTAATGACACACAGGTGAGCTAAACTTTCCTCTGATGTCCTCCGGCTGCTCCGCCTCAACTCTCTGTGATTTACAGAGTTTATGATGGACAGTGAAGTAAACTGCTGACAGCTGTAGCTGCTGTTAGCTCATGTTAGCTCAGTTTATTAGCTGCTGTTAGCTAATGTTAGTTCAGTTTATTAGCTGCTGTTAGCTCAGTCTGTTAGCCGGGCTGCTTGGACTGTGAGCACCAGGGGGAGTGTTAGTGTTTGGACCACAGGCCTTTTGGTGTCGTGCCAGAACCAGAGCTGGGCGAGTGACAATGTGACCAGGCTCAGCAGCCTCTATGAACATAATGGCAGAGGACAAGAGATAATGAACCTGATCAGCCACTGTCAGTAAACGTCTCAAGAAATGTTCTAAAACAAACACATTACAGTGCCGTGAAAAAGTATTTGCCCCCTCTTGATTTCTTACCTTCACCGACCTTCTGATGACATTCAACATGTTTGACGTGTTGCTTGTGGAATTACTCGATGTACTCGTGTGTCACTTTGTTTTACTTCAGTTCAGGACGTGTGTGAGTGTCACAGAGAGAAGAGAAAACATGAGTTTATAAAAGAGAGGCAGTGTTGATGCAGTGAGTCTGCGCGGCCACCAGAGGGCAGCAGTGTCAGATGACGACATGAAAACAATGACGTCAGGGCCTGACCTCCACATGTGGATTAAATATAATATTTATGAATCTGTTTTATTTGTCTGTTCTCAGTCTGTGTGTGTGCTGCTGAACTCATCCAGTGTTTCACACAAACATCCAATAAAAGTTTAATAAATAAAGACGAATCACAAGTGAGGCAAGAGAGTCTAAACAGAGGTAACAGTGCTGAACTGACCGATGAAATGATTCATACACAGGATGATGTTTTCTCTTTAAATCATTTATCTTTGTTTGTCTTCACTAATTTTCTCCTCATGAATTGATTATTTTATTTTATCATTTTATTTTATTTATTCTTTATTTTATTATTTATTTCCTCACTTTTCCTTCAATCTTTTTTCTTCATGTTTTTATTTTATCATTCTTTTTTCATTATTTTATTTTTTATTTTTTGTTTTATATCGTTTTATTATTATTATTATAATTATTATCATCATCATCATTTATTCTTTTAATGTTATTTAATTTATAACATTTTTTTTTTTAATTTTCTATTTTCTTTTATTTAATCTAATTTTATTTTTATTTTTTTTTTATTTTTTAATTAATTTAAACGTATTTATTTTATTTTTCTTTATTTCTTTTTATTGTTTATTTATGTATCATGTTTTTATTTTTATGTTTTTGTTTGTTTATTTCGTCACTTTGAATCAGAGCTCGGTTCCCGGAACTTCTTTCCTCCTCTGCATCATTTACTGTCCACGGACCTCCTTCTGACACCACCGCTTCACGTCCGCGGAGTAAAATAGTCCCCGTGTTTAACGGATCTTTTGCTCCGTTTGCACGTGTGTTTGTCCACAGTGCCGCTGTCGTTAACGGAACACGTGTTTTCTGTGTTTTCTGATTTTTCCACGCTGTCACTGACACGCTCACGTGTCGCTTTTTGTTTCATTACGTAGCTCGTGCCTCACACTTGGTGTGTGCGGATGAAGACAAAAAGAAAAAGTAGGACCCGGGGTATTAAATGTCTGAGAGCAGCCGGTGACGGTGAGTCTCTGCACGGACACCGGCGGAGCGGCGGGACCGGAGACAGATCGATCATCGGTTATTGACTGAGACTGTCCGGTTCTGTTGGACTTCAGCTTCACCCTCCGAGACACTTTCAAGTTTACTCCGGGAGTCATCAGGTGAGTTTGAACAGCAGCTACCGGTAACGGGACTCACCTGTCTCTGCCGCGATAACCGTTAACCGTTAGTCTGACCGTTAGTCTGACCGTTAGTCTGACGGCTGGTTTCATCCTGTGTTAGAATGAATGTGAGTTTTATTTAGTAGTTTTAAACTTTAAACTTCTCCTGACAGTCAGAGTCTGATAAAGTTGATTTATTTGATATTTGCATGTTGGATCATGTACCCGGCTTCTTCATATTTCAGATGTTTATTTGGAAACTTTTTTGTTTTTCTGGATGAAGTTTTGTGTGAAAGTTTAAATTCTCCATGTAAACACTTTGTTACACATAAGCTCCATGTTAAATGTTTGCATATTAATGAGCTCCTCTGAGTCACACTGCACAGCGTGTTGTCGTTTTTACTGCTTCATCGTTACTGTGATGGAGAACATTAATATTCATATATTCATATATTCATATATTCATATAAGGTCTGTGTGGGGTCACCTCCGTCCGGTCAGGTGGCAGCAGCTCAGCCTGACTCGTGTTCTGTTTCCTCACAGGCAGTCAGGATGCCGCCGGTCTTAACCACGTCCAGCATGAATTATGATTATGACTACGACACCATCCAGCCCTACTTCCTCCTGGACGGCGAGGAGGAGGACTTCTACCTGCCTCCGTGCAGCCAGCTCCTCCCGGGCCCCGGCGAGGACATCTGGAAGAAGTTTGAGCTGCTGACGCCTCCTCTGTCCCCCAGACGGAGTCCCTCCCTGTGCGACGTCCCTCTGTCCGCCGCCGAACACCTGGAGGCGGCGTCCGAGCTGCTGGATGAGGACTGCGGCCCCTCGGCGGCCTTCCTCCAGTCCTTCATCATCCAGGACTGCATGTGGAGCAGCAGCTTCGCCGCCGCCACCAAGCTGGAGAAGGCGGTGTCTGAGAGGCTGGCCTCGCTGCGGGCACGGCGGGACTCCTCCACAGCCAACAACGCTAACGTGACCACGGACGGAGCAGCTGACCAGGGTCAGGCGAACACGGCGTACCTGCAGGACCTCCACACAGCAGCGACAGACTGCATCAACCCGTCTGTGGTGTTTCCATGCAGCCCGGCGAGCGGCGTGAGAGCTGATGGAGCAGCGATGGAGGTGGCATCTGAACTGTGTCTGCACTCACCACCTCTCAGCAGCAGCAGCGAATCAGGTGGGAGCACGCTTTTATTTTGAAAGGCTTCTCAACGCTCACACTCATGACGAGTACGACACGAGATCTTCACTGATGATTAATAAGGTTTTGTTTTTTCCCAGAAGAAGAAGAAGAGGAGGAGGAGGAGGAGGAGGAGGAGGAGCAGGAGGATGAAGAGGAGGAGGAGATCGACGTGGTCACAGTGGACAGGCGGAAGTCTTCACGGCGATCTGACACCTCCCCTCTGGTCCTGAAACGCTCTCACATCAACATCCATCAGCACAACTACGCCGCCCAGCAGCCCCCAGCGACCCAGCAGCCTGCCGGAAAGCGGCTAAAGTCTGAGAGCGTCTGCCCGGCGGTGCCAAGGCAGAGCGGCGGCGGCGGCGGCCGCAGGTGCTGGAGTCCACGATCAGACGGAGAGGATGACGACAAACGGAGGACTCACAACGTGCTGGAGAGGCAGCGCAGGAACGAGCTGAAGATGAGCTTCCTGGCTCTGAGGGACCAAATCCCCGCCGTGGCCAACAACGACAAGGCGGCCAAGGTGGTGATCCTGAAAAAGGCGACGGCGTTCATCGCCGAGATCCGAGAGGACGAGAGGAGGCTGCTGACGACGAAGGACGAGCTGAGGAAGAGGAGCAGAGAGCTGAAACACAGACTGGAGCAGCTGAGGACTTTATATTAACGTGTTTGTATTTATTTTAATTTAAAATGTATTTAAACTTCATGGATCATCTGATTTTATCAATAATGATGGATTTGTTTTTTAATAGTTATTATTTTTTATATTTTTATATTTTTTCTTCATCGGTTGATTATTTTGAAAATCGGCTGCATGACAGGAAGCAAACTCTTCAAAATAAAAGCCCTCCATTTGTTGGAGGTCAATGTTACGACGGCATCAGATGTGTTTGTGTTCAGAATCTGCACCAGACGTTTGACCCCAGACGAGCTCTGTGTCAGAGGTCAAAGGTCACAGAATCTGAAGGCGAGCGATGAAACTCCAGAGATCCACGTCGAGCTCGCGTGGAGGAGAATCATCGCAGTGTCTCTCAGACCAGTTAGATTACACCATTAACAGGTATTTACATAAATAATAATAAACCAAACAAACATATATCACACTCATAATCACCCATAAACAGAAACATAAATATTTCTGATCAATCAAACCCACTTCCTATTCACTCGTGTCCTCCTGACTTCATGTGTCACGTCTCCGGGGACTCTTTTTGCGTGACCTCAGATCATCAACAGTTATACTTCATAAGTCAGTGTGCTGTTTCTGGAGTCCATGTTTTCATCTCCGCTCTGGACCGGCGTATCGCTTTCTCCCTCTTTCCAACAGAATCAGCTAAAAAAGAGAAACTCTGATGAGTCACGGTGACTCTTTGCTGAGTCATGCCGACGGTCCAGACTGCTGAGTCATGCAGAGACCATCGCAGATCATCCAGGACGGTCAGCGATGAGCGAGGACTGAAGGATTTCCTGTTTCTGCTGGCACCACGCTTTGTGCTAACCTGAGATCTGCTCGTGGACCGCAGGGTGAAGATCGAAGTCACAGAAAGACAAAAGACAGAGACAGAGGTGGACATCAGGACATTTCACATTTCCATTACTTTCTTCATCTGAAGACATGTTTGTATCGTGCACTCAATGTCATGACCGCAGACTGTCTAAAACCTGGACGTAGTCTCCGTGACGTCCCCGCAGACTGTCTAAAACCTGGATGTAGTCTCCGTGACGTCCCCACAGACTGTCTAAAACCTGGACGTAGTCTCTGAGACTCTGCAGTTTTTGTGCAGGCTTGACTTCACAGACATGGAGGTTGATGGTTGGTCATGATGCATCTTGATGTTTTTCTGATGAAGTTATGGATGATTTAAATAAACGCTGTAAAACCTGATGAGATGATTTCCACCTGCTGCTCACAAATCAGGAGGCCGACTGCTTCACTGTGATTAACACACACGCACACACACACACACACACAAACGCTGACAGCAGCGTCAGAATATTCCCACCGAGCGACTGTTTTGACACCAAATAATATTGAGGTTTTTGCATAATAAAGGCGTCGCTCTGCGTTTGGTCTGTCAGCACAGTCTGACGTAACTCTGTGTGACATATTTATCTACATCATGTACATGTTTAAAGAGGCGGAGCAGCCGGAGGACATCAGAGGGAAAACCAGAAAACATTTCTCCATAAAATATGATCCAGTTTCACCAAAATCAGTGAAATAGTTGGTGGTGTGTGTGTGACAAGATGATTTAACATGTTAGTCTATGAGAGTAAATGTTGGTTTAATCATCACAGTATATTAGCAGGCTCCATTCTTCACCCAGCTGTGTCATCACACAGTTTCATTTTTTCCAGCTGTGTTTTGTCCACCGACAGTTGACCATATTTAGTCTGCTTCCTGTCTGATTCCAGTGTGAACGCGCTTCACCTGCTAAAAGCTGCACACAGGGCCGAGGAGGCGGGTTTGACCGCCAGATCCCGTTACAGGTCGGTCCAGCAGTCACTCATCGGTCATGACAAAAAGGTTCTCTCAGGAGCTTTGAGCCGAGCCAGGAACCACTTTGGTTCTTTGATTATTTTAAATGTACCTGTGGAGGTCTGAAGAGTTACGCTTCCTTGAAGAGGTCTGGAACTTCATGAATTGCTTTTAAATGACTTTTAGGAGGCCCATGGAGATTCTTAAGTGTATTGGAAACTCGATGTGCTGACTCTCTTTGGATGTCCCAGCAGCAGAGGGTTCCCTGCTGAACCAGGAGGCTCTGACTGGATTTATACTTTAAATGACCTTTGAGAAGTCGCTCTCTGAGGAGGTTGTTGTCGTTTTCAAGGGATGAAGATGTAGGTCCTGGAAGTTCTTGGTTTTCAAGTACCTGCAGGAGCAGTTTCCAGCGTCTTAACTCAGTTTTAAATGTATTTCTGAGGTACAGGTTCTGTGGAAGTTCTGGTGGGTTTAGGAGGTGTTAAATGTCATTTCAGAGGATCTAGGAGGGACAGCAGAGGTTCTGGGGCAGTTCTGGTGCTTTGTGGCCGTTAACTGACGTTTTATATTTTTATTTCTGCACAGTACGAGCTGTTTAAATATTAATCGAGCGTGTTTGAAAGAAAAGCAGACGAGCTCAGTGAACCTTCTGCATGAATGAGGGTTAAATAATTTGCAGTATTGTTGGTCAGGGCACGTCCTCCTCACAGGAGCTGCTGTTTCATCAGACTGAGGCAGACAGTCGCTGATCTCCTGGGAGGTCAGTGAACATCCAGAGGGAGGTTTGTCGTTCACAGGATTTCCATTGTTGATATCTGATTAAAGAGTCATAATCTGATTTCAGGACAACAGACACAGTCTGCTCAAAGGTTTCAAATCAAACGGTGACGATGATTTTGAAACGAAAACATGAATGAGAACACAGAGATGATCTCTGTTCAGATGTTGACGTCTTGAATGATGCTTCTGGATGAGACGTTCATTTTCTTCAGGTCGTGTACATTTTTGGGTTGTCTTGCATGAACTGTGTGTCCCGTGGACAGCTTTCAGGCTGATGAATGCAAACATCAGAGATGGACCTCCACGCCACGGCGGGATGGTTGGCGGTTCTTCATGAGCCTCGCTGACCATCAGGTTCAGTCACTGCAGCTGACGTTCCAGAAGTCTTGAGGTTTGTGTCAGTGCTGTTTGACTTTTTCTGGCAACTCGACCGTGCAGCCCATTTTTGTTTGAGTGCACCTCCAAACACGCACACACACACACACACACACACACACACACACACACACACACACCACTTTCTGCAGAGCCTGAATTTCAGCTGAAGCTGTTTGTGGTGTTTTTATTATACATCTTTGTTTGTCTTCTGATTTGATTTTTCATTTCTTTATCAGAGTTTGAACACAACTGAATTTCTGAGGTTTGCATCTTTTATAAAGTTTATAATGTTCAGCTACATTTTCTCACAAGTCCATGCAGCCTCTCAAGACCCAAGAATTATTTTATTAAGTGTCTCTGGAGATTTTGTTGTGATGACGAGCTCTTTTGTTGGATCAGTTAACAGCTCGCATCTTAACTTCACGGGTCAAAGTTTCCCACCACGTTCAGACTGAAGCCCGACTGATGACGAAGACTTGATCCAAAGAAACAAACGTCCGTATCTGAACACGAGACAGTCTGCAGTGTGAAGTGTGAGAGCTGACAGCTCAGACGGCAGTCTGCCCTGAAGCTGTTTGACTGTTTGAAATATTAACATGGAAATCAGCCCTGATGTGATGAACACAGCAAAGAGTCGGAGCCGGTTCAACCACCTGAGAGACTTCACCTCAAAGTCTGTCTGTCCTCTGTCCTCAGTGTCTGTCCAACACTGACACAAAGTGTCTTCAGTGTCTTCAGGTGTTCTTCATGGTATTTTAGAGTTCATCATTTCCCAATAAACCATAACAGGTTGTTGATGACTCGATTAATAGATTATTAAATGAGTTGGTTATTCATAATCACGGCCCTGTCCTCCTCTAACTCTCACTTGCACACAGGAAATATAAAAAAAACTCTTTGGCAAGTCCCTCGACTTTATGCAACACAAAGTTTCTGCTGACTTCCCCGTGATGAGTGACAGGTGTGCTCACTTCATCTGTGTTCAAACCAACATCGTGTATAAATCAGTGTTTGTTGCCTCCAGTCTCAGAGACACAGCAGCAGCTAATATTACTGACTAGTCCAACAGCAGTCAGCCCAGCTCGGCGTCTGTCTTTCAGCCTTTTATTTCACCAAGCTCTCACCAACCACTAAAAGTCAGTCCCAGATTTACTCTTGTCCGGCGGCTTCTGGCTCGCTCACTCTCTCCTTTTCTCTTCTTAGCTTCCTCCGTCAGCGTCCTCTTCACTCTCTGCTCCTCTGCCATTATGTCCATAGAAGCTGCTGTTACATCAACATGATTTAAAATCTGTTACACGGTTGCTTAAATTGACACATAGTTTATACTCTTATATTGTTTATTTATAAAATGTGTGTGTGTGTGTGCTGAACAATAACTTGACTCTTTAATTTCAGACCGTGGCGTCTTTAAGAAGACGTCCAGCTGTCTCTGTGACTGCAGGTCAAATTTAAATGTTGTCAGAACATCCAAAATAACAGCCTGAAACTTTCTCAGTGAGATACAGCCCTGTACTCCCCCCACCCATCCTGCTGGGCCCCCATGGGACACCATGCTGGTATCCCCCTTGACACCACCCACCCTCCACCCTGCCCCCTGTCAGAGCGTCTGCCGCAGGGTTTCCCAGGCGTCAAACCTCCTCCACACGCCGAGCGGAAAGTGAAACTGATCTGTCTGCAGACCACCGACAGAAAAAACACTTTCCAGAGACGCAACAGTTGTTTAATGGCACAGCGGAGTTTCTGTTGTCGTGGTCTGGACTGCTGAGCGAGCGAGCAACGGTACAAGAACTTCTGCTCATACAGGAAGGACTTTAAGTTCTGTTTCATGAAAACAACGTGAGAGCATTAAAAATGAAAAGTTTGGAAACATGACAAAATAATATCGCCTCAAACATTCTCTGACTGTCGGCAGAATGAAACTTTGAAGGAGGCTGTAATGGAAGAAGAGGTACTCTCTTTATTTACTTCATTAAAAGGAATAATATCACTTCTTAGCTTCTCCTCTGCTGAGCCCAGTTATGTTACCCACTCATCCAGCTCCGGTTCTGGCACGACACCAGCTCCGCTCCCCGTCAGTAGAATAGAATGCAAACTTTATTGATCCTCAAGTTTTTACCCCAAATACAACCACACACACACACACACACACACAAAGGGCTCATAGACTGGACTTCCAACCAAGCCACCAAGCCACCCTTCGGTTCCCAGTCCAGTATTCCCCCGTCAGCGCCCGGACCTGTAAACCTCCAACAAACTGAGCTAACATTAGCTAACAGCAGCTACAGTTCACTTTACTGTGTACATCACAGAGAGTTGAGGCGGTGCAGACGGAGGACTGCTGCGTGTAGTACACTTGTAATAATCCATCATAATGTATTTGTTATATTCTGAATATGAACCTGTAAAGTAACTAAAGTTCTCATGTGAATGTAGTGGAGGAAAAAGTTCAATATTTGTAGTGAAAAACTAAAATGTATCAAATGACTTCCCATCAGAGCTAAAAAAAGACACGAAGCTGACAGCTGACAGAAAGCTGCACAGACGGAGGAATTCCCCTCCGACAGTCAAACAGGGAAAAATCATCTGAGGCCGAAAGAAACGTGCTGTTAAATTTGGAAAGTCTGAATGTGTCAGAAGACAGAAATCAGCATGTGTGAGTAAACTGTGAGTCATCGCGTCACCACCACGAACACCACCATCCGCTCTCCACACTCCTCTGCATGTTTACAAAGCCCTGTGCACGTTACGTGCACGTAAATGTAACGTCTTTAACATGTCAGCATGTTGTATTTAACAAACACCATTTCCCATCAGCCCACGACGAGTTACATTACGTATGATCGAAAAGTAGTGAGTCGACTACTAAATTTAAAGTAAAAGTACACAGGTACTAAAAGTAAAAGTACTTTGCTCCTTTCAGACTCATGTATGTGATTAAATTCTGATTATTGATGCGTCGCTGTGTTCATCTTGTTGTTTGAAGGGCGTCTTCACTCAGCATGGTTTTTCCACTCACGACAGCAGACAGGTGAAGAGAAGAAGAAAATGAAACCCAGGCAGAACATTTCTTTGTTTTTTGGTAAAAGCACGTCGAGCAGCGGCTAAAAATACCGCAGCGTTTCCTGAGCTTCAAACGCACCACGTGCATTTTTTCTAAGAACTACAGGCGGCCTTGAAGAGAAGCTTCGTCTGATGCGGTTTCTGTTTTATTCACAAACCTTTCACTGTTTCCTGCAGCGCTCTAAAGACGTTAACTTTACGTTGACGGCACGTTTCATACAAACACTTTGCTGCAGTAAACTGACTCTTCTGTTCTCTCTCATCTCATTGGATGATTGAGACTTGAGGTGTGAGCCGACTTTAAAGTTTTCACATGTACAGTTAGCGTTAGCCTTTACCTTCAAACTCCACTGGGAGCGTTTCAGAAGCGTTTCTCCCTCCACACTTTGTTTACTTGCTCAGATTTGGTCATTTTCCTGGTTCATGTTCTTCTAAATATGCTTCTACATGTGGAAATATGCTACGTACTTCATTTGTTTCTCTTTTGTCTGTTTTTACGACCAGCAGTTTGCACAGAGGTGTTTTATTTTGAAAATCCGCTGAATCCTCTGTGCTGTTTCTGTGTCAGCTCGAGCTGCTCTGTGGAAATTGACGCGGGCTGCTCGCGGCGTCCGTCAAAAATAGAACGGAGCCGAGTGGAGGCCCACTTCTGGGACACTTCTGAACCGGACCCGGAGCCGGTGGGGTTTGAAACATTGACTAGAACGGCCGTGAATTACTGCGGCGGCCGCGGCGTTCGCAGAATGCATCCAGTGGAATTTGGGGGTTAGTGAGAGCTTCATGAAATAAAATGCTGAAAGACGTGAAGCTGGTCTCTAACAGCATGAAGGCAGGCCGGCGCCTAGCATAGCAGCTCCGTCACCGTCGGTGTATGAATGTGGAACGATGGCACACTTCTGGATTGCACATAGTTTTCTGTCCACAGAGGAGTGACACATGAATATACTGAGCAGGAGTCAGATGAAACAGTCTATCAGCTCTGGTCTAATCTAATCACACAGCTGCTGTCTGGTTAAACAACTAAACTAAAAGTAGAGAGAGTCGACACCTGGCGGCTCAAACTGCTGAGCTGATAAGGCTTCATGTGCTCCCTGTCTACCCACAATGCCAGGCGGCGTTATCAGTCAAACAGAGGAGCGGCTTCCTGCTTCCTGCTGGCATCAATCCCTCTGTCCAGGAGGAAGGAAGCTCCTTATATGGGCAGCAGGTGTGTGTGTTTGAGTGTGTGTGTGTAAATTCACACACTGAGGAAAAACAACTGTGCTTCCATTTGATTACTGCCAAAAGTATGCGGACACCCATGTTTCTGGCTCAGTCAGCGCTGTAATCACTGTTACATTACCCGCTCACCCAGCTCCGGTTCTGGCACAACACTAACACTCCCCCAGTGCTCTGAGCTCACAGTCCGGGCAGCCCGGCTAACAAACTGAGCTAACATGAGCTAACAGCAGCTAACAAACTGAGCTAACAGCAGCTAATAAACTGAGCTAACAGCAGCTAACAAACTGAGCTAACAGCAGCTAATAAACTGAGCTAACATGAGCTAACAGCAGCTAACAAACTGAGCTAACAGCAGCTAACAAACTGAGCTAACATGAGCTAACAGCAGCTACAGCTGTCAGCAGTTTACTTCACTGTCCATCATAAACTCTGTAAATCACAGAGAGTTGAGGCGGAGCAGCCGGAGGACATCAGAGGGAAAACCAGAAAACATTTTCTCCATAAAATATGATCCAGTTTCACCAAAATCAGTGAAATAGTTGGTGGTGTGTGACTTTAGAGATAAAATAAAGAGAACGAGGTTATGCACAGTGAACTAAATGTATCAATGGTGACAGTTGTGTGCTAGTTTCTAAAAAGAAGCAGACGACAGGAAGTAGTGAGAGTTGATCCACCTGTGAGAGTTTTATCATCTGCACGTCTGATAATAAAAAACCACACAGGTTTATTTTTAACTGCCTCAGGTGAAGGATCAAAAATAACCTGACCTGTAAAGTGAAGAAATATTCTCGTAGGTTTGATCTCGACAGCAGCTGGAGCTCTCATCCAACATGACGAATGATTACGACTGATAGGAACGTGTGGTGAGGCGAAAGGATTGCAATCACTTGTTCATATTTTTGGTCTGTTTCTTTCTTTTAGCAGACACTTTCTGAGCATGCTACAGAAGGTACCGATGTCCTCGTCGCTGGTTCAAATCCCTGTAGCATCTTTGGCAGCCGCAGCTCAGAGCGGACCGACCGGTTTCCGCTGACACACTTGAATAAATAAAAACATTTTCCAGAGATTTCCAGGAACCAACAGGCTCCGCCCACTCCCACCAGGACCTGTCAATGAACTTTCAGGAACAGCTACAAGGCACGACAGGTGTGTGTGCACTGAGTGATGAAGACAGGTGATGACACAAAGAGAACGTTTCAAAAACAGACGAAGTTTACGCGACGTTTCTCTGCCGTGAATCTTCTTAAAGTTTCCATGAAGCGCTGCTGACTGAACCTGCTGTTACCAGGCAACAGAAGTAACGTGACAGTACCGCGGTGATTTACAGACTTTATGATGGAAACATTGATCAGTAGTGAAGCGCTAACTGTGTTAGCTCGGTCAGCCGTGTAGCTAACTGAACTGACTCAGCCCGGCAAGAAAACCACCTCGATAGGCTGCTGTGTTCACTGTTAGACTGGACACTGCTGGTTCAGAGGTTCTGTTGCTGTGTTCACTGTTAGACTGGACAGGAAACAGAACCGTACTTCCTGTTTGATGGACGTCATCTGGAACAACAGCCTCACCTTCATTAAAGCAGCTTTTAATCAAACAAACTGGAGAAAACAGCGCATGTGAACAGAGGACAGTTTCTCTGATGATGATTTGGTGACTGTGCTCAGGAGGAAGACGTTCCTGTGACCTGAGTCACCTGCAGAAAGAGGAAATATAAGAAGTGTGAAGATGTTGAGATGCTTTGACTGTCTGTGGTGAGTCAGCAGAGCAGAAAATAACAAAGGTGGGTGAAAAAAGTGAACATCAGTCTGAACTTTCCCAGTTTGACCTGATGAAGAAAGAAAGAGGCATAAAGTCAGTGTGGGTTAGTTCTGAAGAATCAGCTGCGTCCTCCGGCCTCTGTGGAACAATCAGCCATGAAAACAGTGAAGAAAATTGTTATCAAGCAACACACACACACACACACACACACACACACACACACGCTGCTTCCCGTCAGATGTTTTCCCAGGAATTACTCATTTCTAAGGAATCTGTAGACTCTCTGTGTGTGTGTGTGTGTTTCTATGGATACCCGTTACAGTTCAGTTCAGTACGACACACTGTGAAGTGAAGCCGACACAGGAAGTGCCAAAAACTGCAGTTCCTCTAACGTCCACTTGAGGCTGGCTCCAGAAGTGAGTCAGTCTCCATAAGTCCCCATGTTCAAATGTCCAACTTCACAGCAGAAATAAACATGTTTACAGCCTGGTATAAAAAACAGTGGACACTTTGATTGACAGGTGGGTGTGGTTACAGATGGTTTGTTTGAGCATCCAGGTGTCATTCAGCCGCCTCAGGTCCATCGATGATCCTCGTCTGAAGGACAGCCAACAGCTAGCTGTTTAAACCTGTGGGTGATGTCACTCATGCTCTGGTCAGGACATCCGGTTCGCTCCTCCAGAGGACTCAGACGTGGTTTTAGGTTTAATAACACACTCCAGGTCGTGCTGTTATACTGAATATCAGCACGGCTGTGATTCTGCAATCTCTGATAAGACCAGACAGAGAAAAGGCCGTGTCACAGTAGCGTCCAGTTAAAGGTGCATGGTGTAGGATTCAGTGGCCTCCAGTGGTGTAGCTTCTGATTGCAGCCCCCCGTTTCCTCGTACCAGTGGTGAACTATGCAAACACATTTATGAAGATTATATTCTGTATATAGAGCGTCTAAATCTGACACACTGGACCTTTAAATTTTCCAGTGACGTCTCGAGTTGGGTCGAGACGATTTATTTCTAGATGTCCTTTAAAAAAAGAGTTTTGATTGATTCAGATAATAAAAGAGGAAGACGAGCAAAAACACCAAATCAGCAGAAACGTGTGCCAGACAGAACAAAAACAAACATGTCATCAAAGAACATTCGTGTCGACTGAAAAGCAGAAATGAAACAAAGGATTCAAAAATATCAACAGGAAAAGATGACAGCGAGATCGGCAACAGACAACGGCCCGCTTCAGATTTAGACGGGACCGGAGTGACGGATCAGACGATCCACATTGGAGGTGATCACGAGCTGATGTGGTCAGAAACAGGAGATCCAGACAGCCATGCAAGAATCTTAGAAAGAACGGTGAAGGAGTCAAAAAAACATTTAGAGAAGCTGAGGGCTTCTGCGTCTGCCCGTCCCCTGAAGTCCAGCAACTAATCTGCTTTCTACCACCTCGGAAACATCTCCAGACTTCGGCAATGACTGACTCTGACTGGAACCTTCGTCCTCTTCATGCTTCCTGCAGCACCGACCTTCTTCACAGACAAAGTCTAACCTGACAGTGACCTGCAACGCCACATCCACGGTGACCACAACGACGGCATTATTTTTGCATTGTTCATGTGAAAGGTGTTAAATGCAAAATATTATTAATATTATTACTTTTGCAACACTTCTAGTGGAAACCTGAACTGCTATTGCAGGTTCAGATCCAGTAGAAATCTGGGCTGTCAGTCAGTGTTTGTGAGTTAGAGCCAAAGTGAACATGGAGAATACATACATGCATCTCTCCCTGTGGTACTCTGCAGGAAACTGGTCCAGAAGAGGAAGTTTGTAATCCCACCAGGAACTGTTCTTGTGGTTAGGACACAAACCACTGCAGAGCCAGACAAAAAAAAAAGGTGCCCTTGAGCAAGGCACCGTGTGTTCAATGTATCAATGAATTTTGATTTAAAGAATAAAAACATGATTTTCTTAAAAATGTAAAAACTTTATTTGGCCAACACAAACATAATTTCAAACAATTAATGCCATACAATCCCTGACATTTGCAGCGTTAACGTACAAGACAAAATAAAAAAGCTTGTAAAGATTTCCAGTCAGCAGTCCCACTGATCAGATCAGCTCAAACATCAGTCTGAGGTTCCCCTCACATCAGTACCGCTTCTTCGTCGTCACAGTGGTTCTCCTTCCCTAAACCCAAACTGCCTCTCAGTGCTACCCACGTTAGCCGTCCACAGGTCACAGCAGAAATAAATCACACGTCATCCTCACTGCTTTTCAAATCATACCGTGAGTTTTTCAGATTCAAACAGTTCCAGAAAGGTGCAGAAATGTTTGTGTCATCCACCGTGTCAGCGATGTGTCCCACAGAGAGAGGAGGCTTTTAAGTCTTTACTCATAAAACTGGAGCAGCTGGAAAACATAAATCTCACTTTTTGTCAGAGTTCAGGTGAAACAGCTCATGATGCACTCATGTCTGCCCCCCTGAGGCCGGAGAGCAGAAAGCACCCGCCACACTCAGAGGTGAGATTCATGTTTCATCACGACTTTAAACTAATAATGAAAAAATCTGGGAACCATCCGACACACGGTGAACGAGCCCAAACCGAGCGGCTGAGAAAACAACAGTTTAACCAGATGTTAGTAACAGCAGCTCGTCTTCTGAGGACAATCAGCTGTTTCAGTTTCAACAATCAAACTGGCTGCTGAGTGTTTCGACCCTTTTCCACCAGGAGAATCCAGAAACGGCAGGAAATGCAAATTCAAGCAACCAGGAACTTCCTTAACCTGCGTGATGTTTGGGAAGTGTAATGTTGAAGCACGAGTTCATCTCCAGTTTAAAAAAACGATCTTCAGGCTGCACGCGGCCTCGTTTGAACTGTGAAGTCTGAGATCGAGCAAACAGACATTCAGGATTCATCCACAGCAGCCACATAAAAGATGGATCAGCTGTAATAACATTATGCTGAAGGAGTTTTAGAGATTAACTAAGATTTGCTTTGAAATCTTAAATGTCTTTTAAATAATAACTGAAGAGGAACATTCTTTTGTTTTTGTTATAAACGATAAATTGTACATCGTAACATGAAAACAAACTTTTAATGTGACGCTGATCTGTTTTTCCTTTTCAATTAATTAAGAGTTTAACATTAAAGATCTAATAATCAGCTCTGTCACTTTGTGGGTGTAGTCCGATAAACCAACCCCGCCTTTACAAACGGAGCATGCGCTCCAGACTAATCAGAACAGGAAGAACTCTCTAAAGAACGTGATCGTTCTGCAGGCTGCAGGTTAAAAACAGGTTCTCAGGATCCTCTGATCAAACCATCAAACTGACGGCTGAAGTTACAAAAATAAAAACTCCTTTAAGATTCTCGCTGAGTGTGTGTTTGTGTGTGTTTGACCAATCGGTGATGTTCAGCCACGTTAAACTGTGAACTCCAAAGTTTGACCTCAGCCACAGAGACTTTTTTTTCTGAGGTAGGAACTGTAGCCGAGGAATTCATCCAGAACAAGTGTAAAAGTTCCTGCGTGCTTGAAAGGAGTTCTGGGACGTTCTGGAAAAGAGTTCTCGTGGTGGAAAAAGGTCTGAAGTGATGATCCATCAGATCTGTGGAGAGCTGGCAGCTAACAGATCTGTGCTGCATGAGAAGAATGAAGCTGCATTCAAGTCACGGAAGAAGTACAAACACAAACAGACAGAGAGTCTGCAGCTCGTGGTCACGACACGTCGATTCAAACAGCTGCAGGCGCTCACGGTGTTCATTCTGCATCGCCAGAGGAAGAACCGGAGGACTGCGTTTACTTTTAGTCCCACGTTTATCCAGACGGACTTCACGTCTGCCTCCTGCACTGGAAACGCTCATCAGGTGAGACTGGGAGTTCTAAATTCAGTTCATGTGTTCAACTACAGAACACTGAAATATGAACACGCTGATTTTCATACAGCTGAGCGTGACGTCAAAGATGTCACATCATTCGTTCACACAGAAAAGTGAGACTGACGTTACGTCACACATTTCTGTGGAAAAACTCAAATCAGACAGTCAAGGTCAAATCATCAGTATGTTGTTTGTTCTGTCGATTTCACTGCAGCCAATAGGAGGCGCTCTCAGTATCACCTTTAGCAGTTTTTTCTGTTTGTGACAAAGTTAATAAACTGATTGTTTTTCTCTTCGTCCACTCGTTGGCAGAATGAACTTTGTTTCTGACGTGACGTGAATGCAGCTCGAGCTCAGCAGCTGATTTTGAATCTTTTCTTGGATCAAATTCAAAGTTTCTCTTTTTTTTTAAACAACAACAAAAACAGCTTTTTTTATTCAAATGAGAATTTAAAATAAAATGAGGTTAAACAAAGAAATATGAGCTACAGCTTTGTTCAGTAGTTTCTTTTTGAAATTTGGACCACAACACTTTGGACTCGGCGCATCGTTCCAGCTTCAGTTCTGCTGAAGAAGCTTTGAGTTTTAATTTGGCTGCAACATGTTTTTGATCTGCTTCGAGGTAGCCTCATCGTTCAGGTGTTTGGTCGTATACCTGCAGGGACGGACGGACGGGCGGTTTAATGAGAACTCAAACATAAAGATTATTATAAGTGATGAAGGTCAAGTCAGATGAAGACAAATCACAGTTCAGTTGAGTGATTTAAAAAGTCCCTCCAGGAAGATTCAACTGATCCCTGTTCGTTTGTCCAACCACCTCAGCGCTGCCACAGCCAGCCGCAGTTTCCAACCCTGTAGACCTCAGAGCGCCAAGGAGCACCCGTCATTTCAGTTTTTTCCACAGGTTACAGTTAATAAACACAACTAAAGAATGTGGATTGTGCATGTTAAACTTTACACTTTGCTCCTCTCTGACACTGCTGCAAATCACTGAAATGACCAAACGTCCCTCGTTTGATCACGGAGGTAGTTTAGAGTGTCCTGAAAAGGAACACTTCAAAAACTTTTGCAGGTTTAAATCAGAAAAATCTCTCCACCGTTACGTCTTTATAATCTGATCAATCCAGAAGCTTTCTGTTATTTTCATGTATTTAAGGCCACAACAGCCCCTCGACAGCAGTCTGTGAAATCCTGGAGGAACTCTTTAAATCAGACATGAATCCTGGAGGAACTCTTTAAATCAGACATAAATCTGTTTCTGAGTATTCGTGGTGTGTTTGTGTTTGTCAGACCTGAGAGCGTTGAGTAATCCCTCCACACTGCTGGGCGGCTGCTCCTTCAGCACTCTGATGCAACCTTTCATCTGAAACAACAACGACTGTTAATTCAGTGCGTGTGTGTGTGTGTGTGTGTGTGTGTGTGTGTTGCTAACTTACATCGATATTGGAGGTCTTAACGAAGGCTCCAGCCGGGTGAACGTGGTCGTACAGGATGATGACACCGACCATCACACGGAGGCAGAACAACACCGTCTCCTCACTGGCAAAACGACTGCGGTACTCCCTGCACACACACACACACACACACACACACACACGCACACAGTGTGTGAGTGTTGCGTTCATGTCTGAAGCAGGTGTGACTGTGATGAGGCGTTCAGGAACAGGTAAGGACTCACGGTGTTTCCAACATCACTTTACAGACGCTGGCCATCGTACTCAGACAGTCTGTTGTGTTTTCAATCGGGACGTCAGGGTTCTGCAACACGACAACGACAACAACAACAACAACAACAACAACAACGACAACAACAACAACAACAACAACGACAACGACAACAACAACAACAACAACAACGACAGGACAATAAAGTTTTACTCAACAAAAACAAACAAATGCAAACTTGATTAAAGCTTCAGTTAATCATAGTTTGTTTTTTAAAAACAGAAACTCATTGAGGAATTCAACATGTTCCTCCTTTAAACGACTTGAATTAATGAAATGGCGAGAGCGCCGCCTGCTGGTGGTTTGTGACAACACATGAGGAACAGTCCACAGCAGAAACAGTGACGCCTGCAGGCTGAAATGTTCATTACACCTTTAACATGAATGAACCTTAAATAACTTAGTCTGTCTGTGTCTTCATGTTCAGTTCAGTCTGGATCATCACAGATGAACACACAGATGAACACACAGAAACACTGGATGGACTCACATCTGAGACGAACTTTGACGTAGCATCACTTAGCGTCTTCAGCATCGGCGTGGCGCTGGCGTAAAACAGAGACATCCGATTGGCCAGCTCGTTGTTGACTTCATTTCCTGTGTCGGCCTGAAGAAAAAAAAACACTGAGAAGACTCCTGACAGATTTTTCAGGAGAGTCGAACAGACGACACATCTCTGTGTTTCTTACAGACACGTTGTTGATCCTCATGCGGCTGATGGTTCGTCGATAGTAGCTGAAGTCGTTCTGGATGGCCGGGTTCGTCATCTGGGACAAAGAGAAGAAGAACGTGTGAAGAGGACGGGGTGGAGGAACTGTCAGGAAGTACTGCAGTAGAAGGTAAAGTACCTTGAGACTGTGAGTAAATGTACTTAGTTACATTCTACCACTGGAAGAGGAGGAAGCTGCAAACATGGAGCTTGTTCAGGGCCGTTTCTAGCTGTTTGGGGGCCCTGTGTGAGATGCTGTTTGGGGGCCCTATTCTGTCAAACTCTGAGGGAGAGATCATTTTCAGATGATCTGTTACTTTTTAAGAGGAAAACAGGCAGCCATCATCCTCCTAAAAAAACCATTTATTTTATTTTATATTACGATAATTTGTGAGAATTAAAAGTAGCTGTTTTTATTTGTAGCCGGGCAAACTAACTCGTGCTGTGTGAAACACTTCAGAAGTTTTTATATGTTCTGATCCAAACTGAGCTGCTCTGATCAGGAAGCTGTGACTGTTTGTGAGGAAATAAAATCAAAATCATGTTTGGGCTGTCACGTCACGCAGTGAGTGACGTCTGCCAGCAGGTATGACGGGGTATAAGTAAGTATGCAAACAATAAAAAACTATAATAATCATAATAATAATAATAATGGCGTGACGTGACAGCACAAAGATGATTTTGATTTTAACTATAGAACTATAAGTTTAACTATAGAAAAGCTTCACACAACAACAAATGACGGCGTCACCTGCCTCCAAATGAAGACAGCTACTTTTAATTCTCACAAATTGAGGCTGAACCTGCAGGTTGGGAGCCCCCTGGTGGCTGCGGGGCCCTGTGCATCCGCATAGTCCACATATAGCAAGAAACGGCTCTGAGCTTGTTATAATAAAGGATGAGGTAAAGAGAGGGAGGTGCAGAGGAGGTGCAGAGGAGGTGCAGAAGAGGTGCAGAGGAGCATGGGCAGACCTTGAGCTCGTCAAAGCGCAGCGTGAAGTGCAGGATGTGGGCGAACTGCCGAGCCAGAGCCTGTTTCTGCTCCAGGTGCTGAGTGGGAGTCGAAGCAGAGCTGGTGAGGACGTCCAGGAGACACCGCAGGCTGGACTCTGACGGACGGGGGAGACAGAGAGGACAGTCTGTGGTCACGGAGACTACGACCAGGCTTTAGACAGTCTGCGGTCACAGAGACTACGTCCAGGTTTTAGACAGTCTGCGGTCACAGAGACTACGTCCAGGTTTTAGACAGTCTGCAGGGACGTCACAGAGACTACGTCCAGGTTTTAGACAGTCTGCGAGGATGTCACGGAGACTACATCCAGGTTTTAGACAGTCTGTGGTCACGGAGACTACGTCCAGGTTTTAGACAGTCTGCGGGGACATCACAGAGACTACGTCCAGGTTTTAGACAGTCTGTGGGGACGTCACAGAGACTCTGTCCAGGTTTTAGACAGTCTGTAGGACGTCACAGAGACTACGTCCAGGTTTTAGGCAGTCTGTGGGGATGTCACAGAGACTCTGTCCAGGTTTTAGACAGTCTGCGAGGACGTCACAGAGACTCCATCCAGGTTTTAGACAGTTGGTGGTCACAGAGACTACGTCCAGGTTTTAAACAGTCGGTGGTCACGGAGACTACGTCCAGGTTTTAGACAGTCTGTGGTCACGGAGACTACGTCCAGGTTTTAGACAGTCTGTGGTATTAAACATCATCCTTACCAAGCTTCTGTGAGAACTCATAGAAAGTTTTGAGTTTGCTGACCAGAGGAACAACAGCTGACCAGGCCTTCTCCTGTACACCCTCCACACCAGGACTCTGGATGGCCTGAACAAACACAAACACACACACACACACACACACACACACACACACACAGTAATGCATCATGGTCTATAAGATCATCACGTGTGTGTCGCCATCATGAGCTGAGAAGAGCCAATCAAAGGTTGAAGTACTTCACAGGTGTACCGACCTGTCGTATTTCCTCTCCTGCTCCTCTGTACGCCTGCAGGTCCTCCAGGATGACCCGAGCCTCCGTCAGCACCTGGTTCACCTCCTCCCACACCGCCGTCTCCGACTGCGAAGGCTGTGCGTCTGCAGGGGGACACGCAAGGGTCAGAGGTCAAACACTCAGAGTTTAATGAATGAACTTGTGTGTGTGTGTGTGTGTGTGTGTGTGTGTGTGTGTGTGTCTCTTACTCTCAAAGTCCAGGAAGAAGTTGCCACCATTGTTGTCGATGTCTCTGGTTAACACCTTGATGAGGTTCCCCATGCTGTGGACACAGTGTGAACGTCTGTTACCTCCTGTTGATCCACACTGACCTGTGATCAGGTGAACGGTGTCTCTGTCATTCGTACGTCTGTTCTCACACTATGTAACTTTGGGCTCCGGGTCGGGAGAAGTACGTAACGCTTTACGGCACTAAGTCACACACCACCAACTATTTCACTGATTTTGGTGAAACTGGATCATATTTTATGGAGAAAATGTTTTTAACCAGAGTTGGGCAAGCGGGCAATGTAACCAGACTCAGCAGCTTCTATGGACATAATGGCAGAGGAGCAGAGAGTGAAGAGGACGCTGACGGAGGAAGCTAAGAAGAGAAAAGGAGAGAGTGAGCGAGCCAGAAGCCGCCGGACAAGAGTAAATCTGGGACTGACTTTTAGTGGTTGGTGAAAGCTTGGTGAAATAAAAGGCTGAAAGACAGACGCCGAGCTGGGCTGACTGCTGTTGGACTAGTCAGTAATATTAGCTGCTGCTGTGTCTGCTGTTGGTGACCTGGTTGATGATTGGCTGTTAGCAAAGTTGTCGACTCGCTAGTTTCTGATCAGAAGTAATGTAATCAGAACAAATATTCGAGTACAGCTGAACATAGTTACACAGAGGGATTACACTGGAGACAATAAATCACAACAAATACAGATTTTGGTTTGTCTGTGAAACATTTTCACGTCACGCTGCCAACACGGCTCAAAACTCAGACTGGAAAACTGACTGCCGGTTTGTGGTGCAGTTACTGTTAATGTTGACTGAAGAAGAACAGAGGAAGATGGCAGCATTAAGTCTTCATCTGCTGAGTGATTCACACAGTTCAAACTCCATCTGTTTGTCCAAACTTTGTTCAAACCTGCTGAACTTTATTCTCAATTCTCGCAGAGATCCCAGAGTTTTCAACAACACCAAACATGTCGGCTGAATTTTAGGGAAATGTGCAAAGAGGTGCATGTGAACGGTGCAGTCAGACGGTAAAAAACATGCAGTCTGTGGTGGTTTGAACACCAACATGATGCACAACAAACTCAACAAAACAACCTTAAAGCGACTTACTGTGAGCACGAAGACAAACTGTCACTTCAAGTTTGAACTTCCTGTAAATAAACTGAATAAAAATAAAAGTCTGCTGCTCTGCGGGCCGACGCTGCTTTGCTGAGTTTGAAGTGGAAGCGAGCGCCGTCTTCTCGTTAAAAAACTGTGAAAAGAGGAAGTGATGAAGTCTCTGAAAGTTCGGCCTAAATTTGAAACAGAGGAAGTAAAGCAGACTGAGCTCAGATCAGGTAAGACTCTCTGAGACTGACAACGCCACGCTGCACACGAGAGACACTCACACTGATCACACAAACGTTCAGCTTCTCAGATAATATTTCCACTCAGCGTTTGGAGGATAAATCTGCAGTGAAACTGTCAGAACACTTTGTCACAAACACGTTTGTTCTTCCATCTCTTCTGTTTCCTGTGCAGGCTGACAGGCTGACTGCAGCTCTGCGTTGTCTGCATTCATTCCAGTCGTACTGCCCTGCTCACACGCATGGTGTCCTTCTCTACAGCAACAAGTCTGACTTCTCACACACACACACGCACACACACACACAGCTGCATCATCTCTAGAGATCATCAGCTCAACGAGCTTCTAAAAATATTGTGATTATTTCTACAGAGAGAGAGATGGAGCAGAAAATGTCAGAAATGAAACTTTAACAGACTCAACACACAGAGACACAGTGAGGCAGTTTGTGTGTTCATCTGTCAGAGGACGACGGACTGAATTGGTATAGCTCTAGTTTGAATCTATAAAATGTGTTTTAATGTTTCAGCTGCTGTGAAAACACAAACAGGTTATTTTAATAATCAGCTGATCAGCTACAGAATCTTATTTCATATAAAACATGACTTCATACAGAGTACTTTTACTTTTGATACTTGTAGTACATTATACTGTTACTATTAGTGTGTTATGCAGTATATTTACATGTGTACCTGTGGCCTCACGCTGTCCCCCCATGAGGCATGAAGGAGAATCTACGGCGGCCATGACATGAGTTCAGTTTGTCTGCTGTGGACTACAACATGTAAACGTCTGTACAGACTTCTTTAACATGAGTGTGAACATGCTGTCAATCATTCATTCATTCTGTGAGTCAACGCGTCACGTGCTCCTGTTTCTGCTCTTTCATCGTCATTTACTGCAGTTCTTTGTGTTTTCAAAGTATTTGTACTTTCTTTGGGTTCAGTCAGAGTTTGCAGTACTGCTCTGTAGAATACTCAAATGAAATGTGTACTCGAGCTCATCTCAGGAGTAATATTGTACTTTTACTACGCAGCGTTTGACGAGGTGAAGAGCTGCAGGGGTTCACACACACACACACACACACACACACACACACACACTATTGTGAAGCTGGTTTCACTTTCAGTACTTTATTTTAGACTCAGCTGCTCGTACATACAAGTTTTCATCACACTAATATTTGAAGTGCTACTTCTAATAAAGCCAGTATTTGTTGGTATAAGAAGTACTCAGATCCTTTACTGTGTGTTATTTTGTGGTTTGTTTTGAAAATACGAATCATTTTTTTGGCTTCCTGTCAAAACTTTAAAGACGCATACGTGTACTCTGATCTGTTTGCAGTACTGCAAGAAGTACTGCAATCCTTTACATTCAAAAGTACAGAAGTATTACCAGCAAAATGTATTTAAAGTAAAGTAAAAGTACTTTTATCATGGAATTGTGTACTTTTACTGTATATTAACATGTTATACTGTAACTGTGAGTAACTAATGACTGTAGTAAAGTAAAAGTACAGTACTTTACCTAATTTACCTCTGAGGCAGCAGTAGAAAGTTGCATCAAAGAAAGTACAAGTACCTTGACACTGTACTTCAGTACAGTACTCCAGTACCTCTGTTTACCTCTGTACTATTTTGTGGTATTTATACTTTATACTCTCTGATGTTATTTGAGTAAAAATACAGAAGTATTATGAGTATTATCAACACAGTGTACTTAGAATATCAAAGCTCTACTTGCTGGTATTATTACTTGTTCAAAATATAAACTCATGATACTCAAAGTACCATAGTAAAAGTATATATTTAGATGTTGTACTATTAGTACTTCATCACATCACGTTAACATGTTAATTGTAGTGAAGTAAAAGTACAATATTTACCTCTGAAGCAGAAGTATAAATATGCATCAAGTACTTCACTGCAGCAGTTTGTTGGTATTATTTTGTGTATTAATACTCATCACATCAACCTTTAAACTGCAGCTTGGACAGAATGAAGTACTCGCAGTAAAAGTACCTTCTCACAGCAGTGCTTATAGTAAATGTGGGTTTGGGTTCATGCAGTACAGTACAGTACAGTACAGTGTCGTAACACACCTTCAGTACAGTGTCGTCACACACCTTCAGTGCAGTGTCGTCACACACCTTCAGTGCAGTGTCGTCACACACCTTCAGTACAGTGTCGTCACACACCTTCAGTACAGTGTCGTCACACACCTTGCTCAGCCCGGGATGTTGCTGTCTGAAGGATCTGATCTGGGAGCTGCTGAGTCTCGAACCTGAAACAGGACGGTAGAAGTCTGCAGTCAGATTCTTGCAGCCGTCTGCAGGACCCGACATGTCTGATCTGAGACCAGGATCCACCCAGAGAGCTCTGAACCCCTCCACCCACCCCCACCCTCCTCCTGATCCACAGCACCATCCAGAACTCTGCCCGCTCCTCACCTTCACTGATAGCTGATCGATGTGTGCGGGTCGATGCGGTGTGTGTGTCCACGCTCCGGTGTGTGTCCGCGGTCGGTGGTCCAGGTGTCTCCCGGCGGTCCGCCTCCTCTACATGCTGAGTGAGTGTGAACCCGGAAAAGAGCCGCTCGACGCTCCGTTAACTATAAAAGGAGTGATTTCCTCAGGAGGAACTAAACACTGAGCCAATCGAAGCAAAGTGCAACTGCAACCTCACGGTCGGCCGACGGAGGCAACCTGACAACAGAGACAGAGAGGGCAGAGTACGGAAGCCCAGAAAGAGTTTATTATAGTTTATATGTAATATGTATATGTGTTTATGTGTGTGTTATAAATGCAGCACGCAGAGATGAAAAGTTATGAACCTGCACACTTTTATCTGGAGTACGGAAGCCCAGAGCGGTCAAACATTTGATTTCCTCTGTTTTCTAGTAATAACAAATTCATTTGATTTGATTTATTTATGTCAAAATAATAATAATAATGTTTTTACCTGAAATAACAGGATCATTTTATATGTGTTTATTTGTGTGAATGTAACCGATTAACCAGCTCGCTCACTCTCATTGACTGTCTATGTCTCTCGACCGCAGACTGTCTAAAACCCGGACGTAGTCTCTGTGACGTCCCCGCAGACTGTCTAAAACCTGGACGTAGTCTCTGTGACGTCCCCGCAGACTAATCTCACTCACTGTGGGATGTTCCACCTGCTTTTTTCAACCCCTTTTTGTTACCTTATAATGAGCCTTTTATTGTTACAGCTTCCACTCGTCCATCCTCGTCCACAGAGTCGGCCATGTATGTATGAGTATCTACTGTGTGCCACATCAACGTGATGTCAGGGCATGGCGTGTGTACACCAATTTACAGATCCAAAGTCCTGGCTTCCTTAGTTACGGTTGCTAGGTCAGGCAAAAAAAGAAAACAAATAAAGGGTAGGGACTATAAAGAGGGGATGGGGAAGGAAATGAAGATGCAAGTAAAAGGAAACAAAGAAGCAGGGAACAAAAACAGGGGGGAAGTTTTAGGGAACAAATAGACAGGGAGGATAGAGGAGGGTAAGTGAAAGGAAGGATGAGGCACATGCAAGGAAAGGAGGAGTTAAGGGAAGGAAAATGACAGGTAGAAGAAAAGGAAGTAGTGGGTGACAAAGGACAGGTAAGGAAATAAGGAAGGAAGTATAACGAGGAGGTAAGTAGAAGGCAATGGAGAGAGCGAGGTAGGAAAGGAGGGAATGAGGAAATAAGGTAAGGAAACACCTGTCTGTCTTCAAAACTACAAATAAATTCCTGTTTTTATAATGTTAACAGAAAGTAATGAACCGCAGTAATTAAACATGGCGACTGAATTTCTTAAGGAAACTTAAAAAGGAAAAATTCCTGTACAGAAAGTTTCCTGGCTGGAAACATTCCACATGTAAGCAGTGCTGTGATTAAAACAGAACCTCACCGGTACCCATCGTTACTTCATTATACTGTGCACTCTCAATGGTCCTACATTTCCCATGTCACCCC